>CM066031.1:640912524-643312524 GCA_033557465.1 Ichthyophis bannanicus
CTGTGCACTTAAATATACTTCTTGCAACCATTAAGCAAACTTTGCAGTCACCTAGGGTGACAATTTCTTGAGGGGAGATGTGGCAAAGAACAGGGTATTCAAAGCTAAAAAAATAGATTCTGACAGGGGAGGATTAAGGTTTGCCTAGGGTACAAATTCTGGGGCGGACTCTGCCTCTTGTCAAAAGGAGGTTAAAAAGGAAAAAACAATTAGGTAATAAATAGTGCTAACAATAGTAATTCAAATTAGAATTACAGGGTACAGGAATGGTTAATGGTCACAATTAATAGATTCTGGTGCTCTTTTCAATTGTCCTTGAGCAAAGCTTAGAAGGCTAATACCCTAGGTCTACTAGCTAGTAGCATCTTGCAGAGAATGACCCTATGCTTCCTGCTCCATCTAGGCTCTTCCCTCCCTGGCAGCAGCCTGCAGAGATCAGAAGGGGAGGGATGAGACTAAAACAGACATAAATAGGGCACAGAAAGCATAGTTACTCACCTGTAACAGGTGTTCTCTGGGGACAGCAGGAATCAGTCCTCACATATGGGTGCCGATGGAGCCCTCATGGAAGCATCCCCCAGCTTTCAAAGAAACATTCGGGAGATGCCACCATGCATGCATGGTCCTCTTCCAACCCAAGGGTGCCATCTTGCTAAGTCAGATGACATAGCTAAAAGACGGCAAAAATAAAAGATGGTAAAGAAGCAACTCCAAGGGAAGGAGGGAGGGTTGTGAGGACTGATTCCTGCTGTCCCTGGAGAACATCTGCTACAGGCGAGAGGTGAGTAACTATGCTTTCTCCAGGAACAAGCAGGAAGTCAGTCCTCACATATGGGACTCCCTAGCTACAGGCTACCGAAGCCCATAGCGAAAAACACGGTCGTCCTCAAGGGGAGCCATAAGCAGCAGCAATCGAGTCTGAAGCTACAGATTACAGTAGGACCCATGTGTCCAATGAAAACCAGCACTCCGATAGCGTGAACACAGAAGGGTCGGAGGGTAGGAGTTGCCTAGACCCTGAAAAGATTACGGAGCACAGCCTGGCTGAAGGCACTGTCCCGTCAGGACTCCCTTTCCAGGCAGTAATGGGCTGCAAAGGTATGGATTGAAAACCAGGTGGTGGCCTGGCAGATGTCTACCATTGGGACAGAACACAGGTTTGCCACAAAGACTGCAATGACCCTGACACGGTGCATCTGACTCAGTCTTCCAACGGGAGCCCCGCCTGCTCGTAGATGAGGATGATACTTCCTCTCCCCCAACCTATTGGGGTCATACGAGACAAAAAGCTGAGAAGGCTTGCAGTGGCCCTGGATACACTGAATGTAGGACAGGGCCCTCTTACAGTCCAGGGTGTGAAGAACAGTCTCCACCCTACTGACATAAGGTCTTTGGAAGAAGGTGGGAAGCACCACCTCAATGAGGTAGAAAGGCGATACCACCTTTGGAAGGAATTTAGGGTGTATGCGGAGCACCACCCTGTTCTTGTAGAACCTGGTATATGGCGCCTCTGCCACTAAGGCTTGAAGCTCACTAACCCTGAAAGTGGAGGTGAGCGCAACCAGGAACGCACCTTCCATGAGAGGTATCACAGGTGGCAGGTAGCCAGGGGCTCAAAAGGCGGGCAAGTGAGTTGCCCCAATACTACATTGGAGGTCCCACTCTGTTGCCAGAGGGTGAGCCAGGGGCTTCAATAAGAGAAGACCCCTCAGGAAGCGGGTCACCAGCAGCTGGACCAAGAGGGTTTTGCCATCCATGGGTGGTGGTGCACCCTGACAGAGCTCAATTTAAGTCCGGATTGCGTGAGATGGAGCAGGTACTGCAGCACCAGCCCCACCGGACATGAGAACGGGTCAGTCCTGTGCTCCGTGCACCAAACAGGAAACTGGCACCATTTGAGGGCGTACGCTTTGCTAGTGGAAGTTTTACGAGAGGCCAGTAGGATCTGCTCTACTTTGCCCAAGAGGCTGAAAGGGGCTAGGGTCACCCTTTCAACCGCCACGCTATCAACGACAGGGACCCTAGATTGGGGTGCAGGAGAGAGCCACCCTCCTGAGACAGGAGTCCTGGAGAGTTTCCCTAACAGAATGGGAGTCTCCACCGATAACCGGAGATGTAGCAGGAACCATGGCTGCCTAGATCATTGAGGGGCTATCCGGATGAGTGAGGCCTTGTCGCGGAGGGTCCTGAACATTTTTGCAATTAGCAGTGTGGGTGGAAAGGCATACATGAGCCCTTCTGACCATGGGATCAGGAACATGTCCGCCACCACCCTGGACGGGTCAGCCTGCCGGGAACAGAAGCGGGGCAACTGGTAGTTGTCTGGACTGGTGAACAGGTCTATCCAGGGTTCCCCCCAGAGCCGAAAGAGCTGATTGGCCACTCTGGAGTCTAGCTGTCACTTGTGCGGCTGGAGGACCCTGCTCAATCTGTCGGCCAGTGAGTTCTGGCCTGGCAGGTATACTGTCTGCAGGAGCATGCCCTGCCAAACTGCATAGGAACAGAGGGTCAACGCCTCAGAACAGAGGGACACCGCCTCGCAGCAGAGGGCACGAGACCCCATGCCCTCCAGCTTGTTCACACAGAACATCGCCACCTGGTTGTCTATTTGGATCAACACTGGCTGGTGCTGTAGGCAGTAACAAAAAGCTCTGAGGGCTAAGTATATCGCCAGCAGTGCCAGAAGGTTGATCTGCTGGTTGCCCTCATCCTGTGACCAGCTGCCCTGGGTGCGGAGTTCCTCGCAGTGGGCTCCCTAGCCCAGTAGGGAGGCATCCATAGTGAGAACCCTCAAGGGGCTTGGAAGGGCATTCCCGCCTCGAGATATTGAGGATTTTGCTACCAGGTCAGGGAGTCCGCCAACTGGCAGGTCACTGAAACTCTGTCCCAGAGATGGCCCGTGGCCTGTGTCCATTGGTCCCAAAGGCACCACTGCACAGCCCTCAAGTGAAGGTGGGCATCTGCGGTGACATGCACTGTGGAGGCCATGTGCCTGAGTAGGTGCAGGAGGAGCCAAGCGGGCACCAAGGGACGGTGTTGTATGTCCAGGGCCAATGGCCTGAGACGTTTGTCTCGGTCCCTGGGTAGGAAGGATTTTGCCAGGAGGGTGTCCAGTCTTGCCCCTATGAACTCCAGACTGTGCATCGGGAAGAGGTGGGACTTGGGGTAATTTATCACAAACCCCAAATGCTGCAGGACCTGGATGGTGTGTGTGGTTGCCTGCTGTACCTCTGAGGCTGTACCTCTGAGGCTATGCCTCCTTTTATGAGCCAATCGTCCAGGTAGTGGAAGACAAAGACCCCCTGGAGACAGAAGGCGGCAGCTACGATTGCCAAGCATTTCATGAAGACCCTTTGTGCGGAGGCCAAGCAGAAAGGCAGCACCCAGTATTGGAAGTGCCCCCCCCCCCTCCCCACCCCCAATATGAACCGCTGGTACTGTCTTTGGTTGAGATGAAAAGGAGAAACCACCTTTGGAAGAAACTTAGGGTGAGTCCGTAAGACTACCCTATTCCTGTAGAACCTAGTGTAAGGGGGATCAGACACTAGGGCCGGCAGTTCACTAACGCGCCTAGCAGAGGTAAGGGCTACCAAGAACAAGGTTTTCCAAGAAAGAAAACGAAGAGGGCAGGTAGCCATAGGTTCAAAGGGCGGACAGGTAATCCGCTGCAAGACCACATTCAGATCCCATTCAGGGGCTGGTGGGCGTAAAGGAGGCTTAAGGAGAAGGCGGCCTCGGAGAAAACGAGCCACCAAAGGGTGGTGGGAAAGAGGCCTGCCATCCACCGGTGCGTGATGTGCAGAGAGAGCACTGAGGTGGACTCTGACAGAGTTGGACTTAAGGCCCAGATTGGAGCGGTAAAGCAAGTATTGCAAGACCACTGCTACCAAGCAGGAGAAGGGATTCGCAGACTGCTGAGCATACCAAATGGAGAACCAACGCCACTTAAGAGCGTAGGACTTCCGGGTGGAAGGCCTCCTCGAGGCCAAGACAACCTCTTCCACCTCCCGAGGCAGCTGGAGGGGAGCAAGGACTACCCTTTCAGCAGCCAGGCCATCAGATGAAGGGACCGGAGGTTGGGGTGCAGGAGAGACCCTTGATCCTGTGTCAGGAGATCGGGCTGAAACCCCAGAGGAAGAGGAATGTCCACCGCAAGCTGCATTAGAAGCGGGAACCAAGGTTGTCTCGGCCACCGGGGAGCCACTAGGATCAGCGAGGCCTTGTCTCTGAGAACTTTGAAGTGTGTTCGAGACACCAGCGGCATGGAAGGAAAGGCACACAAGAGGCCTGTGGACCATGGAATCAGAAAAGCATCCGCCGCTACTCTGAGAGGATGCAGTTGTCGAGAGTAGAATCTGGGAAGTTGCCGGTTCAGAGGACTGGCAAACAGATCCATGGTGGGGAGTCCCCACTTGAGAAAGATCCGCTGAACCACTAATGGATCCAATATCCACTCGTGTGGTTGGAGGATCCTGCTTAGCTTGTCTGCCAGGTAATTTTCTTGACCTGGGAGATAGACCGCTTTGAGGAGTATGCCGTGGTGGACGGCCCAAGAGCACAGTCTTCGTGCCTCCTGATAGAGAAGGAAGGAGACTGTGCCTCCTTGTTTGTCCGTCTGGACCAGTACAGACTGGTGAGAAGTGAGGTGGGAGAAGGCTCTCAGAGCTAGGCGGATGGCTCTGAGCTCCAGGATGTTTATCTGCTGCGCAGACTCCCAAGGAGTCCAGAGGCCTTGAGTACATGTCCCTTGGCAATGTGCTCCCCAACCCAGGAGAGAAGCATCGGTTGTTAGTACCTGAGAAGGTGGAGGAGATTGAAAATCCACTCCTAGTAGCAGGTTTGGCAGATGAAGCCACCACCGCAGAGAAGAGACCAGCAGGTTGGAGACCTATACTGAGTCCGTCAGGCTCCCCATGGCCTGATGCCATTGAGTGCGAAGGCACCATTGAGCAGGTCGCATGTTCAGGCGGGCATTGGGGGTCACATGGACCGTGGAAGCCATATGGCCGAGCAGTCTCAGAAATTGCCTGGCAGAGACCAGGGAATTGCTGTGAAAGTGGCTGGCGAGATCCATGAGCCTGTGTGCTCTGTCTAGAGGCAGGAAGGCCCGCGCCTGAAGTGTGCTTAACCTTGCGCCGATGAATTCGAGATCTTGAGAGGGGAGCAAAGTGGACTTTGCGAAGTTTATGACAAAGCCCAAGTGCTGGAGCAGAGACACAGTGTGTTGAGTGGCCTGGGTTTGCCGAAGAGGTTTTCACCTCTGCAGGGGACATCGACCAACTTGTCCTGCACCCATGGCTCGAGGTCGGATGACTGAAGCCAAGCCTGTCGGCGGGCACCGATGCCGGCTGCGGCTACTCGAGCCGATGCTTCAAAGCCATCGTAGGCTGCTCGAGAGATAAACTTTGAGCACTCCCGAATACCAGTTGACAAGGCTTGGAACCTCTGCAAAGGTTCTTCGGAGAGACCAGCAGAGAACCCGGCTATTTCTTTAGCCAGGTCTCGGAGATACATGCCCATATAGAGCTGGTAGGTCTGGACTCGACAAGCAAGCATAGAGCCCTGGAAACACTTCCTACCGAGGGCATCCAGGCTTCGAGCCTCCCGACCGGGAGGCACCGAGGAGTGCATCTTCTGACTCTTAAGTCTATGCATGGCCGATTCCACCACCATGGAATGGTGCGGTAGTTGATGAGACCTTGTCAAAGGCTTTCTGAAAATCCAGATACACTATATCACCCGACTCACCTTTGTCCACCTGTTTGTTCACACCTTCAAAAAAACATAACAGATTAGTAAGACTAGATCTTTGTCTAAAGCCATGTTGGCCGTCTCCCATTAGGCCGTGACTATCTGCATGCTGAGTAATTTTCTTCTTTATGATGGTTTCTACCATTTTTCCCGGTACTGATGTGAGGCTCACCGGTCTGTAGTTTCCCAGATCACCCCTGGAACCCTTTCTAAAAATTGGTGTTACCTGAAGATTGGAGGATCGCCAATGTATTAGAGATGATTTTAATGATAGTTCACAGATTACTAATAGCAGGTCTGCAATCTCATCTTTTAGTTCTTTCAACACCCTTGGATGTATACCATCCGGCCCAGGTGATTTGCTATTCTTTAGTTTATCTAATAGTTGTAATACATCTTCCCGATGTATCGATATTTCCTTCAATTCTTCCGCACCTTTCAATACCACTTCAGTCATGGGTAACATCCCTACATCTTCCTCAGTAAAGGCCGAAGCAAAGAATTCATTCAGTCTCTCCGCTATTGCCTTGTCGCCTCTTAGTGCCCCTTTAACCCCTCTATCATTTAATGGACCAACTGATTCTCTCACAGGTTTATTGCTACGAATGTACTTGAAAAAGTCTTTTGCGTTTTTGCTTCCGCAGCAAGCTTCTTCTCAAATTCTCCCTTTGCTTGTCTTATCAATGCCTTGCATTTGACTTGCCAGTGCTTGTGCTGTTTCCAGGTTTTGTCGTTTGGCTCTTTTTTCCATTTCCTGAAAGATGCTTTTTTGGAAATAGCCTCTCTGACCTCACCTTTAAACCATGCTGACGGTTTTTTGGACTTCCTTCCACTTTTCTTAAAGCGTGGAATACAGCTGGTCTGGGCTTCCAAGATGGTATTTTTCAACAACACCCAAGCTTGATGTAAGTCTTTAACCTTTGCAACTGCTCCTTTTAGTTTTTTCTTAACTATTTTCCTCATTTTATCATAGTCTCCCTTTCGAAAGTTAAAAGGTAGTACTGTGGATTTCCTTACTATCCCTCCTCCACTAATTAAATCAAATGCGATCGTGCTATGATCACTATTGCCAAGTGGCCCCAACACCCTTATCTCTTGCACTAGATCTCGTGTTCCACTAAGGACTAGGTCCAATATGGCTTCCCCTCTGGTCGGTTCATGAACCATTTATTTCATCTAGGATCTTTATCTCCCTAGCATGTTCTGCCATGGCACTGACCCAGTCGATACCGGCGTAATTGAAATCACCCATTATTACTACTGTGCTTTAAGTTTTGTTAGCTTCCTTGATTTCTTTGAGCATTTCATCGTCCATTTGTTCATTCTGGCCAGGCGGCCTATAGTACTGGAGTATGTCTAAATTGACCCCGGAGACCGAGCTGATCCTCGAGTCGATCCTCGGTCAAGGTTCCCCTCGACCTCCCGTGTGGGGCCGAGGTCGTCGATGCCGGTGTCCTCGGCATCGGGGCGGGTGGCACCGAAGCCAACACGGCCGGAGCCGCTCGCCAACTCCTCGGAGGAGTTGGCGTGGGAGATGGAGGACGAGGAGTCTCTGGACACTTTCCGGACACGGTGCGTTCCTTTGGACGCACCGGAATCCATGCCTCGGAGAAGGTTCCCCCCGGAGGATACCAGGTTCTTGGACTTCATGAGGGACATGGCCAAGGCTTTGGCATTCGCTGCGGACGCCAAGGAGGAGCCTTGAGTCAAGGAGCTTGATGCCCTACAGTATGACTTTCCTCCGAAGGAAGCCTTTACTGTACCGGTTCCTCCGATGCTGGAACGGCTGCTCTTCCGTATGTGGGAGGCACTGGCTTCGGCGCCGGTTCTTAACAAACAGGTCAATTCCATTTATTGAGTCCATAAGAGCCCTGGGTTCCAAAAGGCACAGCTACCGCACAATTCCATGGTTGTGGAATCGTCCATGCACCGCCTGAAGAGTCAGAAGATGCACTCCTCGGTGCCCCCGGATGGGAGGCCCGGAACCTGGATGCCCTCGGTAGAAAGTGCTTCCAGGGCTCTATGCTATCTTGTCGTGTCCAGACTTACCAGCTGTACATGGGCATATACTTACGGGACCTGGCAAAGGAGATTGCCGGGTTCTCAGCTGGCTTCTCTGAGGAACCCTTGCAGAGTTTCAAAGCCTTGTCTATAGGGATCCAAGAGTTCTTGAAATTTATCTCTCGAGCCTATGATGGCTTCGAGGCTTCGGCCCGGGTAGCCGCGGCCGGCATTGGTGCACGCTATCAGGCCTGGCTACAGTCATCGGACCTGGAGTCAATGGTGCAGGACAAGTTGGTCAATGTCCCCTGCCGAGGTGACACCCTATTCGGTAAGCCCATGACTGAAAAGGCTGCAGAAATCAAGACTGAGACTCTCACCAGGACAAGGCTGTCCAGAAAGACTTCTGCCCCTTCTCAAAAAAAGAAGGGCTCGGGAAAGAAGCCCTTTTTCCTGAGGAAGGGTGCTGCCTACAAATCCTACCCTCAATATCAGGCCTCTCCAGCTCCCCAACAGGGCCAGTAGGCCAAGAGGCAGGGGCATGGGCCCCGTAGGCAGAAGAACCCCAAGCCGCCAGCTCTGGCTCCTGCATAGGAGGGAGCAGGGATTTGACTCCCACAGCGTAGCCTCTTTCCGCCGCTGGCTCCACTCAGCACAGGAGGTCGGCTGACCCTGTACGCCTACAGGTGGCCAGCCATCACAGAGGATACCTGGGTGCTCAGCATAGTCCAAAAGAGCTACATGCTTCACTTCCACCAGCTACCCCCCTCCTACTTTCCAGGGGAGACTCCAAGACTCCCTCTACACAGAAACCTCTTCCTTCAGGAGTTGGCAAGTCTTCTAAAGAAACAGGCGGTGGAACCGGTGCCTCACAACCTGAAAGGGCAAGGCTTCTACTCCAGGTACTTCTTGGTACCAAAGAGGACAGGAGGTCTCCGGCCTATCCTAGACTTGCGAAACCTAAACAAGTTTCTGGAGAGGGAAAAGTTCAAGATGCTTACCCTTGGGATACTGCTGCCTTACCTCCAAGCAGGGAGATTGGCTATGCTCCTTAGACCTAAAGAATGCTTATACTCACATCCTCATTCATCCAGACCACAGACAATATCTCAGATTTATGGTGGGAGGTATCCCTTTTCAGTACAGGGTACTTCCCTTTGGCCTAACCTCTGCCCCCACGGTTTTCACCAAATGCCTGGCGGTGGTGGCGGCGGCCTATCTCAGGGGTCAGGGAATTTTTGTCTTCCCATACCTGGACGACTGGCTCATCAGGGGCCAGTCTCTCCTGGAGGCCAGACAAGACACTTTTCGCACTGTCTCCCTTCAGCATCTGGGCTTTGTCATAAACTACGCAAAGTCCACTTTGCTCCCCTCTCAGAACCTAGAGTTTATAGGGGCAAGATTAGACACCCTGCAGGCAAGAGCTTACTTGCCCGAGGACAGGGCCCACAGACTGATGGACTTAGCCAACCATTTTCAGAGCAATTCTCATGTTTTCGCCAGGCGCTACCTGTGGGTCCTGGGCCATATGGCATCCACAGTACATGGGTGACGTCGGCGCCGATCGAGTCCTCGTGCGGAAAAAGAAAGACTATGGCTATGCTGTGGGAGTCAAAACCCCGCTCCCTCCTGTGCAGGAGCCAGAGCTGGCGGCTTGGGGGTGTTCTGCCTATGGAGCCCATGCCCCTGCCCCTTGGCCTGCTGGCCCTGTTGGGGAGCTGGAGAGGCCTGATATTGAGGGTAGAATTTTGTAGGCAGCACCCTTCCTCGGGAAAAAGGGCTTCCCGAATAGGTTGTCACCTCAGCAGGGGACATCGACCACCGAGGAGTGCATCTTCTGACTCTTGAGGTGGTGCATGGCTGATTCCACGACCATGGAATTGTGCAGTAGTTGTGCCTTTTGGAACCCAGGGCTCTTACGGACTTGATAAATGGAATCGACCCGTTTGCTAATAACGGAGGCCGGTGCCTCCCACATACGGAAGAGCAGCCGTTCCAACATCGGAGAACCGGTACAGTAAAGGCTTCCTTCAGAGGAAAGTCATACTGGAAGGCATCAAGCTCCTCGGCGTCTGCAGGGAATGCCAAAGCCTTGGCCATTCCCCTCACGAAGTCTGAGAACCGGGTATCCTCTGGGGTGGGGGGGGGGGGGGAGACCTTCTCCGAGGCAAAGGGACGCACCGGGAACAGAAGGTGTCCGTAGACTCCTCATCCTCCATCTCTCACGCTGACTCCTCCGAGGAGGAGTTGAGCGGCTCCGGCCGTGTGGGCTTCGGTGCCACCCGCCCCGACTCCGAGGTCACTGGTGTTGACGAACTTGGCCCCGCATGGGAGGTTGAGGGGGACCTTGACCAAGATTCGACTCGAGATTTGATGGACTTGAGGATCGGCTCAGTCTCCAGGGTCGACTTAGACGTCGAGGTCCCAGTGGTTGGGGCAGATGCACCGGTCAGACTGGCAATCAGCACCCGCTGCTGTTCCTTGAAGGCAGCCAAGCTGCTCTCCAAGGCTGTCAACCTGAGTCCAAGGTCAGGAGACCCAGCAGCCTCCAACACGGGCCCCGACGGCATCAGGCCCGACGTTGGCTTTCCTGGAGGAGAGTCCACGAGGACAGCAGAACCTACGTGACTCGGGGACTCTGGCTCCATATGAGGTAGCTTGGACGGCCTCTCCGACTCCAAGAGCCTGTGGCGGTGGTCAGGGCTATGTGACCTGTCCTTCGAGGACCCAGGGGCTTCCACCGATGCCGCCCTCACGAGCTGCTGCTTCCTTTTATGCTCCCGGATGGGAGACCCCCTTTGAGAGGAACCACGACGGCGCTCGGGTTCCAACTCCCAAGATGTCGAGGCCTCTGATGAAGTACGGGCCCAGCCGGACACGGACTCTGAGAAAATTCTCACGTTGATGCTGACGGCTCCGAAGTGCCTTTGATGACATTTTGCCGCACAGGCCACAGGCCAGCAGGTTATGGTCGGGCCCGAGGCATCGGAGGCAGCAGTGATGTGTATCGGTGACAGACATACGTTTCTTGCACTGATCACATTTTTTGAACACTGGCAGCCATCGGGGGAAAAAGGGCCCCTGCAAGGTCAAAAGACCGGGCTGCCAGTGAAAATAACAAAAAAGGCGTGAATGCTAGTCACGAAGGACAAAAACTGAAAAAGAATAACGGACTCGATACCGGTGTACCGAGCCCTGGTGGGAAGGGGAACCGGCATCAAACCTGATCAGAAAAAGCAAAAATCGCAGAAAAAAATCTACTTTTACTGGGTGACACGAACTCACGTCCGTTGGGCTCCATGGAAAAAGAAAGACTGAGCAAGATGGAACCCCTGGTCGGGAAGGGGACCGCGCTTGTGCACTGCATTCCCAAAGGCTTTCCTTGAAAGCTGGGGAAATGCTCCGCACAAGGGCTCCGTCAACGCCGACATCACCCATATGTGAGGACTGATTCCTGCTGTTCCTGGAGAACACCTGTTACAGGTGAGTAACTACTCTTTACAGAGCCTAAAAAAGGCTTATGCATAGACCGAAAATACAATTTAAACACTACATTGCGATCATGCTCCAAAGCGAATGTTACAACCAGAGTACATTTCTTGGTTACCACCTCCAGAGAGGATTCTAGAAAATCCATCGGGCAGGGTGGATCTGTTGGGGATAACCTAACAGGAGAATTACCCCCGATGGGGGCAAGATATTGTGCTCTCACTATAGGGGGGAGATTTCAGGAGTCCATCCCCAGAGTCTGTTAGATATTTCTTCACCATGTCAATAGCAGAGATTAAGGGAGATTTAGGAAAGTTCAGCAAATGAAAATTATTGCGTCAAACTTGATTTTCAAGATACTCCATTCAACAATTTGTAACAGTGCTGTCCTTCACAAACACTTCTCCCATCATCTGCACCGCATCCACTTTTAATTCTATAGTTTCCATTCTGGCAGTTATAAAGTCCAACGCTTTGGCTTGATCAACTACAACAGTCAAATCATCTACCATCCAATTAGATAAAGTTTGGAGAGAGGAAATAAATCCCTGGATAACCTCCCACAGTGACTCCATAGTCACAGCCTGTGGTCTCTGCACCTCACAAAACACAACCCTCAATGACTTGTCACCCCTCTTTGCAGTATCCTTCACAGTTCTCAAATGGGAAGCTGGTCCATCCTCCAATGTTCCTGCCAGCGCGGGGGATGATGCAGCTGCCAGTGTTCCTCCTGAGAAGGGCTTTGCGTCAACCACATCGGTCTGCAGAACCCCCACAGCACCAGCAGTAAAAGCACCTCTGGGGTTGAGAGGCGGCATCTGCACACTGGGACTCAGAGATGCCCCTTTGTTGCTGCTAAGGCAATTCCCCTCTAGCTGACCCAGAGAAGACGATACCAGTGAGACTGGAGGCATGCCAAAATCCACCATTTGGCGCAAGGGGTCGAAAGAGGTGCTCTCCGGGAGGGTAAGATTCCCCCTTCCCTTCCTCTTACCCATTAGCGCCGCAAACGCACACAGCTCAGCAGAGTGAGAGAGGAAACAGCGTGGCTGTCAGCGCGCTCTTCTACAGCAGCATCTTGGATTGGTTTTGGAGTTTTCCTGCAGGAATTTGTCCAAACCTTTTTAAACCCAGCTGCACTAACAGCTTTTGCTACATCCTCTGGTAATGAATGCATTGAATCAAAAAATATTTTCTCTTATTACTTTTAAATGGGTTACATTATAGCTTCATTGTGTGTCCCCTAGTCTTTCTACATTTTGATGGATTAAGTAACCTATCTACATTTACCCGTTCTATTCCATTCATTAATTTATAGACCTTGATCATATTTTCCCTCAGCCGTCTCTTTACCAAGTTGAAGAACCCTAACCTCTTGAGCCTTTCCTCATAGGGGTATCCTTCCATCCCCTTTACCATTTTGGTGGCTCTTCTCTGTACCTTTTCTAATTCCACTATATCCTTTTTAAGATAAGGCAACCAGATTTGCACACAATATTCAAGGTGCGGTTGCACTATGGAACAATACAAAGGCATTATAATATCTTTGGTTTTATTTTCCATTCCTTTTCTTCTGATTCCTAGCATTCTATTTGCTTTCTTGGGCACCGCTGCACACTGGGCAGAGGGTTTCAATGTATTATCCATGTTGACGCCTAAATCCTTTTCCTGGGTGGTGGTTCCTAATGTGGAATCTTGCTTCATATAACCGTAGTTTGGTTTATTCTTTTCTAGGTGCATAATTTTGCATGTCCACATTAAATGTCATGTACCATTTGGACGTCCAGTCTTCCAATTTATAAAGTGTTTGCAGAGAACTAGAAATGGGCAGATGTGGTTTCTCTCCACCAATGTGGGAGGCTGGGAACTGAAGTTAGTCTGACCTCAGTGGTGAGCAAATTAATGGAATCACTGTTAAAATGGAGGATAGTGTATTTGCTGTATGGATTACAGGATCTGAGGTACCATGATTTTACCAGAGGTAGATCTTACAGATGAATCTGATAAATTTCTTTAACTTGGTGATCCATCAGCTAGATTGAGGAGAGTACTTGTGATGTGTTTTGATTTTCAGAAGGCATTTGACACAGTTGCTATGGGCTGTAAAAGTGACTGACTGGGATAGAAAGTGGTTGAGTAGAAGTCAACAAAGGATGGTAATAAACTGAGTTCACTCTAAGGAATGGGGTACTACCAGTGGTATGCTGCAGGGATTAGTCTTTGGTCTAGTTCTTCTCAAAGATTTTGTAAGTGACATTACAGCGAGGTTATCAGGGAAAGATTTGCCTTTTTGAGAATGATACCAATATCTGCTACAGGATAGATACAATGGAAGGGATAGAAAGCATTAGGAGGGATCTAGAGAAGCTTGAGGAACGCTAGAGTCGGGCAACTAATATTAATGCAAAACAAATGCAAGAGTAGTACAGTAGAAAGGGTGAACAGGAGCAGAACTTGGGGGTTATTGTATCTGATCTTAAGGTGGCCATATTAGTTAATAAGGTGACAAAGTGCTTTAGAAGAGGAATGGCCAGCAGGAAAAAGCAGATACCTTTTGGATAGGTCTCTAGTGAGATTTCATTTGGAGTGTTATGTATAGTTTTGGAGACCACACCTTCAAAAAGATATAAACTGAATGGAGTTTATCCAGATGGCAGCTAATAAAAATAGTGAACAGTCTTTGTGAAAAAGTATATTGGGACAAACTTAAAGATTCAAATATGTATACCCTGGAGGAAGGTGGGAAAAGGGAGATTTGACAGACATTTAAATACGCCAAGGTGTAAACAGATAGGGGTTGGGTCATTTTGGTGGAAAGGAAGTTCTGGAACAAAGGGTCATAGGATGAAGGTGAAATGGGGCAGACTCAGGACTAATCTAAAAAAATACTTCCTTATAGGACAGTAAACTTATGGAACTGCCTCCCGCTGGAGGTGGTGACAATATCAAACATCAAGAAAACGTGAGGCAAGCACAGAAGATCTGAGGGAGAAGAATTTGTAGAGATGGACAGGCCTTATGGTCTCTTTCTTCTGTAAAAACTCTTTTGCATAACACATGTATCTTACCCATTGACAGGAAGTACTGGTTTGACACAGTGAACCTGTTCATTTTCAGAGAAAGCGAAGTGTTTACCCATAGACAGCTTTTTTTTTTTCTGTCAGTATTTGATGGTGCTTAATACGAGCACCTTTTTCCTTCGGCCTCGGTGTACTAGGGAAAAACAGGAGGGGAAGGGCAGGATTAGGGAGCAGACAGATTCTCTGGGAAGCATCCCCCCAGCATGTATGGTCTCCTTCCTGCCCAAGGATGCCACCATGCTCAATCTCCTTTTTTCCGCAGAGCCCTTCAGATGTCTGTCTGATTTGTCCCTGGAAAAAGTTAATTTTTCAACCTGAATCCTCTGGTACTACACCGGTACTCTTTCCGCCACCTGACCTCACTGTCTCAGCATCGAGTTTGGCGCCTTTGCGCCTTTTAACCAACCGGCAGCTTGGCGGGTCTTCGACCTTGCTGGGGTACTTTTTTCCCCCATGGCTATCAGTGGCTTTAAAAAGTGTGATCAGTGTGCCAAAAATATGTCTTTGACCAACAAACACGACTGCTGCTTTTGATGTCTTGGGCCAGACCACAACCCCCACAGCATGTGGTCTCTGTAAAGAGATATCCAACAAAGCCCTCAAGAGCTGCAAGCAGCAGCACGATAGGTTTTTTCCATAGTCCGGTAACCCAAAGGCCAGGGCCTCATCTGACGCTACGGCAACTTGGGGCAGCTCTATGGAACCGAATTGTGCCGTGGTTCTTCAGAGAGGGGGACTCCTTCTAGGGAACCCAAGAAGATGACCTCGAAGGCAGCATCGCCGAGTATGTCCTGAGCCAGGTCCCACAGTTCTAGGTGCTCGTCTGAGGGTTCGGAGAGGGAGCAGCCTGCAAAAGTCCCCCGAAAGGACTCGACCAGCCTCAGTCGCCAAACACCATCCTCATCAAGGACTCCACCTCGGGGAAACCAGTGTCGGGCCTGATTGCTTCAGTGCCCATGCTGATGGCTGCAGAGCCTTCTGACCTGGAGTCCAGAATGGCAGCCCTGGAAGTGCAGTTTGTCTGCCTTCATGGACCAGCAGTGAGCGCTGTTGTCTGGTGCTACCAGTTCCTCTGCCCAGACCACCAGGCCCTCTACGTTGAAGACGTCCCTGGAGGCCGAACTGATCCTCAAGGCCCTTCGGCCTCGAATCAATCCTTGGCCGAGGTCTCGATCGATTCCCTTTCAACAGGGCCGTAATCATCCCCAGCCATTGCGCTTGGCGCTAGCTGCAGGGCCTTCAAGGGCCAGGGTTAGCCCCAGAGCCCGTAGGCCATCCTTCAGTCGAGTCCTCAACAGACTACTCTGAGTGGGAAACGGAGGGCGAGGAATCGCCCGACACCTGTTTCCATCACGACAACCCTTTGGACTCTCCCACTTCAGAGCCCCGGCAGCGGTCCCTGCCGGAGAACATGGCGTTCCTTAACTTCATCAGGGACATGTCTAAGACCCTAGCGTTCCTGACAGAATCAGAAGAGGATCCTCGGGCGGAGGAGCTAGAAATCCTCAAATATGAGGCTCTCCCACCACATGTGGGAGACACCAGCATCGGTGCCAGTAGTGAGCAAGCAGCTCGACTCGATGTATCGAGTCTGACGGAGCCCAGGCTTCCAGAAGTCGTAGCTGATGCACAACTCTATGGTGGTGGAGTCGGCCATGCATCGACTGAAGAGTCAGAAGATGCACTCCTCCTGGTATGAAGTCACGCACCTTGGACACCCTTGGCAGAAAGTGTTACCAGGGCTCAATGCTCGTCGGCCGCATCCAGGCCTACCAGCTGTACATTGGCATGTACCTGAGAGACCTGGTGAAGGAAATCGCCGGGTTCTCGACTGGTCTGTCCGAGGAACCCCTGCAGTGGTTCAAGAACCTGGCCAAGGCCTTCTGTGAGTGCTCTAAGTTTGTCTTGAGCAGCCTAAGATGGTTTCAAGTAGCAGCGGCGTGAATTGGTGCCTGACGCCAGGCTTGGCTATAGTCGTCTGACCTCGAGCAATTGGTTCAGGACAAATTGGTCAGTGTCCCATGCCAAAGAGAACCTTTTTGGCAAACCCATGACTGACTAGGCTGCCGAGCTGGAGACCAAGTTCATGATGAGGACCAAACTCTCTAAAAAGATTGCTAACCCTCCCCGACGGAAGGGCTCTGGTAAAAAGTCCTTCTACCCAAGGAAAGGGGCTGCTTACAGAAACTACCCACCATTTCAGGCCTCTTTGGCTCCTCAGCAGGCCAAAGGACATGGGCATGGCCCTCATAAGCAGAAGACTCCCAAACCTCAGGCATCGGCCCTGGCCCAGCCAGGCGGGAGCTTTTAACTCCTGGGGTGCATAGCCTCTCTACCCCAAGGAGGTCAGCAGCCCACAGGGGGACGTCTGATCCACTATGCCCAAAGGTGGCTTACTATCACCACCGATTCCTGGGCACTTCGGGTGGTCAGGGAGGGCTACCTCCTCCATCTGACTCAGACACCTCACCCTTAATTTCCAGGAGAGCCCCCCATGTCTCCCCTTCACCGGTACCTTCTACTGAAGGAACTTGCAGGTGTTCGAGGACAAAGCAGTAGAACCAGTACCCCACCATCTCAGGGGCAAGGGGCTCTAGTCCAGGTACTTCCTCTTGTCAAAAAGGACAGGAGGCCGAAGGAAAAGGAAGGCAGCACCATGGTACTCCCCTGAGCTACGAACGTCACTCTGCTATGTAAGGTCACTCAAAAGACGATGGCGTCGATCACGCTCCACTGCTGACTGAGAAACTCACACCCTACAATTAGAAATACACCACCTGGCAATCTCGATGAGAACGAAGCAATACCACGCTGAACTCCTACAGCGCTCTCTAAACAAACCCCAGGACTTATTTATCCTGGTGAGATCCCTCACAAAAGAACCATCCCCCACACAACTGAGCATGCCACAACCACAAGTTTGCGGACTATCTTCAGTCAAAAACCATCCAGACTGACAAGACTATACCACCTATACCCTTGTACAGAACACCCCACCCAGCCCCACTGGCCACCTTCTCAACACCGTCAGCGAGAGACATCGAGGACACCATCACTACAATCAACAGCACTACAGCCCCAAACGACCCGTGTCCGGCGTTCTGGATAAAAACACTACGCAAGGAGCTCAGCCCCTTTCTGGTCAGATTCATAGACCTATCTTTCCCGACAGGAGTCTTCCTGTGAAACTTGAAACAAACCTCCATTTGACCACTTCTAAAAAAACCCAGCAAACTCGACTCCCAGAAGGCGGTTTCTTATAGACCAATCTCGAGCATCCCCCTAATGGCGAAAATAATCGAAAAACTGGTCCAGCATCAAATTCAACACCATATTGAGACCACTGCCCCTCTCGACCCAAGCCAACACGGATTCAGAGATCAGCATGTAGTAGATGCTCCTGACCAGCCTCTTCAGCACTCTAACCATAGGGTTGGACAACATAAGACTGGGTTACGCCTTGATTTTCCTGGACATTGCCGCAGCCTTCGACTCCGTGGACCACAAACTGCCTCTAAGGCAGCTCGCAGAGAAGGGGATCCAGGACACGGCATTAAGCTGGTGCAGATCTTACCTCACGGATAGATGGCAACACGTACGTGCTGGCTCCAAGACCTCCATTCCGTTCCGGCAGGAGCAGGGTGTACCGCAGGGATCATCACTCTCTGCACTGTTCTTCAACGTATATATGCAGCCCATCTGTGCACTCACCCGAGCATTCAATGTCTCATGCCTCGTATACATGGACAACGTACTACTCTACATGCCTTTCTCAACCGACCATCCAGATTTCTCACCCCTAACCACCTGCTACCTCTGAGTCATCCTAGACCAATAGTTGGACATGAAGGCCCACGTAAACAATACCGTTAAAGCAATATTCCACAAAATAAGGACGGTCCGTCACCTTAGACCCCTGCTGGAACCAGAGGACTTCCGGACAGTCTACCAAGCTTTAGTAATCCCCCATTTCGATTATGCCAATTCAATCCTGCATGGACTACCAAAAAGCACACTGAGTCCGCTGCAGCTTGCAATGAATGCAGCTTCCAGAATATTACATGGGCAGCTGTTATGAGAAGAACAACACCTGTATGACCTATGTTGGAGCACTTGATACAAGTTCTCCAGGACCAAGCAGGAAGTCGGTCCTCACATATGGGTGACGTCGGCGCCGACGGAGCCCTCGTGGAGCAATTTCCCCAGCTTTCAAAGAAAGCCTTTGGGAATTGCAGGGCGCATGCGAGGTCCCCTTCCCGCCCAAGGGTGCCATTTTGCTCAGTCTTCTTTTTTCCGTGGAGCCCTACAGATGCTGTTTGTGATCGCCGCAGAAAAATTTGATTTTATTTCTTATTTCTTATTCTCGGTTCGACGCCGGATCCTTTTCCCGCCCGGACCCGCTACGCCGGTATCGGGTCCGTTCTTTATTTTTCGTTTTTTTGTCCTTCGTGACAAGCGTTCGCGCCATTTTTTTATTTTTCACTGGCAGCCCTGTCTTTTGACCTCGCAGGGGCCCTTTTTCCCTCGATGGCTGCCAGCGGCTTTAAAAAGTGTGATCGGTGTAAGAAACTTATGTCTCTTACCGACACACACGACTGCTGCTTCCGCTGCCTCGGACCCGATCATGACCCGATGATCTGTGGTCCGTGTAGCAAGATGTCTTCAAAAGCGTTGAGGAGTCGGCAGCATCAGAGGGAACGAATCTTCTCTGACTCCGCGTCCGGCCGGGCCCGGACCTCGTCAGAGGCTTCGACGTCCCGGGACTCCGGTCCTGAGCATCTTTGGAGTTCCTCTGAGCGGGGGTCTCCTGCCCGGGAACATCATAGGAAGAAAAAACCCGTGAGGGCGGCGTCCGTGGACGCTCCTGGTTCCTCGAGGGCCAGGTCGCATAGCCCCGATAGCCGTCCCGGGTCCTCGGAGTCGGAGAGGCCTTCGAAACATCCTCGTCTCGAAATGGAGTCGCTTGGACACGTGAGTACTGTAGTCCTCGTGGACTCGCCTCCGAAGGAGCCGACGTCGGACCAGACGCCGTCGGAGCCGACGTCGGACCAGACGCCGTCGGAGCCGACGTCGGACCAGACGCCGTCAGAGCCCGAGTCGGGGGCTGCTGGGTCTCCTGAGCTTGGACTCAGGTTGACAGCCTTGGAGAGCAGTTTGGCTGCCTTCATGGACCAGCAGCGGGCATTGATCGCTGGCCTCGCCAATGCATCTGCCCCGGCCACCTGGACGTCGACGTCCAAGTCGACCCCGGAGACCGAGCCGATCCTCGAGTCCATGCGAGCTCGAGTCAATCCTCGGTCGCGGTCTCCCTCGGCCTCCCGTTCGAGACCGAGGTCGTCGACGCTGACACCCTCGGCGTCGGGGCGGAGGGCATCGGTGCCCGCCCGACCGGAGCCGCTCGATTCCTCCTCCGAGGAGTCAGACTGGGAAACGGAGGACGAAGAGTCACCTGGTACTTTTCGGACTCGGTGTGTCCCATCGGTGAGAAGTGAGGTGGGAGAAGGCCCTCAGAGCCAGGCGGATAGCTCTGAGCTCCAGGAAGTTGATCTGCTGGGCAGACTCCCAAGGAGTCCAGAGGCCTTGAGTACATGTCCCTTGGCAATGTGCTCCCCAACCCAGGAGAGAAGCATCGGTCGTCAGGACCTGAGAAGGCGGAGGAGACTGAAAAGCCATTCCTAGCACTAGGTTTGGCAGATGAAGCCACCATTGCAGAGAAGAGACCAGCGGGTCGGAGATCTGTACGGAGTCCGCTAGGCTCCCAGTGGCCTGATGCCATTGTGTGCGAAGGCACCATTGAGCAGGCCGCATGTTCAGGCGGGCATTGGGGGTCACATGGACTGTGGAAGCCATATGGCCGAGCAGTCTCAGAAATTGCCTGGCAGAGACCAGGGAATTGCTGTGAAAGTGGCTGGCAAGATCCATGAGCCTGTTTGCCCTGTCGAGAGGCAGAAAGGCTCGCGCCTGAAGCGTGTTTAATCTTGCGCCAATGAACTCGAGATCCTGAGAGGGGAGCAAAGTGGACTTTGCGAAGTTTATGACAAAGCCCAAGTGCTGGAGCAGAGCCACAGTGCGGTGCGTGGCGTGAGTGGCCTCTTGGGAAGACTGTGCTCTGATGAGCCAGTCGTCCAGGTATGGAAATACAAAGAGGCCTTGAAGTCTTAGATAAGCCGCCACACCACTGCTAGACATTTGGTGAACACCCTTGGTGCGGAGGATAGGCCAAAGGGTAGTATTCTGTACTGGTAATGATTGCCCCCCACAACAAACCTGAGATACTGTCTGTGGCTGGGGTGGATGAGGATGTGAGTGTAGGCATCCTTTAGATCTAAGGAGCATAGCCAGTCTCCCTGCTGGAGGTGGGGCAGCAGGATTCCAAGGGTAAGCATCTTGAACTTTTCCCTTGCCAGGAACTTGTTGAGGTTTTGCAAGTCCAGGATGGGTCTGAGGCCTCCTGTTCTTTTTGGTATCAGAAAGTACCTGGAATAAAAGCCGTGACCTCTCAGGTGGTGGGGCACCGGTTCCACAGCCTGTTCCTGAAAAAGACTTGCTAACTCCTGAAGGAGTAAGTCCCTGTGCAGAGGGAGTCTTGGAGGCTCCCCTGGAAAGTAGGAGGGAGGTACCTGGTGAAAGTGTAGAAGATAGCCTTTCTGAACTATATGAAGCACCCAGGTATCTGAGGTGATGGCTGACCACCTGTGGGAAAAGTGGACTAGCCGGCCTCCTGTGCTGAGAGAAACCAGCTGAGGGGAAGAGGCTATGCTGACGGAGTCAAAAACCCCCACCCTGCTGAGCAGGGGCCGGTGTTGTGGGCTTGGGGGCCTGCTGTCTACGGGACCCATTACCCCGTCCCTTGGCCTGCTGACCCTTTTGGGGAGCTGCTGAGGCCTGATACTGAGGGTAGTGTTTATAGGCAGCCGCCTTCCTCGGGTAAAAGGGCTTTTTCCCCGAGCTCTTCTTCCTCTGAGAAGGGGCAGAGGTTTTTCTGGACAGCCTAGTTCTGGTCAGAGTCTCGGTCTCGATCTGTGCAGCCTTTTCAGCCATGGGTTTGCCAAAGAGGTTTTCACCTCTGCAGGGGACATCGACCAACTTGTCCTGTACCCATGGCTCGAGGTCGGATGACTGAAGCCAAGCCTGTCGGCGGGCACCGATGCCGGCCCCGGCTACTCGAGCCGATGCTTCGAAGCCATCGTAGGCTGCTCGAGAGATAAACTTCGAGCACTCTCGAATACCAGTGGATAAGGCTTGGAACCTCTGCAAAGGTTCTTCGGAGAGACCAGCAGAGAACCCGGCTATTTCTTTAGCCAGGTCTCGGAGATACATGCCCATATAAAGCTGGTAGGTCTGGACTCGACAAGCAAGCATAGAGCCCTGGAAACACTTCCTACCGAGGGCATCCAGGCTTCGAGCCTCCTGACCGGGAGGCACCGAGGAGTGCATCTTCTGACTCTTAAGTCTATGCATGGCCGATTCCACCACCATGGAATGGTGCGGTAGTTGTGCCTTTTGGAACCCGGGGCTCTTGTGGACTCGATAAATGGAATCGACCCGCTTGCTTAACACCGGCGACGACGCTGGGCTCTCCAACATGCGGAAGAGAAGTCGTTCCAGCATCGGAGGAACCGGTACAGTAAAGGTCTCCTTTGGGGGAGAGTCATACTGGAGGGCATCGAGCTCTTCGGCTCGAGGCTCCTCCTCGGGATCCGCGGGGAAGGCCAAGGCCTTGGTCATATCCTGCACGAAGTCCGAGAACCGGGTATCCTCCGGGGGGAGGGGGGGGGGGACCGTCTCCGAGGTTCGGACTCGGGGGAGTCCGATGGGACACACCGAGTCCGAAAAGAACCAGGTGACTCTTTGTCCTCGGATTCCCAGGCTGACTCCTCGGAGGAGTCGTCGAGCGGCTCCGGTCGGGCGGGCATCGATGCCGTCCGCCCCAACGCCGAGTGAGTCGGCGTCGACGACCTCGGTCCCGAACGGGAGGCCGAAGGAGACCGTGACCGAGGATCGACTCGAGCCCTCATGGACTCGAGGATCGGCTCGGTCTCCGGGGTCGACTTGGACGTCGACGTCCCGGTGGTCAGGGCAGAAGCACCGGCGAGGCCAGCGATCAATGCCCGCTGCTGGTCCATGAAGGCAGTCAGACTGCTCTCCAAGGCTGTCAACCTGAGTCCGAGCTCAGGAGACCCAGCAGCCCCCGACTCGGGCCCCGACGGCATCGGGCCCAACGTCGGCTCCTTCGGAAGCGAGTCCACGAGGACTACAGCACTTACGTGAGCAGGCGAGTCCATCTCGAGACAAGGATGTTTGGAAGGCCTCTCCATCTCCGAGGACCCAGGACGGCTATCGGGGCTATGCGACCTGGCCCTCGAGGAACCAGGAGCGTCCACCGACGACGCCCTCGCGGGTTTCTTCTTCCGATGATGTTCCCAGGTAGGAGACCCCTGCTCAGAGGAACTTCAACGATGCTCAGGACCAGAGTCCCGAGACGTCGAAGCCTCTGACGAGGTCCGGGCCCGGCCGGAGTCAGAGAAGATACGTTCCCGCTGATGCTGCCGACTCCTCAACGCTTTTGAGGACATCTTGCCATACGGACCACAGATCATCGGGTCATGATCGGGTCCGAGGCAGCGGAGGCAGCAGTCGTGTGTGTCGGTAAGAGACATGAGCTTCTTACACCGATCACACTTCTTAAACCCGCTGGCAGCCATCGGGGGAAAAGGGCCCCTGCGAGGTCAAAAGACAGGGCTGCCAGTGAAAAAGAAAAAAAGGCGCGAAATCTGTCACGAAGGACAAAAAACCGAAAAATAAAGAATGGACTCGCAACCGGCGTCGCGGGTCCGGGCGGGAAAAGAACTGGCGTCGAACCGAGAAAAAAGACAAATAAAATCATCTTTTCTAGCGGTGAATTACAAACAACGTCTATAGGGCTCCGCGGAAAAAAGAAGACTGAGCAAGATGGCACCCTTGGGCAGGAAGGGGACTGCGCATGCGCGCTGCAATTCCCAAAGGCTTTCTTTGAAAGCTGGGGAAAATTGCTCCGCGAGGGCTCTGTCGGCGCCAACGTCACCCATATGTGAGGACTGACTTCCTGCTTGGTCCTGGAGAATATGTATTTTTCTTGATTTTTCTAGAAGTACAAAGAAGAGGTGCCAAGGCTTTTTGGCTCTGCGTTCTACAGCCTTGTCTTTGGAGTTAAATTGTGCTAAGATTTCCTTGTATTTGTCTTATAGGTTACAAGGGTAAAACGTTTGCCTTCAAGCCTAAATCATTTGTGGAATTCTTGTTTGTGAGGGAGGGGGGTAATCCTTGACTTCGCTTTCACAGGCACCGCTGTAATGACCCTTTGAGTAGTGGGCCTATTGGGTGCTTCTCTTGTATTATTTATTTTCTGTATTATTGATGAATTTTCCTTATCTCTTGGATCTTTTATTTCCTTTTTTTGTGGGCTATTGATTATTTTCTTAGGGAATGGTTTGTATTTTTCTTTGGGGGTTTGTTCTCTTATAAGAAATTGCTTTTCTTTTTTGGATTACTGGTGTAATGTATTTGAAAATTTTAATAAATACATTATTAAAAAAAAAGTCCATAAACCATTATTAAAGAGGACTCGGGTAATCCACTGCTTTTCCCGGGATAAGCAATGTGGAACTTCTGTACCTTTTTGGGAATCTGCCAGGTACTTGTGACCTGGATTGGCCACTGTTAGAAACAGGATATTGGGCTTGATAGACCTTAGTCTGACCCAGTATGGCTTTTCTTATGTTCTTATGTACGACCAATTAAGTACTGAATAGATCAAACAGCAGAGCCACCAGAACTTACCGGAGTTCCCTTAACAGCCTCCAATGTATTCTGTCCAGTCCCACCACTTTGTCTATTTTTAGTTTAGCTAGCAACTTAGTCTTTTGAAACTGGTTCGATATCTACCTCACTTCAGTGTTGTGCAGCACACTTCAAGTAACACTGAAGATATGTTAAGCATTTCCATTTTTATCTCACCCACCTCTATATAGTCCTTACCTTCATCTATGATTCATGCATACCACTTTTGCACTTGCTCCTATCACTAACATACCTAAAAAGGTTTGTTTCCTAATTTATCATTTCAGCTGTTCTCTTTCATTTATATATTTAATTTCCTAACTACTTTCCCAGTTATATATTATTGCCTATCTTCCTCTTTCTGTGCTCTATTGTACCTTTCCCTTAGGTTTTTAGCTACTTCTTTTGAAAATCACAGCATTGTCTTTTTCTATCTACTTTCATTCACTTTTTTTTTTAAACAAAGGTTTGTCTTCCTCACAATATCATTTAGTTTAGTTCACCACTCTTCTACTAGTTCTAGATTTTTCCATCCAGCTAATGACTCCTTGAGGTATTCTCCAGTCTTAAAGTTAGTTTTCCTGAAATCTAAGATCCTTGCCTTTGAATGAATCATCTCCACTTGTGCTTTAAAACTGAACCACACCATATGGTGATCACTGGATTCAATTTTGAAATTCTTTTTTTAAAATTAAAGGTTTGATTGTGTTACTCACAAAAATGTACATAACACAAATTCCGCTACAAAACTAATCTGTATGTTTTCATTAACAGTAAATCTCCTCCAAATTGAAACCCTTCCCTGACCTGAAGCGAGGATCATAACCTGCAATCAGAAATCACAAGGTTTTATTGAAGTCCCCCTCTTTGCATTTTGCTAGATCAGTTACTAGAGGGTGTTAACTCAGTTTCTGGTCCCCACCCAAACACGAGGGTGATTTGAGGCTGTGGATTCTGAAAAAGGCAATCTAATAGAAGGTATCTGAATTTAAGAAGGCATATAACAAATAAAGGATCTCTAAAGGTTAAAAAGAGACTGTAAAACTTGGTAATGGAAGGTCAGACTGGATAGGATTATGATCTTTATCAGTCATTTTTCTATGCTTCTATTACCTGAACAGATGATGCTATTTGCTCCAGCAATTCCAGGATGCTGTAGGTCAAGGCTGACTTGTGCTTGGGCATCATTTTGTAAAGCAAAACGAGGTTCTGGATTTTTTTTTCAGAAGAAAAGCCCTTACTGCAAAACTGTGCCCAGTTATATGCCTGTACAGATGAGGCAAATGCATTGGTTGAGTTTAGACTTCGGCACATTGAGAAAGAATCCCAGGATTCATAGAACAGGGCATGACAAATCCCAAACCCCAGGTTGCCATGGCGCCTAGAAATTCCAGCCTGGAATCTAGGATTTCATGACCTGAAAGACTTTGGCATGCGTCTGTGCTGCCTCACAAATCCCAAGCTAATTTCCTCCACTGCAATCAGCTCTCTGCAAGGAGCTTGAGCTGCAGGGGTAGAGGAAGTTTGGGCTGATCTCACGGTTTCAAGTCTCGTGAAGTTGCCGCAGGTGCAGCTTTAAAAGATCACTAATATGCTGCTAATACCGTACTCACTGGGGTTGGTGGAAGTAGAGAGAGAAAGGTCACTGCCTTCTGTTGGCACTGTGCAATGGCATGTTAAGGGCTGATTTATTAATCTTTTTTCCCCATAGGAAATGGGAAAACAGTAAATCAGGCCTTTAGAAAAGAAGAGGGGATATATCATTTGGGGAGTGGAGGTGTGGGTGGGGGCACTGTGACTGAGGTCTCAGCCACTGGCTCCTAGATTCCAAAAAAATGAGTTAGGCCTGCGATATAGTTACCTGCAAGGCAACCATTGCTTCTGCTCAAGAGGAGCTTTTTCATCTACCAGTCATTGAAACAGTGTCACACCAAGAGCCCCTTCTTGCAGATGGGCAGCCACTACTGCTGGAGACTTTGGAAAGACTCTCAGGCAGCAGAAAAGGCGAGCCGAATGACTTAATATTGAGATAATGATGGTTTCGGGGAGGGGCTCTCAACCCAGTCCTTGGGACATGTCAGGATAACCACAATGAAAATGCATGAGAGAGGTTTGCATGCACTGTCTCCACTGAATGCAAATCTCTCTCATACATATTCACTGTGGTTATCCTGAAAACCTGACTGGCTAGGTGTGTTCTGAGGACTGGGTTGTGAATCTTTGGTTTAGGAAAACAAAGCCGTAGGGATTATGCTCACAATCTGTGCAAGTTAGCCATACAAGATGGAGTCTACATAAGCTTGGCCATTTCAAGAGGATTCTGCTCATCAAGCAACTGAGAAATCTATGTACAGAGCTTCAGTGGCCAGAGACAGAGATACTGCAACCATTGTTTCAACTCTGAACATTAAAAAAGACAAACACCTTGGGAATGTAGCTAAAGGGACCCTGGGCCTTACTGAGCCTAACTAGACCTTTCCAAACATTATAGAGTCATAAGCTCTGTTGCAAATATCTGGTAACCAAAGGAGACTTTTGGATTCACCAAGTTGGATCTCTGAGCCAAGACTGGGACCAATCCCTGGAGGACACCCATCAGCTTGTTCAGTATATGTAAAGCCAAGGCAATAAAAGGGGAACAAAGAAAGGGCTTCTGCCCAGGGAGATGCCCTCTGCTAACGACCTGCTGTGACCGTCTCTCCCTAAAGGACTCAGTGCAGAGTTTAAAGTGTCTCCATGTGACTCGCTCACATACAATTAACTGCTCTACTGAAAAGATGGCTCTGTCTTTCTCACTCTGTCTCCTCCTGCTATTCAGCATAGACTTGCCAACAGAATTCTTTCCAAGCAATCAGACTCTGTGATGAAGTATGAATTATTTCTTTTATTTTCTTAGAAGGAAAAGCGTAGTTACTCACCTGTAACAGGTGATCTCCAGGAACAGCAGGAATTTAGTCTTCACATATGGGTATCGTCAGTACCGACGGAGCCTGCGCAGGAAAGCACCCCAGCGTCCAATAGGAACGCTTTTGGGAGCATCCCTCAGCACATGTGTGCTGCCTTCCCGCCTTTCCAATGGTCCCTCTTCACTTAAGTTTGCAGCTGAGTGAAAGGATAGAGGGAGAGAGGAAAGAGACAGACAACTCCTAGGGGAGGTGGGTGGGTTGTGAAGACTAAATTCCTGCTGTTCCCAGAGATCACCTGTTACAGGTGAGTAACTACGCTAACTCCAGGAACAAGCAGGAATGTAGACTTCACATATGGGGACTCCCTAGCTGAAGATGCCAGGGAGATAGCACCAGGAAGGTGCCACCCTAGAAAGGTGGGAATCCTTCCTCCCATGGATCTCTGGCATTCCACCAGGGTTGGTGGGTAGGAGTTGAATTAGGTCTGAAAGAAATTTTGAAGAACAGCTTGGCCAAAGAAGGCATCCTGACAGGAGGCTTTATCCAGGCAGTAGTGGGCTGTGAAGGTGTGTACCGAAGCCCAGGTGGCTGCTCGACAAATGTCATCGATAGACACAGAGTGGAGATTAGCCATGGAAGTTGCCATGGCTCTCACGTTATGAGCTATGACATAGTCCTGAAGAGGAAGACCCTTACTCTCATAAGTAAAGGATATGCATTGGGCAATCCATTTAGATAAAGTTCTTTTGGAGACCGGTTGTCCCAAATGACTAGGGTCAAAAGCTATAAAAAGTTGTGAGGACTTTCTATGTTGCTGTGTTCTCTTGTAAGTAAAAGGCTAAGGCTCTTTTACAATGCAAAGTATGAAGGTTTCTTTCTGCATTAGAGGCGTGAGGCCTCGGAAAAAATACAGGAAGATTAATTGATTGATTTAAATGAAAAGGCGAAACCACCTTTGGCATAAAGCGAGGATAAGTTCTAAGAACAACCTTATCATGGTGAAACCTAGTACAAGGAGAATTAGCCACTAAAGCTTGCAGTTCACTAATGCGACGTGCAGAAGTGATTGCAATTAGGAAGATGACTTTCCAGGTCAAAAACGTAAGGGTTGTAGTGGCTAAAGGCTCAAAAGGCGGCTTCATGAGCTGCCCGAGAACTAGATTTAGATCCCATGCCACCGGTGGTGGCTTAATGGGAGGTTTGGTTAATAGAAGACCTCTCATAAATCTGGATATGAGTGGATGAGAGGAAAATGGTTGTCCATTCAGAGGCTTATAAGAAGCTGCAATTGCACTAATATGGACTCTTACCGAATTGGTCTTTAGACTAGAATGCGATAAGTGAAGGAGATACTCTAGTATCGATTCTAAGGGTATGCCAAGGGGGTTTAATCCCTTCTTGGAGCACCATATAGTAAAACGTTTCCACTTGAAGGCATAAGATCTTCTTGTGGAAAGTTTCCTAGGAGTCTGAAGGATATCCTTTACCTGTTGAGACAGGTTGAAATCCTAGAGGTCTAAGCCTTCAGCAACCAGGCCGTGAGATGCAGGGACTGGGGATTCGGGTGCCATAGCATCCCGTTCTCTTGGGAAAGGAAATCTGGAGCATGCCCTAACTCCAGAGGTGCAGCTTGAGAGAGATGTAGAAGCAGGGTACACCACACATGGCGTGGCCATCATGGCGCTATGAGAATCATGCGACCCCTGTCTCTCTGAAGCTTGAAGAGAGTGTTTTGGGGATGAGGGGAATGGGTGGGAAGGCATAAAGGAAGCCCTGACCCCAGTGAAGGAGGAAGGCATCCCTTGTCTGACAACTGTGAGCCGGAATCCTGGAACAGAACCGGGGAAGTCTGGCATTCAGTGCACTTGCAAAGAGGTCTATGTCTGGAGTGCCCCAGAGATGAAATATCTTTGCCACCTGGTCTAGGTGGAGGGACCACTCGTGAGGCAGCAGTACTCGACTGAGTTTGTCTGCCCAAAGGTTTTGAATATCTGGAAGATATACCACTAGAAGGTGAATTTGATACTCTGGCGAGGGCCCACAGTCTTAAAGCTTCGTTGCATAACGACAGAGAACCTGTCCCGCCTTGCTTGTTCAGACAGAACATTGCTACTTGATTGTCCATCTGGACTAGGACTGTCTTGTAGCTGAGCTGGGCGTGGAATACTCGAAAAGCTAAATAGATTGCTCTTAATTCCAGGAGGTTTATGTGTAGACCAGCCTCCTGTGGAGTTCGGGTTCCCTGGATAGACAGATGATTCAGGTGTGCTCCCCAACCCACCTGCGATGCATCTGTTAGGGTGGCCTGAAAAAAGGGTTGATGAAAAGGAGACCCCATTGTCAGATTTTATAGGGATTGTCACCATTGGAGGGACAAAATAGTCATTGAGAGTTTATTATTTTGACCGATAAATGATCTGTGGCCTGTGTCCAATGTGTGGAACGGGTCCACTGAGCTGCTCGCACGCGAGCATGAACCATGGACGCCATATGTCCCAGCAACTGTGGTAGCTCTCGAGCAGTTAGGGAGGATTTCCATGCTGCTTGAGAAGCTAGTTGCATTATGCGAAGACACCGGGCCTGTGGAAGGAAAGCCGCCTGCTCGGTATCTAGACAGGCTCCTATGAATTGCAGGCATTGGGAAGGAACAAGTTGGGACATTTATTACCAACCCCAAACATTGGAGGATTCGCATTGTGCGAGACAGTGCAGTGCTGGCCTCTGCAACTGTAGGGGCTCGAATGAGCCAGTCGTCTAAGTAAGGGAAGACTAATATCCCCAGGGTTCGCAGAAATGCAGCTACTACTGCCATGCATTTCATGAATACCTTTGGTGCTGAAGCTAGACCAAAGGGAAGAACCCTGTACTGGAAATGTTTTTCCCTGAAAAGGAATCGTAAGAATTTCCTGTGATCTGGATGGATGAGAATGTGAGTGAATGCATCCTTTAAGTCTAGAGAGCAAAGCCAATCCTGGCTTTGAAGGTATGGCAGAAGAGTTCCTAGAGAAATCATTTTGAACTTCTCTCAAAACAGATATTTGTTCAATTCTCTGAGGTCTAAAATGGGTCTGTGTCCTCCTGTTTTCTTTCGAATAAGAAAATAGCGTGATTAGAACCCTGCACCCTGTTGAAGAATGGGTACCTCTCTATTGCCCCTTGGGCAAGAAGTGTTGAGACCTCGTGACCTAACAGATTGTTTGCAGTGGTTTGAGAATTGAATTGTTTTAGAATTGTAGGAGGGGGCATGCTATGAAAATGAAGCTTGTACCCTTCTCCTACAATGGACAAAGTCCAATCTTCTGCTGTTACCTGATGCCATCTGTTGGCAAAGTGGCATAACCTGCCTAGGATATTGGGGGGTTGGGGACCCCTCAGAGGCAGGAAGGCTAAGCTCTCTAGGAAGGAGTCAAAGCCCTTGAGGGGGCTGAACCTGCAGAGCTGGTTGGGCTCTGGGGCCTTTTGGCTTCTTTTGCTGTCTAGATTGTCCCTTTTGGGCAACCTGACCCTGAGATTGACTCTGCTGGGTATAGGAAGGATAAAATTTCCTCTTTTTGCTGAAAGAGGGTTTTTTATAAGACTTCTTTTTGGCTGGAGTGGCTGTAGATTTTGACAATCTATCAAGAGTAGTACTGTCAGCATCTAACTCATTAGCCTTCTCCTGCCAGTTCTTGCCGAAGAGATTCTCTCCCGTGCAAGGAATGTTGCCTAACTTGTCCTATACCCAAGTCTCCAAGTCTGATGCCTGAAGCCAGGCAATCCGTCGTGCGCCAATGGCAATATCAGAGGATCTGCTGATGCATTCAAAGCAGTCAAAGGCTGCACGATTTACAAACTTGGAGACATCTTGAGCATGCTTAACTAGAGCGAGAAAGTCTTGTCTCTTGTCATCTGGGAGAAATGGGCTCATAAGCTCCAAATCTCTTGTAACTTCCTTGAGGAACATTCCCATATATAGTATATATGAACTGATCCTAGCTGAAAGCATGGAAGCCTGAAACGTTCAGCGCCCCAAAGCGTCCAGAGTCCTGCATTCACGCCCTGGAGGATTGGATGCATGCCTCTTTGCACTTTTCATCCTACGCATGGGCTGACTCCACCACCATTGAATGGTGTGGCAGCTGAGTCTTTTGAAATGCAGGACATGGCGGAACTCGATACATAGTATCAAGTCTCCTAGAGTGAGGAGATGTAGTCAGAGGTGTCTCCCACATTCTGAGCATCAAGTTATGCAGAATTTCATGGATGGGCAGAGTGGCTGCCTCCTTTGGAGCTTTAGGATATTGGAGAATTTCCAATTCCTTTGCTCTGGGTTCCTCTTCAGGAGCCACTGTGATTGAAAGGCCCCTGGCTATATCACAAATAAAATCCTGAAAAGACATGTCCTCTGGAGGTGACATTCTGCATTGGGGAGAAGAGGGATCCTCTGGGAGAAACCCTCTAGTACCAGCAGAATTGTCAGAGTCTTCGGAATCGGAGGATTCGAAGTATTCCTGACCACGATGCTCATACAAAGCACGGTCTCGGTATCGATCGAAGTCGGTACCGAGTTGATCCAGTATCGATCTGTCGATTCCAAACAAAGATGGCGTGGGAAGAATTCCCACCGGGGCCGGTGTCTGTACCGGTGTAGGTACCGGCATCGGTGTCGATGTCGGTACCTGTTGGACCAACGGTACCACAGCTGAGAGAAGAGCTGCGATGCTGCGTTTGATAGCGAGCGACCTCTGGTCTATCGACGCTGCCGATGCCTGGGTATCAGTACCGGTGAAAACGGCCGGAACCCCTGAGCATGGCACAGGTAGTTCTTGCGAGGTCGGGGCCTCGAGAGCATCCTGGAGCCCCATTGATGCTTTGGAAGCCGAAGCCTCCCACTGGAGCTGCTTTGCCGGTGTGGTTCCCTCAAGGGCAATGCCAATGGCTTCTCGATACTTAGCAGGAGAGCTACCCTTTGAGGACCGGCTTTTATGTTTAGTTACCTGAGATCCATGGGAGGAAGAGGAGGCCCTTGAAGAAGTCGATGCAAAGGATCTGGCATCCAAAGAAAAGAGGGAACCGAGCTTTGCAGCCCGGATCTGTCTTCCTCTTTTAGTCATCCCCATACAGGAGACACATTCAGATGGAGAATGTTCAGGCCCTAAACATTTAAGACACCAATCATGGGTGTCAGTGACAGAAATAGTACCGCCACACTTAGCACATTTTTTAAAACCACTAATTGGAATGTGGGGCCTAGTGCCCAAAATGGCGCCTAGCACCAAAAAAGAAAAGTTTCCGAAGAGAAACAGCTTAAAGTATATGGTTTTGGGGTTTTTTTTGGAAAAGAAAAGAACCGGCGGTATCGGTAAGCGTCGTGCGGCAGGCAAACGCGACCACAAGAAAACAATTTTAAAGACGGAATTTTCTGTGGTGACAGGGTATGGATCCTGTCGGCTCCGCGGAAAATGAAGAACTGAAGAGGGACTGTTGGAAAGGCGGGAAGGCAGCATGCATGTGCTGAGGGATGCTCCCAAAAGCGTTCCTAGTGGACGCTGGGGAGCGTTCCCGCACAGGCTCCGTCACTACCGACGATACCCATATGTGAAGACTACATTCCTGCTTGTTCCTGGAGATAGCTACCTACCCCTTTAAATATGTTCTGTGAATAGTTAAATGTGGCCATTCTAAGTACTACTCTATGTAAATAGTTTGAGGGGAGCCTCAATTACCCTGTTTTTGTACGCTGTGTAAAGTTCTTACCACTGTTCCATGTAACTGTTTTAGTTAACTTGTTATGATGTAAACCGCCCCTGATCTTTGGAAGGGGCGGTATAAAAATATACGCAAATAAAATAAATGCAGATTTGCTGTATATCACAAGTGGGAATTGTGCACAGAGAATCACCTACGACATAAAAGGAAATTATGCATAAAAGGAAATAAATTCCAACTCCCTACACTTGCCCTCCTCACCACACACAGCCATTGTAAATACTTATTGTAAATAGTTAACTGTTTTACTTAATACCTTACAAAGTTAAATTTTATTGTTCAATGTAAATAGTTGATTTCTACTGTTCAATGTAAATGTATACAAATGTGTACAATACTGTTAAGCTGTTACATGTAAACCGCCCTTGATCTCTGGAAGGGGCGGTATAAAAGAAATAGTTAAATAAATAAATAAATAAAATTACATTATTGCTAGTACTATGTAATTGTAACTAAGCAATAAATCTAGGCCGTGACATCTTTGGGACAATTCACTAAATGGGTTACTTTTGTGCATACAATAACAGTCATAAACCTCACTCCTAAGTCAGGGCCATAGGATGAAAGGCATCATCTTTGACAGAAATATTAGAGGAACCATTACAGGTATTGCCTCTTGTAAGCAGCTTGCTGTGCCCTGTGATAGCAAGTCTGCTTGTCCATGGGCTGCATGGAAAGTAATTACTACAGAATTGCTGTTCTTCATTTGGGATACTGCACCTTTTACTCTGTCAAAGAGGCTGGTCCCTAAGGCCCCTATGCACGGAGCATCCTGCAAATGGTCATGGGGGTCGTCATGCAGCTCAGATGTTTATATCCATGCTGTTCTGTCTGCCCCAATTGAAATCGTCAATGTGCATGATGCCATATCATAGACATCACAGGTGCCTTAATGAGATGGAAAACACATTCCTACAAGACATGATAGAGGAGCCCTCCCTTCCCCTCGAGGGCTCCCCAGTTCTCTTAACCATGTGGGATAAGGCAAAGCAACACCTCAGCATATCAGTTAGGTTGGTGTCCCAGCCCTGGTTATGAGAGGACTTATTTTTGTGCTTCTTAAAATGATCCCTAATCTAGGGCTAAATCAAAAAAAGCATAGAGCATGAAGGAGCAATCCCTGGTGTGTGCAGCTCACCCGGATGGCCAAACATCTTGCACTTCTTTTTTAAGGCATCTCCTGTATGTATGTATGATGCTGAGAGGTATAACAAGAGCCTCTTGGGGAATTTTGCTGGTTTCCTAGTGGGCACAATCTGTATCCTTTCTGTACTTTACTTAAATCCTAACTGTTTGAGGTTATACTGGGCTAGTGGTTTGTGTAAAACCTTATGCTTCCCTACACCCCACCAATAAGAAGGTTCTCTAGAATGAATACTAGGATACTGGCTACATCCTGTATCCAGTCAAAATCCCATACAAGTTTGGTCTGGGAAGCTGGCTGCGGCTTTGAGGTCCTCTGCTGCCTTAAATAAGAGTGAGGACTTTCCTGTGGGCAGACACAAAGAATAAATACCTCTGATGAATCAACTTGTCTCCTCAGATCCCACTAGAGTATTTCTTTATTTATTTGGAAGGTGATCAGAAGTGGCTGAGTAGGGAGTCTGAAACATACAAAAGTGTTTTTGTAATCTGTCCACCACTTTTGTCCTTATCTCAAAAGAGGTACTCTCCTTTACAGGGTATGTCCGTGAGCTTTTCTTACACATCTAACCAGATGTCTGAGGCTTGCAGCCATGAGAAGCTTCAAATGCCAGTTCCTGTTTCAGCGATGCTTGATATCTTGCAAGCATATAAGTCAACTGGCCAAGTACTTTCAACAGGATCATCACTCTTCTTTTGAAGGTGACAATCTAATAGATATTTTACTTTTAGCAAAATATAATGCACACACTGGCCAATGAAGAACTGGTACAAAGCTATACAGTAGCCGAGCATAGCATTCTGATAAAAATGTCCTCCCAAACAGGTCAAAGGATCTCTCTATGGAGTTAACAGAGTGACACCATGATCTCTTGGTTTTCTTGATAGATTCCACCAGAAGGCTGGCTGCTGCTTCTCAGACTCTGCAGACCTCTGGATGTGGTATATAGCATTTACCTTCTTGTTAAACAGGTAGTACAGAGAGGAGGAGATCTTAAACACTCACATCTGTATCGCGTCCAGGACATCATGAACAAGTACTGACAGAGCAAAACAGGAATTGGTCTATAAACTGGAAGATGTCCAATTAATTTTACAGGGATCAGCCTCCCTTTTCAAATGAAATGACATGATTTCCGCCTTTTTTTGTTTTAAATAAAATCTGCCAAGGAGAAATATTAAAGGAAAGTGCCTTCTATCCCTTGGAGGAAAGGAGTCTGAAGGGAGACTCATTGACTTCTCTTGATCATAGTCATCCTTAGATCTACAGCCAAAAGCATGTACTGATGAAGTAACCTGAGTGCACACCTGTCTAGCAGCTAAGATCCATAAACTAACTGAATATATTAAGTTCATCATGAAAATATGGCAAACACACTCCATCTGAAGCACTGGGGAAGCTTCTTCTTACAATGCATTGGAGACTGCAGATGGCACAGTTATTGAAGCAGAAGTCCTTCAAGGAACTGATACTGACGCAATACTACCAGATGCACCAAGAGATTCCAGGATTGGTCATACTTCTGTATCATGGTCGATGCTGATACACCAGTATCTCAAACATTAGATTTTCCTGTTCACATCCTCCTCAAAAACAGTCAATGTCAACTACATAAGGAGCACAAGGAGGTGATTATTGTTGAGTAGCTAAAGGTCTATCAGCAGCAGCAACCTAGACCTTAGGAGACAGTGTCTCAACACACCCTTTCCCAGACTCCTTTTTGGGCAAATGACAACAGTACCTGTTGTCTGTTTCTTCTTGCTCTCAGCATTACACACTAATGGGGGCCTATGCTGATGCTTCTTGCCCTTCATGCAATGTTTCCCAATGGTGTCTCCCAATCCCAATACTGGTAAATAGTAGAATTCTTCACTTTCACTGGATGAGTGAATCAAGATAAGCCTCCACTCCCATGGCCTCTATCAAAGTTTGACAAAGGATGAATGTCATCTCCTGGATATCAATACATCAACAGCATTTTCTGCAGTTCCTGGGTCCTTCAAGGTTAATAATGCCAATGCAGGTGGATTCAACTTTCCAGACAATAGTGTGATAGTCTGATTAAAACAAATTAATGGCCTTAAGTATAGGTTCAGAGTGTTAGTGATGAGATTTAATTAATTTATTAAACAAGAAGAGTTTATTTTTTGTTGATTATTGACCTTAAAAAAATAGGAAAACATCCAATATAAAACAGCAAAATCTGACAACTTTATAGCACTGATGTAATCTACCCTGCTGTGAAATGAAAGCTCTGCCTGGGACGAAGATGTGTCATCATCCTGTCACATGGCTATGTGAGTCGTGAGCTCTGATGGAACTAAACCCAAACTGCAATAATATGTCCCTGAAAGAAAGCAAAAATAGGAGCTCCTCAACATCCAGTATGACTTGGCAGTGCCCCAGTGCTTGGTTGAGATGTTCACATGTAAAAAAAAAAAATCAGTGGATTTAAGAGTTCACCTACCAAGGTGGGAGAATCAAGAGCCGCGAGGACAACAAGATGGCGGGAGGAACCATATATGAATCAGCTGAAGGTCACCGAGCAGTGTAGGCAGGGACGACAGCACTCATGTACATTACAAGAAAACAGCTGCAGGAATGGTTTAATAAGGTAAAGCACAAAACAGAAGCTGTTAAAAAGAAACTTGACTAGATGGTAGCAGAGCTCCGGGCTATTGTGATCAAGCTTAGGAGATGAGTAGAGGACATTGAGGGCATATAAAAAAGATAAGCAAAGAGTCGGCAGCCCTCCAGTCAAGTGCTCATTTTGATTAAAGTGTGTGAGGAGATGAAATTAAAGCACTTCGGTAGCATAGACTAAAAACACCCTGCTCCACTACCCATAATCTTCCTCTCCCAACAAAGTTCTATATAGCTGTTGAATTGTTTCCCTAGCTTTAATCCTGCTGTTACTAGTACTATGTAAGTAGTTTGAAGTTGCCTGTATTTCTCGTTCTATGTAAAAGTATTAATTGAGTTAATCTGTAAACAGCTTTGACTTTCAGATAAAGCGGTATATAAAAATAGCTAAACAACTAATGCTAGTATTCGCTATAAAAATTTGCACACAAGAGAGGTGCCCGAAAAACCCGAGTACCTTGACTGCAAAAAAGGTCACTATGGAGATTTGAGGGCTATGCTGAACTCGGAGAAGTAAATACTGGAATAAGTTGACTTTTTTGGATAGAGCACATCAATCTCTTGGGGTATCCAAAGGCAATCAGCCCAGAGACAGAGTAGTTACTCAGCTGTAAAAGGTGTTCTCCAGGAGCAGCAGGAATCAGTCCTCACATATGGGTGTCATCGGCGCCGATGAAGCCCCAGCGGAGCATTTCCCCAGCTTTCTATGAAAGCCTTTGGGAATGCAGGCAGGCATGCGCGGTTCCCTTCCCGCCTAAAGGTGCCATCTTACCTCAGTCAAATGACATAGCTAAGAACAGCACACAAAAATGAAAAATAAACTATGTACAACTGCAACGCCAAGGGGAGGAGGGAGGGTTGTGAGGACTTATTCCTGCTGCTCCTGGAGAACACCTGTTACAGGTGAGTAACTACTCTTTCTCCAGTAACAAGCAGGAAGTCAGTTCTCACATATGGGTGACTCCCAAGCTCTGGGCTACCGAGGAACCCAGGATGAACAAGAGAACTCCCTCTAGTCTCAGCAGCAAAGAAAGGCTTTTCAAGGACACAACCTCCACCGGTAGCCCAAAGGAGGGCAGGAGTTGCCTAAACCTCAAAGAGATTCCGGAGTACTGCCTGGCCAAAAGCACTGTCCCTACGGAACTCCCTCTCCAGGCAGTAATGGGCTGCAAAAGTCTGGCTTGAACACCAAGTTGCAGCCCTGCAGATGTCTACCAAGGGCACAGAGCGGAGATGAGCTACTGAGGCAGCCATTGCTCTGACACTATGGGCCGCGACCCTACCCTGCAAAGGAAGGTCAGCCGCCTTGTAAGCCCAGGTGATACAGTCAGCCACCCATATGGACAAGGTACGCTTGGACACAGCCAACCCCAACTTATTGGGGTCAGAGGATACGAAGAGCTGAGTAGCCCTTCTATGCCCTTGCGTACGGTCAAGGTAGAAGGATAAAGCCCTCCTACAGTCCAGGGTAAGCACAGTTACTTACCTGTAACAGGTGATCTCTGGGAACAGCAGGAATTAGTCTTCACATATGGGTACGTCGGTACCGACGGAGCCTGCACGGGAATGCTCCCCAGCATCCAATCAGAAAGCTTTTGGGAGCATCCCTCGCGCCTGCGCACTGACTTCCCGCCTTTCCCACTGCCTCTCCTCAGTTGAGTTTCATAGCTGAGACAGAAGGAGAGAAAGAGGAAAGGAGATAGATAGATACAACTCCTAGGGGAGGTGGGTGGGTTGTGAAGACTAATTCCTGCTGTTCCCAGAGATCACCTGTTACAGGTAAGTAACTGTGCTATCTCCAGGAACAAGCAGGAATGAGTCTTCACATATGGGGACTCCCTAGCTGTGGGTGCCAGGGGAGATCCCATAAAATGCGTATCCCTGGAACAGGACGGCATTTCCCAAACCTGGATCCCTGGCATCCCCTGAGGGATGGGGGGGTAGGAGTTGAATAGAGAAAAGCTGTAGAGGAACAGCGAATCTAAAGACTACAGAGAAAAAGTCTTTAGAATGTATGTCAAGTATCATTAAAATATTTAATGAACCAGTACAATATAGAGCTTACCTACTGGATTGTAGGAAGTAGAACTGTGATGGAGTGTACTGTAGATGCAGTAGCAGAATCCTCAAGGTAACTTCACAGCAGTGAGGATGAAGTTCCAAACCTGGAATGGGCAGGTGACCCAGGTGTCAACTGGGGAAGGAGAAGAACGGCAGGTCTTCAATGGAAAGCTTTATGGGAAAAAGCTGAAAACTCTTTTAGGTACAGAGTTATTAACATTGAGGACTAAAAGAACAAGACTGACCGATCTGGAGAATTAGCCCAGTCCTGAAGGGAAGAGGGGGTATGGAAAAAAGCCCCTATTCCCAAGGAGAACAGAAATGTACTCAGAAATACTGAAGATGTACACTGTCTTTCCTAGCTGGTAAGAGATAGGAAGACATTGAAGTTTGATACTTCATAGACAGGGAGATCTATAACAAAAATAGAAGCTGTTGACATCACAGCAGTAATTGTGTGTATAACCGCTCCCACTTACTGAGCCGTATGAGAATAGGCAAGTTGACTGTCTGGATCCCTTAAGAAGGTAAAAGCTTTATAGCACACACAGTTAGGGAGATAGTAGGTAATACATAGCGTCCTATGGACATCTCCCAATGGGCATATATATATATATATATATATATATATGGAGATACATACATATCTATATATATGTGCATATATGTCTAGATATGTGTGATATATATAGATATATATATATAGATATATATATATAGATAGATGGGCATGACTTATGCCCACACAGACTACAGAAATATCAAGATAAGGCGGTTTAGAAATACTGTTAAATAAAATAAATGAATATAAGTCTGAGGATACATGCCTGCAACTGAGCCCCACAAAAACATTCACATGGGGAATGTGATGGGAAAAGATTCATCTAATAATGAGGGGGTAAAAACCACCTGAAGATATATAGAGAATCTATTTCTGCGGTGCAGGAATGTTGTTCAGTGGAATAACCAGTATGGTTGCGTGAAAAAACAGAGGATAATAGCAGTCTGGCAAGAGCACGTCAGGAGTACTTTAGGACTCTGACATGTCCAAAGGACAAAAAAACGCATAGACTAAGACACCAGGATGACCAAGGGACACAGGGGTATCATGTACACTAAAAGAGTATGCGTTGTCCAAATGGAGCAGAAAAGCATAATGCCAAGCTGTAAGGAAAAAAGGGGTAGATTCCTGCAAGATTGGGAACTCCTTGGACATTCACGCCATGGAATGATTATATAAGCTTTTTCTACTATATGGAAAAAACCCTCAGAGACAAAGTTCAATGCTCTGTAGCAAGGGCCCATAGTAGAAAGCTTCTCTGAAGATTGCAGAGAGCATTGTGCAGGAGAATTGTAAGATAAAACTGACAGAAGTCAGGTGTGTTGCCACATCCTAGGAAAGGATATGGCTAGAAGAAGATAACCTGCAGTGAGTAGTATTATGCAAGATAGTTGAAAGTAGCTTGCAATGAGCATTAAAGTAATCACTGGAACTCCTGCATGCACAGCAACTGAACAAAACAGCAGAGGGGATTCTCCTGTATAAAAACAGAGAGAAAACAGACAAAGGGAGCGGAGATATTCCCGTCCCTGTCTGATGAGTTGTTCAGAGCATGCATTGAAGGATAACAAAAAGTCTACACTGGAAAGAAAGAGAAGTGTTTCAGTATGGTACCAACTCAAGCAGGGGAAACCCTGGAAGAGAGGGGGTTGGAAAGTGACTTACCATATGGTAAGTCAGCTGAAGGAAAAGATGTCCATGTGGGGAAAGAAACTATCATGGGATAGTTGTAACCTCCCTGCATAGTAGTAAGAAGGGGAGAATTCTGTAACCCATGGACAAAAGTATCCTAACAGCTTAGCATACTGAAAAAGAAAAACCAGTGTAGAGTTTGAAGAATAAACTTCTGCTAAGAAGAAGCTAACTGTAGATTGCAACATACAGGAACCTATGGTTGCTGGTTATGATTAGACTGGTTAGAGTCTGGAGACTTCAGACTAGGATGAGATGTCCCTTGCTTGGGTACATCTGGAGGATGGGCAGGAGAAGGGTGAAACCTTCTTTTCTTAGGGAAAGAAGGTTTGGTAGGACATTTCCTACGTCCTGGGGAAAAAGAAGGCTTAGGATGGTTTCCAGAACCAGGGAAGTCAGTGGAGCAATGAGCAACCTGACGTAAAGCCTCTTTATTGAAGAGATTTTCTCCAGTACAAGGAGAATTACCCAGTGTATGTTGTGCCCATCTGCTTAAGTCTGAAGCTTGCAGCCAGGCTTTATGACGTGCTCCAATGGCAATAGCAGAGGATCTGCTAACAGACTCAAAAGAGTCTAGAGAAGCACGAGAAAGAAACCAAGAGATATTCCTGCTATGATTAAGAAGCAAGGAATAGTCAGTGGCCTTAGGCTCTGACAAAAAAGGGGACAAAAGAGATAATTTCTCTGTGACCTCCTGAAGTGTCAGACTCATATAAAAAATATATGAAATAATTCTTGAAGCCAGCATAGACGTTTGGAAGGTTTGACGTCCAAAGGCATCAAGTGCTTTAGATGCACGACCTGGCGGATAAGAAGAATGCTTCTTCTTGCTTCTTACCTTCCTCATTGCTGATTCCACTACAATGGAATGATGTGGAAGTTGGTTTTTTTGAAACCCCGGAGAGGGAGGCACCTGATACAGAACATTAATGGCTGTAGAAGGCGAAGGAACCTTTAAAGGTGATTCCCACATCCTCAGAAGAAGATCCTGCAAAGAATGATGTAAAGGAAGCATTATATTTTCCTTTTCTGCAGGATCTTGGTTAAGAGTAGAGCCAGGAATAGGAATGGCAAGAAAGGTTGCCATGTCAAGGAGAAATTTCTGAAAAGAAGGATCTCCAATAAGAACTATTCCCGGGTAAGCTGAGGTTGAAGGAGCAGCTTGAGCACCAGAAGACATACTGGACTGGTGCAGAAAACGAATCCTGCTAGATGGACAGTGATACTGACAGTTCTGATTCGAGGCAGTTAGTACTGCATCGTCAGTGCCCGGTATAGATTCCAAGCTAGGCATAGAAAGGATCGATGCCACCGATGGAACTGCAGGAATCGACATCGATACCGATACCGGTATCGGAGACGATAATGTCATCGAAGCAGTAATCGGGGGCTGCTGAAGCGGTACCGAAGTAGCCAGAGAACCTTGGTGAATATCCTCGGTACTGCGTAGTCGAAAACGATATGGATCGGTTCCGAAACGCATCGGTACCAAGTAATCTAGACTGGATATCGATTCTAGACTCGGCATCGAAGGGAGCGAGTCTATCGATGCATGTCTAGAAGGTATCGACGTTGGTGGTGGTATCGTCGATGCCGATACAGGAAAGTCAATCAGAATCGTATCGATCGGTTCCGAAGGTACCGAGGACGTCCGAAGACGATGTCTGGTGAAGAGAGGAATACTAGACACCGGCGCCGATGTCGGGGTATCGGTACCGCTCAAAGCCGATACCAACCCCGAGCATGGCGAAGAGACAGGAAAGTCAATCTGAGTCGTATCGATCGGCCCCGAAGGTAACGAGGATACCAGATGATGATCCCAGGTGAAGAGTGGGACACTCGACACCGGTGCCGATGCTGATGCCGGGGTATCGGTACCGCTCGAAGCGGATACCACCCCCGAGCATGGCTCAGGTATGTTCTGTGAGGGGTGAGCCCCAGGAACAACCTGAAACCCCGTAAATGCTTTGGAGCCCGAAGACTCCCGCTGGGGTTTTATTGCCAATGGGGTCTTGAGGGCAAGGCTGGAGCCGTCATCATGCTGGGCATGAGACTTACCCATCAAGAATTGGCTAGTCTTAACAAACTGTTTGTTGTGGGTTACCTGATCCTGGAGAGAAGAATAAACCGGTGTCCTCACCTCAGGAGGAAAAACGGCATCGAGGGAAACTCGAAAAAGGGAAGGTCTTCTCCCAATAATACAGCCTGATGGATCAGGGAAAAAAGGGTCAGGACCCAAACAGGTTAGACACCAAGCATTGGAGTCTAAAAAGAAAACTATGTTTCCACAGTGAAGGCACTTCTTAGGGGAAGAAGGCTCCATGTTGGAGAGGCCTGGTAGGCCCAAAAAGTTAAAACAAAAACTGAGGAGAAAAAATTTCTCTAAGTTTAGAAAAGAAAAGAATAAAGCACCGGCGGTACCGGTATCGGCGGGAAAGACAGCCGCAACCACAAGAAAACAAGGAAATAAGAATTTTAAAGAAAAAGGTTTCTGTGGTGACAGGAGGACGTCCTGTCGGCTCCGCGGAAAAACGAAAACTGAGGAGAGGCAGTGGGAAAGGCGGGAAGTCAGCGCGCAGGCACGAGGGATGCTCCCAAAAGCTTTCTGATTGGATGCTGGGGAGCATTCCCGTGCAGGATCCGTCGGTACCGACGTACCCATATGTGAAGACTCATTCCTGCTTGTTCCTGGAGATTGCAGAACTGCTTCAGCCTGGCTTGCATGAGGCCTAGGAAAGAATGTTGGAAGAAACACCTCCTGATTGAGGTGGAAAGAGGAGACAACCTTTGGGAGGAACTTTCGATGAGTCCTGAGGACTACCCTGCTCCTATAAATCCTGGTGTAAGGCCTATCACAGACCAGGGCCTGAAGCTCACTTACTTGCCTAGCCGAGGTAAGGGCTATCAGGAAGAGTGTCTTCCAGGAGAGGAAGCGTAGTGGACAAGTAGCCATCGGCTCAAAAGGTGGGCGAGTCAGCTGTTGCAAGACCACATTCAGCTCCCACTCAGGGGCAGGACGACGGAAGGGAGGCTTGAGCAAAAGCAAGCCCCTGAGAAAGCGGGACACCAAGGGGTGACCAGACAGAGAAAGCACAGTTACTTACCTGTAACAGGTGATCTCTGGGAACAGCAGGAATAAGTCTTCACATATGGGTATCGTCGGTACCGACGGAGCCTGCGCGGGAACGCTCCCCAGTGTCCAGTAAGAAAGCTTTTGGGAGCATCCCACAGGGCCTGCGCGCTGCCTTCCCGCCTTTCCTAACCGCCTCTCTCCAGTTCGAGTTTGAAAGCTGAGACAAAGAGAGAGAGAGGAAAGGAAAGATAGAGATACAACTCCTAGGGGAGGTGGGTGGGTTGTGAAGACTTATTCCTGCTATTCCCAGAGATCACCTGTTACAGGTAAGTAACTGTGCTATCTCCAAGAACAAGCAGGAATGAGTCTTCACATATGGGGACTCCCCAGCTAGAGATGCCAGGGAGATCTCCAAAGTTGTGAGTCCCTGAGAAGGGCTCTACCTCACCCCATGGATCTCGGACATCAAACCAGGGATGGGGGTAAGAGTTGATTAGGTATGGAACAGGTGTTTGAGAACAGCCTGACCAAACAAGGCATCCCAGTGGGAGTCCTTGTCCAAGCAGTAATGGGCTGTAAAGGTATGAACCGAGGCCCAGGTGGCCGCTCGTCAGATTTGGTCGATGGACAAAGAGTTTAGATGAGCCATAGAGGCTGCCATGGCCCTCACATTGTGAGCTGTGACATGGACCTCCAGAGAACGGTTCTTACTCTGGTAGGCGAAGGAAATACACTGAGCAATCCAATTGGACAGATTTCTCTTAGAGACTGGAAGTCCTAAGTGGGAGGGATCAAAAGCAACAAAGAGTTGAGAGGACTTTCTATGTTGCTGTGTCCTTTGTAAGTAGAAAGCAAATGCCCTCTTACAATCCAGGGTATGAAGATTCCTCTCTGCACTTGATGCATAAGGTCCTGTAAAAAAAAAGGGAAATACACCTCCTGGTTCAGATGAATAGGTGAGACCACTTTAGGCATAAAGTGTGGATTAGTCCTGAGGACTACCTTGTCATGATGGAACCTTGTATAAGGAGGATTAGCCACCAAGGCTTGCAGCTCACTGATACGGCGAGCTGAGGTGACTACAATGAGAAAAATAACCTTCCAGGAAAGGAATTTCAAGGAGGTAGTGGCTAAGGGTTCAAAGGGTGGCTTCATAAGTTGGCCAAGAACCAAATTAAAATCCCATGCCACTGGAGGTGGTCTAATGGGAGGTTTAGTTAAAAGAAGGCCTCTCATGAATCTTGCAATAAGAGGATGAGAGGAAATAGGATGTCCATTGAGAGGCTTAAGGTATGCTGCAATAGCACTCAAATGGACTCTTACTGAATTCGTTTTAAGGCCTGCATGGGATAAATGCAGCAAATACTCTAGTAAAGAATTCAGAGGTATTGCAAGAGGGTTAAGACCCTTCTCTGCACACCAAATGGTAAACCTTTTCCATTTAAAAGCATAGGAACGTCTAGTGGAAGGCTTTCTGGAAGCATGAAGGATATCCTTCACTTGCTGAGACAGATGCCAATCTTGAAGGTCTAGGCCTTCAGCAACCAGGCTCTGAGATGAAGAGACTGGGGATTTGGGTGCCATAACGTTCCCTCCTCCTGAGACAGGAGGTCTGGAGCAGATCCCAAGTCCAGGGAGGGAGCTTGAGAGAGATGAAGTAGAGGGTACCACACTTGGCGTGGCCAACGTGGAGCTATGAGGATCATAGACCCCTTGTCTCTCTGAAGCTTGAACAGTGTCTTGGAAATTAGGGGAATGGGTGGAAAGGCATAGAGGAAGTCTTGCCCCCAGTAGAGGAGGAAGGCATCCCTGGCCTGAACTCCCTGACACGGAATCCTGGAACAGAACCGGGGAAGTTTGGCATTCCACGGATTTGCAAACAGGTCTATGTCTGGGGTTCCGCAAATTTGAAAGATCCTGGCTATCTGGTCCCCATGGAGGGACCATTCGTGTGGAAGCAGAACTCGACTGAGCCTGTCTGCCCAAGAGTTTTGAACCCCTGGAAGATACACTGCCATGAGATGAATCTGATGCTCTCTGGCAAAGGCCCACAATCTCAAAGCTTCGTTGCAAAGCGACAGAGAGCCAGTCCTGCCCTGCTTGTTCACGTAGAACATGGCTACTTGGTTGTCCGTGTGGATGAGGACTGTCTTGTAGCTGAGCAGGGTGTGGAAGACTCAGAGCTAGAAGAATTGCTCTGAGCTCTAAGAGGTTGATATGTAGAGATGTCTCCTGTGGAGACCAGATGCCCTGGTTGGAGAGATCTTGTAGATGAGCTCCCCAACCCTTTGGGGAGGCATCTGTTGTGAGGGTTGCTTGGGGTAGCAACTGTTGAAAGGGGGACCCCAGCAACATATTTTGAGTGGACTTCCACCACTGGAGGGACCAAAAGAGGTGACTGGAGGTTGCTATTTTGTCTGACAGGCAACCTGATGCCTGGGTCCATTGGGTGGACAGAGTCCACTGAGCTGCCCTCATGTGAAGGTGAGCGTAAGGAACCACATGCACGGTGGATGCCATGTGGCCTAACAGTTGTAACATTTCTCGAGCAGTTAAATGGGATTTTAATTGAATTTGAGAGGCTAACTGCACCAAGCGTAGGCAACAGGCCTGGGGAAGATAGGCCCTTGCTGTTGTGGTATCTAGCAAGGCCCCTATGAACTCCAATGACTGAGTAGGGGTGAGCTGTGATTTTGGGATGTTTATTACAAGTCCCAGATACTGAAGAACACGCCTTGTGCAGGCTAGGGAAGTCTGGGCCTCTGACTGGGATGGTGCTCGGATGAGCCAGTCGTCCAGATATAGGAATACAAATATTCCTAGAGTGCGTAGAAATGCAGCTACTACTGCCATGCATTTTGTGAACACTCTTGGAGAAGAGGCCAGACCGAAAGGAAGCACTCTGTATTGATAGTGCTTTCCCTGATAAAGGAACCGAAGGAACCTTCTGTGTGTTGGATGGATGAGGACATGGGTGTACGCATCCTTGAGATCTAGAGAACAAAGCCAATCCTGACTGAAGGTATGGAAGGAGAGCACCGAGAGAAATCATCTTGAATTTCTCCTTGCATAGAAACTTGTTCAATTCTCTGAGATCTAATATGGGTCTGTAGCCCCCTGTTTTCTTTGGAAGAAGAAAATAGGGGGAGTAGAACCCTGAACCCTGTTGAAGAAGGGGTACTTCTTCTATTGACCAACGGTCTATCTACTTGTACATATTTTGTTCTAACAATATGTTTGCTTTCCCTACCACCATTAACTCAGATTAAACAACATAGAAACAGACAGTAATGGCAGATGAGGACCATATGGCCTATTCAGTCTGCCCATCCTTAAGAACTGTTTTGTTCTACAATCCCTTCCACTTCCTCAGAGATCCTCTGTATTTGTCCCATGCTTTCTTGTTTTCAGATACTGTTCTCTTCACCATCTCTACTGGGAAGTTGTTCCACACATCCATCACCCTTTCTGTAAAGAAATATTCCCTTAGATTACTCCTGAATCTATCCCCTTTCACATTCATCCTATACCTCCTCATTCCAGAGCTTCCTTTCAACTGATAGAGGGTTACCTCCTGTACATTTATACTATGGATGTATTTAAATGTCTCTGTCATATATCCCACCTTTCCTCCAAAGTATACATATTGAAATCTTTAAGTCTATTCCCATATCAATCAATTCGCATTGTACAGATGTAAATAGTTACCCCTGTTTCTTTCCAAGTTCCTATTCCAGTTATTTGTAAACACAAATCAAGTCATTTGAAATGTTTATGTAAAATGTTCCATGTAAACCGCACTGATAAAAAAATAGCGCGGTATATAAGAAAATGTAAATAAATAAATAAATAAATTGCCCTTTGGGCAAGAAGGGTAGCAATCTCCTGACCCAGAAGGTCAAGGAGAGATGTTGGAGAATTGAACTGTCTCACCATAGTGTGAGGAGGAAGGTTTAAGAAATGAAGCTTGTACCCCTCCCTTATGATGGAGAGGATCCATTGCTCTGCTGTGATTTGATCCCATCTGGGAGCAAAATGAGCTAACCTTCCTGGAATGGTGAGAGGCTCTGGTTCTTCTAGAGCCAGAAAGGCTAAGTTCTCTAGTTGTAAGTCAAAGGTCCTGAGGAGGCTGAGGCTGTTGGGCCGTAGCAGTCCTTGCAGCCTTAGGCTTGGCTTGTTTAGGCTGTTGCTGTCGCTTTGCAGCAAAACGACCTGTAGAAGATGCCTGGAGACCATAACCAGGATAATATTTCCCTTTTTTGGGAAAGAAAGTCTTTTTGAATAACCTTTTTCTAGCAGGAGCAGAAGTAGACTTTGAAAGTCTATCTAAGGCAGAATTTTTAGCATCCATCTGAGTGGCCTTTGCTTGCCGATCCTTACCAAAAAGGTTTTCACCTGTACAAGGAAGAATTCCTAATCCATCCTGGACCCAGGGTTCCAAATCAGAAGCTTGCAACCAAGCAAGTCTGCATGCACCTATGGCAATAGCCGAGGCTCTGCTGGCACACTCAAAAGAGTCAAAGGCTGCACGGTTGGAGAATTTGGAAACATCCTGGGCATGTTTAAGCCAGGTGAGAAACTCTTCCCTTTTATCTTCTGAGATAAAAGGAGATAAAATTAGCAGATGATCTGTAACTTCTTTTAGAAACATCCCCATATAGAGACTATAGGAGTTGATTCTGGCAGTAAGCATATTGGCCTGGAAAATTCTCCTGCCAAAAGCATCTATGGTTCTGCATTCTCTTCCTGGAGGATTAGATGAGTGTCTTTTTGCACTCTTTATCTTTTCCATAGCAGACTCCACCACAATAGAGTGGTGAGGAAGCTGAGTCTTATGAAAGCCAGGATAAGGAGGAACACAGTACATGGTGTCCAACCTGCGAGAATGAGGGGAAGTAGTAAGAGGTGTCTCCCATATGCCCAACATGTGATCATAAAGGATCTCATGAATTGGTAAAGTAGCTGCCTCTTTAGGAGCCTTAGGATATTGTAAAATATCCAATTTCTTGGCTCTAGGCTCTGGTTCAGGGGCCACTGAAATAAAGAGGCCCCTGGCCACTTCCCTAATGAAGTCTTGAAAAGACAAGTCTTCTGGAGGAGACATTCTTCTTTTTGGAGAAGAGGGCTCCTGAGGAAGGAGTACCGATGCCTCGACAGAAGCCTCTGATTCATCAGAGTCCTCGGAGGAATCGAAGTATCGCCTGTCTGGATGCTCTTGCAGAGCCCGATACGCGTACCGAGTGGTATCGACATCGGGAGTGATCGGTACAGATGGGCATCACAGGACAGGGTACCGCTGCAGTCGACACCGAAGCCGATGTCGATGCAATCGGTACCGGCACCGGAACCGATATCGGTGCCGGTGCCGGAACCGGTACTGCCCATGGAGTTTGTTGCGGTACCGGAGGCGTCACAGCTTGTATGAATGCCGTGATGGCACGCTGCATGGTCAGAATATTCTGATCCATCGACACAACCAATGTCTGGATGTCGGTACCAGTGGAGACCACCAGTACCCCAGAACATGGCAACAGGTGATCGGTCGAGGCCACGCCATCGATGTCAACCTGTGACCCCATAGATGAAGCTTTGGAAGCCAGAGCCTACTGCCGGGGTAATTTTGCCGGTGCAGGATCCTCGAGGGCAAGCCCGGAGGCATCTCGATACTTAGAGGGAGATCTACCCTTCGAGGACCGGCTGGACTTATGTTTGGTTACCTGAGATCCATGGGAGGAAGACGAAGCCCTGGAAGATGTCGATGCCACCGAAGCTGCATCAGAGGGAAACAGGGTACTGAGCTTTGCCGCTCGATTCTGTCGACCTCTTTTAGACATCATGGAACAGGACTCACAATCAGTGATGGAGTGGTCAGGACCCAAACATTTTAGACACCAGTCATGGCTGTCGGTGATAGAAAGAGTACCGCTGCACTTCGTGCACTTTTTAAACCCAGAAGCGGGCTTTTCCATGAGGAAAAATCTTCTAGGCCCAAGGCCCAAAAGAAAAAATTGCACAGAAGTGGGAAACGGTAGGTGGGTTTTTTTTTTAAAGAAAGAAAGAAGACGACCGGCGGTACCGGTCCGACGTCGAAGAAGGCAGACGCGCGACCAAAGAAATAAAGAAAAATAAAGAACTTCTTCAGCGGTGACAGGAACACGACCTGCTGGCTCCGTGGAAAAGAAGAACTGGAGAGAGGCGGTTAGGAAAGGCGGGAAGGCAGCGCGCAGGCGCTGTGGGATGCTCCCAAAAGCTTTCTTACTGGACGCTGGGGAGCGTTCCCGCGCAGGCTCCGTCGGTACCGATACCCATATGTGAAGACTCATTCCTGCTTGTTCCTGGAGATTGTCCCTCCACCAGAGAGTGGTGAGCTGCTAGAGCTGAGAGGTGTACCCGAACAGAATTGGACTTAAGTCCCTGATTTGATAAGTGCAGTAGGTACTGAAGCACTACTGGCAAAGTACAACAGAAAGGGTCCTCTGTACGTAGCTGACACCACACAGAAAACCTCTTCCACTTTTGAGAGCATAGGTTTTCCTAGTGGACTGTTTCCTAGAGGCTAGGACAACCTCCTCAACTTCCTGTGGTAGGCCCCAGGGAGCCAAAACTACCCTTGCAGCCTCCAGGCCATCAAATTGAGAGTTTTGAGATTGGGGTGCAAAAGGGAACCCTGCTCCTGTGAGAGAAGGTCGGGTTGCAACCCCAGAGGTAGTGGAGGATCCACCGCCAGTTGAAGCAGAAGAGGAAACCAAGGCTGTCTCGGCCATCTGGGAGCCACCAGCAGGACCGAGGCCTTGTACTGAAGAATCTTGGAGAGTCCGGGCCACCAAGGATGTGGGAGGAAACGCATACAGGAGGCCCCGAGACCAGGATATCAGAAAAGCATCCGCTGCTATCCGTAGAGGATGAGGTTGCCTGGAGCAGAACTTTGGCAGTTGCTTGTTCATTGGGCTGGCAAAGAGATCTATCAAAGGGAGACCCCGTTTTAGGAAGATCTTCTGAACTACTGAAGGATGCAGCTGCCACTCGTGGGGCTGCAGTATTCTGCTTAATCTGTCTGCCAGGTAGTTGTCCTGGCCTTGAAGGTACACAGCCTTTAGGAGCATATTGTGCTTGAGGGCAAAAGAACAAAGGTCCTGGGCCTCCCGACAAAGGATCCTGGACCCAGTTCCACCGTTTGTTCACATAAAACATGGCAACTTGGTTGTTTGTCTGGATCAGGAGAGACTGGTGAGTCAGAGTAAGAGTGAAGGCTTTGAGTGCTAATCGAATAGCTCTGAGTTCGAGGAGACTGATCTGCTGTGCAGCTTCCCAGGGAGACCAGAGGCCCTGGGTGCACTTGCCCAGACAATGAGCTCCCCAGCCTTGCAGGGAGGCATCTGTTAGCACTACTGTGTACCCTGGAATCTGAAAAGGCACCCCTTTCAGCAGATTGGGTGGGTGTAGCCACCAGTTAAGGGAGTGCAGAAATGGTCTGGACACCCTTATTCTGTCGCTGAGGCTGCCTGTGGCCTGTGACCACTGAGCTCGAAGACACCACTGTGCAGGCCTCATATGGAGCCTGGCATTGGGGGTCACAGGCACTGTCGAAGCCATGTGGCCTAGAAGCCTCAGGCAGAGTCTGGCTGAGACCAGGGACCTGCAGAGAAACTGATTTGCCAAGGCCATCAACCTTTGGGCTCTGTCTTCTGGCAAGAATGCCTTTGCCAGGAGAGAGTCCAACCTTGCCCCTATGAACTCCAAGTTCTGGGAGGGGAGCAAAGTGGACTTTGTGAAGTTTATGAAAAAACCCCAGGCATTGTAGAAGAGCAATAGTCCTGAGGGTGGCTTGATTGGCCTCCTGACATGTCTGACCCCTGATGAGCCAGTCGTCTAGATAGGGGAAGACAAAGATTCCCTGATTTCTCAGGTAGGCCGTCACCACCGCTAAGCACTTTGTAAAGACTCTGGGGGCGGAGGTGAGGCCGAAAAGCAGCACTCTGTACTGATAATGGTTTCCTCCCACAATGAACCTGAGGTACTTTCTGTGGTCTGGATGAATGAGGATGTGAGTGTACGCATCCTTTAGATCTAAGGAGCATAGCCAATCTCCCTGGTGGAGGTAGGGCAGAAGGGTTCCAAAAGTAAGCATCTTGAACTTTTCCTTCACTAGGAACTTGCTGTGGTTCCTGAGGTCGAGAATGGGTCGAAGGCCACCGGTTCTTTTGAGCACCAGGAAATACCTGGAGTAGAATCCGTGACCTCGCAAGTGGGGAGGCACAGGCTCCACCGCCCTGTCCAACAGACCCTGAACCTCCTGAAGGAGCAGGTCTGTGTGCAGGGGAGGCCTGGGAGGCTCCCCTGGAAAGTATGGAGGAGGCAGTTGGTGAAAATGGAGGGCATAGCCCTTGCGGACTATCTCCAGCACCCAACTGTCCCCGGTGATAAGGGTCCACTGGTGGGCAAAGAGGGCGAGACGACCCCCTGTGCAGGGTTGGGAGATCAGTGGAGGAGAGGCTACGCTCAAGGAGTCAAAACCCCCCATCCTGCTGAGTGGTAGCAGGGGCCTGAGGCTTGGGGGTCCTCTGCCTACGGGGCCCATTACCCTGGTCCTTGGCTTGCTGACCCTGGGGGGCAGCTTGGGCAGCCTGATATTGCGGGTACTGTTTGTAGGCAGTGCCCTTCCTCGGGTAAAAGGGCTTTTTACCCGAGCCCTTTGTATGAGAAGGGGCAGAGGTCTTCCTCGACAGCCTTGTCCGTTTGAGGCGCTCGGTCTTGAGCTGAGCGGCCTTCTCGGTCATGGGCTTGCCAAAAAGGTTTTCACCTCGGCAAGGGACATCGACCAACTTGTCCTGAACCCATGGCTCGAGGTCCGATGACTGCAGCCATGCCTGGCGTCGAGCCGCGATGCTGGCTGCCGCAACTCGGGCCGAAGCCTCGAAGCCATTGTAGGCGGCGCAGGACATGAACTTCGAGCAGTTCTGAATCCCCGAGGACAAGGACTTAAATCTCTGCAAGGGTTCCCCGGAGAGACCAGCAGAGAACCCGGCCAACTCCTTGGCCAGATCCCGCAAGTACATGCCCATGTACAGCTGGTAGGACTGGACACGGCAAGCAAGCATCGAGCCCTGGAAGCACTTTCTACCGACGCCATCGAGGTTTCGGGCCTCCCTGCCAGGAGGCACCGTGGAGTGCATCTTCTGGCTCTTCAGATGATGCACGGCCGATTCCACAACCATGGAATGGTGTGGTAGCTGTGCTTTCTGAAAACCAGGGCTCTTCTGGTGTCGATAGATCGAATCGACTCGCTTGCTAAGAACCGGCGCAGAGGCCGGTGCCTCCCACATACGGAAGAGAAGCCGTTCCAGCATCGGAGGAACCGGGACAGTAAAGGCCTCCTTCGTTGGAGAGTCACACTGTAGCGCCTCGAGCTCTTCAGCTCGAGGCTCTTCCTTGGGGTCCGCCGGAATAGCCAAGGCAGGGGCCATATCCCGGACGAACTCCGAGAACCGGGTGTCCTCCGTGGGGGACCAACTCTGGGGCTCAGACTGCGGTGAGTCCGAAGGGATGCACCGAGTCTTAAAGGTATCAGGAGACTACTCGTCCCCCGTCTCCCAAGCCGACTCGTCCGAGGAAGAGTCGGGGTCCGACCCCGCGGGGCCCTGGAGCACCCGCCCCGACGCCGGAAGCACTGGCGTCGACGTCCTCGGTCCCGAACGGGAGGTCGAGGGAGACCGCGACCGAGGTTGACTCTGAGCCACGATGGATTCGAGTATCGGCTCAGTCTCCGGGGTCGACTTCGACGTCCCGGTGGTCGGGGCAGATGCGCCAGACAGGCTGGCCATCAGTGCCCGCTGCTGCTCCATGAAGGCAGACAATCTGCTCTCCAAGGCTGTCATCCTGAGACCCAGCTCGGGAGACGCAGCAGCCACCGACTCGGGTCCCGGCGGCGCCGGGCCAGACATTGGCTCCCTGGGAGGAGAGTCCACGAGGACTACGGGGCTTACGTGTCCAGCAGACTCCGGCTCCACACGAGGAACTTTGGCAGGCTTCTCCGGTTCCACGGGCCCGGGGCGACGGTCGGGGGTCTTAGACCTGGCCCTCAAGGAGCCAGGGACCTCCTCAGACGATGCCCTTGCGAGCCGTTTCTTCCTCTTGCGTTCCCGGTCGGGGGACCCCCTGTCCGAGGAGCTTCGACGACGCTTGGGATCGGAATCCCAAGATGTCGAGGCCTCAGACGAGGTCCGGGCCCGGCCGGAGGCCGAGTCCGAGAAAAGCCTTTCCTTTTGCTGCTGCGACTTCATAGTGCCTTGGAAGACATCTTCCCACAGGCCCCGCACAACTTAGGATCCTGGTCGGGGCCGAGGCACTGAAGGCAGCAGTCATGTGTCGGTGAGAGACATTAGTTTCTTACACGGATCACACGTCTTAAAACCGCTGGAAGCCATCGGGGGAAAAAAAAGTCCCCACGAGGTCAAAGGACCGGCCTTCCAGGGAAAAATGGAAAAAAGGGCGCGAACGCCAGCCACGAAGGGCAAAAACCGAAAAAGAAGAATAGGGCTCGATACCGGTGTACCAAACCCGGCGGGAGGGGAACTGGCGTCAAACCGGGAGAAAAAAATAGCAAAAATCGCTGAAAAATCTAATTTTAACCAGGAAAACTGGACACACGTCCGGTGGGCTTCACGGAAAAAAAGAGACTGAGGTAAGATGGCACCTTTAGGCAGGAAGGGAACCGCGCATGCGTGCCTGCATTCCCAAAGGCTTTCATAGAAAGCTGGGGAAATGCTCCACTGGGGCTTCATCGGTGCCGATAACACCCATATGTGAGGACTGACTTCCTGCTTGGTCCTGAAGAATGTTATGTGCATATGTGAAAATGAGGTGAAAGAAAGAATAGCCATGAAGATGTGAACAATGAATAGTTTAGACTGGAAAAGTTATTTAACTTGTTTTATATACTGTTTTTCTACAAGGCAAAACAGTTTACACAGAACACGTGAACGTTTACATGAACAGTTGAAAATATGTACAGGCAACTTTGAAAAAGAAATAACATTGCAAACGTGAGAATGCTTACATGGAACAAATGAAATTATATACAGGCAGCTTAGAAACTAAATAACTAGGTGTTGTGAACAATTTCTAGCAGGGGGGATAACTGGATAATGTAAGGGGGTGGGGAGGAAGAATGGGGCGAGGGAAGGTTTTTGGGAGGGTGGGTCATGGGCATGTTGAGGAGGAGTGGAGGATGTTCTTGTTGGTGGTTTGTTGGCATGGGAGCATTAAAGTGTACTTCGAAGAGAAAGGTCTTGAAGTGTTTTTTTGAAGAGGGTGTGGGATTGGAGGCAACGTATTGTGTGTGGGGGGGGGGGGTTGTTCCAATTGGTGGGAGCGTAAAACTGGAAGGCTCTTGAGCAGGTGCGTTGTGGTCTCTTGTTAATCTGCACTGGTGAGAGGAGAAGATCTGTTGCAGTCTGTCGCTGGAGTCTGTTGTTGTCAGGACGTCTAATGATTGTAGCTGTTCCACAGTGGTGTTGAAGAGGGCTCTATGAGTGATGAGTGTCTTGAACCTGATACGGGATGCAATTGGGAGCCAGTGTAGGGATTTTAATATGGGGGTGATATGGGAGTGTCTGGGAGCTCCAGCAATAAGTTGCGCAGCTGTGTTTTGGGCTAGCTGTAAGGGAGCAAGGGTAGTCTTGGGGAGCCCATGGAAGACAGAGTTGCAGTAGTTGATGAGAGGGGTGATGGAGGTTTGTTATCAAAGTTATCAAATGGCAATTTTTGCAGACCTATCAGTTGGCATTCTGCAATGAAGGTGGGAGTTTCAAATCATTACTAGCTACTTGAGACAAAATGTTTGCTATAAATGGCTGTACTCTTTTGGACTGGCATTTACCAAGAATGGAATAACATGGTGAGCTGTTTGTAGGATGCTATAAGAGTTGGCGGAGGCTGGCACAACCAAGGAAAGCGGTTCCTGCAGCAACGGTGAAGAAATCTGGATGGGGTCCCCAGTTTGCAGGCATATTATGAAGCTGCACAGTCGCATGCAACTGAGAGGAAAAGGTTTGGAGATGAGAAGCAATGGATGACAAATGAACAAGCAGAACAGTACCACTGCAAGGAGAAATCTGGCTGAAAACCCTGAAAGGGGGGGGGGGAAGCTAAGGAGGAGTAATCTCTTGATGGACTTTCCGTGCAGATATGGGGTAAGTGTAGGGTAAAGCTATTGGGGGAGATAAAAAAAAACTACTAGGTTCCTCCCTATAAGATATAAGAACTTCCCTCTGGGAATTATCTATGCATCCTTTGAAGAATGGGAGGGGAAGGGCTTAGGATGGGTTGACTAAGTCTTGAAGCAGCAGAATGCTTCTCTGAAGCCCTTTGAGGAGCTTCAGAGCAATATGGATTAGTGGAGGGTGATAGCTTTTAATATACAGTTGAGTCATTATTTGCATAGAAAGGAGATCCAAGCAGATCTTTAAAAAATACCTATACTTTTCAAAGAGATATATTGATCCTGTGGTATAACAAGGGGATTACTGTCAAAACTATATGCTTTATTGATGCCCAACTGACAAGAAAACCTGAATACATTAAAAGATGGGAAAATGAAATTTTGGGGGAATGCCCCAAGCAGACGTGGCAGGAGATACATGATGCTACAGCTTGACTGTTTCTCACCTGCAATCTTGCAGAATGGCTTTAAAATTGTGGACAGAGCATGCAACACCAGCCAAGTTTAGTAAAATGAATCAGGGGTATGACCTTCAATGCTGGCATGGATATGGAATAAATGGGGAATATATACAGGTGGTGGCAGTGCCAAAACGTTTGAGTATTAAGGGATGCTTAATTTCCTAAGGCACACTCTGCCTGATTCCAAACTTTTTTTTTCTGAATTTGTTTCCAGAAGGAATGGAGGGAGAGGTAGAGAAGCTTATACATATTGTATTGTTGCTTCTAGAATGGAAATGGCCACTGGAGACAGATATTCCTACCTAATATCAACCTGGTGATTAAAAGGCTAGAGTTTATATATGAAATATGCTGAACTACTGCTTGAGGAACAAAATATTTGTTAAAAATTCTTGAAGATATAACAATCTTACTAATTATGAAGGCACGATTTAGACTCAGGATCACAGACCCATGCCAACTGGAACAGAGAGCGTAGTTACTCACCTGTAACAGGTGTTCTCCAGGAGCAGCAGGAATCAGTCCTCACTTATGGGTGACGTCGGCGCCGACGGAGCCCTCGCGGAGCAATTTTCCCCAGCTTTCAAAGAAAGCCTTTGGGAATTGCAGCGCGCATGCGCGGTCCTCTTCCCGCCCAAGGGTGCCATCTTAGCCAGTCAGATGACATAGCTAAAAAAGACAGCATAAAAATTTGCAAAAAAGTAAAGCAGACGATTGCAACTCCAAGGGGAGGAGGGAGGGTTGTGAGGACTGATTCCTGCTGCTCCTGGAGAACACCTGTTACAGGTGAGTAACTACGCTTTCTCCAGGACCAAGCAGGAAGTCAGTCCTCACTTATGGGACTCCCAAGCTTAAGGCTACCGGAGACCCTAAGCACAAAAATGAGCTCCCACCTAGCTCAGCAGCACAGAAGGAAAGAATCTTCGCTGAATTATTACCCACCGGTAGCCCACATCCGGGATGGAGGGTAGGAGTTGCTCAGACCTCAAAGAGATTACGGAGGACTGCCTGTCCGAAAGCACTGTCCCTGCGGGACTCCCTCTCGAGACAGTAATGGACCGCAAAAGTCTGGCTCGAAGACCAAGTAGCGGCCCGGCAGATGTCTGCCAGCGGAACAGAGCGGAGGTAAGCCACTGACGTGGCCTTTGCCCGAACGCAATGAGCCGTGACTCGACCGTCCAAGGAGAGTCCGGCTGCCCCATAAGCCCAAGAGATACAGTCCACAACCCAGATGGACAGAGTACGCTTGGAGACCGGGAGCCCCAATTTATTGGGGTCAAAAGACACAAAAAGCTGAGCAGCTTTACGGTGCTCCAGCGTACGGTCAAGGTAGAAGTTCAATGCTCTTCTACAGTCCAGGGTATGGAGGACCGTTTCAGCTCGGCTGGAGTGTGGTCTGGGAAAGAAGGTTGGAAGTACCACCTCCTGATTGATATGAAAAGGGGAGACCACTTTTGGAAGAAATTTTGGGTGAGTCCGTAGGACTACCCTATTTTTGTAGAACCGAGTGTAAGGGGGATCAGACACGAGGGCCTGCAATTCACTTACGCGTCTAGCGGAAGTGAGGGCTATCAAGAACAATGTTTTCCAAGAAAGAAAACGGAGAGAACAGGTAGCCACAGGTTCAAAAGGCGGACAGGTGATCCGCTGTAAAACCACATTCAGGTCCCAGTCAGGCGCTGGCGGGCGCAGAGGTGGTTTAAGTAGGAGGAGACCTCGGAGAAACCTCGCCACGAGAGGGTCGCTGGAAAGAGGTCTGCCGTCCACCGGCACATGATGTGCTGAAAGAGCACTGAGGTGAACTTTGACGGAGTTGGACTTAAGTCCCAGATTAGAGAGGTAGAGCAAGTACTGCAAGACCACCGACACCGGGCAGGAGAAGGGATCCTGAGACTGTTGGGTACACCAAACGGAGAAACGACGCCATTTAAGGGCGTAGCATTTTCGGGTAGAAGGCCGTCGCGAAGCTAGGACGACCTCCTCCACCTCTGTCGGCAGGAGAAGGGGAGCAAGGACTACCCTCTCAGCAGCCAGGCCATTAGGTTGAGAGACCTGAGGTTGGGGTGTAGCAGAGACCCCTGATCCTGAGTGAGGAGATCCGGTTGAAACCCCAGAGGGAATGGAACCTCCACCGCTAATTGCAGCAGGAGTGGAAACCACGGCTGTCTGGGCCAGCGAGGGGCCACCAGGATCATGAAGGCTTTGTCCCGGAGAACCTTGAAAAGAGTCCGGGAGACTAGCGGGATGGGAGGGAAAGCGTACAGAAGGCTCCCCGACCATGAGAGCAGGAAAGCGTCCGCCGCAACCCGAAGGGGGTGTGGCTGACGAGAGCAGAAGCGAGGAAGTTGCCGGTTGTGAGGACTGGCAAAGAGATCCATCGTGGGGAGGCCCCACTTTAGAAAGAGCTTCTGAACTACCAAGGGATCCAGACGCCACTCGTGCGGCTGGAGGATCCTGCTGAGTTTGTCCGCCAGGTAATTCTCTTGGCCTGGGAGATAAACTGCCTTGAGGAGAATGCCGTGACTGACGGCCCAAGAGCAGAGCTTCTGTGCCTCCCGGCAGAGGAGGAAGGAGCCCGTGCCCCCCTGCTTGTTCACGTAGAACATGGCAACTTGATTGTCCGTCTGGACAAGGACGGACTGGTGAGAAGTCAGGTGGGAGAAGGCCTTGAGAGCCAGGCGGATCGCCCTGAGCTCCAGGAAGTTGATCTGCTGAGCAGACTCCCACGTGGTCCAGAGGCCCTGAGTACGTGCCCCTTGGCAATGCGCTCCCCAGCCCAGGAGGGATGCATCTGTTGTCAGCACCCGGGCCGGCTGAGGTGACTGGAAAGGCATTCCGAATATCAGGTTCGGCTGCTGAAGCCACCACCGGAGAGACGAGATCAGCGGCTCGGAGACGCGCACTAGGTATGCTAGGCCGCCTGTGGCTTGTCGCTACTGCTGGCGGAGACACCATTGAGCAGGCCGCATATTCAGGCGGGCATTGGGGGTCACATGGACGGTGGAAGCCATATGGCCGAGTAGTCTCAGGAAGCGCCTGGCGGAGACCAGGGGCTGGCTGCGAAAACGGTCGGCTAGGTCCATGAGCCGTTGAGCCCTGTCTAGCGGTAGGTACGCTCGTGCCTGAGGAGTGTGTAGCCTTGCGCCGATGAACTCGAGATCCTGTGAGGGGAGCAAAGTGGACTTTGCGAAGTTTATAACAAAGCCCAAGTACTGCAGAAGAGTCACTGTGCGGCGCGTGGCGTTGGTGACCTCCAGAGCGGACGCTGCACTGATGAGCCAGTCGTCGAGGTACGGAAAGACATAGAGGCCGTGAAGCCTGAGATGGGCCGCCACCACCGCGAGACATTTTGTGAAGACCCGCGGTGCGGAGGACAGGCCAAAGGGCAGTACTCTGTACTGGTAATGATTCCCTGCCACCACAAATCTTAGGTATTGGCGGTGGCTTGGGTGGATGAGGATGTGCATGTAGGCATCCTTTAGATCCAAGGAGCATAGCCAATCTCCCTGCTGGAGGTAGGGCAGAAGGATTCCAAGGGTAAGCATCTTGAACTTCTCCCGCACGAGGAACTTGTTGAGGTTGCGCAAGTCCAGGATGGGTCTGAGGCCTCCTGTTCTCTTTGGTATTAGAAAATACCTGGAATAAAAGCCTTGACCTTTCAGGTGGTGGGGCACCGGTTCCACTGCCTGTTCCCGTAGAAGACCTGCTAACTCCTGAAGGAGTAATTCCCTGTGCAGAGGGGGTCGTGGAGGTTCTCCCGGAAAATAGGAGGGAGGGACCTGGTGGAAGTGGAGAAGATAGCCTTCTCGCACGACTTGAAGCACCCAGGCATCTGAGGTGATGCTGGACCACCTGTGGGCGAAGTGAACCAGCCGGCCTCCGGTGCTGGGAGGAACCAGCGGGGGGGGAGAGGCTATGCTTAAGGAGTCAAAAACCCCCACCCTGCTGAGCAGGGGCTGGTGGTGCAGGCTTGGGGGCTTGCTGCCTACGGGACCCGCTACCCCGTCCCTTGGCCTGCTGGCCCTGTTGGGGAGCTGCAGGGGCCTGATAATGGGGGTATTGTTTGTAGGCAGCCGCCTTCCTCGGGTAAAAGGACTTTTTTCCCGAGCCCTTCTTTTTCTGGGAAGGGGCGGAGGTCTTCCTAGAAAGCCTGGTCCTGGTGAGAGTCTCCGTCTCAATTTGTGCAGCCTTTTCAGCCATGGGCTTGCCAAAGAGGTTTTCGCCTCGGCAGGGGACATCGACCAACTTGTCCTGCACCCAGGGCTCAAGGTCAGACGACTGAAGCCAAGCCTGTCGGCGGGCACCGATGCCGGCTGCGGCCACTCGAGCCGATGCTTCAAAGCCATCATAGGCTGCTCGGGACATGAACTTTGAGCATTCCCGAATGCCAGTGGACAAGGCCAGGAACCTCCGCAAGGGTTCCTCGGACAAACCAGCGGAGAATCCGGCTAGCTCTTTAGCCAGGTCTCGGAGATACATGCCCATGTATAGCTGGTAGGTCTGGACACGACACGCAAGCATAGAGCCCTGGAAACACTTCTTACCAAGGCCATCCAGGTTACGGGCCTCCCTGCCAGGAGGCACCGAGGAGTGCATCTTCTGGCTCTTAAGACGATGCATGGCCGATTCCACTACCATGGAATGGTGTGGTAGCTGTGCTTTTTGGAAGCCAGGGCTCTTGCGGACTCGATAGATAGAATCGACCCGCTTGCTCAGGACCGGCGAGGTGGCCGGACTCTCCCACATGCGGAAGAGTAGTCGTTCCAGCATAGGAGGAACCGGTACAGTAAAGTGTTCCCTTGCGGGAGAGTCATACTGGAGGGCGTCGAGCTCTTCGGCTCGAGGCTCCTCCTCGGGGTCCGCAGGGAAGGCCAAAGCCTTGGCCATATCCCTGACGAAGTCCGAGAACCGGGCATCCTCCGGGGGGGGACTGCTTCCGAGGTTCGGACTCCGGTGAGTCCGAGGGGACACACCGAGTCCGGAAAGAATCAGGCGACTCTTCCTCTTCAGACTCCCAGACCGACTCCGACGAGGACTCGGTGGGGTCGGCCAGGGCAGGGCGCGGCGCCTGCCGCCCCGACGCCGAGGGAGTCGGCGTCGGCGACCTCGGTCCCGAACGGGAGGCCGAGGGTGACCTCGACCGAGGATCGACTCGAGTTCGCATCGACTCGAGGATCGGCTCGGTCTCCGGGGTCGACTTGGACGTCGACGTCCCGGCGGTCGGGGCAGCGACGCCAGCGAAGCCAGCGAGCAGTGCCCGCTGCTGGTCCATGAAGGCAGACAGTCTGCTCTCCAAGGCCGTCAACCTGAGTCCGAGCTCAGGTGACCCAGCAGCCCCCGACTCGGGCCCGACGTCGGCTGTCGCAGAGGCGAGTCCAGGAGGACCACAGGACTTACCCGAGCAGGCAGCTCCGACTCCAGGCGAGGTCGCTTCGTGAGGTGCTCCTTCTCCAAGGACCCGGGGCGGCTATCGGGGCTATGCGACCTGGCCCTCGCGGAGCCAGGAGCGTCCACTGACGCCGCCCTCGCGGGTTTCACCTTACGTCGATGGTCCCCGGAGGGAGAACCCCTGTCGGAGGAACTCCGGCGACGGTCCGAGCTGGAACCTTTGGACGCGGAGGCCTCCGACGAGGTCCGGGTACGGCTGGGGTCAGCGAAGATCCTATCCCGCTGATGCCGCCGACTTCTCAATGCTTTGGAGGACATTTTGCCGCAGGGCCCACAGATCATTTCTTCATGATCCGGGCCCAAGCAGCGGAGGCAAAAGTCGTGTGTGTCAGTTAGTGACATATTTCGGTCACACTGACCACACCGCTTGAAACCACTGGCAGCCATCGGGGGAAAAAGGGCCCCGGCGAGGTCAAAGGACCGGGCTGCCAGGGAAAAACCAAAAACGAAAACTGACTAAGTCAGAAAAACCGAAAAGAAGAAGAGGACTCATGACCGGCGTCGCGAGTCCGGGCGGGAAAAAGACCGGCGTCGAACCGAAGGAAAAAGAATAAAATTATGAAGAAATATCAACTTTTTCGCGGGGACACGACGGGGACGTCTGTAGGGCTCCGCGGAAAAAAGAAGACTGGCTAAGATGGCACCCTTGGGCGGGAAGAGGACCGCGCATGCGCGCTGCAATTCCCAAAGGCTTTCTTTGAAAGCTGGGGAAAATTGCTCCGCGAGGGCTCCGTCGGCGCCGACGTCACCCATAAGTGAGGACTGACTTCCTGCTTGGTCCTGGAGAAGTTCGAATATCAGTTTTGATTTTTGCTCTGTACCCAGCAATTTGGGGTACATGGGGCAGACAAAAGGGCCATTAGGAGGGCCTGGAAGGGTAGTGAGAGGGGTCAATGGAGTGTAAAACTGCAAACAGCTACAACAAATTCATCAGACCTGTATATATAGATGTAAGACACAGTCCCTGCTCATCAGAGCTTATAAACTCCAACTTGACCTCAGAGAACGACCTTTAGGCTTTACCAGGAAGTTCTGCAATAGTTCTGTTTGGCACCCACCACAAATTTAAAAAAAAAATCCACTTATGTGATTTGCTGATCCAAACGAGCAAAGATAAGAGTGTGTGGCTTTTAATTACTAGCTCTCTGCCTGAGAGCTCTTAAAAGGGTTTTGCTACATTTTTAAAACAGTTACATTCTTTTTGGGGCTTTATTTCAAAAGGGGAAATATTTCCTTTAGTGGTGTAGGTTTAAAACTCTGCTTTTAATCTCTCTTTCCCAGCTCTTCGAAGCCACTGACACCTCATCAGGTATTAGTTCTCTTCCTACCCACCCCATGTGAACATTCTTGCTTTAAAGGACAACTCCCCAAATAGCTGCACACAGGGACTTAGAACAGCACATTTAGAACACACTTGAGAGGTTAACTGCTTTTTCTCTGAAAGAGCAACTGAGAAACAGGCTGGTACTTTATTTCGACAGTTTTGTATGCCACCTTTTCCTTCAATCAAGGCGGTCACGTCACATCACAATTGGAGGGTAGGTATCTCTTTTTTGCTTCAACAGGTACCAAAGCTCCACCAACTGAACAATGGCTGGGAAAAATCCTATCACCAAAGCAGTTGCTCCCGTTACAGCTTCTGCCTATGTCCAGACAGAGATCCCAATGCCAGTTGAAGGACCAGTTCCATTTGAAAGATGCCTGCATGCTGAAGCACTCAGGAAAAAAGCAGAGGAGCTCAGAGAAGAGGTGGCAAAGCTGAGGAGCATTCAAGATAGTGAGAAGTACATTGATGAGATGCTTCTTGAAACATCCATGCTCTCCAGCAGAGGTGAAGATAGCAGCCTATAGAATGACGAAGGTTGGACACGAGTCACCAGGGCCTGCAGAATCACCAATCCAACTCCTCCAACCCTTGAACTGAAGAACCATTATGCAGCCCTGGAAGCAGATGAGGTGAAAGCATCACAGGAAAGGGAAGAAACCGAGCTTGAGCACCCCAACATTACAGAATCAGTAACCACAAGGAAGCAAAGGGTAGTGGTGGTTGGCGACTTTCTTCGGAGGGGTACCAAATCATCCATCTGCCGACCAGACTTGAAATCCAGAGAGGTATGCTGTCTGCCAGGTGCCAAAATCCAAGATATAATGGAGAGTTTGCAGAGATTCATCAAGCCCACTGACTATTACCTGATATTGCTCATCAATGTCAGCAAATGATACAGAGTAGTTACTCACCTTTAACAGGTGTTCTCCAGGAGCAGCAGGAATCAGTCCTCACATATGGGTGATGTCGGCGCCGACGGAGCCCCCGTGCGGAGCATTTCCCCAGCTTTCATAGAAAGCCTTTGGGAATGCAGCGCGCATGCGCGGTCCCCTTCCCGCCCAAGGGTGCCATCTTGCTCAACCTGATGACATAGCTAAAAGACAGCAAAAATAGATCATATGACTGCAACTCCAAGGGGAGGAGGGAGGGTTGTGAGAACTGATTCCTGCTGCTCCTGGAGAACACCTGTTACAGGTGAGTACCTACTCTTTCTCCAGGACCAAGCAGGAAGTCAGTCCTCAAATATGGGACTCCCTAGCTTAGGGCTACCAGAGGCCACAAACTGAAAAATGAGCTCCCTCTAGAGCCTCAGCATGCAAGAACAGAATCTTCTCTGATAACGCCCCCGACAGGTAGCCCAACATCAGGGCCGAAGGGTAGGAGTTGCCTAGACCTCAAAGAGATTATGGAGTACCGCTTGCCCGAAAGCACTGTCCTTGCTGGACTCCCTCTCAAGGCAGTAGTGGGCCGCAAAAGTCTGGCTTGAAGACCAAGTAGCGGCCCGGCAGATGACTGCCAACGGAACAGAGCGGAGATGAGCCACTGAGGCAGCCTTCGCCCTGACACGGTGAGCCGTAACTCAACCCTGCAATGAGAGGCCGGCTGCCCTGTAAGCCCAGGCGATGCAGTCAGCTACCCAAATGGACAAAGTATGCTTGGAGACAGCCAGCCCCATCTTATTGGGCTCATAAGAAACGAAGAGTTGTACCGCCCTCCGGTGCTCCCGCGTACGGTCAAGGTAGAAGGGACAACGCCCTCCTACAGTCCAGGGTATGCAGGATCATCTCAGCCCGGCTAGCATGAGGCCTGGGAAAGAAAGTCGGAAGAACCACCTCCTGATTGAGGTGGAAGGAGGAGACAACCTTTGGAATGAACTTAGGGTGAATCTGTAAGACTACCCTGTTCTTTTAGAACCTAGTATAAGGTGCTTCTGAAACTAGGGCCTGAAGCTCACTTAGTCGCCTAGCTGAGGTAAGGGCTAGCAGAAATAGCGTTTTCCAAGACAGAAAACGCATAGGGCAAGTAGCCATAGGTTCAAATGGTAGGTAAGTAAGCTGTTGCAAGACCACATTTAAATCCCATTCAGGGGCAGGTGGATGCACTGGAGGCTTAAGCAAAAGCAGGCCTCAGAGGAAGCGGGCCACCAAAGGATGACTGGAGAGAGACTGACCTGTGAGTGGTGTGCTGAAAGAGCACTAAGATGAACTCACAGAATTGGACTTAAGGCCTAGGTTGGACAGGTGAAGCAAATACTGCAGCACCACTGGTACTAGGCATGAGAAGAGATTCTCATTGTGTTGAGTACACCAGGCAGAAAATCTACGCCACTTAAGGGCATAAGATTTTCTGGTGGACTGCCTCCTAGAGGCCAAGACTACGTCTTCCACTTCCCTAGGCAGTAGTAAAGGCGCTAGAACTACCCTTTCAGCAGCCAGGCCATCAAATTGAGAGACTGTAGATTGAGGTGCAAGAGATATCCCTGTTCCTGAGACAGGAGATCGGGTTGCATCCCCAGAGGAAGAGGAGTGTCCACCGCTAGTTGCAACAGTAGTGGGAACCAGGGTTGCCTTGGCCACCGGGGGGCCACCAGAATCACTGAGGCCTTGTCCTGGATCACTTTGAACAGTGTCTTGGACACTAGAGGCGTGGGAGGAATCGCATATAGGAGGCCTGTCGACCATGGAATGAGAAACGCATCCGCTGCTACTCTGAGAGGATGCGGTTGTCTGGAGCAGAACCTGGGAAGTTGACGGTTCAGAGGACTGGCAAAGAGATCTATGCCTTAGTGGACATTTTTCCCACACGGTCCACAGATCTTAGGATCATGATCCGGACGGAGGCACCGAAGACAGCAGTCGTGTGTGTCGGTGAGAGACATTAGTTTCTTACACAGATCACACTTCTTAAAACCACTGGAAGCCATCGGGGAAAAAAAAAGAGTCCCCGCGAGGTCAAAGGACCGGCCTTCCAGGGAAAAGGAAAAAAAGGGCGCGAACGCCAGCCACGAAGGGCAAAAACCGAAAAATAAGATCGGGCTCGATACCGGTATACCGAACCCGGCGAGAAGGGGAACCGGTGTCGAACCAGAGAAAAAACCGCGAAGAAATCAGAAAGTAATTAACTGAAATATCTAACTATTTTCCGGGTGAACTAGGACACACGTCCAACGGGCTCCGTGGAAAAAGAGAGACTGAGCAAGATGGCACCTTTAGGCGGGAAGGGGACCGTGCATGCGTGCAGTATTCCCAAAGGCTTTCATAGAAAGCTGGGGAAATGCTCCGCAGGGGCTCCATCGACGTCACCCATATGTGAGGACTGACTTCCTGCTTGGTCCTGGAGAAAAAACAGCCACTTGATTGTCTGTCTGAACTAAGACGGACTGGTGAGAGAGGAGATGAGAGAAAGTTCTCAGGGCTAAGCAGATAGTGCTCAGTTCTAAGAGACTGATCTGCTGTGCGGCCTCCCAAGGAGTCCACAGGCCTTGAGTACATGCACCTTGGCAATGTGCACCCCAACCTTGAAGAGAAGCATCGGTTGTCAGCACCTGAGAGTGTGGAGGTGCCTGAAAAGGCACTCCTTGCACTAGATTCGTAAGATGAAGCCACCATTGCAGAGAAGACTGTAGTAGGCTGGACACTCACTTTGTCCGCAAGGCTTCCTGTGGCCTGGTGCCACTGAGTCCTGAGCCCCCACTGAGCTGGTCTCATGTGTAGACGGGCATTTGGAGTCACATGGACCGTGGATGCCATGTGGCCTAAGAGCCTCAGAAATTGTCTGGCAGAGACTAGAGAATTGCTGTGGAACAGCCTGGCTAGAGCCATCAATCTGTGGGCCCTGTCCACTGGTAGAAAGGCCTTTGCCTAAAATATGTCTAGTCGAGTTCCTATGAACTCCATGTTCTGGGAGGGATGCAAACTGGACTTTGCAAACTTTATGACAAACCCCAGGTGCTGAAGGACAGCGACAGTGCGAAGGGTGGCTTGATTGGCCTTTTGTGGGGAGTGACCACTGATGAGCCAATCGTGCAGACAGGGAAAGACAAAGAGGCCCTGAACCCTGAGGTAAGCTGCTACCACCGTCAGGCACTTGGTGAATACCCTGGGGGCGGATGTAAGGCCAAAAGGCAGTACTCTGTACTAATAGTGGTTTCCTCCCACTACAAATCTGAGATATTGTCTGTGGTCTGGATGAATAAGGATGTGAGTATAAGCATCCTTTAGATTTAAGGAGCATAGTCAATCTCCCAGCTGGATGTAGGGCAACAGGATTCGAAGGGTAAGCATCTTGAACTTTTCCCTCTCCAAGAACTTGTTCAGTTTTCGCAAGTCTAGGATGGGTCTGAGGCCTCCAGTTCTCTTTGGTACTATAAAGTACCTGGAATAGAAGCCGTGACCTTTCAGATGGTGGGGCACCGGTTCCACTGCCTGACACTTTAGAAGACCTGTCAACTCCTGCAGGAGTAAGTCCCTGTGCAGAGGGAGTCTGGGAGGCTCCCCTGGACAATAGGAGGGGGGTACATGGTGGAAGTGGAGGAGATAGCCCTTCTGGACTATACTTAGAAACCAGGTATCCCTTGTGACGGCTGACCACCTGTGTGCGAACAGGGCCAGCCTGCCTCCAGTGCTGATGGGAGCCAGCTGAGGAGGAGAGGCTATACCAATGCAGTCAAAATCCCGCTCCCTGCTGAGCAGGAGCCAGAGTAGGAGACTTGGGGACCTTCTGCCTACGGGGCCCATGACCCTGCCCCTTAGCCTGCTGACCCTGTTGGGGAACTACAGAGGCCTGATAATGAGGCTGTTTATAGGCAGATGACTTCCTCGGGTAAAAGGTCTTTTTCCCCCGAGCCCTTCTTCTGAAAAGGGGCAGAGGTTTTTCTGGACAGCCTTGACTGGGTAAGAGTCTCGGTCACGAGTTCGGCAGCTTTGTCAGCCATGGGCTTGTCAAAGAGGTTTTCACCTCGGCAGGGGACATCGACCAACTTGTCCTGCGCCCATGGCTCGAGGTCCGATGACTGTAGCCAAGCCTGACGGCGTGCACCGATGCCGGCCGCGGCTACTCAGGCCGAAGCCTCAAAGCCATCATAGGCTGCTCGAGATATAAACTTCGAGCACTCACGAATACCCGAGGACAGAGCATTGAACCTCTGCAAAGGTTCCTCGGAGAGACCAGCAGAGAACCCGGCAATCTCCTTTGCCAGGTCTCAAAGGTACATGCCCATGTACAGCTGGTAGGTCTGGACACATCAAGCAAGCATAGAGCCCTGGAAGCACTTCTTACTGAGGGTATCTAGGTTCTGGGCCTCCCGGCCGGGAGGCACCAAGGAGTGCATCTTCTGACTCTTCAGACGATGCATGGCCGATTCCACAACCATGGAGTGGTGCGGTAATTGTGCCTTTTGTTACCCGGGGCTCTTGCGGACTCGATAGATGGAATCGACCCGCTTGCTCAAAACCGGCGTTGAGGCCGGCGGCTCCCACATGCGGAAGGGAAACCGTTCCAGCATCGGAGGAACCAGAACAGTAAAGGCCTCCTTCGGAGGAGAGTCATACTGTAGGGCCTCGAGCTACTCGGGGATCTGTGGGGAATGCCAAAGCCTTGGCCATGTTCCATACGAAATCTGAGAACCGAATATCCTCCGGGGGGGACCTTCTCCGAGGCTCGGACTCGGGCGAAACCGAAGGAATGCACCGAATCCGAAAGGTGTCGGATGACTCCTCATCCTCCGTCTCCCAGCCAGACTCCTCGGAGGAGGAATCGAGCGGCTCCGGTCGGGCAGGCATCGATGCCATCCGCCCCGACACTGAGTGTACCGGTGTCGACGACCTCGGTCCCGAACGGGAGGCGGAGGGGGACCTTGGCCGAGGATAGACTCGAGCTTGCATGGACTCGAGGATCGGCTCGGCCTCCGGGGTCGACTTGGACGTCGATGTCCCAGTGGTCGGGGCAGATGCACTGGTGAGACTGGCGATCAGTGCCCGCTGCTCTTCCATGAAGGCAGCCAAGCTGCTCTCCAAGACCGTCAACCTGAGTCCGAGCTCAGGAGACTCAGCAGCCCCCGACTCGAGCCCCGGCGGCACCGAGCCCGACGTCGGCTCCCCTGGAGGTGAGTCCACGAGGACTACAGTACTCATGTGACCCGGGGACTCCATCTCCACACGAGGTTGTTTTGCAGGCCTCTCCGACTCCGAAGACCCGGGACGGCGCTAGGGGCTATGCGACTTGGCCCTCGAGGAGCCAAGTGCGTCCGACGTCGCCCTCGCGAGTTTTTTCTTCTTACAATGCTCCCGCGAGGGAGACCCCCTTTCAGAGGAGCCTCAACGTTGCTCGGGAACGGAGTCCCGTGATGTCGAGGCCTCTGACGAGGTCCGGGCCTGACCGGATGCGGAGTCAGAGAAGATTCTTTACTTTTGGTGCTGCCAACTCCGTAACGCCTTAGAGAACATTTTCCCACACGGACCACAGATTATCGGGTCATGATTGGTTCCGAGGCACAAGAGGCAGAAGTCATGTGTGTCAGTGAGAGACATAAGTTTCTTGAACCAATCACACTTTTTAAACCCGCTGGCAGCCATCGGGGGAAAAAGGGCCCCTGCAAGGTCAAAAGACAGGGCTGCCAGTGAAAAAAAGAAAAAATGGCGCGAACACTAGTCACTATGGACAAAAACCGAAAGAGAGATCTGGGCTCAATACCGACGTATCAGGCCCAGGCGGGAAAGGGAAACCGGCATCGAACCAAAGAAAACAGGTTAACGCAGAGAAAATCAACTTCTTCCTCGGGTGAAACGAATATACATCCATCAGGCTCCGCGAAAAAAAGAAGACTGAGCAAGATGGCACCCTTGGGTGGGAACGGGACCGCGCATGTGCGCTGCATTCCCAAAGGCTTTCTATGAAAGCTGGGGAAATGCTCCGCACGGGGGCTCCGTCGGCGCTGTCACTCGTATGTGAGGACTGACTTCCTGCTTGGTCCTGGAGAATGCCAGGTATCCCTCTGAGCATATCAAATGTGACATCATGGCTCTGGGACAGAGGGTAAAGCAGACAGATGCGCAGATGGTGTTCTCTTCAATCCTCCTTGTTGAAGATAAAGGCAAAGTCAGAGGTCGTCGCATCTTGGAGATAAATGCATGGCTGCATGGATGGTATCAGAGAGCATTTTAGTTTCCTGGACCATGGGATGCTGTTCCAAGGGTTACAGAGCAGAGATGGCATCCATCTGTCCAAGAAAAGTCGATATGTCTTCAGTAGCAGACTGGCTAACCTACTGAAGAGGGCTTTAAATTAGATTTGCTGGGGAAGGGTGAAGAAAGCCATCAATTAAGTGAAAGCCCCCAGGAAAGCGAAACATTAAATACCTTTATGGAAATGGGTAAAAGGGGCAACATATGGAAAGCAGAGTGTCTAAATACCCGTAGCATGGGAAATAAGATCCCAGCTGTTGAGGCTTTAAGAGGAGAGGCTAACTTGGATTTAGTGGCGATAACAGAGACAGTTCATGAGCAACCATGACTGGTATGTAACTATACCAGGCTATACTTTATTCAGAAAGGACAAAGTAGAAAGAAGGGGAGGAAGAGCGGCACTATATGTTAAAAAAATATTAAAGCTATGAAAATACAGGGCTTAAAAGGAAGCAAGGAGGCACTGTGGGTTAAACTAGAAAGAGGGAAAGAGAAATCTATTTGCACTAGCGTGATATACAGACCTCCCTTACAGGGTCAAGTAGTTGACGGAGATTTAATAGAAGACATACACAGCATTGCCAGGAAAGGGGAAGTGCTACTGATAGGGGATTTCAATATGCCAGATGCTGACTGGCACATCCCTGCTGCAATATCATCTAGAAGTAACCAGATCCTAGATTCTTCACCGGACGAACATAAGATATGCCATACTGTCAGACCAAGGTCCATCAAGCCCAGTATCCTGCTTCCAACAGTGGCCAATCTAGGTCATACGTACCTAGCAGTTTCCCCAAAAGACATAGGTTCCACAATGCTTGTATTGGGTCAAGCATCGATATCCTGGGTCCTTCTTAATAATGGTTTATGGACCTTTCCTCCAGGAAATTGTCCAAACCTTTTTTAAACCCAGCTACACTAACAGCCTTTACTACATCCTCCGGTAACAAATTCCAGAGTTTGATTACACGTTGAGTGAAAATATATTTTCTTTTATTAGTCTTAAATAGTTTACCCTGTAGCTTCATTGCATATCCCCTAGTCTTTCTATATTCTGATAACGTAAACAATCGATCTACGTTAACCCATTCCACGCCGTTCATTAATTTATAGACTTCTATCATATCTCCCCTCAGCCGTCTCTTTTCCAGGTTAAAGAGCCCTAACCTTTTTAGCCTTTCTTCATAGTGGTATCCTTCCATCCCCTTTACCATTTTGGTGGCTCTTCTCTGAACCTTTTCTAATAACGCTATATCCTTTTTAAGATACGGCGACCAGAATTGCACACAATATTCAAGGTGCGGTCTCACCATCGAACGATATAGAGGCATTATAATATCCTTTGTTTTATTTTCCATTCCTTTCCTTATTTATTTATTTATTTAGCGCTCTTATATACCGCACTTTTATCATCAGCGCGGTTTACAGTAAACAAAGTACTCACAGATAGCAACAGGCTGTCGTGAGTTTACATGTAACAGGAAGTCTAACAGGATACAACATAGGGGAAAACTTTGTACATAAAATTATTTAACTATATACAATGGTAATCTTCTTGTTATACAGGGAGTGAATAGAGCATTTCAACATTGGATTGTAATGGGGTTTAGGCTAAGTTGGGGTCAGGTATTGAGAGAAGTATGAAAGGCCTTATGATACCTAGCATTCTATTTGCTCTCTTGGCCACCACTGCACACTGGGCCAAGGGTTTTAACATGTTATCCACAATGATGCCGAAATCTTTTTCCTGGGTGGTGGTTCCTAATGTGGAACCGTGCATCATGTAACCATAGTTTGGGTTGTTCTTCCCTAGGTGCATAACTTTGCACTTGTCCACATTAAATTTCATCTGCCATTTTGATGCCCAGTCTTCCAATTTACCAAGATCCTCTTGCAATTTTCCACAATCCTCTTGGGTTTTTAACAACTTTAGTTTTGTGTCATCTGAAAATTTGATAACCTCACTCATTATTCCCTTTTCCAGGTCATTTATGAATATGTCAAAAAACAGCAGACCCAGTACAGATCCCTGGGATACACCACTATTCACCTTTCTCCATTGGGAAAATTGGCCATTTAGTCCTACCCTCTGCTTTTGGAAAAAAGAGCCAAACAACGAAACCTGGAAACAGCACAAGCACTGGCAAGTCAAATGCAAGGCATTGATAAGGCAGGCAAAGAGAATTTGAGAAGAAGCTTGCTGCGGAAGCAAAAACGCGAAATAAAGACCTTTTCAAGTACATTCGTAGCAAAAAACCTGTGAGTCAGTTGGTCCATTAGATGATAAAGGGGTTAAAGGAGCACTAAGAGGCAACAAGGCAATAGCGGAGAGACTGAATGAATTCTTTGCTTCGGTCTTTACTGAGGAAGATGTAGGGATGTTACCCATGACTGAAGTGGTATTTAAAGGTGCGGAAGAATTGAAGGAAATATCGATACATCAGGAAGATGTCTTACAACTATTAGATAAACTGAAGAGTAGCAAATCACCTGGGCCGGATGGTATACATCCAAGGGTGTTGAAAGAACTGAAATATGAGATTGCAGACCTGCTATCAGTAATCAGTGAACTATCATTAAAATCATCTCTAATACCTGAAGATTTGAGGATCGCCAATGTAACACCAATTTTTAAAAAGGGTTCCAGGGGTGATCCGGGAAACTACAGACCGGTGAGAGCCTGACGTCAGTACCGGGAAAAATGGTAGAAACCATCATAAAGAATAAAATTACTCAGCATGTAGATAGTCACAACCTAATGGGAGACAGCCAACATGGCTTTAGACAAGGAAGATCTTGTCTTACTAATCTGTTATGTTTTTTTGAAGGAGTGAATAAACAGGTGGACAAAGGTGAGTCGGTTGATATTGTGTATCTGGACTTTCAGAAAGCCTTTGACAAGGTTCCTCATCAGACATTTGGCAAAACTAAAGAGTCATGGGATAGGAGGCAGTGTACTATTGTGGATCAGGAACTGGTTAAAAGATAGAAAGCAGAGGGTAGGGCTAAATGGCCAATTTTCCCAATGGAGAAAGGTGAATAGTGGTGTACCTCAGGGATCTGTGCTGGGTCCGCTGCTTTTTGACATATTCATAAATGACCTGGAAAGTGGAACAACGAGAGAGGTTATCAAATTTGCAGATGACACAAAACTATTTAAAGTTGTTAAAATCCAAGAGGATTGTGAAAAATTGCAAGAGGATCTTGATAAATTGGAAGACTGGGCATCAAAATGGCAGATGAAATTTAATGTGGACAAGTGCAAGGTTATGCACCTAGGGAAGAACCACTTTATCCCATGTATTTATCCTTCCCTGTTCTATGTAAACTCAATGTTGCTTGTATGCATTGCAGTATGTTTTGTTCATTGTACACCGCACTGATTTTAATAGCGCGGTATAGAAGAAATGTTCAATAAATAAAATAAATAAACAAACAACCCAAACTATGGTTACACGATGCAAGGTTCCACATTAGGAACCACCACCCAGGAAAAAGATTTAGGCGTCATTGTGGATACCATGTTAAAACCCTCGGCCCTGTGTGCAGTGGCGGCCAAGAGAGCAAATAGAATGCTAGGTATGATAAGGAAAGGAATGGAAAATAAAACAAAATAAATTATAATGCCTCTATATCGTTCCATGGTGAGACCGCACCTTGAATATTGTGTGCAGTTCTGGTCGCCGTTATCTTAAAAAGGATATAGTGATTTTAGAAAAGGTTCAGAGAAGAGCCACCAAAATGGTAAAGGGGATGGAAGGATACCCCTATGAAGAAAGGCTAAAAAGGTTGGGGTTCTTTAACCTGGAAGAGAGACGGCTGAGGGGAGATATGATAGAAGTCTATAAATTAATGAACGGAGTGGAACGGGTAAACGTAGATCGATTGTTTACGTTATCAGAATATAGAAAGACTAGGGGACATGCAATGAAGCTACAGGGTAAACTATTTAAGACTAATAAAAGAAAATATTTTTTCACTCAACGTGTAATCAAACTCTGGAATTTGTTACCGGAGGATGTAGTAAAGGCTGTTAGTGTAGCTGGGTTTTAAAAAGGTTTGGACAAGTTCCTGGAGGAAAGGTCCATAAACCATTATTAAGAAGTGACCGAAGATATCAATGCTTGACCCAGTACAAGCATTGTGGAACTTGTGTCTCTTGGGGAAACTGCTAGGTACATATGACCTAGATTGGCCACTGTTGGAAACAGAATACTGGGCTTGATGGACCTTGGTCTGACCCAGTATGGCATCTCTTATGTTCTTATGTATGTTCTTATGTAGAAGCTGATGAGAATAAAGCAGAATTGCTTAACAAATATTTCTGTACTGTGCTCTCAGATGAAGGACCAGAAGCAGGACCTCAGAAAACACCCACAAACAGGAATAGACACAAAGGGCATCATGAACAATTTTCAGACGACCGTAATTGTGAGGAACTAGCTAAAAGTAGACAAATTAACTAAAAGTACTAAACTAGCTAAAAGTAGACAAAGCAATGCGATCGGATGGGATACATCCGAGAATGCTGAGGGAACTTGGGAACGTTCTGGCAGCTCCACAGACTGACCTTTTCAATGCCTCTTTGGAGTCGGGTGTGATGCCAGAGGACTGGAGAAAGGCACATGTGGTCCCTTTCCACAAAAGTGGAAATAAGGAGGTGGTTGAAAACTACAGGCCGGTTAGTTTAACCTCTGTGGTGAGTAAATTATTGGAAGCACTGATGGAAGAGAAAATAGCAAGGTTTCTGGAGTCCAATGGATTACTAGATCAGAGGCAGCATGGATTCACCAGAGGCAGGTTCTGTCAGACAAATCTGATTGATTTATTTGACTAGGTGACCGGGGAGTTGGACCGAGGGAGAGCCCTAGATGTGGTGCATTTAGATTTCAGTAAAACCTTTGACACAGTTCCGCACAGGCGACTTATAAACAAACTCAGCACCCTAGAGATGGACCCTAAAGTTACTGCTTGGATTAGAAATTGGTTGAGAGGGTGGCGACAAAGTGTACAGGCAAATGGAGCTCACTGAGGAAAAGGTTTACCAGTGGTGTGCCGCAGGGATCTGTCCTTGGTCTGAATGTTTTTAACATCTTTGCTAGTGATATTGCGGAGAAGCTGTCTGGTAAGGTTTGCCTCTTTGCAGATGATACCAAAATCTGAACTAAAGTGGACAAACAGGAAGGTGGAGATAACATGAGGGGGGAACTAGCTAAGATTGAAGAATGGTCTAGAATTTCCAAGCTGAGATTTAATATTAAAAAATTCAAAGTCATGCATTTGGGCTGTAGCAATCCAAGGGAATGATTGACCTGAACGTGATTGCGTCCGATGATCTTAAAATAGCTAAACAGGTAGAAAAAGTGACGGCAAAAGCTAGGAGGATACTTGGGTGCATAGGGAGAGGAATGGCCAGCAAAATAAAGGAGGTGACAGTGCCTCTGTATAAGTCTTTGGTGCGACCTCATTTGGAGTATTGTGTGCAATTCTGGAAACCGCACCTGCAAAGGGATATAAACAGGTTAGAGTTGGTGCAGAGGGTGGCTACTATAATGGTTAGTGGTCTTCATTATAAAGCATATGAGGACAGACTTAAGGATATTAATATGTATACTTTAGAGGAAAGGTGGGATATAGGTGATATGATTGAGACGTTTAAATACCTCCGTAACATAAATGCACAGGAGAAGAGCCTCTTTCGATTGAAAGCAAGCTCTGCTATGAGGGGGCATAGAATGAGGGTGAAAGGATAGACTCATGAGTAATATGTGGAAATATTTCTTTACAGAAAGTGCGGTAGATGCGTGGGATAGTCTCCCAGTGGAGGTAGTAGAAATGATGATAGCATCCGAATGCAAAAAAGCATCAAACACAAAGGATCTCTAAAGACAAAAAGGGGACTGTTGTAGTGGTTGATAAAGAAGGGCAGACTAGAGGGGCCATGTGGTCTTTTTTCTGCTGTCATGTTTCTATGTAACAGAACATCTGTTTATACTATTCTGCCACTTGTACCTTTCACTGAACAAATACTTAAACGTCCAATATAGATTAGAAAAAAAATTGAAAGGGTAAAAAAACGCTTAATAAAAATATCAAAATTTCATGGCCTGCCTAACATTCATTCTATACATCACAATTCATTAACTATACAGCAGAAAGTGCCCCCTTCTTTTAACAACTCAATCAGTGCTCATATTCTGGCTTTACAAGCCTTAGGATTTTGTCCTTATTTTTAGTACATCCATCTGCCACATTTGCTATTCTGGTCACTGGAGCAATGCTCCTGAGATTTCGAGTCAAGCACCACTGCTCCTTCAGGAATCCTATTTTCATGGGATCTAAACCCACCGACCAGGTGTCACCCTTAAAAATGGCTCCCCTCTACATGTACAGGGCTGTGAACACTGCCTCTGCAGTACCCCAACCAACCAGGATGTGGAAGTCTTGGACAGGGATCACACTGTGGACTCTTCATATGAAAATGCACAGGACTGCTATAAAGCCTAGTTACTCACCTGTAACAGGTGTTCTCCAGGAGCAGCAGGAATCAGTCCTCACATATGGGTGACGTCGGCGCCGACGGAGCCCCCATGCGGAGCATTTCCTCAGCTTTCTAAGAAAGCCTTTGGGAATGCAGCACGCATGCGCGGTCCCTTCCCGTCCAAGGGTGCCATCTTGCTCAGTCTGATGACATAGCTAAGACAGCAAAAAACAAAATGAAATATATTTAACTACAACTCCAAGGGGAGGAGGGAGGGTTGTGAGAACTGATTCCTGCTGCTCCTGGAGAACACCTGTTACAGGTGAGTAACTACGCTTTCTCCAGGACCAAGCAGGAAGTCGGTCCTCACATATGGGACTCCCCAGCTTAAGGGGACCCAAAGCTGAAAAGTGAGCTCCTCTAGATCCTCAGCATGTGCGAAAAGAATCTTCTCTGATATCGCCCCCGTACGGTAGCCCAACACCAGGGCCGGAGGGTAGGAGTTGCCTACACCTCAAAAAAATTCCGGAGTACCGCTTGCCCAAAAGCACTGTCCCTGCGGGACTCCCTCTCGAGGCAGTAGTGGGCCGCAAAAGTCTGGCTTGAAGACCAAGTAGTGGCCCGGCAGATGTCTGCCAACGGAACAGAGCGGAGATGAGCCACTGACGCAGCCTTCACCCTGACACGGTGGGCCATGACTCGACCCTGCAAGGAGAGGCCGGATGGCCTATATGCCCAGGCGATACAGTCCACTACCCAGATGGAAAAGGTATGCTTAGAGACAGGCAACCCCAGCTTATTAGGGTCAAAAGAGACGAAGACCTGCACAGACCTTTGGTGTCCCTGCGTACAGTCAAGGTAGAAGGACAATGCCCTCCTACATCTCAGCCCAGCTGGCATGCGGCCTGAAAAGCACAGCTACTCACCTGTAACAGGTGTTCTCCAGGAGCAGCAGGAATCAGTCCTCACTTATGGGTGACGTCGGCACCGACGGAGCCCTCGCGGAGCAATTTCCCCAGCTTTCGAAGAAAGCCTTTGGGATTGCAGCGCGCATGCGCGGTCCTCTTCCCGCCCAAGGATGCCATCTTGCTCAGTCGAATGACATAGCGGAAGACAGCAACCATAAGAATGACTGCAACTCCAGGGGAGGAGGGAGGTAGTGAGGACTGATTCCTGCTGCTCCTGGAGAACACCTGTTACAGGTGAGTAACTACTCTTTCTCCAGGACCAAGCAGGAAGTCAGTCCTCACTTATGGGACTCCCTAGCTTAAGGCTACCGGAGACCTCAAGCTGGAGAAGAGAGCTCCCTCCAGCTCAACCGCACAGAAGGAAGGAATCTTCTCTGAATACGAATCCGGCCGGTAGCCAACATCGGGGCCGGCGGGTAGGAGTTGCCTAAACCTCAAATAGATTGTGGAGGACTGCCTGTCCGAAAGCACTATCCCTGCGGGATTCCCTCTCCAGGCAGTAATGAGCCGCAAAAGTCTGGCTAGAAGACCAAGTAGCGGCCCGGCAGATGTCTGCCAACGGAACCGAGCGGAGGTGTGCGACAGACGCCGCCTTCGCCCGGACACGGTGCGCCGTGACTCGACTCTCCAAAGAGAGGCCGGCTGCCCCATATGCCCAGGCGATGCAGTCAGCTACCCAGATGGACAGCGTACGCTTCGACACAGATAACCCCAACCGATTGGGGTCAAAGGAAACGAAAAGCTGGGCAGCTTTCCTATGCTCACGCGTACGGTCAAGGTAGAAGGACAAGGCTCTTCGACAGTCCAGGGTATGCAGAACAGTCTTAGCTCTGCTGGTATGTGGCCTGGGAAAGAAGGTCGGAAGAACCACCTCTTGATTGATGTGGAAAGAGGAAACCACCTTAGGAAGAAACTTAGGGTGAGTCCGTAAGACAACCCTATTCCTGTAGAACCTAATGTAAGGGGGCTCCGACACTAGGGCCTGCAGTTCACTAACGCGCCTAGCGGAGGTGAGGGCTACCAAGAAGAGAGCTTTCCATGAGAGGAAGCGGAGGAGCAGGTAGCCATGGGTTCGAAAGGCGGGCAAGTAAGCCTTTGTAAAACCACATTGAGGTCCCAGTCAGGAGCCGGAGGGCGCAACGGGGGCTTAAGCAGAAGCAGGCCCCTGAGGAAACGCGCCACCAAGGGATGCGAGGAAAGGGGCTGGCCCTCCACCGGCGAATGATGTGCAGAGAGAGCACTGAGGTGGACTCTGACAGAGTTGGACTTGAGGCCTAGATCGGAGAGGTGCAGCAAGTATTGCAGTACCACTGACACTAGGCAGGCGAAGGGGTCCTCAGAACGCTGAGAACACCAGGCGGAGAAGCGACGCCATTTGAGTGCGTAAGATTTCCGGGTAGAAGGTCGCCGAGACGCCAGGACGACAGCTTCCACCTCCGGGGGGAGCGAGAGCTGGGCCAGGACTACCCTCTCAGCAGCCAGGCCATCAGGTGAAGGGCTCGGAGGTTGGGGTGCAGAAGAGTACCCTGATCTTGGGTCAGAAGATCGGGCTGAAACCCCAGAGGGAGAGGGGTGTCCACCGCTAACTGCAGGAGCAGAGGAAACCAGGGCTGCCTCGGCCATCGGGGTGCTATCAGGATCACGTAGGCCCCGTCCCGGGCAACCTTGAAGAGCGTCCGGGACACCAGCGGCGTGGGAGGAAAGGCATACAGTAGGCCTGTGGACCACGAAATGAGGAAAGCATCCGGGGCCACTCTGAGGGGATGCGGATGCTGAGAGCAGAACCGGGAAGCTGCCGGTTCAGGGGACTGGCAAAGAGGTCCACGGTGGGGGTGCCCCACCGGCGGAAGATTTGCTGGGCAACGCCGGGGTTCAACCTCCACTCGTGGGGCTGCAAGACCCGGCTCAGCCTGTCGGCCAGGCAATTCTCCTGCCCGGGCAGGTAAACAACCTTGAGGAGGATGTTGTGGTCGACAGCCCAGGAGCACAGTCGCCGGGCCTCCTGACAGAGCAGGAGGGAGCCCATGCCCCCCTGTTTGTTCATGTAGAACATGGCCACCTGATTGTCCGTCTGCACCAGTACGGACTGGCGAGAGGTGAGGTGAGAGAAGGTCCGCAGAGCTAGGCGGATCGCCCGCAGCTCCAGGAAGTTGATTTGTTGAGCCGCCTCCCAAGGAGTCCAAAGGCCTTGAGTGCGCGCTCCCTGGCAATGCGCTCCCCATCCCAAGAGAGAGGCATCGGTCGTCAGAACCTGGGAGGGTGCGGGAGACTGAAAGGGCATACCCCGTACCAGGTTGGGCCGGTGGAGTCACCACTGCAGAGAGGAGACCAGGCGGTCGGAGATCTGTAGAAGGTCCACCAGACCTCCTGTGGCCTGATGCCATTGAGTGCGGAGACACCACTGGACAGGCCTCCTATGCAGTCGGGCGTTCGGCGTGACATGGACTGTGGAGGCCATATGACCGAGCAGCTGCAGGAACCTCCGGGCCGGAACCGGAGACGCACTGTGGAACCGGCCGGCCAAAGCCATGAGCCTGTCGGCTCGCTCTCGAGGAAAGAAGGCACGAGCTCGCAGAGTGTCGAACCGAGCTCCTATGAACTCGAGATCCTGAGAGGGGCGCAACGTGGACTTCCCGACATTTATGACGAAGCCCAAGTGCTGAAGAAGAGCCACCGTACGCTGCGTGGCCTGCGCAACCTCTGGGGCTGACTGCGCCCGTACGAGCCAGTCGTCCAGATAAGGAAAAACGAACAGGCCCTGAAGCCTCAGGAAGGCCGCGACCACCGCCAGGCATTTTGTGAACACCCTGGGGGCAGAGCACAAGCAGAAAGGCAGCACGCGGTACTGATAGTGTTTCCCGGCCACTACAAATCTGAGATATTGTCGGAGGTCCGGATGAATCAGGATGTGAGTATAGGCATCCTTTAGATCCAAGGAGCATAGCCAATCTCCCTGCTGGAGGTAGGGCAGCAAGATTCCAAGGGTAAGCATCCTGAACTTTTCCCGCTGCAGGAACATGTTGAGGTTGCGCAAGTCCAGAATGGGTCTGAGGCCTCCCGTCCTCTTTGGGACCAGGAAGTATCTGGAGTAGAACCCCTGACCCCACTGAGGTTGGGGCACTGGCTCCACAGCCTGCTCCTCCAGTAGACCCTGCAGCTCCTGAAGGAGTAAGTCTCTGTGCAGAGGGGGCCTCGGAGGCTCCCCCGGAAAGTAGGGGGGAGGCACCTGGTGAAAATGCAAGAGGTAGCCCCTTTGAACCACCTGCAGCACCCAGGAATCGGATGTTATGGCTGGCCACCTGTGAGCGGTGGATCAGCCTGCCCCCCGTGCTGAGCGACGGGCGCGGAGGGGGAGAGGCTATGCTGGCATAGTCAAAAACCCCCACCCTGCGTGGCAGGGGTCTGTGCAGCGGGCTTGGGGGCCCGCAGCCTGCGGGGGCCATTCCCCTTAGTCTGTGGGCACTGAGTGGAAGCCGCCGGTACTTGGTAGTGAAGGTGGGATTGCTTATAGGCAAGCACCTTCCTCGGGTAAAAAGGCTTCTTCCCCGGACCCTTCCTCTTCTGCGTGAGAGCGGAGGTCTTTCGGGACAGTCGAGTCCGAGTGAGAGTCTCGGACTCGAGTTCCGCAGCCTTATCAGACATGGGCTTGCCGAAAAGGCTGTCACCTCGGCAAGGGACATCGACTAACTTGTCCTGTACCCACGGCTCGAGGTCGGATGACTGGAGCCAGGCCTGTCGGCGGGCACCGATGACGGCTCCGGCTACTCGGGCCGACGCCTCGAAGCAGTCGTAGGCCGCCCGAGAAAGAAACTTCGAGCACTCTCGAATACTATCGGACAAGGCCAGGAACCTCTGCAAAGGTTCGTCGGAGAGACCAGCCGAGAACCCGGCGAGCTCCTTCGCCAAGTCTCGGAGGAACATGCCCATATACAGCTGGTATGTCTGGACCCTGCAGGCAAGCATGGAACCCTGGAAGCACTTCCTACCGAGTGCATCCAAGTTACGGGCCTCCTTACCCGGGGGCACCGAGGAGTGCATCTTTTGACTTTTAAGCCGATGCATTGCCGATTCCACAACCATGGAGTGGTGTGGCAGTTGCGCCTTCTGGAACCCGGGGCTCTTGCGGACTCGATAAATCGAATCGATCCGCTTGCTTAACACCGGTGTTGAGGCCGGGCTTTCCCACATGCGGAAGAGCAGCCGCTCTAGCATCGGAGGGACCGGCAAAGTAAAGGCCTCCTTCGGGGGAGAGTCGTACTGGAGTGCCTCGAGCTCTTCCGCGCGAGGCTCCTCCTCTGGATCCGCGGGGAAGGGGAAAGCCAAAGCCTTGGCCATATCCCGCACAAAATCAGAGAAGAGCGTATCCTCCGGAGGGGTTCGCCTTCGAGGCTCCGACTCGGGCGAGTCGGAGGGGACGCACCAGGTCTGAAAAGAGCCAGGCGACTCGTCCCCTTCCGTGTCCCAGTCCGACGCCTCCGTGGAGGAATCGAGGGGCTCCGTGCGGGCGAGGGTTCGTCCCAACGCCGGCGACCTCGGTCCCGAACGGGAGGCCGAGGGAGACCTCGACCGAGGATCGACTCGAGCATGCATCGACTCGAGGATCGACTCGGCCGCTGGGGTCGACTTGGGCGTTGACGTCCCGGTGGTCTGGGCGGATGCACTGGCGATGCCGGTCATCCAAACCCGCTGCTGGTCCAAGAAGGCAGAGATACTGCGCTCCAAGGATGTCAATCTGAGGTCAAGCCCAGAAGACCCGGCAGCCACCGACTCGGGCCCGACGACGGTTCCGTAGCGGAGTCCAGGAGGACAACAGTACTCAAGTGCGGCTCCAGCTCGAGTCGAGGAAGTTTAGAAGGTCTCTCCGTCTCTGAGGACTCGGGGCGGCTGGCGGGGCTAAGCGACCCGGCATGCGAGGGACCAGGTGCTTCCTCCGACGCCGCCCGCGTGAGTTTCCTCTGCCGACGATGCTCCCATTCAGGGGACACCCTCTCAGAGGAACTCCGACGGAGCTCGTGGCCGGAGTCACGAGACGTCGAAGCCTCCGACGAGGTCCGGGCCGGGCCGGTCTCGGGGTCAGAGAAGATTCTGTCCTTTTGCGATTGCCGACTCCTCAGGGACTTGGAGGACATCTTGCCACACGGACCACAGCTCCCAGAGTCATGGTTGGGTCCGAGGCAATGGAGGCAGAAATTATGCGTGTCTGTAAGAGACATTAATTTAGAACAATGATCACATTTTTTGAACCCTATGGTAGCCATAGGTGGAAAAAGGGCCCCCGCGAGGTCGAAAGACCGGGCCGCCAGGGGTAGAAAATAAGTGGCGGGAACATCAGTTAAAAACTGAAAACAAAAAAAGAAATGTGAATGGACTCGATAAGGAAAAAAATCGAGGCCGGGCAGGAAAAGGACACGCGAACCGAGAAAACAACAAAGAATTAATCAACTTTTTCAGCGGTGGTAACAAACTACGTCTGTAGGGCTCCATGGAAAAAAGAAGACTGAGCAAGATAGTATCCTTGGGCGGGAAGAGGACCGCGCATGCGCGCTGCAATCCCAAAGGCTTTCTTCGAAAGCTGGGGAAATTGCTCCGCGAGGGCTCCGTCGGCGCCGACGTCACCCATAAGTGAGGACTGACTTCCTGCTTGGTTCTGGAGAATTCAGTCTTCACATATGGGTATCGTCGGTACCGATGGAGCATGCGCAGGAATGCTCCCAGGAGTCCAATTAGAAAGTTTTTGGGAGCATCCCACAGCGCCTGCGTGCTGCCTTCCCGCCTTTCCCAACTGCCTCTCTCCAGTTGAGTTTAAAGCTGAGACAAAGAGAGAGAGAGAGAGGGGGAAAGAGAGAGATAGAGAGATACAACTCCTAGGGGAGGTGGGTGGGTTGTGAAGACTAAATTCCTGCTGTTCCTGGAGATCACCTGTTACAAGTGAATAACTATGCTATCTCCAGGAACAAGCAGGAATGTAGTCTTCACATATGGGGACTCCCTAGCTTTAGATGCCAGGGAGAAACCCCAGAAGGTGTGTGTCCCTGTGGAAGGGCTCCACTTCCCCCCATGGATCTCTGGCATCCAACCAGGGATGGTGGGTAGGAGTTGATTAGGTATGGAACAGGTGTTGAAGAACAGTCTGACCAAACAAGGCATCCCGGCGAGAGTCCTTGTCCAAGCAGTAATGGGCTGTGAAGGTATGAGCCGAAGCCCAAGTGGCTGCTCGACAGATGTCGTCGATAGACACAGAGTGCAGGTGAGCCATTGAAGCTGCCATGGCTCTCACACTGTGAGCTGTGACATGGCCCTCCAGAGGAAGATTCTTACTCTGATAGGCAATGGAAATACACTGAGAAATCCCAGTTGGACAGTGTTCTCTTGGAGACTGGAAGTCCCAAATGAGAAGGATCAAAAGCAACAAAGAGTTGAGAGGACTTTCTATATTGCTGTGTTCTTTGCAAGTAAAAATCTAAAGCTCTTTTACAGTCCAAAGTATTAAGATTCCTTTCTGCATTTGATGCATGAGGCCTAGGAAAGAACACAGGCAGGTAGACCGCTTCGTTAAGATGAAAAGGCGAGACCACCTTTGGCATAAAGTGTGGAAGAGTCCTAAGGACTACCTTATCATGATGGAACCTTGTATAAGGTGGATCAGCCACTAGTGCCTGCAACTCACTGATGCAATGTGCTGATGTGATTGCAATGAGAAAGATAACTTTCCAAGAAAGAAATTTCAATGAGGTAGTAGCTAAGGGTTCAAAAAGTGGCTTCATGAGCTGACCAAGAACCAGGTTTAAGTCCCATGCCACCGGTGGTGGATTAATGGGAGGCTTAGTTAGTAGAAGGCCTCTCATAAATCTTGCTAGAAGAGGATGGGAGGAAATAGGTTGTCCATTTAGAGGCTTGAAAGAAGCTGCAATAGCACTCAAATGGACTCTTACTGAGTTAGTCTTAAGTCCTGCATTGGATAAATGAAAGAGATACTCCAGTAATGATTCCAGAGGAATCGCAAGGGGGTTACGACCCTTCTGCGAGCACCATATGGTAAACCTTTTCCACTTGGAAGCATAAGAGCGTCTTGTGGAAGGTTTTCTAGAAGCATAAAGGATATCCTTTATTTGCTGAGGAAGGTTAAGGATCTCGAAGATCTAGGCCTTCAGCAACCAAGCCCTGAGATGCAGAGACTGGGGAGTGGGATGCCATAACATTCCATCATCCTGTGACAGGAGGTCTGGAGCAGACCATAACTCCAGAAAGGGAGCTTGAGAGAGATGTAGAAGCAGAGGGGGTACCACACTTACCGTGGCCAATGTGGAGCTATGAGAATCACACGCCCTCTGTCTCTGAAGCTTGAACAGGGTTTTGGGGATCAGGGGAATGGGTGGAAAGGCATAAAGGAAATCTTGCCCCCAATGAAGGAGGAAAGCATCCTTGGCTTGAGAGCCCTGAGCCGGAATTCTGGAACAGAACCAGGGAAGTTTGGCATTCAACGGACTTGCAAAGAGGTCTATGTCCGGGGTTCCCCAAATCTGAAAAATCTTGGCCACCTGGTCTGCATGTAGAGACCGTTCATGTGGAAGCAGAACTCGACTAAGTCTGTCTGCCCAAGAGTTTTGGATACCTGGAAAATATACTGCCAGGAGATGAATCGGATGCTCTCTGGCGAGGGCCCATAGTTGCAAAGCTTCGTTGCAAAGTGACAGAGAGCCTGTTCCTCCCTGCTTGTTCACACAGAACATGGCTACTTGATTGTCCGTGTGTATGAGGACTGTCTTGTAGCTGAGCAGAGTGTGGAACACTCGAAGAGCAAGGAAGATTGCTCTGAGCTCCAGACGACTGATGTGTAGATGAGTCCCCTGTGGAGTCCAGGTGCCCTGGGTGGAGAGGTTTTGTAGATGAGCTCCCCAACCCACTGGCGAAGCATCTGTTGTGAGAGTTGCTTGGGGTGAAGGCTGTTGAAAAGGGGACCCCAGCAACAGGTTTTGAGTGGACTGCCACCATTGGAGGGACAAAATAAGGCGATTTGTGTTTGCTATTTTGTCTGACAGGCATCCTGATGCCTGGGTCCACTGAGTGGATAAGGTCCACTGGGCTGCTCTCATATGGAGGTGAGCATAAGGGACCACATGTACGGTAGAAGCCATGTGGCCTAACAGTTGTAACATTTCTCGAGCAGTTAGATGAGGCTTCAGCACTGCTTGAGAGACTAACTGCACCATGCTAAGGCAACGGGCCTGGGGGAGATAGGCCCTTGCTTTTCTGGTAACCAGCAAAGCTCCTATGAACTCTAGAGACTGAGTGGGAGTTAGACTGGATTTTGGGATGTTTATGACCAGGCCCAAATACTGAAGGATATGTATTGTGCAAGATAGAGAAGTCCTGGCCTCTGACTCTGATGGGGCTCGAATGAGCCAGTCGTCTAAGTAGGGGAAGACGAATATTCCTAGAGTGTGAAGAAATGCTGCTACCACAGCCATGCATTTCGTGAACACCCTTGGTACTGAGGCCAGGCCAAAAGGAAGCATCCTGTATTGGTAGGGCTTTCCTTTAAAAAGGAACCGAAGGAATTTTCTTTGAGTTGGATGGATGAAAACATGAGTGTACGCATCCTTGAGATCTAGAGAATAAAGACAATCCTGACTCTGAAGGTATGGCAGCAGGGTTCCCAGAGAAATCATTTTGAATTTCTCTTTGAACAGGAATTTGTTCAATTCTCTGAGATCCAAAATGGGTCGTGTCCTCCTGTTTTCTTTGGGATAAGGAAATAGGGGGAGTAAAACCCTGTACCCTGTTGAAGAATGGGTACCTCTTCTATTGCCCCTTGGGCAAGAAGCATGGTGACCTCTTGATCTAACAGGTTGATGAGAAAGGTCTGAGAATTGAACTGTCTTACCACTGTAGGAGGGGGAAAGCGGAGGAAGTGAAGTTTGTACCCCTCTCTTATAATGGAAAGAGTCCAATGTCTGCTGTTATTTGCCCCCATCTAGGGGTAAAGTGGCACAACCTCCCTGGAATGGTGGAAGGTTCTGGTCCACTGAGGGCCAGGAAGGCTAAGTTCTCTAGCTGGAAGTCAAAGGCCTTGAGGAGGCTGAGACTGCTGAGACAGTTGAGGCTTAGCAGTCTTTGCTTTCCTTTGTTTAGGTGGTTGCTGACTCTTCCGGACAGGCTGACCCGCAGAACGTCCCTGCTGATAAGAGGGATAAAACCTCTTCTTTTTGGAAAAGAAAATGGTTTTTTGAAAGATTTCTTTCTTGCAGGATCAGCTATAGCTTTGGATAACCTATCCAAAGTGGAGTTATCAGCATCCAACTCATTGGCCTTTTCTTGCCAATCTTTGCCAAATAGATTCCCACCTGTACAAGGAATATTGCCCAGTTTATCCTGCATCCAGAGCTCCAAATCGGATGCCTGGAGTCAGGCAATTCTACGTGCACCTATGTCAATGGCAGATGTTCTGCTTATGCGCTCAAAACAGTCAAAAGCTGCACGATTAACAAATTTAGAAACATCCTGGGCATGTTTAACCAGTGTGAGAAAATCCGGCCTCTTATCTTCAGGAAGAGGAGGGCTCAAGACTTCTAAATCCCCTGTGACTTCCCTTAAGGAACATTCCCATATATAAAATATAGGAACTGAACCTGGCAAAGCATGGAAGCCTGGAAGGTACGATGTCCAAAGGCATCCAAAGTTCTACACTCACGTCCTGGACAGGGAGGAACCCGTTACATGGTATCCAGACGACGGGAGTGAGGTGAGGTGGTCAGGGGGGTTTCCCACATTCTTAACATGAGATCATGTAAGATCTCATGGATAGGCAAGGTAGCTGCCTCTTTAGGAGCTTTGGGATACTGCAGAATCTCCAACTCCTTTGGCCTGGGCTCTGTTTCAGGAGCCACAGTAATGGACAGACCTCGAGCCACCTCCCTGATAAAATCCTGAAAGGAGATAGCTTCTGGAGGAGACATCCTCCGTTTAGGAGAGGAAGGCTCCTCGGGGAGAAGCATTCTGGTACCGACAGAACTGTCAGAATCCTCAGAGTCCTCCGAGAATTCAAAGTACCTTCTGTCTGGATGCTCTTGTAGAGCACGATACCCGTACCGACCGATGTCGGTACCGGGGGGAATCGTTACCGGTGTATCAGTACCGGAGCGCATGGCTTGACTGGGTGCCGGCAATGCGGACACCGAAGTCGATGCTATCGGTACTGGTACCGGAGCCGGTACCGGCTGAATTGTCTGACGCGGTTCCGAGGGTGTCGATGCCGCAAGGAGAGCCGCCAGACTGCGTTCAATAGCCAGGAACCTCTGGTCTATTGACGCTGTCGATGCCTGGGTATCGGTAGCGGAGAAGACAGCCGGTACCCCAGAACATGGCACCAGTAGTTCTGGCGAGGTTGAGGCCTTGAGAACGTCCTGGAGCCCCGATATTGCTTTGGAAGCCAAAGCCTCCCGCCAGGGCAATTTTGCCAGTGCAGAATCCTCAAGGGCAATGCCAGAGGCATCTCGATGCTTAGAAGGAGATCTACCCTTTGAGGACTGGCTGGACTTATGTTTAGTTACCTGAGATCCATGGGAGGAAGACTACGCCCTGAAAGACGTTGATGCCACCGAGGCTGCATCCGAGGGAAAGAGGGTGCTAAGCTTAGCAGCCCGATTTTGTCGACCCCTCTTGGACATCATGGCACAAGCCATACACTCCGAGATGGAGTGGTCAGGACCTAAACATTTAAGACACCACTCATGGGTGTCTGTGATGGATATGGTACCGCCACACTTGGTGCACTTCTTAAAACCCGAAGCGGGTTTTTCCATAATGGAGGAAATTTTGGGCCGAAGCGGGTTTTTCCATAATGGAGGAAATTTTGGGCCTAAGGCCCAAAATGGCGCATGCACATGAACAGAAAAAATTTGGAAAAAAAGAACTAAATATATATTTTTTTTCTAAAAGAAAGAAAGAATCACCGGCGGTACTGGTGTAGCGTCGAGGAAGGCAGACGCGACCACAAAAAAATAAAAGAAGGAAAAATTTTCTTCGGTGACAGGAACAATGACCTACTGGCTCTGCGGAAAATGAAGAACTGGAGAGAGGCAGTTGGGAAAGGCAGGAAGGTAGCACGCAGGCGCTGTGGGATGCTCCCAAAAGCTTTCTAATTGGACGCTGGGGAGCGTTCCCGCGCAGGATCTGTCGGTACCGACGATACCCATATGTGAAGACTACATTCCTGCTTGTTCCTGGAGATAGAAAGTCGGAAGAACCACCTCATGATCGAGGTGGAAGGAGTAGACAACCTTCGGAAGGAACTTAGGGTGAGTTCACAAGACTACTCTGTTCCTATAGAACCTAGCGTACGGTGCATCTGACACCAGGGCTTGAAACTCGCTCACTCGCCTTGCTGAGGTAAGAGCCACCAAAACCGCTGCTTTCCAGGAGAGAAAGCGCAAAGGGCAAGTAGCCATAGGCTCAAAAGGTGGGCAAGTAAGCTGTTGCAAGACCACATTCAAATCCCACTCAGGGGCAGGTGGACGAACCGGAGGCTTAAGCAAAAGCAGGCCTCTGAGAAAGCGAGTCACCAAAGGGTGGCTTGAGAGAGACTGTCCCTCCACCGGTGAGTGGTGCGCTGAGAGAGCACTGAGATGGACCCTAACAGAGTTGGATTTAAGGCCTAGGTTGGACAGGTGAAGCAAATATTGCAGCACCACTGGTATCAAGCACAAGAAAGGATCCTCCTTGTGTTGAGCGCACCAGGTGGAGAACCTACGCCACTTGAAGGCATAAGAATTTCGGGTGGACTGCCTCCTAGAGGACAAGACCACGTCCTCCACTTCCCTAGGTAGCAGTCAGGGTGCTAAAGCTACCCTCTCAGCAGCCAGGCCATCAGATGGAGAGACTGGAGGTTGGGGTGTAAGAGAGATCCCTGCTCCTGAGACAGGAGATCTGGTTGCATCCCCAGAGGAAGAGGAGTGTCCACCGCCAGTTGCAAAAGAAGTGGGAACCACGGTTGCCTTGGCCACCTGGGAGCCACCAGGATCACCGAGGCCTTGTCCAGGATCACTCTGAACAGTGTCTTGGGCACTAGAGGCGTGGGAGTAAACGCATATAGGCGGCCTGTAGACTACAGAATGAGAAACGCATCCGCTGCTACTCAGAGGATGCGGTTGTCTGGAGCAGAACCTGAGCAGCTGACGGTTCAGTGGACTGGCAAAGAGATCTATGTTTGGAAGACCCCATCTTAGGAAGATTTGTTGAACCACCAGAGGATTCAACTGCCATTTGTGGGGCTGTAGGATCCTGCTCAATCTGTCTGCTACGCAATTCTCCTGCCCAGGGAGATAGACCGCTTTGAGAAGTATGCCATGATTGACTGCCCAGGTGCACAGATCCTGTGCTTCTTGACAGAGAGGGCGGGACCCTGTGCCCCCCTGTTTGTTCACATAGAACATAGCAACGTGATTGTCCGTCTGAACTAAGACAGACTGGTGAGAGAGGACATGAGAGAACGTCCGCAGGGCTAAGCGGATAGCTCTCAGCTCCAAGAGATTGATCTGCTGTGCGGCCTCCCATGGACACCACAGGCCCTGAGTGCATGCTCCCTGGCAATGTGCACCCCAATTCTGAAGAGTAGCATCGGTCGTGAGCACTTGGGAGTGTGGAGGTGCCTGAAAAGGTACTCCTTGCACCAGATTCGGAAGATGAAGCCACCACTGCAGAGAAGATGCTAGCAGCTGGGACACCCTCACCTTGTCCGTCGGGTTTCCCGTGGCCTGCAGCCACTGAGTCCAGAGGCCCCACTAAGCCGGCCTCATGTGCAAACGGACATTTGGAGTGACATGGACCGTGGATGCCATGTGGCCTAAGAGCCTCAGGAATTGTCTGGCGGAGACCAGAGAATTGCTGCGGAATTGTTTGGCCAGATCCATCAGTCTGTGGGACCTGCCCACAGGCAAAAAAGCCTTTGCCTGAAGGGTGTCCAATCTTGCTCCAATGAACTCCAGACTCTGTGAGGGACGTAAAGTGGACTTTGCGAAGTTTATGACAAACCCCAGATGCTGGAGAAGAGAGATAGTGCGGAGGGTGGCTTGACTGGTCTCCTGTGGAGACTAACCCCTGATGAGCCAGTCGTCCAGGTATGGAGAGACAAAGAGCCCCTGAACCCTGAGGTAGGCCGCCACCACTGCCAGGCACTTGGTGAAAACACTGGGGGCGGAGCTTAGGCCAAAAGGGAGTACCCTGTACTGAAAATGGTTTCCTCTCACTACAAATCTGAGATATTGTCTGTGGTCTGGATGAATAAGAATGTGAGTATAAGCATCCTTTAGGTCTAAGGTGCATAGCCAATCTCCCTGCTGGAGGTAGGGCAGCAGTATTCCAAGGGTAAGCATCTTGAACTTTTCCCTCCGCAGGAACTTGTTTAGATTACGCAAGTCTAGGATGGGCCTGACGACTCCTGTCCTTTTTGGTACCAGGAAGTACCTGGAGTAGAAGCCTTGACCTCTCAGGTGTTGGGGCACCGGTTCCACCGCCTGTTCCTTTAGAAGACTTGCTAACTCCTGCAGGAGTAGGTTCCTGTGCAGAGGAAGTCTTGGCGGCTCCCTTGGAAAGTAGGAGGGGGGTACCTGGTGGAAGTGGAGCAGATAGCCCCTCTGGACTATGCTTAGCACCCATGTATCCCTTGTTACGGCCGATCACCTGTGGGCATACAGGGTCAACCGGCCTCCTGTGCTGAGAGGGGCCAGCTGAGGAGGAGAAGCTATGCCACTGGAGTCAAAACCCCGCTCCCTGCTGTGCAGGAGCCGGAGCTGGTGGCTTGGGGGTTTTCTGCCTACGGGGCCCATGTCCCTGCCCCTTGGCCTGCTGACCCTGTTGGGGAGCTGTGGAGGCCTGGTACTGAGGGTAGGTTTTGTAGGCAGATGACTTCCTCAGGTAAAAGGACTTTTTTCCCCAAGCCCTTCTTTTGAGAAGGGGCAGAGGTCTTCCTGGACAGCCTTGTCCTGGTAAGAGTCTCGGACTCGAGTTCTGCAGCCTTTTCAGCCATGGGCTTGCCAAAGAGGTTTTCACCTCGGCAGGGGACATCGACCAACTTGTCCTGCACCCATGGCTCGAGGTCCAATGACTGTAGCCAGGCCTGATGGTGTGCACCGATGCCGGCCGCGGCTACTCGGGCCAAGCCTTGAAGGCATCATAAGCTGCTCGAGACAAACTTCGAGCACTCTCGGATCCCAGTTGACAAGGCTGTGAACCTCTACAAAGGTTCCTCGGAAAGACCAGCAGAGAACCCAGCAATCTCCTTTGCCAGATCTCAAAGGTACATGCCCATGTACAGCTGGTAGGTCTGGACACGGCAAGCAAGCATAGAGCCCTGGAAGCACTTTCTACCAAGGGCATCCAGGTTCCAGGCCTCCCGGCTGGGAGGCACCAAGGAGTGCATCTTCTGACTCTTCAGCCGATGCGTGGCCGATTCCACAACCATAGAATGGTGCGGTAGCTGTGCCTTCTGGAACCCGGGGCTCTTGTGGACTCGATAGATGGAATCGACCCACTTGCTCAGAAACGGTGTCGAGGCCGGCGCCTCCCACATGCGGAAGAGCAACCGTTCCAGCATCGGAGGAACTGGTATAGTAAAGGCCTCCTTGGGAGGAGAGTCATACTGCAGGGCCTCAAGCTCCTCGGCTCGAGGCTCATCGGGGTCCGCGGGGAAGGCCAAGGCCTTGGCCATGTCCCGCACGAAGTCCAAGAACCGGGTGTCCTCCGGGGGGGACCGCCTCCGAGGCTCAGACTCCGGTGAGTCCGAAGGGACACACCGGGTCCAAAAAGTGTCCGGGGACTCCTTGTCCTCTGTTTCCCAGCCCGACCCCTCGGAGGAGGAATCTGCCCCAACGCCGAGGGTACCAGCGTCAACAACCTCGATCCCAAACGGGAGGCCGAGGGAGAACTTGGCTGAGGATCGACTCGAGAGCGCATGGACTCGAGGATCGGCTCGGCCTCCGGGGTCGACTTGGACGTCGATGTCCCAGTGGTCGGGGCAGATGCACCAGTGAGACCGGCGATCAGTGCCTGCTGCTGTTCCATGAAGGCAATCTAGTTTGGTCTTAAACTCAAGAGTAAAAAGAAGAGACTATGGTGATTACACGAGTGGCTACGTGTACCCATGGATGAATCCCAAGAAACAAGATAAGAAGAAAGTGTCCTTTGGAGGCAGCTCAGAAGGGGAGAACTCATCAGGATCAGATGTGGAGCTGAAAAGACAGGATTTTCAGGGGGGCAAGGGCGTTGGAGTAAAGAAAAAAGATCCACAAGTAGAACCCAAGCGCTCATCCAACAGACGCAAATGAGCGACCCCCCTCCCCACTCGATCGTGATTAATATTTCAGGGCAACCGATCCCTACAGAATATTTTCAGTTATTAGAAAAAGGCCTTTCCTTTGTACCGCAAGTTGGCTTTGACATGTTTGACTTTAGAATTGCCTTTGAACATTTAATTCGCAAATTACATTTAAAAATATTTTTTGCCTCACAAGATGAGCAGCCCGCCAATGTTATTAATCCTCCGAGTAACAGAGTCCGATTACCTTTGAAATCTAGCTGGTCCCCACCGGAACCGCTACCGGAGGCTTTATCTCTTTTCCGCAGCATGGTATTACACGATATGGAATGCATATTGCAAACACCTCTTAAAAGATGGTATGCTCTCACCAAAGCTGAAAGCAACGTCTTGAAGGAGTTATGTTCTCGAGATGACCTTGTGGTCCGACGAGCCGACAAAGGTGGAGCAATCGTCATCATGACCAAACATAGCTACCTCGGTGAAGCACAACTCCAACTTACTGATGCCAACACTTATGAAATTTTAACATCAGATCCTACGAAGGAGTTGGCCACATACATCAAGGATATCACAACATCAGCATTGAAAGATAAATGCATATCGAATAAAGAGTGGAGATTTTTAAATCCTACTAACACCATGTTGGCACGGTTTTACTTGGTTCCGAAGATCCACAAGAGGCTTATTGATCCGCCTGGTAGACCTATTGCGTCTACCCGGGGAACTGTTTTGGAACCACTTTCGGTCTATCTAGACTCATTTTTAAGACCATTAATACCACAGATCGCTTCCTATGTAAGAGATACGATGCATTTTTTGCAGTTGCTGGAAACATACTCTTTAACAACCAATGAACCTGATCTGTGGCTAGTGACATTAGACGTGAACGCTCTTTATACCAATATACCTCAAGAGCGAGCTCACGTTGAAGTGATGGCCTTGCTTAACACCAGATCGGACTTAACTCCGGGGCATATATCTTTTTTGGATCAGGTAACCAAGCTAGTGTTATTTCATAATCATTTTCAATTCGGAGACACCATTTATCATCAAAAAACAGGGGTGGCGATGGGCGCTACATGCGCCCCTTCTATCGCCAACATTTATATGGGGGCTTTTGAAACCCAATGGTTGAAACAATCGGAATGGTCCAGTCATCTTCGGCTCTGGTGCCGCTACATTGATGACATTTTTGTCATATGGGTGGGCCCCGTTGAGACATTACAAGAATTTGTTCGATGGCTCAACACCAGAGAAACTTCCATTCAATTCACTAGTACATGTAGCCAATCCCATATTTCTTTTCTGGATGTTGAAATACATATTGAAGATACTGGGTGGGCAACTAAAGTCTATCGCAAACCCACGGATCGCAACGCTCTATTACACTATGACAGTCTTCACCCCAGAAAATTGAAGGACAGCCTCCCACTTTCACAGTTCCTCCGATACCGTAGGAACTGTTCTAATATACAAGAATTCAAACATCAAGCTGGAAATTTGAAACAACATTTTTTACAACGGGGATACCCAAAGGGCATTATAGATAAGGCTTATAAGAGAGCTCTTTTCAACCATCGTGAACATCTGTTGCAGCCCAAGGCTCCGAAAGAGATGGATTCGTCAATCAATTTAGTTACTCAGTACTCCCCGTATAGTAGTTTGATTCAAAAGACGCTTAATAAACACATGAATGTGATACACAGCATTCCAGCATTAAGAAACAAAAATGTTCGATGTGTGTGGACAAGAAACAGAAATTTGAAGGAAATAGTAAGCCCTACTGTTGTACCTATTTCCATGAATACCTTCACTGATATTTCAGCAGGACATTCTAATTGTGGACAATGTGCATTTTGTGAGGTTAATTTAACAATTCAATCCTTTGAGCATGCAGGAAAACGATACTTTTTGCAGCATTCCACTAACTGTCAAACTTCGCAAGTAATATATGCGATTCGCTGCCCCTGCTCATTGATGTACATTGGGAAAACTATGCGTCCATTCCGAATTCGATTAGGAGAACATCGTAGCAGACTTAAATGTAAAACTCTTACCGCTCCCATGGTAGCTCATTGCTTGGCTTACCACCATACTTTTACTGACCTTCGTTGTTTCTGTGTTGAAAAAGTCAATAAGGCAATGGGAGACAAAACTTTGGATCAAACTCTCATTTACAAAGAACAACGATGGATCTTTAAATTGCAGACAGTCATCCCTGGTGGGCTTAATACCCAGATTGATTGGACTCTTTGCATCTGATGTCAGCTATGATTCCATTGTTAAATAACAAAGTCACTCAAGCTATATATAGACACTCCCCTGGTTTTCAGACCGCATGCGCGGCGTTTTTCTGATTCTTTGCAACAGTTGCATTCAGGGCGCATGAAAGAGGTAAGCGGGGTCTTCACATATCTGAATATAGTCCGCTTGTTTGCTGAATGAAAATATATGCTGATTGGAAAGTTGGCATATTTTTATTGCTCTTTTGTTCCAGATAGTCGAATACACACAAAGAATAGGCTTATTTAGCCCCTGAAGAAACGGAACATATCCGTGAAACGCGATGGCGCTGAAGTAGGCGTTGGGACAAACTACATTCTCAGATAAGCCTAACTTCTGTTTTATATTATGCATCTTGGATAAGTTATTTCAAAACGCTGGAAAAAAAACACACGTTTAAAAACAAAAAGGGTCGTTGATGTACACCAGGAGTAGTTACTGGCTTTTGCCATTGTCACTGAAAAAGCTCCGTGAGAGTCTGAGACCCGCTGTTCAAAAAACGTGTATATGTAAAAGAATTTTTATAATTCATTATCATTTGCTTTTATCTGGAGATTCAGCAATTCATATTGAGTAAAATATATATTTTTGGTTCCATGAAGGCAGCCAAGCTGCTCTCCAAGGCCGTCAACCTGAGTCCGAGCTCAGGAGACTCAGCAGCCCCCGACGGCTTCGGGCCTGACGTCGGCTCCCCCGGAGGAGAGTCCACGAGGACTACAGCACTCACGTGACTCGGAGACTCCATCTCCACACGAGGTTGTTTTGCAGGCCTCTCTGACTCCGAAGACCCGGGACGGCGTTCGGGGCTATGCGACCTGGCCCTCGAGGAGCCAAGTGCGTCCACCGATGCCGCCCTCACCGGTTTCTTCTTCTTGTGGTGCTCCCACGAGGGAGACCCCTCTCAGAGGAACCCCGGCGATGCTCGGGACCGGAGTCCCGAGACATCGAGGCCTCTGACGAAGTCCGGGCCTGGCCGGACACGGAGTCAGAGAAGATTCTTTCCTTTTGATGCTGACGGCTCCTCAATGCCATCGAGGACATTTTCCCACACGGGCCACAGATCATCGGGTCATGATCGGGCCGGAGGCAGCAGTCATGTGTGTCGGTGAGAGACATCAGTTTCTTACACAGATCACACTTTTTAAACCCGCTGGCAGCCATTGGGGGAAAAAGGGCCCCTGCAAGGTCAAAAGACAGGGCTGCCAGTGAAAAATAGAAAAATGGCGCGAACGCTAGTCACAAAGGACAAAAAACGAAAAAATGAAGCCCGGGCTCGATACCGGTGTACCGGGCCCAGGTGGGAAAGGGAAACCGGCGTCGAACCGAAGAAAAACATGGATCCATGCAGAAAAATCAACTTTTTCTTCGGGTGAAAACGAAACACGTCCGTCGGGCTCCACGGAAAAAAGAAGACTGAGCAAGACGGCACCCTTGGACGGGAAGGGAACCGCGCATGCGCACTGCATTCCCAAAGGCTTTCTTAGAAAGCTGGGGAAATGCTCCGCATGGGGGCTGTCAGCGCTGACGTCACCCATATGTGAGGACTGACTTCCTGCTTGGGCCTGGAGAAGCCACTGAGCTAGTTCTGCCTTTTCATTTCAGTTAGTGGGCTGCAACCAGATATCTACCCACATAGCAAAAGATTTAGTATTCAATTAGATTAACTTAAAACATTACTCTAAATGAACTCTTTAATGTGATGCAAAATGCATGTTCGTCTAATCGGATTTAGCCTTCCCAAAAATAAAATACCAATATAAAGTGTAAAGCACACCTGGGTCCATTGTAGATACTGTTAACTGTGCACATGCATTATCATTTTCTTGCAAAGCCTTTTTAAAGTAGAAAATTCCCAAGTTATGTTTTCCCATGGCAAAATGGACGCAGCCAAGATTGTTCCAAAACATACACCTTAGGCATTCACCTGAAAAAAATTGAGAAAGAATGAATATTAAAGCACAAGCACAACAGCCTGATGCTTCAAAGCATGGCTGGAGATCTTTGTGTCTAACGGTGAAATGCTGTTCTATTTGGGCTCAAGAAAACATTCAGATATAGATAGGTAGTTACCAGGTATAGTATGATTCCTACAAGTCAGTCTGTGCACTATAAAATGGACAGCTATTCTATTGTACATGACATTAAAGCCATGGCAGACCCTCACTGTTGTCACAAATACATCAGAGAACAGACCGAAAACATGCATCTTGCACTTCTCTACTATGTCCATGTTTATGTTTTGGCAGTTTGGAGGACAGTGGTTAAGTCTATAACTGATTATGTTTTTTATCCCTGGAAATAATCATTTAATAGGGATGTGCATTTGTTATACTGCACTTGGTTAATTTTTGGCCCCTATTATATTCAACATGTTTCTGGGCCCTCTAGCAACATTTGCCCAAATATTTGGAGTGAATGATTAGTTCCACATTATGCCAACCCTAAAAAGTTAGACCTCGTCTCCCTTAATCAGCATCTAGATAAGATTGCCAATAATCAATCCCGCTCTGTCTCCTCACACCTTTTTAGGAATTTTCATGCCATCGATCCATTGGCTCTTTCCACTATCACTTCATCACCTCTTTCTTCCACCTTGTCTTCTAAATCTGTTGATGAGGCTATAGTTAACTATAATACTGCCTCTCCTCTGCTCTAGATACTTTTGCTCCACCCATCCCACATTCTGCGAGACACACTACACTCCAGCCCTGGTTATCCTCAACTTATTGCTATCTCTGCTCCCGTGCCCACTCAGTTGAATGCATTTGGTTTAAAATCTTGCTCTCTTTCTGACTTCCTTCACTTCAAATTCACGATTACCTCCTTCCAGTCTGCCTTAGCTCATGCTAAGCAAACTACTATATCCACCTAACTCTCTTGCCACTGATCCTCCTCGCCTTTTCTCTACTCTCAATCTCTCAAGGCGCCTCCTCCCCCGACCCCCCTCTCTCTCTGCCCAAATCCTAGCTGATTTTTTCCAGAACAAAATCCATGAGATTTCTCTCCAGTTTTCTCCTAGAACTTCATTCCCTGTTCTCCCTCCTCAATACCAACTTTTCCAATCAATTTTGATTACTCTTTCTTCCTTTCCTTTGATGTCTTAAGATGAACCGTCTCATCTTTTTTCCTCCTCCAAACTTAGTACCTTCTCCTGTCCTATCCCCATCCATCTCCTTTACTCCATTTCCTCCGCTGTCATCCCTTCCATCTCACATTTTCAATCCCTCTCTTTCCACTGCTACAGTCCCTGCAGCCTTCAAGCATGCTGTGGTCACACCCTTACTCAAACCTTCTCTTGATCTTAACTCTCCTAATTATCATCCTATCTCCCTTCTTTCCTTCATTTCCAAACTTCTTGAGCGTGCAGTCCTCCACTGTTGTCTTGAATTTCTTTCCTCTCAAGCCCTTCTGATTCCTTTTCAGTCTGGCTTTCACATTCTACTGAAACAGCTCTTGCCAAAGTCGCCAGTGACTTGTTCCTGGCCAAATCTAAGGTCCTCTACTCCATCCTTATCCTTCTTGACTTCTCAGCTGCTTTTGATACTGTTGACAGCACCTTCTCCTTGACACATTATTATCACTTAGTTTTAGGGGCTCTGTCCTGGTTCTCTTATCTCTCCCCCATTGCTCTTTCAGTATTTGTTCTAGTGGTTTCTCCTCTACGCCTATTCCACTCTCAATAGGTGTTCCCCAAGAATCTGTTTATTTATTTATTTATTTAGCACACATTTATATACCGCTCTTTCCCAAGTATCAAGTGCGGTTTACAGATAACAGTAAAAATTTAAAGTACATGGTTAATCATGTCCTAGTCATATTACAGTGAACAGATTTAACTTTTTACATTTAACAGTATAATTAAGACATGCAAACAGTGATTTCATCCAATTGTATTGAGTGGATGTAATCAAACTTTTTTACATATTTACATTAATTTTATATAGTTTGAATTAGATCTAATTTAATTGAGTGGATGTACATCCAATTTAATTGAGTGGATGTAATCAAATTTTTACATATTTAAATTAATTTTATACAGACTGTATTACTTGTTCTGGGCCCTCTACTTTTCTCTCTCTACACCCAGTCCCTTGGTGTTCTCATCTCCTCCCATGGATTTCAGTACTATTTTTATACTGATGATTCTCAGATCTTTTTTCCTACATCTGATATTTCTGACACTGCAGGCACATCTCTGCCTGTCTCTGACACCATCTGGATCTCTCACCGCCAATTGAAACTTAACATGAACAAAACTGAACTTCTCATCTTTCCCCCTAGCCTTCCTCTCCCCTGCCTCCTTTCTCTAACTCAGTTGATAATACTCTTCTACTTCCTGTTTCTTCAGCCCGTAACCTTGGCATCATTTTTTTATTCCTCCCTTTCCTTCTCCTCACATGTCTAACAGATTGCCGAAACCTGTCATTTTCTTCTCTATAACATTAACAAAATTTGCCCCTTCCTCTCTGAACACATGACTAAAACACGTGTCCACTCTAATTACTTTCTGTCTTGACTATTGCAACCGCCTCCTTGTTGATCTCCCTCTGAGTCATCTTTCTCCCCTTCAAACTATTCAAAACTCTGCTGTGCAACTAATCTTTCACCAGCCTTAATTTACTCAAATAACCCTTCTTCTCAAGTCACTAACAACTTCCCTTCCGAATCTAATTCAAACTCCTCCTTCTGACCTTTAAATGCATTCATTCTACTGCTCCTCGCTATCTCTTCTCTCCCACTACACCCCTCCTCGTAAACTCCACTCTTCTACTGGCTTGCTCTTCCCTTTGACCTTTTCTTCGTCTGCTAACTCCAGACTTCGGTCCTTTCACCTTTCTGCTCATGTCTGGAACAAACTTCGAGTCTGTATGTCAGGCTTCATCTCTGCCCCTTTTCAAATCTATGCTAAAGGCTCACCTCTTTGAGGCTGCCTTTGGATCCTGATCCCATGTTCCTCCTTACCCTTCCCTATTCTATCCTTATTCCTAATGTTTGTCTTGTTTATCTTGATTAGATTGTAAGCTCTAACAAGTAGGGACTGTCTATGTTTGCACAGCGCTGCATATGCCTTGTAGCACTTTATAAATGTTTAATAGAAGTAGTAGGAGATTAAAACTTAGTATAAACAAGTCAATGGCAATCTGGATTTGCAGAGGTTCCTTTAGGTCCAGTGTCTTCTTCAAATGATCATCAACTTCCTCTTGTAGACTGCATTAAAATATTAGGGTGTATTTTTGACTCTGAATTATCATTTATGTTTTAGGCACTTGATATACCGCCCTTTACCCTGTGTATCAGAACGGTTTACAAATTTATGCTAACAGGCACTTTTTATTCCCTCATCCCCAAAGGGCTCATATAATCTCCTCAGCAGTTTATAGATGCTTCTTCTCTCTCTGACAAATACAATAAATTCATTCTAGTCTTCACCAACAAGCACTGAGAAGCCTTATTCACTCTGGTGATTAGACACTTGGACTATACATTAAGGTACTGCTCTGCAGGATTTTATCTATTCAAATGAGGCAACAATAGACCACTCAAAAACACCAACATTAGAATTTTGCACAAGGCAACTTGTCATGATCACATTACACCACTTTCTTACTGAACACTGATTTTTCGCTGCCATTTCAAAATTCTTTTGTTAGTATACAAGCTTTTTTTTTTTTAAACAATAACTTGCCAGTCACCTAATTCCCCTATCATAGCATCCTAAACATCTGCCACAAAATAATCTCCATATTCTTCCAGTTGCTTATTCTAGATTAGAGTCAACCAGCATTACGGAATGCACTACAACATTACCTTCATACCAAGTCATCTTACAAGACGTTCAAGACAGTCTTAAGACCTTTTACTTTTTTAGAGCTTTCAGGATGTGACTGGTAACCAATTTTATGTTATTTAAGTTTAGGGATCTGACAGCCATATATGATAAGATATTGTACGATATCTGGCATTTTATTTCTTTTTTTTGTCCTGTTTTTATTGGTCCTCTTAAGAATGTTTTCTCTTTTTTCTTTACCTCTCCTGTTTTACATGATATTGTGAACCATTTTGACGATACACTGCTTGTCATATAGTGCAAGTACTGTTAATCATTTCTATAGCACTAATGACATATGCAGCGCTGTATACATATACATAAGACACAGTTCCTGCTCTACAGAGCTTACAAAAACAGGGGACAAAGGAAAGTGATTAAAATGCACACAGATACAGAATGGAGAATAAGGTGGTCATGATCCAAAAGCAACCTCAAAGTAGTGAGTTTTTAGTCTGGATTTGAACTGGACAAGTGATGCAGCCCAACTTACCAATTCGGGAAGTCTATTACAAGCATACAAGGCAGTAAGGTGGAACAGAGTCTGAAGTTAGCAGTGGAAGAGAAGGGCATGGATAAAAGATTTTCCAGATGAACAGAGCTGAGGGGTGCAGGGAGAGTTAAGAGAAGAGAGGCAATGAGTGTTTGGATGTGCTAATCCTGACCGCATCAAGAAGCAAAATCCAACCTCAGCTCTTTGACTCCAATTCTATAAATTCAATGCAAATAAGGAAACACACATACACAATTATATCAACAACAATACTAGTTAAGCTTCAGCAGAGGGATTCAGGCCTGCAAACTTGAGCAGTTCTCCCATAATTCCTTCTCCAGCTAGGCCATAGTACTTCTTTTATTAGGAAAAAAATTGCTACATGGTAGATTTGTCTTATCGCTCTACGTCATGCTTCTGTCTTACAGATTAAACTAAACACTATAGGCCTGATTTTCAAAAGGCATTTACACAGTTTACAGCCCAGTAAAGCACAGTTACTCACCTGTAACAGGTGATCTCTGGGAACAGCAGGAATTTAGTCTTCATATATGGGTATCGTAGGTACCGACGGAGCCTGCGTGGGAACGCTTCCCAGCGTCCAATAGGAACGCTTTTGGGAGCATCCCTCAGCACATGTGCGCTGCCTTCCCAACTGTTCCTCTTCAGTTAATTTTGTAGCTCTGAGAGAGAGAGAGAGAGAGGTGGGTGGGTTGTGAAGACTAAATAGAGTAGTTACTCACCTGTAACAGGTGTTCTCCAGGAGCAGCAGGAATCAGTCCTCACATATGGGTGTCATCGGCGCCGATGAAGCCCCAGCGGAGCATTTCCCCAGCTTTCTATGAAAGCCTTTGGGAATGCAGGCACACATGCGTGGTTTCCTTCCCGCCTAAAGGTGCCATCTTACCTTAGTCAAATGACATAGCTAACAGCAGCACACAAAAATGAAAAATAAACTATGTACAACTGCAACTCCAAGGGGAGGAGGGAGGGTTGTGAGGACTGATTCCTGCTGCTCCTGGAGAACACCTGTTACAGGTGAGTAACTACTCTTTCTCCAGGACCAAGCAGGAAGTCAGTCCTCACATATGGATGACTCCCAAGCTCTCGGCTACCTAGGAACCCAGGCTGAACAAGAGTACTCCCTCTAGTCTCAGCAGCAAAGAAAGGCTTTTCAAGGACACAACCTCCACCGGTAGCCCAACAGAGGGCAGGAGTTGCCTAAACCTCAAAGAGATTCCGGAGTACTGCTTGGCCAAAAGCACTGTCCCTATGGGACTTCCTCTCCAGACAGTAATGGGCCGCAAAAGTCTGGCTTGAAGACCAAGTTGCAGTCCTGCAGATGTCTATCAAGGGCACAGAGCGGAGATGAGCCACTGAGGCAGCCATTGCCCTGACACAGTGGGCCGTAACCCAACCCTGCAAAGGAAGGTCAGCCGCCTTGTAAGCCCAGGTGATACAGTCAGCCACCCAGATGGACAAGGTACGCTTGGACACAGCAAACCCCAACTTATTAGGGTCAAAAGAAACGAAGAGCTGAGTAGCCCTTCTATGCCCCTGCGTACAGTCAAGGTAGAAGGATAAAGCCCTCCTACAGTCCAGGGTATGCAGAACTGCTTCAGCCTGGCTTGCATGAGGCCTAGGGAAGAATGTTGGAAGAACCACCTCCTGATCGAGGTGGAAAGAGGAGACAACCTTTGGGAGGAACTTTGGATGAGTCCTGAGGACTACCCTGTTCCTATAAATCCTAGTGTAAGGCCTATCACAGACCAGGGCCTGACGCTCACTCACTCGCCTAGCCGAAGTAAGGGCTATCAGGAAGAGTGTCTTCCAGGAGAGGAAGCATAGTGGGCAAGTAGCCATCGGCTCAAAAGGTGGGCGAGTCAGTCAGTTGCGAGTCAGTTGCAAGACCACATTCAACTCCCACTCAGGGGCAGGAGGACGGATTGGAGGCTTGAGTAAAAGCAAGCCCCTGAGAAAGCGGGACACCAAGGGGTGAACCGACAGAGAAATGTCCTTCCACCAGTGAGTGGTGAGCTGCTAGAGCTGAGAGGTGGACCCGAACAGAATTGGACTTGAGTCCCTGATTGGACAAGTGGAGTAAATACTGAAGCACTACTGGTACTGTACAGGAAAAAGGATCCTCTGTACGTAGCTGACACCACACAGAAAACCTTCTCCATTTAAGAGCATAGGTTTTTCTAGCGGACTGTTTCCTAGAGGCTAAGACAACCTCCTCAACTTCCTGAGGCAGGCCCCAGGGAGCCAAAACTACCCTTGCAGCCTCTAGGCCATCAAATTGAGAGCTTTGAGAATGGGATGCAGAAGGGAACCCTGATCCTGAGAGAGAAGGTCGGGTTGCAACCCCAGAGGCAGTGGGGGATCCACTGCCAGCTGAAGCAGAAGTGGAAACCAAGGTTGTCTCGGCCACCTGGGAGCCACCAGCAAGACCGAGGCCTTGTCCTGAAGAATCTTGAAAAGAGTTCAGGCCACCAAGGGCGTGGGAGGAAATGCATACAGGAGGCCCTGAGACCAGGGAATCAGAAAAGCATCCGGTGCTATTCTCAAAGGATGTGGTTGCCTGAAACAGAACTTTGGCAGTTGTTTGTTCAATGGACTGGCAAACAGATCTATCCAAGGGAGACTCCATTTCAGGAAGATCCTCTGAACTACCAAGGGATGCAGTTGCCACTCGTGGGGCTGTAGAATCCTGCTCAACTTGTCGGCCAGGTAGTTCTCCTGGCCTGGAAGGTACACAGCCCTGAGGAGCATGCTGTGCTTTAGGGCAAATGACCAAAGGTCTTGAGCTTCCCGACAAAGGAGCCTGGACCCAGTCCCGCCCTGTTTGTTCACATAAAACATGGCCATCTGGTTGTCTGTCTGAACGAGGACAGATTGATGAGCCAGGGCAGGAGAGAAAGCTTTGAGAGCTAGGCAAATAGCCCTGAGTTCCAGGAGATTGATCTGCTGTGCCGCCTCCCAAAGAGACCACAGGCCCTGGGTGCACTTGTCTAGACAATGAGCTCCCCAGCCCTGCAGGGAGGAGTCGGTGGTCAGTACCACCGTGTACCCAGGAATCTGAAAAGGGCACTCCTTTTAGCAGATTGGGTGGGTGCAGCCACCAGCTGAGGGAGTTCAGAAAGTGTCTGGACACCCTTATCCTGTCCCTGAGGCTGCCTGTGGCCTGTGACCACTGTGTCCAAAGGCACCACTGTGCAGGCCTCATATGGAGCCTCCAGGTTATTTATAATACACGCCGTTTAATAACTCACATAACATGAAGCTTTCTTGTTTTCACTGTAACACTGGTCTCAGAAAAACTATCGGCACTCAACCATGGGCTCATAGCCCTTTAACGGTGCCAGTTTTAACATCAATGACTCAGTGTTGTAGGGTTTTTTTTAATATCGATAAACTTATCTATTATCTTGAAAGCATTATCTTGAAACCTTCAATCAAAGACACTTAATAGTAAACTTTTCAATGGCTCAAAGGAAAAAAGTAAACTTAGCTTTTAAGAGTCAGCCAGATGGTCAAAGCAGGGCAATCCCAACGCCTTCAGTTAGGCACCCCAAGCGTTTCACTTAAGAAGTTTCCTCAGGGAATTGTCCGTTCTTGGCTGGATAAACATAAAGACGTGAAAATTATTCATAAAACCAGTTGTGTTGTAGCATATCAAAACTTATTATATATATCAAAAACCTTAAAATTGGATGCTGCCCACGTATTAATTGCACCTCCAAACACTCAGTAGGAAAAATCTCTGTGCAAAAAAACCGCCGCGCATGCGGGATCCAGGTTAGACCTCCATTTTTAAAGAGTAAAACTGATCACATGTTCTCATTGTACTCACTATCAAGTAATGAACTATGTTGCAGATAAAGCAAAATTATGTATCATGAAAAGAAAAAATAGAAAAAACTCCAATGGTCAAAGACAGAGTGCTAATTCCAACCGGACATTCAATCCACTTGGATTTACCGTTTGAAGAGTAAAAATCCATTTTTGTTCTTTCCAAAGAAGCGTGTCAGCAATAGTCCTACAGCGCATACCAGAACTTACTTGATCTATGCAGAAGCACCGTAATTGTTCAAAAATGTGATGTTTACTTAGACAATGTTGTACTAGAGGTGCTTCGAGTACTTTACAGTTCTGGTATGCGCGGTAGGACTATTGCTGACACGCTTCTTTGGAAAGAACAAAAATGGATTTTTACTCTTCAAACGGTAAATCCAAGTGGATTGAATGTCCGGTTGGAATTAGCACTCTGTCTTTGACCATTGGAGTTTTTTCTATTTTTTCTTTTCATGATACATAATTTTGCTTTATCTGCAACATAGTTCATTACTTGATAGTGAGTACAATGAGAACACGTGATCAGTTTTACTCTTTAAAAATGGAGGTCTAACCTGGATCCCGCATGCGCGGCGTTTTTTTGCACAGAGATTTTTCCTACTGAGTGTTTGGAGGTGCAATTAATAGGTGGGCAGCATCCAATTTTAAGGTTTTTGATATATATAATAAGTTTTGATATGCTACAACACAACTGGTTTTATGAATAATTTTCACGTCTTTATGTTTATCCAGCCAAGAACGGACAATTCCCTGAGGAAACTTCTTAAGTGAAACGCTTGGGGTGCCTAACTGAAGGCGTTGGGATTGCCCTGCTTTGACCATCTGGCTGACTCTTAAAAGCTAAGTTTACTATTTTCCTTTGAGCCATAGAAAAGTTCACTATTAAGTGTCTTTGATTGAAGGTTTCAAGATAATGGTTTCAAGATAATAGATAAGTTTATCGACATTAAAAAAAACCTACAACACTGAGTCATTGATGTTAAAACTGGCACCGTTAAAGGGCTATGACCTATGAGCCCATGGTTGAGTGCCGATAGTTTTTCTGAGACCAGTGTTACAGTGAAAACAAGAAAGCTTCACGTTATGTGAGTTATTAAACGGCGTGTATTATAAATAACCTGGAGTTTACCGTTTAAGAAGAATCAGACTGCATCTTTTGGGTGTTTTCTACAGCTCATATGGAGCCTGGCATTGGGGGTCACGTACTGTCAAAGCCATGTGGCCTAGAAGCCTCAGGCAGAGTCTGGCGGAGACCAGTGACCTGTTGAGAAACTGGTTTGCCAAGGCCATCAATCTTTGTGCTCTGTCTTCTGGCAAGAAAGCCTTTGCCAGGAGAGAGTCCAGCCTTGCTCCTATGAACTCCAGATTCTGGGAGGGGAGCAAAGTGGACTTTGCGAAGTTTATGACAAACCCTAGGCTTTGAAGAAGAGCAATAGTTCTGAGGGTGGCTTGGCTGGCCTCCTGGCACGTCTGACCCCTGATGAGCCAGTCGTCCAGATAGGGGAAGACAAAGCTTCCCTGATTCCTCAGGTAGGCCGCCACCACTGCCAGGCATTTGGTAAAGACCCTGGGAGCGGAGGTCAGACCAAAAGGCAGTACTCTGTACTGATAATGGTTTCCTCCCACAATGAACCTGAGGTACTTTCTGTGGTCTGGATGAATGAGGATGTGAGTGTACACATCCTTTAGATCTAAGGAGCATAGCCAATCTCCCTGCTGAAGGTAGGGCAGAAGCGTTCCGAGAGTAAGCATCTTGAACTTTTCTTTCTCTAGGAACTTGTTTAGGTTCCTGAGATCCAGAATAGGTCGAAGGCCACCGGTTCTTTTGGGTACCAGGAAATACCTGGAGTAGAACCCCCGACCTTGCAAGTGGGGAGGCACAGGTTCCACCGCCCTGTCCACCAACAGACCTTGGAGCTCCTGAAGGAGAAGGTCTGTGTGCAGGGGAGGCCTTGGAGGCTCCCCTAGAAAGTATGGTGGAGGCAGTTGGTGAAAATGTAGTGCATAGCCCCTGTGGACTATGTCCAACACCCAACTGTCCCCGGTGATGAGGGGCCACTGGTGGGCAAAAAGGGTGAGGCGACCTCTTGTGCAGGGTTGGGATAGCAGGGACGGAGAAGCTACGCTCAAGGAGTCAAAAACCCCCACCCTGCTGAGTGGGAGCAGGGGCCGGAGGCTTGGGGGTCCTCTGCCTACGGGGCCTATTACCCTGCCCCTTGGCTTGCTGACCCTGGGGTGCAGCTTGGGCAGCTTGATACTGAGGGTACTGTTTGTAGGCAGTGCCCTTCCTCGGGTAAAAGGGCTTTTTACCCAAGCCCTTCTTATGAGAAGGGGCAGAGGTCTTCCTAGACAGCCTTGTCCGTGTAAGGTGCTCTGTTTCGAGCTGGGCGGCCTTCTCGGTCATGGGCTTGCCAAAAAGGTTTTCACCTTGGCAAGGGACATCGATCAACTTGTCCTGAACCCATGGCTCGAGGTCTGATGACTGCCGCAACTCGGGCCGAAGCCTCGAAGCCATTGCAGGCGGCACGGGACAAGAAATTCGAGCAGTCCCGAATCCCCGAGCACGAGGACTTAAATCTCTGCAAGGGTTCCCCTGAGAGTCCAGCAGAGAACCCGGCCAACTCCTTGGCTAGGTCCCGCAAGTACATGCCCAGGTACAGCTGGTAAGACTGGACACGGCAAGCAAGCATCGAGCCCTGGAAGCACTTTCTACCGACGCCATCGAGGTTCCGGGCCTCCCTGCCTGGGGGCACCGCAGAGTGCATCTTCTGACTCTTCAGACGATGCATGGCTGATTCCACAACCATGGAATGGTGTGGTAGCTGTGCCTTCTGAAAGCCAGGGCTCTTCTGGAGTCGATAGATAGAGTCGACTCGCTTGCTTAGAGCCGGTGCCTCCCAGAGCCGGAAGAGGAGCCGTTCCAACATCGGAGGAATCGGGACAGTAAAGGCCTCCTTCAGAGGAGAGTCGTACTGCAGGGCACTGTTCCCTCTAAGCTGTGCACGTGTGCGCGCGCACACATCTCGCCGAGTGAGCGCACATACTTTACAACAGAGTGCACAAAAATTATGGTTCTGATTCTGATAGAAAACACAGACATCTTAAAATTTAAAAGTTGTGTATTTACAGTTTTCACAAGTTCTACAATATTTTCTAGTGCAATCAATGTGGTGTACATACTGTATTCTGATGTGTAGTCAAATTTTTAAGTATTTAACTCCAAGTGTCATTATGTGGCGCACAAAAATTTAACCTTCCTTCAAAAGCTGCACAACTGATATTTTATGCGCACACAGCCTACAGAAAATTAGAGGGAACAATGCTGCAGGGCCTCGAGCTCCTCGGCTCGAGGCTCTTCATCGGGGTCCGCCGAGATAGTCAATGCGGTGGCCATATCCCGGACAAACTCCGAGAATCGGGTATCCTCCGGAGGGGATCTACTCCGGGGCTCAGACTGCGGTGAGTCCGACGGGACGCACCGAGTCTTGAACGTATCGGGGGACTCCTCATCCTCTGTCTCCCAGGCGGACTCGTCCGACGAGGAGTCAGGGTCCGACCCCGCGGGGCCCTGGAGCACCCGCCCCGACGCCGGAGGCAGCAGCGTCGACGCCCTCGGTCCCAAGAGGGAGGTCAAGGGAGACCGCGACCGAGGTCGACTTCGAGCCATGATGGACTCTAGTATCGGCTCGGTCTCCTGGGTCGACTTCGAAGTCGATGTCCCGGTGGTCAGGGCAGATGTGCCAGACAGGCTGGCCATCAGTGCCAGCTGCTGCTCCATGAAGGCAGACAATCTGCTCTCCAAGGCTGTCATCCTGAGACTCAGCTTGGGAGACGCAGGAGCCACCGACTCGGGCCTGGTGGCGCCGGGCCCGACGTTGGCTCCCTGGAAGGAGAGTCCTCGAGGACTAGTCGTAAAGCTTCGCTGCATAACCGAGAGCCTGTTCTGCCCTGCTTGTTCACATAGAACATGGCTACTTGATTGTCCGTCTGGACTAGGACTGTCTTGTAGCTGAGCTGGGCGTGGAACACTCGAAGAACTAAATAAATTGCTCTTAATTCCAGGAGGTTTATGTGTAAACCAACCTCCTGTGGAGTCCAGGTACCCTGGGTAGACAGATGATTCAGGTGTGCTCCCCAACCCACCTGTGATGCATCTGTTAGGGTGGCCTGAAAGAGGGATTGATGGAAAGGAGACCCCACTTCAGATTTTTTAGTGATTGCCACCATTGGAGGGACAAAAGTAGTCGTTGAGAGATTGTTATTTTGTCGGACAAATGACCCATGGTCTGTGTCCAATGTGTGAAGAGGGTCCACTGAGCTGCTTGCATGTGGAGGCGAGCATATCGGACTACATAAACTGTGGATGCCGTATGTCCCAGTAACTGCAGTAGCTCCCGAGCAGTGAGGGAGGATTTGCCTGCTGCTTGGGAAGCTAGTTGCATTATGCGAAGACACCGGGCTTGTGAAAGGAAAGCCCTTGCCTGTCTGGTATCCAGACAAGCTCCTATGAATTCCTCTAGTGCCAGCAGAATTGTCAGAGTCTTCGGAATCGTAGGATTTCTGACCCCGATGCTCTTGCAAAGTACGATCCCGGTACCGATCGAAGTCGGTACCGAGCTGACCTGGTACTGCTTTGTCCACCCCAACCAGAGGTGGTATGGGAAGAGTTCTTACCGGTGCTGGTACCATCAGTACCGGTATCATCGGCGTCAGTACCTGTGTCGGTACCAGCATCAGTGCTGGTGTCGGTACCAGCATCAGTGCTGGTGTCGGTACCGGTGCCGGTGCCCGTGGGACCACCGGTACCACAGCTGAAAGAAGAGCTGCGATGCTGCGCTCAATAGCGAGGCACCTCTGGTCTATCGACGCCGCCGATACCTGGGTGTTGGTACCGGTAAGGACGGCCAAAAACCCTGAGCATGGCACAAGTAATTCTTATGAGGTTGAGGCCTCAAGAACATCCTGAAGCCCCATCGATGCTTTGGAAGCCGAAGCCTCCCGCCAGGGCTGTTTTGCCGGTATGGTTCCCTCAAGGGCAATGCCAATGGACTCTCGATGCTTAGCAGGAGCGCTACCCTTTGAGGACCGGCTTTTATGTTTAGTTATCTGAGATCCATGGGAGGAAGAAGAGGCCCTTGATGTCGATGCAATGGATCTTAATCAAACTTGTAGAATCATGAAGTAACTCTATTCTTCTTAAACACACGATTTAACAGTGGATAAAAAGTAAAAGTAAGTAAAGGTAGCCTTTAGTGGTTTTTAAAGTAGTATAGATGTTGGTGAGTAGTAATTATAGTATATTTTATTTATATCTAGCACACGGATTTGATAGGAAATGATCTCCTGAAGAAACTGTGGCAGTGAAACGCCTCAGTGGTGCTCAGGGAGAGCGTTGAGATCTGGAGAAGTCCTCAGTTGGAAGGTGGCTAAGTGTTATTTTATCTGTTCGAGTTATTACATCATTGAAGAAAAGAATATTTAGCAAACGTTTTTCTGAGAGGATTATATTGCATAAAACAGTGGTATTTGTGTTTTTGAACAAAGGTCGCTGATGCTATAAGACGCATTAAACTAAGACGAACAGTCTAAGTTTAGCGTCACTGTAAGTCTGAGACATTTTTATCCACTGTTATGTCGTGGGTTTATAAGAAGAATAGAGTTACTTCATGATTCTACAAGTTTGATTAAGCTGTTTGTCTTGGACGATCTAATTTGTTACGTCAGTAAAAGTTCAGAGAGAGACCTAGAGAAAGAGTGATGCAATGGATCTGGCATCTGAAGAAAAGAGGGTACCGAGCTTTGCAGCCCGGTTCTCTCTTCCTCTTTTAGTCATCCCCATGCAGGAGAGACATTCAGTTGAAGAATGTTCAGGTCCGAAACATTTCAGACACCAGTCATGGGTGTCAGTGACGGAAATGGTACCGCCACAATTAGTACATTTTTTTAAAACCACTAGCTGGTTTTTCCATGATTTAGGAATATGGGGCCTAGTGCCCAAAATGGCGCCTAGCACCAAAGAGAAAAGTTTCTGAAAAGAAACAGTCTAAAGCCTAAGGTTTTTGTTTTTTTTTTGTATGAAAAGAAAAGAACCAGCAGTACCGGTAGGCGTCGTGCGGTAGGCAAACGCGACCACAAGAAAAGAAATTTAAAGACGGAATTTTCTGCATTGACAGGGAATAGATCCTGTCAGCTCCGCGGAAAACGAAGAACTGAAGAGGGACAGTTGGAAAGGCAGGAAGGCAGCGTGCATGTGCTGAGGGATGCTCCCAAAAGCGTTCCTATTGGACACTGGGGAGCGTTCCCGCGCAGGCTCCGTCGGTACCGACGATACCCATATGTCAAGACTACATTCCTGCAGATACCATGTAAATGCCTTAAATGTGGATATTCAATGACACTTACATGGTTAGTGCCATTGAATATTCCCTCCTAACTCCCCTACGCGCCCCGATGCAATCTGGTTAGCATCGGGGGCGTGTAGGGGCATTCCGGGATGGAGCAGAGGCGGAGATTGCTTCTAACTGGGTAGAAGCAATGTTGCACAACTACCCAGTTAGTGATCTGCAGCTAAAACTAGGCCAGCTTCTGGCTCACCTGGTTTTGGCCACGGATGATAACCAGGTAGTGGTACAACATAACCATTACTCAGTTAGGCTCTGCGGTGGTTTCCTCTGTGCACCAAACACAGATATTCAATGCCATCACTGCAGCACTGAATATCTGGGGTTAAGGGTCAGTGGGTAGAGCTATGAGCTGTAGCAGCGCATAGCCTACCCAGACGAATATATATGTTTCAGGTCAAACTAAGCACAGACATTGCTCATACATAATCAGAACAAAAGCATCTTGTCCCCATAAGAATTCTATCATATAAAACAATTTTATCTGCAAAATAGGACCTTAGCTTCTCTTCTACATATCTCTTTCCAGGTTGCTAGTGAATTCCAAGCAGCCAGGCTTCAGGTTGCTCTCATCTTCAATATTATTAACTCTTTCAGAGGCCCTGGTACCCCACTTCGAGTTCCTCTTTACAATAAGAATCTGCCGAATTCAGTAGTAAAAGTTTGAACTGTATAAAGCAGGCATGTCCAACAGGTAGATCGCGATCTACCTGTAGATCGCGGAAGGGTCAGAGGTAGATCACCAGCCCCACTTGGCTCCATCTCTCCAGCAGCTCGCCCCGTCGCTAGGAGAGAGCTCTGGCCGGCAGGTCGTCTGCCGAGGGCTTGTCACCGCTGCTGATCCTTTGCCTGTCTTTTCCCTGCCTGCGGGAATCTTGCCTTCGGGTGTATTGGGGGCGCTTGTTGTTTTCGTGCCAATAGCTTGTGGGTACCCCAGGGGGTCGCCACCCGCACCCCGACACCACAGACCCTGGTCTCCTGCCTCTCAGAATCACCCATTCCTGCCCCCGTCCCAACACCCCTTAGAAGTGTGTTATATACCGGGCGATATCCATTTGCCTGGGCTTTACCTGAATACACTTACCGTATTAGTTGTTTCGTGTGCTGGTCGTTGGTCGCTTTATAGTTCGCTTTCATTAAACGTTTTCGGCAGACAATAAAGTGTCAAGAATTTGGTGATTTTGGCAGGCTTTTCCAATTTTTTTCTAACTTTCCTATGCCTATGCATAAAAGGCTCCAGTGCCCTGCCCTGTTCAGGCTTTCCTACAGAAGCTCTCCAGATCAACCAACAGTAAGAATTTAAGGGTTTGTTTTATTACATTAAGTTGTTAGCTCTCTGACTGGGAGCTCTTAAAAGGGTTTTTTGTACATTTTTAAAGCAAGGTTACTTTTTTTGGTGCTTTAGTGGGACTTTCCTTGAGCACAGTAGGTGGTTGAACTCCAGTAACCTCCTCAGCTTTGGGAACTGCTAACACCTAATCAGGTGTTAGTTCCCTCCCTACCCACCAGGACTCCCACCCACCCCTAGCGAGTATTCTTGCTTTATAGGGCACCTCCCCATTTGACAAAGCACAGAGAATTGGACCAGCACATTTTGAAAATAATTAAGAAGATTTAACTGCTTTTTCTCTGAAAGGACAGCTGGGAAACTGGCTGGTACTTGGTTGATCTCTCTCTTTTGCTTTAACAGATACCTAAGCTCCACGAACAGAACAATGGCTGGGAAAAATCATATTGCTAAAGCTGTTGCCCCCGTTACAGCTTCTAACTCGGTCTAGACAGAGGTCCTAATGCCAGTTGAAGGACCGGTTCCATGTGCAGGGTGCCTGCATGCTGAAGCTCTGAGGAAACAAGTGGAGAAACTCAGAGAGGAGGTGGCGAGGCTGAGGAGCATTCAAGACAGTGAGAAGTGCATTGATGAGATGCTTCTTGCAGCAACCAAGCTCTCCAGCAGAGGAGAAGATGGGTGGCAACAGAATGTCGATGGTTGGACACAAGTCACCAGGGCCTGCAAAATCACCAATCCAACTTCTCCAGCCCTTGAATTGAAGAACCATTATGAAGCCCTGGAAGTGGAGGAGGTGAATGCATCCCTGGAAAGGGAAGAACCAGAGCTCAAGTACCCCAAAGTTGCAGAATCAGTAACCACAAGGAAACAAAGGGTAGTGGTAGTTGGAGACTCTTCTGAGGGGTACTGAGGCGTCCATCTGCCGACCAGACTTGATGTCTGAAGTGGAGGAGTGGCCTAGTGGTTGGGGCAAGGTACTTCAGGCCGGAAGGTCGGGGGTTCAAATCCCACTAGAGGACAGCAACCTTGGGCCAGAAGGACTGGGGTTTCTAGTCCCACAGGTGCTCCTTGTGGTCTTGGGCAAGCCACTTAACCCTCCATAGCCCATGTTCCCTGTAAAATAGTTATCTCCAAGTTATAATGCCCTGTTCAATGTAAATTCAGTTTGTTCAATGTAAACCGCACTGATGCAGAATAGCGCAGTATATAAGAGAATTAAAATAAATAAATAAGTGTCCAGAGAGGTATGCTGTCTGCCTGGTACCAAAATCCAAGATGTTATGTAGAGTTTGCCGAGACTCATCAAGTCCACTGACTATTACCCAATGTTGCTAATCCATGTTGGAACAAATGATACTGCCAGGTATACATCAGAACGTATCAAAAGTGACTTCATGGCTCTGGGACAGAGGGTGAAGCAGTTAGGTGCACAGGTGGTGTTCTCTTCAATCCTCCCTTTTGAGGGTAAAAGCCAAGGCAGAGAGGCTCGCATCCTGGAGATGAATGCATGGCTGCGTGGATGGTGTCATCGAGAGAGTTTTGGTTTCCTAGACCATGGGATGCTGTTCCAAGGGTTGCAGAGCAGAGATGGCATCCATCTGTCCAAGGTAGGTCAACACATCTTCAGTAGTAGACTGGCTAATCTATTGAAGAGGGCTTTAAACTAGATTCGTTGGGGATGGGTGAAGAAAGCCTCCAGGTAAGTGAAAGCCCCCAGGTAGGTGATACCCATTTCCATAAATTTATTTAATGTAACAGGGGTAACATATGGAAAGCAGTGTGTATAAATGCCCGTAGCATGGGAAATAAGATCCCTGATGTTGAAGCTTTGGTGGGAGTGGCTGACTTGGATTTAGTGGCAGTTACAGAAACATGGTTCACAGAAAACCATGATTGGGATGTAACTATACCTGGCTATACTTTATTCAGAAAGGACAGGGTAGGAAGTAGGGGAGGAGGAGTGGCACTATATGTAAAAACTACTATTAAAGCTTTGGAATTACAAAGCTTAAAAGGGAGAAGGAAGGCATTGCGGGTTAAACTAGAAAGAGGGAAAGAAATCTATTTACATTGGTGTGATATACAGACCTCCCTCACAAGAAGAAGAGGTGGACAGAGTTAATTGAAGACATGTGCAGCATTGCTAGGAAAGGGGAAGTGCTACTGATAGGAGATTTCAATATGCCAGATGTTGATTGGCACATTCCTGCTGTAGTATCATCTAAAAGTAAGGAGATCCTGGATTCTCTACAGGGAGAACTATTCAGGCAATTGGTAACAGACCCCACACGTGAAGGGGCCATACTGGACTTGGTGCTTACCAATGGTGAAAGTGTTTCTGATGTTGTAGTGGGAGATCATTTTGCATCCAGTGATCACCAGATGGTGTGGTAAGATGGTGTGGTTCAGTATTAGGACTAGGGCTGTTAGAATGAATTCAAAGGCGAGGATCTTAGACTTTAGGAAGATGGGCCAATACCTCAGGGAGTCGTTAGTTGGATGGGAACAGCTGAGGGATGTAGAAAAACAGTGGGAAAAACGGAAAGGGGATATTTTAAGGGCAACCAACCTTTTTGTTAAAATGGTAAATAAAGGTAAAAGGAAAAGGAGACCGTCATGGTTTTCGAAAGAAGTAGCTGAAAAAGTGAAGAAAAAGAGGGAGGCCTTCATGAAATACAAGAAATCACAGAGAGAGGAAGACAGGCATCTGTATTTGGAAAAATTTAGAGAAGCTAGCAAAGTAGTCAAGAAGGCAAAGATTCAAAAGGAGGAGGAAATAGCCAATGCAATTAAATGGGGGGATAAGACATTTTTCAGATATATTAGTGAGAAGAGGAAGGGCAAAAGTGGTATTGTCAGACTCAAGGATGCAGGGGAGGAATATGTAGAAGCTGATAAGGATAAAGTGGAATTGCTTAACAAATATTTTTGTTCTGTGTTCACAGATGAAGAACCAGGAGCAGGACCTCAGAAAACACCCACAAATAGGAACAGAAGCAAAGGACATCTTGAACAATTTTCAAAAGACTGTGTTCGTGAGAAACTCTCTCAACTTAAAGTAGACAAAGAGATGGGACTGGATTGGATACACCCAAGAATACGGAGGGAACTTGGGGACGTTCTAGCAGCTCCACTGACTGACCTTTTCAATGCCTCGGAGTTGGGAGTGGTGCCAAAGGACTGGAGAGAGGCTCATGTGGTGCCTTTACACAAAAGCGGAAGTAAGGATGTGGTTGAAAACTACAGGCCGGTTAGTTTAACTTCGGTGGTGAGTAAATTATTGGAAATGCTGCTGAAAGAGAAAATAGTGAGGTTTCTGGAGTCTAGCGGATTACAGGATCCAAGGCAGCATGGATTCACAAGAGGCAGGTCTTGTCAGACAAATCTGATTGATTTCTTTGACTGGGTGACCAGGGAGTTGGACCGAGGGAGAGCCCTAGATGTGGTGTATTTAGATTTCAGTAAAGCCTTTGACACTGTTCATCATAAGCGACTTACAAACTGAGTACCCTAGAGATGGACCCTAAAATTACTGCTTGGGTTAGAAATTGGATGGGTGGGAGGCGACAAAGAGTACAAGTAAATGGAGCTCACTCTGAGGAGAAGGATGTTATCAGTGGTGTGCCCCAGGGATCTGTCCTTGGTCCGATTCTTTTTAACATCTTTGTTAGTGATATAGCGGAATGGCTTTCAGGTAAGGTTTGCCTCTGCGGATGATACCAAAATCTGCAATAGAGTAGACACCCAGAAAGGGGTAGATAACATGAGGAGGGATCTAGCTAAGCTTGAAGAATGGTCTAGAATTTGGCAGCTGGGATTTAATGTTAAAAAATGTAAGGTCATGCATTTGGGCTGCAGCAATCCAAGGGAGCAATACAGTATAGGGGGTGAAGTACTTTTGTCCACTAAAGAAGAGCAGGACCTAGGCGTGGTTGTGTGACGACCTTAAAGTAGCTAAACAGGTAGAAAAGGTGACGGCAAAAGCTAGAAGGATGCTTGGGTGCATACAGAGAGGAATGGCTAGCAGAAAAAAGGAGGTGATAATGCCTCTGTATACGTCTTTGGTGCGACCTCATTTGGAGTATAGTGTGCAATTCTGGAGACCGCACCTTCAAAAGGATGTGAACAGGATGGAGTCAGTACAGAGGGTGGCTACTAAAATGATTAGTGGTCTTCATTATAAAGCATATGAGGACAGACTGAAGGATCTTAATATGTACACCTTAGAGGAAAGGCGGGATAGAGGTGATATGATTGAGATGTTTAAATACCTCCGTGGCATAAATGTTCAGGGAGAGAGCCTCTTTCAATTGAAAGCACGTTCTGCTAGAGGGGACATGGGATGAGGGTGAAGGGAGACAGATTCAGGAGTGATATGCGGAAATATTTCTTTACGGAAAGAGTAGTGGATCTGTGGAATAGTCTCCCAGTGGAGGTAGTAGAGATGAAGACAATAACTGAATTCAAAAAAGCATGGGACAAACACAGAGGATCTCTAAAGGTAAAAAGGGGACTGTTGTAGTTGTTATGGAAGGACAGACTAGATAGGCCATGTGGTCTTTTTCTGTCGTCATATTTCTATGTTTCTATGTTTCCTTCGAATTGGTTCAAACCATTGTGACTTTTGCTTGCCTCTGCAATTTTATTTTGCCTAGCCTTTGCGTTGATTCTACACCGTGTGCAGAATTTATTAAATCGCGTGTGGTGGTATTTGAACTTGTTTGGCAGTATTTGATTTATCTGGTTTTCTGGACAGGTGTTTGAGTTTTTTGATGATTGTTTGGTGGTATTTGATTTTTGGTGCCAGTATCATGAATTCTTATTTTTACTTTTATTACTGCATGTGTGGTTTGGCCATCTCCAGTCCTTGTATTGCACATCATCCAGAGGTCTTCAGTTCCTGTTGATCTTTAACACTTTGGGACAGTGACAGTTTTGGACCAGATTCAGCCAGTGTTTATAGTAACTTAGCAGATTTGGCCTTCTTACATCCAGCCACCCCAGTATAACGAAGATGAGTGTTCCAAAGAAAAGTAAAATCTACCACTTTCATGATGAATGGGAAATAGACTACTTCATCATGGTGAAAGACAAGTGCTGTTGTCTAATTTGTAACGCCCCAGTATCCTTGCCCAAAAAGGATAATCTGGAACGTCATTATAAGGCTCTGCATAGCAATATGTTTGATGCTGATTTTCCACCCAAAAGTGAAATTTGTAAACTGAAGCTCAAAGAACTTAAATCGAAATTGGCTACTCAGCAACAGTTGATGGCGACGCCAAGGTCACATTCGGTCAATGCAACCATAGCATCCTTCAAGGTCAGCAACCTGATCGCAAAGAAATGCAAACCTTTCACTGAAGGGGAATTTGTAAAAGATTGTTTTCTTGAAGCAGCTGACAATCTTTTTGAAGGATTTAAAAATAAGAAAGAGATCATAGCTGCTATTCAAGATGTACAATTGTCAAGAAACACTGTCGTGCGGCGAATAGAAAAGATGTGTGGAGACACAACTGAACAATTGTTGAAGGATGTTTCAAATTGTGTTCCTTCCTCAATCCAACTGGATGAATCTACAGACATAATAGACATAGCCCAGTTACTAGTCTTTATCCGGATGGTTTTTGAAGACTTCAGTGTTAAAGAACTACTTGGAATGATTTCTTTAAAAGGGAGAACTACTGGTCAGGAAATATTCAGTTCTTTCCATTCTTTTGTGGCAAAGTGTAATCTTCCATTGCATAACTTGTTTCCATCACTACTGATGAAGCAAGAGCAATGACAGGTGAGGTTAACAGCTTCATAGCAATCTGTAGACAGCATGACGACTTCCCAGATTGCCTCTCTTACCACTGCATCATTCACCAGCAAGTTTTGGCAAGCAAGAGACTCAACACAAAGACTGTCATGGACATCACTTTCAAAATTGTAAATTCAGTTCGTGGAAGATCACTTCAAAGATGGCTTTTCAATCTTACTCTTGATGAAAGGGCAGTGGAAATCATTTTGCACACAGATGTAAGGTGGCTAAGTAGGTACAAATTTCTGCAAAGATTTCATGATCTGCTGAAGGAAGAGAGTAGTTACTCACCTGTAACAGGTGTTCTCCAGGAGCAGCAGGAATCAGTCCTCACTTATGGGTGTCATCGACACCGATGAAGCCCCAGTGGAGCATTTTCCCAGCTTTCCATGAAAGCCTTTGGGAATGCTGGCACGCATGCGCGGTTCCCTTCCCGCCTAAAGGTGCCATCTTACCTCAGTCAAATGAGATAGCTAAGAACAGCACAAAAAATGTAAAAATGAAACTATGTACAAATGCAACTCCAAGGGGAGAAGGGAGGGTAGTGAGGACTGATTCCTGCTGCTCCTGGAGAACACAGGTGAGTAACTACTCTTTCTCCAGGACCAAGCAGGAAGTCAGTCCTCACTTATGGGTGACTCCCCAGCTCTGGGCTACCAGGAACCCAGGCTGAACAAGAGAACTCCCTCTAGTCTCAGAAGCAAGGAAAGGCTTTTTAAGAACACAACCCCCACAGGTAGCCCAACCAGAGGGCAGGAGTTGCCTAGACCTCAAAGAGATTCCGGAGTACTGCTTGGCCAAAAGCACTGTCCCTACGGGACTCCCTCTCCAGACAGTAGTGGGATGCAAAAGTCTGGCTTGAAGACCAGGTAGCAGCCCTGCAGATGTCTTGCAATGGAACAGAGCGGAGATGAGACACTGATGCAGCCATGGCCCTCACACGGTGGGCCGTGACCCTACCCTGCAAAGGAAGGTCAGCTGCCTTGTAAGCCCAGGTGATACAGTCAGCCACCCAGATGGACAAGGTACGCTTGGACACAGGCCTCCCCAAGTTATTGGGGTCAAAAGAAAGGAAGAGCTGAGAAGCCTTCCTGTGATCTTGCGTACGTTCAAGGTAGAAGGATGAGGCCCTCCTACAGTCCAAGGTATGGAGAACTGTTTCAGCCTGACTTGCATGAGGCCTAGGGAAGAAAGTAGGAAGAACCACCTCCTGGTTGAGGTGGAAAGAGGAGACAACCTTAGGAAGGAACTTAGGGTGAGTCCTGAGGACCACCCTGTTTTTATAGAACCTGGTGTAAGGCCTATCACAGACAAAGGCCTGAAGCTCACTCACCCTTCTAGCCGAAGTAAGGGCTATCAGAAAGAGAGTCTTCCAGGAAAGGAAGCGGAGAGGGCAAGTAGCCATAGGCTCAAAAGGTGGGCGAGTCAGCTACTGCAAGACCACATTGAGCTCCCACTCAGGAGCAGGACGACGTATGGGAGGTTTGAGCAGGAGCAAGCCCCTGAGAAACCTAGAAACCAAAGGGTGCACAGACAAGGAATGGCCCTCCACTAGGGAGTGGTGAGCAGCCAACGCAGAGAGGTGGACCCGAACAGAGTTGGACTTGAGACCCTGATTGGACAAGTGCAGTAGGTACTGAAGCACTACTGACACAGTACAGGAGAAAGGATCCTCAGCACGTAGCTGACACCATACAGAGAACCTTCTCCACTTGAGAGCATAGGTCTTTCTAGTGGATTGTTTCCTGGAGGCTAGGAGAACTTCCTCCATCTCGGGAGGCAGGCCCCAGGGAGCCAACACTACCCTTGCAGCCTCCATGCCATCAGATTGAGAGCCTTGAGATAGAGATGTAGCAAGGAGCCCTGATCCTGAGTGAGAAGGTCGGGTTGCAATCCCAGAGGCAGAGGGAGATCCACCGCCAGTTGAAGCAGGAGGGGGAACCAAGGCTGTCTTGGCCACCTGGGAGCTACCAGGAGGACAGAGGCCCTGTCTTGGAGAATCTTGAACAGTGTTCGGGCCACCAGAGGGGTGGGAGGAAACGCGTAGAGTAGGCCCTGAGTCCAGGGAATCAGAAAAGCATCTGCTCCTACTCTCAGAGGATGCGGTTGCCTGGAGCAGAACCTCGGCAGCTGGTTGTTCAGTGGACTGGCAAACAGGTCTATGGAGGGAAGCCACCATCTCAGGAAAATCTTTTGAACCACTAAAGGATGTAGCTGCCACTCGTGTGGTTGCAGAATCCTGCTCAATCTGTCTGCCAGGGAATTCTCCTGGCCTGGAAGATAGACTGCTTTGAGGAGCATGTTGTGCTTCAGGGCAAAGGAACAAAGGTCCTGGGCCTCCTGGCAAAGGGGCTGGGAACCAGTTCCGCCCTGTTTGTTGACATAGAACATGGCTACCTGGTTGTCTGTCTGGACCAAGACAGACTGATGTGCCAGGGAAGCAGTAAAGACCTTGAAGGCCAAGCGGATAGCTCTGAGTTCCAGTAGATTGGGAAGCGTCTCAGCAGATCAATGAGACCACAGGCCCTGGGTGCACTTGTCCAGGCAGTGTGCTCCCCAGCCCTGTAGAGAGGCATCGGTGGTCAGTACCACTGAATGAGGTGGAAACTGAAAGGGCACCCCCACTAGCAGATTGGGGGGATGTAACCACCAGTTGAGGGAGGTCAGGAAACGGTGGGACACTCTGATCCGGTCTCTGAGACTGCCTGAGGCTTGTGACCACTGAGTCCGAAGGCACCATTGGGCAGGTCTCATATTGAGCGTGGCATTGGGGGTCACCTTACTGTCGACGCCATGTGGCCCAGAAGCCTGAGACAGAGTCTGGCGGAGACCAGGGACCTGTGCAGAAACTTGCTGGCGAGGTACATGAGCCTGTGTGCTCGGTCCACTGGTAAGAATGCTCTTGCCAGCTGAGAATCCAACCTTGCTCCTATGAACTCCAAGTTCTGGGAGGGGAGCAAAGTGGACTTTGCGAAGTTGATGACAAAGCCCACCTTTTGGAGCAGTTCTATGGTCCTGTTGGTGGCCTGCTGAACTTCTAGGGAAGTTTGGCCTCTGATGAGCCAGTCGTCCAAGTAAGGAAACACAAAGATGCCCTGATTCCTCAGGTGGGCTACCACCACTGCCAGGCACTTGGTAAAGACTCTGGGAGCAGAGGTCAGTCCAAAAGGCAGTACCCTGTACTGATAGTGGTTTCCTCCCACAATGAACCTGAGGTACTTTCTGTGGTCTGGATGAATGAGGATGTGAGTGTAAGCATCCTTTAGATCTAAAGAGCAAAGCCAATCTCCCTGCTGGAGGTAGGGCAGAAGTGTTCCAAGAGTAAGCATCTTGAACTTTTCTTTCACGAGAAACCGGTTTAGGTTTCTGAGATCCAAAATGGGTCGAAGACCACCGGTTCTTTTTGGCACCAGGAAATACCTGGAGTAAAACCTGTGACCTTGGACGTGGGGAGGCACAGGCTCCACCGCCTTGTCCAGCAACAGACCCTTTAACTCTTGAAGGAGAAGGGCAGTATGCAGGGGAGGCCGGAAAGGTTCCCCTGGGAAGTGTGGCGGAGGCAGTTGTTGAAAATGCAGGGCATAGCCTCGATGGACTATGTCGAGCACCCAACTGTCCTGGGTTATCAATGGCCACTGGTGAGCGAACAAGGCTAGGCGGCCTCCTGTGCAGGGCTGGGTCTGCAAGGGAGGAATGGCTATACTCAAGGAGTCAAAAAACCCCACCCTGCTGAGTGGGAGCAGGGGCCGGAGGCTTGGGGGTATTCTGCCTACGGGGCCCATTACCCTGGCCCCTGGCTTGCTGACCCTGGGGGGCAGCTGGGGCAGCCTGATACTGGGGGTACTGTTTGTAGGCAGCTCCCTTCCTCGGGTAAAAGGGCTTCTTACTCGGGCCCTTCCTCTTAGAGGAAGGAGCAGAGGTCTTCCTCGACAGCCTGGTCCTCGTGAGGTGCTCTGTTTCGAGCTGAGAGGCCTTCTCGGCCACAGGCTTGCCAAAAAGGTTTTCACCTCAGCAAGGGACATCGACCAACTTGTCCTGAACCCATGGCTCGAGGTCCGATGACTGCAGCCATGCCTGGCGTCGAGTCGCGATGCCGGCAGCCGCTACTCGAGCCGAAGCCTCAAAGCCATCGTAGGCGGCGCGGGACATGAACTTAGAGCATTCCCGGATCCTCGAAGACAAGGACTTAAAACTCTGCAAGGGTTCCCCGGAGAGACCAGCAGAGAATCCGGCCAACTCTTTGGCCAGGTCTCGTAAATACATGCCCATGTAGAGCTGGTAAGTCTGGACACGGCAAGCAAGCATCGAGCCCTGAAAACACTTTCTACCGACGCCATCAAGGTTTCGGGCTTCCCGTCCAGGAGGCACCACGGCGTGCATCTTCTGACTCTTCAGATGATGCATGGCCGATTCCACAACCATGGAATGGTGTGGTAGCTGTGCTTTTTGGAAGCCAGGAATCTTACGGAGTCGATAGATGGAATTGACCCGCTTGCTCAAGACCGGCGCCTCCCACATCCGGAAGAGGAGCCGTTCCAGCATCGGAGGAACCGGGACAGTAAAGGCCTCCTTCGGAGGAGAGTCATACTGCAGAGCATCGAGCTCCTCGCCTCGAGGCTCTTCTTCGGGGTCAGCCGAGATAGCCAGAGCAGTGGCCATATCGTGGACAAATTCCGAGAACCTAGTGTCCTCCGGAGGGGATCTACTCCGGGGCTCAGACTCAGGTGAGTCCGAAGGGACACACCGAGTCTTGAAGGTGTCAGGAGACTCCTCGTCTTCGGTCTCCCAAGCAGACTCGTCCGATGTCGAGTCGAGCTCGGACTCCACGGGGCCTCCAGGCACCCACCCCGACAACGGGGGCACCGGCGTCGAGACCCTCGGTCCCGAACGGGAGGTCGAGGGAGACCTCCACCAAGGACAACCTTGAGCCGCAAGGGACTCGAGTATCGGCTCGGTCTCCGGGGTCGACTTCGAGGTCGATGTCCCGGTGGTCGGGGCAGATGCGCCAGACAGGCTGGCCATCAGTGCCTGCTGCTGGTCCATGAAGGCAGACATTCTGCTCTCCAAGGCTGTCAACCTGAGACTCAGCTCGGGTGACGCAGCAGCCCCCCGACTCGTCGGAACTCTGGGAGGTGAGTCCACGAGGACAACAGGACTTACGTGTCCAGCAGACTCCGGCTCCATGCAAGGAACTTTAGCGGGCTTCTCCTGGTCCACGGGCCCAGGACGAAGGTCGGGGGTCTTAGACCTGACCCTCGAGGGTTCAGGGACCTCCTCCGACTCCGCCCTCGCGAGCCGCTTCTTTCTCTTACGTTCCCGGTCGGGGGACCCCCTGTCCGAGGAGCTCCGACGCCTCTCGGGATCAGAATCCCGAGATGTCGAGGCCTCAGACGAGGTCCGGGCCCGGGTAGAGGCCGAGTCCGAGAAAAGCCATTCACTTTGCTGCTGACGACTTCGGAGTGCCTTGGAAGACATTTTTCCACATGGCCCGCACGATTTAGAATCGTGGTCCGGGCCAAGGCACCGAAGGCAGCAGTCGTGGTGTGTCGGTGAGAGACAATCTTCTTACACCGATCACACTTCTTAAAACCGCTGGAAGTCATCAGGGAAAAAAGGGTCCCCGCGAGGTCGAAGGACCGGCCTTCCAGGGAAAAGAAAAAAGATTTGGTGCGAACGCCTAGCCACGAAGGGCAAAAACCGAAAAGAAAAAAAAGAGGGGATTCGATACCAGCGTAACGAGCCCGGCAGGAGGGGAACCGACGTCGAATCCAAGGAAAAAAAAGCGAATAACGCCTAGAAAAAAGTAACTCTTTTCCGGGAAAAAAAGGACACACATCCGATGGGCTTCACGGAAAAAAAAGAGACTGAGGTAAGATGGCACCTTTAGGCGGGAAGGGAACCGCGCATGCGTGCCAGCATTCCCAAAGGCTTTCATGGAAAGCTGGGGAAATGCTCCGCTGGGGCTTGCCACCACCCACTCCCTAACCTTGAGGGTTTGAGGAGGGGTGGGCCTTGAGATTAAGGTTGTAGTTGTGTAGGTCGAATGATAAGGCAGGCAAAAGAATATTTCTTTTTTATAAGGATTTATTTCTCCCGCTTCAAAAGGATAGGACAAGCATAAAGGATAATGTATTGTAGCCAAAAACACAGGAACAATGAAAATAAGGCTCTTTAAAGGCTGTGCTCAAAAGTGTCCATTAATGTTGGAGTTCACATTCTCTCATGTGAACTCTACTTGGCAATCAAAAACAAGGAAAACAATAATGTCCATGTGCTATAACCAAACAATGCTTCAGCTTATTCTTAACTTCAGGTAAGCTCTTCAGCCGGGCACTTAAATAGCAAACATTTCAGGTTATCACAGAAAAAGGACCATTCAAGCTTTGCTTTTCTATTCCTTGTCAATCAGACAGGTTGAGCAGTCCATTGGTTGGTTTAACTCAATCATTGGCAAGGGAAGAACCAATGGCACATCTGCTTCTAGGCTCTGCACTGACTGCACTACTTTCTGCTCAGGAATGGTTCGTTTGTTTAAGAATTCTTTGAACTCTTTTAGGAGAGCTTCAGCCTGCTTTCTATATGGGCTGGGCTGAGAACTAGCTCCTTCCTGAGGTAAGTAATTGTTTGTGGGTTTTGCTTCAGGCAAACAAACAATGTCGTCTCTGTTACAACGCTCATTCAATGAACTGGAGTTACCCCTCCCCCACTTGTCTCTGTAAGCCAGTGTTGGGTTATTCAGTTCATTTGCATGTGGAGTGTTTCTAAACAGCACTTCAAACTTAGGGCCTCCTAAATCCTCCCGGCATATATCTCTACCCTTTAAATCAGCTGTGTCCTTGTAGCTAGCCTGCTTGCTAACTCTGTCAGCAGTTTGGTGAGAAAAGCTGGGTTTAGTTAAATGAGTTTCAGGTTGCAGCCAACTGTCTTCATAAAACCTGGGCTTGCCCTGGGTTTTAAAATTAACATTCACACAGTCTGGCTTCTCATAAAAGCTGTTATCAGAATTAAAGACACTCTGTACCTTATATTGAGGAATGTCTGAAAGTTCTTTAGCAGTCTGCCTTTCTTTCCATGGGTCAGCTCTCTGCTCCAAAAGCATAGGCTTTATGCCTGGGTCTCTCAGTGCCTCGCCCCTCTCTTGTTCCCAGAAGGCTCTTCCAGGCACTGAGTCTCCCTGGTACCTGCTTCTTGGCTTTGAAAGCGTTCTCCTAGTATTGCAGCTGGGGAGCGTTTCTCCTTCAAAGTCAAAGGTTCTGGCATCCAAGGCTAGTTCCTGCCTTCCAGGTTGCTTCCTTTGTCCTTGCTTTGCTCCGTCTCTAAAGCACGCTTCTGCTGGCTTTGTCCAGTGTTCTGCTTGTTCTGCTTGCTCTGCTGCCTTCTCTTCCTTCCTCCATTCCTTCTCTTTCCTTTTCTCTTTCTCTTTCCCTCTTCTGTCTTCCTTCTCTCTGTTTAACAAGGTGCCTCTGCTCTGGGGAACCCGCCTCCTGCTAGGGCGTGCCCAATCAGCAACTCTGCTTCTCCCCTCCCCCGAGGTGAGCTGTGTTAGCTGATTAGCCATGTGCATCTTGTGCTGAGAAGGGAAAATCCTGCATTTACCTGCAGTACCCGAACCTTCCACCGGGTCACTATCTGTTTCCATGGCTTCTGGCAATGCTACCGCGTCACAGGCTTCATCGGCGTCGATGACACCCGTAAGTGAGGACTGACTTCCTGCTTGGTCCTGGAGAATAAGTTTTTTGAAGGAGAGGGGAGATGACCAAGCAGAGTTGGAAGATGGATTGGTTATGTGATCTGGCATTTCTCGCTGACTTTACAGGCGAACTAAGTGATATGAGCCTTGAACTACAAGGTAAAAACAAATGCACTGGCGCGATGAGTACAGTTTCATCCTACAAGAGCAAATTTGAGCTAATGATGTCTGACCTTGCAAACAACACTTCTGATCATTTTCTTAATATGCAGGACCATCTGGGACAATATCCAAATTTTGTTTTTCAGAACGAGAAGTATGTGACAGAAATCTGTTCTGTTATCCAGGAATTTGAAAACAGATTCTGTGACTTGCAAACAATTGGAACAGTTGTGGAGTACTTGTCATACCCATTCAAAGAAGATGTGGACATTAAAGAAACTGCAGCTTTTATCAGTAAAAATTACTCATTGAACAAGCCATCTCTTGAAAATGAAATATTAACCCTTAAAAATGACATTTTTCTCAAGACCCGTGCTGAGCAAGAATCATTTTGGAAGCTAGTGCCTAGAGACAAATTTCCCAACTTGAGAAGATGCAGTGACGCTGTACACTCCTGTTTCAGTTCAACTTATGTGTGTGAATCTGTGTTTTCCCATCTGAAAATGACAAAGAGTACACAACGTTCCAACATGACAGATGAACATCGAGGATTCCCTGAGACTGGCCCTCATGCAATATCCACCCAACTTCAAAAAGCTGGTGGATGAAATGCAGGCTCAGATGTCTCACTAATGAGCAAGAGCGAAATATTAAAGATTGTGCAAGATCAGCCTGGATCAATACTCAACCTAAACTTAACAGAAATTACCCAATAAAAGTTAAAGAAAGTTATTAAGACAGTTAAGGTGAAATTAGACTTACCTGCTAATTGTTTTTCCTTGAGGAACTCTAGGCAAGTCCCGGAACCTGAGAGTTCTGCACCTCCTCCAGCAGCTATGGAGATTGACACACGTCATCGCTTTGATGACCCAGGCAAGGACCGCCTCTCCCCACCAGTACCTACTGACAAAGCAGACTCAGCAGAGCAACAAATTAGTTAATTCAAAAAACTATTAACTGCAACTCTTGTTGGAACACATTCCTATAACTAAAGAGAAGCTTCCCCAGAAAGGGGAACCTCCGCCAACACTCAGTACTGGCATAGGAAGATTTCGCCCTCTCCGCCAGAAAATAGAAATCTTGAGAGCGAGAAAGAGACAGAGAGATAGAGAGAGACCCTCCTGCGGACCACGGCATCACGTCCTTTCGCAAACGCTCCCCTCGCACCACTCTGCGCTGCAAGGACTTCAGGCTGATCCGAAAACAAAACTGTAAACGACTCGGGTGGGCTCCGGGACTGGACTAGAGTTCCTCAAGGAACAACAATTAGCAGTTAAGTCTAATTTCACCTTCCTTTGCGTCCCTCTAGTCCAGTCCCGGAACCTGAGAGGATGTAACAGAGCAGTAAATATCAACGGGAGGGCCCTGCCAGAGCAGCCTGAAGCACCGCTGACCCAAACTGTACATCACATGCCACCTGCACATCTAACCGGTAATGTTTGACAAATGAATGCAAGGATGACCAGGTTACCGCCCTGCAAATCTGCGCCGCTGGCACCAAAGCAAACTCTGCCCAGGAGGTCGCTTGCGCCCTAGTCGAATGGGCTCAGACCTTCCGGCACCACTTTACCTTTCAAAATATACGCCGCTGCAATGGCTTCCTTCAACCATCTGGAAACGGAGGCCTTAGTCGCCACTTCCCCTTTCCGCGGCCCACTGAACACCACAAAGAAACGATTGGATTTACGAAAAGATTCTGTCCCGCGTAGATACCGCTTAATGGACCGCCGAACATTCAGAAGCCCCAACCTACCTCCCATAGCTTCCTTCTCCTTTCCAGAAAACACTGGTAACGAGACTGCCTGGTTGACATGAAAAACCGAAATCACCTTGGGCAAGAATGCGGGAACCGGTCGCAGCACCACCTTCTGATCTGAAAATGACAAAAACGGCTCCCTACAAGACAAAGCCTGCAACTCAGAAATCCTGCGAGCTGAGCAAATGGTCACTAGGAAAATCATCTTTAATGTCAAATCCTGCAAGGATGCCTGCCCCAACGGCTCAAAAGGAGACCTGACCAACGCTTCCAACACTAGATTCAGGTCCCACGGCAGAACTGAGCACCGGCATGGAGGCCGCAAATGTGATACGGCCTTCAAAAATCGTTTCACATCCGCATGCCCTCCCAACACCTCTCCTTGAACTTTACCTTGATAACACGAAATTGCCGCCAACTGTACTCTCAAGGAACTGGCCGCCAGTCCCTTCTCGAACCCGTCCTGCAAGAATGCAAGGATCTGTGCAATAGACGCCGCCAAGGGCCGCACCCGTCTGTCCGCACACCAGGCCTCAAAAATGTGCCAGACCCGCACATAAGCTAAGGAGGTAGACCTCCGCCTCGCCTTAAGCAACGTCGAAATGACGGCAGCCGAATAACGTTTGGTAGTCATCCTCGCCCTTTCAAGAGCCAAGCCGTAAGCAAGAATTGATCCACCTGCGGCAGGCGAAACGGCTCCTGAAGTAACATATCCTCCCTCAGAAGAAGCCGCCACGGTCTGTCCACCAACAAACGAACCAGACCCGCATACCAGTCTTCTCAGCCAATCTGGCGCCACCAGAACCACTCAGCCCCGGTGATGCTCTATGCACTGCACCACGCATCCGATGAGCGCCCATGGTGGAAAAACAGACAAGACCCTCGACTGGCCACGTCTGTGCAAACGCATCAAGACTCTCCGACATTCTTTCGACGCCTGCTGTAAAACCGCGCTGCTTTCGCGGACTCGAAGGTCGCCATCAGATCCATTATAGGTAGCCCCCAGCGCTCTGCAATTAGTGCAAACACATCCGGGTGAAGCAACCATTCTCCTGGATCGACCTTGCGCCGACTCAAAAAATCCGCCTCGACATTGTCTACTCCCGCGACATGTTGAGCCGAGATGGCCAGCAGATTCCTTTCGGCCCAGGCCAACAGCCGACTTGCTTCTGCCTCCAACGCCGCACTCCCCGTGCCGCCCCATCGATTGATGTAGGCCACCATAGTCGCATTGTCGGAGAGCACCCGAACCGCCAACCGACCCAGGCACAACTGGAACCACAATAGGGCCAAATACACTGCCCTCATCTCCAGTCTGTTGATCGACCACGCCGCCTCCAGCACAGACCACTGTCCCTGCACGACCTGACCTTCGAAATGTGCTCCCCAGCCCGTGAGACTTGCATCCGTCATCAAGAGCCTCCAGGCCGGGGCATCCAGGGACATACCCTTCTCCAAGTTCTCTTGCCACGTCCACCAGAGAAGCTCCCATCTCACCTTCGGCGGGCAAACCAGGTGCTGTGACAGTGCATCCGAATGGTGTGACCAACGCCGCAGCAGAGCCCTCTGCAGTAGTCTCATGTGCGCTCTGGCCCACGGCATCACCTCTATCGTGGCTGCCATTGTTCCGAGCAACTGTAAATACTGCCAAGCTGTGGGAGCCCTCTGGGACAGAAACCTCCTCACCAGCTCCCTCAAGCCGTGCAACCGCTCCATTGGAAGAAAAAACTTCCCCTGCGCTGTGTCAAACTGCGCCCCCAAGTAATCCAGGGACTGCGACGGGACCAGCCTGCTCTTGGGAGAAGTTGACCACCCACCCCAGGCTCTGCAACACCTGCACTACCCGGGAAGTAGCTGTCCTACTCTCTGACTTTGCTCGAATCAACCAATCGTCCAAATATGAATGCACCAGCACTCCCTCCTTGCGAAGAGCCGCTACCACCACCACCATAACCTTGGTGAATGTCCGCGGGGCCGTTGCCAGGCCAAACGGCAATGCCTGGAACTGGAAATGCCCCATGGGCACTGCAAACCATAGAAATTGCTGATGCTCTTGCCGAATGGGAATATGCAAATAAGCTTCTGAGATCCAATGACATAAGAAACTCTCCTTCTCTGACTGCCACGATCATGGACCGCAGCGTCTCCATATGGAAGTGCGACACCCAGAGACAGCGATTCACACTAAGTCTAAAATGGGCCGAAACGCGACGTCCTTTTTTGGCACTACGAAATAAATGGAGTATCGACCGTATCTACACTGCTCCGGTGGAACTGGCACCACCGCCCGAAGCTGCAGCAATCTGTTAAGAGTCTCGAGCACCGTCCGGTACTTGATCCGCGCTCTGCAAGGATAAACACGTCTGTCACTGGCGCTCCAGAGCGTAGCCCTCTCCAATCACCTCCAACACCCACTGATCCGACGTTATTTGGACCCAGGCAGGGTAAAGGTCCCGCAGCAGTCCCCTGACGGCCTTGTACCCCACCCTGAGTCCCCATCATCTCATTGTGGCTTTTTAAAGCTCAAGGCGCAAAACCTCTACCTGTCCTACGAAAACCTCAAAACCGCTGGCCTCGCCCAGGGAACCTGCCTCGCTGAAATTGCCCAAAGCGGGGCGAACAAAATCTACGAAACGCCCTCTGCGCTCCTTTGGGAGCCGGGCTAGGGCGGCCCTGCTTTGGTTTATCCTCAAGCAAACAGCCCCCTTTAGACTCTCCGAAATCCTTAACCAACTTATCCAAATCTTCTCCAAACAGCTTCCCCCTAAAGGGGAGCTTACTGAGCCGTGCCTTGGAAGAACTGTCTGCCGCCCAGTTGCGCAACCACAAATACCGCCGGGCTGCCACCACCAAAGCCATACTTTTGGCAAGCCCTCGGATCAGGTCATAATGAATATCCACCAAATAGGCGGTCCCGGATTCCAGCCGTGACACCTCATCCCCCTGCTCCCCTACCTGATCCCCCTGCAGTCGCTGCGACCAACGCAGACAGGCTCTCGCCACCCAAGCCCCCGGGATCGAGGCCTGCATGGATAGAGCACTTATGTCAAACACCTGCTTTAATAACGTATCTAACTTCTTATCCTGACCATCCTTAAGCCCGCAGCCCCCTCTACTGGGATAGTCGTCTTCTTAGTGACCACCGACACTGCCGCATTGACTTTTGGGGAACAAAAAAGATCCCTATCCTGTTCGGCCAGCGGATAGAGTCGGGCTATTGCCCTAGATCCCTTGAGGGCCGACTCTGGCACAATCCACTCTTCCTAAATCATATTCGGGAACACTCTGTGAATAGGAAATGCCCACTGCGTCGTACGTACCGCTTGCAACAACGGATCCTCTAATGCCTCATCCGCTGTCGCAACCACCACCGGCATATTAAGCGCCTTAAGGGATTCGGAAATCAGGGCCAGCAACTCCTCCCGTCGAAAAACCCTGAAACCCTAACCTGCTGCTCTGCCTCCGGCAGCTCGCCCTCTTCTACGGAATCTTCCTCCAGATCCCCTTCTGTCACCTCGAGATCTTCCAAGGGCAGAGATGCCGACATCTCTACCCCAGCTACCTTATGTCTCTTAGCGGGGGACCTGCCGCCTCCTGCCCCACTGGACTCCCCAGGCTCTTCTCCCCCCGCCCACTAGCAGGAAGAGAGGCCATACTGAGCTGTAGTAGAGACAACGCCTGCTGCAATAGCAAAAAGAAATCCGGAGGGACCAAAGGCTTCCCCCCCATTAACCCCTGTCCCTGCAGCGAAGGAGCCTCTCGACATAGACGGCCCTGCCACAGGCTCCGAGGGGAGCAAAGACGGAGGCAGGACGTCCCCCTGACTCTGGGACCCCATCTCCTGCCCCCCCCCCCCTTCAAGCGCCTGCTCCATCAACGCTGCTTCCTGGGTGCAACCTCTACAAACACCCGACTCAAGGAGCAAGCCCTGCCTCGTGCCACAAACTAGACACCGAGGCCTAGCCGGCATGCTCCCCCTGAGTACGGCGCCCACGGAAACGCAGTCAACCGAAACCCCAAGTCACCCTCCGGTCGCTCACCCCCCTACTTCCAGGGTCCTAACCAGCCAATAAAGATATAGCTATAAATATATATCTATATATAGATATTCACCCATCTATATCTATACCTATATTATATTGCATCTCAAGTCCGTTCTTTTTTTTTTTTAAACTGCAGCCACCTCTACTAACCTAACTCCGAGTGCAGCACCCACGAACCAGTCAACGGGAGAAAAGGAGCCTCTGCTGTCCCCGACATGCTGTGCCGACCAAAATTACAAAAAATGGCTGCCTTTGCGCTTCCCGCGCGAACACCACGCGGTCAGTGCTTCACCCCGATCTGCACTTACTGCGGCGATCTGAGCTCCCCGGCCTGCCCGAACACGTCCAACCCCTAAAAATGCTAACACAGCGGCTTACCAACTGCCCCTGCACTCTGGGGGCCTCAATCTACCAGAGGCTTCAATCTACCAGGGGCCTTAATCTACCACAGGAGCTCAGCTGGATTGGCGTCTTCGGCTCCGGGGTAGAGAGACAGTGCTGAAATCCTCCCGGCTTCCGTCTCAGGCACGTTGCCGATGGCGCCTGCCACCTGCTCCTCACCTGTCCACGCGGGATCGGGAGCAGGGAGGACCTTCTCACCGGATTGTCAACCGCGGTGCAGCTCTTACCCGCGGGGGAGTGGGCGGGAGGAGGGGGAAAAGCAGGACTCCAAGGAGAGAGAGCAACAGGAGTCAACCAGCCTTTGCAGAGCAACCCTATTGCTAACTGCTGGCTACCCCACAGGTAATCAAAACTTAAATTTAGATTTATTTTTTAAAACTCTGCTTGTTTGCTACCGTCTGAGCCCAGACCCTAGGCTCAGCACCTTCTCCAGCTGCTATGGAGACAAACGGGTGGGGAGAGGCGGTTCTTGCCTACTTATACTCATCAAAGCTATGACGTGTGTCAGTCTCCATAGCTGCTGGAGGAAGTGCAGGTTCCAGGACTGGACTAGAGGGACGCAAAGGAAAGAAAGATATTAGTCAATAAAACTAAGAAAAAAATGTACTTTCCATATCCCCTCGCAGTTCTTACTGGATCTTCGTCTGTTTTGTTTTTGCTTAATTTGCTTAACAGCTGATCACATCCAAGTAAATGACAGAAGGTTCATTAAAAATGGGGGGGGGGGGATCCTCCAACTTTATTGGGTTAAAATTTAATTTGAAACTAATTTGAAACTTAATTTTCATGGTGGTAGATCACTGGCACTTTTGGCCGGAAAAAGTAGATCACGACCTGTTCGAAGTTGGACATGCCTGGTATAAAGAAACAGATAGGGAGCCAATAACATTGGCGGAAGATTAGCCATTTAGCTGTTTTGAACAGACTAAAGAGAAGATAACTGATTCAATGAGAGACCAGCAAGGAGTAAGTTGCAGTATAGTAGACAGGAAGGTCTTGGTAGTATGTTCAGAAAAGAAGGGACAAATTTTGCCGATGCTGTAGAGGAAGAAAAGACAAGTTTTTCATTATCTATTGGATATGTGCAAAGAAAGAGAAGAGCAAGATGGCTCCAAGGTTGCAAGCCGAAGAGACACGGAGGACGACAAACTTATCTACAGAAATCAAGAAGGGAGGAGGGATGAAATAGGCTTAAGGGGAAATAAGAAGCTGTCTTGGCCATGTTCATTTTTAGAAGGCAGACCTGTGTCTTGAGCGGTATATTAAAGGACTAGATAAAGATAAAGGACATCCAGGCAGTGTCAGACATGCAGGCCAAGATTCAGGCCTGGATTCCTGGAGAGATATCTAATGTAGAGAAGTAAATTTGAGAGGGTAGTAAACTAAACAGATTCAATCTGCACTAATTTAACTTAGCATGCCTTAATTCATCGGTTAATGTGCATTCAATCCAATTAATGCAAGCTAAAAATTCACCATTAAAACAGATGTGTGAAACGAATAATAAAGACACAAAAAAGCATAGTTACTCACCTGTAACAGGTGTTTTCCGGAGTACAGCAGGAATCAGTCCTTACATATGGGTGATGTCGGCACTGACTGAGCCCTCGTGGAAGCATCTCCCCCAGCTTTCAAAGAAAGCCTTTAAGAGATGCCACCATGCATGCATAGTCCCTTTCCCCCACAAGGGTGCCATCTTGCTCAGTCAGATGACATAGCTAGAGCTGACAAAAGATGGCAAAAAAACCCACACAGCAATTCCATGGGGAGGAGGGAGGATTGTGACTCCTGCTGTCCCCAGAGAACACCTGCTACAGGTGAGTAACTACACTTTCTCTAGGAACAAGCAGGAAGTCAGTCCTCACATATGGGACTCCCTAGCTACAAGCTACTGAGAACCTGTAGAAAACTATGGTCAAGCCATGAGCAACAGCACGTGAGTCCAAAGGCAGATTAGGTGTCCAGGGAGAACCATCACTCCAGCAGCCTGAACAAGAAGGGTCAGAGGGTAGGAGCTGCCTAGACCCTGAAGAGATTACAGAGTAAGGCCTGGCCAAAGGCACTTTCCTATTGGGACTTCCCCTCCAGGCAGTAGTGAGCTGCAAAGGTGTGGACTGAGGACCAGGTGGTGGCTCGGCTGATATCTGTCATGGGTACAGAGCAAAAGTTAGCAACAGAGGTCACCATAGCCCCGACATTGTGTGCTATAACCTGGCGCTCTAGTGGGAGCCCTGCTTGTTCATAAACGAGGGCAATGCAGTCTGCCACTAGGGGACAGGGTCCGCTTGGTTACTGCCTCCCCCAACCGACTGAGGTCATAGGAGATGAAAAGCTAGGAGGCCTTGTGGTGGCCCTGAATACGCTGCAAGTAGAAGGACAGGGACCTCTTACAATCCAAGGTATGGAGGATGGCCGCCACCCTGTCGACATGTGGCCGTGGAGAGACTGAGTGAGCACCACCTCCTGATTGAGGTGGAACGAGGACACCCCCTTCGGAAGGAATTTAGGGTGCGTGCAAATCACAACCCTGTTCTTATAGAACCTGGTGCAGGGTGGCTCTGCCATCAAGGCTTGAAGCTTGCTGATCCTGGGTGTCACCAGGAAGACAACATTCCAGGAGAGGTACTATAGGTGGCAAGAAACCAAGGGCTTGAATGGTGGCCCAGTGAGCCATGACAGTACCACATAAGGTCCCATTCCACCAGAGGTGGCTGGACAGGGGGCTTAGAAAGCAGGAGAACTGGGTGATGAGGAACTGTGCAGAGAAGGGTTTGCCCTGGATAAGGTGGTGGTGTGCCAAAAGAGAACTCAGGTGCACCCGGATGGAGTTGGACTTGAATCCAGTCTGCGAGAGGTGAAGCAGGTACTGCAGTACGGTCTGCAGCAGGCAAAATGGGTTGACCCGTTGCTCTCTGCAACACACTGAGAATCTGCGCCACTTGAAGGTATAGGCCCACCTCATGGAGGCCTTACGAGAAGGACCATCTCCCTCAGGAGGTGGAAGGGAGCCAAGGCTACCTGCTCAGGAGCCATGCAGTTAATGCCAGAGACCCCAGGTTGGGGTGAAGGAGAGAGCCATCTTCCTGAGTCAGTAATTGTGATGCATTCCCCAGAGGGAAGGGGGGGGGGGGTTCCGTCGATAGGCAGAGCAGCAGAGGAAACCAAGGTTGCCTGGAGCAGTTCAAGGATCAGCACTGCTTTGTCCCGGAGGACCTTGAAAAGGGTCTTGGCAACCAGTGGAGTGGGGGGGGGGGGGGAGCCATAACAGGTGAGGCTGGTGAGAACAGAAGTGGAGCAGCTGAGCATTGGCCGGGCTGGCAAAGAGGTCCACTAGTGGGGTGCTCCACAGTCAGAAGAGCCGTTGGGCTGCCCTAGGGTCTAGCCACCATTCATGCAGCTGTAGGACCCTGCTCAGTCTGTCCGCCAGGACACTGTCCTGGCCCGGCAGGTACACCACCCTCAGGAGCATTCCTTGACTGATTGCATACGAACAGAGGGCTACTGCCTCCTGGCAGAGGGTGTAAGACCCTGTGCCTTCCTGCTTGTTCAAGTAGAGCATCGCAACCTGGCTGTCCGCCTGGACCAGCACCAACTGGTGCCGTAGGCAGTGGCAGAAAGCTTTGAGTACCAGGAATATGGCCTTGAGCTCCAACAGGTTGACCTGTTGTTCGATCTCTGCCCTGGATCAGGCGATACAGTCTGCTACCCAAATGGACAGGGTACCCCAGCCTATTAGGGTCAAAAGAGACGAAGAGCTGGACAGCACTTCAATGCCCCTGCGTACGGTCAAGGAAGAAAGACAACGCCCTCCTACAGTCCAGGGTATGCAAGACCATTTTAGCCCGGCTGGCACGCGGCCTGGGAAAAAAGGTCAGAACCACCACCTCCTGATTGAGGTGGAAGGAGACGACAACCTTTGGAAGGAACTTAGGATGAGTCCGTAAGACCACCCTGTTCTTATAGAACCGTGTGTACTGTCTATCAGAAACCAGAGCTTGTAGTTCACTCACACGCCTGGCCGAGGTAAGAGTTACCAAGAACAACGCCTTCCAGGAAAGGAAGCGTAAATGACAGGTAGCAATTGGCTCAAACGGTGGGCAAGTAAGTTGTTGCAAGACCACATTCAAATCCCACTCAGGGGCTGGTGGACGAATCGGAGGCTTGAACAAAAGCAGGCCTCTGAGGAAACAGGCAACTAAGGGGTGGACCGACAGACTGGCCCTCCACCGGTGAGTGGTGCGCTGACAGAGCACTGAGGTGGACCCGAACAGAGTTGGATTTAAGGCCTAGGTCCGATAGGTGAAGCAGATACTGCAGCACCACTGGCACCAGGCACGAAAACGGATCTTCTTGACGCTGAGCACACCAGGTGGAGAACCTACGCCACTTGAGGGCATAAGATTTCCGGGTGGATTGTCTCCTAGAGGCCAAAACCACCTCCTCTACTTCCCTAGGTAGAAGTAAGAGGGCTAGAACTACCCTTTCAGCAGCCAGGCCATCAAATGGAGGGACTGGAGGTTGGGGTGCAGGAGAGATCCCTGATCCTGAGAGAGGAGATCGGGTTGCACCCCTAGAGGGAGTGGAGTGTCCACCGCCAATTGCAGAAGGAGTGGAAACCACGGTTGCCTCAGCCATCTGGGGGCTACCAGGGTCAGCGAGGCCCTGTCCCGAAGAACCTTGAATAGGGTTCGGGCTACTAGAGGCGCTGGAGGAAACGCATACAGCAGGCCTGTAGACCAAGAGATTAGGAAGGCATCTGCTGCTATTCGCAGAGGATGCGATTGTCTGGAACAGAACCTGGGCAGCTGACGGTTCAGTGGACTGGCAAAGAGATCGATGGTTGGAAGACCTCATTTTAGGAAGATCTGCTGGGCCACCAGAGGATTCAAATGCCATTCGTGAGGCTGTAGAATCCTGCTCAACCTGTCTGCCAGGTGATTCTCTTGGCCAGGTAGATAAACTGCCTTGAGAAACATGCCTTGTTTGACTGCAAAGGCGCACAGGGCCTGTGCTTCTTGACACAGAAGCCTGGATCCTGTGCCCCCTTGTTTGTTCACACAGAACATTGCTACTTGGTTGTCTGTCTGAATCAAGACAGACTGGTGAGAGAGGACATGAGAGAAAGTTTGCAGAGCCAATCGAATAGCTCGCAACTCCAACAGATTGATCTGCTGTGTGGCCTCCCAAGGGGACCAGAGGCACTGAGTGCATGCCCCCTGGCAATGTGCACCCCAACCTTGAAGAGAAGCATCGGTCGTCAGCACCTGTGTGTGTGGTGGTGCCTGGAAAGGCACCCCTTTGATCAGTTTTGGGAGATGGAGCCACCACTGCAGGGCGGCCGCTAGTAGTTTGGAGACACTTACTCTGTCTCTTAAGACTCCTGTGGCCTGTATCCACAGAGCTCTGAGGCACCATTGAGCAGGCCGCATATACAGACGAGCATTTGGAGTTACATGGACTGTGGATGCCATGTGGCCCAAAAACCTCAGGAAATGTCTGGCAGAGACCAGAGATCCACTGTGAAACTGCTGTGCCAGAGCCATCAGTCTGTGAGCCCTGTTCCCGGGCAAATAAGCCATTGCTTGTAAGGTATCCAACCTTGCCCCTATGAACTCTATGTCCTGTGAGGGAAGCAAAGTGGAGTTTGCGAAGTTTATGACGAAGCCCAGGTGCTGGAGAAGAGAGACAGTGCGAAGAGTGGCTTGACTGGCCTCCTGTGGAGACTGACCCCTGATGAGCCAGTCGTCCAGGTATGGAAAGACAAAGATGCCTTGGTTTCTGAGATAGGCCCCACCACCGTCAGGCATTTGGTGAAAACCCTGGGTGCGGAGGTTAGGCCAAATGGAAGTACCCTGTGCTGAAAATGGTTTCCCCCCCACTACAAATCAGATATTGTCTGTGGTCTGGATGAATGAGGATGTGAGTATAAGCATCCTTCAGGTCTAAGGAGCATAGCCAATCTCCCTGCTGGAGGTAGGGCAGCAGTATTCCAAGGGTAAGCATCTTGAACTTTTCCCTCTCCAAGACGTTGTTGAGATTTCCAAGTCTAGGATGGGCCTGAGGCCTCCTGTTCTTTTTGGAACCAGAAAGTACCTGGAATAGAAGCCTCTTCCTATCGGGTGGTGAGGCACCAGTTCCACAGCCTGCTCCTATAGAAGACTTGCCAACTCCTGAAGGAGGAGGTTCCTAAGCAGAGGGAGTCTTGGAGGCTCCCCTGGAAAATAGGAGGGAGGTAACTGGTGGAAGTGGAGCAAGTAGCCCTTTTGGACTATGCTCAGCACCCAGGTATCTCCTGTTATAGCTGACCATCTGTGGGCGTACAGTGTCAGCCGGCCTCCTGTGCTGAGTGGAGCCAGCTGTGGGGGAGAGGCTATGCAGTGGGAGTCAAAACCCCGCTCCCTGCAGTGCAGGAGCCGGAGCTGGCGGCTTGGGGGTTTTCTGCCTACAGGGCCCATGTCCCTGCCCCTTGGCCTGCTGACCCTGTTGGGGAGCTGTAGAGGCCTGGAATTGAGGGTAGGATTTGTAGGCAGAGACCTTCCTCGGGTAAAAGGGCTTTTTCCCCCGAGCCCTTCTTCTTCTGAGAAGGGGCAGAAGTCTTTCTGGACAGCCTTGTCCTGGTGAAAGTCTCAGTCTCGATTTCTGCAGCCTTTTCAGCCATGGGTTTGCCAAAGAGGTTCTCACCCCGGCAAGGGACATCGACCAACTTGTCCTGGACCCATGGCTTGAGGTCCGATGACTGTAGCCAGGCCTGACGGCGTGCACAGATGCCGGCCACTGCTACTCGGGGCGAAGCCTCGAAGCCATCATAGGCTGCTTGAGATATAAATTTTGAGCACTCCCGAATCCCCGATGACAAATCCTTGAACCTCTGCAAAGGTTCCTCAGAGAGGCCAGCAGAGAACCCAGCAATCTCCATTGCCAGGTCTCGGAGGTACATGCCCATGTACAGCTGGGTAAGTCTGGACACGGCACGCCAGCATAGAGCCCTGGAAGCACTTTCTACCAAGGGTATCCAGATTCCGGGCCTCCTGGCCAGGGGGCACCGAGGAGTGCATCTTCTGACTCTTCAGACGATGCATGGCCGATTCCACAACCATGGAGTGGTGCGGTAGCTGTGCTTCTGGAACCCAGGGCTCTTACGGACTCAATAAATGGAATCGACCCGTTTGCTGAGAACTGGCGCCGAGGCCGGTGCCTCCCACATGCGGAAGAGCAGCCGTTCCAGCATCAGAGGAACCGGTACAGTAAAGGCCTCCTTCGGGGGACAGTCATACTGGAGGGCCTTAAGCTCTTCGGCTCGAGGCTCCTCCTCAGGATCCACGGGGAAGGCCAAGGCCTTGGCCATATCCCTCATGAAGTCCGAGAACCGGGTATCTTCTGGGGGGGGGGGGGACGACCTTCTCCAAGGCTCGTACTCCAGTGAGTCCGATGGGACGCACCGGGTCTGGAAAGTGTCTGGGGACTCCTTGTCCTCCATCTCCCACCCCGACCCCTCCGAGGAGGAATCGAGCGGCTCCGTTTGGGCAGGCACCGATGACATCTGCCCCGATGCCAAGGGTAGCAGTGTCGACGACCTCAGCCCCGTACGGGAGGCCGAGGGAGACCTTGGCCGAGGATCGACTCGAGACCGCATGGACTCAAGGATCGGCTCAGCCTCCGGGGTCGCCTTGGACGTTGAGGTCCCGGTGGTCAGGGCAGAAGCACCAGTCAGAGCGGCGATCAGCACCTGCTGCTGTTCCATGAAGGTAGCCAAACTGCTCTCCAAGGCCGTCAACCTGAGTCCGAGCTCAGGAGACTCAGCAGCCCCCGACGGCGCTGGGGCCGACGTCGGCTCCCCCGGAGGAGAGTCCACAAGGACTACAGCACTCACGTGACTTGGGGACTCCGGCTCCACATGAGGCAATTTTGCAGGCCTCTCTGGCTCCGAGGACCCGGGACTGCGGTTGGGGCTAAGCGAACTGGCCCTCAAGGGACCAAGAGCGTCCATCGATGCCGCCCCCGTGGGTTTCTTTTTCCTTTTGTGTTCCCGTGAGGGAGACCCCCGCTCAGAAAGATTTTATGCTTTTTTCAAGGCAATAGTGACAATAGTTCCAAGACCTCCAGGTATCCAGCCAGCATGTCCTTGGTGGCTGGTCAGAGGCTGACAAAAAAGGTCCCCGGACCAGTCTTCCATGAGGTGGTAAAATTTGTTTCGCCTAGGTCCTTCACCAGCTTCTCCAAATTGGTTCCAAACAGGAGTTTTCCCTTAAGGCCAGTACAGCCAACAGGGCTTTGGAGAAGAGTCCGCCACCCATTGCCAGAGCCAGGGCTGGAGCCAAAGCCAACACCATGACATAGTCGTTAGGGCACTATCCCTGGCCGCCAAACATACCATGTCATACATGGCATCAGAAAGGAAGGCTGCAGAAGACTAAGAGGGAAATAGTTTCATCAGGGTAAGACAACTAACTGGAGCAGGGCTCGAGATGTCAAGCTTGTACATACTCCCAGCTGTAGAATAGCTGCCGCCACAGTAAACTGATTCTTCAGCAAGGAATTGACCTTGTGGTCCAGAACATTCTTTAAGACCAATCCGCCTTTCACAGGAATGGTAGGGTAACCACCGTGACCTATGCATCCATCTTGGAAAAGTCAATCCATCACCTCCTGCTCCATACCAGAAGAATCTGTCAAGTTCCGGTGGATGAGACTCTGGAAATCAATGCCGCTGCCACCTCCTCCATCTGGAACAAGTGGATCATGCTGGCTTCCACATAGTCTTCTGAAAGTGAGAGTACATCTTCATCCACATCAGAGCCCAATACAGATTCATCTGGGTCAGAGGCATAGTCAACATCTCGGACAGCTCCAACTGTTCCTTATTTTCAGGGAGTGTCCTGCGCTTAGCCAAGGTAATCGAACACAGTTTTTACTTTCAGCCTGCCTGGCACGAGACTGCGTCCGTGGGGGGGGGGGGGGGCACCTAGAGGCTTCAGGGTCTGAATTTCCATGCAAGACCAAGCCTTTTGTAAAAAAAAGGAAAAGAATTTCAGGGAGGACAATCCGGACTCCAGAAGCTTTTCTCTTGGAAAAGGCTCCCCAACACCAGGGGGCATAGCCACCACAATCCTCTGAGGATGAAGAGAGGCTCACAGTACGGTCACTGGAGCCTCTGGCCAGCTGAACACCCTTACCCTTAGCACCATCTTGCACATCCTGCCCTGAGGCAGGTAAGGACGAACTAATTGTGTCCCCCGGCTAGGAGGAAAAAGGCATGCCCTTCAGGGGCAACTCTGAAGCTTTCATACAGGAAGGCAAAGTCCAGAATCTAAGGATGAGGCTCCTCGCTTGCCAGAGGTCAAAACAACATTTCCTGAAAGATGACAGAATTAAGGTATCACAAGAGCGTGCGCTTAAGGCTGTGTTAGCATGTGTGAACTGTGCAAGCGTGTGTGAACTGTGCTTTTATGTAACACACATTAAGGTGCTAGGGAAGGAGCCCACGTTGGAGCCACTTGGGCAGAACAGTGTTAGCGACCATTGGTGCTGTGTAGGGATTTCTCACCGCTTTCTGCACTAGTAATGTTTTTGCCTATTGTGCACCTGGGGGCCGTGCAGTCCACCCTGAATTGCATCCCTCAGAGATGGAACTGGGATCCCCAAAGACAATGACAAGGTCAAGCCTTGGTACGCACCCCCTGAGATCCCCAGGCGTAGGATCCGTGCCGGGCTTAGCTCTACTCCCCCTGAAACTGCTACACTGGCTGAGTTAATTTTAACAGCACTGTGTGAAAGGTAGCTGGCAAGCAGATCTCTCCAAGAACCTTCTGCAATCTTCGGGAGAGAGCATGGGGCAATGAGGGAGGGAGGGAAGGGTGCTGAAGTTATGTGAAGCTACTGTACTCTTCCGGATTCTTCCAAATCCTTCCAATCTGTGGCAGCTCAACAGGCCCTTATCATAAGGGTGTGGAGCTGAACCAATCTTCCCCCTATGCTACCAAAAAGACGCAGTCTAGTACAGCCTCTCACATCACACTCAAGTGAGACAGTCACCCCTTTAGGGCTTGAAGTAGTCATTCACGAGAGTTTACTCAATCTCTTTTCCTCTCAATCTTCAGATTTTCTTCAGAGAGGAGAAAATCCATCCACCATCTGTTGGAGACAAAAAAATACTGAAGGACCTCTGGTGGCTGAAGCGGATAGAGGCATGAGAGTATGTCATTGAAACCTAGGCTTTTCATTGGTTCTTTGTCTCCACCAATCTGCTGGTAGGGGAACATAACCCACTTGTCTGGACCAGTCTAGCAGGACGATATGGAATAGTAAGTTTATTAATATGGATCTTCTCTACTCAAGCAATTTGAACCTGCCACTGATATCCAAGAAGATAAGTAAGATGGTGCAAGGTCATGAATACATTTGAAAGTTAAACACAATTTAAATTCAATTCTGGCTTGAAAGGGCTACTGATCTTAAAAGTGGAGTAGCTATCAATTCGGTTGCATTCATAGAAACACTTAAAACTATGGCAGATAAAAACTATGGGGAGTCATTTTAGAACCCCTATTCTTGCATTGGATGTCTGAAAAGGGGCTTAGAGATGTCCAAAACACAGACGTCTCCATAGCCATTTTAGAAGCCGACTCTGGGGACATCCCTAGTGTGTGGATGTCCAAGTCTAAAAGGGGGTGTGGCCGGGATGTTCCCAGGATCCTGAAGGCCTGGCCAGGGCATTCTCAGGATCCTGATCATTCCCCTCCTGGTCTCAGAAATGTCATGGACGTCTAGCATTGCAATCCCTTCCTCTCCCTCAGAGATCCTCTGTATTTGTTCCATACTTTAATTCTGATACAGTTTTCTATTTATTTGTATAGCATTGCAAGGTCTACACAATGCTGTACAGGAACACGTAATAGACAGTCCCTGCTCATAAGAGCTTATAATTTAATCAAGACAGACAACACAACAAGTGGGGACTAGGATATATCTATGTGAATGGTAAGAAACCACTTAGAAGGTGAATAGGCGACTAGGCAGATCAGGATTCAAAAGCAGTCTCAAAGTAGTGAGTTTTTAGCCTTGATTTGAACAGGGCCACAGATGAAGCCTGATGTACAGACTCAGGTAGTTTATTCTAGGCATAAGGAGCAGCACTGTTGTTGCTATTGTTGTTAATTACCACTGAGTCGGTATCAACTCCTGGCAACCCTCTGGATAGCTGACCTAAACTAAAGATCGAAGTTTGGAGTCAGCAGTGGAAGAGAAGGACACAGATAGAAGGGCTCTGCCAGAAGAGCAGAGCTCCCGAAAAGGGGTGTAGGGAGAGATAAGAGAGGAAGGCTAAGTAGGAGCAGACAAATGAAGGCACTTATAGGTCAGTCGTAGAAGTTCAAACTGGATGTGGAAACAGATAGAGCCAATGAAAAGAGGGGTAGAGGGGTAACATCAGCATAGCGACACTGGTGGAAGATTAGCCATACAGCTAAGTTTTGAACAGATTGAAGTGTGGAGAGATGATTCAGATGAAGACCAGTGAAGAGGAGGTTGCAATAGTCTAGACATGAGATGGCAAAAGAATGGAGGAGGATTTTAATAGTGTGTTCAGAAAGGAAGGGACAAATTTTGCCAATGTTATACAGAAAGAAGCAACATGTTTTAGTTATCTGTTGCATATGTGTAGAGAAGGAGAGAGAGGAGTCAAAGATGACCCCAAGGTTGTGAGCCGAGGAAACGGGGAGTAGAATGTTATCCACAGAAAGAGAGAAAGGAAGAAAGGGGGAGGTGGGCTAAGGGGGACAGATAAGAAGCACAGTTTTGGCCATGTTCAATTTCAGACGGTGGTAACATATCCAGGCACTAATATCAGATAAGGAGGCAGAGATCTAAGTCCTGGATACCTGGTGAGATTTCAGGTGCAGAGAGGCAGACCTGAAAACTGTGGGAGGAGATGACTGTACCAAGGGACTGAGTGTAGAGAGAGAGAGGAGGAGAGGTCCTAATACAGAGCCCTGGGGTACAACAACTGAAAGCGGGATAGCAACAGAGAAGGATCCACCAGAACATACACTAAAAGTGCAGTGAAAGAGATAGGAAGAAGAAAACCAGGAAAGGACTGAACCCCTAAATCCAAGCAAGGACAGAGTATCAAGGAGGTGGTAGTGACTGACAGTGTCAAAAGCAGTAGAAAGGTCAAGAAGGATAAGGATAGAGTAAAAGCACTTGGATTTGTTGAGGAACAAGTCATTGGAGACTTTGGCAAGAGCAGTCACAGTAAATGTAGAGGCAAAAGCCAGATTGCAGTGGATCCAGAAAGGACTGAGAAGAGTGAAAGTCAAGACAGCAGCTGGAAAACCATACGTTCAAGCAGTTTAGAAATAAAGGGGAGGCGAGAGATGGGTCAATAATTAGAAGGACAGGTAGGATCAAGGGATAGTTTCTTGAAGAGAGATGTAACCACACCATGCTTGAAGGCTGCAGAACAGTTGCAGTAGAAAGTGATAGGTTGAGGATACGACAGATGGAAGGGACAACAGTGGAGGAGATGGAGTTTAGTAAATGTGTGAGAATGGGATCAGAGGAGCAGGTAAGTAAGTTTAGAGGAGGCGAGAAGATGTGCGATTTCTTCCTTAGTGATCTTAGAAAACGAAGAGAACGATTTGGGAGTGAAGAAGATTGAGGGAACAATTTGAGGAGTGAAGAGGGGGAAGGGGGATGGAGATGACTCCAGGGGGGGGAACTCAAAAGTAATTTTGTGGACTCTGTCATGGAAGTAGTCAGCCAAGGTCTGAGCAGAAAGGGAAGGAGGAGTTTGTAGGATTGGTACCCTGCTATGGCCTGCTCAGACACCAAAGCCTGAACCTAAGATGGATTCCTGGTACAAGAAACCTTTGCTGTGTCCAGACTTCAGGTTTGCTGAGCTCAAGTAATTGCACATACAGCAAAACTATTGTTCCCAGCCATGATTACATGCAGTTCCCATCCAAGACTGTTCTACTGGTCCTGCACATTTCCAACAGTTTATGAAATAGCATACCATCATCTTCTCTACTTTGTCTGAAGAATGATCACTTGACAACTACTGTCTGATTCGCTGAATTTGACTCACATTATGTCAAGCCATCCAATCACCATACTGTGACAAGGAAAAGTAATTATACACTATATATAGAGGTACTTCAGGGCCATTTTATGCTTTCTGCCTTCCAGTCTCCTCCTGAAAAGACAGGACACACACTGTGTGTGTGCAAGGCCAAAGACTAACCTCAGGACAGAATAACACTCCCACAGATCTAAGACTCTATGTTGTCATGTAGCTCGCCCGGATGGCTGTAGCCAGCGTCACCTAGCCAAGCTGCCTCCTTTGCACTTTGTGCTGTTCCAGAGATTGCCTCGGACCCAGCCAAGCTTCCTCTTGGTAAAACCAAGGTAGTGTAGCTGGTCTTACGTCTCCCACAGTGGGTGGTTTAAATAAATGGCTCTTTTCTGTATTCTAAATGCAGTGCGAGCTTGTGATCTTGGTTGCTATTCAGTGATTTATAAACATAAAATATGCCTTACTGGGTCGGACCAAGGATCATCAAGCCCAGTATCCTGTTTCCAACAGTGGCCAATCTAGGTCACAAGTACCAAGCAGTTTCAGAAAAAGACACACAGGTTCCAAAATGCTTGTATTGGGGCAAGCAGTGGATGTTCCAGGTACTCCTTAATAATGGTTTATGGACTTTTCCTCCAAAAACGTGTCCAAACCTTTTTTTAAGCCCAGCTACACCAATCACTTACTACATCTTCCAGTAACGAATTCCTGAGTTTGATTAGGCATTAAGAGAAAATATTTTTTCACTCAGTCTTAAATGGGTTACACTGTAGCTTCATTGCATGTCCCCTAGTCTTTCTACTTTTTGATGGCATAAACTATCTACGTTTACCCATTCCATTCCATTCATTAATTTATAGACCTCTATCATATCTCCTTCAGCCTTCTCATTTCATTGTTGAAGAGCCCTAACATTTTAATTCTCTCCTCATTGGGGTATCCTTCCATCCCCTTTAACATTTTGGTGGCTCTTCTCTGTACCTTTTCGAATTCCACTATATCCTTTTTAAAGATATGGTGACCAGAATTGCACACAATATTTAAAGTACGGTTGCACCATGGAATGATAAAGGCATTAGAATATCCTTTGTTTTATTCTCCATTCCTTTTCTTATGATTCCTAGCATTCTATTTGCCTTCTTGGCCACCGCTGCATACTGGGCTGAGGGTTTCAACCTGTTATCCACAAGGAGGTCTAAATCTTTTTCCTGAGTGGTGGTTCCTAATGTGGAACCTTGCATCGTGTAACCATAGTTTGGGTTGTTCTTTCCTAGGTGCATAACTTTGCTCTTGTCCACATTAAATATCTGCCATTTGAACATCCAGCCTTCCAATTTATCAAGGTCCTCTTGCAATTTTTTACAATCACCTTGGGTTTTTATCAACTCTGAATAATTATGTGTCATCTGCAAATTTGATTACCTCACTTGTTATTCCTATTTCCAGGTCATTTATGAATATGTTAAAAAGCAGTGGACCCAGCACAGATCCCTCAGGTACTCCACTATTCACCTTTCTCCATTGGTAAAATTGCCCATTCAGCCCTACACTCAGGCTTTCTATCTTTTAACCAGCTCCTGATCCACAAAAGTACACTGCCTCCTATATGTCTTTTTAATTTCGGCAAGAGTCTCTCATGAGGGACCTTGTCAAAGGCTTTCTGAAAATCCAGATACACTATATCGTCCGGCTCACTTCTGTTTATTCACACTGTTAGAAGAATATAACAGATTAGTAAGACAAGACCTTCCCTGGCTAAAGTCATGTTGACTTTCTCCCATTAAACCGTGACCATCTACAAGTTCAATAATTGTTTTTTTTATAAATGGTTTCTACCATTTTGCCCAGTACTGACGTCAGGTTCACCTGTCTGTAGTTTCCCGGATCACCCCTGGAACCCTTTTTAAAAATTGACATTACATTGGCCATTCTCCAATCTTCAGGTATTAGAGATGACTTTAATGATAGTTCATAGATTACTAACAGGTCTGTTATTTCATATTTCAGTTCTTTCAACACCGTTGATATATACCATCTGATCCAAGTGATTTGCTACTCTACAGTTTATCAAACAATTGTAATAGATCTTCCTGGTTTATCGATATTTATTTTATTCTTCCAATGCATCACCTTTAGGGTGACTTCCCTACATCATCTTGAGTAAAGACCAAAGCAAAGAATTCATTCAGTCTCTCTGCTATGGTCTTGTCCCCTCTTAGTGCCCCTTTAACCCCTCTATCATCTAATGGTCCAACTGACACTCACAGGTTTTTTTTGCTATGAATGTACTTGAAAAAGGTTTTATTATGAGTTGCTTCCACAGCAAGCTTTTTTTTCAAATCCTCTTTGCCTGCCTTATCAATACTTTGCATATAACTTGCCAGTGCTTAAGTTTCCAGTTTTTGTTATTTGGCACCTTTATCCATTTCCTGAAAGATGATTTTTTGGCTACAACAGCCTCTCTGACCTCACCTTTAAACCATGCTGGCAGTTATTTTAGCTGGTCTGGGCTTCCAACATAGTATTTTTAAACAATGCCCAAGCTTGAGGTAAATCTTTAACCTTTGCAGCTGCTCCTTTTAGTTTTTCCTTAACTATTTTCCTCATTTTATCATGGTCTTCCTTTTGAAAGTTAAAAGGTAGTACTGTGGATTTCTTCACAGTCCTTCCTCCATTTATTACATCAAACACGATCAAGCTATGATCACCATTGCCAAGTGGCCTCAACACCCGTATCTCTTGCACCAGATCTTATATTCCACTATGGACTAATTCCAAAATAGCTTCCCCTCTTGTTGGTTCATGAACCAACTGCTCCAAGAAGCAGTCATTTATTTCATCCTAGAAACTATCTCCCTAGCATGTCCTGCCATGACACTGACCCAGTCGATACAGAGTAGTTACTCACCTATAACAGGTGTTCTCCAGGAGCAGCAGGAATCAGTCCTCACATATGGGTGTCACTGGCGCCGATGAAGCCCCAGCGGAGCATTTCCCCAGCTTTCCATGAAAGCATTTGGGAATGCTGGCACGCATGCGTGGTTCCCTTCCCACCTAAAGGTGCCATCTTACCTCAGTCAAATGACATAGCTAAGAAGAGCACAAAAAAATGTAAAAACACAAACTATGTACAACTGCAACTCCAAAGGGAGGAGGGAGGGTTGTGAGGACTGATTCCTGCTGCTCCTGGAAAACACCTGTTACAGGTGAGTAACTACTCTTTCTCCAGGACCAAGCAGGAAGTCAGTCCTCACATATGGGTGACTCCCTAGCTCTGGGCTACCAAGGAACACAGGCTGAACAAGAGAACTCCCTCTAGTCCCAGCAGCAAAGAAAGGCTTTTCAAGGACACAACCTCCACCGGTAGCCCAACAGAGGGCAGGAGTTGCCTAAACCTCAAAGAGATTCTGAAGTACTACTTGGCCAAAAGCACTGTCCCTACGGGACTCCCTTTCCAGACAGTAATGGGCTGCAAAAGTCTGGCTTGAAGACCAAGTTGCAGCCCTGCAGATGTCTACCAAGGGCATAGAGCGGAGATGAGCCACTGAGGCAGCCATTGTCCTGACACGATGGGCCGTGACCCCACCCTGCAAAGGAAGGTCAGCCGCCCTGTAAGCCCAGGTGATACAGTCAGCCACCCAGATGGACAAGGTACGCTTGGACACAGCTAACCCCAACTTAGTGGGGTCAAAGGATACGAAGAGCTGAGTAGCCCTTCTATGCCCCTGCGTATGGTCAAGGTAGAAGGATAAGGCCCTCCTACAGTCCAGGGTATGCAGGACTGCTTCAGCCTGGCTTGCATGAGGCCTAGGGAAGAATGTTGGAAGAACCACCTCCTGATTGAGGTGGAAAGAGGAGACAACCTTAGGGAGGAACTTGTGATGAGTCCTGAGGACTACCCTGTTCCTATAAATCCTGGTGTAAGGCCTATCACAGACCAGGGCCTGAAGATCACTCACTCGCCTAGCCGAGGTAAGGCCTATCAGGAAGAGTGTCTTCCAGGAGAGGAAGCGCAGTGGACAAGTAGCCATCAGCTCAAAGGGTGGGCGAGTCAGTTGCTGCAAGACCACATTCAGCTCCCACTCAGGAGCAAGAGGACGGATGGAGAGCTTGAGCAAAAGCAAGCCCCTGAGAAAGCGGGACACCAAGGGGTGACCTGACAAAGAATGTCCCTCCACCAGTGAGTGGTGAGCTGCTAAAGCCGAGAGGTGGACCCGAACAGAATTGGACTCAAGTCCCTGATTTGATAAGTGCAATAAGTACTGAAGCACTACTGGCACAGTACAGGAGAAAGGATCCTCTGTACATAGCTGACACCACCCAGAAAACCTTTTCCATTTGAGAGCATAGGCTTTCCTAGTGGACTGTTTTCTAGAGGCTAGGACAACCTCCTCAACTTCCTGAGGCAGGCCCCAGGGAGCCAAGACTACCCTTGCAGCCTCCAGGCCATCAAATTGAGAGTCTTGAGATTGGGGTGTAGTAAGGAACCCTGCTCCTGAGAGAGAAGGTCGGGTTGCAAACCCATCCACCACCAGTTGAAGCAGAAGAGGAAACCAAGGCTGTCTCGGCCATTTGGGAGCTACCAGCAGGACCGAGGCCTTGTCCCGAAGAATCTTGAACAGAGTTCGGGCCACCAAGGGCGTGGGAGGAAACGCATACAGGAGGCCCCGAGACCAGGACATCAGAAAAGCATCTGGTGCGATCCTCAAAGGATGTGGTTGCCTGGAGCAGAACTGGGGTAGCTGCTTGTTTAGTGGACTGGCAAAGAGATCTATCCAAGGGAGACCCCACTTCAGGAAGATCTTTTGAACCACCAAGGGATGCAGCTGCCACTCATGGGGCTGCAGAATCTTGCTCAACCGGTTGGCCAGGTAGTTCTCCTGGCCTGGGATGTACACCGCCTTGAGAAGCATGTGGTGCTTCAGGGCAAAGGAACAAAGGTCCTGAGCCTCTCGACAAAGGATCTGGGACCCAGTGCCGCCCTGCTTGTTCACATAAAACATGGCCACCTGGTTGTCTGTTTGAATCAAGACTGAGCGGTGAGCCAGGGCTGGAGAAAAAACTCTGAGAGCCAAGCGGATAGCTCAAAGTTCCAGCAGATTGATCTGTTGGGCTGCCTCCCAGGGAGACCAGAGGCCTTGGGTACACTTGTCCAGACAATGAGCACCCCAGCCCTTCAGAGAGGCGTCAGTGGTGAGGACCACTGAGTATTCTGGCATTTGGAATGGCATTCCTTTGAGTAGACTGTGTGGATGTAGCCACCAGCTGAGGGAGGGCAAAAGGGGTTTGGACACCTTTATCTTGTCTCCTAAGTGGCCTATGGCTTGAGACCACTGAGTCCGAAGGCACCACTGTGCAGGACTCATATGGAGCCTGGCATTGGGAGTCACATGTACTGTCGAAGCCATGTGACCCAGAAGCCTGAGGCAGAGTCTGGCGGAGAACCAGGGACTTGCTCAGAAACTGCTTTGCCACGTCCATCAGCCTTTGAGCCCTGTCTTCTGGCAAGAATGCCTCTGCCAGTTGAGAATCTAACCTTGCCCCTATGAACTCCAAGTTCTGGGATGGGAGCAAAGTGGACTTTGCGAAATTTATGACAAAGCCCACCTTTTGAAGCAGAGCAATGGTGTTGAGGGTGGCTTGTCCGGCCTCCAGGGACGTCTGACCCCTGATGAGCCAGTCGCCCAGATAGGGAAAGACAAAGATGCCTTGATTTCTTAGGTAGGCCGCAACCACTGCCAGGCACTTGGTAAAGACCCTGGGAGAGGAGGATAGGCCAAAAGGTAGTACTCTGTACTGATAATGGTTCCCTCCCAAAATGAACCTGAGGTACTTTCTGTGGTCTGGATGAATGAGGATGTGAGTATACGCATTCTTTAGATCTAAGGAGCATAGCCAATCTCCCTGCTGGAGGTAGGGCAGAAGTGTTCCAAGAGTAAGCATCTTGAACTTTTTTCTCTAGGAACTTGTTGAGGTTTCTGAGGTCCAGAATGGGTCGAAGGCCACCGGTTCGTTTGGGTATCAGGAAATACCTGGAATAGAATCCGTGACCTTGCAAGTGGGGAGGCACAGGCTCCACCGCCCTGTCCACCAACAGACCATGAAGCCCTTTTAGGAGGAGGTCTGTGTGCAGGGGAGGCCTTGGAGGCTCCCCCGGAAAATATGGTGGAGGCAGTTGGTGAAAATGGAGGGCATAGCCATTGTGGACTATGTCCAGCACCCAACTGTCCCCGGTGATAAGGGGCCACTGGTGGGCAAAGAGAGCGAGGCGACCTCCTGTGCAGGGTGGGGAGAGCAGTGGAGGAGAGGCTACACTCAAGGAGTCAAAACCCCCCACCATGCTAAGTTGGAGCAGGGGCCGGAGGCTTGGGGGTCCTCTGCCTACGGGGCCCATTACCCTGGCCCTTGGCTTGCTGACCCTGGGGGGCAGCTTGGGCAGCCTGATACTGAGGGTACTGTTTGTAGGCAGTGCCCTTCCTCGGGTATTTATGTGAAGGGGCAGAGGTCTTCGACAGCCTTGTCCTGGTAAGGTGTTCTGTCTCGAGCTGAGCAGCCTTTTCGGTCACGGGTTTGCCAAAAAGGTTCTCACCCTGGCAGGGGACATCGACCAACTTGTCCTGAACCCATGGCTCGAGGTCCGATGACTGCAGCCACGCCTGGCGTCGAGCCGCGATGCCGGCAGCCGCTACTAGGGCCGAAGCCTCGAAGCCATCGTAGGCGGCGCGGGAAATGAACTTCGAGCATTCCCAAATCCCCGAGGACAAGGTCTGAAATCTCTGCAAGGGTTCCCCGGAGAGACCAGCAGAGAAGCCGGCCAGTTCTTTGGCCAGGTCCCGCAAGTACATGCCCATGTACAGCTGGTAAGACTGGACACGGCAAGCAAGCATCAACCACTGGAAGCACTTCCTACTGACGCCATCGAGGTTGCGGGCCTCCCTGCCAGGGGGCACCGCAGAGTGCATCTTCTGGCTCTTCAGACGATGCATGGCCGATTCCACAACCATGGAATGGCGTTGTAGCTGCGATTTCTGGAAACCAGGGCTTTTGCGGAGTCGATAAATGGAATCGACTCGCTTACTTAGAACAGGCGCCGAGGTCGGGGCCTCCCACATTCGGAAGAGGAGCCGTTCCAGCATCGGAGGAACCGGGACAGTAAAGGCCTCCTTCGGAGGAGAGTCGTACTGTAGAGCATCGAGCTCCTCGGTTCGAGGCTCTTCCTCGGGATCGGCAGGGATAGCCAAGGAAGCGGCCATATCCCGGACGAACTCCGAGAACCTAGTGTCCTCCGGAGGGGATCTACTCCGGGGATCAGACTGCGGTGAGTCCGACGGGACGCACCGAGTCTTAAAAGTATCGGGAGACTCCTCGTCCTCCATCTCCCAGGCGGACTCATCCGAGGAGGAGCCAGGGTCCGACCCCGCGGGGCCCCGAGGCAGCCGCCCCAATGCTGGGGGCACCGGCGTCGACACCCTCGGTCCCGAACGGGAGGTCGAGGGAGACCTCGACCGAGGACGACTTCGAGCCATGAGGGTCTCGAGTATCGGCTCAGTCTCTGGGGTTGACTTCGAAGTCGACGTCCCGGTGGTCGGGGCAGATGCACCAGACAGGCTGGCCATCAGTGCCCGCTGCTGCTCCATGAAGGCAGACAGTCTGCACTCCAAGGCTGTCATCCTGAGACTCAGCTCGGGAGACGTAGCAGCCACCGACTCGGGCCCCGGCGGCGTCGGGCCCGACGTCGGCTCTCTGGGAGGAGAGTCCACGAGGACTATGGGGCTTACGTGTCCAGCAGACTCCGGCACCACGTGAGGAACTTTGGCAGGCTTCTCTTGGTCCACGGGCCCAGGACGGCGGTCGGGGGTCTTAGACCTGGCCCTCGAGGGACCAGGAACCTCCTCCGACGCTGCCCTCGCGAGCCGCTTCTTCCTCTTACGTTCCCAGTCGGGGGACCCCCTGTCCGAGGAGCTTCGATGGCGCTCGGGATCAGAATCCCGAGATGTCGAGGCCTCAGATGAGGTCCGGGCCCGGCCGGAGGCAGAGTCCGAGAAAAACCTTTCCTTTTGATGCTGTCGACTCTTTAGTGCCTTGGAAGACATCTTCCCACATGGCCCACACGACTTTGGGTCGTGGTCAGGGCCGAGGCACCGAAGGCAGCAGTCGTGTGTGTCGGTGAGAGACAATTTTCTTACACTGATCACACTTTTTGAAACCACTGGAAGCCATCGGGGAAAAAATAGCCCCAGCGAGGTCAAAAGACTGGCCTTCCAGTGAAAATTGAAAAAAGGGCGCGAACGCCAGCCACGAAGGACAAAAACCGAAAAATGAAGAAAAACGGGCTCGATACCGGTGTACCGAACCCGGCGGGAGGGGAAACAGCGTCGAACCGGAGAAAAAATAGCGAAAATCACCGAAGAAAAAAATCACTTTTATCCGGGAGAACAGGACACACGTCCGATGGGCTTCTCGGAAAAAAAGAGACTGAGGTAAGATGGCACCTTTAGGCGGGAAGGGAACCGTGCATGCGTGCCAGCATTCCCAAAGGCTTTCATGGAAAGCTGGGGAAATGCTCCGCTGGGGCTTCATATGACACCCATATGTGAGGGCTGACTTCCTGCTTGGTCCTGTAGAATGGGATAATTGAAATCATCCATTATTACTACTGTGTTGTAACTTTTATTAGCCTCCCTGATTTCTTTGAGCATTTCATCATCCATTTGTTCATTCTGGCCAGGCATTCGATAGTACAACCCCACTGCCATTGCCTTCCCCCTTTTACATGGAATTTCAATCCATAGAGATTCTACAGTGTATTTTGTTTCCTGCAAAACTTGAATCCTGTCTGACTCAATGCCCTAACAGAGTGCAACCCCTCCACCAATTTGATCTACCCTATCATCGTGATATAATTTGTACCCAGGTATCACAGATCCACTTTCATCCTACTGGTAGTCTTCCTTCCACCAGGTCTCAGATTCCAATCATATCCTAACCTCTCATTTGGTGCTATATATTCTAACCCTCCCATCTTATTTTTTAAGACTACAAGCATTTGCATACAAGCATTTTAGAGATTGTACTTTAGTCATATCAATCTGATTATCGGTAGGCAGGGGTAATTTGCAATCTTTAAGCTCTGTCTGCTCTGTACTTAAGGGCATTTTGGGTTACTTTTGTCTTTATTAGAACCTCTGTCAATATGCCCTAACTTCAATCTTTTGCTAGTATCCTTCACCATCATTCCAACACATGTGCTCTTGGACTGTCGGCTTTCCCATATTACCATGCCAGCAGCTTGGTTCCATCCCAGTTAAGGTGGAGCCCATCCCTTCAGAAAAGCCCCTCCCTTTCCCCAGAATGTTGCCCAGCTCCTAACAAATTCAAAACCCTCTTCCCTGCACTATTGTCTCATCCACACATTGAGACACTGGAGTTCTGTCTGCCTTTTGGGTCCTGCATATGGAACAGGATGCATTTCTGAGACACTTGCATAATTTGCTTATTATAAATTAATATGAGGTAGCATTTCCTTTATTTTTCTACACACACACACAGACTTGGCGCTCCTCCGTGGTTCATTTGTCAGATAGTCTCATAGGACCCATGACAAAGGGAAGTAGCAAGCCTCTTTTAAACCAATCAAGTATATATCCACCAAAGTGCTTCCTCAGATTACTTCTGAGTCTACAGCCTCTTTCACTTTCATCCTATGACCCCTTGCTCCATAACTTCCTTCAACTGGAAGAGGGCCACCTCTTGTGCATTTATAGCAAAAATGTATTTAAATACCCCTATCATATCATCCCTCTCATGCTTTTCCTCCAAAGTATACATATTAAGATATTTAAATCTATCCCCATATGCCTTATGGTGAAGACCAGTGACCATTTTAGTAGCTGTCCCTGGACAGATTATCCTATTTATAACCTTTTGAAAGTGCGGTCTCCAGACTTATACCAAGGCAGTATCACCTCCTTTTCCCTACTGGCTACCCAAGCATCCTTCTGGCTTTTGCTGTAATCTTTTCTGTTTGACCACTTTAAGATCATCTAATACGATCATCACCTCCCCCCAGGTCCTGCTCTTCTTTTATGCACTTGAAGTACTTCACCTTCTATACTGTATTGCTCGCTTGTTTTTTTTGTATGCCAAATGTATGACTTTGCATTTTAAAGCATTAAATCTTAGCTGCCCGATTCTTTACTATTTTATAGAAACACAGAAAATAACAGCAGATAGAGACCATATGGCCTATTGTTCACTATAAGTTTGGCAGCAGTATTTTGTAACATCTGGAGGAAAAGTACAGATCACTGTGGCAACCCTAAATGTAAGATATTGCCGTAATTATGTGCATAAGAACTACTGCTAGGACCTCCCCTTGCAATTGATTGGAAGAAAGAAATTTCTTGATCTGACAAATCAGATGAAGGCAGAAAAAAAGAATTGAAAATAACTTCACTAATATAAAGTCCAAATAGAAGAGTGAAGCCTAGGGTAGTAACCCCTAGACTTCGAACAGATGATTGTAAAGTCAAGTGTGTACTGTCTATTGTTGGACCAATAGTCAGAATAGGTGTTTCATTTTATATGCAGGACCATACCAAGCTAGAAATGCGCACTGTGTGACTAACTAATCTGGCGCCCCTCCTCCCCCCAGCCACATGCAGTAATTCACTCTTTGAGCTTCCTGGAAGCCTACTGATGATATTGGTGCCCTTTCTATACTTGTGCTCTGTGCGGCGCACCGCTCATACAGCCAAGGGTATGGTCCAATCACACTGATCCATAATACAATTGCATTCCCATTTAATTTGAAACTTTTTCAGCATCCAAATTTTAACTTCTTCAGAACAGCCTTTAAAAGAATTGGGAAAAAAATGTTACTTTACCTGTTTTCATAAATCCTGGATGTTCAGCTATGTTTGAGCTGTTTAAAAGTTTTACTGCTTTTCGGTAATTGCCTCTTAAATATTCAAAATTACTCTTCAGAAAAAGAGAAGCAGCAGACTGTGAAAAGAAAATTATTAACTTAGAAGGATGCTTTTTAAGTTCTCCAAACAGAATCAAAAACTTCACTACTGGCATTCTCCATTTCCATTAATAAAAAAAGCATAGTTACTCATCTGTGACATGTGTGGGGACAGCAGGAATCAGTCCTCACATATAGGTGACATCAGCACCGACAGAGCCCTCACGGAAGCATCCCCCCAGCTTTCAAAGAAAGCCTTTGGGTGATGCCACCATGCATGCGCGGTCCCCCTCACGCCCAATGGTGCCATCTTGCTCAGTCAGATGACATAGCTAAAAGACGACAAAAATAAAAGATGGTAAAGGAGCAACTCCAAGGGGAGAAGAGAGGGTTGTGAGGACTGATTCCTGCTGTCCTCACACCTCTTACAGGTGACTAACTACGCTTTCTCTGAGAACAAGCAGGAAGTCAGTCCTCACATATGGGACTCCCCAGCTACAAGCTACTGAAAACCCATAGCAAAAACAGGGCTCACGCAAGAGAAGTGCAAGCAGCAGCAATTTTAGTCCGTGCACACAGACTACAGTATGATCCCTGTGTTCACTGAAGCCAGCACTCCGATAGCCTGAAAACAGAAGGGTCGGAGGGTAGGAGTTGCCTAGATCCCAAAAAGGTTATGGAGCACAGCCTGGCCAAAGGCACTGTCCCATCAGGACTCTCTTTCCAGGCAGTAGTGAGCTGCGAAAGTATGGGCTGAAGACCAGGTGGCGGCCTGGCAGATGTCCACCATCGGGACAGAGTGCAAGTTTGCCACGGAAGCTGCCATGGCCTGGACATGGTGTGCCATGGTGCGGCCTTCCAGTGGAAGCTTTGCCTGCCCATAAGCAAAGGCAATACAGTCCGCCACCCAAGTGGACAGCATACGCTTGGTCACAGCCTCCCCCAGCTTACTGGGGTCATAGGAGATGAAAAGCTGAGAAGCTTTGTGGTGGCCTTGGGTGCGTTGGATGTAGAAGGATAAAGCCCTCTTAGAGCCCAATGAGTGAAGGACCGTCTCCGGCCGACTGGAGTGAGGTCTTAGGAGGAAGGTAGGAAGCACCACTTCCTGGTTAAGGTGGAAGGGCGACACTACCTTCGGCAGGAACTTGGGGTGCGTGCGAAGCACCACCCTGTTCTTGTAGAACCTGGTGTAGGGTGCCTCTGCCACGAGGGCCTGGAGCTTGCTAACCCTGCGAGCGGAAATAACCGCAACCAGGAAAACCACCTTCCAAGAGAGGTAGCAAAGGTGGCAGGTAGCCAGAGGCTCGAAGGGCGGGCGAGTGAGCTGCCCCGACATCACACTGAGGTCCCATTGGGTCGCCGGAGGGCAAGCCAGGAGTTTTGACATGAACAAGCCCTGAAGGAAGCGGGTCACCAAAGGTTGGACCCGAGAGGGGCTTACCATCCACCAGGTGGTGTGCCACCAGGGCACACAGGTGCATCCGGACGGAGTTAGATTGGAGCCCGGATTGGGAGAAGTGGAGAAGCTACTGCAACACCAAAAACACCGGGCAGAAGGGATCAGCCCCATGATCAGCACACCAAACAGAGAACCTATGCCATTTGAAGGTGTAAGCCTTCCTAGTAGAGGTCAGCAGAATGTCTTCAACCTCAACCGGAAGGTTGAGGGGGGCAAGAGTCACCCTCTCAGCAGCCACGCTGTCAACAAGAGGGACCCCAGGATGAGGTGTAAAAGAGAGCCCTCCTCCTGAGATAGGAGGCCTGGGGACCTCCACTGCCAACTGCAGTAGCAGCGGGAACCACGGCTGCCTGGGGCACCTGGGAGCTATCAGGATAAGTGAGGACCTGTCGCAGAGGGTCCTGAACAAGGTCTTGGTGATCAGCAGCGGAGGGAAGGGGTACATGAGGCCTTCCGACCACGAGATTAGAAACTCATCCGCTGCCACCCTGGAGGGGTGGGTCTGCTGGGAACAGAAGCGATGCAACTGAAAGTTGTCTGGACTGGCGAACAAGTCCATGACGGGTTACCTCCAGAGCTGGAAATGTCAGCTGGCTATCCCGGGGTCCAGCTGCCACTCGTACAGCTGGAAAACCCTGCTGAGTCTGTCAGCCAGCAGGTTGTCTTGGCCTGGCAGATAAAGCACAGTTACTTACCTGTAACAGTTGATCTCTGGGAACAGCAGGAATAAGTCTTCACATATGGGTACGTCGGTACCGATGGAGTCCGCGCGGGAACGCTTCCCAGCGTCCAATCAGAAAGCTTTTGGAAGCATCCCAACACGCCTGCGTGCTGCCTTCCCAACTGCCTCTCCTCAGTTAAGTTTTAAAGCTGAGACAAAGAGAGAGAGAGCAAGGAAGGGAAGATAGAGATAGAGAAATGCAACTCCTAGGGGAGGTGGGTGGGTTGTGATGACTTATTCCTGCTGTTCCCAGAGATCACCTGTTACAGGTAAGTAACTGTGCTATCTCCAGGAACAAGCAGGAATGAGTCTTCACATATGGGGAACTCCCAAGCTCAGATGCCCAGAGGGAATCCTAGCATGTTGCAAGTCTAGAACGAGCCATGCTATTCCTCAGGACCTCAGGCATCCTGGGGATGGAGTGTAGGAGTTGAATACAGAAAAGGAGCTGTGGAACAGCTGGCTAGAACAGGGCTTCAAAAGTGGAAGACCCTGCATCGAGGGCATTTAGTAGTAAAATATTGTAATCTGGGCCTCCCTTGTTGGCATAGCACAAGTGCACTGAGCTACATATGGATCTGACAGAAGAGCCAGTGAATGTGCTCAAGAGGTACCTCACTGAGAAGTAGAGGTAATAAAGCAGAACAAAAACAAGTGGAGGTCAGAACCCTTCAGGGTGAGAAATAGCCCCAGGGGAAAACTGGGGTAGGAGACGCAGAAGGTACTATTAAAGGAAGCTTACGCTGTTTTGGTCCAAAAACAGTACAAATGTAGGACCAAGAGAAAAAAAAGAGTCTGACCCAACTGGACTGGGGTTGGAATCAGTCCATGTAGGGGAGAAAGGGTATGGAGACCCTTGTATCTGATAAGAAAGTAAGGACAGACTCAGGAGCGCTAAGCTTTAGAGCAACTGAAGCTCCGCAATGTCTTTCCTAAATGGGGTCAATTAGGAAAGAAAAAGGTACATGGAGAGCTTCAGGAGTACCTAACCTGATTAGCGGGGTGCCCCAGGGTTCGGTCCTGGGCCCGGCACTGTTCAATGTATTTGTGAGTGATATTGCTGAAGGACTGAATGGAAAAGTCTGTCTTTTTGCAGACGACACAAAAATTTGCAACAGAGTGGACTCCCCCGAGGGAGTGCTTAACATGAAGAAAGATCTACAAAAGCTGGAAGACTGGTCTAAAGCTTGGCAACTACGATTTAATGCAAAAAAGTGCAGTGTTATGCACTTGGGTAGCAGAAATCCAAGAGAAATGTATGCGATAGGGGGAGAAAGGTTGGTATGCACAGTTCACGAAAAAGACCTTGGTGTGATTATCTCTGCTGATCTCAAGGTGGCAAAACAGTGCGACAAGGCGGTGGCAAAAGCCAGGAGGATGTTGGGCTGCATACAAAGAGGGATTACCAGCAGAAAAGAAGAGGTACTTATACCACTGTATAGGTCACTGGTGAGGCCTCACTTGGAATACTGTGTTCAGCTTTGGAGACCATATCTTGCAAAGGATGTAAAAAGACTGGAGACTGTTCAGAGGAAGGCGACCAAAATGATTTGGAGCCTGTGTCAGAAGCCTTATGAGAAGAGACTTGAAGACCTAAATATGTACACTTTGGAGGAAAGGAGGGACAGGGGAGATATGATTCAGACCTTTAAATATTTAAAGAGAAATGATGAACAAACAAACCTCTTCCAAAGACGGGGAACCTGTAAAACAAGAAGCATAACATGAAACTGCAAGGGGGTAAATTGAAAGGCAATATCAGGAAATATTTTTTCACTGAAAGGGTGGTGGATGCTTGGAATGCCCTCCCGATGGAAGTGGTAGGGGCGAACACGGTGACGGAATTCAAAAAGGCATGGGACAAACACAGAGGATCCCTTTACAGAAATAGGATAAAAACAAAATAAACGGTACCATCTAACTTCTGAACCATATAACGTCTCAACAAATAGGGGTGTCCTACATGGAGTGGTGGGTTTACCACTTAACACGGATATGGGGAGGGGTGGCCTGTGCGGAGCGACAGGTGCACCTACTCTTGCCATCTTGCTGGGCAGACTGGATGGACCATGCTGGTCTTTATCTGCCGTCAACTACTATGTTACTATGTTACTATGTAACCTGAAAAGGTTATGGTAAGGAAAAAGTTTCTTAATTACCACAGGGAGTGGTTATAGGTGTAGCCCCCTAAGTATGCTGGCACAGCACTGATAGGGGTAGTGTCCATCTGTCAGGATCATATAGGAATGTAAGGATATCTGAACCAGACAGATAAGTAGATGGATACAGATCTCTCTCTCTCTATACACATATAGGGTATATATGCACATATCTATAAAGCGATAGGTATGGGCAGAAGAGACACAGATATATATATATACTTTTCTATATATATCTATATATATCTATAGATACCTAGATGAATAGGCAGGCGTATAGACACGTCTCCAGGTATATGGATGGAGAGATGTCTATAGAATCCCATCCCCCCTAGGGATATAGGGAAGAAGATTCATCTGATAGCAAGTAGGTTGATACCTGCTTGAATAGATAGAGAATCCTTTTTTTCCCCTGGTTATGACTGGCAGAGTCAGAGGAAAGGTCTCTCTGACAAGGCTGAATTCTTTGCAGAATTTGAGCTCTTGAATAACCAGGAATGGCCTACGTGAAAATTGCAGAGGATAACTTCAGTCTGCAGACAGGAAGTCCAGATATCTTTAGAATTGCAGTATGGAGAATGGAGAGAGGATGCCTCTGGAGGAAGATACCCTAATGATCCGCCTATGAGGGCAGGATGGGTATTTGGTGTCCTCTAGCTGCCATTGAAGAAATCTATCTCTGACGAGAAGACCCAAGGAGATATGGGCCAAGCCAGGGAATTGGCCCTCCTTTAGGCTTTCACGTAATGAAAGGCCTGAGGCTGATGCCTCAAAAGAGATTTAAGATGAGATGGAAAGGGTAGGGAATACCTGCCAGACATGAAACATTACTGGGGGAACCCCCCCTAACCATCTGGGGTTATCTGCTAGGCAAGACACTAATGCTCTCTAGCAAAGGCCCATAGTGCAAAGCTACTCTGTAGAGATGCAGAGAGCATGCTGCAGGTTGGTTAGAAGAAAAAACTGGCTGTGGAAAGCCAGCAGGTAACCAGCCATTCTGCCAAGGACAAGGGGGTGAAGAATAGAAGTTAACTAATAGGGCTTCCCAAACAAGGTTGATAGCCTGTTTGGGACTTAGCACTGAGGCTAGGAGGATTGCTAGTGGAGGGGAAGCCCTGGTTGTGTAGTGAACAAAACCAGTGGCTTAACCACTAGGAATTGCTGTATCTGCAGCAACTAACAGGGCAGCATGGAAAATTTATTTTCCCTCTTCCTTTTTTAGATTGGGAAAAAGAAACAGACATGGTAGGACTTCCTATTGTCTGATGAGATGTCATAAGGTAACAAGGGGGAAGACAACTCCAGAAGGGAGAATCCCCCGGTAGAATAGGTAGAGGACTATAGGGGCTTACCCATGTAAAAGAGCCACTCTTACAAACCAAACGTTATAGTAAGAGGGAGGTAAGACAGAGTTGCAAGAGACCGACTATGGAGGAAGTCTGACAGGTGAGATGATACATGCCAGTACAGGGAAACAACTGTCTATTGATAGTTGTTACCTCTCGTTCCTCCAAGAGGAAGAGGAAAATCTGTTAAGTATGGGCATGATCATCAGACTCTTAGAGAAAAGATGTCTCATGAAGAGATATCTAGGTAGGTTAGGATAAATTTAGTGCAGATACTGCAAGTGAAAAGAAGCAGACTGCCACCCTAACCACCAACCAAGAGGGACAATGATCTATTGGAAACCCTGCAACTGCTGAGTTTGTTGACCCTGTTGAGTTTGTGGATTCTTCAGACCAGGGCGATGTTTCCCCTGTCTGGGAACATCTGTATGATGGGCAGATGGAGAAAACCTTCTCCCCCTAGGGGAAGAAAGTTTGGTAGGACATTTCCTACCAACTGGGAAAGAGGAAGGCGTAGAACAGCCTCTGGAAACAGGAATGTCAGTGGTTAACTGAGCAACCTGGAGTAAAGACTCCTTGTTGAAGGGATTTTCTCCAGTGCAAGGAGTATTTCCCAGTCTTTCTTGTGCCCATTTGTCCAAGTCTGAAGCTTGGAGCCAGGCTCTACGTCATGCTCCTATAGCTATAGCAGAAGTCCTGCTAACAGACTCAAAGGAGTCTAGGGAAGCACGAGTAAGAAACCTAGAGATATTTTGAATATGACTAACCAATGAGGAATAGTCTGCACTCTTGGGCTCTTGAAGAAAAGGAGTCAAAAGATATAATTTCTTTGTGACCTCCTCAAGAGATAGACCCATATAAAAAATATATGAGAGAATTCTTGCTGAAAGCATGGATGTCTGGAAAGTTTGACGTCCAAAGGCATCTAGTGTCTTAGACTCACGACCTGGCGGACAAGAAGAGTGCTTTTTATTACTCTTCACCCGCCTCATTGCTGATTCTATCACAATGGAATGATGAGGAAGTTGAGTCTTTTGAAACCCTGGAGAGGGGGGCACCTGATATAGAAGATCAGTTGCTCTGGAAGGTGGGGGTACCTTTAAAGGAGCTTCCCACATTCGTAGAAGGAGTTCCTGCAAGGAAGGATGCAAAGGAAGCATTATGTTCTCCTTTGCTTTGCTAGGAACAGAGAGGGATTCTGTATTCCTTTGTGTAGGATCCCGTCCAGGAATAAGAATGGCAAGTGATGTTGCCATATCCAGGAGGAAAGTCCGAAAAGAAGGATCCCCAGAGGGAACTTCCTTTGGATAGGCTAGATCTGATGAAGAACTAGCGATGGCACCGAGGGATCTATCCAAATATATAGGAATAGAAGATCCTGAATGGTGCAGTATGGGATCCTTAGAGGATGGTCGCTGGTACTGCAGGTCAGGACCAGCGACAGTCGGTAACAATCGTCCATGCTAGGGATCGATTCCAAACTCGGCATCGAGGGAAGCGAGCCTGACGAGAGAAGCATGGAAGGCACCGACAGCACTGGTAATGTGGATATCGGTACCGACTTCGGTACCGTATCTGATACCGGTGGATGAAGGACAGCCGGTGGCAACTAACGGTATCTGAGGAACCGAGAGTTGCGGATCCAAATTATCGGAACCAAGCCTTCGGTACCGACTGGAGTCGGTACCAAGGCGAGTCGGTACCCAGTCCTCCAGACTGGAGATGGATTCCAGACTCAGCATCGAAGGAAGCGAGTCTATCGATGCACGTCTGGAGGGTACCGACATCGGTACTAGTATCGGTGCCAGTACCGATACTGGAAGGTCAGTCTGGAGCATATCCACCGGTCCAGCAGGTACCGAGGACGTCAGACGACGATCCTTGGTGAGGAATGCTTCATCCAACACCAGTGCCGATGCCGGGGTATCGGTACCGCTTGAAGCAGATGCCACCACCGGACATGGCTCAGGTATGTTCTGTGAGGGGTGAACCTCAGGAACAACCTGAAACCCCACACAGGCTTTGGAGGCCGAAGACTCCCACCGGGGTTTTGAAGCCAGTGGATTCTTGAGGACAAGGCCATAGGCATCTCTATGCTGTGCATGAGAACTGCCGCTCGAGGACTGGCTAGTCTTAACAGACTGTTTTTGGGTTACCTGATTCTGTGTAGAAGATATGGTCAGTGCCCTGAAGTTGGAGGGGGACCGCGTGTCGAGGGGAACTCGATGTTGAAAACTTCTTCTCACAATACTATTGCCCGAGGGCTCCGGAGGAAAATGGTCAGGACCCAAGCAGGTTAGACACCAATTGTAAGTGTCTAAAAATAAAGTTGTACCGCCACAGTTTGTACATTTCTTTGGGAAAGTGGCTGGCGGATCCATGAAGGAAAATGGAGAGGCCTAGAAGGGCTGAGAAACCGTGAGACACTAAGGAAGAAAAAATATTCCTTAAAAAGGAAAATTTTACAAGAAAAGAAAAAAAACAAACACCGGCGGTACCGGTAGCGTCGGGAAAGACAGCCGCGACCACAAGAAAACTAAAAAATAAAAGAAGAATTTTCTGCGGTGACAGGACGTCGTCCTGCCGGCTCCGTGGAAAAACGAAAACTGAGGAGAGGCAGTTGGGAAGGCGGGAAGGCAGCACGCAGGCGTGTTGGGATGCTTCCAAAAGCTTTCTGATTGGACGCTGGGAAGCGTTCCCGCGCGAACTCCGTCGGTACTGACGTACCCATATGTGAAGACTCATTCCTGCTTGTTCCTGGAGATACTGCCCTCAGGAGGATACCCTGTTGGATCGCATACAAACAAAGACCCAGTGCCTCCAGGCAAAGGACATGGGATTCCATGTCCCTTTGTTTGTTCACGTAGAACACTGCCACCTGGTTGTCCGTCTGGACTAGGACTGGCTGGTGGCATAGGTGGTGACAGAAAACTCTCAGAGCGAGGTATATCACCCGGAGCTCCAGGAGGCTGATCTGTTGGGTGCTCTCGTCTGGTGACCAGATGCCCTGGGGGTGCAGAGGGTTCCGCAGTGGGTTCCCCAGCCAAGCAGGGAGGCATCCGTGGTGAGGACCCTTGAGTGGCTGGGAGTCTAGAAGGGCATGCCCGCTTCTAGGTGTTGGGGAGAATGTCACCAGACCAGGGAATCCGCCAACTGGCGGGTCACTGCAACCCTGTCCCGGAGGCGCCCTGTGGCCTGAGACCACTGGTCCCGGAGACACCACTGTGCCGCCCTCATATGAAGGCGATAGTCTAGGGTGACGTGGACTGTGGAGGCCATGTGCCCGAGGAGACGCAGAAGGTGCTGGGCAGGCACTGAGAGACGGTGTTGTATATCTCAAGCCAGAGATCTGAGACGATCTGCCCAGTCTTTTGGCAGGAAGGCTTTGGCCTGGAGGGCGTCGAGCTTTGCCCCGATGAACTCCAGACATTGCGCCGGGAGGAGGTGAGACTTGGGGTAATTTATGACAAAGCCAAAGTGCTGCAGAACCTGGATGGTGCATGCAGTGGCCTGCTGCACCTCGCATGCTATGCCTCCCCTTATGAGTCAGTCATCCAGGTAGGGAAACACAAAGACCCCTTGGAGCCTGAGGAAGACGTTCCTCCATAGGCTGCTGATCTCCTTGGGGTAGGAGGAGTCAAAAGCTCCCCCCCCCCCCTTGGCTGGGCCAGAGCAGGTGCCTGGGGTTTTAGAGCCTTCTGCTTACACCGGCCATGCCCATGTCCCTTGGCCTGCTGACCCTTTTGGGGAGCCAGGGAGGCCTGATAGGGTGGGTAGTTTCGGTAAGCAGATCCCTTCCTTGGGTAAAAGGGCTTTTTATCCGAGCCCTTCTGTCGGGGAGGGGCAGTGATCTTCTTGGAGAGCCTGGTCATTGTCATGAACTCAGTCTCCAACTCGGCAGCTTTGTCAGTCATAGGTTTGTCAAAGAGGTCCTCCCCTTGGCATGGGACATCTACCAGTTTGTCCTGAACCCACTGTTCGAGGTCGGACGACTGAAGCCAAGCCTGGCGGCATACACCGATGCCTGCTGTGGCTACTCAGGCCACTAACTCAAACCAGTCATAGGCTGCTCGAAACAAATTTGGAGCACTCAAGGACGGCCTAGGACAGGCTCCTGAATCGTTACAAAGGTTCCTCGGAGAGACCAGCCAAGAACCCGGTGAGTTCCTTCGCCAAGTCTCTCAAGTATATGCCCATGTACAGCTGGCAGGCCTGGACCCAGCAGATGAGCATTGAGCCCTGATAGCATTTCCTCTCGAGGGCATCCAAGGTGCGGGCTTCCCTGCCAGGGAGCACCGAGGAGTGCGTCTTCTGGCTTTTCAGCTGATGCATGGTCGACTCCACCACCATGGAATTGTGCAGCAGCTGTGACTTCTGGAAGCCCAGGCTCCGGCGGACCCGATACATTGAGTTGAGCCATTTGCTCACCAATGGCACAGACACCGGTGTCTCCCACATGCAGAGCATGAGCCGTTCCAGGATGGGAGGAATGGGCACTGTGAGCAATTCCCGAGGAGGGGCCTCGCATTGGAGGATCTCCAGCTGGTCCGCCCGAGGATACTCCTCTGACTCGGTCAGGAACGCCAGAGCCTTGGACATGTCCTTGACAAAGTCCAAGAAGCCTATGTCCTCCGGAAGGGACCGCCTCAGAGGCTCTGAGACTGGGAAATCGGAAGGGACGTCGTGGTGGTAACAGGTATCAGGAGACTTCTCATCCTCCATCTCCCAGAGTACTCCGAGGATGACTCGCAGGTGGGCTGCTCCGTGGGCTTCGAGGCCACCGAAGCCCTGCAGTTGACGTCCAGTAGACTGGCCGGGGATGACCAAGCTCCCATCAAATGGGACGCTGAGCGTGACCTTGGCCGAGGGTTGGCTCGGCCTTCGGGGATGTCTTGGATGTCGAATGCCCGGTGGTCAGGGTGGATGAACTGGACATGCTGGACAATAGCACCCACTTCTGGCCAATGAAGGCAGACAAACTGCGCTCCAGGGCCGCCATTCTGAACTCAAGACCAGAAGGTTCCGCAGCCTTCGGCACGGGCCCTGAGGAACTCGGGCCCGATGCTGGCTCCGCCAAAGAGGAATCCTCTATGAGGATAGTGTCTGGAGGCAGAGGCCGGTCCGTGACCAGATCCTTCTAGGGGACCTTGGCAGGTGGTCTTTCCTTTTCCGACACCTCGGACGAGCATCTCAGACTGCGGGACCGGGCCCAAAAGGTTCCCAGCTGATTGGAACCATCCAAGGACGCCGCCTTTGAGGGTTTCTTCTTCCTGTGTTCCCTTCAGGGAGACCCCCCTCTCTGAGTACCCACGACGATGCTCGGGTTCGGAAAGCTCCTCCCAAGATATTGGGGTCTCAGATGAGGCCTTGGCCTTCGGAGGCATCGGGGATTCAGGGAAGAACTTATTGTACTACTGCTGGCTGCTCTTCATTGCCTTGCTGGACATCTGTTTGCAGAGACCACAGGCTGCTGGGTCATGGTCCGGCCCGAGGCAATGGAGGCAGCAATCATGTGTGTCGGTTAAGGACATTATCTTAGAGCACCGATCACACTTTTTAAAGCCACTGGTAGCCATGGGGGAAAAATGTACCCCTGCGAGGTCGAAGACTCTCTGGGCTGCCAGCAGGGAAAAATGGGAAGGGTACCGGTGCACGACCGGAGTAGAGTTTGAAACTCAGGTACAAAAATATTAACCTTTTCTGGGGGAACAACGTCTGAAGGGCTCCGCAGGAAAAAGGATACTGAGCAAGATGGCAGCCTTGGGCAGGAAGGGGACCCACACATGCGTGGTGGCATCTCCTAAAGGCTTTCTTTGAAAGCTGGGGGGATGCTTCCACGAGGGCGCCATCAGTGCCGACGTCACCCATATGTGAGGACTGACTTCCTGCTTATTCCCGTAAAATAAATATTTAGCTCAAAAATTGAGCTTGCTAGATTGTTATAATCCCGTGTGTGTGTGTGCGTATGCTGTAAGTGCGCACTACATTATGTATTTTGGAAGTAATTTTATAAAATGCTTTTTCATATGTAAATCTTGTTTTACATGCAGAAAAGGACTTTTATAAAATTATACGAACATGCATATATAGCAAAGTACATATACCAAAGATGACGTGCATACTTATATGTGCATAGAGACTTTCAGAATTTTTAGTTTAAATTTAAAACCCAGCACAGAGCTTTTAATGTAAATGTAAAACTCAGCCAGAGCCTAGCATCAGCAAAGAGCTTTTACGAGGGTCATTTTTAAAGTAAGAACCGATTGCGCATCGTGTCCACGCGATCTGTCAAGTGACATCTGTTCAAGGTCAGCCACTCTTGGCCAGTCTCTCACTACACCGCCATTACGTTTCACGTCTCTGCCAGTGTTGGTTGTATGGTTATACTGCTTCGTTTGTCGCCATGTCAATCAGTAATCCCTCCGATTGTGAAGTGCGCTCTGTTATCCGTTTTTTAAATGCAAAACAAGTTCGTCCAGCTGAAATTCACCGGCAGCTTGTTGAAGTGTATGGGGAAGGTGTAATAAATGATGTTTAAGGAAGGACAAATGTTCATGATGAAGAACGATCTGGACGGCCTACTGTCATGAATGAAGACCTGACACAAGAGGTTGATGAGGAAATTCGCCAAAACAGGTGCTTCACTATAGACGAGCTGCATCAGACATTTCCACAAGTTTCAAGATCAGTAGTTTATCACATTGTTACTGACAAACTGCACTACAAAAAAATGTGTGCAAGATGGGTGCCGAAAATGCTGGACGAACCTGTTTTGCCTTAAAACCGGATAACCGAGCGCACTTCACAATCAGAGGGATTACTGACTGACATGGCGACAAACGAAGCAGTATAACCATACAACCAACACTGGCAGAGACGTGAAACGTAATGGCGGCGTAGTGAGAGACTGGCCAAGAGTGGCTGACCTTGAACGGACGTCACTTGACAGATCGTGCGGACACGATGCGCAATCTGTTCTTACTTTAAAAATGACCCTCGTAATTTAAATCAAACCAGAGTATAGTTTACATTGACTTGATGGCACTTCAAAAAAAAAAAAAATATATTATATACATTCTAATAGTAGGTCTCCAATTTTATATTTCAGTTCTTTCAATACTCTCTGATGTATACCATCTGGTTCAGGTGATTTGCTACTGTTCAGTTTATCAAATAGTTGTAATACATCTTCCTGGTGTATCACTTTCTATCTCATTGACCATTCACTTCTAGTGTCCTGCCTGCAAAAATTAGATATCACCATTACAGTCCTCAAATGGTTCTCCTCCTTCCTCCATGACATACATTTCTCAGTCCTTCGCTCCAAAACCTCCTGATCCTATCCCTCTTCAATTTGGGGGGCCCTTGAGGTGCCATCTTTTCCTCCATCTCTTTAACCAAGGGCATGAAAAAATCTCAGGCACCTGGTTGCCACAGCACTGAGAAGTTACACCTTGGTGCCTGGGATTTCATACGCCCATTTTTTTTTTTTTGCTTTAGCTCCCAAAAAGCGCAGCATTTAGACTTCCTCGCATTGATTTGCTCTCTGAATGGCTAAGCCAAGACTTTTAAAGCATACAATCTGCCTGAATTTCTTCCACCGTGCGGCACAACCAGTAACTGCAGCCAGGCACAAGAATCAGAGAATGAGAGAGAGACTGGGTGAAGTGAAGGGCGCTATATGAGAGAGAGAGGTAGGAGCAATGCTATGAGAGAGAGAGACTGGGTGAAGCCTGGGGGGTTATGAGAGAGAGCGAGAATGCAATGGCCCCTGTCAGAGTCTAAAAGAAAGAGACTAGGTAAAGGCAATGTTTGAAAACATGAGACTTTGTTTCACATTATTTATTTATTTATTTTTTTTTATTTATTTATTTACATTCTCTTATATACCACGCTATTCTGCATCAGTGCAGTTTACATTGAACAAACTGAAATTACATTGAACAGGGCATCATAACTGGGAGATAACTATTTTACATGGGCTATGGAGGGTTAAGTGGCTTGCCTAAGACCACAAGGAGCACCTGTGGGACTAGAAACCCCAGTCCTTCCGGCCCAAGGTTGCTGTCCTCTAGTGGGATTTGAACCCCCGACCTTCCGGCCTGAAGTACCTTGCCCCAACCACTAGGCCACTCCTCTACTCCTATCATTATCACCAGGCCATGGTAATATTTATTTATTTATTTAGTAAAAGGATTTATAGACCGCTTTGTCCTGAAATCAACGCGGTTTACACTTCAAACAATTAATGATCAGAGTCAGCAGGAGTAGGCATGCAGTGTTTACACGTGTGGGTATTTGTGTGAGTGACGGGGATGATTTCATGGTGTGCTATTTACAGGATGAGCCATGTACAAGGGGTATATACAGGGAGGGTAACAACATGTTTTAACAACTTAGACTTGTAACTTCATACTCATTTTACAGGGAACATTCAATTGTAGATTGAAACATTGCATTTCAAAGTCTTAAACTGTCTTGTAATTTCCTTCAGTACGATTGGGATTGGTAGTCTTCATTATAATGTTCAATGAATAAGGTGGCGTTGAGTAATTTGCGGAAGTCTTAAATCAGTTGTGGATCGTAGCTTTTCTGGAAGTGCATTCCGAACAGTAGCGGCAGCAAGGGAGAAAGCCCACATGATGTGGATTTATTAGTTTTTGTGAATAAACTAGGAGTTGGTATTGTGTTTTTAGTGCTGTTCCTGTCCAGTCTTTTTGTTGTTTTGGTTCCGATGAGCTCTTGAAGTATTCCTGCTGACACGTTTTTGATCTTGAAGATTGTGAGCGCTGATTTATATTTTGCTCATGAGGAGATTGGTAGCCAATGCAGATCTTGTAGTATAGGAGTTATATGGTCTTGTAGTGAAGCGCCAGCAATAATGTGGGCAGCAGTGTTTTGGACTATTTGAAGAGGCCGAGTGGATTGTTTGGGTAGGCCTTGGAAGAGGAGATTTTATTTATTTATTTATTTTATTTAGTCTCTTATATACCACACTATTCATCATCAGCGCGGTTTACATGGAACAAAATGCTCAGTACAGTTAACACGTATGAGTTTCCAGGTAACAGGGCACAAAAAACTTGGATAACCGGGGTAAACTATTTACAAAACTTACTACATGGAATCATAAGCACAGAGGTTTCATAGAAAAACACAAACCCACTATGGGTTTGAGTATCAAACTTGGTGTGTTGTTGAGATACCATAAATTTGTCTGGGAATGGTATCAGTGGGTGTCTTTGAGCTCTAGGGGATGCCGTTGGGCTCTATAAGGTACTTGTTGAAGAGGTGGCATTTGAGGGCTTTCCTAAACTGTGGTAGGCTCTTAATAGCCCGGATATCAGGGGGTAATGCATTCCAGCATCTTGGGGCACTGAGACTGAAGGCTCTGTTGGCTGTCGATTTAGTGCAAACAGTAAGTGCCTTCGGGACTTTTAGGGAGTTTATAGCCGTGGATCGTCTTGCTCTATTTGGGGATGTGATATGGATGAGGGAGGTTAAGGAAGCAGATGAGAGATTGTTAACAGCTTTAAAAGTGATCATCAAGGTCTTGAAAACTATTCTATCCTGAATGGGTAGCCAATGCAACTGTATCAGCAGAGGCGTCACGTGGTCGCTCCTGGAGGCTCCGTGGAGGACTCTTGCTGCCGCGTTCATGGCTAGCTGCAGCGGGTTTAATGTAGATTGGGGAAGACCTTGTAATATGGCGTTGGCATAGTCGAAATGAGGTATAACCAACGCCTGGAAAATTGTCTGGAAATCAGTTGGTTCAAGCATGAACGTAGATGCCTAAGTGAGCGGATCTTGTAGTAAACTGATCTGACTATGTTTCCTATGTGGGCCTTCATATCCAGGCGCTGATCTAAGGTGACTCCCAGGTATCGTATTGAGGATTTAGATTGCAGCTCAGCTTCTTTTACTTTAAGATATTGTGGTGGGGTAAAGTTGGGATTCCTCGTAATGAAGAGTACTTCCGTTTTCTTATGTTGTATTCTGAGGTTTTGAGAAAGAAGCCAGTCAGATATTGCATTGAAGCAACTCGTCAGTGTGGAGAGGTCCAGATGCTCAGTAGAGAAGGGTATGTAAAGCAGGACATCGTCTGCATATAACATGCAATCAACATTGAAGGACCGGATGATATTACAAATTGGCTGCATGTAAATATTGAACAGGATTACAATAGTCTAGCACAGGTGTGATGATTGCCTGGCATACCGTATGGACGTGTTCTTTGCTGAGCAGAGCTTTTAGTCTTTGGAGCATTGCTAGTTTGAAGAAGGCTGTTTTGGATGTTTTGTTAATGTGTGCCTGAAGAGTAAATTGTTTGTCTAGTATCATTCCAAGCTACCGAACTTCATCTTTTACATTGATTGGTGTATTTGATATGTTGATGGTAGTAGGGGGAGTGAATGTGAAATCCCTGTGATGATTGCTTCAGATTTTTATGTTGATTTTAAAATTGTTGTTTGTAAGCCATGTCGCTATTTCGCAAATGCAGGTTGATATATCTGTTTAGTCTGCGGCATCCAGGTGGATTGGAGTATATGCCATGATATCGTTGGCATATATGGTATATTGAATCTTGTATTTATTAATGAAACAAAGAAACTTGCTATAAAGGATCACTAGGAGTGATGGAAGGGGATGGAGAAGGGATGCTGACTTCTGTTGGCACTGTATAGTGGCATATTAAGGGAATGATTTATTAAGCTTTCTTTTCTCAAAGAAGATGGAAACACAATCTTAATAAATCAGACCCTGGACTTCTGGTGATGAGAGGCTGGGAAGTGGAAGTGTGAAGCTCACGCTCCTGCTCCAAACCACCAAAAGCAGCAAAATCATCATATAGATTGTGGACGGCTCCAACCCCGGACTAAAGCAAACGGCAGATCATAGCCCCAGGCAGCAGTGGGGACAAAAAACCTGTGTGACAGACTGGGGCTGTGCCCCAAAAGCTGATAAAAAAAAAAAAAAGAGATGAGAGAGAAAATCCTGAATGGAGCACAAAATGGCTGCTGAATTCCAGAAGCTAGCGCAGCTGGGAGCAGGGGATCTCATAGTGGAGATTTCCTGGTTGGTGGTGCCTATGCTGGAAGACCGTCAAGTTACAAATCAACAGTTGATGATATAAAAGAGAGATTTGTAGGTCAGCTGCAAAGTCTCACAGAGATAGAAACTTGCTTAGCTGCACAGGAAAATCCATAGGCTAGCTGGAATCATTCGTCTCTCAACTCTTCCAGGAGCAGACTCAGCTGCTCGACAGGCTGGAAGAGCAGGAGAACAGGGCCTGGAGAAGGAATAGTTACTCACCTGTAAAAGATGTTCTCCAGGGACAGCAGGAATTAGTCTTCACATATGGGGCAATATCAGCACCAACTGAGCCCTCGCGGAAGCATCTGCCCAGCTTGCAAAGAAAGCCTTTGGGAGATGCCATTACGCATGAGTGGTCCCCCCTCCCACCCAAGGATGGCATCTTACTCAGATGACAGCTAGAGCAGACAAAAGAAGATGGCAAAATACAGCAACTCCACGGGGAGGAGGGAGGGTTGTGAAGACCGATTCCTGCCGTCCCTGGAGAAAGCGTAGTTACTCACCTGTAACGGGTGTTCTCCGGGGACAGCAGGAATCAGTCCTCACATATGGGTGACGTTGGCACCAACAGAGCCCTCGTGCGGAGCAAATTCCCAGCTTTCAGAGAAAGCCTTTGGGAATTGCATCATGCATGCGCGGTCCTCTTCCCGCCCAACAGTGCCATCTTGCTCAGTCAAATGACATAGCTAAAAAAACAGCAAAAAGAACAAAATATAATAGGACTGCAACTCCAAGGGGGAGGAGGGAGGGTCGTGAGGACCGATTCCTGCTGAATGCCATGCCGGACTGCAAAGGAGCACAGATCCAGGATTTCCTGACACAGTAGGTGGGACCCCATGCTGCCCTGTTTGTTCACGTAGAGCATGGCTACTTGGTTGTCTGTCTGTACCAAGAAAGGCTCATGAGCCAAAGTTTGCCAGGAAACTCCCAGAACTAGGCGGATTGCACAGAGCTCCAAGAAATTGATTTGTTGTGTTCTCTCATTTGGAGACTACACACCCTGGAGTACAAAAGCCCCTGGCAATGGGCTCCCCAGCCCAGCAGAGATGCATCTGTGGTCAGGATCCTCCTGAGCCGAGGAGCCTGGAAAGGCATCCCCGCTTCCAAGTGAAATGGGTGAAGCCACCAGTCCAGGGACTGTACTAGTCGTCTGGATACCATGACACTGTCTCGGAGGCCGCCTGTGGCCTGTATCCACTGGTCTGAGGCACCACTGAGCAGTTCGCATGTGGAGGCGGGCATCTGGTGTCACATGGACCGTGGAGGCCATGTGCCTGAGGAGGCCCAGAAAGTGCCTTGCTGACACTTGGGATCTGCGACTCACCAGGCATGCCAGAGCCAGAAGCCTCTTTGCCCTGTCTACTGGCAGGTAGGCCCTTGCCTGAAGGGTATCTAGTCTTGCCCCAATGAACTCTAGTTGTCGAATGTGAAAAGGCTGGATTTAGAGTAATTGATTACAAACCCCAGATGCTGGAGCATCTGGATGGTGCGGGATGAAGTCCAATGGACCTTTCTGGCTGAAGTGGCTCTGATGAGCCAGTCGTCTAGGTAGGGGGAAGACAAAGACCCCTTGAAGTCTGAGACAGGCGGCCACCACCGCCAGGCATTTTGTGAATACCCTGGGGACAGAGGCCAGGCCAAAGGGAAGTACTTTGTACTGGTAGTGATTGCCTCCCACTACAAAGCGCACATATTGCCTGTGGTCTGGGTGTATTAGGATGTGTGTACACGCATCCTTTAGATCTAAGGAGCATAGTCAGTCTCCCCGGCAGCAATATTCCAAATGAGAGCATCTTGAACTTCTCCCTCACCAGGAATTTGTTTAAGTTGTGCAGGTCGAGGATGGGTCTGAGGCCTCCTGTCCTTTTTGGTATCAGAAAGTACCTGGAATAGAAGCCTTTGCCCTGTAGGTGGTGGGGCACTGTTTCAACCGCCTGATCCTCAAGAAGACCTGCTAACTCCTTCAGAAGAAGGTCTTGGTGAAGGGGAGACCTAAGGGGCTCTCCTGGAAAATAAGGAGGTACCTGTGTCAAATGAAGGAGATAGTCCTAATGGACTATCTGCAGGACCCAGGCATCGGTGGTAATGGCTGTCTATCTGTGGGCATACAGGGCAAGCCTTCCTCCTGTGCACTGCCTGTCCCCTGTGGGGAGAGGGGCCATGCTGTGAGAGTCAAAAGATGCCACCAGGCTGGGCCGGAGCCAATGCCTGGGGGCTTTCTGCTTACGCGGGCCATGCCCCTGTCGGGAAGCCGGGGAGGCTTGAAATGGGGGGTAGCTTCAGTAAGCAGTATCCTTCCTTGGGTAAAAGGGCTTCTTACCCAAACCCTTCTTTTAAGAAGGGGCAGAGGTCTTTGAGAGCCGTGTCCTGGTCATGTACTCGGACTTTATTTCTGCAGCCTTGTCGATAATGGGTTTGCCAAAGAGGTTCTCTCCCTGGCATGGGACATCGACAAATCTGTCCTGAACCCATTGCTTGAGGTCCGACGACTGTAGTCATGCTTGGCAGCATGCACTGATGCCCGCTGCCTCGAACCAGTCATAGGCCGCTCGAGTCATGAACTTTGAGCACTCACCGACTCCGGTGGACAGGCTCTTGAAGCACGGCAAAGGTCCCTCGGAGAGACCAGCCTAGAACCCGGCGAGTTCCTTCGCCAGGTCCCTCAGGTACATGCCCATGTACAGCTGGGTAGGCCTGGATTCGACATGTCAGCATTGAACCCTGGAAGCACTTCTTGGGCATCCAAGTTGCGAGGAGTGCGTCTTCTGGCTCTTCAGCCTGCACATGGCCGATTCCATAACCATGGAGTTGTGCAGCAACTGTGCCTTTTGAAATCCATGGCTCTTATGGACTCCATACATCGAGTCGATCCGTCTGCTGATCATCGGTGCAGACGCCGGTGTCTCCCACATGCGGGGCATCAGTCGTTCCAGGATCGGAGGCACGGGTATAGTAAGGGCCTCCCGAGGGGGGATAGTCATACTGCATGATCTCGAGCTCTTCGGCTCGAGGATCCTCCTCGGACTCTACAAGGAATGCCAAAGCCTTTGACATGTCCCTCACGAAGCCCAAGAACCTAGTGTCCTCCGGGGGAACCGTCTCTGAGGTTCAGATACCAGGGAATCGGACAGGACGTCCCTGTGTCGACAGGTGTCCGGGGACTCTTCCTCCTCCATCTCCCATCCCGATGCCTCCGAGGAGGAATCGATGGGCTCCGGCATTGAGGGCCCTGGCATTGACCACCCTGACGACCTCAACCCTGAGCAGGAAGCCGAGGGACCTCGGCCGAGGATCGACTCGAGTCCGCATGGTCAAGGATCAGCTCAGCCTCCGGGGTTGACTTAGACGTCGGTGGCCTGGTGGTCAGGGCAGAAGGACCAGTCAGACCGGCAATCAGCACCCGCTGCTGCTCCATGAAGGCAGACATACTGCGCTCCAGGGCCACCATTCTGAGACTGAGCTCAGAAGGCTCCGCAGCCACCAGGTTGGGTCCCAACGCTGTCAGGCCCAACACCAGTATCCTCAGAGGGGCGTCCGCGACCAGGACAGTTGTTACCTGCCTCAGCTGCTCCGATTCCCATCGAGGAAGCTTCGCTGGATGCTCCATCTCCTAGGATCCGGGCCGGCACTCGGGGCTCTGCGACAGGTCCCGGGAGGGACCAGGACGTTCAGAGCCATCCAATGACACCGCCTTCGAGGATTTTTTCTTCCTTCGATGTTCCCGCAAGGGAGACCCCCCTCTCCGAGGAACCCCTACGACGCTCGGGTTCGAAGTGTTCCCCCAGAGACAGAGGCCTCAGACAAGGTCCAGGCCCACGAAGGTACGGACTCAGGAAAAATCCTATCATGCTGCTGCTGGTGGCATCTCAGGGCCTTCAAGGACATCTTCCTACACGGGCCTCAGACCTTCGGGTCGTGATCAGGCCCGAGGTACCGGAGACAGCAGTCATGTGTAACTGTGAGAGACATTAGTTTGGCACACCGATCACAATTCTTAAACCTGCTAGAAGCCATCGAGGGAAAAAGAGCCCCTGTGAGGTCAAAGACCCGGGCTGCCAGTGAAAAAGAAAAAGAGCGTGAACGCTAGTCACGAAGGACAAAAAATGAAAAATCAGTCCGGACTCAATACCGGTGTACCGAGCTGAAGGCAGGAAGGGAAACCAGTGTCGATCCGGTAAGGGAAAAAAAAATTTCTAACTTTAAGCTTTTTCCACGGCGACAGTTGGACCACGTCCAGAGGGCTCTGCAGAAAAAAGGAGACCGAGCAAGATGGCACTCTTGGGTGGGAAGGGGACCGCGCATGCGTGAATTCAATTCCCAAAGGCTTTCTCTGAAAGCTAGAGATTTGCTTCGCACGAAGGCTCCGTCGGTGCCGACATCACCCATATGTGACGACCGACTTCCTGCTTGTTTCCGAAGAACACCTGCTACAGATGAGTAATTATGCTTTCTCCAGAAAGAAGCAAGAAGTTAGTCCTCACATATGGGACTCCCTGGCTACAGGCTATTGGGAACCTGTAGACAAAAACGGCCAAGCCGTGAGCAGCTGCAAGGGAGTCTGAGGAGAGACTAAGGACCTCAGAGTCTAGGAAGAACCAACACTTCGGTAGACTGAACACAGAAAGTTTGGAGGGTAGGAGTTGACTATACTCCGAAGACATTATGGAGTATGATCTAGTCCAGGGGTCTCAAACTCAAATTGCTTTGAGGGCCGAATGAGGACTTGTAAAGTAACCCGGGGGCCGCATAAGACACGGGCCTCATTTGCATAAGGGGCCTCATTTGCATAAATATTTGCATAATGTTGCATAATGAGTGCATGGATAAAGAAAGACTAGAAAATTTCTATATTGGGGGGCGGAGCCCGATGTCCAGCGGGATGGTCGCATAACGCTGAGGCTCCCGAGAGGCCTACTCAGAATCCTGAATTAACACCGGACATACTTGAATTTCTGCTCTGATCTTGCCGGGGCACATTGGTGAGATGGCGGGGACCAAACCTACGCGCCTGGAATTTGGATCTCCAGCGGCTTCTCACTGCAAACGCTCCAAAACTGAACCCCCGTCCCCGCAGAAGGGGCTGGCTTTGCGCGAGGGCCCCGAAATGCAGCAGGAAATCCTCGCAGAGATCAGAGGGGTTAAGGACCTCGTGCAGTCAAACGGTGAAGCACTCCGAGCGCTGCGGGAAGATCTTGGTGTGTTACAAGGCAGACTAGAGGGGCTTTCTTCGCGTCAGGACAAAATGGAGAGCGTATTAGACTCCCACGCGGTCCGGTTGTCCAAACTCGACAAAGTTGAACGGCAGGTGCAGGCCTTGCAGAAAGAAGTGGAAGATGGCAATAATAGAGCGCGCCGCAACAACCTACGACTCGTGGGCATACCGGAGGGAGCGGAATCGGGAGACATGAAGGAGTTTTTATATAAAATCCTTCCTTCCTTGCTCCAAATCACCTTTACCAAAGAATTGGAGATCGATCGCGCTCATCGTGTACCCACAAACATAACGCTCAACAGGAAGACCCCGCGGCCTATCATCTTTCGACTTTTGAGATATCAACATGTGGAGCAAATTCTCAGTGCCTCTCGGGCAAAGGGCCATATGGAGTTTGAGAGCCATAAGATCTCCTTCTACCCTGACTTGGCTAAACCCACGGTCGACCGCCGAAAGCGCTTTCTGGAATTCCGGCCGAGGCTTCAACAACTACAAGCACGCTATGGCCTGATGTACCCCGGCCAAGCTCCGAGTCACGCTTCACAATCAGACAAGAACATTTGAGGACCCTGATCTACTAGCGGAGTTTTTGGATGCTAAAGAAGCCGACTTGATGCGTTGACTTCCCGAATATTCCTGCCAGTATTCTCATATCCGCTGTGCCTGCCATATTGGATTTGCCGCGACTCAGCAAAAGTCTGCCGAGGGTGGTTTGTTGCCTTATCTTGATGATATCTGTGACCCGACTCCATCTACCCATCGTAGCCTCGATGAGTATCAGAGACAGTGTTAATTATGGACTCTGGTGTTGTTTTTCTTTTTTTTTTATGTCTATCTTCCTCTCTAGGGCCTCCTCCCGCAGACATATGGTCGCCATTTTCATTGGGGGTTTTGCTTCTTCTCTAAGCTACTTCGGTACATACTTTTCAATATGGGGTGTATTAGTCAGCAGACTCGGTGATTCTATCATTTTTATACAGTTTCTGATTATGTTGTATGTTTTCCAGCGCCCTTATCTAAAACGTCTATTACTGATCGATGGCACCATGTAAGATTTTATCATTGAATGTAAAAGGAATCAATAATCCGATAAAACGGAAGAAAATCCTAAGCTATCTAAGTCATGAAGCTGCGGATCTGATTTTCCTCCAAGAAACGCATTTAAATTCGAAGGAAACCCTTAAACTCAATGTTAAACCTTACATGGTGGCCGCCTATTCTCCAGCCATTTCTAAGAAATGCGGGGTTGCCATACTGGTTAGGAAATCTCTGCATGCTACTATTATTGCGACTAGCTCAGATACAGCAGGTAGATGGTCCAGAGCTCACCTCAAGATAGGTAACCTTGAAGTTACATGTATATGCCTTTATGCTCCTAATGTGGATGACCCTGCCTTTTTTGCTACCATTGCTCAGGTTTGCGCAGGCCTCTGCGAATACTTCATTGATAATAGGGGGGATTTCAATTTAGTTCTTGATCCCCTGATTGACAAACAGCCGCCTAGGACAAGTGGTCCCCCCAAGAGTCATACCACGCTTACCTCTGTGATCAAAGATCTTGCTTTAGTCGATCTATGGAGGTTACTACACCCCAATGAGCTTGACTTTACTTTCTTTTCTTCCCCTCATAAATCCCAGTCTCGTATAGATTTCTTTCTCATATCAAAACTGTTAGTCCCTCAGGTGGACACTGCAAAGATTCACTCCCAACATATTTCAGATCATGCTGCTATTTCTTTTCAATTACACACTACTGCACCCCAAGGGAATTCGGGGGCCTGGTTCTTTGATAGAGCCCTATTAACTCAGCCAGAGTTCCAGTTAGAAATTCGAGCAGCCATACAGGATTACTTCCACTTTAATTTACCCCAGGATACTGCAAATTGGGCTTGGTGGGAGGGTTTCAAAGCGGCCATTCGTGCAACGATCACTAGTTATCAAATTCGCCTACGGAAACAACGCAAACAGCAGCTACTTATACTAGACCAACAAATCAAAGCAGGCGAACGAGTTCTAACTTCCCGTACTGATCCATGCGTCTTAGTTCGCTTACAGCGTCTCCGTTTTCAATATAATGCAATCCTCTCAACTGCAGCTTCTAAGAGTATTGAGCTTCAACGAGGGACATATTACCGTGAAAGCAACCGAGCCGGTCGACTTTTAGCCAACGCCTTGAAAGGTCAAAAAGAAGCCAAACGCGTAGCGGCCCTTCGAGCCCCACAGGGAGGGGGCATACTGACCACAGACTCCGATATCGTAGAACTCTTTCGGGATTTCTATACCCGTCTCTATCAATCTGAATGTGATTTCTCATCAGAGACCTTCGAGCGATTGTTTTCTGATATTCAGCGGCCGACCCTTTCTGAAGCTGATAGGGATGCGCTAGATGAACCTTTCTCTACTTCAGAGATCCAATCTGCCCTAAAACGTACAGCCTCGGGTCGAGCCGCCGGGCCTGATGGTCCTCCCGACCGAATTCTACAAAACGTTCAGTGCAGATTTAGTACCCTACTTAAAACTCTATTTTACTGCCCTTGCGGTAGATACATCCTCTTTGGGATCCTTTTCTGCAGCTAATGTGGTAGTATTTGAGAAAGAAGGCAGAGACCCGCTGCTAACCGCCAACTATCGTCCAATCTCCCTACTTAATGCCGATTATAAGATCTTCGCAACGATCTTGGCCTCCCGGCTATCTGACAGGATGGCCACCTTAATCCATCCCGACCAATGCGGTTTTATACCCGGCCGATCCACCGCTGACAATGCTCGGACCTTGTGCCATATACTATTCAGTGCTGCCAACTTGGACCACCCCTGGGTGGGTCTTTCTCTAGATGCTGAAAAAGCCTTTGATCGCCTAGAATGGCCCTTTTTATTTGCAGTTCTCCGATGGTATGGCTTTGGGGAGGGCTTCCTCCGATACCTCCAAGTCATGTACACTCAACCCGTTGCCAGTATTTGTGTAAATGCTATTAAGTCTCAGCCTTTTAATCTCCAAAGAGGCACGCGTCAAGGTTGCCCCCTATCACCAATGCTCTTTGATCTTGCTCTTGAACCCCTCGCCCTCCTCATTAGACAGTCTGCACGTATTCGGGGTGTCCCCTTCAGTCACAGAGAGATTAAACTCTCTGCATATGCCGATGACCTTATGCTCTTCGTATCCCTTGATTCGGTTCCAGCTGTCTTGGATCTGATTGATGGATACTCGCAATTATCGGGCTATAAAATAAACTGGACCAAATCCGTAGCATTCCCACTGAACCGCTGGGTACATGAGGCTGACATGCAGGCCTTTCCTTTCCTTTGGCAATCCCGCATGGTGAAATATCTTGGGGTCCATTACTGTTCTTCTTTAGAAGACACTATTAGTTTTAATGCCAAAGAGGTAGTCTCCAAAGTCCGTGAGCTCACAAATCGTTGGTCTCCCTTATCCCTTACATGGTGGGGCCGCCTAGAAACTGTGAAAATGATGATAGTCCCCAAGGTGAACTATATTTTAGAAATGCTGCCATGCTTACTCCCGCTACACACCTACAAAGATATTGAGGGCCTTCTCGTCCGCTATCTCTGGCAGGGCAAATCACCAAGGATAGCTAAGCAAAAACTACAGTCTGCGAAGGAACTAGGGGGTACCCGCTTTCCTGATTTTCTCAAATATCATCAAGCCTTCTTACTAAAACAAGGTGCCCGATGGCTAGATGCCTCGACAGACAGCAGACCAGTTTGGCTTGACATAGAAGAGGAGCTTAGTAACCCAATTCCGTTGATCCATCTCCCCGGTATGTCCCATCAAGTAGACACCCGCCATCCCCCAATGATTGTTGATACTCTTGCGGCCTTTAATACTCTCATTCTATCACTGGGCCCAACCGTATGTCCTCAGGACGGACTCCCGCTGTGGAATAACCCCAGAATTCAAGTCCTAAATAGAACGATAGCATGGAAACCCTGGTACTCTAGGGGGATCTGGACACCCCAACAGCTCTTCTCTGCAGCTCGTTGGAAGACCTTTTCTGATTTACAAAAGGAATTTGCGTTACCAGCGAAACATTACTTTCAATTGATGCAGCTTCAACACTGCCTCAAAAGTGCTCGAATCCTGCCACCCTCTGTCTCTATTGAGGACGGGCTATTAGACCTAATTCACTCTATTAGTAGTACATATTAGTAGTACACATGGGGTAGCCTCTAACTTTTATAAACTATTATGTCAGGGTACAGATACTGCTACTTGTAGAGCCCAACAAGCCTGGGAGCGCGAACTGCAAACCACTTTAACCCCTGTGCAATGGAGCGTTTTCTGGAGCAAAGTAGTGCGGGTTTCCCGATCTGCCTCAGTTACCCAAACTCTCTTCTTTTTTGCACATAGATGCTTTTATACTCCAGAAAAAATAGCCAAATGGAACACAACTGCTAGGGACCAGTGTTGGTCTTGTCATACTGCTGTGGGAACCCTCGCTCATGTTATTTATGAATGTCCTCAGCTACAGGTCTACTGGGGGCGGGTCTGGGGTCGTATTCAACTTATCTTACACCTCCACGAGCCTCTTTCTTGGCAGATTGTGGGACTCCGCTCAGTGGCGGAGGTCCCCTCTCTTCCTAAGAAGGGTCGCTTTCTCCTTGATTTCATGCTGGGTATAGCTATATGTTTAATCACGAGGAATTGGAAGGATAGCTCTCGACTTACTGTCAATGAATGGTGGAACCTTGTCTGCCTATATAGTAAATATGAGCAGATATCTCGGAGAGCTATTCCCCATACCCAAACTCACTCTCGCTTGTCTAAATGGCAGATGCTCAATGATTATGTACAATCTGCTCATTGCTCCGACATGTCTGTTTAATGTATACTCATCATGTTTCAGATCACCGTTTGGTTTTGTCACACAATAATGTCAGTGCACGCCCGTTTCGGGAATGATTAGTTTTCTAGAGAAGAAGCAGGGGGGAGGGGGGTGGTAGGGGTTTACTTTGGTGTATGTATCTTATTCTATGTATGTATCTGTCTTTTAGCTGTATGTCTTCCTTTCCTTTGTTGTTATAAAACGAAAATAAAGAATTTAAAAAAAAAGAAAATTTCTATATTACTATAATCCAGTGCCAACCGCCAGGCACATTAGGAACTACTACTAACACTGCCCATTTGGAACCCATAGCAAACCCCCCGTATCATAACAGCACTACCAGGACTCACAAAGCACCAGACCCTACCTATCAAAAGGCAACACTGCAAATATTAAATCAATACATTTCAGAGAACAATACATGACCTACTGGGAAAAGAGAACAAGTAGCAATGTCAAATAGGAATTACACAGAATACCTCAGCACTGTAGAAATAAAACTATAAATAATTTCTTGTACCAAAGCACAGACATTAATGATGCACATTTCCCAGAGCTGACATATTCCAGTTAATAAATTCAAAATAAAGAGATATTTTTCTACCTTTTGTGCATTTTTTTTCAGTTGCAATTGCTCCAGCCACTTCTGGTTTCTTCGTGTCTTCTGCTATCTCCATCGTCTGCTGTCCATTTGTCCTTTCTTCTTCTCTCTTCTAGTTTTTTTCCATTCTCCTCTCTCTCCATCTGCTTTAACATACTAATCTTTCTCCTTTTGCTCTTTCCTCATTCCTATTTCATCCACTCAAATTTTACCCCTCCATCCTCAATCCCCACTTACTCTCCCAATACCTGGCCAATTGTAGATTTGTCTTCTCTTCCAGACAAAATATTTTTCCCCTCTCCATTTCACTTTCCCAGCTCCATCCCATTCTAATCCTCCCCCAACATCAGCTCCCTTCTAGTTCCAGCCCCACCCAGCATCTGCTCCTTTCTAGTCCCTGCATCAGTCCATTTCCAATCCTAGCCCCCCATCAGCCCATTTCCAATCCTAGCTCCCTCCCCTCACAGCCCATTTCCATTCCAAGCCCCCCTCCCCATCAGCCATTTGCAGTTCAAGCCCCCCTTCCACTCAGCCCATTTCCAGTCCTAGCAACCCCCCCAGCCCATTACCAGTCCTAGACCCCCCATAGCCCATAACCAGTCCTAACCTCCCCATAGCGCACTTCCAGTCTTACCCCCCCATCACCCCATTTTCAGTCTTACCCCCCCCCCATAGCCCATTACCAGTCCTAGTCCCCCCCATAGCCCACTTGCAGTCGTATCCCCCATCACCCCATTTTCAGTCTTACCTCCCCTCATAGGCCATTACCAGTCCTAACCCCCCAATCAGCCCACCTCCAGTCCTAACCCCCATCACCCCATTTTCAGTCCTAGCCCCCACCATAGCCCATTACCAGTCATAACCCCCCCTGCCGATAGCCCACTTCCAGTCCTAACCACCATCTGCCCATTTCCAGTCCTAGCCCCCACCATAGCCCATTTCCAGTCATAACCCCCCCCTGCCAATAGCCCACTTCCAGTCCTAACCCCCATCTGCCCATTTCCAGTCCTAGCCCCCACCATAGCCCATTACCAGTCATAACCCCCCCATGCCGATAGCCCACTTCCAGTCCTAACCACCATCTGCCCATTTCCAGTCCTAGCCCCCACCAGAGCCCATTACCAGTCCTAACCCCCCCCGGCCAGTGGCCCACTTCCAGTCCTAACCCCCATCTGCCCATTTCCAGTCCTAGCCCCCACCATAGCCCATTACCAGTCATAACCCCCCCCTGCCAATAGCCCACTTCCAGTCCTAACCCCCATCTGCCCATTTTCCAGTCCTAGCCCCCACCATAGCCCATTACTAGTTATAACCCCCCCCAGCCCATTTCCAGTCATAACCCCCCCTGCCAATAGCCCAAGTCCAGTCCTAACCCCCATCTGCCCATTTCCAGTCCTAGCCCCCACCATAGCCCATTACCAGTTATAACCCCCCCCAGCCCATTACCAGTCATAACCCCCCCCCCTCCCCCTCTGCCAATAGCCCACTTCCAGTTCAGTCAGCCCCTCCATAGCTCATTACCGGCCAACAAAAAAAAACCCCCAAAACCCTGGCTTCTGCTGCTGCCGTTGCCGCCGTGGCAGCAGCAGAATCAATTGTCAAATTAAAAAAAAAACTGACTTCTGCTGCTCAAGCAGCTGTCCTGCGGCCCCTTTCCCTCTGCCCGGAGATCCGACTCTGCTCTATCAGCGGCGTGCTTTTCAAGCCGCGACGAGAGTATTCCCCTCTCGCGCGGTTTTTCAAGCCGCGCGAGAGGGGAATACTCTCTTCGCGGCTTGAAAAGCACGCCGCTGAGAGCAGAGTCGGATCTCCGGGCAGAGGGAAAGGGGCCGCAGGACAGCTGCTTGAGCAGCAGAAGTCAGTTTTTTTTTTAATTTGACAATTGATTCTGCTGCTGCCACGGCGGCAACGGCAGCAGCAGAAGCCAGGGTTTTGGGGGATTTTTGGTTTTCCGCCGTCGCGGGCCGCACAAAGTTGTCTCGCGGGCCGCATGCGGCCCGCAGGCCGCGTGTTTGAGACCCCTGATCTAGTCGAAGGTGCTGTCCTGTCGGGACTCTCTCCAGCAGTAGTGCGCTGCAAAGGTGTGGACTGAGGACCAGGTGGCAGTCTGGCAGATGTCTGCCAAAGGTTCAGAGTACAAGCTTGCAACTGAGGTTGCCATAGCCATTGCGTTGTATGCCATGACCTGGTGCTTCAACGAGAGCCCAGTCTAATCATGAGCGAAGGAGATGCAGTCTGCTACCCAGATGGACAGGGTCTGCTTGATAACAGCCTCCCCCAGGCAACTGGAATAGTATAAAATGAAAAGCTGTGAGACTTTGCGGTGGCCCTGGGTGCATTGCAGGCGGAATGCGGTTACGTGTGAAGCACGACCCTGTTCTTGTAGAACTTGGTGTAGGTGGCTCGACAACCAAGGCCTGAAAATCGCTGACTGTGGGCAGAGGTAAATGCCACCAGGAAGAAAACCTTCCATGAGAGGTAATGCATATGGCAGGTAGCCAGAGGCTTAAACTGTGGCTGGTAGCCTGCGTCAAAACCATGTTGAGGTCACATTCTGCCAGGGGCAAGTAAATGGTAGGCTTAGAAAGCAGAAGGCCCCGCATGAACCGAGTAGTGAGAAGCTCAGCAAGAGGGGCTTACCCTCCACAGAATGATGATGCACTGAGCACGCACTCAGGTGCACCCTGAGTTGGACTTAAAGTCCAGCATGCGAGAAGTGAAGCAAGTACTGCAGCACCATGTGCACATGGCAAGAGAATGGGTCAATCTATTGCTCTGCGCACCACAATGAGAATCTGCATCAACCGAAGGCGTAGGCCAGTCTTGTGGAGATCTTACGAGAGGCCAGGACTTCTTCCACCTTCCTTGGGAGATTGAAGGGGGCTAAGGTTACCAGTTCAGCAGCCATGCTGTTAACTTCAAGGACCCCAAGATGGGATGGAGAAGGGAGCCCAACTCCTGAGTAATTAGCCCTGGGGTGTTCCCCAAAGGGACTGGAAGCGCTGTCGAGAGGCAAAGCAACAAGGGGAGCCAAGGTTGCCTGGGCAACCACAGGGCCACCAGGATCATGGAAGCCTTGTCCCGCAAGACCTTGAAGAGGGTCCGAACGAATAGTGGCTTGGTAGGGAAGGCGTAGAGGAGGCCTTCCGACCACAAGATCAGGAAGGCATCCGTCGCTACCCAGGACGGGTGCAGCTGGCGACAGCAGCAGCAGAGCAGCTGAGCATTGATCAGGCCAGCAAAGAGGTCCAGACTTGGGGTGCCCCAGAGTCGGAAGAACTATTACAACTATTTAATAAAATTACAACTATTTGATAAACTGAACAATAGCAAATCACCTGGACCAGATGGTATACATCCAAGGGAGTTGAAAAAACTGAAATATGAGACGGCAGACCTACTATTAGTAATCTGTGAACTAGCCTTAAAGACATCTGTAAATACCTGAAGATCGGCATTACATTGCCCATTTGCCAATTTTTAAAAAGGATTCCAGGGGTGATCTGGGAAACTACAGACCGGTGAGCCTGATCTCAGTATTAGTAAAAAAGGAAGAAATCATTATAAAGAATAAAACTACTGAACATGTAGACATATGACAAAGATAAACAGCCAACATGGCTTTAGCCAAGAAAAGTCTTGTCTTATTAATGTTATGGTTTTTTGAAGGTGTGAATAAACAGGTAGCCAATGGTGAGTCAGTTGGTACAGTGTATCTGAAAGCCTTTGACAAGGTCCCTCATGAGAGACTTTTGGCAAAATTAAGAAGTCATGGGATAGGAGGCAGTGTACTATTGTGGAACAGGAAATGGTTAAAGAGATAGAAAGCAGAGGGTAGAGCCAAACGGCCAATTTTCCCAATGGAGAAAGGTGAAAGCGTAGTTACTCACCTGTAACAGGTGATCTCCGGGAACAGCAGGAATTTAGTCTTCACATATGGGTATCGTCAGTACTGACAAAGCCTGTGCGGGAACGCTCCCCAGTGTCCGATAGAAACGCTTTTGGGAGCATCCCTCAGCACATGCGTGCTGCCTTCCCGCCTTTCCAACTGTCCCTCTTCAGTTAAGTTTGTAGCTGAGTGAAAGGATAGAGGGAGAGAGGAAAGAGACAGATAGAGAGACAACTCCTAGGGGAGGTGGGTGGGTTGTGAAGACTAAATTTCTGCTGTTCCCCGAGATCACCTGTTACAGGTGAGTAACTACGCTATCTCCTGGAACAAGCAGGAATGTAGTCTTCACATATGGGAACTCCCCAGCTGAAGATACCGGGGAGATGGTCCCAGAAAGCTGCCACCTATAGTGAGGTGGACCATGCTTCCTCCCATGGATCTCTGGCATCCTACCAGGGTTGGTGGGTAGGAGTTGAATTAAGTCTGAAAGAGATGTTGAAGAACAGCCCGGCTAAAGAAGGCATCCCGACGGGAGGCTTTATCTAGGCAGTAGTGGGCTGTGAAGGTGTGCACCGAAGTCCAGGTGACTGCTCAGCAGATGTCATCGACAGAGACAGAGTAAAGGTTTGGCATAGAGGCTGCCATGGATCTCAGATTATGTGCTGTGACATGGCCTTGAAGAGGAAGACCCTTACTCTCATAAGTAAAGAATATGCATTGTGCAATCCATTTAGATAGAGTTCTTTTTGAGACTGGAAGTCCCAAATGACTAGAAACAAAACCAACACAAAGTTGAGAAGACTTTCTATGTTGCTGTGTTCATTCTAAGGTAAAAAGCCAAGGCTGTTTTACAGTCCAAAGTATGAAGGTTCCTTTCTGCATTAGAGGCATGAGGACTCGGAAAGAATACAGGTAGGTAAAGCATACTCACTCACCTGTAACAGGTGATCTCCAGGAACAGCAGGAATTTAGTCTTCACATATGGGTATCGCCGGTACAGAAGGAGACTGCGCGGGAACGCTCCCCAGCGTCCAATAGGAAAGCTTCTGGGAGCATCCCACAGTGCCTGCGTGCTGCCTTCCCACCTTTCCCAACTGTCCCTCTCCAGCTGAGTTTAAAGCTGAGAAAAAGAGAGAGAAAGAGAGATACAACTTCTAGGGGAGGTGGGTGGGTTGTGAAGACTTAATTCCTGCTGTTCCCGGAGATCACCTGTTACAGGTGAGTAACTATGCTATCTACAGGAACAAGCAGGAATGTAGTCTTCACATATGGGGACTACCTAGCTGCAGATGCCAGGGAGAAGACCCCAGAAGTTGTGTGCCCTTATGAAAGGGTTCCACTTCCCCCCATGGATCTCTGTCATCCTACAAGGGATGGTGGGTAAGAGATGATTAAGTATGGAACAAATGTTGAAGAACAGCCTGACAAAACAAGGCATCCCGACGGGAGTCTTTGTCTAGACAGTAATGGGCTGTGAAGGTATGAACCGAGGCCCAAGAAGCTGCTCGACAGATGTCGTTGATAGACACAGAGTGAAGATGAGTCAGAGGCTGCCATGGCTCTCACATTGTGAGCTGTGACATAGCCTTCCAGAGGAAGGCTTTTACTCTCATAGGCAAAAGATATACACTGTGCAATCCAGTTGGACAGTGTTCTTTTGGAGACTGGAAGTCCCAAATGACTAGGATCAAAAGCAACAAAAAGTTGAGAGGACTTCCTATGTTGCTGTGTCCTTTGTAAGTAAAAGGCCAGAGCCCTTTTACAATCCAAAGTATGAAGATTCCTTTCTGCATTTGAGGCATGAGGCCTTGGGAAGAATACAGGAAGGTAAACCGCTCGATTTAAATGAAAGGGTGACGCCACCTTTGGCATAAAGTGTAGATGAGTCCTAAAGACTACCTTATGATGGAACCTTGTATAAGGAGGATCAGCCACCAATGCTTGCAATTCACTGATGCGACGTGCTGATGTGATTGCAATAAGAAAGATGACCTTCAAGGAAAGGAATTTCAAGGAGGTAGTGGCTAATGGTTTAAAAGGCAGTTTCATAAGCTGCCCAAGAACCAAATTTATGTCCCATGCCACTGGTGGTGGCTTAATGGGAGGCTTAGTTAAAAGAAGGACTCTCATAAATCTCGCTATGAGAGGATGAGAGGAAATAGGTTGCCCATTTAGAGGCTTGAAAGAAGCTGCAACAGCACTCAAATGAACTCTCATTGAATTGGTCTTAAGCCCTGCATTTGATAAATGAAGGAGATACTCCAGTAATGATTCCAGAGGTATCGCAAGAGGGTTAAGACCCTTCTGCGAGCACCATATGGTAATCCTTTTACATTTGAAAGCATAAGAGCGTCTTCTGGAAGGTTTCCTGGAAGCATAAAGGATATCCTTTACCTGCTGAGAAAGGTTAAGACCGTGAAGTTCTAGGCTTTCAGCAACCAGGCCCTGAGATGCAGAGACTGGGGATTGGGATGCCACAGCATCCCATCCTCCTGAGAAAGGAGATCTGGAGCATATCCTAACTCCAGAGGCGGAGCTTGAGAGAGATGTAGGAGCAGAGGGTACCACATTTTCTGTGGCCAATGTGGAGCTATGAGAATCATATGACCTCTGTCTCTCTGAAGCTTGAACAGGGTTTTGGGAATTAGGGGAATGGGTAGAAAGGCATACAGGAAGTCCTTGCCCCATTGGAGGAAACCATCCCTGGCCTGACAACCCTGAGCTGGAATTCTGGTACAGAACCGGGGAAGTTTGGCATTCAGCGGACTTGCGAAGAGGTCTATGTCCGGGGTTCCCCAAATTTGAAAAATTTTGGCCACTTGGTCTGCATGGAGAGACCATTCAGATGGAAGCAGAACTCGACTGAGTGTCTGCCCAAGAGTTTCGAATGCCTGGAAGATACAACGCAAGGAGATGACTCTGAAGCTCTGTGGCAAGGGCTCATAGTCACAAAGCTTTGTTGCAGAGCGACAGAGAGCCTGTTCCGCCCTGCTTGTTTACATAGAATATGGCTACCTGATTGTCCGTTTGAACTAGGACTGTCTTGTACCTGAGCTGGGTGTGGAATACTCGAAGAGCAAGGAAGATTGTTCTGAGTTCCAAGAGATTGATATGTAGATAGGTCTCCTGTGGAGTCCAGATACCCTGGGTAGAGAGGCCTTGCAGGTGGGCTCCCCAACCCACCCATGAGGCATCTGTCGTCAGAGTGGCTTGTGGTGGGGGTTGTTGGAAAGGGGACCCCAACAAAAGGTTTTGGGGTGACTGCCACCATTGGAGGGACAAAATAAGACAATCTGAGTCTGTTATTTTGTCTGACAGGCAACCTGATGCCTGAGTCCATTGATTGGATAAAGTCCACTGGGCTGTCCTCATATGGAGGCGAGTATAAGGAACCACATGCACGGTGGATGCCATGTGGTCTAGCAACTGTAACATTTCCCGAGCAGTGAGGTGAGGCTTTAGCACTGCTTGGGAAGCTAACTGCACAATGCGAAGGCAGCGGGGCTGTGGAAGATAGGCCCTTGTCTGTCTGGTATCCAGTAGAGCTCCTATAAACTCTAGAGACTGAGTGGGAGCAAGGATGGATTTTGGGAAGTTTATGACCAGTCCCAAATACTGAAGTATGCGCATTGTGCGAGAGAGAGAAATCCTGGCCTCTGGCTCTGAAGGGGCTCGAATGAGCCAGTCGTCTAAGTAAGAGAAGACGAATATTCCTAGGGTGCGAAGAAATGCTACCACCACAGCCATGCATTTTGTGAACACCCTAGGTGCAGAGGCCAGGCCAAAAGGAAGAACCCTGCATTGGTAGTGCCTCCCTTGAAATAGAAAGTGAAGGAACTTTCGATGAGTTGGATGGATCAGAACATGAGTGTACGCATCCTTGAGATCTAGAGAACAAAGCCAATCCTGACTCTCAAGGTATGGCAGCAGAGTTCCTAGAGAAATCAGTTTGAACTTCTTTGAACAGGAATTTGTTCAATTCTCTGAGGTCCAAAATGGGTCTGTCTCGTCCTCTTTTCTTTGGAATAAGGAAATAGGGGGAGTAGAACCCTGTACCCTGCTGGACAATGGGTACCTCTTCTATTGCCCCCTGGGCAAGAAGCAGAGTGACCTCTTGACCTAACTGGGCGTTGAGAGAGGTCTGAGAATTGAACCTGTCTTACCATTGTAGGAGGGGGCATGCTGAGGAAATGAAGCTTGTACCCCTCTCTTACAATGGACAGAGTCCAACTTTCTGCTGTTATCTGCCCCCATCTGGGGGCAAAATGACATAACCTTCCTGGAATGGTGGAAGGCTCTGGGCCGTTCAGGGCTAGGAAGGCAAAGTTCTCTAGACAGGAGTCAAAGCCCCTATGGAGGCTGAGTCTGCTGAGCCGGTTGAGGCTTAGCAGCTTTTGTTTTTCTTTGCCTAGGTTGTTGCTGCTGTCCCTCTTGGGCAGACTGACAAACGATGCCCCTGCTGGGTATAGGAGGGGTAAAGCGTAGTTACTCACCTGTAACAGGTGTTCTCCAGGAGCAGCAGGAATCAGTCCTCACATATGGGTGACGTTGGCGCCAACGGAGCCCTCGCGGAGCAATTTTCCCCAGCTTTCAAAGAAAGCCTTTGGGAATTGCAGCACGCATGCGCGGTCCTCTTCCCGCCCAAGGGTGCCATCTTGCTCAGTCTGATGACATAGCAAAAAGACAGCAAAAATTAGCAAAAACGAAAGCATAAAACTGCAACTCCACGGGGAGGAGGGAGGGTTGTGAGGACTGATTCCTGCTGCTCCTGGAGAACACCTGTTACAGGTGAGTAACTACGCTTTCTCCAGGACCAAGCAGGAAGTCAGTCCTCACATATGGGACTCCCAAGCTTAAGGCTACCGGAGACCCTAAGCACAAAAATGAGCTCCCTCTAGCTCAGCAGCACAGAGGGAAGGAATCTTCTCTGAATACGTCTCCAACCGGTAGCCCAACATCCGGGATGGAGGGTAGGAGTTGCCTATACCTCGAAGAGATTACCGAGGACTGCCTGTCCGAAAGCACTGTCCCTGCGGGACTCCCTCTCCAGGCAGTAATGGGCTGCAAAAGTCTGGCTCGAAGACCAAGTAGCGGCCCGGCAGATGTCTGCCAACGGAACAGAGCGGAGGTAAGCCACTGACGTAGCCTTCGCCCGAACACGATGAGCGGTGACTCTACCTTCCAGCACGAGGCCCGCAGCCTCGTAAGCCCAAGCGATGCAGTCCGCAATCCAGATGGACAGAGTACGCTTGGAGACAGGGAGCCCCAACTTGTTGGGGTCATAAGACACGAAGAGCTGAACAGCCCTTCTTTGCTCCCGCGTACGGTCAAGGTAGAAGTTCAGCGCCCTTCTACAGTCCAGGGTATGCAGGACCATTTCAGCTCGGCTGGAGTGTGGCCTGGGAAAGTAGGTCGGAAGTACCACCTCCTGGTTGATGTGAAAAGGGGAAACCACTTTAGGAAGAAACTTAGGGTGAGTCCGTAGGACTACCCGGTTCTTGTAGAACCTAGTGTAAGGAGGATCAGATACCAGGGCCTGCAGCTCACTAACGCGTCTAGCAGAAGTGAGGGCCACCAAGAACAAGGTTTTCCAGGAAAGAAAACGAAGAGGACAGGTAGCCATAGGCTCAAAAGCCGGACAGGTAAGCCGCTGTAAAACCACATTGAGATCCCAGTTCGGGGCTGGCGGGCGCAAAGGTGGTTTAAGGAGTAGGAGGCCACGGAGAAAACGAGCCACCAGAGGGTGGCTGGAAAGAGGCCTACCCTCCACCGGTAGGTGGTGCGCAGAAAGAGCACTGAGATGGACCTTGACCGAGTTGGACTTAAGTCCAAGATTGGAAAGGGAAAGCAAGTACTGCAAGACCACTGATGCTGAACAGGAGAAGGGGTCCTGCGACTGCCGAGTACACCAGACGGAGAACCGACGCCACTTGAGAGCGTAGGACTTCCGGGTGGAAGGCCTCCTGGAGGCCAAGACGACCTCTTCCACATCTGGAGGTAGCTGGAGAGGAGCGAGGACTACCCTTTCAGCAGCCAGGCCATCAGATGAAGCGATCGAAGGTTGGGGTGCAGGAGCGTCCCCTGATCCTGCGAGAGGAGGTCGGGCTGAAACCCCAGAGGAAGAGGTGTGTCCACCGCCAGCTGCAGCAGAAGCGGGAACCAAGGTTGTCTCGGCCACCGGGGAGCCACTAGGATCACCGACGCCTTGTCTGAGAACCTTGAAGAGCGTCCGAGACACCAGAGGCATGGGTGGAAAGGCATACAAGAGGCCTGTGGACCATGGAATCAGAAAAGCATCCGCCGCTACCCGGAGAGGATGCGGCTGTCGAGAGCAGAATCTGGGAAGCTGCCGGTTCAGAGGACTGGCGAACAGATCCATGGTGGGGAGGCCCCACCGGAGAAAGATCCGCTGAACCACGAGCGGATCCAATCTCCACTCGTGCGGTTGGAGGATCCTGCTCAGTTTGTCTGCCAGGTAGTTTTCTTGACCTGGGAGATAGACAGCTTTGAGGACGAGGTTGCGATGAACGGCCCAAGAGCAGAGCTTCTGTGCTTCCTGACAGAGAAGGAAGGAGCCGGTTCCGCCTTGTTTGTTCACGTAGAACATGGCAACCTGATTGTCTGTCTGGATAAGTACCGACTGGTGAGAAATCAGGTGAGAGAAGGCTTTGAGCGCTAGGCGGATGGCTCTGAACTCCAGGAAGTTGATCTGTTGAGCGGACTCCCAAGGAGTCCAGAGACCCTGAGTACAAGTCCCCTGGCAATGTGCTCCCCAACCCTGGAGAGAAGCATCGGTCGTCAGGACCTGAGAATGTGTAGGGGGCTGAAAAGACACCCCCAGCACTAGGTTTGGCAGATGAAGCCACCATCGCAGAGAGGAGACCAGCTGATCGGAGATCTGTATGGAGTCCGCTAGGCTCCCAGTGGCCTGATGCCATTGTTTGCGAAGGCACCATTGAGCAGGTCGCATGTTCAGGCGGGCATTGGGGGTTACATGGACCGTGGAAGCCATATGGCCGAGCAGTCTCAGAAATTGCCTGGCCGAGACCAGGGAATTGCTGTGAAAGCGGCTGGCGAGATCCATGAGCCTTTGGGCCCTGTCCAGAGGCAGGAAGGCCCGCGCCAGAAGAGTGTCCAACCTGGCGCCGATGAATTCTAGATCTTGAGAGGGGAGCAAAGTGGACTTTGCGACGTTTATGACAAATCCCAAGTGCTGGAGCAGAGCCACCGTGCGATGAGTAGCCTGAGTGGCTTCTTGGGCAGACTGGGCCCTGATGAGCCAGTCGTCCAGGTATGGGAACACAAAGAGACCCTGAAGCCTCAGATAGGCCGCCACCACTGCTAGGCATTTGGTGAACACCCTGGGGGCGGAGGATAGGCCGAAAGGCAGTACTCTGTACTGGTAATGGTGCCCGCCCACAACAAACCTGAGGTATTGTCTGTGGTCTGGATGAATAAGGATATGAGTATACGCATCTTTGAGATCTAAGGAGCATAGCCAGTCTCCCTGCTGGAGGTAGGGCAGCAGGATTCCAAGGGTAAGCATTTTGAACTTTTCCTTTGCAAGGAACTTGTTGAGGTTTCGCAAGTCTAGGATAGGTCTGAGGCCTCCTGTCCTTTTCGGAATCAGGAAGTATCGGGAATAAAACCCCTGACCCTTCAGGTGGTGGGGCACCGGTTCCATGGCTTGTTCCTGAACAAGACTTGCTAACTCCTGAAGGATAAGTCCCTGTGCAGAGGGAGTCTGGAAGGCTCCCCTGGAAAGTAGGAGGGAGGTACCTGGTGAAAATGAAGAAGATAGCCCTTTTGAACTATCTGAAGCACCCAGGTATCTGTGGTGATGTTGGACCTCCTGTGGGCAAAGTGGACCAGCCGGCCTCCTGTGCTGAGAGAAACCAGCTGAGGGGGAGAGGCTATGCTGAGAAAGTAAAAAACCCCCACCCTGCTGAGCAGGGGCCGGTGGTGCAGGCTTGGGGGCTTGCTGCCTACGGGACCCATTACCCCGTCCCTTGGCCTGCTTTCCCTGTGGGGGAGCTGGTGAGGCCTGATACTGAGGGAAGTATTTATAGGCAGCACCCTTCCTCGGGTAAAAGGGCTTTTTCCCCGAGGCCTTCTTCTTTTGAGAAGGTGCAGAGGTCTTCCTGGAGAGACGGGTTCTGGTGAGAGTCTCCGTCTCGATTTGTGCAGCCTTCTCATCCATGGGCTTGCCAAAGAGGTTATCACCTCGGCAGGGGACATCGACCAACTTGTCCTGTACCCAGGGCTCGAGGTCGGACGTCTGAAGCCAAGCCTGGCGGCGTCCACCGATGCCGGCCGCGGCTACTCGAGCCGAAGCCTCAAAACCATCATAGGCTGCTCGAGAGATAAACTTGGAGCACTCCCGAATACCAGTAGACAAGGATTGGAACCTCTGCAAAGGTTCGTCGGAGAGACCAGCAGAGAACCCGGCTATTTCCTTAGCCAGGTCTCAGAGATACATGCCCATGTAGAGCTGGTATGTCTGGACTCGACAAGCAAGCATAGAGCCCTGGAAGCACTTCCTACAGAGGGCATCCAGGCTTCGGGCTTCCCTACCAGGGGGCACCGAGGAGTGCATTTTTTGACTCTTCAGTCTATGCATGGCCGATTCCACCACCATGGAATGGTGCGGTAGTTGTGCCTTTTGGAACCCAGGGCTCTTGCGGACTCTATAAATGGAATCGACCCGCTTGCTTAACACCGGCGACGATGCCGGGCTCTCCCACATGCGGAAGAGAAGCCGTTCCAGCATGGGAGGAACCGGTACAATATAGGCCTCCTTCGGGGGAGAGTCATATTGGAGGGCATCGAGTTCTTCGACTCGAGGCTCCTCCTTGGGATCCGCAGGGAAGGCCAAGGCTTTGGCCATATCCCTCACGAAGTCCGAGAACCGGGTATCCTCCGGAGGGGGACCGTCTCCGAGGTTCGGACTCGGGGGAGTTCGAAGGGACACACTGAGTCCGAAAGGAACCAGGTAACTCTTCGTCCTCAGATTCCCAGGCCGACTCCTCGGAGGAGTCGTCGACCGGCTCCGGTCGGGCGGGCACTGATGCCATCCGCCCCGACGCCGAGGGAGTCGGCGTCGACGACCTCAGTCCCGAACGGGAGGCCGAAGGAGACCTCGACAGAGGATCGACTCGAGCCCTCATGGACTCGAGGATCGGCTCGGTCTCCGGGGTCGATTTGGAGGTCGACGTCCCGGCGGTCAGGACAGAAGCGCCAGCGAGGCCAGCGATCAATGCCCGCTGCTGATCCAAGAAGGCAGACAAACTGCACTCCAAGGCCGTCAACCTGAGTCCGAGCTCAGGAGACCCAGCAGCCCCCGACTCGGGCCCCGACAGCATCGGGCCCGACGTCGGGTCCTTCGGAGGCGAGTCCACGAGGACAACAGTACTTACAAGGACCCGGGACGGGAATCGGGGCTATGCGACCTGGCCCTCGAGGAACCAGGAGCGTCCACCGATCCCGCCCTCGCGGGTTTCTTCTTCCGATGATGCTCCCGGGTAGGAGACCCCCTTTCAGAGGAACTCAGACGATGCTCAGGACCAGAGTCCCGAGACGTCGAAGCCTCTGACGAGGTCCGAGCCCGGCCGGAGTCAGAGAAGATACGCTCCCGCTGGTGCTGCCGACTCCTCAATGCTTTTGAGGACATTTTGCCGCATGGCCCGCAGATCATGGGGTCATGATCTGGGCCGAGGCAGCGGAGGCAGAAGTCATGAGTGTCTGTAAGAGACATAAGTTTCTTACAGAGGTCACACTTTTTGAAACCACTGGCCGCCATCGGGGGAAAAATGGCCCCTGCGAGGTCGAACGACCGGGCAGCCAGGGAAAAAGGAAAAAAAGCGCGAAATCTGTCACGAAGGACAAAAAAACAAAAAATAAAGGACGGACTCGCAACCGGCGTCGCGAGTCCGGCGGGAAAAGAACCGGCGTCGAACCGAAGAAAAAACAGAGAAAAATAGAGAAAATCAACTTTTCTGCGGGGATTCACAGGCAACGTCTGTAGGGCTCCGCGGAAAAAAGAAGACTGAGCAAGATGGCACCCTTGGGCGGGAAGAGGACCGCGCATGCGCGCTGCAATTCCCAAAGGCTTTCTTTGAAAGCTGGGGAAAATTGCTCCGCGAGGGCTCCGTCGGCGCCGACGTCACCCATATGTGAGGACTGACTTCCTGCTTGGTCCTGGAGAAAACTTCTTACTGAAGAAAGGTTTCTCGTAGGATATTTTCCTTGCAGGATCAGCTGTAGATTTAGACAATCTATCCAAGGTGATATTGTCAGCATCTATCATTAGCTTTTTCCTGCCAATTCTTGCCAAAGAGATTCTCTCCTGGGCAAGGAATATTGCCCAGTTTATCCTGTACCCAAAGTTCCAAGTCAGATGCTTGGAGCCAGGCAATCCTACGGTCACCTATGGCAGTAGCAGAGGTTCTGCTTATGCACTCAAACGCTGCACGATTTACAAACTTGGAAACATCCTGAGCATGTTTGGCAAGGGCAAGGTAATCCTGCCTCTTATCATCAGGTAGGAGAGGGCTCATAAGCTCTAAATCTCCCATGACCTCCTTAAGGAACGTTCCCATATATAATATATAGGAACTGATCCTAGCAGAAAGCATGGAAGCCTGGAAGGTTCGACGTCCAAAGGCATCAAGAGTCCTACACTCACGTCCTGGAGGATAAGATGCATGTCTTTTTGCACTCTTGATCCTTCTCATAGCTGATTCTACCACCATGGAATGGTGTGGTATCCGAGTCCTTTGAAACCCAGGACAAGGAGGAACTTGATACATGGTGTTGAGTCTTCGAGAGTGAGGAGAAGTGGTTACAGGTGTTTCCCACATCCTTAACCTGGGATCATGCAAGATCTCATGAATAGGTAAGATAGCTGCCTCCTTGGGAGCTTTAGGGTATTGCAGGATTTCCAATTCCTTTGGCCTACTGGGCTGCTCGCATGAGGAGAGCATAGGGAACTACATGAACTGTGGATGCCATATGCCCCAGTAATTGCAGGAGCTCTCGAGCAGTTAGGGAGGACTTTCCCGCTGCTTGAGAAGCTAGTTGCACTATTCGAAGACAGCGGGGCTGTGGAAGGAAAGCCCTTGACTGTCTGGTGTCTAAACAAGCTCCTATGAACTCTAGGGTCTGAGAAGGAGCAAGTTGGGATTTTGGGAAGTTTATGACCAATCCCAGGTATTGGAGGATTCACATTGTACGAGACAGTTCAGAGCTGGCTTCTGGAATCATGGGGATTCGAATGAGCCAGTCGTCCAAGTAAGGGAAGACGAATATCCCTAGGGTTCGCAGGAATGCAGCTACTACTGCCATGCATTTCGTGAAAACTCCTGGTGCCGAAGCCAGACCAAAAGGAAGAACCCTGTATTGGAAGTGTTTTCCCTTGAAAAGGAATCGTAAGAATTTTCTGTTATCTGGATGGATCAGAATGTGAGTATATGCATCTTTAGATCTAGAGAGCAAAGCCAATCCTGACTTTGAAGGTATGGCAGCAGAGTTCCCAGAGAAATCATTTTGAACTTCTCTTGAAACAGATATTTGTTCAATTCTCTGAGGTCTAGAATGGGTCCTGTGTCCTCCTGCTTTCTTTGGAATAAGAAAATAGGGGAAGTAGAACCCGGTAGCCTGTTGGGGAATGGGTACTTCCTCTATTGCTTCTTGAGCAAGGAGTGTTGAGACTTCTTAATCCAGTAGATTGTCTGGAGAGATTTGGGAATTGAACTGTCTTAGGATTGTAGGAGGGGGCATGCTATGAAAATGAAGCCTGTACCCCTCCCCTACAATGGACAGAGTCCAATTTTCTGCTGTTATTTGGTGCCATCTGTTGACAAAATGACAACCTGCCTGGAATGTTTAGGGGTTTCTGGACCCTTCAGAGGCAGGAAAGGTAAGCTCTCTAGGAAGGAGTCAAAGCCCTTGAGGGGGCTGAGCCTGTAGAGCTGGTTGAGCTCTAGGGCCTTTTGGCTTCTTCTATCTGAATTGTTGCTGTTGTCCCTTTTGGGCAACTTGACCCCGAATTTGCCCTTACGGGGTATAAGACGGATAAATCCACCCACAAATGCACATGTAACTAGATGAGTTAGAGAAGTGTACATAGCATAAAGTTAGCTTGTACATAGTTTTCCCGGTTTATTCCATGTTTAATATCCTGTTTCACTGTAAACTCAATGTTGCCTGTATGCATTGTAGTATGTTTCTGTTCGATGTACACCGCGCTGATTATAATAGCGCGGTATAGAAGAAATGTTAAATAAATAAATAACTTTCTTTTTGCTGAGAAAGGGTTTTTATAGGGGTTTTTTCGCTGGAATGGCTATAGATTTTGACAATCTGCCTAAAGTGATATTGTCAGCATCTATCTCATTAGCCTTTTCCTGCCAGTTCTTGCCAAAGAGGTTTTCTCCTGTGCCAAGGGATGTTTCCTAATTTGTCTTGTACCCAAATTTCCAAGTGTGATGCCTAAAGCCAGGCAATCCAACGTGCACCAATGGCAATATCAGAAGTTCTTCTGATGCATTCAAAGCAGTCAAAGGCCGCACGATTTACAAACTTGGAAACGTCTTGAGCATACTTGACAAGAGTAAGGAAGTCTTGCTTGTAATCAGGAAGAAGGGGGCTCATAAGCTCCAAGTCTCCTGTGACCGCTGAGGAACATTCCCATATATAAAATATATGAGCTGATCCTAGCTGAAAGCATGGAAGCCTGAAATATTCAACGCCCAAAGGTGTCAAGAGTCCTGCATTCACGATCTGGAGGATTGGATGCATGTCTTTTTGCACTTTTCATCCTACGCATAGCTGATTCCACTACCATTGAATGATGTGGCAGCTAAGTCTTTTGAAACCCAGGACATGGTGGAACTCGATACATGGTATTGAGTCTCCTAGAATGAGGAGATGTGGTCAAAGGTGTTACCCACATTCTGAGCATCAAATCATGAAGAATTTCATGAATGGGCAGAGGAGCTGCCTCTTTGGGAGCCTTAGGGTATTGGAGGATTTCCAATTCCTTTGCTCTAAGTTCTTTTTCAGGAGCTACTGTGATTAATAGGCCTCGGGCCACATCACAAATAAAATCCTGAAAAGACATGTCCTCCGGAGGACACATTCTGCGTTGAGGAGAAGAGGAGTCTTCCGAAAGCAGTACTCTGGTACTGGCAGAGTTATCGAAATCATAGGAATCGGAAAATTCGAAGTATCTCTGATCCCGATCATGCAGAGCACGGTATCGGTATTGATCGAAGCACCAAGTTGGTCTGGTACCGATCTGTCGATGCTTGAAAAAGTCAGTGTCGCTACCGGTGCTGGGGCCGGCATCGCTGTCGGTACACCAGTGCCCGTTGAAACGTCGGTAGCAGTGTCAACGGTACCGCAGCTATAAGGAGAGCTGCAAGACTGCACTCGATAGAGAGGAATCTCTGGTCTATCGACACTGCCGATGCCTGGGTGTCGGTACCGGTAGAAGTGGCCGGAACCCCTGAGCATGGCAACAGTAGTTCTGCCGAGGTCGAGGCCTCAAACACATCCTGAAGCCCCGTTAGTGCTTCGGAGGACGAAGCCTCCCACCGGGGCTGTTCTGCCGGTGTAGTTTCCTCAAGGGCAATACCAATTGCTTCTCGATGCTTAGAAGGAGATCTACCCTTTGAGGACCGGCTCTTATGTTTAGTTACCAAAGATCCATGGGAGGAAGACGAGGCTCTGGAAGACATCGATGCAATGGACATCGCATCTGAAGAAAAGAGGGTGCCGAGCTTTGCAGCCTGGTTCTGTCTTCCTCTTTTAGTCATCCCCATACAAGAGGAACACTCCGAAGGAGAATGGTCAGGGCCTAAACATTTGAGACACCAGTCATGGGTGTCGGTGATGGAAATGGTACCGCCACACTTAGTACATTTTTTTTAAACCACTAGCTGGTTTTTCCATTTTGCAGGAAAATGGGGCATAATGCCCAAAATGGCGCCTAGCACCAAAAAGAAAAAGTCTCTGAAAAGAAACATTTCAGAAGTATATATCTATATATATAATCTAATCTATCTCTATCTCTCTATATATATTTTTATATATATTGTGGCAAGGAAGCCTATCCAGAGTCCAGGGGAGGACAAAGACAGGGCTCCCTTTTACCAAGACAGGGTAGAAAAGCCATAAACACCTCCAGGGATCAGAAAACCTCCACGTGGAAAACATTTCAGGCTCCCCCTAGTGGAATGAAGGGGAGAGGATACAAGGCTCAGAACCCTTTAGGCAGTGAATGCTTCAAGCATTCAGGTGCCCGGAGTCAGGCTGATTGCCGTCACCTGAGTAGGGTGGGGTTGGACCTAGAGCCCTGGAAGTATAAACCCAGAGCAGAGTACAATTTAGTAGAAAAAGGAAAGAGAAAGGAAGAGAAGCAGGAAGCCAGGCTGAGCAGAGCAGAGGAACGGACCTTCCAGCTGGAGAGAGTGCTATTTGGTATGTAGCACGGCTGCAGGAGAGTTTGGAGTCAGGAACAAGAGAGACTCCAAGATCCCCCGGGAGGCTGTTAGCTGAGCACGAAGGGGAGTCAGAGCCTATGCAGCTGGGAGAGCCTGAGGTGAAGCTGATTGAGGAAGACACTCCCATGGACTGTTCCTTGTGCCAAGCTATAAACCTGGGGAACGTAGAGAAAGCAAGCCAGTCCTGAAAGAAGGTCTTCCAAGAGAAAAAGGTACCCTTATATCACAAGCAGGGTGGCTGAGATCCAATGTGTTTATAAAGGGGAAGTTTACCACAGATTTAAAATGTGCTTTTTGTTTGGTGCTTTAGCCAGCAAAGCTAAGAAGGGAATACAATTAGGCTTGCTGGTAAAGACTGTGTATCCTGCAAAAGAAAGAACCTTTAAAAACTGCATTTTGTGGTTGGATATGTTTTGGACAATTTTTGCTTCCAAGAGTCCTGAACCAACAATCCTATGTGTGGTATGATCGAACCATTGTGTATATAAAAATAATAAATTTCTGTCATTTGCCTTACCTACTTGAGCCTGACTACAGCTTTCAGCATGGTGCACTCATACAGCTGAATAAGGACTACATTTCCCAGAGGGTATAGCAGAGAAATAGTTTAAAAAAAAAAAAAGCTGAAAGCATACAGCAGGAAGTTCCTTCAAAAATCCACGCCCCTCTAACCTAGAGGCGAGTGGTGGTGGCATGACAATATATATTTTGGTTTGTTTGTTTTTTTTTAAAGAAGAAAAGAGAACCGGTGGTACCGGTAGCATCGAGCGGAGGCAGGCTCGACCACAAGAAAAGAAGTTTAAAGACGACATTTTCTGCGGTGACAGGGTATGTGACCTGTCAGCTCCACGGAAAACAAAGAACTGAAGAGGGACAGTTGGAAAGGCGGGAAGGCAGCACACATGTGCTGAGGGATGCTCCCAAAAGCATTCCTATTGGACACTGGGGAGCGTTCCCGCGCAGGCTCCACCGGTACCGACAATACCCATATGTGAAGACTACATTCCTGCTTGTTGCTGGAGATTAGTGGAGTACCCCAGGGATCTGTGCTGAGTCTGCTACTTTATAACATATTTATAAATGCCCTGCAAATGGGAATAATGAGTGCGGTTATCAAATTTGAAGACACAAAATTATGCAAAGTTGTTAAAACCCATGAGGACTATGAAAAATTTCAAGAGGACCTTGATAAATTGGAAGACTAGGCATCCAAATGGCAGATGAAATTTAATGTGGACAAATGCAAAGTTATGCACCTAGGAAAGAACACTATGGTTATACGATGCAAGGTTCCGCATTAGGAACCACCACTCAGGAAAAAGATTTAGGCGTCATCATGGAAAACATGTTGAAACCCTCCACTCAGCGTGCAGCGGCAGCCAAGAAAGCAAGTAGAATGCTAGGAATCATAAGGAAAGGAATTGAGAATAAAACAAAGGATATTATAATGCTCCTGTATCATTCCATGATGCAACTTCACCTTGAATATTGTGTGCAATTCTGGTCACCGTATCTTAAAAGGATATAACATTATTGGAAAAGGTACAGAGAAGAGCCACCAAAATGGTAAAGGGGATGGAAGAATGCCTCTATGAAGACAGGCTAAAAGGTTAGGGCTCTTCAACCTGGAAAAGAGACAGCTGAGGGGCAATATGATAGAGATCTATAAATGAATGGAGTGGAACGGGTAAAGCACAGTTACTTACCTGTAACAGGTGATCTCTGGGAACAGCAGGAATTAGTCTTCACATATGGGTACGTCGGTACCGACGGAGCCTGCACGGGAATGCTGCCCAGCTTTCAATCAGAAAGCTTTTGGCAGCATCCCTCACGCCTGCGCAGTGACTTCCCGCCTTCTCCACAGCCTCTCTTCAGTTGAGTTTCAGAGCTGAGACAAAGGCGAGGAGAGAAAAGGAAAAAAATAAAAAAGATGCAACTCCTAGGGGAGGTGGGAGGGTTGTGAAGACTAATTCCTGCTGTTCCCGGAGATCACCTGTTACAGGTAAGTAACTGTGCTATCTCCAGGAACAAGCAGGAATGAGTCTTCACATATGGGGACTCCCTAGCTGGAGATGCCAGGGGGAGATCCCATAAAAATGCAAGTGCCTGGATCAGGGGTGCATTTTGTCTCCAGGAATCCCCGGCATCCAATGTGGGATGGAGGGTAGGAGTTGACAATAAAATAGCTGTGAGGAAAGAAACAGCATAGTCAAGGACTAGAGGGTTCTACAGACTACAGGAGTCCTTGGTAGATATGATGAGTAGCATTAAAACACATTTAATGTACACTTAAAATATGCAGCTTACCTACTGTATTGTAGGAAGTAGAAAGCATGATGGAGTCTACTGGATAAGCAGTGGCGGAATCTTCAAGGTGACCTCTCAGTAGTGAGGATGAAGGTCCAGACCTGGAGGTAGTAGATGATCCAGGTGTCAATTGGGTAGGAGTTGACGTCAGGTCTTCAATGGAAAGCTTTATGGGAAAAGCTGAAAACTCCTTTAGGCATAAGGTCATTAACATTGAGGACTAAAGGAAGAAGACTGACGGAGTTGGAGAACTAGCCCAGTCCTGGCGGGAAGAGGGGGACTGGAAAACCCCTATTCCCACGGAAAACAGTTGTGTACTCGAAGATAAAGATGTACACTGTTTTTCCTAGCTGGCGAGAGATAGGAAAAAATATTGAAGCTTGATGCTTCAAGGACAAAGAAAAAATGGAAGATGTTAGCACCAAAGTGGTTATTGGTGCCTAACAGTTTCTGTATCGTAATATGGTATGGGACGTAGGGCGACAGACTGTCTAAAACCTCTAGGAGGTAAATCATGTAGTATAGACAGTAAGGGTGATAGTGTATAAGACAGACCAACCCTTAAGAAGCCCCCCATCAAACACATATACATATGTCCAGATATATATATACATATGTCCAGATGTGTATATTAGGATATGGGTGGTGAAATATATATCATATACATATATATAGAGATATGATATACCTAGATATATGTAAATTTGTGGGGCATGGTTTAGCACCACCAGAGTAATGATATAGGTATGTAGACATATATGGAGATGCTACATACAAGACAAGAGATTGAAGATACATGTCTACCACCCAGCCCCATAATTGTACATGGGGAATATAAAAGAAAAAGATTCTGCGTTCTACAAGAGGGTGAGCCCACTTGGGATATGTATAGAGAATCTATTTTCGTGGGTTGAGGGATGCAGGAAGGCAATCCAATGAGATAACCGTGATGTTCGCGTGAGAACAGATGAAGATATGAATCTGCAAGGAACAAGGCGGGAGTTCTACAGTACACTGACATGGTAGATGCCTTGGATTTTCACGCAGAAGAACTGATATCTCGTGTTAACACCCCAGGCTAGAGGGGGTGTAGAGAACCCTCACAGGTATAGGAAGGGTTTATAAGTTTTTCTCTAATAATAGAGGAACTTCAGAGACAAGGTCAATGCTCTATAGCAAGGCCCTCATAGTAGAAAGCTTCTCTAAAGACTGCCGAGAGCATTGTGCAGGAGAGCTATGAGATAAACTGACTGAAAGTCAGGTATGTTGCCATATCCTAGGAAAGGAGATGGTTAGAATAATGTGAGAAAGCCTAAACGAGTAGGAGGATCCAAGATAGTTTGGAATCACTACTGAGGCTAGACAAAATTTTGAACAAGGGACTGGAACTTGGAAAAAGTCCCAGTAATACAAGTACTGTAACTCCTGCAGGCAGAGCTGCTGACGGAAACAGCAGAGAGATTGTCCTGTGCTGAATAAAGAAAAACAGACAAGAAAAGAGAGGGGATCTCTTCTCCCTGTCTGGGGAACGAGCTTGCCAGAGAAGCAGTTCAGTATGGTAGCCCTCAAGTAGTTGGAGGGTGACGTACCCATGGGGTAAGTCAACTGAAGGAAAAAATGTTCAGTTGGGATAGAAACTATCAGGTGATAGTTGCAGCTGCTCTTCTAGAGAGTAAGAAGAGAAGTGTGTAGTCCCTGAACAAAACAATTTCTTTGACAGGTTAGCACACTGAAAAAGAAAAGCACAGTGAAGAAACTTCTAAGATGTAGAAGTAAAGTGTAAGTTACAATTCCCGGTCCCTATGGTTGCTGGGAATGCGGAGACTGGCTAGAACTGGAGGACTTCAGACTAGGTTGAGGCGTCCCTTGTTTAGGTACAGCCGAATGATGGGCAGGAGATGAATGAAACTTTCTTTTCTTAGGGAAAGAAGGTTTGGTAGGACATTTCCTACTATTTGAAGAAGGAGGTGGCGTAGAATGGTTTCTAGTGGAAGAAGAGTCAGTGGAGCATTGAGCAACCTGACGTAAAGCCTCCTTATTAAAAAGACCTTCCCCTGTACAAGGAGAATGAGCTAGTATAGTTTGTGCCCGTTTGCTCAAGTCTGAAGCCTCAAGCCAGGCTCTGCGACGTGCTGCAATGGCAATAGCAGAGGATCTGCTAACGGACTCAAAAGAATCTATAGAAGCACGAGACAGGAACCAGGATATATTCCGGCTGTGATTGATGAGCAAGGAAAGCACAGTTACTTACCTGTAACAGGTGATCTCTGGGAACAGCAGGAATTAGTCCTCACTTATGGGTACGTCGGAACCGACGGAGCCTGCGCAGAAAAGCTCCCCAGCTTCCCAGAAAGGAAGCTTTTGGGGCCTCCCACTGCACATGCGCGCTGCCTTCCCGCCTTCCTGACCAGCTCTCCTCAGTTCGAGTTTATAGCTGAGACAATAGAGAGAGGAAAGGAAGACAGATAGAAGATACAACTCCTAGGGGAGGTGGGTGGGTTGTGAGGACTAATTCCTGCTGTTCCCAGAGATCACCTGTTACAGGTAAGTAACTGTGCTATCTCCAGGAACAAGCAGGAATAAGTCCTCACTTATGGGGACTCCCTAGCTAAGATGCCTGGGAGATCCCCTCCCAAGGGTTCACCATCTTCGTATGGATCTCAGGCATCCATCCAGGGAAGGTGGGCAGGAGTTGTTCAAGTATGGAACAGGTGTTTGAGGACAGCCTGACCAAACAAGGCATCCCGGCGGGAGTCCTTGTCCAAACAGTAATGGGCTGTGAAGGTATGAACCGAGGCCCAGGTGGCTGCTCGACAGATCTGATCTATGGATACAGAGTGAAGATGAGCCATAGAAGTGGCCATGGCTCTCACATTGTGAGCTGTGACATGGCCTTCCAGAGAAATGTTTTTACTCTGATAAGCAAAGGAAATACACTGAGCAATCCAATTGGAAAGTGTACGTTTTGAGACTGGAAGTCCCAAATGAGAAGGATCAAAAGCCACAAAAAGTTGGGAAGACTTTCGATGTGGTTGAGTCCTGTTGAGGTAAAAGGCGAGAGCTCTTTTACAGTCTAGAGTATGAAGGTTCCTCTCTGCACTGGATGCATGAGGAGCCGGGAAAAAGACAGGTAGATATACCTCTTGATTAAGATGAAAAGGCGAGACCACTTTGGGCATAAAGTGGGGATTCGTCCTAAGGACCACCTTATCATGATGAAACCTAGTATAAGGTGGATGAGCCACTAAGGCCTGTAGTTCACTGATGCGGCGAGCCGAAGTGACTGCAATAAGGAAAAAGACCTTCCAGGAAAAATTTCAAGGAGGTAGTGGCTAAGGTTCAAAAGGTGGCTTCATAAGCTGACCAAGAACCAAATTTAAATCCCATGCCACCGGAGGAGGTCGAATGGAAGGTTTAGTTAAAGATAGGCCTCTCATAAATCTTGCAATAAGAGGATGAGAGGAAACAGGTTGTCCATTGATAGGCTTAAGGGATGCTGCAATAGCACTTAAATGGACCCTTACTGAATTTGTCTTAAGGCCTGCATTGGAAAGATGCACGAGATATTCTAATAGAGAATTCAGAGGAAGTGCCAGAGGGTCGAGACCCTTTTGAGCACACCAAATGGAAAATCTTTTCCATTTAAAGGCATAGAAACGCCTAGTGGAAGGTTTCCTGGAAGCATGAAGGATATCCTTCACTTGCTGCGAAAGATTGAAGCCTTGAAGGTCTAGGCCTTCAGTAACCAAGCTCTGAGGTGAAGGGACTTGGGGTTTGGATGCCACAAAGTCCCCTCCTCCTGAGACAGAAGGTCTGGAGCAGCTCCTAAGTCCAGGGAGGGGGCTTGGGAGAGATGCAGAAGTAGAGGGTACCACACTTGGCGTGGCCAGCGTGGAGCTATGAGGATCATAGATCCTTGATCCCTCTGAAGTTTGAACAGAGTCTTGGGAATCAGAGGAATGGGTGGAAAGGCATACAGGAAGTCCTGACCCCAATGAAGGAGGAAGGCATCCTTGGCCTGAACTCCCTGACACGGGATTCTGGAACAGAACCGGGGAAGTTTGGCATTCCACGGACTTGCAAATAGGTCTATGTCCGGGGTACCCCATTCCTGGAAGATTCTGAGTACCTGATCCATGTGCAGGGACCATTCATGCGGAAGCAGAACTCGACTGAGTCTGTCTGCCCAAGAGTTTTGAATTCCTGGGCGGTATACTGCCAGGAGATGGATTTGATGCTCTCTGGCGAAGGCCCATAATCTTAGAGCTTCGTTGCAAAGCGACAGAGAGCCAGTTCCTCCTTGCTTGTTTATGTAAAACATGGCTACCTGATTGTCTGTTTGAATGAGGACTGTCTGGTAGCTGAGGAGGGTATGAAAGACCTTGAGAGCTAGGTACACTGCTCGAAGTTCCAAGAGATTGATATGGAGGGAGGTCTCCTGTGGGGACCAAGTGCCTTGGGTGGATAGGTCCTGTAGATGAGCTCCCCAACCTGTTTGGGAGGCATCTGTTGTGAGGGTTGCTTTGGGCAACAAAGGTTGGAAGGGGGACCCCAGCAACAGATTTTGAGTGGATATCCACCATTGGAGAGACCAAAAGAGATGTTTGGAGTTTGCTATTTGGTCTGAGAGAGCTCCTGAAGCTTGAGTCCACTGGGTGGACAAAGTCCACTGAGCTGCTCTCATGTGTAGGCGAGCATAGGGCACCACATGTACTGTGGAAGCCATGTGGCCTAGTAGTTGTAGCATCTCCCGGGCAGTTAAGTGGTCCTTTGACTGAATCTGGGAGGCTAACTGCACTAGACGTTGGCAACGAGCCTGGGGAAGATAAGCTCTTGCAGTAGTGGTGTCCAACCAGGCCCCTATGAATTCTAGGGACTGAGTAAGGGTGAGCTGAGACTTTGGGAGGTTTACCACAAGTCCCAGATACTGCAGAATGCACCTGGTGGTGTCCAGGAAAATTTGGGCTTCTGACTGGGATGGAGCTTGGATGAGCCAGTCGTCCAGATATGGGAAGACAGATTCCCAGAGTGCGCAGAAATGCAGCAACTATTGCCATGCATTTGGTGAACACTCTTGGAGCAGAGGCCAGACCGAAAGGAAGGACTCTGTATTGGTAATGTTTTCCCTGGAACAGAAAACGTAGGAATTTTCTGTGGGATGGATGGATGAGTATATGAGTGTACGCATCCTTGAGATCTAGAGAACAAAGCCAATCCTGACTCTGTAGGTATGGAAGGAGAGTGCCTAAAGAGAGCATCTTGAACTTCTCCTTGTATAGAAATTTGTTCAATTCTCGGAGATCTAGAATGGGTCTGTATCCCCCTGTTTTCTTTGGAATGAGAAAGTAGGGGGAGTAAAACCCTGACCCCTGTTGAAGAAGAGGAACTTCTTCTATGGCCCTCTGGGCCAGAAGGGAGGTTACCTCCTGATCCAGAAGGTCGAGGAGAGATGTGGGAGAATTGAAATGTCTCACCATGGTGTAGGGAGGAAGGTCTGAGAAATGAAGTTTGTAGCCCTCTCTGATGGAGAGGGTCCACTGCTCTGATGTGATTTGCTCCCATCTGGGAGCAAAAAGAGCCAACCTTCCTGGAATGGTGAGAGGTTCTGGCTGTTGTAGAGCCAGAAAGGTTAAGTTCTCTAGTATCAAGTCAAAACCCCTGAGGGGCTTGGGACTGCTGGGTTGCAGCAGCCCCTGCAGGTTTAGGCCTGGCCTGTTTAGGTTGCTGACGCTTAGTAGCAAAGCGACCTGTAGAAGACTGTTGACCAGAAGTGGAAGGAAATCTGCCCTTCTTGTAAAAAGACTTCTTAAAAGATTTTTTCTTGGCCGGAGTGGAGGTAGACTTAGAAAGTCTATCCAGAGCAGCATTTTCTGCATCCATTTGAGTGGCTTTAATTTGCCACTCCTTGCCAAATAGGTTTTCACCTGTACAGGGCAGATTTCCTAAACCGTCTTGAACCCAGGGTTCTAGATCAGAAGCCTGGAGCCAAGCAATTCTACGAGCAGCTATAGCAATGCCTGAGGCTCTGCTGGCACCTTCAAAAGAATCAAAGGCTGCCCTGTTGGAAAACTTTGAAATGTCTTGAGTATGCTTGAGCCAAAGAAGGAATTCAGCCCTTTTATCTTCTGGAATAAAAGGGAGAAAGTTGTGCAGCTTTTCTGCAACTTCCTTCAGAAACATACCCATATAAAGGCTGTATGAATTGATTCTGGCAATAAACATGCTAGCTTGGAAGATCTTCCTACCAAAAGCATCCAAGGTCCTGCATTCTCTTCCTGGAGGAGTAGAAGAGTGTCTTTTGGTACTCTTTATCCTCTTCATAGCTGACTGCACCACAATAGAGTGGTGAGGAAGCTGAGTTTTTTGAAATCCAGGAGAAGGAGGGACACGGTACATAGTGTCCAATCTACGAGAATGAGGAGAAAGGGTGAGAGGAGTCTCCCACAAGTCAATCAAGTGTTCTTGAAGAATTTCATGAATTGGCAAGGTGACTGCCTCTCTGGGAACCTTAGAGTATCCCAAAATATCAAATTTTTTTGCTCTAGGTTCTTTTTCAGAGGTTACTGAAATAGAGAGTCCTTTAGCTACTTCTACTATGAAGTCTTGAAAGGACAAATCCTCTGGAGGAGACATTCTCCTTTTTGGAGAAGAGGGCTCCTCAGGAAGGGTGATAGATACTTCAGGAGACTCATCCAATGACTCAGAATCATCAGAAGAATCGAAGTATCGTCTGCCCGATTCCAAAGATCGATAGGCGTATCGATCGGTACCGACATCGGTTGTTCCCGGTACCGAGTCGGTACCGAGAAAGAGCCCAGGACAGGGAGCCGGAATCGGCATCCTGGCTGATGTCGATGCAGCCGGTACCGGTATCGAGGTTGGTACCGGTACCGGCACCGACAACGTGGCTTGTTGCGGTACCGACGGCATCGCAGCCTTGATGAAAGCCAGTATGGCCTGCTGCATGGATTGCACAGTGTGATCCATGGACGCCACGACTGCCTGGATGTCGGTACTGGGAGATTGTGCCGGTACCCCAGAGCAGTCTAACAGGTGATCGGTCGAGGCCGTGACATCGATGTCAACCTGTAACCCCATAGGAGGAGCTTTGAAAGCCGGAGCTTCCCGCCGGGGTTGTTTGGCTGGGGCAGGATGCTCAAGGGCAAGCCCGGAGGCATCTCGATACTTAGAGGGAGATTTGCCCTTTGAGGACCTGCTAAAAGTATGTTTGGTTACCTGAGATCCATCAGGAGAGGAAGACCTGGAAGATGTCGATGCCACCGCCGGTGCATCCGTGGGAAACAGCACATGGAGCTTGGCTGCTCGGTTCTGTAACCCTCGTTTAGACATTAGGGAACAGGACTGGCAATCCGGGACGGAGTGTTCAGGCCCCAAACATTTAAGACACCATTCATGGGTGTCTGTCACAGAAATTGTACCGCTACACTTAGTGCATTTTTTGAAGCCAGAGGCTGGTTTTTCCTGAGGGAAAGTTTCTTGTGGGCCTGGAGGCCTAAGAAGAAAAATACACCAAGTGAGGAAAAAGTATTATTATTTTTTTTTTTTTTTAGAAGAAAAGAAAAGAAAAGACCGGCGGTACCGGTCCGGCGTCGGGGAAGGCAGACACGCGACCAAAGAAATAGATTAAAATAAAGAACTTCTTCAGCGGTGACAGGAACACGACCTGCTGGCTCCGCGGAAAAGAAGAACTGAGGAGAGTTGGTAGGAAAGGCGGGAAGGCAGCGCGCATGCGCTGTGGGATGCCCCAAAAGCTTTCTTTCTGGGAAGCTGGGGAGCATTCCCACGCAGGCTCCATCGGTACCGACGTACCCATATGTGAGGACTTATTCCTGCTTGTTCCTGGAGATAGCGGGATTGCATCCTCACCTACTTGTGCTTAAGTGCCCTAGTTCAGGAAACCTACCTGAATGCTGCAAGAGCACCTTAAATTCCAGAGGCGGTAGGTGGGGGAAGTTATCTTAGCTCATTATAACTCTCGACAATGGGAGGTGGCTATTTTAGTGAGAAAGTGGGCTTCCTGGGAAGCCCATTGAGTGATCGGAGACCCAGAGGGATGCTATATCCTAGCCTAGGGGGAACTGCAGCAGAAAAACAATTCTTGGAAGTAAATATTCTTCCAACAATCAACACAGATTCTTCACCTGGCAGACCAATCGGAATATCAAACATTAGGAGGGGACTTTAACTTGGTGGCTAATGCAACAGTGGACTATCGGTAGTGGTCATATTGTTGCCCAAGCAGGGGTGGGATCGAGAGAAAGAGGAATTATATCGGCCTATATCGCTTTTGAACCAGGATCTTAAGATCATCACTACGGCTCTAGATAGCTGAGTACCATCCTGTCTGACATTATATACCTGGATCAGATAGGATTTGTGAAGGGATGCAGCGTGCCCTAAAGATGTTTTGATAGAGGTAGTCAAGGGACTTGCCAGTAGTTATGGTAAACTTGGATGCCGAAAAGACTTTTGATAGAGTAGCTTGGGACTATCTGTTTTGGGTGTTGCAAAAGTTTGGGTTTGGAGGGTACATTCTTAGATCTCTGGGTTTGAACATTGTATAGCAAGCCCATCACACAGGGATTGGTGAATGGGTGCCTGCAGGAACCGCCTGAGCTCACAACTGGTACAAGGCAGGGCTGTCCATTGTTATTCATACTATCCTTGGAGCCCCTGGCTATCAAGGTGCGCACAGCTGAAGCCATTAGGGGGAAAGCATGGGTCCTGCCACGAACAAAATCGTAATACATAGTAACAAAGTAAATGATGACAGATAAAGACCAGTATGGTCCATCTAGTCTGCCCAATAAGATGGCAAGAGTACGTGCACCTGCCGCTCTGTGCAGGCCACCACTCCCCATGTCTCTGTTTAGGGGTGAACCCACTACAACATGTAAGACACCCCTATTTGTTGAGGTTAATTTTGTTTTCTCCTGTTGCTGTAAAGGGATCCACTGTGTTTGTCCCATGCCATTTTGAATTCAGTCACCGTGTTTGCACCACCACTTCCATCAGGAGAGCATTCTAAGCATCCACCACCCTTTCAGTGAATGCAAATCGGCCATATGTCTTTTTTTTTTATAACTTTATTTATTGAACAACAAATCATAACCAATACAATATCAGGCAACAAGCCCCCGGAGGGGTGTACTCTTATCCCCGCCGTAGGGTAAATCGCATATGCAATCATAAACATCAAACAAACATTGCCTTATGAATTAACCAGTTTTTTAATTTTATCCCACTGTGCGTAGTGGAAGGAACCCCTCCCCCCCCACCCTGTCGCAATCTCCAGCCTCAGCATAACCAGATGATTTGGTCTACAGGAGGAATATTCACCTGCTAGACCCCGAAGAGCCCCCTCGACTATCCCCGAACGCTCTAAGGGCCCACATTGACTATTTCGTTCCGACAATAGGGCCCCAAATTCTGAATATAGGGTTCCCAAATTAGCATAAAAGTGGCCCAGCGCTTGACATGACTCCTAGCTCTCCAGCGCTCCGCCAACATCATTTGGTGAAAACTATTGCGCCATTCCAGGAAAGTTGGTGGGAGCTACTCATGCCATCGGTGAAGAATTGGGCCTTTGCCCACCAAGCACGCCTTACGCACCAAGAGCCGCGCCCCTCTCCCACTAGGACAAGACTGATTCAGCTGATCCAACACTACCAAGGATCCCGTCCAAGGGAAACGCTGCTTTAACAGCCCAACTATGAAATTACTGATACGTGCCCAGTAAGGGAGAATATGCTTACATGTCCACCACATGTGGGCTAGGTCCGCCATTGGTTCTGAGCATCTAGGGCAAGACCCATCTTGAGTAATATGGCTCCGCAAGGCCCGCCAGGGCGAGAAGTGTACACGGGTTAACGCTTTATACTGGATTTCCCTCCAACGTGCCCCTTCCGTCAGCAGAGCAATCCGCCCCCCAAGGCCATCTGGATTGTCCCAACTGGAATCGCCACGTCCCAATTCCCTTGCCCATGCCCGCTCAACTCCGCCATAATCCGGCAACACCCGGAAGCAATCGAGCCGGGCCTTCAATCCTGCTATCGAAGGGGGGGAGTCCCCCCCGAGGCCAAAGAATTCAATAATCTGTGCTGACCGATCCGCCTCAAGGTCCTCCCTGGATAAAGATGTCACATAATGAGAGAGTTGCAAGTATGCAAAATACTGGCGGGGTTGCAACTCATACTCTGCACACAGTTCCTGGAACGATTTACACGCACTTGTCAGTCCTACGACATGGCCTAAAGTTCGTACTCCCTTTTCCTGCCAAGACCGAAACCCACGGGACTCGGAGCCTGGCATAAAATTCACATTACCCCTATGGGCAGCCAACTCGAAATCATCCAGTTCCAATTCCAATAACAATTCAACTGTTGCCAAGTGCGTCGCGCAGAAGCCATCATCATACTGCGTTTAATTCTGTTAGGCAGCTGGGCGCTCTCCACGTGTAGAACGCCCAACAGGGTAAATGGGGCCACCGCCGCCATCTCCAGGTGTCTAGGCGTATAGACGTCAGTCTCGCCCAGCCAATCACCCACGTGCCGCGCCTGGCATGCCAAGGCATATAACCACAAATCCGGTAGACCAACACGCCCCCATGACCCGGGCCCAAAGCCCACCTCAGGAGAGGACCCCGCTCGGGGTGTAAGTAGCAGTCCCACCCCCCAGCACCCCCTCCCCATGCCAGGCCTAAAGCTTTAATAAGCAGCATGAAACCCCTGAGTACCACCACCGTGCCTCCTCCCGCCCGTAGGACCCTGAAAAGGGACTGAGGAACCAAAACACACTCCCCACTGAGGGGACCCAGGGAACACCATGGGCCCTCATGCCCACTCCCATCGGAACAAATCGGGCAACCCCCCCCCCCCAGGAGTAAACCCGCTACCCAAATCTCCCAGAGGGACCCCCTTGAGTCACCGCCTCTAGTGTTCCAAACAACAAACAAGGGAAGGCAGTCACTTCAATAAACATTAAAGAATACATAAACTAAATCACAGAATACACAGCCACACACATTCATAGCACTCAACCAAAACCAGTATAATTTTTAGTCACACTTTGAGCACCAACAGAACATCAGAGAGAAGGTCCAGTCCCAGTTGTGTGGGGCTCCCCCCGCTGCAGTCTCACCAGGCGATAGTCAACACATCTCTCCCAACCACTCTGGTATAATGCTGCACAATTTTAGCGTTCCCAGGTTTACACATTGCAGTCATGAAGCTGAGTCTGTAGGCCCAATCAGGCCGTCTAGGAAAGTCTGGGCCTCTGTGGGGGACTGCAAGTACCGTGTCTTTCCCTGATGCTCCACTCGCAGCTTGGCCGGGAATAACAAGGAGAGACGCACCCTCTTATTGACCAGCTGAGTACACACTGCGGAAAAGGCCCGACGCCGTTGGCTGACCATCATAGAATAATCCTGAAATACCAGGATCTGTGTCGGGTCTGACACTAATCTTTTATGATTCCTGACGGCTTTCAACACTTCCTCTTTCTGATGGAAGTTAAGGAAGCGTGCTATGACCGCACGAGGCTGACGCTCCTGGTCACGCCTGGGGCCCAGCCTGTGTGCATGCTCAATCTTGATAGGGCCGGCTACTGTACCAGCAGAGATCTTTTCAATCCAGGCTATCAAAAGCCGCAGAGTGCCCCATCCGCAACACTCTCATCAATCCCTATAAAGCGAAGGTTTTTGCGACGACCCCTGTTCTCGAGATTGTCGAGCTTGTCACCCTGCCGCTTCACGAGGTCTTCCATGGCCTTCACTCTGCCTACCAGGGAGTTTTGGGTGTCTGACGTCCGAGATTCGGGTTTCCGCTTGCTCCACTCTGGCAGTGACTTCAGTGAAGTATTGACGAATCGCTTGCATTTGCTCCGCTAGCTCGCGAAAGCGATCATCCAGTGCCCGGACTACGGCAGCGCTGACCTCTGTAACCAGCGTCTGATTGGTGTCCGATCCCGGGCTCCGAGGCGCCCCATCTGCCATTTTTACGTCCGGGACCCGGGCCTTCTCCCGCCTCAGTGGCTTTGCGGTCATCGAAATGCTGCTAGCTCTCCGACAGATCCTGTCGTCTCCTACTGCTCCCCTTCACAAAGACACTGTAAAAATAGATGATAAACACCCACTACTGCAGGAGATATTCGCTGAATTGTGGGGTAGAGTGCCCAGAGCTGACCACCGCATGTCTGCTCAGCTCATTGCCACAACTGGAAGTCCTCTCATTTCCATTTTTATATTTGGGAGTCACAGCTGGTCCATCTCCAGGATTTTCTTTACTAAAAACAGAGCAGAAGTATTTGTTTAAAGCAATTTTGCTTTTTCAATGTCACTTTCCACGAGTCCGTTCCCAGCACTTCTGAGTCCTGCAATTCCACCTCAGATCTTCTTCCTTTCCCGACTATACCTGAAGAATGTTTTGTCGCCACCCTTAACATCTTTAGCCATCTTTTCCTCTGCCTTTGATTTTGCTATCCTTATTCCTCTTTTTGACTCTTTCCTGTATTCATTTCTGTGTTCTTCTGTTTGCAAGCTTTTGAATTTTGCAAAAGATGTGTTTTTTGCCTTTATTTGAGCAGCCACTTCTTTGGAAAACCAAATAGGTTTCCTTCTCTTCTTTTTATTTACTTTTCTTACATATTTACCTGTTGCCCCTTTTATTGCCACCTTTAGTTTAGCCCATTACAATTCCACTTCCCTTATCTCCTTCCACCCCGTCATCTCCTCCTTTAGGTACTCGGCCATTTTATTGAAGTCAGTGTTTTTGAAGTTCAGGACTTTGAGCTTGCTATAATTGGCCTGTACCATGGCTTTTATCTCAAACCACACCGTGTGATGATCGCAGTTGCTCACAGGGGCACTCATGCAAACATTCGACACGCTATCACTGTTGGTGAGCACTAAATCCAGCATTGAGCTTTCCCTGGTTGGTTCCATCACCATTTGTCTAAGTAATGCATCTTGGAGAGCAGCCACAATCTTTTTTGCTTCTTTCCAGATGTGCAGAAGGACTAATCCAATCCACATCAGGTAGATTAAAGTCACACAATATGATCGCTTCCCCCTTTGTAGCTATCCTGGCAATATCTATAATCAATTCATTATCTCTCCAGTTTGAGTCGGAGGTCTGTAGACTACAGCAGTATGGATGACAGTGCCATCTCCTCTTTCCAACGCAATCCAGAGTGCTTCTTCTTTTCCCCATGCCCCCTGCATTTCAGTAGCTTTAATATTGCTTTTGACATACAAGGCTACTCCTCCTTTTCTATTTTCTCTGTCTCTTCTGAATAGATTATAGCCAGCTATGGCTATATCCCAATCATGTGATTCATTAAACCATGTCTCTGTAATGGCCACAATGTCCAAATCCATTTCCACCATTAAGGCTTCCAGGTCTAGAACTTTGTTGGCTAAGCTTCGAGCATTTGTGCTCATTGCTTTCCAGCATTTACCTGGCGTGTGTGTATTTTGCATTGATTTTGTTCTGCCCACTTCTTCCCACTTGTTTTTGATGTGTGGTTTAAAAGTGTGGCTATTTCTGATGTTATTCTGCTTTTGCAGAGGGTGGCGTCCAGAGCTTGACCTTCCACATCCATCACCCCCTTTTTCTAGATTAAATGCATATCCACATACTGCCTGAATTTTTCACTTAGGATTCTTTTCCCTGCGATAAAGAGATGCAGTCCATCAGCACAGTACAGTCTCTTGTTGGTCCATCTGTTTCCCCAGTCCCCAATAAATATGAATCCTTCTTGTTTGCACCAGGTCTGGAGCCATGTATTAAAGCTGTTAATGCAATGCAGCATTTTTGCCCCCTTACCAAGAACAGGTAGAACTTCTGAGAATGCCACAGTGTTAACAATGGGCTTGAGTTTCTCTCCCGGAGATTGGAAGTCCTTTTGGACTGTAGAAGCACCGTTTCTAGCCAGGTCATTTGTGCCCAAGTGGATAACATCAAGTTTGCAATGTTCACTTTCTGCGCCAAGTACTTCAACAACTTAGTTTGTATTCCTGCTGGCTGAAGAGCCTGGTAGGCACTTGACTATCTTCTCTCCTTTTAACTGTGTTCCCAAGTTGGTGCCTCTGATGATGGAATCTCCAAGTAGTAGTAGTTTTCTGTTTGGTGAGGTTTTCTTCATATTTGGTGCTTTAGCAGGAGATTGGGCATTGTCTGACTCATTTAAGGGCCCTTCAGTTTCTTTGGCATCCTCATTAGCCAGGGCAGAGAAGGCGTTATGCAGGGATATCTCTTGATGTATAGGATGTCTCTACGTTACAGGTTGCAGTCTACCAGAACCCACTGTGATTCATTTGTTCCTGGGGCGTTTGATTCTTTGTGGAAGCAGTGGTGGACTTTGTTCAGTTTCTATTCTAGAAGAAGTGCGCTTCATTGCAGCCAGTTCATCCCTCAGTAGAGCCACTTCTTTATGCATGGCAGCTAGGTCTTTCCTTAGTAGAGTCAGTTCTTTATGCATGGCAGCTGACTTGAGGCACATAGGACAAGCTCTTAGGTTCCCAATGATTTGTCTTCGAATGAAAATACTGCAGTTATTGCACTGAATACACGACATGTTGATTAAGCAGTCCCAGAAGGAGAAGAGGAAGAAGAAGAAGAAAAGATGAAGATGTGGGCTTTAACCCAAGTTAAGAAGGATAGATGGCACGTATGCGACCACTATATAGGCAATGTAGCTCCTGGGGTGGCTGGGATGAGGGGTAGGGTGGGCGGGAACATAAGTGTCTCTGGCCAGTAGGCTGTTACTGAACTGTGGGCACACAGATATCTGATTTATGTCTATACAAGGAAAACAGACAGTCTGACTGTCCCCAAGCTTAATGTATAACCACAGTTAAAAAGCTATATTAGCAATATCCCCCAAACCAACAGTTAGAGTCTATATTTGTAGCTAGAAATCAGCAGAGATTAGACAGAAAGCTGTGCTCTTAGCTTTGTGGAGGCTCCTCAGCTAGTGCAGTCATGTTTGCTGATGATATGCTGGTAAAATACAAAAAAGAAACCCCCAACAGAATTATCTCACAACTGTACATCCAAAATAAGACGACCACCCAATGTGCAGTACATAATACTCTAATATTTGTCCGACAACGGTCAAGAAAGAAGTTCAAACATTCCTCCTCTCAAATGACCCTTACGTCCCTTTTATTCATACATATAGTCTAAGCTACTGATAAAATCATTAACACTTGTCATTATCACTTATCTGAATGACAATCCAAAACCAGTCCAGTAGCAATCCGAACATGTGTGAGGCCATATGATCATGTGTGATCCTTCAAATTCATTAATCACACGACATGCATGTTTTGAGCCCATTCCCAGCTCTGTATCAAGTGTAGTAATTGTTCTCCATAATGATTCAATAATTAGGCATGTAAATAGCTGGGTGGCTGGTCGAAGTAATGATCGCCTGGTAACATGTCTGCCTGTTGCGAAGGTAGCGGACATCATGCGCCACTTAGACAAAGTATTAGATAGTACTGGGGAGGAGTCTGCTGTCTTGGTACATGTCAGTACCAATGACATAGGAAAGTGTGATAGGGAGGTTCTGAAGGCTAAATTTAGGCTTTTAAGTAGGAAGTTGAAATTCAGAACTTCTTGGGTAGCATTCTCTGAAATGCTTCCCGTTCCATGCGCAGGACCTAAAAGGCAGGCAGAGCTCTGGAGTCTCAATGCGTGGATGAGACGATGGTGCAAGGATGAGGGTTTTGGATTTATTAGTAACTGGGGAACATTCCGGAGAAAGGAGGGGTTATAATGAAAGGATGGGCTCCACCTTAACCGGGACGGAACCAGGCTGCTGGCATTAACCTTTAAAAAGGAGATAGAGCAGCTTTTAAACTAGATAATATGGGAAAGCCGACTGAAGTTAGGGCATAGCAACAGAGAGGTTCCAATAAAGACAAAAGAAGCCCAAATGCCCTTGAGTACAGAGCAGACAGAGCTTAAAGATTCCAAATTACCCCTGCCTACCGATAGCCAGATTAATATGAATAAAATACAGTCTCTAAAATGCTTGCATGCAAATTCTAGAAGTCTAAAAAAATAAGATGGGAGAGTTAGAATATATATAGCACTAAATGAGAGGTTACATATTGATTGGTATCTGAAACATGGTGGAAGGACGACAACCAGTGGGACGCTGATACCTGGGTTCAAACTATATTGTAATGATAGAGCAGATCAAATTGGTGGAGGGGTTGCGCTCTGTTCGAGATATCATTGAGTCACAAAGGATTAAAGTTTTGCAGGAAACAAAATTCACTGTAGAATTTCTATAGATTGAAATTCCATGCAAAAAGGGGAAGGGGAAGGCGATGGCAGTGGGGGTGTACTATCAAACACCTGGCCAGAATGAACAAATGGATGATGAAATGCTCAAAGAAATCAGGGAAGCTAACAAATGTTACAGCAGAGTAATAATAATGGGTGATTTCAATTACCCCAGTATCGACTGGGTCAGTGTCATGGTAGGACATGCCAGCGAGATAAAGTTTCTAGATGAAATAAATGACTGCTTCTTGGAGCAGCTGGTTCATGAACTGACCAGAGGGGAAGCCATTTTGGATCTAGTCCTTAGTGGAACACAAGATCTGGTGCAAGAGATAAAGGTGCTGGGGCCACTTGGCAATAGTGATCATAGCATGATCGTGTTTGATTTAATAAATGGAGGGAGGGAGGGTAGGGAAAGCGTAGTTACTCACCTGTAACAGGTGTTCTCCAGGAGCAGCAGGAATCAGTCCTCACATATGGGTGACGGCGCCAATGAAGCCCTAGTGCGGAGCATTTCCCCAGCTTTCAAAGAAAGCCTTTGGGAATGCAGTGTGCCTGCGTGGCCCCCTTCCAGGGAACCATCTTGCTCAGTCTGATGACATAGCTAAAAGACAGCAAAAAAACAAAATGAAATATATGACTGCACCTCCAGGGGAGGAGGAAGGGTCGTGAGGACTGATTCCTACTGCTCCTGGAGAACACCTGTTACAGGTGAGTAACTACACTTTCTCCAGGACCAAGCAGGAAGTCAGTCTTCACATATGGGACTCCCCAGCTCTAGGCTACCGTGAACCCAAAGTTGAAAAAATGGCTCCCTCTCAAGAGCCTCAGCATCAATGGTAAGAATTTTATCTGAGAACAGCCCATACGGTAGCCCAACACAAGGGCCGGAGGGTAGGAGTTGCCTAAACCTCAAAGAGATTACGGAGTACTGCCTGGCCGAAAACACTGTCCCGCCAGGACTCTCTCTCTCTCCAGGCAGTAATGGGCTGCAAAAGTCTGGCTTGAAGACAAAGTATCACCCGGCAGATGTCTGCCAATGGAACAGAGCGGAACGGAACCGGAACAGAGCGGAGATGAGCTACTGAAGCGGCCTTCGCCCCGACACGGTGGGCCGTGACCTGACCCTGCAAGGGGAGGTCGGCTGCCCTATATGCCCAGGCAATGCAATCTGCTACTCAAGTGGACAACGTACGCTTGGAGACAGGTAACCCCATTCTATTAGGGTCAAACAAGACGAAGAGCTGAGTAGCCCTTCGATGCTCACGTGTACATTCTATGTAAAAGGACAACGCCCTTTTACAGTCCAGGGTATGCAAGACTGTTTCAGCCCAGCTGGCATGCAGCCTGGGAAAAAAGGTTGGAAGAACCACCTCCTGATTGAGGTGGAAAGAGGAGACCACTTTTGGGATGGGTCCTTAAGACCACCCTGTTCCTATAGAACCACATGTACGGTTTATCAGAAACCAGAGCTTGTAGTTCACTCACACGTCTGGCCGAGGTAAGAGCCACCAGGAAGAGCGCTTTCCAAGAGAGGAAATGCAAATGGCAAGTAGCCATCGGCTCAAACGGTGGTCAAGTTGCTGCAAGACCACATTCAAATCCCACTCAGTCGCTGGTGGACGAACCGGAGGCTTGAGTAGAAGCAGACCTCTGAGAAATCAGGACACCAAGGGGTGAACCGAAAGACTGTCCACCGGTGAGTGGTGCGCTGACAAAGCACTGAGGTGGACCCGAAATGAGTTAGACTTAAGGCCTAGATCTGAAAGGTGAAGTAGAAACTGCAGTACTACTGGCACAAAGCAAGAGAAAGGATCCTCATTGCCCTGAGCACACCATATTGTAAACCTACGTCACTTGAGGGCATAGGACTTTCTGGTGGACTGCCTCCTAGAGGCCAAGACCACCTCCTCAACCTCCTTAGTCAGAAGTAAGGGAGCTAGCACTATCCTTTCAGCAGCCAGGCCATCAGATTGAGAGATCCGAGATTGCGGTGCAGAAGGGAACCCTGCTCTTGAGACAGGAGATAGTGTTGCAGCCCCAGAGGGAACAGAGCTTCCACCGCCAACTGCAGAAGAAGTGGAAACCACGGCTGTCTCGGCCATCTGGAGGCTACAAGAATCACCGAGGCCTTGTCCCGGAGGATCTTGAACAGAGTTCGGGCCACCAGGGGCGTGGGAGGAAACGCATAAGATAAAACTGCTTTGAGAAACATGCCTTGTTTGACCGCAAAGGAGCAAAGGTCCAGTGCCTCTTGACATAGGAGCCTGGACACTGTGCCCCCTTGTTTGTTCACGTAGAACATTGCTACCTGATTGTCCGTCCAAACTAGGACAGACTGTTGAGAAAGAGCATGGCAGAAGGTTTGCAGAGCTAAGCGGATTGCTCGCCGCTCTAAAGTTTGATCTGCTGTGTGGCCTCCCGAGGGGACCACAGGCCTTGAGTGCACGTGCCCTGGCAATGTGCTCCCCAGCCCTTTAAGGATGCATCTGTCATTAGCACCCTGGTGTGTGTTGGAGCCTGAAAAGGTACGCCCTTGAGAAGGTTTGGCAGATGTAACCACCACTGTAAGGAGTTCAGAAGTTGTCTGGACACCTTTACTCTGTCTCGAAGGTCGCCGGTGGCTTGGGTCCACTGATCTCTGAGACACCACTGAGCAGCCTGCATGTGCAGGCGGGCATTCGGGGTCACATGTACAGTGGATGCCATGTGGCCCAGAAGTTGCAGGCAGGGCCTGGCGGAAACCTGAGAACTGCTTTGGAACTGGTTTGCCAACTCTATCAATCTGTGGGCCCTGTCTTCGGGCAAGTAAGCTCTTGCCTGAAGGGCGTCCAACTTGACCCCTATAAACTCTAGGTTCTGAGAGTGGAGCAAAGTGGACTTTACGTAGTTTATGACAATGCCCAGATGTTGATGAAGCGAAATAGTGCGGAGAGTGGCCTGTCAGGCCTCCTGGAATGACTCACCCCTGATTAGCCAGTCGTCCAGGTATGGGAAGACAAAAATCCCCTGATTTCTGAGAAAAGCCGCCACCACCGCCAGGCATTTGGTGAAAACCCTGGAGGCAGAGGTCAGAGCAAAGGGAAGTACCCTATACTGAAAATGGTTTCCTCCCACCACAAATCTGAGATATTGTCTGTGGTCTGGATGGATGAGGATGCGAGTATAAGCATCCTTTAGGTCTAAGGAGTATAGCCAGACTCCCTGCTGGAGGTAGGGCAGCAGTATCCCAAGGGTAAGCATCTTGAACTTTTTCCACCCCAGAAACGTGTTCAGATTTCACAAGTCTAGGATAGGTCTGAGGCCTCCTGTTCTCTTTGGTACTAGTAAGTAGCTGGAGTACAAGACTGCCCTTCCAGGTGGTGTGGCACCAGTTCCACCGCCTGTTCCTTTAAGAGACTTGCCAACTCCTGAAGGAGGAGGTTCCTGTGCAGAGGGAGTCTTGGAGGCTCCCCTGGATAGTAGAATGGGGGTAGCTGGTGGAAATGGAGCATATAGCCCTTCTGGACTATGCTCAGTACCCAGGTATCCACTGTGATGGCTGGACACCTGTAGGCGTACAGGGTCATCCGACCCCCAGTGCTGAGTGGAGCCACTGGCGGAGGAGAGGTTATGCTGTGGGAGTCAAAACCACGCTCCCTGTTGTGCCGGAGCTGGCGGCTTGGTGGTCTTCTGCCTACGGGGCCCATGTCCCTGCCGCTTGGCCTGCTGGCCCTGTTGGGGAGCTGGAGAGGCTCGATACTGAGGGTAGGTTTGGTAGGCAGCACCCTTCCTCGGGAAAAAGGGCTTCTTCCCCGAGCCCTTCTTTTTGTGAGAAGGGGCAGAAGTCTTTCTGGACAGCCTTGTCCTGGTGAGAGTCTTGGTCTCGATTTCTGCAGCCTTCTCAGTCATGGGTTCGACGAACAGGTTGTCACCTCGGCAGGGGACATCGACCAACTTGTCCTGTACCCATGACTCCAGGTCCGACGACTGTAGCCAGGACTGACGGCATGCACCGATGCTGGCCACGGCTACCCGGGCCAAAGCCTCAAAGCCGTCATAGGCTGCTCGAGATATAAACATCGAGTACTCCCAGATCCCTGAAGACAAGGCTTTGAACCTCTGCAAGGGTTCCTCGGAGAGGCCAGCTGAGAACCTGGCAATTTCCTTTGCCAGGTCCCATAAGTACATGCCCATGTACAGCTGGTAAGTCTGGACACAGCAAGAGAGCATAGAGCCCTAGAAGCACTTTCTATCGAGGGCCTCCCGGCCAGGAGGCACCGAGGAGTGCATCTTCTGACTTTTCAGTCTGTGCATGGCCGATTCCACAACCATGGAGTTGTGCGGTAACTGCGCCTTCTGGAACCCAGGGCTCTTACAGACTCGATAAATGAAATCGACCCGCTTGCTCAGAACTGGCGCCGAGGCCAGTGCTTCCCACATATGGAAGAGCAACCGTTCCAGCATCGGAGGAACCGGAACATTAAAGACTTCCTTCGGAGGAAAATCATACTGGAGGGCATCGAGCTCCTCGGCTCAAAGCTCCTCCTCGGCGTCCGCCGGAAATGCCAAAGCCTTGGCCATGTCCCTGACGAAATCCGAGAACCGGGTATCCTCCGGGGGGGAGGGAGGACCTTCTCCGAGGCTCGGACTCCGGGGAATCCGACGGGACGCACCGGGTCCGGAAGGTGTCAGGAGACTCATCCTCCGTCTCCCACACCGACTCCTCCGAGGAGTCATCGAGCTGCTCTGGCTGTGTGGGCCTCTATGCCACCCGCCCTGACGCCGAGGGCACCGGCATCGACAACCTCCGCCCTGAACGGGAGGTCAAGGGAGACCGTGGCCAAGGATTAACTCGAGGCTTGATTGAATCGAGGATCGGCTCAGCCTCCGGGGTCGACAGACGTCGAGGTCTCGGTGGTCGGGGCAGATGCACCGGTCAGACCGGTGATCAGTGCCCGCTGCTGCTCCATGAAGGCAGCCAGGCTGCTCTCCAGGGTCGTCAGCCTGAGTCCGAGCTCAGGAGACTCCGCAGCCCCCAACTCGGGCCCCGACGGTGTCAGGCCTGACTTCGGTTCTCCCAAGGGAGAGTCCATGAGGACAACAGAAGTTACCCGACTCAGGGACTCTGGCTCCAGGCGAGGATGCTTGGTCGGCCACTCTGACTCCGAGAGCCTGGGGCGGTGGTCAGGGCTGCGCGACCTGGCCCTCGAGGATCCAGGTGCCTCCCCCGATGCTGCCCTCACAAGCTTCTTCCTTTTGCGCTCCTGGGTGGGAGAACCCCTCTCAGAGGACCCACGATGCCGCTCGGGGTCACACTCCCGAGATGTCGAGGCATCTGACGAAGTCCGGGCCCGGCCAGACGCAGACTCCGAAAAAATTATTTCACGCTGATGCTGATGGCTCTGAAGCGCCTTCGACGACATCTTGCCACACAGGCCACAGACCAGCGGGTCATGGTCGGGCCCGAGGCATCGGAGGCAGCAGTCATGTGTGTCGGTGAGAGACATAAGCTTCTTACACCCATCACATTTTTTGAACCCGCTGGCAGCCATGGGGGGAAAAAGGGCCCCTGCAAGGTCAAAAGACCAGTGAAAATAACAGAAAAAGAGCGGACGCTAGTCACAAAGGACAAAAAACGAAAAAGAAGTTCCAGATTCGATACCGGTGTACCAAGCCCAGGTGGGAAGGGGAACCGGCGTCGAACCGGAGAAAGAGAAGCGAAAATCGCAGAAAAGAAAAATCAACTTTTTCCCGGGTGACACGAACTACGTCCGTTGGGCTACGCGGAAAAAGAAAGACTGAGCAAGATGGCACCCTTGGGCAGGAAGGGGACCACGCAGGCGCACTGCATTCCCAAAGGCTTGCTTTGAAAGCTGGGGAAATGCTCCGCACGAGTGCTCCGTCGGCGCCGACGTGACCCATATGCAAGGACTGACTTCCTGCTTGGTCCTGGAGAAAATCCACAGTACTACCATTTAACTTTCAAAAGGAAGACTGATAAAATGAGAAAAACAGTTAAGAAAGAACTAAAAAGAACAGTTGCAAAGGATAAAGATTTAGATCAAGCTTGGGTGTTTAAAAATATTATCTTGGAATCCTAGACCAGCTGTATTCCACGCTTTAAGAAAAGTGGCAGTCGTCCAAAAAACTGCCAGCACGGATCTGTGTAACCCCACCGTAAAACCTCTTTGATGTTGCATGTAAACCGCACTGATGTTGAATAGCGCGGTATATAAGAGTATTAACCTTTTAGGCGCCAACGTTCCACATGTGGAACATATTTTTGCAATGATATAGCTTTATCAATTTTCAAGCAAATTAGATGAAACTTTGTCAATGAGTTTATAGACATTGACCCTCTTGAGCAATAAATTTTTTTTTTCCAATTGGCGATATACCCCCTTCTACAGTATGCCAAAGTAGACCAAAGTTGGCACTTTATGGTTTATGTAATATATCCCTCTACAATTTTGTTCTCACATGTCCGTCTGTCTTATTAGGGTGAGATTCATACTCTGGAATGTTTTGTAAGTGTGTTGGTCAGGTTTTATGCATGTCGGTAACCTATTCATGTTTTTGTGATTACTTCTTTCCGTGTGTTCCACTTGTGGAACGTTGGGACTTCTGGGTGTCATTTTTTTCGTTTTACAATTTCTGCCATATTTTTTGCAGGATTGTTATTCAACTAATTCTATATAGCTATAATGCCTAAATACCGTTGCCTGACGCTTCAAGAAGCATTAACATGCATTGCGGAAGATTCAGATATAGAAGCAGCTGACATTTTGATTTTGCCACACAATGATAAAATGGCTGCTTCAGACATTGAAGAAATTGATGAAGAAAATTTGGAGTCTATTGGGCATAGTACAGGCATGGATATGGTACACAAGGCTGTGGGGGGGGGGTCACTCCCCAGGGTGGTGAACACTGTCAGAGACCAGACCTGCAGCACACACCGCAGACATCAGAATGATTGTTATGGTGGAGCTCAATGAGCAAAATGTGCTTAACGTAGGAATTGATATCTGCCAGTTATCATAGGAAACGTTTGATAGCTGTGTACCATATACCCAGGTGTAGGGTGGCATTGCTAAGGTATGCAACTGCTAGTATTGGGAGATACAGGCAGGGCCCAATGTCTTGCCTCTCCAGGAGGCATTGGCCAATGGGGCCTGTGGGTGGGTGTGTGGCCCTGTTGGCTGCTGCTTTACGGCAGAGTTCCCCAACTCCAGTCCTGGTGTTCCAAACACTGTTCGGGTTTTCATGCTGTCCCTCATAAATATGCATGAGCTACATCTGCATACCATGGGGGTGGTGCATAGCTATGCAGCACAGGCATCTTTATTAGAGGCAGCATGAAGCCGGAATGGTGTGGGGCCCTCCAGGACTGCATTTGCGGGACTCTGCTTTAGGTAATGTGCCTGTTTCTGGTGTCTGTGTTTGGTGTGGTAAAATATAGGCCATGCGTATGTTCTCTGCAATAAAGGAGTGTCTTTACTATCACTGTTTAGTGGTGGGTAAAACTATGGGGACTGGGTTGGCAGGAGCCCCAGCTGGGATTTGAACCTGTGACCCTCTGGTCTTACAGGCACTGGCTGTGTCTGTTGCACCACACTGTGGCCACAGAGACAGTGCAGTCCCTGGAGTTAGTTAAACCGGCCTGACGAGTCAGAAACCCTGCTCTGCAACAGGTTTACTGTGGCCTCATTTACCTTGTATGCAGACAAAGGTGCACATAAACCTCAGAAAAGACCTCGAAAAAGGGGCACACAACACATAACACCAATACTTGCATCTCTTCACTGGTTACCAATACAAAGCAGGATAATATATAAAACAATAATAACCTCATTTAAAGCATTAAACGACATGGCGCCGACTACACTATGTAATCTAATATGCAAAGAAACACCTAAGCCTACTAACAGAAAAGAACAGTTAAATAAACTAAAGATTCCAAAGGACTTCATAAAAGCACACAAATTAACCAACAATAGAGCCTTCTCACATATAGCCCCAACTATCTGGAATTCCCTACCAGAGGATCTACGTTCACTAACAGAGATCATGGAATTCCGCAAAAAATTAAAAACTTATCTATTCACTAAACACTACAATACCATGGAAAACCTTGCACTCAAATTAGATAAAGGCTAATCAGGTAACTGACCACTTAAAGCACAAACCTCCCACCTAAATGGACAACACACAGCTCTAACGAAATGACGATCCTATCTCTTATGCCCTAATACCTACGCATGTATATAGTTGTATCAGTTATGTACTGTCTTATGTATATAGACACTACACTTTGTTAGTTAAATTGTTTTCACATAGTTCTAGTGTAAACTTCTTTGTTTAATTTATGATATTTTAAGATGTTCTATGTAAAATTAAGATGTTCTATGTAAAACAAACTTAGCTTTGTTAATTGTTGTTATTTGTACACCGCAACTGATCTCTGGAAGATGCGGTATAAAAATGAGTGTTAAATAAATAAAATAAAATAAATAAATAAATAAATAACCAACCAAGCTGGGCAACAATGATATCATTGGGCAACATTACACAACACTCCCAGGACAGCTCCATTACAATGAAATGATCTTTGAAAGGGTCTGCGGAGCATAGACCCTTCCACACATCATTTCTTTTTTATTTGGTGCTTTCCAGGGAGTGTTGTTCCTTGTTGCCCATTGCTATCACTGTTGCCCAGCTGAATTATTATGCTTTTTAAAATGTTTGTGGTCATTTTTAATGTTTTATGTGAAAGTTTGTTCTGTGCACATGTATCACACTGCTCACGTTTTGTGGGTTTCCCCGGTTTTTCTGTACATTGTTGACGGAAATGGTTTCTCTTCCCTTTAAATGCCTTTAACAACAGGTTTTCATTCGCGTTGGAATTGAGCTCAGGAATTCAGTGCGTTAGTGTGAGGGGAGCCTCTCCCCGCCCACTCTCCGCCCATTGACCCCTTCTCTCCGCCCACTCTCCACCTTCTGCGCTGTTTTAACGCGCCGCGGGACTTTACGATCGTTAACTATGCTTAACGCGCGTAGTATTACGTTAACGGTCATTAGCGCGTCGGTACGCGCGTTATACGGCACTTACGGTCGTTAATGTCGTACACCGCGCGTTAGCTACGTTTATCGCACTTTAGTAAACATACCCCGTAGTGTACTAAAATACATAACAATTAAGTATTAGAAGCAATTGCTTCTCTGAGCGGCCTCTCAAAGGTTAAATAAATAAAAAAAATAAATTTAAAAAAAAATGGAAAAAGGAGCCAAATGACGAAACCGGCAACACAAGCACTGGCAAGTTAGATGCAAAGCATTGATAAGGCAGACAGAGAGAATTTGAGAAGAAGCTTGCTGTAGAAGCAAAAAAGCATAATAAAAACTTTTTCAAGTACATTCGTAGCAAAAAAACCTGAGAGAGTCAGTTGGACCATTAGATGATAGAGGGGCAAAAGGGGCACTAAGAGGGGACAAGGCCATAGTGGAGAGACTGAATGAATTATTTGCTTCATGGTGTCGAGTATCGGCTCGGTCTCCGGTGTTGACTTCGACGTCGATGTCCCGGTGGTCGGGGCAGATGCTCCAGCAAGGCTGGCCATCAGTACCCGCTGCTGATCCATAAAGGCAGACAGTCTGCACTCCAAGGCTGTCAGCCTGAGTCCAAGCTCAGGAGACTCAGCAGCCACCGACTTGGGCCCCGGCGGTGCCGGGCCCGACATCGGCTCCCTCAGAGGAGAGTCCACGAGGACCACAGGACTTACGTGTCCGACAGGTTCCGGCTCCACGCGAGGCATTTTGGACGGCTTCTCCTGCTCCAAGGGCCCGGGGCGGCGGTCGGGGGTCTTAGACCTGGCTCTCGAGGAACCAGGGACCTCTTCCGACGCCGCCCTCACGAGCCGTTTCTTCCTCTTACATTCTCGATCGGGGGATCCCCTGTCCGAGGAACCCCGGCAATGCTCGGGATCAGACTCCCGAGACATCGAGGCCTCAGACGAGGTCCAGGCCCGGCCGGAGGCAGAGTCCGAGAAAATCCTCTCTTTCTGATGCTGACGGCTTTGAAGTGCCTTGGTGGACATTTTGCCACATGGGGCACAGATCTTAGGATCATGATCTGAGCCTAGGCACCGAAGGCAGCAGTCGTGTGTGTCGGTGAGAGACATTAGTTACTTGCACCAATCACACTTTTTGAAACCACTGGAAGCCATCGGGGAAAAAAGGGCCCCCGCGAGGTCAAAGGACCGGCCTTCCAGGGAAAAGACAAAAAGGGTGCGAACGCCAGCCATGAAGGGCAAAAACCGAAAAATAGAAGACGGGCTCGATACCGGTGTACTGAACCCGGCGGGAAGGGGAACCGGCATCGAACCGGAGAAAATACACAATGAAATCGCAAGAAAAAAACGTAAATTTTTCCGGGTGACATGGACAGACGTCCGGTGGGCTCCACGGAAAAAGAAAGACCGAGCAAGATGGCACCTTTAGGCGGAAAGGGGACCGCGCATGCGCGTAGTATTCCCAAAGGCTTTCTTAGAAAGCTGGGGAATTGCTCCGCATGGGGGCTCCATCGACGTCGATGTCACCCATAAGTGAGGACTGACTTCCTGCTTGGTCCTGGAGAAAGAAGTAATACAGAGTTGAGAAGAGACAATTTGGTAAGTCTTAGAAGAGGTAGGGTCCCCTTGCAGTTAAAGTATGAGATATCCTCGTATAGGAAACTGTCAAGATGAAGGGCATAGCTCACCTTGTTTGTTGTTAGTTCTCTATTTTTTTTTAAAGGAGAAAACCTGTTATCCTTAGGATATGATGGTCCTCAATAGCTCTTGGAGCTAAAAGGAGGGATTTCTCTTGTAGCAAGAGATTCATGCCCAGAGACGAGGATTGAGTCAATGTATGACTGATATCTAAACATGGATGAGGGGAACCTTAGATGCTTCTGTTGAAAAGAAGTAGGTTCAGAGGTTCTAAAAACCTCACACAGGGAAAAAATGAATAAAATATCAGAAACCCTGCGACTGCTGGGTTTGCTGAGCCTGCTGAGGTTTTGATTTGCTTAACCTGGTTTGATGTTCCCTGTTTTTGGAAACATCTGCATTATGGGTAGAAAACGGATAAAACTTTTTTCCCCTAGGGGGATAAAGCTTTTTAGGAGATTTTTTTATTAGCTAGGATAGAGGAAAGTTTTGACAATCCTCTGAAAGCAACAGCATCAGTGCTTAACTGATTAGCTTGAAATAAAGCCTCCTTGTTGAAGAGATTTTCACCAGTACAAGGAGTGTTTCCCAGCCTTTCCTGTATCCATATGTCCAAGTCTGAAGCTTGGAGCCAGGCAATGCGTCGTTCTCCTATGGCTATAGCAGAAGTTCTGCTAACAGACTCAAAACAGTCCAGGGAAGCACGATTAAGGAACCTAGAGATATTTTGAGCATGATTGACTAATAAGAAATAGTCTGCTCTTTTATACTCTGGAAGAAAAGGATTCAAAAACTAAGTTCTGTGTGACCTCTTCAAGAGATAATCCCATATAGAAAATATATGAGATAACTCTTGCTGAAAGCATGGATGCCTGGAAGCATCGACGTCCAAAGGCATCTTAAGTCCTAGACTCATGACCTGGCAGATAAGAAGAGTGCTTCTTTGCACTCTTAATACGCCTCATTGCTGATTCTACAACAATAGAATGAAGAGGAAGTTGAGTCTTTTGAAAACCTGGAGAAGGTGGCACCTTGTACATGGTGTCAAGTGTCTTAGAATGTGGGGATACCGTTAAAGGAGTTTCCCACATTCTTAATAGTAGATCTTGTAAGATCTGATGCAAAGGAAGCATGATCACCTCCTTTGAAATCCAGGGGAATTGCACTGTCTCTGAACCCCCCGTAGGGATTCTTTACCAGGTATAGAAATGGCAAGTAGCTTTGCCATATCAAGCAGAAAAGCTTGAAAAGAAATTTCCCCTGAGGAAAACCCTCTAAAATGAGGGGTAAAGGCTAGACTTGAAAAATCAGCCTTGGTACCGATGGATTCATCCCAGTCATCGGTATCGGAAGACTTGAAAGGATGAAGCATCGGATTTTCTTTAAAGCAATGACTTCGGTACCGCCCGAGGTTGGTACCGAGACGAGTCGGTACCGAATCCTCCATGCTAGAGATCGATTCCAGGCTCGGCATCGAAGGAAGCGAGTCTGTCGAAGCAAGCATGGACGGTACTGACACCAATGCCAAAACCGGTACCGGTACCGAAGCCGATACCGATACTCGAGGAATGGTCTGCAGCAACTCTAGCGGTACCGAAGTAGCCGAGAGCGCTAGACTAGTTCATCGGTGAGGAGTGTTTTATCCATCACCATAGCTGATGCCGGGGTGTCAGTACCACTCGAAGCGGCCACAACCACCGAGCATGGCCCAGGTATGTTCATCGAGGTAAGAACCCCGGGAACAACCTGAAACCCCGTTAATGCTTTGGCACCTGAAGACTCCTGCCGGGGCTTTAATGCCAAGATGTCCGAGGACAAGGCCGAAGCCATCTCGATGCTGAGAAGGAGATCCACCACTCGAGGACTGGCTAGTCTTTACAGACTTTTGTTTGGTTACCTGATCCTGTGAAGAAGATATTCTAGCTGGTGACATAGAGTGCGATGTGAACTGGGTATCTAGTTGTGCTCTATCCTGAAGACTTCTTCTGTTTGAGCTCCAGCAGGAGAGACACTCCAAAGGGCAATGGTCAGGAGCTAAACATTTTAGACACCAAGTATGAGTGTCTGAAAATATATATGTACCGCCACACTTTAAGCATTTAAGGATAGTGGCTGGCTTTTCCATAATGGAAGAATAGAGGCCTAGTGGCCTAGAAACCGTCAGGCACTAAACAGGAAAAACTTCTAAGAAAAGAAGAAATGTTTTAGTAAAAAGAAAGAAAAACACCGGCGGTACCGGTGGCATCGAGGGAAGGCAGACGCGACCACAAAAAACTAAGAATAAAAAGAAGAATTTCCTGCTGTGACAGGAGTACGTCCTGCTGGCTCTGTGGAAAACTGAAAACTGATGAGAGGGAAGTGTTTAGGCGGGAAGGCAGCGTGCATGCGTGTGGGATGCTCCCAAAAGCTTTCTTTTTGGACGCTGGGGAGCGTTCCCGCGCAGGCTCCGCTGGTACCGACGTACCCATATGTGAAGACTCATTCCTGCTTGCTCCTGGAGATTATAGCCTATATGCCAAGAAAAACCCCCTATGCCCCCAAATCTTCCAAAAAAGAATCTGCTCCAACCCCACACCCCCGAAACCCACACTCCTCCCCCCCCTGATAATCCCAACCCCCTTTACCCCCCCCCCCATAACCCAGGTCCAGTAAATGAAGGACCTCGCTCTGTCATACCAAAGTTGTAAGAATTTGAACGACGACTAAGTCGCCGAAGGGGTGACAAGATTCCCAATTAAACCCCAGCCACCTACATCCCTCCCCCAAACCTGAATAAGACCACGCAAAACTTACTGCCCCCCCTCCCTCACAGACCCATGTAGTATCCTCTAATGGCAGCTAACTATAACCCCGCCACTACATCAAACGAATCCACAGCAGAAAGATCTCCTGAAAGGAATAATATAATCCCCATACCACCATAAACAAATTCATGCTATGGAACAGAGACAGACAAAAGACATTCACGGAGGAGCCGCAATGTCCATAACCTTGAGAGCATGATCCTCAGCTTCTGCTTCCGATTGGCTTCGTGAGCACGGAACCTTTCGTCTTTTAGGTGTCGAAACTTCCCACTCCGGACGCTGATTGCGCTGACGTGGTATGCGATTATCTCCATATTGAATCTGATCGACAAAATCCATACAAACCTTGATTTTTGGGGTTTTATTGTGCCACTCAAAAATCAAAGCAAAAGGAAAGTTCCAGCGATATTTAATCTGCTTTTGTTGTAGAATCTGTGTTAATGGTTTGAAGCGCCGACGTTTCTCCAATGTGAAGGCAGATAAATCTTGATAAATTTGAAGTTCCCAGTCTCTAAAGAAAAAGGAACATTTTCAACAAAGTGCTCTCAATAACTCAGCTTTATCTTCGGAACAGTGGAAGCAAGCAATGATGGGACGTGTTCTAACATCTCCCCCAGCCGTCAAATTGCCACTGCGATGCGCTCTATTTTAACTGGAGTATCCCTCGCAGACACGCAAAAAGCGTATATCTCTTGAACTAATGGAATAAGGTTACCAACAGTAGTGGGAGACTCTGGCACTCCCCAAATTCTTATGTTGTTTCTCTGCTGTCTGTTTTCAATATCATCCTGCCGTTCCTTCAAATCCGTAGTAAGTTGCTCCAACTTATAAATCTTTGATTGCAGCTCCACCATAGAGTCCATTTGTTCCCCAATATTCATTTCCGTTTGAGTTACTCGATCATCTAGGGATTTAAAATCAGAGCGAAGATCCGAAATGGTGTTAGAGAATTCAAGCCGAAAGGAACGCAATTCTTGCAAGATTTCCAGCAGATCCGCCTTAGAAACCGGCTGAACTCCCATGGACTGGTCTGAACTAGAATCAGTGGACAAAGTAGAAGTCCCAGCTGCTGCGGACGTGTGACTAGATGTTGATTGTTCAGATTTCCTAGAGAATTTAGAGAGCGCATTGGCATACTGATTCTTAGCAGACATTCTGAACTGTACAGCAATCCCAGACAGATATTCAAAACTTCCTAAAACTGTGTTCTGAAAGTCCAGCAATGTTTCACTGGGGGAATGCCAAGATACCACTATTACTAACTTTTTTTTTTTTTTGTGAAGAAAGATATGGAAAAAGCATTGCAATGAGAGCAATAGCCACTAGATGGGGCTAAATGCACACAAAATACCAGTAAATCTGACAAGTATGGAGATTGTATCACAGAGCACAGTGAGGAATCTCCACACAGACCTGTCATATGCAGTACACCAAATGCTTTATTTTATGTATATGACAGCTGCCAAGATAAGGGAAGTTAGTTTTCTTCAGATTCTAATAAAGTGGTATTGAGATTTCACCCCCCCGTTTCTCCAATGATCCGACTGAGGTAACTAAGGAGAGCTTCGTTTATACTTGATTCTCACAGAATTAGCTTGTCAGAGTTAATACCTGCTGTTACTCGACTAACAAAATTGACAGCTCCAAGAAGCCTGCATACAAATCACTGACCAGAAACTACAAGATAATCACAGCCACGATCCGAGCTCAGGAGACTCCATTACACGCTGTTAGGCTGTCAGAAAAGCGATGTCCCGAAATGGCTGAGATGAACACGCTCATCAACGTTCCAGCACTGCAGGTCACTACGATGTAATGATGGCCGCCATGACACTTTTCCCGCCACTAAAGCACAATGCCCGAAATCTAACGGGAGCATTAGCATCCCTGCTAGCTTAAGCAAAAACAACCGGCAGATCAGGCTGCGACTTGCAATCGGTATTTAAAAGATGCTAGGCAGGACCTTTAAAAAGGAAACAGCTGCAGGTACCGATCCCCTCAGGCTCCAGGGAGATAAATGGCAAAAGCACTCACGATTCTGCAGCAAACTTTCGTGGACAAACTGCTCCATGCTTCATTCCGTTCTTAGTGTCCATAGCGAACTGCCAGCCCGTATTAAGTGAACTTCATTCCGCTGATTTGAGGCACATCAGGAGAAGTAATAGCAACAGAAGATCTGACGAAATTACCCTGCATCAGTGTATGGCATCAGCATTACTCGATCCTCAAAAATTAACCAATATTAACATCCAGCCCCATTCTACACTCAAAGCTGTGAGAGGGGAGACTTAAAAATTACATACCATCCACCTTTATCGGGGCCAGGATGATCGCCGCTCAGAACTTCAGAGAAACCCAGCCATTCTTCTCTGGGCTCACTAGCGCCTCCCCCCCCCCCCCCCCCGCTTTTTTTTTTTTTTTGATAGAACTGAGGGTCGAGGCCTAGTGGGGGGCTCTGGGGGGGGGGGGAGGGCAGGTCTTATGGAAAGAAGGTAAAGAAGGGGAGGCTAGATGACTTCCGGTGATGCGGTGAGCTGGGGCAGTCGCACGCTGCTCGAGCTCTGGGCCCCTTCACCCCTCCGGCGCAAAGAAATGCAGTGATCGGGGCTAATCTTGGGGTTTTTCACCCCCCCCCCCCCCGGGCTCTCCTGACCGGACCAATGCAGGGGAGGATGGTGCCCCGGTGCTCCCCACTCACCCCCACACGCTGATTTATGGAGGCGGCCTGGACCCGGACGGCAGACGCCGCGCTGTAGGAGCCGCCGCGCTGTGAGGTGAGCCGGCCAGTTGACGACTTCAGCGGCGGTCGGAGCGGGGTCCCGCGGCAGCAGCGGCTCTCCGCTCAGTGCACTTCGCCCCCCCCCCCCGCGTGTCTGCGGTGGGGGCCTTGAGAGGGGGGCTGACACAGCAGCTGCCGGGGGAGGCCGAGAACTGTTGTTGGGTCTTGGTCTGGGTCACCGCTTGCTTTACCTGCCCCCCCCCCGAGAGATTCTAGAAGGTGCCTGGGACCTGTGCTTGGTCTTTGGCACGCGGGGGTCTGTGACCTGCGCCCTCTCTCAAACTTATGGGAGCCTGAGTTGTACCCCCTGCCTCCAGCACACCGGAGCCTCCGCCCGGCGGCCTACCACCGGCGCACAGAAGCCTGTGACCTGTACCCTGCGCCCTCCCCCCGGCGTACCGGAGTCTGAGACTTGTGCCTCGCGTCTGGCGCATAGGTGCTGAGACCTGCGCCCTTCCTCCAGCGTTAAGGAGCCTGGGACCATTGCCCTACCCCTAGGCTCTCGGAGGCCTGAGACCTGCCCCTGCCTCCGGTGCACGGAAGTTGGAGACCCCTGCCCTACCTCCAGTGCATAGACGCCTGAGACACGTGCCCTACCTCTAGCGCATAGCAGCCTGAGACCTGTACCCTACCTCCAGCGCACGGGAGCCTGAGAAGCATTAGTGGCGCCTGGGGCTCGGGACGAGGCCTATACAGCACACCTTGGAGGAAAGCAATCAAGGCCTTCGTCGCTTGGCAGTGAGGAGAGGGGAAGGGGGTTGGGACCCCCCCTCCCGTGCGGACCACAGTAGCGGACTTGGCGATGGCGGCGAAGGGAGGCCGTCGGGTGGAGAAGGAGAAGACCCCCCTGCCGCCAAGGGGGGGGGGAGCAATCCTCGCCGCTGAAGGGGGAGGCCAAGGCCACGGCGGGGATGGTGGACGAAATCTCCAGGGCCGTGGCAGGGGCGCTGTCTGCGCAGTTTGAAGACCTGCGGGGCGGCATGGACCTAATGCAAACTACAATGGAGGCCCTGGGCAGCCGCGTGCAGGAGGCGGAGCACCGGATAGAGAGGTCGGAGGAGCACGTGTTGGAGCTACAGCAGGAGATGGCCTGGGTGAAAAAGTTACTCCAGGGGCAGGAAGCCAAGCTAGACGACCTTGAAAACCGGTCCCGCCGTAATAACCTGAGATTTCTTGGGATCCCGGATGCCATAGAGGATCGGGACTTACAATCCTACGTAGAAGACCTGGTGAAACAAATCCTGGCGAATGATCCCGAAGGCACCCTAGTGCAAATAGAGAGGGCGCACTGGGTCGGGCCTAGACGAACCAGTGACGGCCGACCCAGGGTGGTCCTAGCACGGTTCCTGCGCTTCCAACAGAAAGAAGCAGTCTTGCATGCTGTGTGAAAGAAAGGGACCATTCAAAAGGACAATGCCCGGCTACGTATCGTACAGGATTACTCAGCGGCCCTGGGACAGCGACGACGAGAGTACGGACCTCTGTGCCAGATCCTGATAGACAATAATATCAAATTTATGGTGCAGTATCCCACCCGGTTGATCTTCACTCATGGTGGGACCCGCCGGTCCTTTGACTCCGCGACAGCAGCAACGCCCTACGTGGAGGAGATACGGCGGAGGGCCGCGGTGGCGGTCGAGTCCTGAGGACCAGAGGCGAGGACTATTGTTGTGAAGAACGAGCCAGGAGTTTCCACTTTGGACTGTAAAGAACTGGTGATGGTAACCGGGGTGGGGGAGGGGGGGGGTAAGGGGTCTGTTTAAATTACCTTAAGTAGGGTTGTTGGTTGTTTCCTTTGGCTGCGGGTGGGGGGCGGCCTGAGTAGTTGGGGGTGTTTGGCGGAGGGGGGGGAATGGGGAGAGGGAATGAATCTGGAGGGGGGGAAGCATCGGGGGGGGACCCCGGACGGCCTGTAGCAGAGCCGGCACACCGGAGGGGTGGGGGGGGGTTCCTCACGCATCTAGGAATACATGGAGAGGGTGAGGAGGATGGTAGTAGAAATAAGATATTGGAGGGGGGAGGGGGCGGGTTTGGAGGGGGGAGGGGGAGGATAGGGGGGTAGAGAGGGGGGTGGGAGAGAGGGGGAGGGGGCGGAGAAGGCGAGCTGTATCTTAGGGGACCAGTTGAGGAGGGGATGGTGCGAGGATCATACTGGGAGGGTAGTGGGGGAGGACCTCAGGCTGGGGGGGTGTCTTCCCTATATTTTCTATGGTACACCACAGATACTATTGGGCCAAGTCTAGTAATACATGCCGCTTAAGATCATCTCTTGGAATGTGTGTGGCCTGGGCAGCCCGATTAAACGGGCAAAAATTTTGCAGGCCCTGGCAAGGCAGGGGGCGGACATCGCTATGCTCCAGGAAACCCACCAGACTGCCAAAGAGCACCGTAAACTCTGCCGGGAGTGGGTGGGACAGGTCTGGGGGGCCCCGGCCCTTGGTAAGAAGGGAGGGGTAGCACTTTTGATACACAAACGCGTCAGGATGGAGGTGGTGAAGGACTTGGTAGATCCGTCGGGCAGATTTGTACTGGTGCAGGGAGTCCTTAAGGGGAGGCCTGTAATTCTCGGTAACGTGTATTGTCCTAATGTGCTGGATCTGTCCCTCTATGCACGCCTTGCCTCTAAAATTGAGACGTTGCCGGAGATCCCTGTTATTCTGGGGGGAGATTTCAATGGGGTCATGGATGTTGACCTCGATACCTCAAAAGGGGGAGAGCAAAGAGACAGGATGGCGACGGTTCGGGCATTACGACGCCTCTGCTCTAGGCTGGGGCTGGTAGACCCCTGGCGATTATTACACCCGGCCGAGCGGGATTACACGCATCAGTCCCGGGCTCATGGCACGAGCGCACGTATAGATTATTTGTTGCTGTCCACCGGGCTGTTTGCCAATGTCGGGGATGCCCAGATAGGGCCCGTAGAGATCTCCGATCATGCCTTTGTTTGGCTGAAGGTCTTCTGGAGTGGGAATATTCCTCAAGCCTTTCAATGGCGTTTTCCACTGGAATTATATAGAGACGCACAATTTTGTTCCTTTATTCAGAGGCGGTGGCAGGAATTCGAAGCTGATCATAGGGGTCATCAGGATGACCCAGAGTTGCTTTGGGAAACGGCGAAGGTCGTACTGCGGGGAGATATAATCGGGTTCCTTGACAGAAAAAGGAGATTGAGGGCCGAACGTATCATGGACCTAGAGGGATTGGTGACGAGGCTAAGACGCCGCTGGGCCCAAACTCCCACCGCAGGGCTTAAAAAACAGTTGTGGGACTCTCAAACAGAATTAAATGAACTCCTGCACCAGAGGGCTAAGAAGTCAGTAATATATTACTGCTACCAACTGTACCAATATGGGGACAAGCCCGGGAAGTTATTGGCTCGGTGCCTTCGGGGACCCAGGGGCTAAACTGGTACCAGCCTTGCAAGATGAACTGGGGACCTTACATAGGGAGAGCCCGGCCATAGTGCGTGTTTTCCGATCCTTTTTCCAGAACCTATATGCTGCGGAGGAGACCTCTCCCACGCGGATGGCGGATTATGTGAGGGGACTGGACCTACCTCGCCTATCAATAGAGCAAAGAGCACAGTTGGACCGGCCGTTTACGGTGGCTGAGCTGCAAGGAGCTATCTCAAAAGCCAGTTGCTATAAATCCCCTGGATCCGATGGCCTGGGTGCCGAACTCTACAAAATTCTTAACGAACAGATTTCCCCAACGCTGGCTGCCGTACATAATCGGAGAGCACAGCAAGGCTATTTTCGGTGGGGGGTTAATCATGCTCACATTGTTCTTATCCCTAAACCGGCGAAGGACCCTCTTTCTGCGGCCTCGTACCGTCCTATCTCTTTACTTAATTTCGACCTTAAATTAATGGCTAAGATCTTGGCAGATCGCCTGGCAGAGTTCCTGGGGCAGCTGGTCCATGAGTCACAAGTCGGTTTCGTTAAGGGGCGATACGCGGTCCGTAACTTACGCAAGATCATCACGTCCTTAGAGTGGGTCCAGCATAGACATCTGTCCTCTCTCTTGGTTAGCTTTGATGCAGAAAAAGCTTTTGACAGGGTGGACTGGCAATATCTGAAATTTATCCTCCCGCAATATGGTATAGGGCCGTTGTTTTGTAATATGGTCACGAGTTTGTATGCCAATCCGACCGCAGCGATACTTTGTAATGGGGTCTTATCAGAGAACTTTCCGCTGCAGAGGGGGACTCGCCAGGGCTGCCCCCTCTCTCCTCTTCTCTTCGTTCTCTCGCTGGATCCTCTCCTGCGGCGGGTGGTGGGTATGCGAACAATTCAGGGGGTAGGTATTGGCAATCAAGAATTTAAGATTTCAGCTTTTGCCGATGATTTATTGGTGCACTTGCTTTCCCCTGGGGATTCCCTGCCTCTTCTCTTGCAGGAGTTTCGAGCCTTTGGGCAGTTTGCGGGGTTTAGTGTCAAGAGGGATAAATCCGAAGCCCTGGATGTCTCTGGCCGACTTCGGAACAACTGGGCGGGCGAGTTCCCCCTCCGATGGGCTGAGCGCCAGTTCATATACCTGGGGATTGTACTGTCCGGTCAACCAGGACAACTATATGGGAGTAACTTGCGACGGATGTTGAAGGTACGAACTCAGTTGCAGGCCTGGCTGCCTCTCCCCCTGTCCCTTATGGGGAGAATCGCGGCGATTAAGCTGGTTGTTCTGCCGCAGATATTATACTGGCTACAGACCCTCCCGGTTTGGATCCTCCGACGGGATGTTCGGCGATTTGAGGCGGAGTTTCGGGGCCTTCTCGGGGGGGGGGGTCGAGAGCTCGTATTTCCTATCGTTGACTGGTGGGGAGGGTCCGCGCTGGGGGGTGGGGGCTCCCAGACCTTGGTGCCTATGCACTAGCTTGCCAGGCACATCACCTAGGGGACTGGCTGGGTGACACCGAGCTTTATACCCCTCGAGCCTTAGAGGAGGCATACGTGGCACCTCACTCCCTAAGAGCCCTTCTGCATTTGGAGGTACGTAGGTGGCCAGCGCACTTGGCGGATAGCGTGTTATTGGCACCGATTTGGAAGACTTGGCGGCACCTGAATGCCTACTGGGGTCGTCGTTGGCAGGTGTCGAGCTGGTTACCCATTCAGGGCAATGCCAATTTCACCCCGGGCACTGAAACCGCCGCATTCCGTCTGTGGGGAGAGAGAGGTATACACACTTTGGGCCATGTGGTGGACTTGGCGGGCAAACCTAAGCCCTTTCACGCATTATCCCGCGAGTATGAGTTGGGGCCCCGGCAGTTTTTTGCGTACATGCAAGTGGCCCACTACGTGGCTTCCCTTTCGCGGACGGAACTATGCAGCGACCGTTCGGCCCAGATAATAGCGTTCTTTGGTTTTAGCGAAGTCGAACGGCCATCCATTCGGACCTTTCACCTTAGGTTGGAGCAGATTCGACCGCAGCCGGACTACCGTGATGTGGAACGGGCCTGGGGGGCGAAAATGGGGCGGGAGATCCCCCCTGATACGATACTGGTGGCCCTTTGGAGAGTGGCGAGCCTGGCGGACGGCGCCCGCTGGCAGGAAATTCAGCTTAAGTGTCTGACTAGGGTTCACTTCTCCCCGCGGCGGGCCCTTCGCTGCCACTTGACTGCGGATGGTCGCTGCCCGCGGTGTGCAGAGCCTATGGCGACCCTGTACCATATGTGGTGGGGCTGCCGACGGATACGCCCCTACTGGCAGAGAATTGCCTCATTTATGGCCGACCTCCTTGGACAACCTGTTTACTGGGATGCTGCCTTGATCGTTCTCGACCTCATGGGCCTTACCTCCCCGAAGGGGAAATGGAGTCGCTGGCTGGTGCGGAAGGCATGTCTGGTGGGTAAGGGGCCCATTCTATGTGGGTGGAGGGACAGCCACCCTCCCTCTTTTTGGGAGTGGCGGAACTCCTTCCATCAACTTATGCTCCTGGAGTGTAGGGCTGCTCGAGGACATGTTAAGCGATGGTCCACTTTCTGGCTGCTGTGGGAGCCATATATTCAAAATCTGAGTCCTCGGTCTCGCAATGTAATCCTGCAACTAGGCTGTTAATAGCCCTACTGGCATGGGTAGACCTATGGATGTCCTACAAGGGTGTATATACTGGTCCTGTTTGGTAATGCTTTGGGGGGGGGGGGTTACTAGGGGGAGACTGGATGGGGGAGGGGGGAAAAAACATTTTTTTCAAAAACCCTGTAACCATCCATGTGTTCCGCCCTCCTGGGGATCAGAGTCCACCCCAGAGAGCGAATGTTATTAGTTGTGTATTTGCCATTTATGTTTGATGGTTTATAAATAAAGTTTTGAAAAAAAAAAAAAGAAGGGGAGGCTAGCAGGAGTTACCTAGATACAGAGATGTGCATAATAGGGAAGCTTTTCTTAGGAAAACATATTTTGCTTGGGGGGGATGGGAGGAGGGGTGAGAGAGGGGTATGTGCGCACCTGTGCATAGCGCCTTCTCAAATGACATGGATAGTGTCGCGCTTTGGGGGATGTCTGGTTTACTTCCTGTTTTTATAGGAATGTGGGGAGGGGTGGGGTAGGAGAGGTAGGGGGGTGGGGGGGGGATGTCTGACCCCTGCAGTAAACAGCTAACTCTGAAATTTGGGGATATTTTTCTGGCTCAGTTCTTATTGAGAAGGGGGGATAGAAGCTGGTGGGAGACGGAGGTTGCTCTCCCCTGGGTAGGGTATATTGTCAAATGGTTTTTCTCAATGCTTGGGAATGGTTAAGGGCACTTTCCTGGAATGTGCATGGTTTAAACAATCCATGCAAGCGTAAGAGTTCTAGATCAGTTGTATAGGGAGAAAGCCGAGATAGTTTTTCTTCAGGAAACCCATTTTTCCATGTAAGATCACTAATTCTGCTGGAAGTAGATTCCCGCAGATATATTTGGTAAACTTCTCCTCTAGAAAGAGAGGGGTAGCTATTTTACTCTCTACTACTTGCCCCTTTCAGCTCATAGATCAATTTATAGATCCAGAGGGTCGTTTTCTACTGGTGGTGGGTTCTATTAATGGGATCACTGACTTTAGTAAATGTTTACCTTCCCCCTGCTTCGGTGGGGAGTGCCTTGTTGGAGCTGTCTGAGGTGCTCCGGAGGTTTCGTCAAGGGGACCTGCTGGTTAGAGGGGATTTTAACCGTGTGCGTTCTGAATTGGATCATTCTGGGTCCAGAGTCTCTAGAATTACTCCGTTGAAAGTGTTGGAGGATTGGATTTCACATTTCGATCTATGGGATGCTTGGAGAAACCTTCATACTTCCTAAAGAGACTACACTTTTTATTCAAGGGTACACAATTGTCACTCTCGTATTGATATGTGGTTGGTGTCAGGTTCTGTGACTGATTGGGTGACGCAAGCATCCATTGGAACTATGGGTCCTTCGGATCATGCGATTATAATTATCAGTAGTACATTAGGGAAAACGGACTCCCCTCCGCTTTGTTGGTCTCTTCCTCGCGGATTGTTGCATAATTAGGAGTTCGCTTCTGCAGTATGGAAAGGCTGGAAGGAGTTTTTGGCATTTAATGATACCTCTGAGATATCCAGAGTACTGTTGTGAAAGTCAGGGAAGGCTGTTTTACGGGGGCAGCTTATTTCCTTATCCAGTGCCTTCAAAAGGAAAAAGGAAGCTAGGCAGAAAGAACTGCAGCAAGAGATTGCCGATTAAGAGAAAATCCATAGACGCACAGGGGGGGGGGGGGGGGGCGAAGGTGTGGAAAGTGTTGACTGATCGTAGGGGAGAGTTGGAGGTGCTAGAATCTGAACGTATTGCTTCGCTTCTCCTAAGGACAAGGCAGAGGATTTATGAACAGGGTAATAAGGCAGGGAAGTTGTTGTGGCAATTGAAGCGTCAACGGCAACGTCATAAAATAGTGGCGATCCAATCACCGCAGGGTCAGGTCTTACAAAGTTCCAAGGATATAGCAGCAACTTTTGTGAAATTTTATGAGCAGTTATACACGAGCGAGTCCTTGGCAGCAGTTAATGATATTAGTGAATGGTTGCAGGAGGCAGCTCTCCCCCAGCTCTCCTCTGAAGGGAGCACTTGGATTGTCCCTTTAACCTTCAAGAAATCCTACAAGTAGTGAGGAACCTAAAGTCTGCAAAGGCGGCAGGGCCTGACTTATTACCAGCTGAACTATATAAGGTGTTTCCGGATTTATTTGCCCCGACTTTGCTGAAGGTTTTTAATGAGATTCTTTCCAAGGAGATGCTTCCAGCATCCTTTTTTCAGGCGTCTATTGTAGTAATCCCCAAAGCAGATAAAGATCCTTTGCAATGTTCTAACTACCAACCGATATCTCTACTGAACTTGGATTATAAAATTTTTACCATGGTTTTAGCTAATCGTTTGGCTTCTTTAATTCCGGATCTAGTGCACCCAAATCAGATGGAGTTTATAAAAAATAGATATGGTTTTGAAAATGTGCGCAGGCTGATGAATGTGTTGCAGGGTCTGAGATCTAAAGTTGGGTCGTATGGTATCCTCTCACTAGATGCTGAGAAAGCGTTCGATAAGCTAGAATGGGCCTATCTTTTACAGGTCCTCCAAGAGTTCGGCTTTGGGGTCTCCTTTTGCAAGTGGATTACTGCTTTATATGCTAATCTTCAAGCTTCGGTATCCATAAATGGTTTTCAGTCTGCACCTTTTTTGTTAGGCAGAGGCACCAGACACTCTCCACTCTCACCTTTGTTATTTGCCCTTGCGATGGAACCATTAGCGGTGCATATCCGATTGCGAGCTGAGGAATTTGTATCTATCTTGGCTCTGATTGGCACTCTATTTCGCTGTATGCGGATGATACCCTAATATATCTTAGAAATCCTTCCAAATCCCTTCCAGTAGTGGTATCCATCTTAGACCATTTCTTGCATTTATCCGGCTTTACGGTAAATATGCAAAAGTTGACTCTACTTAGCTGCATATCCCGATCTTCGAACAGATCTGTGTCTAGTGGGGGTGTGTTTCCGGTGGTGGATTACTTCCGCTATCTAGGTGTTATAATACATAGAGATATATCACGGTTGTATAATTAGAATTATCTTCCTCTCCTTAAGGCGACTACAAACGCTATGGAATGTTGGGGATCATGTTCGGTCTCTTGGTTAGGACGGATAAATACATATAAGATGCTGGTTCTACCCAAACTACTTTTTCTTTTTATGTAATTACCATTTTCTCTTCCTAGAGCTTTCTTTAAAAACTTACGGCGGGCAATGTCACGTTTTCTGTGGAATGGAAGTCATCCCTTAATTAGTTGGCAAATTCTTACGTTACCCAAATGGTCCGGGGGGCTAGGGCTTCCTGATCCAGAGATGTATTATTCTTGCATTTGTTTACGATCTCTGCTGCTCTAGAGAATTAATGCGGGGACAGATTGGGTTCATTTGGAAAGGGAATGGCTGAAGCTTATTCCATTAGAGGTTGTGCCTTTCCTTAGTGAAGTACGTGAGGTAGTTAAGATACAGGCACACCCTCTCATTGGCCCATGTTGGGGGGCTTGGAGGAGAATCTGTCGCCAGTTCGGAATACAGGCGTCTCAATCACCTTTTTTGATTTTAGGAGCTATGGGGTTTGTTAAGAGACATGAAGAGAGGATTGGATTCAGAAATCTTCTTAACCAGAATCTCCTCCTTGTACGAAGGATTACATCCTTTACCTAAGAGGCGACTGGAGGAGCGCCTCCGTTTCCCTCTTTCTCAGTTTCGTCACTGTCTGGATGCCCAGTTATTAAAGTCAGATATGGTCAGATGCCCTAGATGTTGGGAATTCGAGCTCATTGAATCCAGACGACTTCAGGCCTTTATTGCAAGGCTACATCGTAGTATGCCAGAAGATCTACCTGTGCTCTCTACTATGAGGCTCCTGCAGAAGAGGTGGGAAGTGACCTTGCAGGGGAAGGATCAGGACTTTTGGTTAGAAATTTATCAATACTCACATACATGTTCTCTCTCGTTGGGATTAATACACACTCAATTGTGAATTCTCTATCGGTTATATATAACTCCGCAACAGCTTTTTCGCTGGAAACGTGCTGATTCACTATGTTGGCGGCTGTGTGGCCAGCGGGGGGACTTCGATCACATGTGGTGGTACTGCTTTGGAATTACAGAGCTTAAAAGGGAGAGAGGAGGCATTGTGGGTTAAACTAGAAAGAGGGAAAGAGAAATCTATTTGCATTGGTGTGATATACAGACCTCCCTCACAAGAGGAAGAGGTGGACAGAGAGTTAATTGAAGACATACGCAGCATTGCTAGGAAAGGGGAAGTGCTACTGCTAGGAGATTTCAATATGCCAGATGTTGATTGGCACTTTCCTGCTGCAGTATCATCTAGGAGTAAGGAGATCCTGGATTCTCTACAGGGAGAACTATTCAGGCAATTGGTAACAGACCCCACACGTGAAGGGGCCATACTGGACTTGGTGCTTACCAATGGTGAAAGTGTTTCTGATGTTGTAGTGGGAGATCATTTTGCATCCAGTGATCACCAGATGGTGTGGTTCAGTATTAGGACTAGGGCTGTTAGAATCCATTCCAAGGTGAAGATCTTAGACTTTAGGAAGACTAACTTTGCGAAGATGGGCCAATACCTCAGGGAGTCGTTAGTGGGATGGGAACAGCTGGGGGATGTAGAACAACAGTGGGCAAAACTGAAAGGGGGTATTTTAAAGGCAACCAACCTTTTTGTTAAAATGGTAAATAAAGGCAAAAGGAACAGGAGACCGCTATGGTTTTCGAAGGAAGTAGCTGAAAAAGTGAAGAAAAAGAGGGAGGCCTTCATGAAATACAAGAGATCACAGAGAAAGGAAGACAGGCATCTGTATTTGGAAAAACTTAGAGAAGCTAGCAAAGTAGTCAAGAAGGCAAAGATTCAAAAGGAGGAGGAAATAGCCAATGCAATAAAATGGGGGGATAAGACATTTTTCAGATATATTAGTGAGAAGAGGAAGGGCAAAAGTGGTATTGTCAGACTCAAGGGTACAGGGGGGAATATGTAGAAGCTGATAAGGATAAAGCTGAATTGCTTAACAAATATTTTTGTTCTGTGTTCACAGATGAAGAACCAGGAGCAGGACCTCAGAAAACACCCACAAATAAGAACAGAAGCGAGGGACATCTTGAACAATTTTCAGAAGACTGTGTTCGTGAGAAACTAGCTCAACTTAAAGTAGACAAAGCGATGGGACCGGATGGGATACACCCTAGAATACTGAGGGAACTTGGGGACGTTCTAGCAACTCCACTGACTGACCTTTTCAATGCCTCGTTGGAGTCGGGAGTGGTGCCAAAGGACTGGAGAGAGGCTCATGTGGTGCCTTTACACAAAAGCGGAAGTAAGGATGTGGTTGAAAACTACAGGCCGGTTAGTTTAACTTCAGTGGTGAGTAAATTAATGGAAACGCTGTTGAAAGAGAAAATAGTGAGGTTTCTGGAGTCCAGCGGATTACAGGATCCGAGGCAGCATGGATTCACCAGAGGCAGGTCTTGTCAGACAAATCTGATTGATTTCTTTGACTGGGTGACCAGGGAGTTGGACCGAGGGAGAGCTCTAGATGTGGCGTATTTAGATTTCAGTAAAGCCTTTGACACTGTTCCTCACAGGCGACTTATAAACAAACTGAGCACCCTAGGGATGGACCCTAAAGTTACTGCTTGGGTTAGAAATTGGTTGGGTGGGAGGCGACAAAGAGTACAAGTAAATGGAGCTCACTCTGAGGAGGAGGATGTTACCAGTGGTGTGCCCCAGGGATCTGTCCTTGGTCCGATTCTTTTTAACATCTTTGTTAGTGATATAGCGGAAGGGCTGTCTGGTAAGGTTTGCCTCTTTGCGGATGATACCAAAATCTGCAATAAAGTAGACACCCAGGAAGGTGTAGATAACATGAGGAGGGATCTAGCTAAGCTTGAAGAATGGTCTAGAATTTGGCAGCTGGGATTTAATGTTAAAAAATGTAAGGTCATGCATTTGGGCTGCAGCAATCCAAGGGAGCAATACAGCATAGGAGGTGAAGTACTTTTGTCCACTAAAGAAGAGCGGGACCTAGGCGTAGTTGTGTCCGATGATCTTAAAGTAGCTAAACAGGTAGAAAAGGCGACGGCAAAAGCTAGAAGGATGCTTGGGTGCATACGGAGAGGAATGGCTAGCAGAAAAAAAGGAGGTGATAATGCCTCTGTATAAGTCTTTGGTGCGACCTCATTTGGAGTATGGTGTGCAATTCTGGAGACCGCACCTTCAAAAGGATGTGAACAGGATGGAGTCGGTGCAGAGGGTTGCTACTAAGATGATTAGTAGTCTTCATTATAAAGCATATGAGGACAGACTTAAGGATCTTAATATGTACACCTTAGAGGAAAGGCGGGATAGAGGTGATATGATTGAGATGTTTAAATACCTCCGTGGCATAAATGTTCAGGGAGAGAGCCTCTTTCAATTGAAAGCAAGTTCTGCGACGAGGGGACATGGGATGAGGGTGAAGGGAGATAGATTCAGGAATGATATGCGGAAATATTTCTTTACGGAAAGAGTAGTGGATCCGTGGAATAGTCTCCCAGTGGAGGTGGTAGAGATGAGGACAGTAACTGAATTCAAAAAAGCATGGGACCAACACAGAGGATCTCTAAAGGTAAAAAGTGGACTGTTGTAGTTGTTATGGAAGGACAGACTAGATGGGCCTTGTGGTCTTTTTCTGTCATCATGTTTCTATGTTTCTATATTCAATTTTGGAGGAAGGTATGGGAGTGTATCATAGGCTGTCTACAGATAAACTTCCCCTTTGACATGGAGATTTGTGTGTTGGGGGTACTCTGTTACAGTTGGCGATGCCCCTCTTCAGAAGGTGGCTCAGTCACTCTTGTTAGCGGCCAGATCGATCATAACGCGTTCTGGAAGCATAGCATGGCGCCGATGATCATCGAGTGGCGAGCTAAGTGTTGGGACATTTTCCGGCTGGAGAAAATCACGGCTTCTGTTCGAGATGTTCCTTTTCAGGGGGAAAATATTTGGATTTTAGTGCTGAAAGACGAATCAGGTAATTGATGCCTCAGACTGCTATTCTGGCACTTAGCTTGTAGTGGCTTTGGGTTTCCTTTTTAATCTCTATTCCCAATATTGTTTGAGGGCTTAGCCCCTTTTCTTTTTCTTCTTCTTCTTGTCATTATTTACCAGTTCCCATCCAGATTTTGAGGGGTCAGAAAGGGGAGGGATGGGGGAGAGGGAGAAAGGGGAGGGGGAAAACAAGAGCAGTGTTTGTAGAGATCTAGTCTCCTTGAGGGTTTAAGTGTTTGAGGCATAGTTAGAAGGGATGGGGGGGGGTACTTATCAGTCTGGTATTCGAACATCTTCTTTGATAGAAGGTCCTTGGCACCGGCCTTGTGCTACTTTCACGGTCTTATAGAAGGATATTGTCAGGGCTCGGTAAGGTATCAAACTGTTATCACTTTGTTTCTACATTGTTGTGTGGTTCTGTTCTGGGGAAGTTTTTTTATTATGCCATGTAATGCAGCGTTACGGTATTATGACATGTGTTCTTTATGTCAGGGAGGTATACTTGTATCCAGTCATATTTACTTCTTTCTTTCTTTCTCCTTTTATCCCCTGTTCTCGTTATCCTGTCTGTCATGTTTTAGAACTTGGCAGGTATATTTAGTTATAAGCATGAAGAACGTTGCCATATTTTATATATCTATTCATTTGACAGTATATGTCTACAGGATATGATTTATGTTGTTGGGATATGATATATGCATTTAAATTGTGATTTAAGGAGTCTGTATTTTTATTTCTTGATACTGCTCAATAAAATTTATTACACACAAAAAAAAAGTGATGCTGTGGAAGAATTGAAAGAAATATCAATACACCGGGAAGATGTATTAAACAATTTGATAAACTGAAGAGTAGTAAAGTCACCTGGAACGGATGGTATACATCCGTGTTAAAATGCAATATGAGATTGCAGACCTGCTATTAGTAATCTGTGAACTACAGTATCATTAAAATCATCTGTAATACCTGAAGATTGGAGGATAGCCAATGTAACGCCAATTCTTATAAAGGGTTCCAGGGGTGATCTGGGAAACTACAGACCGGTGAGCCTGACATCAGTACTGGGAAAAATGGAAGAAACCATTATAAAGAACAAAATTACTGAACATGTAGATAGTCACGGCTTAATGGAGACAGCCAACATGGCTTTAGCCAAAGAAAGTCTTGTCTTACTAATCTGTCATGTTTTTTTAAAGGTGTGAACAAAAAGGTAGACAAAGGTGAATCGGCTGATATAGTGTATCTGGACTTCAAGAAAGCCTTCGACAAGGTCCCTCATGAGAGACTTTTGGCAAAATTAAAAAGTCATAGGATAGGAGGCAGTGTACTATTGTGGATCAGGAACTGGTTAAAAGATAAAAAGCAGAGGGTAGCACTAAATGGCCAATTTTTCCCAAAGGAGAAAGGCGAATAGTGGAGTACCCCAGGGATCTGTGCTGGGTCCGCTGCTTTTTAACATATTCATAAATGACCTGGAAATGGGAACAATGAGTGTGGTTATCAAATTTCCAGATGACAACACTATTCAAAGTTGCTAAAACCCATGAGGATTGTGGAAAATTGCAAGAGGATCTTGATAAATTGGAAGACTGGGCATCCAAATGGCAGATGAAATTTAATGTGGACAAGTGCAGAGTTATGCACCTAGGAAAGAAAAACCCAAACTATGGTTACATGATGCAAGGTTCCACATTAGGAACCACCACCCAGGAAAAAGATTTAGGCATCTTTGTGGATAACATGTTAAAACCCTCCGCCCAGTGTGCAGCGACGACCAAGAGCAAATAAAATGCTAGGTATCATAAGGAAAGGAATGGAGAATAAAATAAAGGATATTATAATGCCTCTGTTTTGTTCCATGGTGTGACTGCACCTTGAATATTGTGTGCAATTCTTGTCGCCATATCTTAAAAAGGATATAGCGTTATTAGAAAAGGTACAGAGAAGAGCCACCAAAATGGTAAAGGGGATGGAAGGATACCCCTATGAAGGGAGGCTAAAAAGGTTAGGGCTCTTCAACATGGAAAACAGACAGCTGAGGGGAAATATGATAGAGGTCTATAAGTTAATGAATGGAGTGGAACGGGTAGACTTAGATCGATTGTTTACTCCATCAAAATATAGAAAGACTAGGGGGCATGCAAGGAAGCTACAGGGTAACCTATTTAAGATTAATAAGAGAACATATTGTTTCGCTCAACGTGTAATCAACTCTGGAATTTGCTTCCAGAGCCTGTAGTAAAAGCTGTTAGCGTAGCCGGGTTTAAAAAAGGTTTGGACAAGATCCTGGACCAAAGGTCCATAAACCATTAAGGAGACCCAGAATATCAACTGCTTGACCCAATACAAGCATTGTGGAACCTGTGTCTTCTGGGGAAACTGCTAGGTATTTGTGACCTAGATTGGCTACTGCTGGAAACAGGATACTGGGCTTGATGGACCTTAGTCTAACTCAGTATGACATACCTTATGTACAATTTTCTAAATCATCCAACTTTTAGGCATGGCAGGTCACAAGTTTGCAAAGTCGGTATAATTCTTTTTGCGCCAGACAGCACATCCTCCTGTTGAGACTGGCAACCAGCTGCAGCAGGCTGATCAGTGCCTAAGTTCTCAAAAGATTGAGCCATTTGGCCCAGTTTGCCCTTCATCTCCTCCAGCTTTGTGCTTAAAGCCTCCACCACTGCCGCAGTCACATCCTCTACCACAGTCATCTGTGTGGGAAAGCCAGAGGACATCAGGGCCTCCACCATCCTGGATAGCCCCTGGATGGGCTTGTCCCAGTCTCTGTGCAGATTTGATTCGTTCATCCAGGCACTGGAGGATCAGGGAGGTCAGCAGATGTTACTACTCGCAATCTCCCATCACCGGGATTTAGCTGTAGAAGAGAATAGAGCTAGTATGCCACTCACTGAGGAGAAAAGTCCGGGGAGAGTTCAGGACACATCCATTCTCTCCCAGCAAATCACGTGATGCTTACTCTATCTTAAGCTTTACCAAATACACATGCAAGCGTTAAATTAGCAATAAAAACTTACATTGTCTTCTTCCAAATATTTCAAACCACCAGATAATGCAAATGAATTCAATAGCACAGCAGAAAAAGTACTACATATTTGATTAAAATTTAGAACAAGGCTGAGCTTAACAAAATGGCGTTCATTGCTTACATTTCCAGTTGTGTTCATAACTGACTTGATTTCTCTTTTGCATGCTTTTAGGGACTTCATCTGAATGTAGGCTCTCACTTTATACTATAAAAAAAATAAAATAAGAGGATGCACAATTAGTTGAATGGTATTAAAAATGAGAGGCTAGTTTTGAATTTTTACTCACCGATTCCAAATTCAACCACTAAGAACACACAATTTAGGAACTTAAAAAAACTTTACTAAGATTTCCCACTCCCTTTAAATAGCTTACAAAGCAAAACAAAATAAATGTAGGCAGCATTCCCATCTTAGGATAGTCATTTTTCAGTTTTTTGCATCAAGGGCCAAATATACAGTACAATTAGTTTCCTGAGAGAGCGAGAGCGAGGAGAGGTCATATGAGTCCATCAGATGCAACAAGCTCTTAGTTTTCACGTAAGTACAATCTCTGCATGCTAGAGTGCCATACTCAGAAAAGCTAAGGCAGACAAGAGAGGCAAATAGAGGAAACATAGTAGAATAATCTCTTCACCATTCTGGCAGCTCTTCCTTTGGAGCAGAGTCAGCAGGAGCATTTTATATTGGAGTGGAAGGTACCACTCTTGCACTAAGGATATCTGCAGGGTTCCACGCTAAGGAGGGTAGAGACTGAAATGCCAGTAATAATGGCAGTTCTGTCATTATGAACATATATAACTAGGTGTTTCAGGAACTACTGCATAAACAACTAGTGAGCCCAATTATCAGTATTTGGTAAAATAGTTGGAGGTCTTGTTAAGACTAAAATTATTGCCTATATACAGCAGCATTTAACGTCAGAAAAGGAGACTATGATAAATAAGGAAATATAGACATGAGGGTTAAAATCTGCATAGAGCACTTGATGGTATTTTGGAAAGTAGTCCTTAAGTTAACAAAAGGAAGGTCAAGAAAATCTGAAAAGAAATTGTAGGAACTACAGGAGCAGTCTCTTCCTAAGGAAATGTACATTATAAGAACCAAAGAAAATGGAGACTGAGATGACAAGGATTCTGGAATGCTAGACAGACAGACTCAGCTGCATTGAACTGACACTAATCCTTGTTTGAGCCCAATACTGTATCGAAAGAATGAAAATATCCTTATGAACTGGTTCAGTAACCCTGTAAAATACCTTGTATCAAATGAGAGGGGTTTCGCCTAGTCAGACATAACCCTAACTTATTCTTACACTATCTGTTGACAGTTGCCATACAAACGGTAGGTCAGAAAAAGGACAAATTTGGTTTTCCAATGTGTGTCGACAGGAAGCTCTGATAAATGCCCTATCATAGTTGGCTTTAACAATTCCTTCCTTTGCATACTGAGCTAATAAAGAGCCAAGAGACCTTAAGAAGATGAGCTGAGACAAAGAAACAGAGCCATGTAAAAAAGTTACTCATCTGTAGCAGGTGTTCTGTTGACAGCTGAAAAAGTCCTCACATATGGGTGAAGTCATCCGATGAAGCCCAGTGCGGGAGCACTCTTAGCTGTTTCTAGAAGCTTTAGGAAGCTAAATCACGCATGCACACGTTCCCACCTGCCACCATCTTATACTCATTTTAATTAAAGGGCTGAGGAGAATTCAATTTTCAAGGGAGATGGGAGGGTTGTGAGGAGTTTTCCTTTTGTCCACAGAGAACACATGCTACAAGTGAGTAAATACATTTTCTTAGTGAACAAGCAAGAGAAAAAGTCCTCACGTATAGGACTCCCTAGCTAAATGCTATCTCAAACAAAAAAGGGATAATAGAATTCCAGATGAGGCAACGTAATTGTTCTTGTTGGCAAAAGGTCATTGATACGTCCGATTCCTTTTTGTTGTGGTGTTTTTGTTTAAGGTAGCCTTAACAGAAAAAAAATGGGTCTGGGGGATGGAATTGGATCTACTCCCCAGATTTCAAAGTACTGACTGGCTGAAACTGCTGTCAGGTTAGGAATCCCCATCCCGAAACAATGAGATGTGAATGTGTGAACTGAAGTCCACGTTGCAGCCCTGCAAATATCTTCCGTGGAGACAGAGTACAAGTGCACCTCCAACGCAGCCATGGTTCTGATATTATGAGCCATGACATAACCCTCAAAGCTTAGGCTTGCCTGCACACAAATGAAAGATGACACCTGAGAGCCAAAATGACAATGGAGTTTGGAGATGGCACCCCCCCCCCCCAACCTTTTGGGTCAAAAGAAATAAAATGCTGGATGGACTTTCTATGGGCTTTTGTCCATGCCAAGTAGAAAACCAAGGCTCACTTGCAGTCCAACATGTGTAGCATAGCTTCCCCCTTTCTGAGAAATGGGATTTTGAGAAGAACGTTGAAAGGATGATTGACTGGTTAAGAGGAAAATCCATAACCACATTCAGAAGAAATTTGGGATGAGTATGAAGGACTATCCTATGATGATGAAATAATGTATAAGGTGGATAAATGACTAGGGCTTGAAGCTCAGTCACTCAGCACACTGAAGGGACTACCACCATAAAGCATAGCTACTCACCTGTAACAGGTGATCTCCGGGAACAGCAGGAATAAGTCTTCACATATGGGTATCATCGGTACCGACGGAGCCTGCGTGGGAACGCTCCCCAGCGTCCAATAGGAAAGCTTTTGTGAGCATCCCAGAGCGCCTGCATGCTGCCTTCCCACCTTGCCAACTCTCCCTCTTCAGTTGAGTTTATAGCTGAGACCAAAGGAGAGAGTAGACAAAGAGAGATAAGAGACAACTCCTAGGGGAGGTGGGTGGGTTGTGAAGACTCCTGCTGTTCCCGGAGATCACATATTACAGGTGAGTAACTACGCTATCTCCAGGAACAAGCAGGAATGTAGTCTTCCCATATGGGGGAACTCCCCAGCTGAGAGATGCCATGGGGATGACCCCAGCAAGCTGCGAATCCCAGGTGAGCTGGGTCATGCTTCCTCCCATGGATCTCTGGCATCGAAACTCGGGACAGTGGGTAGGAGATGTACTAAGTCTGAAAGAGATGCTGGAGCACAGCCTGGCCAAACGAGGCATCCTGACGGCAGTCCTTGTATAAGCAATAGTGGGCTGTAAAGGTGTGTACCAAATCCCAAGTGACTGCTCTACAGATGTCATCAATGGACACAGAACGAAGATTAGCCATTGAGGCTGCCATTGCTCTCACATTGTGAGCTGTGACATGGCCTTCGAGAGAAAGTCACTTACTCTCATAAGCAAAGAATATGAAATTTGCAATCCACCTAGAGAGAGTTCTTTTGGAAACTGGAAGTCCCAAATGACTAGAATCAAAAGCAACAAAAAGCTGAGAAGATTTTCTATGTTGCTTAGCTCTTTGAAGGTAAAAAGCCAAGACTCTTTTACAATCTAAAGTACGAAGATTCCTTTCTGCATTAGAGGCATGAGTCCTAGGGAAGAATACAGGAAGTTAAACTGCTTGGTTTAAATGAAAGGGCGAAACCACCTTTGGCATAAAGTGAGGATGAGTCCTAAAAACTACCTTATCATGGTGCAATCTTGTATAAGGAGAATCCGCCACTAAAGCCTGTAACTCACTGATGCGTCTTGCAGAAGTGAGGGCAACTAGGAAGATGACCTTCCAGGAAAGAAACTTTAGAGCTCTAGGGGCTAAAGGCTCAAAGGGCGGTTTCATGTGCTGCCCCAGAACAAGATTCAGATCCCATGCCACCAGCAGTGGCTTAATGGTAGGTTTTGTTAAAAGTAAACCTCACAAATCTCGCTACGAGTGGATGAGAGGAAATAGGTTGTCCATCCAGAGGTTTGCGAAAAGCAGCAATGGCACTAAGATGGACCCTTACTGAATTGGTTTTAAGACCAGAAACTGATAGATGGAGTAGATACTCCAGAAGCGATTCCACAGGTACTGTATGGGGGTTAAGTCCCCTTTGAGAACACCATACAGAGAACCTCTTCCACTTAAAGGCGTAGGATCGCCTTATGGAAGGCTTTCTAGAAGCCACAAAGATATCCTTTACATGTTGAGATAGGTTTATATCCCGGAATCCTAGGCTTTCAGTAACCAGGCCCTGAGGTGCAGGGACTGGGGATTCGGGTGCAATAGCATCCCCGTTCTCCTGGGAAAGAAGATCTGGAGCACATCCCAATTCCAGAGGTGTGGCCTGAGAGAGACACAGAAGCAGAGGATACTACGTCTGCCGTGGCCAACGTGGAGCTATGAGTATCATATGACCTCTGTCTCTTTGAAGCTTGAACAAAGTTTTGGGAATGGGGGGAATGGGTGGGAAGGCATAGAGGAAGACCCGAGTCCAATGGAGGAGGAAAGCATCCCTTGCCTGACAGTTTGGAGCCGGAATTCTGGAAGAGAATTGCGGAAGTTTGGCATTCTGTGGACTTGCAAAGACGTCTATATCTAGCGTTCCCCAGATTTGAAACACTTGAACAAGCTGGTCTGAGTGCAGAGACCATTCGTGTGGCAGCAGTATTCGACTGAGTTTGTCTGCCCAAAGATTTTGAATGCCCGGAAGATATACCACTAGAAGGTGGATTTGAAGCTTTCTGGCGAGGGCCCACAGTCGCAAAGCTTTGTTGCCTAACGACAGAGCCTGTTCCGCCCTGCTTGTTCACATAGAACATGGCTACTTGATTGTCAGTCTGGACCAGAACTATCTTCTAGCTGAGATGGGCCTGAAAAACTCAGACAGCATGGAAAATAGCTCTGAGCTCTAGGAGGTTTATGTGAAGACAAGCCTCCTGTGGTATCCAGAGACCCTGAGTTGATAGATCGCGCAAGTGAGACCCCCAACCCAACTTGGACGCATCTGTTAGGGTGGTTTGGCATAGAGGCTGCTGGAAAGGAGAACCCACGAGAAGGTTTTCCAGTGACTGCCACCATTGCAGGGATAAAATGAGACATGTGGAGTTTCTGATTTTGTCCGTTAGCCGACCCGAGACCTGTGTCCACTGAGAGGATAGGGTCCACTGGGCTGCTCGCATATGAAGGCGAGCATAGGGAACCACATGGACCGTGGATGCCATATGCCCCAGAAGCTGAAGCATCTCCTGAGCAGTCAGGAAGACCTTCATAGCTGCTTGGGAGGCCGGTTGTACTATACAAAGACAACGTGGCTGTGGCAGGAAAGCCCTTGACTGCCTTGTGTCTAGACGAGCCCCTATGGATTCCAGAGACTGAGAAGGGGTGAGATGAGATTTTGGGAGGTTTATGACCAGTCCCAAGTATTGAAGGATTCACATGGTGCCCACTCCCTCTCTCTCCCTCCCCCCTCTCCTGACCCCGCTACTTTAGCGTCCTATTTCTCCTCTAAAGTCCTCTCTCTTCATCTTTCTTTTCCTTCATGCCCCTCCCCTCTCTCCCCAGTACTCATCTCCAACCTCACCATCCTTTTTGTTCCCAACATCATCCCCCCTATCCTCTGCCCCCCCCCCCTTTCTCATCATTGGTCTACTTTTGACCCAATCACAGCTCCTATGCTCTCTAAGGTCTTCTCTTCTTCACGGAAAGCTACCTGTCTTTCTGACCCCATCCCATCCTATTGGCTTTTAGAACCATCTCTCGCTTTGTCCTCTTTCATCCTTTCTATCTTTAACTCTAGTCTTGCCTCTGGTGTCTTCCCCTCTTCCTGGAAACATGCCTTGGTCCATCCTATCCTGAAAAACAGTTCCCTGGATCCCTCTTCCCCTTCAAATTGGCATCCTCTCTCTAACCTTCCTTTCCTCTCCAAACTCTTAGAGAAAATGGTTTTCATCCAGCTCTCCACGCACCTTGAGGCTTCCCTTACCCTTCACCCCCGGCAATCTGGCTTCCGTCCTGGTCACAGCACCGAATCTGTTGTTCTTTCACTCCTCAATGAACTGCATGCTGCCCACGATCACGGTTCTCTCTCCCTTGCTGTCTCACTAGACCTTTCCGCTGCCTTTGACCTTGTTGATCATCACACCCTCCTACTTCGACTTCAAGATGCTGGTCTCTCTGGTCTGGTCCTGTCCTAAAGTGGTTCCACTCTTTTTTGTCTTGTCATTCTTTCTCTGTCCTATCCGGTGTTGTTTCCTCCCCCTCCACCCCCCTTTTGTGTGGGGTTCCTCAAGGCTCTGTCCTCTCTCCTGTTCTCTTTAATATCTTTTTGGCCCCCCTCACTCTCCTGGTTCAACAGTATGGTGTTTCCGCACATTATTATGCTGAAGACATCTTTCTCCTTTATCACACTGATTCCTTGGCTCAAGACATCACCCCTCTCAACAACTGTCTCTCCGCCATTGCTTCTTGGATTTCTTCCAACTTCCTTCATCTCAATCTCAAGAAAACTGCAGCAATCTGGTTCACCTTTGGTCACTCCCCTCCTCCTCTTGAAACGGTTCTCTCTTCCTCTCCTATCCCCTTAGTCTCCTCCCTTAGATACTTAGGTGTTATACTCTTGATTCTGCCTTCACCTTTAAGAGTCACATTTCATCCTTGGTCCAACGTTCCTTTGTGTTAAAACAACTCCGTGCTGTCCGTCCTTTTCTCTCCTCCTGCTCCTCTCTGGCTACCCTTCTTTGTTCCTTAGTTCTCTCGCACTTGGACTACTGTAACGTTTGTTTAGCTGGTCTCCCTCAATCTCAATTGTCCCGCATCCAACATCTCCAGAATACAGCTGTCCGTATCCTCTCACATGCATCCCGCTTTGATCATGTCACCCCCTCCTTTTGCACCACCATTGGCTCCGTTTCATATCGCATACAATTCAAAATTCTTATCTTTGTCCACAGAACAATTCACACTGGTGTTCCTTTGTACCTTGCTGATCTGATACACCTTCACACCCCCCACCGTTCTCTCCGTTCTGTCCACTCCAACCACTTGTTCCTTCCTTCCCCGTCCCAAGCCCACCTAAAATCTATACGGTCTTCCGCTTTTTACTTTCTTGGACCCCGCCTCTGGAACTCGCTCCCCCCTGCCCTCCGATTGGATTCTTCTTTCAAATCCTTTAAAACCCACTTAAAAACTCACCTTTTTTGTATGGCATTCAACCTTCCGCCCCCTCCCTCACCTCCTACTACCTTCCCCCTTAATGAGTATTGTAATTAACTTCTTTATTGGTTGTCTTGTCATTTTTTTACTTTTCTGTTCTCTTTCCTTTCCCCCTCTTGGAAACTTCTAAATTGGCGTTCTTTCCTTTCTGCAGCCTTTTATGATTTTAGGATTGTAAACCGCTATGATACCCTGTGACGGGCGGTATATAAAGTTTTAAATAAACAAAGAGCGAAGCTGACTTCGGGAGCTGTTGATGCTCGAATGAAACAGTCGTTCAAGTAGGGGAAGATGAATATCCCTAGAGTTCTTAGGAATGTTGCTGCTACTGCCATGCATTTTGTGAAGAATCCTGGGGCAGAAGCCAGACCGAAGGGGAGAACCCTGTATTGGAACTGTCTTCCCTGGAAAAGGACTTTCCTGTGATCTGTATGGATGAGAATATGCGTATATGCATCCTTTACATCTAGGAAACATAGCCAGTCCTAACTCTGAAGGTATGGCAGAAGTGTTCAGAGGGAGATCTTGAATTTTTCCTGGAACAAATACTTATTTAATTCTCTGAGGTCCAGAATAGGTCTGTGTCCCCCTGTTTTCTATGGGATGAGAAAGTAGGGGGGGGGAGTAGAACCCCGTACCCTGTTGGGATATGGGTACCTCTTTTATTGCTTCCTGAGCAAGAAGTGATGCGACCTCCTGACCCAAGAGATTGGTAGCAGGGACCTGAGAATTGAACTCATGATTGTAGGAGGGGGCATGCTGTGAAAATGAAGTCTGTACCCCTCTCGTACAATGGACAGGGTCCAGTTTTCTGATGTTATTTGTTACCATCTTTTGGCAAAATGGCATAATCTGCCCGGGATGGTAAGGGGTTCTGGACCTTTCAGGGGCAGAAAGACTAAGTTCTTTAGGAAGGAGTCCATAAACCATTATTAAGAAGGAACCAAGGATATCAATGCTTGATCCAGTACAAGCATTGCAGAACCTGTGTCTTTTGGGGAAACTGCTAGGTACGTATGACCTAGATTGGCCACTGTTGGAAACAGGATACTGGGCTTGATGGACCTTGGTCTGACCCAGTATGGCATATCTTATGTTCTTATAATTTCTAATTCTTCTGCTCTGGGTTCCTTCTCTGGAGTCACCGTGATTGCAAGAGCCTGAGCTAAATCACGTATAAAATCCTGGAAGGATATGTCTTCTAGAGGAGACATTCTGCATGGAGGAGAAGGAGATGGATCCTCCGGATGGATAGCTCTAGTACTGGCAGAGTCAGTCATCGGAATAGAATGATTCTAAGTATCTCTGCGCCGGGTGTTCCTGCAACGCACAGTACCGGTATCGCTCGAAATCGATATCGGGATGTCTCGGTACCGATCCGTCGAAACCTGAGATAGACTCAAGGCTCGGCATGGGGGGGGGGGGGGGGGAGTATAACCGTCTAGGCACTCGGTACTGGTACCGGTGTCGGTGTGGAACTGTCTGTAGCAGTCTTAGTGGTACCGAAGTTGCTAAGAGGGCCGCTAGACTGTGTTCGATAGCAAGGATTGTGTGATCCATCGCTCCTGCCGAAGCCTGGGTGTCAGTACCGGTGGAAGTGGCTACGACCCTAGAACATGGCACTAGTAGTTCTGCAGAGGTGGAAGCCTCTGGAACATTCTGGAGCCCAGTTAATGCTTTGGAGACCGAGGCCTCCCGCCGGGGCCGTTTTGCCAGTGAACTTTCCTCAAGGGCAATGCCAGTGGCACCTCGATACTTCGAAAGAGATCTAACCTTTGAGGAACGGCCAGTCTTAGAAGACTTAAGTATAGTTATCTGAGATCCATGGGAGGAAGATGAAGCCCTGGAAGATGTCGATGCAACTGACATCACATCTGCGGCAAAAAGGGTACTGAGTTTTGCAACTCTATTCTGCAGGCCCCTCTTGGTCATCTTTCTGCAGGAGAGATACTCTGATGGAGAATGGTCAGGACACCATTTAAGACACCATTCGTGGGTGTCTGTGACGGAAATGGTACCGCCACATTTAGAACATTTCTTGAAACCACTAGCTGGTTTCTCCATGTCTGAAGAAAAGTGGGCCTAGTGCCCAAAATGGTGCTTAGCCCCAAGAGGGGAAAGGCCCCTGAAAGAAAAAAAATCTTTTTAGAAAGCTAGGTGTGTTTTTTGTTTTTTTTTTAAAAGAAGAAGAGAGAACCGGCGCTACCGGTAGGCATCAAATGAAGGCAGACATGACCACAAAAAACAAAATAAGGATAAATATTTCTGCGGTGACAGGGTATGCGTCCTGTCGGCTCCGCAGAAAACAAAAAACTGAAGAGGGAGAGTTGGGAAGGCAGCACGCAGGTGCTGTGGGATGCTCCCAAAAGCTTTCCTATTGGACGCTGAGGAGCGTTCCCGTGCAGGCTCCGTCGGTACCGACATTACCCATATGTGACGACTACATTTCTGCTTGTTTCTGGAGATATAATACTTTCCTGGACAAGAATTTCAGAGGACAGGCATTGAGCGGCTCGAAAGGAGTTTTCATTAGCTGTGTGAGAGCCACAAGACACTACGGGTTGCTTGTAGGTACTTCTGAGCAGAAGTAAGCCCCGTATGAAGCGAACTACTAAGGGCTGTACAGAAATGAGTTTACCCTCTACACCATGGTGATATGCTCCAATTGCATTTGATATGCTCCAATTGCATTGAGGTGAACCCTCACCAAGTTGGATTTCAGTCCAGACTCAGATGTAGTAGGTATTCAATCAGTGTTTGAGTGGGACAAGCAAAGGGATATATGGATCGTTCCTCACATCAAACAAATCTCTTCCACTTGAAAGAATAAGACTTTTGTTGAGGTCCTCCTGGAGGCCAAATGAACATTGGTGACACCAGCTGGCAGACTTGAAAATAGATAACGTTAGCCTCTCAACATCATAAGAGCATAAGCAATGCCATACTGGGTCAGACCAAAGTTCCTCAAGCCCAGTATCCTGATTTCAACAGTGGCCAAGCCAGGTATTAAGTACCTGACAGTTTCCCCAGAAGACACACAGGTTCCACAATGCTTGTATAGGGGCAAGCAGTGGATTTCCCGAGTCCTCCTTAATGGTTGATGGACCTTTTCTCCAGGAACTTTTTCAAACCTTTTTGAAACCCGGGGGCGGAGCTAGCCACTGAACAGAATGGACGCCTGAATTTTTGCTCCCGTTGCTGCCCAAGAATCCTGAACATATCCCGGTATTACACTGAAGTTTGTACCCCCTACCTACATCAATAACACCGCAATACAGCTGGATGGCATCCCTGAAGCCTGCCCGGCTGGAATTTCCACAGGGATCCGGCTCAGCAGCGAAACGATCCAAACCCGAAGTGGGTTCCCCGCAGAAAATGGCCGCGGGAGAGAAGGAGGGAGTGACTGCCGGTGGCCTACGTGAAGTGCTACAGGAATTGAAATGCGTTAAAGAAATGATTGCAGCCAATTCTAGTTCACTGAACATGATTCAAGAAGACTTGCTGGAGGTAAAAGAGAAACTCCTCACCATCACCACTCGACTTAATGCAGTTGAATTACAAACCCAGAAGCATGGCGTTGCATTAGAACAGCTGGGCCCTTTGGTCAAACGAGTCCGGCACATAGAAAATCTGATTGAAGATCAAAATAACCATACCCGTAGAAATAATATCCGCCTTGTTGGAGTCCCTGAAGGCGCTGAAGGTACCGATCCGATTGGATTCCTGGAAAAAAACCATACCGGAGATGCTGCAGCTTGTCTTTGCAAGGCCTTTTGAACTAGAACGGGCCCATCGAATCCCAACACACAAAGCTGGAAACACACGATACCCGCGCCCACTCATAATGAAGGTACTGAGATACCCACAGGTCCTACAGATCTTTCAAGCTGCACGGAAGGCCGGATCACTGCAAATCCAGGGACACAAAGTGGCACTCTATCCGGATTTGAGCAAGCAAACGGTAGATCGGAGAAAAGCGTTGCTGGCCTGTAGACCCATGCTACAAAGTGCACAGGCAAGATACGGGCTATACTACCCAGGAACCATGCGGGTCACGCTGCATAAATGAAACGAGGAATTTTGTTGAAGCTGAAAAACTGAAAACTTTCCTACAAGAAAAATGCGGTATGGAAACCTGAGGTCAATATTCTGATCTCTCACGCAGTGTAGAGAACTCAGCATATACTCAGGGGGTGCGGCCGTGCGTTCTCACAAATTTTAGAACGCCTTAAGCCTTGTTAAACACCTCATTGATTGTATTTCTGTTGTTCTAAATAGTTTTAATTAAACAGATATTTCTGCTTGAAATGTAGGGGTGGCAACGGGAGGTCGGGGTTGGTTACTGTTTCAGTGGATTGTGTTCACCTTAGTGATACAATGTTTGCTAGTTATGCAGTTGTTTGTGTCAGTCCAGTCCAGTACAAAACCCTCCACATACATGCAAAATGCAAGTACGCGGCAGGCCTATCCATAGGATAGCTTTCACCTATAAGACAGCTTATTCCAACGTTGATGTCTAGTGATCTTTTAATGCTTTCGTTAAATGTAAAAGGTATTACTGGCCCTGTCAAGTGAAAGAAGATTTTAGCGTACTGCCAGCAAAAAAAGCAGATATTGCCCTCTTACAAGAGACACATTTAACAGATACTGAATCGCAGAAAGTAACCTCTAAATATTTCTTGGTGGCGGCCTCGGCCTCTGCCACTCAACGCAAAGGGGGGGTAATAATATTAGTGCGCAAATTCCTACAATCCGCCATTACCGACACACAGATTGATCCGCTAGGTCGATGGGCCAGAGTGACGATGAAAATAAATCAACAGCTTTACACATTCTTCAATATTTACGCGCCCAACCTCGATGACCCTAACTTTTTCAAACTGATAGCTAAAGAAGTTACAGCCGCAGCTCACACCAATATCATATTAGGGGGCGATTTCAATGTCATCTTGGATCCACTGTTAGATCGCACGCCCTATCGGGCTGTAGACAAAGTCAAATCGCAGGCGATTCTTAAAGGCATCATAACAGAGCTACACTTGGTAGACCCATGGCGCCTACTTCATCCCCAAGAAAGAGACTACACATTTTATTCTATCCCACATAATACCCAAACAAGGATCGATTTCTTCCTACTGTCCACAGAGCTGATGCCCCAAGTGTTGTCCGCAGAGATATATGCTACAACGGTATCAGATCACGCCGCTGTCTCCCTAGTGTTGAATACCAACGTTACACAGCATGTTCCGCCAAGATGGACATTTGATAAATCCCTACTAGCAGATGACTCCTTTGTACAGCTACTGTCAGGGGAAATTGAGACCTATTTTAAATATAATACACCCACTGATACCTCCATCTGGAGCTGGTGGGAAGGTTTTAAAGCGACCATACGAGCTCATATTACCACCTACACCATTAGACGGCGTAAAGCCAGGAAAAAAGAAAAAGATGAATTGGAACTCCAAATAAAAGCCGGGGAACGGTTACTAGCCAAAAGAGCTGACTCAATGATACTGATTAGACTCCAGAAATTGCGCTATCAATATAATGCTCTCCTCAACAAAGAAGCGCTGAGTAGTATCCAGCTACAACGTAGTATATACTACTATGAAAGCAACCGCTCTGGATCCCTTTTAGCTCGGCAGCTCAGACCAAAAACCAGCAAGACCGCTATAGCGGCGTTGCAGGACAATTCCGGGGGTCTTCTCCTGAGATCTGACAAAATACTAGACCGCTGCAAAGAATTCTATGAGGAACTATATCGCTCGGATACCCAATGTAGTGACAGAGCCTTTGAAGATTTTGTCTCCAAGATAGTAGGACCCACATTAACCAGTCATCAAAGTCGAACGCTGGAACAAGAGATCTCAGTAACTGAAATACAAGATGCGATCAAACAGATGGCTCGTGGCAAAGCCGCCGGTCCAGATGGTATCCCACTGGAATTCTATATTAAATATTGCATTCAATTGGCTCCCATGCTACAGATCTACTACAGTGGCCTGCAAGATGAATCTCCAGAGATTGGAGCCCTGGCAGAGGCTGTGGTGGTAATTCACCCGAAACCGGGCAGGGATACACAAAAGATAGAGAATTACAGACCCATCTCTCTCCTAAACTCTGATTATAAAATCTATGCTAAAGTGCTTGCTAACCGATTAGGACGGATCTTAAAAGATTTGATACATGAGGATCAATGTGGATTTATACAAAACAGATCCACTACAGATAATGGAAGATTGGCACATGTACTGGCATCTGCCAAGACCAAGGCCGAGCCCCTGATAGGGCTAGCATTGGATGCCGAAAAAGCCTTCGATCGACTGGAATGGTCCTTTCTATTTCGATCCCTACGGTGGTTTGGGATAGGAGAAAAGTTCCTAAAACGCGTTGAATTGTTATATACCAAACCCACAGCTCGAATAGCGGTCAACTCACACCTCTCAGCCCCTTTTCAGTTGCAAAGAGGGATCAGACAGGGTTGCCCCCTGTCACCGATGCTTTTTAATTTAGCCCTGGAACCCTTATTAATAGCGCTCCGACAGAAGGAAAACATAAAAGGAATTGAGTTAGCTGATGGTCCCTGTAAATTGTCAGCATATGCCGATGACCTGCTCATTTTTCTACAACCATCAGACCTTCCTGAAACGCTGCAACTCATAGATGCATACTCAGCGATATCCGGATATAAAGTAAATCTGAATAAAACAACAATTATTCCTCTGAATGAACAGGTCAGCGAAGAAATGATGCGTGGCTACCCCTTTCAATATGAGAAGTCATCCTTTAGATACCTGGGCGTGACTTATGGCACCACCTTGGAAGAGACTGTCGCAATCAACATTAAGATGTGTCAAGAAATTGTACATGATAACATCTGCAAGTGGACCCCCCTTCATTTGAGCTGGTGGGGCAGGCTAGAAACAATAAAAATGATGTTGGTACCAAAACTCAGCTATATCTTAAGCATGATACCCTTACGTTTCCCGTCAGCCTTCTATAAGAAAATGAATAGTCAACTGATAGCCTTTCTATGGAACAACCGAGTACCTCGAATAGCTGCCTGGAAACTGAAGTTACCTAATACACAAGGAGGTGTCCATTTCCCAGATCTCGGCTGGCTGCACACTGCCTCTCTTTTAAAGCAGGGTGCTCAATGGGTCGACTCTGACGACACGGATAAAGGACCTAGATGGCTGAGTGTGGAGCGGGCCCTACATTCCCCCCTACCCACATGGCTACTGGTAGGCACAGTAGTAGACCAGACTGCACCACAGAATGCTATTATCCGAGAAACACAGCATGCCTGTCGACTATTGGCATCATGTATCGATGGAGGGGATGACTTCGCCGCAGATATGCCCATATGGCTGAACCCGCGCCTTATCATCGGAGGGAAGCCTGTCTTATGGAAAAAATGGGTGGAACATGATCTTATCACCATTGGACAACTGATCAATGGAAGTGCATTTAAAACCTTTGACAGATTAAGAACGGAATTCCGATTGCCTAATACATGCTATTTCCAATGGTGTCAGCTCCGATACTGCATGAGCAAAGCGGGTGTGTCACCTGTCTTGATACGTACAGGATGGCCACTGCGACAGAAACTTCAAGAATTACAAACAGATGCCAAAGCTGTTTCGAGATGTGTTGCGATTCTCCGATCCAAAAGTGACAAGACATGTTCTAAGATACAGTCGGTGTGGGCTACTGAAACCGGTCAAGGTCTACCTCCGGAAAAATTGGGACACTTTTTGGGGAACTCAAATACGTGCCACGAGAGCAGCGTCTCTCACACAATCTATGTACTTTATAGCACATCGAGCGCATATTACACCGGCTAAGAAAACGAAATGGACACTACAGGAGGGAAATCGATGTTGGTCCTGTAACATGGAAATTGGGACACTGGCACATATGTTGTTCCATTGTAAATCCCTGGAAATATATTGGAACAGAGTTTGGGAACGCACATCACAGATCCTCAACTTACAAACTCCTATCACTTATCGGATAGTGATATATAAATCCATAGCTCTGGAACCTACTCGGATGAAATGGGATAGTAAACTGCTGGACTTAATGCTCGGGATAGCGCTTAAAATAGTTCTAATACACTGGAAGAATCTCGACAAAGCTTGTTTCGAGCATTGGTGGAGTCTCTTAATCCTACATAAGACCTACGAAGAGATCTATATAGCTAAGAACCCATGGTCTGGTAAACTCAGTAAGAAATGGTCAGCTTTACAAAATTATGTTTGATGAAAGTGATTGCTGGAGGCTGCCTTGTGGAAAGGTCTCTGCTGTAACCACATTGAACGGAGAGAGGGAGGGTGGCGTGCTGGCATGGACTGATACTAGTTCTTGTTAACGTTATTGTACTGTCTTGTTCAAGTTATTATATTCTTTTGCTATTTTGATCAATAGCATCTGCTTGTATCCTGCTATATCACGATCGTTTGTATTGTTATTTTACATGTTAAAACTGAATAAAAACTACTATTAAAAAAAAAAAAAAACCTTTTTGAAACCCAGCTACACTAACAGCTTTTACTACATCCTTCGGTAACAAATTCCAGCGTTTGATTATGTGTTCAGTGAAAAAATAATTTTCTCTTATTAGTCTTATATGAATTACACACCATAGCTTCATTGTATGTCCCCTAGTCTTTCTACATTTTGATGGTGTAAACAAGCGATCTACGTTTAACCTAGGCTGAGCCATACCGCTCTGGGGTACGGCAAACGCCAGGATAGTAGATCTCACTGGGGAGACCAGCGTAACAGGGCATGTTGCAGTAGCTGCATGTGGGCCAGGTCTATGGTCACCATTATGGAACCCAAGAGCTGCAAGTAATGCCAAGCAGAGGGCCTCACCCTCCCGAGGGACCGACACATCTGCTTGTGCAGCTTGCTGGTACACTTGAGGCAGGGAGACTAGTCCCTCTCCGGTATCGAACCGCACTCCTAAGTGAGCTTCTGAAAAGGTATCAAAAGCTCTTGTCGAAGTTTACCACTCAACCTAGGTTCTGCAGAAACTCCACCACGCACTGCATGATCCTCTTGCTCTCTTTGAAGGACTTTGCCCTGATCAACCAGTTGTCCAGGTATGGGTGTACCAGGATGCCTTCCTGCCTCAAGGCCGCCACCATGACCTTTGTAAACATCTGGTGCGAGGTAGCCAAACCGAACGGCAGAACACAACTTTGAAAGTGACCCATGGGTACTGCAAATCTCAGGAAGCAATGGTGCTTGGCGCAAATCAGGATGTAGAGGTACACTTCTGACAGATCTAAGGATGTCAGGAACTCTCCTCTCTGCAACGATGTGGAAGCGCAGCATTTCTATGTGAAAGTGCAGCACCTGCAATACCCGGTTGACAAACTTGAGGTCTAGGATGGGCTGCTAGGAGCCTTTCTTTTTGGTGGCGACAAAATGAATGGAGTACCAGCCAGTCTGTGGGAATGGGACAGACCCTTCCCAACCGAACCAGTCTGTCCCGTGTTGCCTGGACAGCCACCTGCTTGACTGAGGACTTGCACGGAGAGACCAGAAAAGGAACAGCCCTTACCAGCTCCAAGGCATAACCCTCCCGAATGATCTCTAATACCCACTGATCTTGCATGACCCAAGTCGAGTAGAAGAGCCGGAACCTCCCTCCAATGCTTTCCTCTCCCTGTGCCCCCCTCACTTTACTGTGACTTCTTGGCATTGCTGGCGTGAGCAGAGTAGAAACCTCTGCCCCCTCCCAGACCTTGAAAGGCACAAACCCCCTGGAGGGATAGCGCCGCCTCTGAAATGGGGCAAAACGAATGGCCCGGAACCTCCAAATGTCCCAAGCCTGTCCCCTTGGAGCCCCATCCTGTCTTGGCTCCCCTAGGTTTATCCTCTGGGAGATGCACCCCCTTGGAGTTTACGAGATCTTTGACCAACTTTTCTAAGGCCTCCCAGAACAGGAGCTTGGTGAGCCTAACCTTGTAAGAGACATCCGCAGACCAATTCTGGAGAAAGAGGAATCATCGAGCAGCCACCACGGAAGCCATGCTCTTAGAAGAGACCTGGACCACGTCGTAAAAGGCATCCACCAGATATGCAGCACTCGACTCAGAGCCGCCTTAGTCCCAGACTCCGGGTCCAACAAGCTCTGTGCCCAGAGGAGACATGCCCTGACCACATAGGCACCACAAATGGAGTTTGAGAGCATTCGCTTAAGCATGTCTGCTTAAGCATGGTTTCCAACCTGCGGTCCTATGCATCCCAAATCACAGCCCTGCCTTCCAGCGGGACTGTGGTCTTCTTGGTCACCGTGGTTACTAAGATGTTCACTTTGAGAAGCTTCAGGAGTTTTCTCCTCTGGGGCAAGCAGGTACAAGTGAGCCATTGTTTGTCCCCCCCCCGCAGACCGGTTTCAGGGAGCTCCCATTCATTGTCAATCATTTGCTTTATCGCTTTGTGCACAGGGAAAAAATGCTGTGGAGAATGGATCCTCCGCAGCAAGAGATCCTCGAGAGTGAGCTCCTCTGCCGACGGCCCCACATATTGAGCACCCCCAGAGAGCATGAGATGAGGGAAGCCAACTCCTCCTAGCAGAATACCCGCACCACAGTGAGCTTGTCGGTCGAAAGGCATCTGCCTCCCTCCCCAATAGGGGCGCTCCCAATCCCCAAGGTTCCCTCCCCTGCTTCCTCTTAAGAGTGGGACCCCGGAAAGACTGGATCCTCCACCAACTATAAGGAGCCCTGCTTCCACTTAGCAGGCAGAGCCTTCTTATCCTCTGTCAGGGCCCTCAACCTCCCAGCCACCGACTCCAAATCCGCAGGCCCCAAGCTCCACTCTGTGCCCTGGCCCTGCTTCAAACAGAAAGCCTTATGGAGCAGAAGCATAAATTCAAGGGAAAACAGCATCCCTGCATCCTGTTCCTTGGAGATCTCTGCTATATGCTGCTTTTTTGCCTTAGCTCTAGCTCCAGAGCCCTTGGCCACCTTTTCCTGAGCTTTTCCCGCCTCTTTGTGGCTCAAAATGGCCACCTTTGCCTCCCACATGGGAGAAGGGAGACCTCAGATGATCCAGGCACTAGCACTTACCTTGAAGTCGCTGCCCTATGCAGGGAGGCCTGTAACGCGTGCTCTGCCATTTTGCTCTCCTCTCACCACAAATGGCAGAGCCCCGCTGAAGATACAGTGCCCTGGCACGCTCCACAGGCAGTGCATATGGGCTCTGAGGCAGCTATCACGAAGGCCTTTAACTCCACAGATGGCATGCCAGAACACCACTTTCCGAATGATGCTAACTCAAACAGGAAGAAATGGACTGGAGCGTGGCACACCGCCACCGCCATCACCATCACTGTCCCTCCCCCCGAGCCAACATGACCAGGCAAAGAGATGGCAGAAAGGACGAGGGAGTAAAAAGGACACAGCACTTAGTGCAAAGCAACAGACACGCACGGGCAGAATTAGGGAGAGGAATCTGAGGCTCCCAGGTTTATACCCACCGCAAATGAGGCCATCACAGTCAGAGCACGGTTCGTGGTCACTCGCTTCAAGAAGGCAGCCTCTTGAATGCCCAATCATAGTAACATAGTAAATGACGGCAGATAAAGACCCAGTAATTTTTCTTTATTAATTTATTTTCCTTTTTTTTTTTTGCTGCCCCCTTTCCTTCTTTGCCCTGTTTGCATTACCTCCAGGCAATCAGAAGATTCACTCCTCACATGTAAGCTCTCAAATACAATCCTCTATTCTTTCTTTTTTGAATACCAGCTCAATTCAACTATGTACTCCTGGCCTAAGCAGCTCCAATCAGCCCACTAATATGGCTCAGATGCACAGGAAGCTCAGATGCACAGGAAGCTGGAGATTGAGCAATACTGGCAAGCCTCCTGATGCACATGTCCTTTAGCAGATGACATCAGCAAAGCTTGTCATGCTCAGTCTCCATCTGCTAGTTGGGGGGGGCACAACCCATATGTCTGAACTGCACTGGAGAGATATGGAAATTGTTCCTGCAAAAGGCATTTTTTCTGACTCAATGACATAATGCAGTGCATTATTTCATGGAGCTTGCAAAGGATCTCTGCTAAAGCTTCTACACCCAGCTACTGGGAGGCATCTGGGGAAAAAAAACAGAATAGTACTTAGACACTCTGCTTCACAGGGCACAAAATGCTGCTCTATTTATAGATGGATATTTATTACTGCCTATAGGAGGAGAGGGAAGGGGTAGGGGTAGGGGTATTTTCTTATGTTAAATATACCATAATATACCCTGCAACAGTAATTAAGGGACTATGCTATTCATTTTTGCTTGAGTGTATACAATTTTTTTATGCTAATGTACCCATGCCCAATTGGTCACATTTCCCTCTCCCCTCCAGTCAACTAGCCTACTTATAGTGCCTTTTCCTGGTGCAGCCCAACATGAAAAGGAGTTTGACACCCCTTTTCTATCCCCTTTATCATTTCTGTTTCTATTTTTTGAACCTTTTCTAGTTCTGCTATATCCTTTATAAGATGGGACAACCAGAGCTGCACAAAATTCTCAAGGTACAGTCGCACCGGGAACCTCTCCTAATAACCACCTCTCATAATTACCTCCCTCAGTAGGTCCCTAGCCAACTTAGGCTCCCCTCCCTTCAAGATGGCACCCTCCTTACTAGCCTTTACCAGCTGTTACCTCCTCGCCAACCTATTCTGTAGTGCCTCCACCCTCACCACCAGCTACAGCCCCATTCCAGTCCTACAAGACCTAGGAAAGAGATGCTATGGCGGCCCCCATCGGCCACCAATAGAAACTAAGTCTGACTGACACCCGCACTTACTCTACATAGCCCTTCAGCATACCACAAAATCCCGGGTAGAGAAACATATATCCTTGCAACTTGAAATGCGCCCTCATAAATGCACGCTCTGTCCGCAAGAAATGGCCGGTTATCTCTGACCTAATATCTAGTTATGACCTAGACATACTCCTGGTCACAGAATTATGGTTGACTGACTCGGACTCAGTCCTTCTTAACCACCTCATCCCTCCCAACTTCTCAATCTACATCTGCCGCAGAACTAACCACAGAGGCGGAGGTGCATTCATCCTTGCAAAGACGGATCTCCAATTCCAACTACTCTCTTCCACTAGTACCACACACCTGGACTCAATCATTATAACCAAACACACACATCTCCATCTGTCTCATTTACAGATCCTTGTCTTCTTCCCCTGAAGACCTCTCGACTATAATAGACCTTGCTTGAAACCCCATGAACCCACTCAAACCAAACTGGGTAATGGGTATTCTAATGCACCCACACTCCAAAGCTTTCCTTGAAGCACTCACTGAGTTGGGTTACAAACAGGTAATTGACGCCCCTACCCACTCAAAAGAAAATAAACTGGATCTTGTCTTTGTACCGCTATAAACCACTGACTCAAACTACAACCACTCCCTCTCTATCACCCCAGTCCCATGGTCCGACCACAGCTTAATTAAATTTCAGATGCCTATGCTTCAGGGTCACGACACCCCTCGGAAGGCAACCAATGCTTCCCCAGCTCTCACAAGACGATTCTGGCCCTTCAACAAAGAAGAGATCATTGACAAAGTCCTACCAAACCCCAGTATGGCATCACCCAGCCTCGATTCGCCGATATCCACCTGGAACAGCCTCAGCTCCTTTGCATTTCTACCTGCCTCAAATAAGACACCAAGAAGGCAGCAAACAGCATGATGGTTCTCCTCAGACCTACGGACTTCACTACTCCTCCCTAAGGAAGCTCAAAAGACGTTGGCGATGCTCACGGTCCTCAGACGATCATGTAGCTTACTTCTCCCACCTTAAAGTACACCACAAAGCAGTCTCCAAGAAAATGAAGGAATACCATTCTGAGCTCCTGCTCCACTCTAAACAAACCTCGGGGAAGATCACATGATGCAGTGAGCGCGGCAGGAGTGTTTTCTGCCTTGCTCTGAGGGCTCCCCCCCCCCCCAAGAGACTGCTCAAGGCCTTTTGCACCCTTTGGAAACCTTGTTTTTGGGGAGGCAGGAGTGGCTGATGTGCTTTGGTGCTGCTCGATCACAGTGGGAGCGGTGGAGAGTGCATGGCGGCGAAAGTAGCTCGGAAAGATAGTGTGGGCGGTGGAAGACAAGATGACGGCTAAATCAGCTTCCAGCCCAAGAACGGAGCGGGACCTGGACCTTGTCGAAGGAGTCACAAGTGCAGTAGTGGCAGCACTGGAAAGCTGCTTTCAAGGTCTAGCAGAACAATTAACTCAGGTAAACCATTCAATTGTGGAATTTGGAACGCGAATGGGGCAAGCAGAGCAGAGGATCTCAGAGGTGGAGGATGTCCAAGCTGTCCAGGCCCAGCGTGCACAACGGCTCAAGGAATTGATTAAAAAGCATGAGGAAAAAATGGACGATCTCAAGAATCGGGGCCGTAGAAAGAACTTGAGATTTGTGGGAATACTGGAGGCCATAACAGATGGGGAGCTGAGAGGGTATATGGAAACCTGGCTGGCGACAAATCAAGCTGGATGCTACCCTGGGCTCCGTTAAGATCGAGAGAGCACACCGACTGGGAGCAAAGAGAGGCCCCGGAGACAGACCTCGAGTGGTTACAGCTCGTTTTTTGAACTATGCTCAAAAAGGATGTGATCCGAGCTGCGAGGCGATATCGGGCACAGGCACCAGGTCCCACAAAAATCTTGGTTTTCCAAGATTACTCTGCTGCCATGAGTAAGAAACGGAAAGAATATGCTGGAGTATGTGATGAGCTGGCTAAGAAGGGGGTGCATTTTGCCCTTATGTACCCGGCCCATCTGCAAGTGGACTATAAAAATAGACAGCGGCTGTTTGAAACGCCCACTGAAGCCACTAAGTTTGTGACTGAGATGGCACGGGATGTTGGAGAAGTACCCCAGAAACAACAAGAATCTGTCGGCGGCAGCTGAGGGGAGAGACGTGTTGGATTGTACTATGCTGCTGACAATGTTTTGATAACCCTTTTCTTTTTGTTTCTGGACAAAGACATTGGGCGACTCTTGTTTTAAGAGCTGGGACTCTGGCTGGTGCAAGGGAATGGAGACATTGGAAGGTGGGGGGGGGGAGAAGACATGGAATAATTGGAAAAGGGATGAAGCTCGGACAGGGACTATTGATGATGATCATTGTATAATGAGGGTGGGCGGGGATGGCTGCAGTAAGAGTTAGGGGGGCGGGGGTGATTGTTGCAGTTGGGGCGAATGGGGTGAAGAGGAGAGGGAGGGCCGATGGAAGTTTAGTTGTTTAAGCATGGGGGGGGGGGGAGCCTTATGTGTTGCAGTGATCGGGTAGGGTACTCCTTTATGGAGAGAGAACGCCTGTGTGAGGGGGAGGGGGTTTGGGGGGAGAGGGGAGGGGTGGTGGGTGGGGGGAGACAGGGTATTGAGTGGTTGATTAGGATGGATCTAGTGGGAGGGGAGAAGGGTTTGGGGAGTTTACTGGACCAACTACAATAGGGAGACACAGAGAACGTGATGCAGAGTTGGTGTGGTGTACGACGCCAGGGGTGTACCTGGGAGAAGGGGGGGCAGTGGGATGGACTCTGCTGGGGGAGTCCTTATCACATCAGAGATGCGAGTTGAGCATGGGGATCAGTAGAATTAGTGAACATGACAATGGTTGAGGATTTGCGGCTGATTTCTTGGAATGTCTGTGGAATAGGGTCCCCAGTGAAACGTTATAAGATACTGCGTGTGCTCCGAGATAAAAAGACAGATCTGGCGTTTTTACAAGAAACACACCAGAGCGATCTGGAACATGGCAAGTTGGAAAGAGGGTGGGACAGGAATGTTTATGGAGCTTCCTCGGGGGGGGGGGGGTGGGGGAGAAAGCAGGAGTGGTGATATTAGTCAGGAAAGCGGTGGGATTGGAGGTGGAGCAGATCAGAGACCCGGGAGGGCGGTATATTATCTTGGTGGGGCTGCTAAAAGGCATCAAATTGGGATTGGTGAATCTGTATGCTCCAAATGTCTATGATGCTTCCTTCTATAATAGATTAGGTAAATGCCTGAGGGATCTTGGCCCAATTCTGTTTATAATGGGAGGGGATTTTAATTGTGTCCTAGATGAGGCCCTAGATAGGTCAGGGGTTAGAGGGGAAACCAAGGACAGGAAATCCCAGTGGATGCGGGGTGTCTGCGAGGGATATGATCTGCTTGATTATTATTGGAGAGCTTTACACCCCTTAGATAGAGACTACACACAAGTCTCTAGAGTGCACGCTACTGGGTCGTGGATAGATTTTTTGGGGTCCAGAGGGTTTTTTGATAGGGTGAATACAGCTGAGATAGGCCCGGTGCAGGTGTCAGATCATGCGTATGTCTGGGTGGACATCAGGTGGGGGACAATTAGAAAGGGGACCTTGTGGCGGTATCCCCTTGGGTACAATCTTGATAGTCATTTTAAGGTTTTTTTGCATTAACACTGAGAGGAATATGTGGAATTTAATGGGGGGCATAGAGATAATCCCATCTTATTTTGGGAGGCCGCAAAGGCAGTGTTCAGAGGGAGAATTATTGAATTTGGGGCCCGGAAAAGAAAAGTATACAAGTATAATAATAGATTGATCCTCTTGGAAAAGGAACTGTGTCAGGCAAGGAGAGCCCTGCTGCAGACGCTGACATTGGAGAGGAAAATGGAGCTTGGTCGATTGCCACAGGAGGTAAATGTTCTGTTGCAAGAGAAAGTGACTCAGTCTCTGTTGTACTATAAACATAAGTTACATAAACATGGTAATAAGGCGGGGAGGTTGCTTGCGCGTCTGGTGAAGGCAAATAGGGAACAGGCATACATAGGGGGGTTGAGAGATGTTCGCTGTGAAATACGGATGGGGCAGGCTAATACTGAGGAGGGTTTTCGAGAGTATTATAGGACTCTTTATGGAGATGGTACCGGAGATCAGGATCAGGCGGTGGATTTTTTACGTAAAGTGGGGTTACCTAGTTTGTCCGAAGATGAGCGAGGAGTTCTCAATGCTCCAATTAGAGAAGAGGAAGTACTGGCAGTAATAAGGAAGTTACACAATTGCCGGGCACCGGGTCCCGATGGATAGCGGGGTGAATTTTATAAATTAATGGCTGATCGGGTGATGGGGTCACTAAAAATGTATTATACAGCCTTGATAGAACATCAGGGATTCCCGTATGAGAAAAATAGAGCAGTGCTTACCCTGATTCCTAAACCAGGTAGGGATGGATTATTACCAGAATCGTATAGGCTGATTTCGCTGCTAAATATTGATATAAAAATTCTGGCTAAAATAATGGCGGACAGGTTGGCTGGGTTTATCCCGCAGATAATAATAAAAAAAAAGATCAGGTGGGTTTTGTGAAAGGCAGACATGTGGTTAAAAATGTACGTAAGATTGTTTCATCGTTATACAAGACTGCCGAGGCAGGGGAACAGGCCTTGTTGATAAGCTTTGACGCAGAAAAGGCGTTCGATCATGTGGATTGGCGGTACATGTATCAGGACTAGAAAAAGGGAATGTCTTCTGGAGAGAGATCTGCAACTGTGAGTATATACTTCTGGTAATTTTCTAAAAGGAATTCTTTGTATTAAAGCTAATTAATCTGTGAACCCACTATTTTTGTTAAATCAGTCAGGGCCTAGTAGCAGCAGTTTAAGTTTAAATTTAACACACAGAGAACTTCTTTCTGGTTACATTTCATACCCAGCCAAGAGCTTGTAGTTTAAATTTAATAGTCACTCAGGGCCTAGTAACAGCAAAGTACTTTTAGTTTAAATTTAAAACACAGAAGAGAGCTTTCTGGTTACATTTGGAACCCAGCAGAGAGCTTGTAGTTTAAATTTCATAAGAAGTTAGAACCTAGCAGCAGCTAAGAGCTATAATTTAAATCAAATCAGAATATAGCTTACCTCAGCAGCAGAAGACAGGGTACGGTGTAGCAGCCCTCTTTTAATAAGTGTTATTTCCCTCCCTCCCCTGGGATAATCGTAGCTTTATAGGTACTTACACATCTTACAAGACAGGAGGTGCTCTCAGGTGAAGCTCATTACCCAAATCAGTCATACACTAAGGACCTGAGATTAGTTAAGCTTCAGGTGAACAAGGTATATTACACGTATTAGGTACAGTTAGCGTAGTTACTCACCTGTAACAGGTGTTCTCCAGGAGCAGCAGGAATCAGTCCTCACTTATGGGTGACGTCGGCGCCGACGGAGCCCTCGCGGAGCAATTTTCCCCAGCTTTCAAAGAAAGCCTTTGGGAATTGCAGCGCGCATGCGCGGTCGTCTTCCCGCCCGAGGGTGCCATCTTAGCCAGTCAGATGACATAGCTAAAAAAGACAGCATAAAAATTTGCAAAAAAGAACATAAGCAGACGATTGCAACTCCAAGGGGAGGAGGGAGGGTAGTGAGGACTGATTCCTGCTGCTCCTGGAGAACACCTGTTACAGGTGAGTAACTACGCTTTCTCCAGGACCAAGCAGGAAGTCAGTCCTCACTTATGGGACTCCCAAGCTCAAGGCTACCGGAGACCCTAAGCACAAAAATGAGCTCCCTCTAGCTCAGCAGCACAGAAGGATAGAATCTTCGCTGAATTATCACCCACCGGTAGCCCACATCCGGGATGGAGGGTAGGAGTTGCTCAGACCTCAAAGAGATTACGGAGGACTGCCTGTCCGAAAGCACTGTCCCTGCGGGACTCCCTCTCGAGGCAGTAATGGACCGCAAAAGTCTGGCTCGAAGACCAAGTAGCGGCCCGGCAGATGTCTGCCAGCGGAACAGAGCGGAGGTAAGCCACTGACGTGGCCTTTGCCCGAACGCAATGAGCCGTGACTCGACTTTCTAAGGAGAGTCCGGCTGCCCCATAAGCCCAAGAGATACAGTCCGCAACCCAGATGGACAGAGTACGCTTGGAGACCGGGAGCCCCAATCTATTGGGGTCAAAAGACACAAAAAGCTGAGCAGCTTTACGGTGCTCCCGCGTACGGTCAAGGTAGAAGTTCAATGCCCTTCTACAGTCCAGGGTATGGAGGACCGTTTCAGCTCGGCTGGAGTGTGGTCTGGGAAAGAAGGTTGGAAGTACCACCTCCTGATTGATGTGAAAAGGGGAGACCACTTTAGGCAGAAATTTTGGGTGAGTCCGTAGGACTACCCTATTCTTGTAGAACCTAGTGTAAGGGGGATCAGACACGAGGGCCTGCAATTCACTTACGCGTCTAGCGGAAGTGAGGGCTATCAAGAACAGTGTTTTCCAAGACAGAAAACGGAGAGAACAGGTAGCCATAGGTTCAAAAGGTGGACAGGTGATCCGCTGCAAAACCACATTCAGGTCCCAGTCAGGCGCTGGCGGGCGCAGAGGTGGTTTAAGTAGAAGGAGACCTCGGAGAAACCTCGCTACGAGAGGGTCATTGGAGAGAGGTCTGCCGTCCACTGGCACATGATGTGCTGAAAGAGCACTGAGGTGAACTTTGACGGAGTTGGACTTAAGTCCCAGATTAGAGAGGTGCAGCAAGTACTGCAAGATCACCGACACCGGGCAGGAGAAGGGATCCTGAGACTGTTGGGTACACCAGACTGCAAAGCGACGCCATTTAAGGGCGTAGCATTTGCGGGTAGAAGGCCGTCGCGAAGCCAAGACGACCTCCTCCACCTCCGCCGGCAGGAGAAGGGGAGCAAGGACTACCCTCTCAGCAGCCAGGCCATGAGGTTGAGAGACCTGAGGTTGGGGTGCAGAAGGGACCCCTGATCCTGAGTGAGGAGATCCGGTTGTACCCCCAGAGGGATTGGATCCTCCACCGCCAGTTGCAGCAGGAGCGGAAACCACGGCTGCCTGGGCCAGCGAGGGGCCACCAGGATCATGAAGGCTTTGTCTCGGAGAACCTTGAAAAGAGTCCGAGAGACCAGCGGGATGGGAGGGAAAGCGTACAGAAGGCTCCCCGACCACGAGATCAGAAAGGCGTCCGCCGCAACCCGAAGGGGGTGTGGCTGACGAGAGCAGAAGCGAGGAAGCTGCCGGTTGTGAGGACTGGCAAAGAGATCCACCGTGGGGAGACCCCACTTGAGGAAGAGCTTCTGAACTACCAAGGGATCCAGACGCCACTCGTGCGGCTGGAGGACCCTGCTGAGTTTGTCTGCAAGGCAATTTTCTTGGCCCGGGAGATAAACTGCCTTGAGGAGAATGCCGTGACTGACGGCCCAAGAGCAGAGCTTCTGTGCCTCCCGGCAGAGGAGGAAGGAGCCCGTGCCCCCCTGCTTGTTCACGTAGAACATGGCAACTTGATTGTCCGTCTGGACAAGGACGGACTGTTGGGAAGTCAGGTGGGAGAAGGCCTTGAGAGCTAGGCGGATCGCCCTGAGCTCCAGGAAGTTGATCTGCTGAGCAGACTCCCACGTGGTCCAGAGGCCCTGAGTACGTGCCTCTTGGCAATGTGCTCCCCAGCCCAGGAGGGATGCATCGGTGGTCAGCACCCGGGTCGGCTGAGGTGACTGGAAAGGCATTCCGAATATCAGGTTCGGCTGCCGGAGCCACCACCGGAGAGACGAGAGCAGCGGCTCGGAGACGCGCACTAGGTCTGCCAGGCCGCCTGTGGCTTGTCGCCACTGCTGGCGGAGACACCATTGAGCAGACCGCATATTCAGACGGGCATTGGGGGTCACATGGACGGTGGAAGCCATATGGCCGAGCAGTCTCAGGAAGCGCCTGGCGGAGACCAGGGGCTGGCTGCGAAAGCGGTCGGCTAGGTCCATGAGCCGTTGAGCCCTGTCGAGCGGTAGGTACGCTCGTGCCCGAGGAGTGTGCAGCCTTGCGCCGATGAACTCGAGATCCTGTGAGGGGAGCAAAGTGGACTTTGCGAAGTTTATAACAAAGCCCAAGTGCTGCAGCAGAGTCACCGTGCGGCACGTGGCGTTGGTGACCTCCTGAGCGGACGCTGCTCTGATGAGCCAGTCGTCGAGGTACGGAAAGACATAGAGGCCGTGAAGCCGGAGATGGGCCGCCACGACCGCGAGACATTTTGCGAAGACTCGCGGTGCGGAGGATAGGCCAAAGGGCAGTACTCTGTACTGGTAATGATTTCCTGCCACCACAAACCTTAGGTATTGGCGGTGGCTTGGGTGGATGAGGATGTGCGTGTAGGCATCCTTTAGATCCAAGGAGCATAGCCAATCTCCCTGCTGGAGGTAGGGCAGAAGGATTCCAAGGGTAAGCATTTTGAACTTCTCCCGCACAAGGAACTTGTTGAGGTTGCGCAAGTCCAGGATGGGTCTGAGGCCCCCTGTTCTCTTTGGTATCAGAAAATACCTTGAATAAAAGCCTTGACCTCTCAGGTGGTGGGGCACCGGTTCCACCGCCTGTTCCTGCAGAAGACCTGCTAACTCCTGAAGGAGCAACTCCCTGTGCAGAGGGGGGCGCGAAGGTTCTCCCGGAAAATAGGAGGGAGGGACCTGATGGAAGTGGAGAAGGTAGCCTTCTCGCACGACCTGAAGTACCTAGGCATCTGCGGTGATGCTGGACCACCTGTGGGCGAAGTGAACCAGCCGGCCTCCGGTGCTGGGAGGAACCAGCGGGGGGGGAGAGGCTATGCTGAGCGAGTCAAAAACCCCCACCCTGCTGAGCAGGGGCTGGTGGTGCAGGCTTGGGGGCTTGCTGCCTACGGGACCCGTTACCCCGTCCCTTGGCCTGCTGGCCCTGTTGGGGAGCTGCAGGGGCCTGATAATGGGGGTACTGTTTGTAGGCAGCCGCCTTCCTCGGGTAAAAGGACTTTTTTCCCCGAGCCCTTCTTTTTCTGGGAAGGGGCGGAGGTCTTCCTAGAAAGCCTGGTCCTGGTGAGAGTCTCAGTCTCAATTTGTGCAGCCTTTTCCGCCATGGGCTTGCCAAAGAGGTTTTCGCCTCGGCAGGGGACATCGACCAACTTGTCCTGTACCCAGGGCTCAAGGTCCGACGACTGAAGCCAAGCCTGTCGGCGGGCACCGATGCCGGCTGCGGCCACTCTAGCCGAGGCCTCAAAGCCATCATAGGCTGCTCGGGACATGAACTTTGAGCATTCCCGAATGCCCGTGGACAAGGCTAGGAACCTCCGCAAGGGCTCCTCGGAGAGACCAGCGGAGAATCCGGCTAGCTCTTTAGCCAGATCCCGGAGATACATGCCCATGTAGAGCTGGTAAGTCTGGACACGACATGCGAGCATAGAGCCCTGGAAGCACTTCTTGCCAAGGTCATCCAGGTTACGGGCCTCCCTTCCAGGAGGCACCGAGGAGTGCATCTTCTGGCTCTTAAGACGATGCATGGCCGATTCCACTACCATGGAATGGTGTGGCAGCTGTGCCTTCTGAAAGCCAGGGCTCTTGCGGACCCGATAGATAGAATCGACCCGCTTGCTCAGGACCGGCGAGGAGGCCGGACTCTCCCACATGCGGAAGAGTAGTCGTTCCAGCATAGGAGGAACCGGCACAGTAAAGTGCTCCCTCGCGGGAGAGTCATACTGGAGGGCGTCGAGCTCTTCGGCTCGAGGCTCCTCCTCGGGATCCGCAGGGAAGGCCAAAGCCTTGGCCATATCCCTAACGAAGTCCGAGAACCGGGCATCCTCCGGGGGTGACTGCTTCCGAGGCTCGGACCCCGGTGAGTCCGATGGGACACACCGAGTCCGGAAAGAATCAGGTGACTCTTCCTCCTCAGACTCCCAGACCGACTCCGACGAGGACTCGGTGGGGTCGGCCCGGGCAGGGTGCGGCGCCAGCCGTCCCGACGTCGAGGGAGTCGGCGTCGGCGACCTCGGTCCCGAACGGGAGGCCGAGGGTGACCTCGACCGAGGATCGACTCGAGTTCTCATTGACTCGAGGATCGGCTCGGTCTCCGGGGTCGACTTGGACGTCGACGTCCCGGCGGTCGGGGCAGCGGCGCCAGCGAGGCCAGCGAGCAGTGCCCGCTGCTGGTCCATGAAGGCAGACAGTCTGCTCTCCAAGGCCGTCAACCTGAGTCCGAGCTCAGGTGACCCAGCAGCCCCCGACTCGGGCCCCGACGGCGTCGGGCCAGACGTCGGCTGTCGCGGAGGCGAGTCCAGAAGGACCACAGGACTTACCCGGGCAGGCATCTCCGACTCCAGGCGAGGTCGCTTCGGGATGTGTTCCTTCTCCAAGGACCCGGGGCGGCTGTCGGGGCTATGCGACCTGGCCCTCGCGGAACCAGGAGCGTCCACCGACGCCGCCCTCGCGGGTTTTTCCTTCCGACGATGGTCCCCGGAGGGAGAACCCCGGTCGGAGGAGCTCCGGCGACGGTCCGAGCTGGAGCCTTTCGACGCGGAGGCCTCCGACGAGGTCCGGGTACGGCTGGGGTCAGCGAAGATTCTCTCACGCTGATGCCGCCGACTCCTCAACGCCTTTGAGGACAGTTTGCTGCAGGGCCCACAGATCAGTTCCTCATGATCCGGGCCCAGGCAGCGGAGGCAAAAGTCGTGTGTGTCGGTTAGTGACATATTTCGGTCACACCGACCACACCGCTTAAACCCACTGGCAGCCATCGGGGGAAAAAGGGCCCCTGCGAGGTCAAAGGACCGGGCTGCCAGGGAAACCGAAAACGAAAGCTGACTAAGTCAGAAAAACCGAAAAAAGTAAGCGGACTCGAGACCGGCGTCGCGAGTCCGGGCGGGAAAACGATCGGCGTCGAACCGAAAGAAAAAAGGATAAAACAAAGAAGAAAATCAACTTTTTCGCGGGGACAAGACGGGGACGTCTGTAGGGCTCCGCGGAAAAAAGAAGACTGGCTAAGATGGCACCCTCGGGCGGGAAGACGACCGCGCATGCGCGCTGCAATTCCCAAAGGCTTTCTTTGAAAGCTGGGGAAAATTGCTCCGCGAGGGCTCCGTCGGCACCCATAAGTGAGGACTGACTTCCTGCTTGGTCCTGGAGAATTATTAGTATAAATATCCATAGCAACCCTTAGTAAGTAAAGAACTTAGATCTAAACACAAACTTAAAACTAAAATGCAGACTGCAGTCCAGCAGCGGGATGGGGGCTTTCCAGTCTTTTGCACTGTCACATGTATGATTTTCTCCCAGTTGGTGAGAGGTCTTACGTGTGCACTAGGTGCAAGGAGCTCTTTGCTCTCAGGGAACGAGACCGTTCTCTAAAGGCTAAAGAAGCAGACTTGGAAAGCATAAGACAGACAGAGAGGTACATAGACGAGACCTACAGGGATATAGTCCTGAGGTCCCACCTCCAGTCTGGCAGCATCCCTGTTGCCATGGAGGAGAGAGGTCACGTGACAGGAGAGCATCACCCTGGTGTGGCAGGAAGTGATCCTGTAACTAGGATCTGTCCTCCAGGTGATGTAAAACCCTCTCGCAACGAGGAAGTTTCTCCAGGGCCATGTGCCCATGAGGGAAGGGTTAGGACAGCCGTTATAATTGGTGATTCGATCATTAGGCATGTAGATAGCTGGGAGGCTGGTGGACATGAGGATCGCCTGGTAACATGCCTGCCTGATGCGAAGGTAGTGGACCTCACACGCCACCTAGATAAGGTCTTAGATAGTGTTGGGGAGGAGTCTGCTGTCTTGGTACATGTCGGTACCAATGACATAGGAAAATGTGGTAGGGAGGTTCTGGAGGCTAAATTTAGGCTTTTAGGTAGGAAGTTGAAATCCAGAACTTCCAGGGTAGCATTCTCTGAAATGCTTCCTGTTCCACGCGCAGGACCCAAAAGGCAGGCAGAGCTCCGGAGTCTCAATGCGTGGATGAGACAATGGTGCAGAGATGAGGGTTTTGGATTTGTTAGGAACTGGGGAACATTCTGGGGAAAGGAGGGGCTCTTCCGAAGGGATGGGCTTCACCTTAACCAGGATGGAACCAGGCTGCTGGCATTAACCTTTAAAAAGGAGAGAGAGCAGCTTTTAAACTAGATATTAGGGGAAAGCCAACAGTCGCCCAAGAGCAGATGGTTCAGAAGAATGTATCTTAGAAGGATACTACCAAAAGCAGAGAGGTTCCACAAAAGAGTAAAGTAGCCCAAATGCCCTCAAGTATGGAGCAGACAGAGCTTAAAGATCCTAAATTACCCATGTCTAACAATAGCCAAATTAATATGAATAAAATACATTCTCTAAAATGCTTGTATGCAAATGCTAGAAGTCTAAAAAATAAGATGGGAGAGTTAGAATATAAAGCACTAAATGAAAGGTTAGATATGATTGGAATATCAGAGACATGGTGGAAGGAGGACAACCAGTGGGACACTGTGATACCTAGGTACAAACTATATCGTAATGATAGAGCTGATCAAATTGGTGGAGGGGTTGCTCTCTATGTTAGAGAGGGCATTGAGTCAGAAAGGATTAAAGTTTTGCAGGAAACAAAATCTGCTGTAGAATCTATATGGATTGAAATTCCATGTAAAAGGGGGAAGGCAATGGCAGTGGGGGTGTACTATCGAGCGCATGGCCAGAATGACCAAATGGATGATGAAATGCTCAAAGAAATCAAGGAAGCTAACAAAAGTTACAGCACAGTAATAATGAGTGATTTCAACTACCCCGGTATCAACTGGGTCAGTGTCACGGCAGAGCATGCTAGGAAGATAAAGTTCCTAGATGAAATAAATGACTGCTTCTTGGAGCAGCTGGTTCATGAACCGACCAGAGGAGAAGCCATATTAGACCTAATCCTTAGTGGAACACCAGATCTACTGCAAGAGATAAGGTTGTTGAGGCCACTTGGCAATAGTGATCATAGCATGATCGCCTTTGATTTAATTAGTGGAGGAGGGATAGTAAGGAAAGCACAGTTACTTACCTGTAACAGGTCATCTCTGGGAACAGCAGGAATAAGTCTTCACATATGGGTATCGTCGGTACCGACGGAGCCTGCGCGGGAACGCTCCCCAGCGTCCAGTAGGAAAGCTTTTGGGAGCATCTCAGAGCGCCTGCGCGCTGCCTTCCCACCTTTCCCAACCGCCTCTCTCCAGTTCGAGTTTTAAAGCTGAGACAAAGAGAGAGAGAGGAAAGGAAAGATAGAGAGATACAACTCCTAGGGGAGGTGGGTGGGTTGTGAAGACTTATTCCTGCTGTTCCCAGAGGTCACCTGTTACAGGTAACTGTGCTATCTCCAGGAACAAGCAGGAATGAGTCTTCACATATAGGGACTCCCCAGCTAGAGATGCCTGGGAGATCACCCAGATTGTGAGTCCCTGAGAAGGGCTCCACCTCCACCCATGAATCTCAGGCATCCAGTCAGGGATGGAGGGTAGGAGTTGATTAGGTATGAAACAGGTGTTTGAGAACAGCCTGACCAAACAAGGCATCCCGGCGGGAGTCCTTGTCCAAGCAGTAATGGGCTGTGAAGGTAAGAACCGATGCCCAGGTGGCCGCTCGACAGATTTGGTCGATGGACACAGTTTAGATGAGCCATAGAGGCTGAATGGCCCTCACATTGTGAGCTGTAACATGGCCCTCCAGAGAAAGGATCTTACTCTGGTAGGCAAAGGAAATACACTGAGCAATCCAATTGGACAGAGTTCTCAGAGACAGGAAGTCCTAAATGAGAAGGATCAAAAGCAACAAAAAGTTGAGAGGACTTTCTATGTTGCTGTGTCCTTTGTAAGTAGAAAGCCAGTGCTCTTTTACAATCCATGGTATGAAGATTCTTCTCTGCACTTGATGCATGAGGTCCTGGAAAAAAGACAGGTAAATATACCTCCTGGTTCCGATGAAAAGGTGAGACCACTTTAGGCATAAAGTGTGGATTAGATCTGAGGACTACCTTGTCATGATGGAACCTTGTATAAGGAGGATTAGCCACTAAAGCTTGCAGCTCACTGATACTGCGAGCTGAGGTGACTGCAATGAGAAAAATAGCCTTCCAAGAAAGGAATTTCAAGGAGGTAGTGGCTAAGGGTTCAAAGGGTGGCTTCATAAGCTGGCCAAGAACCAGATTCAAGTCCCATGCCACTGGAGGTGGTCTAATGGGAGGTTTAGTTAAAAGAAGGCCTCTCATGAATCTTGCAATAAGAGGATGAGAGGAAATAGGATGTCAACTGAGAGGCTTAAGGGATGCTGCAATAGCACTCCAATGGACTCTGATTGAATTTGTTTTAAGGCCTGCATGGGATAAATGCAGCAAATAGTCTAGTAAAGAATTCAAAGGTATTGCAAGAGGGTTAAGACCCTTCTCTGCACACCAAATGGAAAACCTTTTCCATTTAAAAGCATAGGAACGTCTGGTGGAAGGCTTTCTGGAAGCATGAAGCATATCCTTCACTTGCTGAGAAAGGTGTAAATCTTGAAGGTCTAGGCCTTCAGCAACCAGGCCCTGAGATGAAGAGACTGAGGATTTGGGTGCCACAAGGTTCCCTCCTCCTGGGAGAGGAGATCTGGAGCAGACCCCAGGTCCAGGGAGGGAGCTTGAGAGAGATTTAGAAGTAGAGGGTACCACACATGGCATGGCCAACGTGGTGCTATGAGGATCATAGACCCCTTGTCTCTCTGAAGCTTGAACAGAGTCTTGTGAATGAGGGGAATAGGTGGAAAGGCATAGAGGAAGTCTTGCCCCCAATGCAGGAGGAAGGCATCCCTGGCCTGAACTCCCTGACACGGCATTCCACGGACTTGCAAACAGATCTATGTCTGGGGTACCCCAAATCCGAAAACTCCTGGCTATCTGGTCCCCATGGAGGGACCATTCGTGTGGAAGAACTACTCGACTGAGTCTTTCTGCCCAAGAGTTTTGAACCCCTGGAAGATACACTGCCATGAGATGGATTTGATGCTCTCTGGCGAAGGCCCACAATCTCAGAGCCTCGTTGCAAAGCGACAGAGAGCCATTCCCCCCCTGCTTGTTCACGTAGAACATGGCTACCTGGTTGTCCGTATGGATGAGGACTGTCTTGTAGCTGAGCAGGGTGTGGAAGACAGAGCCAGAAAGATTGCTCTGAGCTCTAAGAGGTTGATATGTAGAGATGTCTCCTGTGGAGACCAGATGACTTGAGCGGAGAGATCTTGTAGATGAGCTCCCCAACCCTTTGGAGAGGCATCTGTTGTAAGGGTTGCTTGGGGTAATACCTGTTGAAAGGGGGACCCCAGCAACAGATTTTGAGTGGACTTCCACCACAGGAGGGACCAAAAGAGGCGACTGGAGGTTGCTATTTTGTCTGACAGGCAACCTGATGCCTGGGTCCATTGGGTGGATAGAGTTCACTGAGCTGCCCTCATGTGAAGGCGAGCATAAGGAACCACATGCACAGTGGATGCCATGTGGCCTAAGAGTTGCAACATCTCTCGAGCAGTTAAATGTGATTTTAACTGAATCTGGGAGGCTAACTGCACCAAGCGTAGGCAACGGGCCTGGGGAAGATAGGCCCTTGCAGTTGTGGTATCCAGGAAGGCCCCTATGAACTCTAGAGACTGAGTAGGGGTGAGATGGGATTTTGGAATGTTGATTACCAGTCCCAGATACTGAAGAACACGCTTTGTGCAGGCCAGGGAAGCCTGGGCCTCTGACTGGGATGGAGCTCGGATGAGCCAGTCGTCCAGATATGGGAATACGAATATCCCTAGAGTGCTTAAAAATGCAGCTACCACTGCCATGCATTTTGTGAACACTCTTGGAGCAGAGGCCAGACCGAAAGGAAGCACCTTGTATTGGTAGTGCTTTCCTTGGTAAATGAACCGAAGGAACCTTCTGTGCGTTGGATGGATGAGGACATGAGTGTACGCATCCTTGAGATCTTGAGAACAAAGCCAGTCCTGACTCTGGAGGTATGGAAGGAGAGTTCCGAGAGAAGTCATCTTGAATTTCTCCTTGCATAGAAACTTGTTCAACTCTCTGAGATCTAATATGGGTCTGTAGCCCCCCGTTTTCTTTGGGATGAGAAAATAGGGGGAGTAGAACCCTGAGCCCTGTTGAAGAAGGGATACTTCTTCTAATGCCCTTTGGGCAAGAAGGGTAGCAATCTCTTGACCTAGAAGGTTGAGGAGAGATGTTGGAGAATTGAACTGTTTCATCATGGTGTGAGGGGGAAGGTTTAAGAAAAGAAGCTTGTACCCATCCCGTTTGATGGAGAGGGTCCATTGCTCTGCAGTGATTTGTTCCCATCTGGGAGCAAAGTGGGCTAACCTTCCTGGGATGGTGAGAGGCTCTGGATGTTCTAGCGCCAGAAAGGCTAAGTTCCCTAGTGGAAAGTCAAAGGCCCTGAGGAGGCTGAGGCTGTTGGGCCGTAGCAGTCCTCGCAGCCTGAGGCTTGGCCTGTTTTGGTTGTTGCTGTCTCTTTGTAGCAAAACGACCTTGAGAAGAGACCTGACCATAACCAGAAGAAAATTTCCCTTTTTTTGGGAAAGATCCTTTTTTGAATAACCTCTTTTTAAAAGGAGCAGTAGTAGACTTTGAAAGTCTATCTAAAGCAGAATTTTCAGCATCCATCTGGTTGGCCTTTGCTTGCCAATCTTTGCCAAACAGGTTTTCACCTGTACAGGGAAGGTTACCTAGACCATCCTGTACCCAGGATTCCAAATCAGAGGCTTGCAACCAAGCAACTCTGCGGGCACCTATGGCAATAGCCGGGGCTCTACTGGCACCCTCAAAAGAGTCAAAGGCTGCACGGTTGGAAAACTTGGATACATCCTGTGCATGTTTAAGCCAGGTGATATATTCTTCTCTCTTATCCTCTGACATAAAAGGAGATAAGGTTTGCAGATGATCTGTAACTTCTTTTAGAAACATCCCCATATAGAGACTATAGGAGTTGATTCTGGCTACAAGCATACTGGCCTGGAAAATTTTCCTGCCAAAGGCATCTAAGGTTCTGCATTCTCTTCCTGGAGGAGCAGAAGAGTGCCTTTTTGTACTCTTGATTTTTTTCATAGCAGACTCTACCACAATGGAGTGGTGAGAAAGCTGAGTCTTATGAAAACCAGGGCAAGGAGGAACACGATACATGGTGTCCAACCTACGAGAATGAGGGGAGGTGGAAAGAGGAGTTTCCCATATGCCCAACATGTGATCATAAAGAATCTCATGTATTGGTAAGGTGGCTGCCTCTTTAGGAGCCTTGGGATATTGTAGAATATCTAATTTTTTGGCTCTAGGTTCAGTTTCAGAGGCCACTGAGATGGACAGGCCTCTGGCCACCTCCCTGATGAAGTCTTGAAAAGACAAGTCAGGGAGGTGTGGAGAAGTGGCCTAGTGGTTGGGGCAAGGTACTTCAGGCCGGAAGGTCGGGGGTTCAAATCCCACTAGAGGACAGCAACCTCGGGCCGGAAGGACTGGGGTTTCTAGTCCCACAGGTGCTCCTTGTGGTCTTGGGCAAGCCACTTCACCCTCCATAGCCCATGTTCCCTGTAAAAAATAGTCATCTCCAAGTTATAATGCCCGGTTCAATGTAATTTCAGTTTGTTCAATGTAAACCGCAGTGATGCAGAATAGCGTGGTATATAAGAGAATGTAAATAAATAAAACAAACAAACAAGTCTTCATGAGGAGACATTCTCCTTTTTGGAGAAGAGGGTTCCTGAGGAAGGATCTCCCATGCTTCAATAGAGGCCTCTGATGAATCAGAGTCTTCAGAAGAATCGAAGTATCGACTGTCTGGATGCTCTCACAGAGCCCGATACGCTTACCGGGGGGTATCGACATCGGGAGTAATCGGCACCGAGTCGGTACTGATGGGCATCACTGGATAGCGTACCGCTGCCGTCGACGTTGATGCAAGCGGTACCGGTATCAGAACCGATATCGGATCCAGTACCGGAATAGGTAGCGGTACCGACAACGGAGTTTGTTGCGGTACCATAGGCGTCGCAGCTTGTATGAATGCCGTGATGGCACGCTGCATGGTCAGAATATTCTGATCCATCGACGCCACCAATGTCTGGATGTCGGTACCGGTGGGAACCGCAGGTACTCCAGAACATTGTAACAGGTGATCGGTCGAGGCCGAGCCATCGATGTCAACCTGTGACCCCATAGATAGAGCTTTGGAAGCCGGAGCCTCCCGCTGGCATAAATATGCCGGTGTGGATTCCTCAAGAGTAAGCTCGGGGACATCTCGATACTTAGAGGGAGATGTACTCTAAGGACCGGCCGGATTTAAGTTTGGTTACCTGAGATCCATGGGATGAAGAAGCAGCCCTGGAAGATGTCGATGCCACAGAAGCTGCATCGGAAGGAAACAGGGTACTGAGCTTGGCTGCCCGATTTTGTAACCCTCTTTTAGACATCATGGAACAGGACTCACAATCCACGATGGAGTGGTCAGGACCTAAACATTTTAGACACCAGTCATGGATGTCAGTGACAGAAATAGTGCCACTGCACTTCGTGCACTTTTTAAACCCGGAGGCAGGTTTTTCCATGAGGAAAAATATATCTGCAGGCCTAAGTCCACAGAAGAAAAAATGCACTGAAGAAAGAAAGAGTAGTTTTTGTTTTTGGTTTGTTTTTTAAGAAAGAAAGAAAAAAGACTGGTGGTACTGGTCCGGAGTCGAGAAGGCAGACACGCGACTAAAGAAAAATAAAAGAAAATAAGAAATTCTTCAGCGGTGACAGGAAACATGACCTGCTGGCTCCGCGGAAAAGAAGAACTGGAGAGAGGCGGTTGGGAAAGGCGGGAAGGCAACACGCAGGCGCTGTGGGATGCTCCCAAAAGCTTTCCTACTGGACGCTGTGGAGCGTTCCCGCGCAGGCTCCGTCGGTACCGACGATACCCATATGTGAAGACTCATTTCCTGCTTGTTCCTGGAGATATCCACAGTACTACCTTTTAACTTTCGAAAGGGAGACTATGATAAAATGAGGAAAACAGTTAAGAAAAAACTAAAAGGAGCAGTTGCAAAGGTTAAAGATATACATCAGGCTTGGCTGTTGAAAAATACTATCTTGGAAGCCCAGACCAGCTGTATTCCACGCTTTAAGAAAAGTAGAAGGAAGTCCAAAAAACTGCCAGCACGGTTTAAAGGTGAGATCAGAGAGGCTGTTGCCAAAAAAGCATCTTACAGGAAATGGAAAAAAGAGCCAAACGACGAAACCTGGAAACAGCACAAGCACTGGCAAGTCAAACGCAAAGCATTGATAAGGCAGGCAAAGGAAGAATTTGAGAAGAAGCTTGCTGCAGAAGCAAAAACGCGAAGTAAAGACCTTTTCAAGTACATTCGTAGCAAAAAACCTGTGAGAGTGTCAGTTGGTCCATTAGATGATAAAGGGGATAAAGGAGCACTAAGAGGCGACAAGGCGATAGCGGAGAGACTGAATGAATTCTTTGCTTCAGTCTTTACTGAGGAAGATGTAGGGATGTTACCCATGACTGAAGTGGTATTTAAAGGTGCGGAAGAATTGAAGGAAATATCGATACATCGGGAAGATGTATTACAACTATTAGATAAACTGAAGAGTAGCAAATCACCTGGGCCGGATGGTATACATCCAAGGGTGTTGAAAGAACTGAAATACGAGATTGTAGACCTGCTATTAGTAATCTGTGAACTATCATTAAAATCATCTCTAATACCTGAAGATTGGAGGATCGCCAATGTAACACCAATTTTTAAAAAGGGTTCCAGGGGTGATACGGGAAACTACAGACCGGTGAGCCTGACATCAGTACTGGGAAAAATAGTAGAAACCATCATAAAGAATAAAATTACTCAGCATGTAGATAGTTGTGACCTAATGGGAGACAGCCAACATGGCTTTAGACAAGGAAGATCTTGTCTTACTAATCTGTTATGTTTTTTTGATGGAGTGAATAATCAGGTGGACAAAGGTGAGTCGGTTGATATTGTGTATCTGGACTTTCAGAAAGCCTTTGACAAGGTCCCTCATGAGAGACTATTGGCAAAACTAAAGAGTCATGGGATAGGAGACAGTGTACTATTGTGGATCAGGAACTGGTTAAAAGATAGAAAAAAGAGGGTAGGGCTAAATGGCCAATTTTCCCAATGGAGAAAGGTGAATAGTGGTGTACCCCAGGGATCTGTGCTGGCTCCGCTGCTTTTTGACATATTCATAAATGACCTGGAAAGTGGAATAACGAGTGAGGTTATCAAATTTGCAGATGACACAAAGCTATTTAAAGTTGTTAAAACCCAAGAGGATTGTGGAAAATTGCAAGAGGATCTTGATAAATTGGAAGACTGGGCATCAAAATGGCAGATGAAATTTAATGTGGACAAGTGCAAGGTTATGCACCTAGGGAAGAACAACCCAAACTATGGTTACACGATGCAAGGTTCCACATTAGGAACCACCACCCAGGAAAAAGATTTAGGCGTCATTGTGGATACCATGTTAAAACCCTCGGCCCAGTGTGCAGCGGCGGCCAAGAGAGCAAATAGAATGTTAGGTATGATAAGGAAAGGAATGGAAAATAAAACAAAAGATATTATAATGCCTCTATCGTTCCATGGTGAGACCGCACCTTGAATATTGTGTGCAATTCTGGTCACCATATCTTAAAAAGGATATAGCGATTTTAGAAAAGGTTCAGAGAAGAGCCACTAAAATGGTAAAGGGGATGGAAGGATACTCCTATGAAGAAAGGCTAAAAAGGTTAGGGCTCTTTAACCTGGAAAAGAGACGGCTGAGGGGAGATATGATAGAAGTCTATAAATTAATGAACGGAGAGGAACGGGTAAACGTAGATCGATTGTTTACCTTATCAGAATATAGAAAGACTAGGGGACATACAATGAAGCTACAGGGTAAACTATTTAAGACTAATAAAAGAAAATATTTTTTTCACTCAACGTGTAATCAAACTCTGGAATTTGTTACCAGAGGATGTAGTAAAGGCTGTTAATGTAGCTGGGTTTAAAAAAGGTTTGGACAAGTTCCTGGAGGAAAGGTCCAAAAACCATGATTAAGAAGGGACCCAGGATATCAATGCTTGAACCAATACAAGCATTGTGGAACCTGTGTCCCTTGGGGAAACTGCTAGGTACATATGACCTAGATTGGCCAATGTTGGAAACAGAATACTGGGTTTGATGGACCTTGGTCTGACCCAGTATGGCATATCTTATGTTCTTATGTTAGGTGCTAGAAGTCATGGGGATATGGTTTTTTATTCCTGGATACAATTAAGCTTTTGTATGCTGATCCGAGAGGGCAAGTGCTGGTAAATGCTCTGTTTCAAGAGATTTCCCGATCCGAAGGGGAACTCGACAGGGTTGCCCCCTGTCCCCACTTCTATGTGTGTTAACTTTGGAGCCATTACTGGAGAGAATACGGACACATAAGGGATTGGTGGGGGCGAGGGTGGGTCGGGAGGAGTTCCGTATTTCTGCATTCGCTGATGACATTTTGGTGTATTTAGGGATTCCTAAGAAGACCTTGCCAATACTGTTGCGCATTTTTAGTGAATTTGGTGCATTTTCGGGATTGAAAATAAATTTAGACAAGTCCGAGGCGTTGGATTTGCAGTAGACGCTCCATAGGGATTGGGACACCTTCCCGCTTAAATGGGCAGGAAATGGGCTTCGGTATTTGAGTGTCTATTTACCAGCTGATGTGACTAAACTTCAGAGTACTAATGTAGAGGCATTATTGGAGCAAACTATGGAGCGTTTGAACAGATGGAGGGATCTCCTGTTGTCCTTGGGAGGGCGAATAGTTTTATATTTTAACAAATCACAGTGAATTAGACCAGCACATTTTGAATATAATTAAAGAGATTTAACTGCTTTTTCTCTGAAAGGACAGCTGCGAAACCAGCTGGTACTTCGTAGATCTCTCTCTTTTGCTTTAACAGATACCTAAGCTCCACAAACAGAACAATGACTGGGAAAAATCGTATTGCTAAAGCTGTTGCCCCCGTTACAGCTTCTGCCTCGGTCCAGACAGAGGTCCTATTGCCAGTTGAAGAACCGGTTCCATGTGCAGGGTGCCTGCATGCTGAAGCTCTGAGGAAACAAGTGGAGGAAGTCAGAGAGGAGGTGGCGAGGCTGAGGAGTATTCAAGACAGTGAGAAGTACATTGATGAGATGCTGCTTGCAGCAACCAGGCTCTCCAGTACAGGAGAAGATGGGTGCCAACAGAATGTCGATGGTTGGACAAAAGTCACCAGAGCCTGCAAAATCACCAATCCAACTTCTCCAGCCCTTGAATTGAAGAACCATTATGCAGCCCTGGAAGTGGAGGTGGTGAAAGCATCCCTGGAAAAGGAAGAACCAGAGTTCAAGTACCCCATAGTTGCAGAATCAGTGACCAGAAGGAAACGAAGGGTAGTGGTGGTTGGAGACTCTCTTCTGAGGGGTACTGAGGCGTCCATCTGCCGAACAGACTTGATGTCCAGAGAGGTATGCTGTCTGCCTGGTGCCAAGATCCAAAATGTTACGGAGAGTTTGCCGAGACTCATCAAGCCCACTGACTATTACCCAATGTTGTTAATCCATGTTGGAACAAATGATACTGCCAGGTATACCTCGGAACGTATCAAAAGTGACTTCATGGCTCTGGGACAGAGGGTGAAGCAGGTAGGTGCACAGGTGGTGTTCTCTTCAATCCTCCCTGTTGAGGGTAAAGGCCAAGGCAGAGAGGCTTGCATCCTGGAGATTAATGCATGGCTGCATGGATGGTGTCTTCGAGAGCGTTTTGGTTTCCTAGACCATGGGATGCTGTTCCAAGGGTTGCAGAGCAGAGATGGCATCCATCTGTCCAAGAAAGGTCAACACATCTTTGGTAGTAGACTGGCTAATCTACTGAAGAGGGCTTTAAACTAGATTCATTGGGGATGGGTGAAGAAAGCCCCCAGGTAAGTGAAAGCCCCCAGGTAAGTGATACATCAAATACCTTTATGGAAATGGGTAACAGGGGTAACATATGGAAAGAAGTGTGTATTAATGCCCGTAGCATGGGAAATAAGATCTCTGAAGTTGAAGCTTTGGTGGGAGTGGCTGACTTAGATTTAGTGGCAGTTACAGAAACATGGTTCACAGAAAACCATGACTGGGATGTAACTATACCTGGCTATACTTTATTCAGAAAGGACAGGGTAGGAAGAAGGGGAGGAGGAGTAGCACTATATGTAAAAACTACTATTAAAGCTTTGGAATTACAGAGCTTAAAAGGGAGAGAGGAGGCATTGTGGGTTAAACTAGAAAGAGGGAAAGAGAAATCTATTTGTATTGGTGTGATATACAGACCTCCCTCACAAGAGGAAGAGGTGGACAGAGAGTTAATTGAAGACATACGCAGCATTGCTAGGAAAGGGGAAGTGCTACTGCTAGGAGATTTCAATATGCCAGATATTGATTGGCACATTCCTGCTGCAGTATCATCTAGGAGTAAGGAGATCCTGGATTCTCTACAGGGAGAACTATTCAGGCAATTGGTAACAGACCCCACACGTGAAGGGGCCATACTGGACTTGGTGCTTACCAATGGTGAAAGTGTTTCTGATGTTGTAGTGGGAGATCATTTTGCATCCAGTGATCACCAGATGGTGTGGTTCAGTATTAGGACTAGGGCTGTTAGAATCCATTCCAAGGTGAAGATCTTAGACTTTAGGAAGACTAACTTTGCGAAGATGGGCCAATGCCGCAGGGAGTCGTTAGTGGGATGGGAACAGCTGGGGGATGTAGAACAACAGTGGGCAAAACTGAAAGGGGGTATTTTAAAGGCAACCAACCTTTTTGTTAAAATGGTAAACAAAGGCAAAAGGAACAGGAGACCGCTATGGTTTTCGAAGGAAGTAGCTGAAAAAGTGAGGAAAAAGAGGGAGGCCTTCATGAAATACAAGAGATCACAGAGAGAGGAAGACAGGCATCTGTATTTGGAAAAACTTAGAGAAGCTAGCAAAGTAGTCAAGAAGGCAAAGATTCAAAAGGAGGAGGAAATAGCCAATGCAATAAAATGGGGGGATAAGACATTTTTCAGATATATTAGTGAGAAGAGGAAGGGCAAAAGTGGTATTGTCAGACTCAAGGGTACAGGGGGGGAATATGTAGAAGCTGATAAGGATAAAGCGGAATTGCTTAACAAATATTTTTGTTCTGTGTTCACAGATGAAGAACCAGGAGCAGGACCTCAGAAAACACCCACAAATAAGAACAGAAGCAAGGGACATCTTGAACAATTTTCAGAAGACTGTGTTCGTGAGAAACTAGCTCAACTCAAAGTAGACAAAGCGATGGGACCGGATGGGATACACCCTAGAATACTGAGGGAACTTGGGGACGTTCTAGCAACTCCACTGACTGACCTTTTCAATGCCTCGTTGGAGTCGGGAGTGGTGCCAAAGGACTGGAGAGAGGCTCATGTGGTGCCTTTACACAAAAGCGGAAGTAAGGATGTGGTTGAAAACTACAGGCCGGTTAGTTTAACTTCAGTGGTGAGTAAATTAATGGAAACGCTGTTGAAAGAGAAAATAGTGAGGTTTCTGGAGTCCAGCGGATTACAGGATCCGAGGCAGCATGGATTCACCAGAGGCAGGTCTTGTCAGACAAATCTGATTGATTTCTTTGACTGGGTGACCAGGGAGTTGGACCGAGGGAGAGCTCTAGATGTGGTGTGTATTTAGATTTCAGTAAAGCCTTTGACACTGTTCCTCACAGGCGACTTATAAACAAACTGAGCACCCTAGGGATGGACCCTAAAGTTACTGCTTGGGTTAGAAATTGGTTGGGTGGGAGGCGACAAAGAGTACAAGTAAATGGAGCTCACTCTGAGGAGAAGGATGTTACCAGTGGTGTGCCCCAGGGATCTGTCCTTGGTCCGATTCTTTTTAACATCTTTGTTAGTGATATAGCAGAAGGGCTGTCGGGTAAGGTTTGCCTCTTTGCAGATGATACCAAAATCTGCAATAAAGTAGACACCCAGGAAGGTGTAGATAACATGAGGAGGGATCTAGCTAAGCTTGAAGAATGGTCTGGAATTTGGCAGCTGGGATTTAATGTTAAAAAATGTAAGGTCATGCATTTGGGCAGCAGCAATCCAAGGGAGCAATACAGCATAGGAGGTGAAGTACTTTTGTCCACTAAAGAAGAGCGGGACCTAGGCGTAGTTGTGTCCGATGATCTTAAAGTAGCTAAACAGGTAGAAAAGGCGACGGCAAAAGCTAGAAGGATGCTTGGGTGCATACGGAGAGGAATGGCTAGCAGAAAAAAGGAGGTGATAATGCCTCTGTATAAGTCTTTGGTGCGACCTCATTTGGAGTATGGTGTGCAATTCTGGAGACCGCACCTTCAAAAGGATGTGAACAGGATGGAGTCGGTGCAGAGGGTTGCTACTAAGATGATTAGTGGTCTTCATTATAAAGCATATGAGGACAGACTTAAGGATCTTAATATGTACACCTTAGAGGAAAGGCGGGATAGAGGTGATATGATTGAGATGTTTAAATACCTCCGTGGCATAAATGTTCAGGGAGAGAGCCTCTTTCAATTGAAAGCAAGTTCTGCGACGAGGGGACATGGGATGAGGGTGAAGGGAGATAGATTCAGGAGTGATATGCGGAAATATTTCTTTACGGAAAGAGTAGTGGATCCGTGGAATAGTCTCCCAGTGGAGGTGGTAGAGATGAGGACAGTAACTGAATTCAAAAAAGCATGGGACCAACACAGAGGATCTCTAAAGGTAAAAAGTGGACTGTTGTAGTTGTTGTTATGGAAGGACCGACTAGATGGGCCTTGTGGTCTTTTTCTGTCATCATGTTTCTATGTTTCTATATAAATTGACTATTTTTCCTAAATGGCTGTATGTGTTACAAACTTTGCCTATATTACTGACGAGAAAGGAGATAGCGAAAGTGGAGAAATGTCTAAATGCCTTTTATTGGAATGAGAAAAGGCCCAGGATAAGTATTAGGGCACTCCAGAAACCATGGAAGGGTGGAGGTATGGGGGCTCCAGATCTGCAGAGCTATAATATGGCCTGCTTGCTGCAGAACCTGCAGAATTGGCTGGGAACCACAGCAGAATATACACCTCTTGCATATGAGCAGGAAGTAGCGCGACCGTTGGCCTTGCAATATATATTGCATGCGACAACAGCAGATTTGACTCCAATGGTTAGTGGCCATCCGATTTTTAGAGTAATGAGGAAGACGTGGCATCTGCTCTGTCAAATGTTCATGGAGCCCTGGAGTAACTCTGTTTTTGCCTCTATATGGCAATGGTTCCTTTATTCCGGGGATGCAGGGAGGAGTGTTTCAGGGGTGGGAATCTACGGGGATAGTGGCCCTAGATCAGGTAGTAAATGAAACAGGGCAGATCTTGGAATTTAAAGAACTGTAAAGTAGGTATGGACTGGCAGGCAATGATTGGTTCCATTACATGCAAATAAGTAGCTATGTGCGAAGTTTGGACAGGAAAGATCTGCATACACAAATCTGTACTAAACTGGAGGAATTGATGTACTCTGGAAGGGAGTCACAGGCTCGGGTTGCAACGTTACAAAAGGAATATCTTAATTTGGTGGGGGTTCCCCCAGAGAGGGATCTGGCTGCAGCATGGACATGATTTGGGGGAGGGGGTGAGAGGGGTAGATATGGTGGACATGTTACCTAACATCCCTAAAATGATTAAGACTGCGGATTTTCAGGAAATGCAATATCGTATCTTGCGAAGGAGCCACTTTGCCCCTTGCAGAGCATTTCAGGCGGGCAGCAGCGCTTCAGCAAACTACCCACGGTGTGGGATAGCTAGAGCAGATTTGGGGCACATGTGGTGGCAATGCTTGGGGGTGGTAAGATTTTGGAGGAATATAGTGAACTCTTGTCCCCATTCTAGGGCGTCCAATTAAGAGAGACCCTAGGGTGTTGATTTTGGGTATGACCGGGTTGGTGGAGGGATTGGGGTGGGGTCAGAGGATTTGGTTGGGAAAGGGTTTGTTGGTAGCGCGGATGAGTAGTTACTCACCTGTAACAGGTGTTCTCCAGGAGCAGCAGGAATCAATCCTCACTTATGGGTGTCATCGACGCCGATGAAGCCCCAGCGGAGCATTTCCCCAGCTTTCCATGAAAGCCTTTGGGAATGCTGGCATGTATGCGCGGTTCCCTTCCCGCCTAAAGGTGCCATCTTACCTCAGTCAAATGACATAGCTAAGAACAGCACACAAAAATGTAAAAATTAAACTATGTACAACTGCAACTCCAAGGGGAGGAGGGAGGGTTGTGAGGACTGATTCCTGCTGCTCCTGGAGAACACCTGTTACAGGTGAGTAACTACTCTTTCTCCAGGACCAAGCAGGAAGTCAGGCCTCACTTATGGGTGACTCCCCAGTTCTGGGCTAACAGGAACCCAGGCTGAACAAGAGAACTCCCTCTAGTCTCAGCAACAAGGAAAGGCTTTTCAAAGGACACAACCTCCACAGGGAGCCCAACCAGAGGGCAGGAGGGCAGGAGTTGCCTAGACCTCAAAGAGATTCCGAAATACTGCTTGGCCAAAAGCACTGTCCCTACGGGACGCCCTCTCCAGACAGTAGTGGGCTGCAAAAGTCTGGCTTGAAGACCAAGTAGCAGCCCTGCAGATGTCTTGCAATGGAACAGAGCGGAGATGAGCCACTGATGCAGCCATGGCCCTCACACGGTGGGCCGTGACCCTACCCTGCAAAGGAAGGTCAGCTGCCTTGTAAGCCCAGGTGATACAGTCAGCCACCCAGATGGACAAGGTATGCTTGGACACAGGCCTCCCCAAATTATTGGGGTCAAAAGACAGGAAGAGCTGAGAAGCCTTCCTGTGACCTTGCGTACGTTCAAGGTAGAAGGATAAGGTCCTCCTACAGTCCAAGGTATGGAGAACTGTTTCAGCCTGACTTGCATGAGGCCTAGGGAAGAAAGTAGGAAGAACCACCTCCTGGTTGAGGTGGAAAGAGGAGACAACCTTAGGAAGGAACTTAGGGTGAGTCCAGAGGACCACCCTGTTTTTATAGAACCCGGTGTAGGGCCTATCACAGACCAAGGCCTGAAGCTCACTCACCCTTCTAGCCGAAGTAAGGGCTATCAGAAAGAGAGTCTTCCAGGAATGGAAGCGTAGAGGGCAAGTAGCCATAGGCTGAAATGGTGGGCGAGTCAGCTGCTGCAAGACCACATTGAGCTCGCATTCAGGAGCAGGAGGACGTATGGGAGATTTGAGCAGGAGCAAGCCCCTGAGAAACCTAGATAGCAAAGGGTGCACAGACAAGGAATGGCCCTCCACTAGGGAGTGGTGAGCAGCCAACGCAGAAAGGTGGACCCGAACAGAGTTGGACTTGAGACCCTGATTGGACAAGTGCAGTAGGTACTGAAGCACTACTGACACAATACAGGAGAAAGGATCCTCAGTACGTAGCTGACACCACACAGAGAACCTTTTCCACTTGAGAGCATAGGTCTTCCTAGTGGATTGTTTCCTGGAGGCTAGGAGAACTTCCTTAACCTTAGGAGGTAGGCCCCAGGGAGCCAACACTACTCTTGCAGCCTCCATGCCATCAGATTGAGAGCTTTGAGAGTGGGATGCAGCAAGGAGCCCTGATCCTGAGAGAGAAGGTCGGGCTGCAATCCCAGAGGCATATCCACTGCCAGTTGACGTAGGAGGGGGAACCAAGGCTGCCTCGGCCACCTGGGAGCTACCAGGAGGACTGAGGCCCCATCTCAGAGAATCTTGAACAGTGTTTGGGCCACCAGAGGGGTGGGAGGAAACGCATAGAGTAGGCCCTGAGTCCAGGGAATCAGAAAAGCATCTGCCGCTATTCTCAGAGGATGCGGTTGCCTGGAGCAGAACCTTGGCAGCTGGTTGTTCAGTGGACTGGCAAACAGGTCTATGGAGGGAAGCCCCCATTTCAAGAAAATCTTTTGAACCACCAAAGGATGTAGCTGCCACTCGTGTGGTTGCAGAATCCTGCTCAATCTGTTGGCCAGGGAATTCTCCTGGCCTGGAAGATAGACTGCTTTGAGGAGCATGTTGTGTTTCAGGGCAAAGGAACAGAGGTCCTGGGCCTCCTGGCAAAGGGGCTGGGAACCAGTCCCACCCTGTTTGTTTATATAGAACATGGCTACCTGATTGTCTGTCTGGATCAAGACAGACTGTTGTGCCAGGGAAGCAATAAAGGCCTTGAGGGCCAAGCGAATAGCTCCGAGTTCCAGCAGATTGATCTGCTGGGACGCCTCCCAATGAGACTTGTCTAGGCAGTGTGCTCCCCAACCCTGCAGAGAGGCATCGGTTGTCAGTACCACTGTATGAGGTGGGATCCAAAAGGGCACCCCCACCAGCAGATTGGGGGGGTGTAACCACCAGTTGAGGGAGGCCAGGAAACAGTGGGACACTCTGATCCTGTCTCTGAGACTGCCCTGTGACCACTGAGTCCGAAGGCAACACTGGGCAGGCCTCATATTGAGCCTGGCACTGGGGGTCACCTGTACCGTCGACGCCATGTGGCCCAGAAGCCTGAGACAGAGTCTGGCGGAGACCAGGGACCTGTGCAGAAACTTGCTGGCGAGGTCCATGAGCCTTTGTGCTCGGTCCACTGGTAAGAATGCTCTTGCCAGCTGAGAATCCAACCTTGCTCCTATGAACTCCAAGTTCTGGGAGGGGAGCAAAGTGGACTTTGCGAAGTTGATGACAAAGCCCACCTTTTGGAGCAGCTCTATGGTCCTGTTGGTGGCCTGTTGAACTTCCAGGGAAGTCTGGCCTCTGATGAGCCAGTCGTCTAGGTAAGGAAACACAAAGATGCCCTGATTTCTCAGGTAGGCTGCCACCACTGCCAGGCACTTGGTAAAGACCCTGGGAGCGGAGGTCAGTCCAAAAGGCAGTACTCTGTACTGATAATGGTTTCCTCCCACAATGAACCTGAGGTACTTTCTGTGGTCTGGATGAATAAGGATGTGAGTGTAAGCATGCTTTAGATCTAAAGAGCATAGCCAATCTCCCTGCTGGAGGTAGGGCAGAAGAGTTCCAAGAGTAAGCATCTTGAACTTCTCTCTTACTAGAAACTTGTTTAGGTTTCTGAGATCCAAAATGGGTCGAAGACCACCGGTTCTTTTTGGCACTAGGAACTACCTGGAGTAAAACCCGTGACCTTGGACGTGGAGAGGCACAGGCTCCACCGCCTTGTCCAGCAACAGACCCTTTAACTCTTGAAGAAGGGCAGTATGCAGGGGAGGCCGGCAAGGTTCCCCTGGGAAGTGTGGCGGAGGCAGTTGTTGAAAATGCAGGGCATAGCCTCGATGGACTATGTCCAGCACCCAACTGTCCTGGGTTATCAAGGGCCACTGGTGAGCAAACAAGGCTAGGCTGCCTCCTGTGCAGGGCTGGGTCTGCAAGGGAGGAATGGCTATACTCAAGGAGTCAAAAAACCCCACCCTGCTAAGTGGGAGCAGGGGCCGGAGGCTTGTGGGTATTCTGCCTACGGGGCCCATTACCCCGGCCCCTGGCTTGCTGACCCTGGGGGGCAGCTGGGGCAGCCTGAAACTGGGGGTACTGTTTGTAGGCAGCTCCCTTCCTCGGGTAAAAGGGCTTCTTACCCGGGCCCTTCCTCTTAGAGGAAGGAGCAGAGGTCTTCCTCGACAGCCTTGTCCTCGTGAGGTGCTCTGTTTCGAGCTGAGAGGCCTTCTCGGCCACAGGCTTGCCAAAAAGGTTTTCACCTCGGCAAGGGACATCGACCAAGTTGTCCTGAACCCATGGCTCGAGGTCCGATGACTGCAGCCACGCCTGGCGTCGAGCCGCGATGCCGGCAGCCGCTACTCGAGCCGAAGCCTCCAAGCCATCGTAGGCGGCGCGGGACATGAACTTAGAACATTCCCGGATCCTCGAAGACAAGACTGAAAACTCTGCAAGGGTTCCCCGGAGAGACCAGCAGAGAATCCGGCCAACTCCTTGGCCAGGTCTCGTAAATACATGCCCATGTACAGCTGGTAAGTCTGGACACGGCAAACAAGCATCGAGCCCTGAAAACACTTTCTACCGATGCCATCAAGGTTTCGCTCTTCCCGTCCAGGAGGCACCGCGGAGTGCATCTTCTGACTCTTCAGACGATGCATGGCCGATTCCACAACAATGGAATGGTGTGGTAGCTGTGCTTTTTGGAAGCCAGGACTCTTACGAAGTCGATAGATGGAATCGACCCGCTTGCTCAAGACCGGCGCCGAGGCCAGGGGCTCCCACATCCGGAAGAGGAGCCGTTCCAGCATCGGAGGAACCGGGACAGTAAAGACCTCCTTCGGAGGAGAGTCATACTGCAGAGCATCGAGCTCCACGGCTCGAGGCTCTTCCTCGGGGTCAGCTGAGATAGCCAGGGCAGCGGCCATATCATGGACAAATTCTGAGAACCTAGTGTCCTCCGGAGGGGATCTACTCCGGGGCTCAGACTCAGGTGAGTCCAAAGGGACACACCGAGTCTTGAAGGTGTCAGGAGACTCCTCGTCCTCGGTCTCCCAAGCAGACTTGTCCAATGTCGAGTCGAGCTCGGACCCCACGGGACCTCCAGGCTGCCGCCCCGACGCCGGGGGCACCGGGGTCGAGATCCTCGGTCCCGAATGGGAGGTCGAGGGAGACCTCGACCGAGGACGACCTCGAGCCGCAAGGGACTCGAATATTGGCTCGGTCTCCAGGGTCGACTTCGAGGTCGATGTCCCGGTGGTCGGGGCAGATGCGCCAGACAGGCTGGCCATCAGTGCCCGCTGCTGGTCCATGAAGGCAGACATTCTGCTCTCCAAGGCTGTCAACTGGAGACTCAGCTCAGGTGACGCAGCAGCCCCCGACTCGGGCCCCGGCGACGCCGGGCCCGACGTCGCTACTCTGGGAGGCGAGTCCACAAGGACGTGTCCAGCAGACTCAAGCTCCACGCGAGGAACTTTAGCGGGCTTCTCCTGGTCCACGGGCCCGGGACGACGGTTGGGGGTCTTAGACTTGGCCCTCGAGGGCCCAGGGACCTCCTCCGACACCGCCCTCGCGAGCCACTTCTTCCTTACGTTCCCGGTCGGGGGATTCCCTGTCCGAGGAGCTCCGACGCCTCTTGGGATCGGAATCCCAAGATGTCGTGGCCTCAGACGAGGTCCGGGCCCGGGTAGAGGCCGAGGCCGAGTCCGAGAAAAGCCGTTCACTTTGCTGCTGACGACTGCGGAGTGCCTTGGAAGACATTTTTCCACATGGCCCGCACGATTTAGAATCGTGGTCCGGGCCAAGGCACCGAAGGCAGCAGTCGTGTGTGTCGGTGAGAGAATCTTCTTACACCGATCACACGTCTTAAAACTGCTGGAAGTCATCGGGGAAAAAAGGGTCCCCGCAAGGTCGAAGGACCGGCCTTCCAGGGCAAAGAAAAAAGATTTGGCGCGAACGCCTAGCCACTAAGGGCAAAAACCGAAGAGAAAAAGAGGGGATTCGATACCGGCGTACCGAACCCAGCGGGAGGGGAACAGACATCGAATCCAAGGAAAAAAGCGAATAACGCCTAGAAAAAAGTAACTCTTATCCGGGAAAAAAAGGACACACGTCCGATGGGCTTCACGGAAAAAAAGAGACTGGGGCAAGATGGCACCTTTAGGCGGGAAGGGAACCGTGCATGCGTGCCAGCATTCCCAAAGGCTTTCATGGAAAGCTGGGGAAATGCTCCGCTGGGGCTTCATCGGCGTCAATGACACCCATAAGTGAGGACTGACTTCCTGCTTGGTCCTGGAGAAAATGATATTGTTAAATTGGATATTGCCAAGAGGCACAACTATGGAACAATGGAAGAGAGAGATGTATAGACTGTTACTCCTTGAACAACAGGGGGCCAGACGTGGGGAGACAACCACCGGGAGATTTCTGGAGGAATGGGGCCCTTTTATACAAATGTTGTCACCAAGGGACAGGAGTAGAATCCTTAATGTACTCTGCTGAAGGATTACCATTATGGGTGTCAGCCCAATGTGTCTCTGAAGAGGGGGGGGGGGAGAGAATGGCTTATTGGAGGGGATGAGGGTTTAGAGGATTAAGGGAAGAGCGTGGGGGGAAGGGGAGTTGCGCATATGTTTTAAGAGAGGGGGGGGCTATCTGATTGTACTGGGTAGGGTGGGAAGAGAATGGGACGAGAGGCAAGGTTTCTGACAGTATATATATTTTATAGTTATTCTTAGATCTCTGTTTTAAGGGGGCTTAAAAAGAAAATGCTGAGACACAAATTATTGTCTAGATAAGTTCTAATTCCCTTTGTTTGCTGTTGTTTTCGGAGCTATATGTTGAGAAAGGAGTACCACGATGTACGGGGGGGGGTACCTAAAAAAAAACAGGAACATTGCCGTGGGCGGAGCTTGTTTAGTACGCACTTCTGCCGCTAGGCGTGTATAGTGCAACTCATTGTCAGTTCAGTGCCGCCTGTGTTGTCGACCTGGCTTGTTCTGTTCATCTGCAGTGATTTTTTTGCTAGCGCTGTTATGTTCTTGTTTCTTTTTTTATGATGACAAGTTTAAGTGAACAACATGCAGCTGTGAAATTTTGTTTTCTACTCGGGAAAAATGCTGCTGAAACTGTTTTAATGTTGAAAACAGCTTATCAAGATGACACTATGGGAAAAAGTCAAGTGTACCAGTGGTTTGCTCGGTTTAAAAATGGCGACATGTCGATTAATGACAAACCTCGTTCTGGGCGTCCATCAACTGCCCGAATCGACGAAAATATTGAAAAAATTAGAGAGCTTGTGCTCACAGACTGTCGACAGACAATTGATCAACTGTCAGAGATTAGTGGGTTATCTTGGAGCTCGGTTCAGCGAATTTTAACGGAAGATTTGGGAATGAAAAGGGTTGCTGCCAAGTTTGTTCCTCTGGTTCAGACTGACAATCAAAAGGAACATCGAGTTGAAACATGTCTTGCTTTGAAACAGCTTGAAACTGATCCAGATTTTCTGTCAAAGGTCATTACAGGTGATGAGTCATGGCGCTATGGTTACGACCCAGAAACAAAGCAACAGTTAAGCCAATGGAAGACGTCATCGTCACCCCATCCAAAAAAATGTCAAGTCAAGTCAAATCAAACAACAAAACAATGCTGATTTGCTTTTTTGATGCCAAGGGGGTAGTTCATTCAGAGTTTGTTCCCCCAGGTCAGACCGTCAATCAAACCTTTTATTTGGAAGTTTTAAGAAGATTGCGCAACAGTGTTCGTCAAAAAAGACCCAATTTGTGGCAGACAGACTGGTTCTTCCACCACAACAATGCACCTGCACACACAGCCATCTCTGTTAGACAGTTTTTGGCTAAAAATGGCATGGTTCCGCTGCCCCACGCACCTTACTCGCCTGACCTGGCTCCGTGCGACTTTTTCTTATTTCCACGCATAAAAAGGGGCATGAAAGGACACCGATTTGACAACATTGAAGAAGTCAAGAAAAAAAGGAGGGAGGAGCTGTCAGCCGTTTATAAAGATGACTACAAAAAATGTTTCGAACAGTGGAAGCACCAGTGGGACAAATGTATCAGTTGTAATGGAGAGTATTTTGAAGGGGATAAGGTTGTTTTGTAAAGAATTTGAAATAAATAGCTTTTAAAAAATAATTCCTGTTTTTTTTGGGTACCCCCTCGTATTAGTATTGGAATGTCATTTGTTCATACTGTGGTCAACTGTTTTATATTATTGTCTCAATAAAGAAATTTTGACATAAACAAACCTCGGTACCTCTTTAATATCATCAAGACCCTTACTAAAGAGCCTTCTCCCATCCAACCAGGACTGCTACACCCTCAGGAATTCGCTGACCATCTACATTCCAAAACCAGCCTAACCAACACCTCTCTCCCTAATTCCACACCAAGTCACACGCCACGCTCCCTAACACTTCTGACCTCCTTCACACCCCCTTCTGAGAGGTCCATCAAGGACACCATCACCATCCATTAACACCACAACATCCCCCAAAGACCCTTGCCCAGCATTCTGGATAAGATCGCTGCAGGCGGAATTCAGCCCAATTTTATCTAAGATTATGGAGCTGTCCTTTTCAACAGGGGCATTCCCCCAGGATTCTAAAGAAAACCTCCATCCAACCCCTTCTAAAGAACAGCAAGCTGAATCCCCAGAAGGCAGAAACAATCGACCAATCTCCATCATCCCCCTCTTGGCCAAGATAATCGAGAAGGTCATTCAACTCCAAATCCAGCACCACATTGAGACTACCACTCCTCTCAACCCATGTCAGCACGACTTTAGAGAATTTCACGGAGTCAAGACACTCCTCACCACTCTAGTCAGCACCCTTCTCACCGGGATTGATAATATCATACAAATAAGACACAAAGAAGGCAGCAAACAGCACAATGGTTCTCCTCAGACCTATGGACTTCACTACTGCTCCTAAGGAAGCTCAAAAGATGTTGGACATTGTGGCCATTACAAAATGGATTCAGACATTGTGGCCATTACAGAAACATGGTTCAATAAATCGCATGATTGGGATGTGGCCATAGCTGGCTATAATCTAATCAGAAGAGACAGAGAAAATGGAAGGGGAGGAGGAGTGACCTTGTATGTCAAAGGCAATATTAAAGCTACTGAAATGCAGGGGGCAGGGGGAAAAGAAGCAGAGCTCTGGATTGTGTTGGAAAGAGGAGATGGCATGTCATCCATACTGCTGTAGTCTACAGACCTCCGACTCAAATTGAAGAGATAGATAACGATTTGATTAAAGATATTGCCAAGATAGCCACAAAGGGGGAAGTAATCATTTTGGGTGACTTTAATCTACCTGATGTGGATTGGATTACTCCTTCTGCACATTTGGAAAGAAGCAAGAAAATTGTAGATGCTCTCCAGGATGCATCACTTAGACCAGGGGTCTCAAACACGCGGCCCGCGGGAGAAGGTTGTGCGGCCCGCGACGGCTTCTGCTGCTGCCGTTGCCGCCGTGGCAACGGCAGAATCGACGGTCAATTTAAAAAAATAAAAAACTGGCTTCTGCTGCTCTGTCCTGCGGCCCGTTCCCCTCTGCGCGAGAGCCCTGAATGTGCTTCCTCTGCGGCGTGCTTTTCAAGCCGCGAAGGGAGTATTTCCCTCTCGCGAGGCTTGAAAAGTGAATAGGCTTAAGCCGCGCGAGAGGGAAATACTCTCTTCGCGGCTTAAAAAGCATGCCGCAGAGGAAGCACACTCAGGGCTCTCGCGCAGAGGGAAAGGGGCCGCGGGACAGCTGATTTTCTGCTGCAGCAGAAGCCAGCAGCAGAAGCCAGGTTGTTTTTTTATTTACCAGGGGGGGGGGTATGACTGGAAATGGGCTATTGGCAGGGGGGGGTATGACTGGAAATGGGCTATTGGCAGGGGGGGTTATGACTGGAAATGGGCGATTGGCAGGGGGGGGTATGACTGGAAATGGGCTATTGGCAGGGGGGGTGTAGGACTGGAAATGGGCTATTGGCAGGGGGGGTTATGACTGGAAATGTACTATGGTGGGGGATAGGACTGGAAAAGGGCAGATGGGGGTTAGGAAGGACTGGAGGTGGGCTGATGGGGGGAGTTAGGACTGGTAATGAGCTATGGAGGGGCTGACTGAAATGGGGTAATGGGGGGTTAGGGCTGGAAGTGGGCTATTGGCAGGGGGGGGTTATGACTGGTAATCTACAATTGGCCAGGTATTGTGAGAGTAAGTGGGGATTGAGGATGGAGGGGTAAAATTTGAGTGGATGAAATAGGAATGAGGAAAGAGAAAAAGGAGAAAGATTAGTATGTTAAAGCAGATGTAGAGAGAGAATGGAAAAAAAACTAGGAGAGAAGAAAGGGCAAATGGAAGCAGACGATGGAGAGTTAGCAGAAGACATGAAGAAACCAGAAGAAAGTGGCTGGAACAATTGCAACTGAAAAAAATGCACAAAAGGTAGAAAAATCTCTCTTTATTTTGAATTTATTAACTGGAATATGTCAGCTCTGGGAAATGTGCATCATTAATGTTTGCGCTTTGTTTAGTACAAGAGGAAATTAATTTATAGTTTTATTTCTACAGTGTTGTTGTACATTCCAAGTTTGGCTTTTGGGGTTCCCAGTTTAATTATTGTCTTCTTGTTTCTAAATCTTTTAGTCTTTCTTTATCCATACTCATTAAAGAGGCATGTTTACTAAAAGTTAGTGTATGGTAACATTATGCAAATATTTATGCAAATGAGGTCCCTTATGCAAATGAGGCCCCGCGTCTTATGCGGCCCCCGGGTTACTTTACAAGTCCTCATTTGGCCCTCAAAGCAATTTGAGTTTGAGACCCCTGACTTAGACAAATGGTCATGGAACCAACCAGGGAAAGCTCAACGCTGGATTTAGTGCTCACCAACGGTGATAGCGTGTCAAATGTCTGCGTAAGTACCCCTGTGCGCAATAGCGATCATTACACAGTGTGGTTTGAGATAAAAGCCAGGGTACAGGCCAAACATAGCAAGCTCGAAGTCCTAAACTTCAAAAACACTGACTTCAATAAAATAGCCAAGTACCTAAAGGAGGAGATGACAGGGTGGAAGGAGATAAAGGAAGTGGAATTGCAATGGGATAAACTAAAGGTGGCAATAAAAGGGGCAACAGACAAATATGCTAAAGTAAACAAAAACAAGAGGAGAAGGAAACCTATTTGATTTTCCAAAGTGGCTGCTCAAATAAAAGCAAAAAACACAGCTTTCGCAAAACTCAAAAGCTTGCAAACAGAAGAACACAGAAATGAATACAGGATCAAACTCAGAGTCAAAAAGAGAAATAAGGATAGCAAAATCAAAGGCAGAGGAAAAGATGGCTAAAGATGTTAAGGGTGGCGACAAAACTTTATTTAGGTATATTTGGGAAAGGAAGAAGATCAGAGTTGGAATTGCAGGACTCAGAAGTGCTGGGAAAAGACTCGTGGAAAGCGACAGAGAAAAAGCAAAATTGCTAAACAAATACTTCTGCTCTGTTTTTACTAAAGAAAATCCTGGAGATGGACCAGCTGGGACTTCCAAATATAAAAATGGGAATGAAGTAGATACCACACCATTCACAGAAGATGAGGTGTTGGAACAACTTGCTAAACTGAAAGTGGGCAAAGCCATGGGACCAGATGGGATATCCCAGGATACTGAAAGAGCTCAGAGAAGTTCTATCAGGGCCATTAAAGGATGTATTCAACAGATTCTTGGAAACAGGAGAGGTTCCTCAGGACTGGAAAATGGCTGATGTCATACCTCTACACAAAAGTGGTGACAGGGAAGAAGTGTCAAACCACAGGCCCGTGAGCCTTACCTCAGTGGTGGGAAAGGTAATGGAGGCGCTCCTGAAAGAGCAAATAGTGAACTTTCTCAAAACCAACAGGTTGCAAGATCCGAGGCAACATGGTTTTACTGAAGGACGGTCTTGTCAAACAAATCTGATTAAGTTCTTTGACTGGGTGACCAAGGAACTAGATCAGGGGCATGCGATGGATGTCATCTACCTCGATTTCAGCAAAGCCTTTGATACTGTTCCTCATAGGAGGCTTGTCAAACTCAGTAGCTTGGGGATGGGTACCAATATAGTAAACTGGATTAGAAATAGGTTGACTGACAGACGACAGAGGGTGATGGTACATGGAGCTCACTCAGATGAGGGGAAGATGATTAGTGGGGTGCCTCAGGGTTCAGTTCTGGGCCCAGCACTATTCAATGTATTTGTGAGTGATATTGCTGAATGGAAAAGTGTCTTTTTGCAGATAAGACAAAAATTTGCAACAGAGTGGACTCCCCTGAGGGAGTGGATAACATGAGGAAAGATCTACAAAAGCTGGAAGAATGGTCAAATGTTTGGCAATTACGATTTAATGTGAAAAAGTGCAGTGTCATGCACTTAGGTAGCAGAAATCCAAGGGAAATGAAAACGATAGGGGGCAAGAGGTTGGTGTCCATGGTTCAGGAAAAAGACCTTGGTGTAATTATCTCCGATTATCTCTGATGATCTCAAGGTGGCAAAACAGTGCGACAAGGCGGTGGCAAAAGCCAGGAGGATGATGGGCTGCATACAAAGAGGGATTACCAGCAGAAAGGAAGAGGTACTTATACCACTGTACAGGTCGCTGTGTTCAGTTTTGGAAACCATATATCTTGCAAAAGATGTAAAAAGACTGGAAAGTGTTCAGAGGAAGGCGATCAAAATGATTTGGAGCCTGCGTAAGAAACCTTATGAGAAGAGACTTGAAGACCTAAATATGTACACTGAGGAGGAATAGGGGAGATATGATTCAGACTTTTAAATACTTAAAGAGGAACGATGAACAAACAAACCTCTTCCAAAGACAGGGAAGCTGCAAAACTAGAGGGCATAACATGAAGCTGCAAGGCGGAAAATTGAAAGGCAATGTCAGGAAATATTTTTTCACTGAAAGGGTGGTGGATGCTTAGAATGCTCTCCCGATGGAAGTGGTGGGAGCAAACACGGTGACGGAATTCAAAACAGCATGGGACAAGCACAGTGGATCCCTTTACAGCAACAGGATAAAAACAAAATAAACTGAACCATCTAACTTCTCAACAAATAGGGGTGTCCTACATGGAGTGATGGGTCCACCCCTAAACAAAGACACGAGGAGGGGTGACCAGCACAGAGCGTCAGGTGCACCTACTCTTGCCGTATTGCTGGGCAGACTGGATGGACCATGCTAGTCTTTATCTGCAGTCATTTACTATGTTACTATGTTAAGGCTATGCACTAATCTTCATGGACTCATTCAACCATGACTCATTCAACCACGACCTGCTCCTTACACGTCTTCAAGAGAAGGGAATCCATGGTTCAGCCTTGAGTTGGTGAAATCCTACCTACCAGATAGATGGCAACAAGTAGGAATTGACTACTACCTCTGAGCCTTTTCAACAAAAGCAAGGCATCCCCCAAGGCTACTCTCTCTCTGCCCTCCTTTTTAACATCTTTATACAGCCCATCTGGTCAATCATCCGCTCCTTTAATATCTCCTGCCTTGTGTATGCCGACGACATACTACTGTTCACACCATTCTCTATTGACCAACCTAACTTCTCGCCACTAATAAGATGCTTTGATGCTGTTACTGACTGGCTCTGCACGCAAAGCCTCAGAATTAACTTCAATAAGACGGACGTCCTATGTATCACAAGACATCAATCCTTCATCCCTCGCGCTGTGATCAAGGTGAGATAAGCAGAGCTCCCCAGTAGGCCCACCATCCACTACTTGGGTGTCACCTTAGACCAGCAGCTCAACATGAAAACGCATATAAGCAACACCGTCAAGGCAATCTACCACAAGATATGTACAATTCGCCACCTACGTCCCCTACTGGAAAGAGTAGTTACTCACCTGTAACAGGTATTCTCCAGGAGCAGCAGGAATCAGTCCTCACATATGGGTGACATTGACGTCGATGAAGCCCTTGCGGAGCATTTCCCCAGCTTTCCAAGAAAGCCTTTGGGAATGCAGGCACGCATGCGCGGTTTCCTTCCCGCCTAAAGGTGCCATTTTGCTCAGTCAAATGACATAGCTAAAAACAGCACATAAAAATGTAAAAATAAACTATATACAACTGCAACTCCCAGGGGAGGAGGGAGGGTTGTGAGGACTGATTCCTGCTGCTCCTGGAGAACACCTGTTACAGGTGAGTAACTACTCTTTCTCCAGGACCAAGCAGGAAGTCAGTCCTCACATATGGGTGACTCCCTAGCTCTGGGCTACCAGGAACCCAGGCTGAACAAGAGAACTCCCTCTAGTCTCAGCATCAAAGAAAGACTTTTCAGTGACAGAACCTCCACCGGTAGCCCAACAGAGAGCAGGAGTTGCCTAAACCTCAAAGAGATTCCGGAGTCCTGCCCGGCCAAAAGCACTGTCCCTACGGAACTCCCTTTCCAAACAGTAATGGGCCGCAAATGTCTGGCTTAAAGACCAAGTTGCAGCCCTGCAGATGTCTACCAACGGTACAGAGCGGAGATGAGCCCGAGGCAGCCATTGCCCTGACACGATGGGCCGTGACCCGACCCTGAAAAGGAAGATCAGCCGCCCTGTAAGCCAAGGTGATACAGTCAGCCACCCAGATGGACAAGGTACGCTTGGACACAGCTAACCCCAAATGATTAGGGTCAAAAGATATGAAGAGCTGAGTAGCCCTTCTGTGTCCCTGCGTACGGTCAAGGTAGAAGGATAAGGCCCTCCTACAGTCCAGGGTATACAGAACTGCTTCAACCTGGCTTGCATGAGGCCTAGGGAAGAATGTTGGAAGAACCACCTCCTGGTTGAGGTGGAAAGAGGAGACAACCTTTGGGAGGAACTTTGGATGAGTCCTGAGGACTACCCTGTTCTTATAGAATCTGGTGTAAGGCCTGTCACAGACCAGGGCCTGAAGCTCACTCACTCGCCTAGCCGAGGTAAGGGCTACCAAGAAGAGTGTCTTCAAGGACAGGAAGCATAGTGGACAAGTAGCCATCGGCTCAAAAGGTGGGCGAGTCAGTTGCTGCAAGACCACATTTAACTCCCACTCAGGAGCTGGAGGACGGATTGGAGGCTTGAGCAAGAGCAAGCCTCTGAGAAACCGGGACACCAAGGAGTGAACCGACAGAGAATGTCCTTCCACCAGTGAGTGGTGAGCTGCTAGAGCTGAGAGGTGGACCCGAACAAAATTGGACTTAAGTCCTTTATTGGATAAATGCAGTAAGTACTGAAGCACTACTGGTACAGTACAGGAGAAAGGATCCTCTGTAGGTAGCTGATACCACACGGAAAACCTTTTCCATTTCAGAGCATACGATTTCCTAGTGGACTGTTTCCTAGAGGCTAGGACAACCTCCTCAACTTCCTGAGGTAAGCCCCAGGGAGCCAAAACTACCCTTGCAGCCTCCATGCCATCAAACTGAGAGCTTTGAGATTGTGGTGCAGGAGGGTACCCTGATCCTGAGAGAGAAGGTCAGGTTGCAACCCCAGAGGCAGTGGGGGATCCACTGCCAACTGAAGCAGAAGTGGAAACCAAGGCTGTCTGGGCCACCTGGGAGCCACCAGCAGGACTGAGGCCTTGTCCTGAAGAATCCTGAACAGAGTTTGGGCCACCAAGGGCGTGGGAGGAAACGCATACAGGAGGCCCTGAGACCAGGGAATCATAAAAGCATCTGCCGATATCCGCAGAGGATGCAGTTGCCTAGAGCAGAATTTTGGCAGCTGCTTGTTCAGAGGACTGGCAAACAGGTCTATGGATGGAAGTCCCCATTTCAGGAAAATCTTCTGAACTACCGAAGGATGGAGCTGCCACTCGTGGGGCTGCAGAATCCTGCTTAACCTGTCTGCCAGGTAGTTCTCCTGGCCAGGTAGATACACTGCCTTGAGGAGCAAGTTGTGTCTGAGAGCAAACAAGCAAAGGTCCTGTGCCTCCTGACAAAGGAGCCTGGAGCCAATTCTGCCCTGCTTGCTCACATAAAACATGGCTACCTGGTTGTCTGTTTGAACTAGGACAGACTGATGAGCCAGGGTTTGAGAAAAAGTCTTGAGGGCTTACCGAATAGCCCGGAGTTCCAGGAGATTGATTTGCTGTGCGGCTTCCCAGGGAGACCACAGACCCTGGGTGCATTTGCCTAGACAATGAGCTTCCCAGCCCAGCAGGGAGGCATCAGTGGTCAACACCACTGTGAACCGAGGAATCTGAAAAGGTTCCCCTTGTAGTAGATTGGGTGGATGCAGCCACCAGCTGAGGGAGTTCAGAAATGGTCTGACAACCCTTATCCTGTCTCTGAGGCTGCCTGTGGCCTGTGACCACTGAGTCCGAAGGTACCACTGTGCAGGCCTCATATGTAGCCTGGCATTGGGGGTCATAGGCACTGTCTAAGCCATGTGGCAAAGGAGCCTCAGGCAGAGTCTGGCAGAGACCAGTGACCTGCTCAGAAACTGGTTTGCTAAGTTTATCAGCCTTTGGGCTCTGTCTTCTGGCAAGAATGCCTTTGCCAGCAGAGAGTCCAACCTCGCCCCTATGAACTCCAAGTTATGGAAGGGAAGCAAAGTGGACTTTGCGAAGTTTATGACGAACCCCATGCTTTGAAGAAGAGCAATAGTTCTGAGAGCAGCCTGTCGGGCCTCCTGGCACGTCTGACCTCTTATGAGCCAGTCGTCCAGATATGGGAAGATAAAGACAGGTAGGCCGCCACCACTGCCAGGCACTTTTATTTATTTATTTTATTTATTTAACAATTATTTCTATACCGCTCTTTCACAAGTATCAAGTGCGGTTTACAATGAACAGTATGTTATATGGTATGGATAGTATCATACCAAGTCATTTTACATAGAACAGATGAACTAGGTACAGATAACAGTATAAAGTTTAAACAGTAAATTATTAAACTATTATAACATATATACATAGTAAATATATACAAATTGTATCATATGTCGCGTGTGGTTGTATACTTTATATAAGCTTCAGGCACGTGGGTATATGTTGTTTGAATTGTAGTAGTTAACCTGCGTCTCTTTGTGTCGTCTGGCCAGTCTCTGATCCTTGGTTGTAATGCAATGAGAATAAATGGGTTTTCAGTTTTTTTCTAAATTCCTTTATGTCTGATAGTGAGCGAATGTTGTCAGGAAGGTTATTCCAGAGGGTAGGAGCTGAGTGTGAGAATGCTCTCATGTTGGTTTGTTTTTTTGCTTTTGTGTAGTCTTTTGGTACTGCTATAGTGTTAGTGTTTCTACTTCTTTGTGATCTTTTATCTATTTCTATCTTGATGAGTGTATTGAGTATAGTTGGCGCTAAGTTATTTATTAGTTTAAATGTTGTAAGTAATATCTTATATTTTATTCTGCTGTGGATAGGTAGCCAATGGAGTTCGGCTAATGTCGGTGTGATATGTTCAATTGAGCTTATATTCATTATTATCCTTGCTGCTATGTTCTGAGTTAGTTGTAACTTTTTAATATTTTGCTTTGTGATGCCATTAAGGATTAAATTTGCAAAATCAAAGTGTGGGGTGATGATGGCTTGTATTATGGTTATGAAGTCTTGTAAGTGGATTAATGGTCTTAGTTGTTTCAAGGTCTTAAGTTTGTAGTGTATGTTTTTTGTTAGATATTTTATGTGAGAATCCATGTTAAGTTTATTGTCAAGTATCACACCCAGGTATTTTATTTCCTTTTTTATGTTGATTTCATGGTTATCAAGTGTGATGGTGCTTGGGGGTGTGTATGTTTGGTTTTTAGTAATATATAGAACGTCAGTTTTTGAGAAATTAATGTGTAAGTTCTGTTCATTGAGCCATATTTTTAGTTCTTTAAAGCACTCTGTTATCTGTTGTAGTGGAGGGTGTGGGATTTTAAATGGTATGTAGAACATTATATCGTCAGCGTAGATATGATCATGAACGCTATGACGTTTAAAGATATTGCTGATTGGCTGTAGGTAAATGTTAAACAAAAGTGCTGATAGTGCAGATCCCTGTGGGAGGCCTTGTGTTTGGTCGAATGTGTTAGATGTCTGGTTAAGAATTCTTACTGTTTGGGTTCTGTTTGATAGGTAGGATTTGAACCAGTTATGGACAGTGGATGTAATTCCTATTTGTTGAAGTCTGTTAAGCATTGTTATGTGGTTTACACTGTCAAATGCGGCAGAGATGTCGAGGAATACTAGGATGAAGGCTTGTTTTGTGTCATCGATTCCTCTTAGTAAGGTGTCATAAAGGACTGTTAGCAGTGTTTCAACTCCATGGAAAGGTCTGAAGCCATATTGGTGTTCATCAAGGAGGTTCAATGTATCAATGTATTCCTGTAGTTGTGTTTGAACTATTTTTTCAATAAGTTTGGCCATGAAGGGAATGCTCGATATGGGTCTGTATGATTTTGGGGATAATTTGTCTAGTGTTTTATTTTTAAGTATTGGTCTTATTTGGACATGTTTGAGGGATGGTGGTAAATATCCTTCGTCTAGTGATATGTTAACCATAGGGAGGATGAAGGGAGAGAGTATTGAGAGTGTCTTTTTTATCCAGTCAACTGGGCATGGGTCAAGATATGAGGTAGTTGTATTTATGTTAGATATGGTTGTTTTAAGTGTGGTCTTTGAGATCAGGCTGAAGTTGGACCAGTTATCGGGGGTTGTTTGCTTCATATTGGTGTGTGTTGTTGGGGGGTTATTTGTTTGTATTTTTGTTTTATTAATATAGTATTGAGCTAAGTCTCTGGGAGCGGAGGTGAGGCCAAAAAGTAGTACTCTGTACTGATAATGGTTTCCTCCCACAATGAACCTGAGGTACTTTCTGTGGTCTGGATGAATGAGGATGTTGAGTATACGCATCCTTTAGATCTAATGAGCATAGCCAATCTCCCTGCTGGAGGTAGGGCAGAAGGGTTCCAAGAGTAAGCATCTTGAACTTTTCCTTCTCCAGGAACTTGTTGAGGTTTCTGAGATCTAGAATAGGTCGAAGGTCACCGGTTCTTTTGGGTACCAGGAAATACCTGGAGTAGAACCCTCGACCGTGCAAGTGGGGAGGCACAGGCTCCACCGCCCTGTCCACCAACAGACCTTGAAACTCCTGAAGGAGAAGATGTGTGCAGGGGAGGCCTTGGAGGCTCCCCTGGGAAGTATGGAGGAGGCAGTTGGAAGTGTAGTGCATAGCCCTTGTGGACTATGCTTAACACCCAACTGTCTCCAGTGATGAGTGGCCACTGGTGGGCAAACAGGGCGAGGCGACCTCCTGTGCAGGGTTGGGAGAGCAGGGATGGAGAGGCTATGCCTAAGGAGTCAAAAACCCCCACCCTGCTGAGTGGGAGCAGGGGCTGGAGGCTTGGGGGGTCTTCTGCCTACGGGGCCCATTACCCTGCCCCTTTGCTTGCTGACCCTGAGGGGCAGCTTGGGCAGCCTGGTACTGTGGGTACTGTTTGTAGGCAGTGCCCTTCCTCGGGTAAAAGGGCTTTTTACCCAAGCCCTCCTTCTTGTGAGAAGAGGCAGAAGTCTTTCTAGACAGCCTTGTCCTCGTGAGGTGCTCGGTCTCGAGCTGTGCGGCCTTCTCGGTCATGGGCTTGCCAAAAAGGTTCTCACCTCGGCAAGGGGCATCAACCAACTTGTCCTGAACCCATGGCTCGAGGTCCGATGACTGCAGCCATGCCTGGCGTCGAGCCACGATGCCGGCTGCCGCAACACGGGCCGAAGCCTCGAAGCCATCGTAGGCAGTGCGGGACAAACTTAGAGCATTCCCAAATCCCCGAGGACAAGGACTTGAACCTCTGCAAGGGTTCCCCGGAGAGACCAGCAGAGAACCCGGCCAGCTCCTTGGCCAGGTCTCGCAAGTACATGCCCATGTACAGCTGGTAGGACTGGACACGGCAAGCAAGCATCGAGCCCTGGAAGCACTTTCTACCAAAACCATTGAGGTTTCGGGCCTCCCTGCCAGGGGGCACCGCGGCATGCATCTTCTGACTTTTCAGGCGATGCATGGTCGATTCCACCACCATGGAATGGTGTGGTAGCTGCGCCTTTTGAAAGCCAGGACTCTTCCGGAGTCGATAGATCGAATCGACCAGCTTGCTTAGAACCGGCACCGAGGCCAGTGCCTCCCACATCTGGAAGAGGAGCAGTTCCAGCATCGGAGGAACCGGAACAGTAAAGGGCTCCTTCGGAGGAGAGTCGTACTACAGGGCCTCGAGCTCCTCGGGGTCCACAGGGATAGCCAACGCGGTGGCCATATCCCAGATGAACTCTGAGAACCAGGTATCCTCCGGAGGGGATCTAACTCCGGGGTTCAGACTGCGGTGAGTCCGATGGGACGCACCGAGTCCTGAAGGTGTCGGGGGACTCCTCGTCCTCCGTCTCCCAGGCAGACTTGTCCGATGAGGAATCGGGGTCCGACCGCGCGGGGCCTGTGAGCACCCGCCCCGACGCCGAAGGCACCAGCATCGACGCCCTCGGTCCCGAACGGGAGGTTGAGTGAGACCGCGACCAAGGTCGACCTCGAGCCTTCATGGTCTCGGGTATCAGCTCAGTCTCTGGGGTCGACTTCGATGTCGATGTCCCGGTGGTCGGGGCAGATGCACCAGACAGGCTGGCCATCAGTGCCCGCTGCTGTTCCATGAAGGCAGACAGTCTGCACTCCAAGGCTGTCAGCCTGAGACCCAGCTCAGCAGCCCCCGACTCGGGCCCCGGCGGCACCATGCCCGACGTCAGTTCTCTGGGAGGAGAGTCCACGAGGACTACAGGACTTACGTGTCCAGCAGACTCCGGCTCCACTCGAGGAACTTTGGAATGCTTCTCCTGTTCCATGGGCCCGGGGCGACGGTCAGGGGTCTGAGACCTAGCCCTCGAGGAGCCAGGGACCTCTTCCGACGACGCCCTCGCAAGCCTCTTCTTCCTCTTTCGTTCCCGGCCAGGGGACCCCCTGTCCGAGGAGCCCCGACGGTGCTCGGGATCCGATTCCCGAGATGTCGAGGCCTCAGACGAGGTCTGGGCCCAGCCGGAGGCCGAGTCAGAAAAAAGCCTTTCCTTTTGGTGCTGACGACTTCGAAGTGCCTTGGAAGACATTTTTCCACATGGTCCACACGTCTTAGGATCGTGGTCAGGACCGAGGCACCGAAGGCAGCAGTCGTGTGTGTCGGTGAGAGACATCAAATTCTTGCACCGATCACACTTTTTAAAGCCACTGGAAGCCATCGGGGAAAAAAAGAGTCCCCGCGAGGTCAAAGGACCGGCCTTCCAGGGAAAAAGAAAAAAAGGGCGCGAACGCCAGCCACGAAGGGCAAAAACCGAAAAAAGAAGATCGGGCTCGATACCGGTGTACCGAACCCGGCGGGAGGGGAGCCGGCGTCGAACCGGAGTAAAAAATAGCGAAGGATTGCCAAAAAATCTAACTATTTTCTGGGATGACTAGGACACACGTCCGGTGGGCTTCACGGAAAAAAAGAGACTGAGCAAAATGGCACCTTTAGGCGGGAAGGGAACCGCGCATGCATGCCTGCATTCCCAAAGGCTTTCTTGGAAAGCTGGGGAAATGCTCCGCAAGGGCTTCATCGACGTCGATGTCACCCGTATGTGAGGACTGAGTTCCTGCTTGGTCCTGGAGAACCTGCTGACTTCTGGACAATCTTTCAAGCCCTTGTAACCCCGCCACTTTGACTCCAACGCTATTCCACATGGTCTCCCTAAGAGCACACTTAACCCACTACAACTGGCAATGAATGCCGCTGCCCGCATCCTGTACGGAGCCTCCAGAAGAGACCACATAATTCCTATTTTGCAACATTTCCATTGTCTTCCTATCTACTGCAGACTCACCTTGAAAGTACTACTGAATATCTTCAAAGCCCTCAATAAACTATCCTCAACCTCCCTCACAGACCTTGTTCACCCCACTCCTCAGAATAGATCCAGAAGATCGATCGCTGCTAACACTCTTTGTCCCCAATGCGATAACAAAATGCTCCCTCATGACAAAGAGCAGAGCTTTTGTGTTTTACACAGCCACACTTTGGAATGCCCTCCCTATCACTAGCCGGTCTATTTCTGACCTTGCACAATTTAGGAAGGCTCTAAAGCATCACCCTTTCCTTCAGCATTACTCTCATACCGTTAACATGACATAACCCAGCATACCCTCCCTGTCCGTCACGATGACATAACCCAGCACACCCTTTTACCTTCATGTTGACAAAACCATATCCGTTGATACAATTACTCAACTTGTATATAGTTCTCTGTTGAAACTTGTATATAGTTATCCTTGTTGAAACCCAAGTTGCATCACCTGTTCCTTGGAAAGTTTCAATGTATGTTCCAGCCTACATCGTACAATTTAATGTTATTTGTAAACCGCACTGATTCTAAAGAGTGCAGTATAAAAACAGACAAATAAAATAAATACCCTCAATTTTGTTATCCATTCCTTTGAGAATTCTTAACATTATACTTGTATTTTTTAGCAGCCGTTGTACAGTACAGTGGGTTGAAAATTTCAACTTATGATCTACAATGACCTCAATATCTTTTCCTTGAGTGATGACTCCTAACTTAGGATGCAGCATTTTGTACCTGTAATTGGGATTACATATCCCTGTGTACATCACTTTACACTTACCCACATTAAATTTCATCTGCCATTTAGATTCCCAGTCTCACAAAACCCTTCTACAAAACCCTTCTACAAATCCTCGCAATCCTCTGTCAATTTAACAATTTTGCATAATGTTGTGCCATCCAAAAACTTACCACCACCTTACTCATTACCCCTACTCCAGATCATTTATGGATATGTTAAACCGCACAGGTCCCAGTACAGACCCTCAGGCATCCTACTATTGACCCTTTTACACATGGAAAACAGACCATTTAGTCCTCCTCTCAGTTTCCTATCTTTTAGCCAGTTCGTAGTCCAAAAGGGGGTAATGCCTCTTATCCCATGACTAATTTCCTAAGGAGTCTCAGGAGGGGATTTTGTCAAAACCCCTCTGAAAATCCAAATAGAAAATGATGGCAGATAAGACCATATGACCTATCCAGTCGACCTTTCCATATCAACAACTAAGTTTTAAAGTCCCTTTTTTAGCACACACCCCCCACCCCATAGAGATCCTCTGTGTTTGTCCTATGCTTTCTTGAATTCCTCCTCTCTACAACCTCCCTATGTTAATTGACTCACCATAAACTGTTAAGGCAAGACTTGCTTTTGATGAACCATGCTGACTCATCCCCATTGTCATGTATGGTTAGTAATTTTTGCCCAACACCAGGTGTCAGACTCGCTGATCTATAGTTTCTCACATCACCTCAGGAGCCATTTTTAAAAATTGGCATTCTATTAGTTACCCTCCAGCCTTCAGGTATTGTGGTCATTTTGACTACAGAAACAAGACAATTTGGAAGTAACTCTTCATACAAACATAAAAAGCACAGAAAATTCTGGAACATAAGGAGCATAAGGCCAGTCTAGCCTGTCCAGTTTTATTCCTGTTGCATAGCCATAGAACTTAATCTCTGTGTGAAACATGCTATTTTCAAAGGCATAAAAAACAATTCCCACCTGATGTATTTTAGATTTTGCAAACTCTACATGAATTCCACCTTCTGGCTTCTGGGTAAGTGCATCTTTATTGGCATTAGCAGCCTGTAGGCACAATAAAGAGGAAAAAACACACACCTAGGATGAAATTTCACATTTTGTGGAAAAACATTTCACCAAACAAAACAAATCAGAATTTCTGATTAATTTAAGAGTTGTGGGTATTCAAATTAATAGGTAACATATTCAAAATCTTAGACAAAACTAGAACAGTAAAAGTGCTAAGATGAAAAAAAAAACATGAAGGGAAGAAGTGACATCACTGGGAGATGATAAACTTAAATTGAGTGTTCCACAGAAGTCATGTTCCTTTGTAGAATTAATATAAGCAATTCATTGTGAACCATTTCTTCACATTCGCATAGTGAGAAAATAAATATTCTGCATGCCAACATCAGGAATTGGATTTATTTACATTTAAATATTTAAAAGGATTTTTATACTGCATTTTCCTAAAATCAAAGTGGTTTACAATACAGCTAAGTTTGTCACAACAAACAAGGGCAGGGGGGCATGCAGGTGGTTAGCATAGGGATTTATACAATGTAGTCAGAAAGCATTGCTATTTACAAGGTGTGCTTATATACAACTTGAGCTATTTACAGGTAGAAAGTACTGAATCAACGAGGGAAATGAGTGGAAAATTAAGTAGGGGAGGAACGGGAGGATCTATTAGAATTTAGATCTCCATACATGCGTAAAGATTGGGCTGACTCTCAAAGCAACATGGACAATATGGCAGCCGGTATAAGTAGTGGTTCTGATAATGACTCAGATGTTGAGCAGCATGACATTGCAGGCTTATGTAATAAGGAAAGTTGATTCCACAAATTGAAAACAGACATTGCCTTTATAAAGCCCAAGCTTAAAGAAGAAATTGCCTTGTTGGGCCAGGATATGGCAGAGCTGGGAATGCACCTTGAAGAGATGGAGGCTTGTGTGGATAAACAAGAGGCAGCCCTAGTGGCAGTTGGTAAGCTTCGGAGGGCCTTACGAATGAGCAAGAGATTTGAAAGGACAGGCTGAAGGGCTTGGAAAAACACTCATGGCAAAACAGCCTAAGAATGAGGGGTACTCTGGAAATGGAGGCCTTTAGAGACTGATTGTCTGGGGCAATAAAAAGTCGTGAATTCATATTTTGGGAGCAGTGCATGTTGAACATGAGAGAGCAGAAGTCCGCAATGAATAGGAACACCGCAGTTTGTGCCCACAACAATCCGAGCACCTGCAGAACATAATAATTTGCTTGCATCCTTTTGGACAGAAAGAGGAGGTTATCAAGAAAGCTAAGCAGAAAGGCAAGATTTTAAGGGAAAATTGCCATATTGAAATTTTCAATGGTTTTTCACCTCTTCTGCTGCAGCAGCATTGCAGTATGCAAGAGATTACCATATTCCTTTGTAAATAGAAAGCATAGTTACTCACCTGTAGCAGGTGATCTCCGGGAACAGCAGGAATTTAGTCCTCACATATGGGTATCGTCGGTACCGATGGAGCCTGCGCGGGAACGCTCCACAGCGTCCAATCAGAAAGCTTTTGGGAGCATCCTACAGCGCCTGCGTGCAGCCTTCCCGCCTTTCCCAACTGCCTCTCTCCAGTTGAGTTTTAAAGCTGAGACAAAGAGAGAGAGAGAGGGAAAGGAAAGAGATAGAGATACAACTCCTAGGGGAGGTGGGTGGATTGTGAGGACTAAATTCCTGCTGTTCCCGGAGATCACCTATTACAGGTGAGTAACTATGCTATCTCCAGGAACAAGCAAGAATGTAGTCATCACATATGGGGGACTCCCTAGCTTTAGGTGCCAGGGAGAGACCCCAGAAGTTGTGTGTCCCTGAATGGGGCTCCACTTCCTCCCATGGATCTCTGGCATCCTATCAGGGATGGTGGGTAGGAGTTGATTAGGTATGGAACAGGTGTTGGAGAACAGCCTTACCAAACAAGGCATCCCGGCGGGAGTCCTTGTCCAAGCAGTAATGGGTTGTGAAGGTATGAACCGAGGCCCAAGTGGCTGCTCAACAGATGTCGTCGATAGACACAGAGTGCAGATGAGCCATTGAGGCTGCCATGGCTCTCACATTGTGAGCTGTGACATGGCCCTCCAGAGAAAGATTCTTACTCTGTTAAGGAAATACACTGAGCAATCCAGTTAGTGTTCTCGGAGACTGGAAGTCCCAAATGAGAAGGATCAAAAGCAACAGAGTTGAGAGGACTTTCTATATTGCTGTGTTCTTTGTAAGTAAAAAGCTAAAGCTCCTTTACAGTCCAAGGTATGAAGAGTCCTCTCTGCATTTGATGCATGAGGCCTTGGAAAAAACACCGGTAGGTAGACCGCTTGATTCAGATGAAAAGGCGAGACCACCTTTGGCATAAAGTGTGGATGAGTCCTAAGGACTAAATTGTCATGATGGAACCTTGTATAAGGTGGATCAGCTACTAGCGCTTGCAACTCACTAATGCGGCGTGCTGATGTGATTGCAATGAGAAAGATAACCTTCCAAGAAAGGAATTTCAAGGAGGTAGTAGCTAAAGGTTCAAAAGGTGGCTTCATGAGCTGCCCAAGAACCAGGTTTAAGTCCCATGCCACCGGTGGTGGCCTAATGGGAGGCTTAGTTAGAAGAAGGCCTCTCAAATCTTGCTATAAGAGGATGAGAGGAAATAGGCTGTCCATTTAGAGGCTTAAGGGAAGCTGCAATAGCACTCAAATGGATTCTTACTGAATTAGTCTTAAGACCTGCATTGGATAAATGAAGGAGATACTCCAGCAATGATTCCAGAGGTATCGCAAGGGGGTTAAGAGCCTTTTGAGAAAACCATATGGTAAACCTTTTCCACTTGAAAGTGTAAGAGCGTCTGGTGGAAGGTTTCCTGGAAGCAAAAAGAATATCTTTCACTGGCTGAGGGATATTAAGATCATAGAGATCTAGGCCTTCAGCAACCAAGCCCTGAGATGCAGAGACTGGGGATTGGGATGCCATAACATTCCGTCCTCCTGAGATAGGAGATCTGGAGCAGACCCTAACTCCAGGGAGGGAGCTTGAGAGAGATGTAGAAGCAGAGGGTACCACACTTGCCGTGGCCAATGTGGAGCTATGAGAATCATATAGCCTCTGTCTCTCTTGAAGCTTCAATAGGGTTTTGGTAATTAGGGAAATGGGTGGAAAGGCATACAGGAAGTCTTGACCCCAGTAAAGGAGGAAAGCATCCCTGGCCTGAGCCTTCTGAGCCGGAATTCTGGAACAGAAGCGGGGAAGTTTGGCATTTCACGGACTTGCAAAGGGGTCTATGTCCGGGGTTCCACAAAGTTGAAATATCCTGGTCACCTGCTCTGCATGCAGAGACCACTCGTGTGGAAGCAGAACTCGATTGAGTCTGTCTGACCAAGCGTTTTGAATGCCTGGAAGATACACTGCCAGAAGATGAATCTGATGCTCTCTGGTGAGGGCCCATAGTCGCAAAGCTTTGTTGCAAAGCGACAGAGAGCCTGTTCCCCTCCCCTGCTTGTTCACATAGAACATGGCTACTTGATTGTCCGTATGAATGAGGACTGTCTTGTAGGTAGCTGAGCAGGGTGTGGAACACTCGCAGAGCAAGAAAGATTGCTCTGAGCTCCAAGAGATTGATATGTAGATAACTCTCCTGTGGAGACCAGGTGCCCTGGGTGGAGAGGTCTCGCAGATGAGCTCCCCAACCCATTAGAGAAGCATCTGTTGTGAGAGTTGCTTGGGGTAGGGGTTGCTAAAAAGGGGACCCCAGCAACAGGTTTTGAGTGGACTTCCACCACTGGAGGGACAAAATGAGGAGACTTATTTTTGCTATTTTGTCTGACAGGCATCCTGATGCCTGGGTCCACTGGGTGGATAAAGTCCACTGAGCTGCCCTCATGTGGAGGCGAGCATAGGGAACCACATGCACGGTGGATGCCATGTGGCCAAGTAGTTTTAACATTTCTCAGTTAGATGAGACTTTAGCACTGCTTGAGAAGCTAATTGCACCAAGCGAAGGCAACGGGCCTGGGGAAGATAGGCCCTTGCCTTTGTGGTATCCAGGGAAGCTCCTATGAACTCTAAAGACAGAGTGGGAGTCAGACTGGATTTTGGGATGTTTATTACCAGCCCTAAATACTGAAAGATACGCACTGTGCAGGATAGAGAAGTCCTGGCCTCTGACTCTGTTGGGGCTCGAATGAGCCAATCGTCTAAGTAAGGGAAGACAAATATCCCTAGAGTGCGGAGAAATGCTGCTACAACAGCCATGCATTTTGTGAACACCCTTGGTGCTGAGGCCAGGCCAAATGGAAGCACCCTGTATTGGTAGTGCTTTCCCTGAAAAAGGAACCGAAGGAACCTTCTGTGAGTTGGATGGATGAGAACATGGGTGTACGCATCCTTGAGATCTAGAGAACAAAGCCAATCCTGACTCTGAAGGTATGGCAGCAGAGATCCGAGAGAAATCATTTTGAATTTCTCTTTGACAAGGAATTTGTTCAATTCTCTGAGGTCTAAGATAGGTCTGTAACCCCTTGTTTTCTTTGGAATAAGAAAATAAGGGGAATAAAACGCTGTACCCTGTTGATGAGGGGGTACTTCTTCTATTGCCCCTTGGACAAGAAGGATAGCGACCTCCTGACCTAACAGGTTGATGAGAGAGGTCGGAGAATTGAACTGCCTTACTATTGTGTGAGGGGGCATGCTTAAAAAATGGAGCTTGTACCCCCCCCCTCCTTTATGATGGAGAATGTCCAATGCTCTGCTGTTATTTACATAGAAACATGATGACAGAAAAAGACCACATGGCCTATCTAGTCTGTCCTTCCATATCAACTACAATAGTCCACTTTTTACCTTTAGAGATCCTCTGTGTTGGTCCCATGCTTTTTTGAATTCAGTTACTGTCCTCATCTCTACCACCTCCACTGGGAGACTATTCCATGGATCCACTACTCTTAGCGTAAAGAAATATTTCCACATATCACTCCTGAATTTATCTCCCTTCACCCTCATCCCATGTCCCCTCGTAGCAGAACTTGCTTTCAATTGAAAGAGGCTCTCTCCCTGAACATTTATGCCACGGAAGTATTTAAACATCTCAATCATATCACCTCTATCCCGCCTTTCCTCTAAGGTGTACGTACTGTCAAACGGCTGCCTGGGTGAGAATCTTCACAGTCTTGTCAAGTGCATATATCTATATGATTTGCAAGGTATTGTGGGCAATGTAGTTCATTCACACCAGACACAGCTGCTGACAATAATTTAGTTGTGCTCTTGGGTAAAGCCAATAAGATATTTATTTATGGGGTTATTTCTCCCAACACAGATATGCTTGGTAGCACATAAATTAGGTTACTTGCTTTCAGTGTTAACTTGGAAAAACAAAGTTAAAAACAGGAAAACAAATGAAAAGCCACAAAGCAAGAAACAAACTGTTCTTTTCAGGTTAACTTCTGATTACTTCCCACATAGATACAGAAGTGATTCTCTCCTAGCTCACAAGCAATTAGGTAAGGCTTAATTGCTAGCAGTCACCAGCTGAAACCCCTTAGCTGGCTTGCCTTCCACTGTGTGGGTCAAATCCTGCTTCAGGAGCTTTTCTGAGTAGATTAAAGAACAAATTTGTATTTCTTTGTGATGGTTGCTGTACTTTATAACAGAAAGTTACCAACGGAGTTTAGATAGAGAGCAGTCCATATAAACAGGATCCTCATCTGCTATTATTCCCCCTTGTTCAACAAGCATGGGTTCAATATCATGGATTGGCACAGATGAATCTCTCAATGGAGCATTTTCAGGAGAATACTTGTTTCCCTGCTGTCTTTCAAGGTTATAGCTAGGGCATAGATCAGTGTTCATACCTGAGCTTCCATTGCTGCTAGAGTTCCTCTCTATATAGCCTGGCCAGTATGTAGTCCAGTTCTTATGTCCAGCCTTCCAATCCAGATCCCTGGACACTGGATCTCTCTTCACATACCTTCTGGCACAGGTCTTAGGGTCCCTTCCACGTGCAGCCGTCTCCCTCACAGGTAGCCTCTGGTGATTCCTAGCTCTGCAGCACCATTCCTCTGGCTTTCCCCAGTCCAATGGTGTATGCTGGCCCTTCGAATACCTCCCAGTATACGTACTGCTTTGGACTCTTCTAGACCTCTCAAAGGCTTTTCTCCTCTTTCTTCCAGAGGGTTTCCTTGCCTCTCTGTCTGTCCGGTTTGGCTTCTGCTTCTGATGATCCTTCAGATGAAACTGATGATCATTCTCTGGATATCCAAGGTGATCATGAAGATGGTCATCTGTAGAATAAACTCTACTCTTATTCTGCCTTGATGAGTGCTCCTCCCTAACACAGCGCAGCTGTGCTGAATCAGGCCCTGCCCTTTGAGATGAGTGCTTAGGGATTACCTCATAGCCCTTTTGACCGAATACACGTTTTCTCACTTCAGCTCCTCTCATGGCTGTTGGAAACCTGGTGCATTCTGGGACTGGTAGTCTTTTATGGCAAAATTCTGTTTTCTCATTTCTACCAGCACTGACAGGTTGCTTGTTCAGAGACACTTCACCTTTTCTATAGCCCCTTCCTGAGCTATGATAAGCTTCCTTATCACAGTACATATTAAGATCCTTAAGTCTGTCCTCATATGCTTTATAATGAAGCCCAAATGAGGTCGCACCAAAGACTTATACAGAGGCATTATCACCTCCTTTTTTCTGCTAGCCATTCCTCTCCGTATGCACCCAAGCATCCTTCTAGCTTTTGCCGTCGCCTTTTCTACCTGTTTAGCTACTTTAAGATCATCAGTCACAACCACGCCTAGGTCCCGCTCTTCTTTAGTGGACAAAAGTACTTCACCTCCTATACTGTATTGCTCCCTTGGATTGCTGCAGCCCAAATGCATGACCTTACATTTTTAACATTAAATCCCAGCTGCCAAATTCTAGACCATTCTTCAAGCTTAGCTAGATCCCTCCTCATGTTATCTACACCTTCCTGGGTGTCTACTCTATTGCAGATTTTGATATCATCTGCAAAGAGGCAAACCTTCCTGGAATGGTGGAAGGTTCTGGTCCTTCCAGAACCAGGAAGGCTAAGTTCTCTAGATGAGAGTCAAAGGCCCTGTGGAGGCTGAGCCTGCTGGGCCGGTTGAGGCCTAGCAGCCTTTACTTTCTTCTGTTTGGGTGGTTACTGACATTTCCTGGCAAGCTGACCTGCAGAATGTCCCTGCTGAACATAAGCAGGATAGAATTTTTTCTTTTTAGAAAAGAATGGTTTCTTAAACAATTTTCTTCTAGAAGGATCAGCAGTGGACTTGGATAATCCAAGGTAGAATTTTCAGCATCCATTTCATTGGCTTTTTCCTGCCAATCTTTACCAAACAGGTTCTCACCAGTACAAGGGATATTTCTCAATTTGTCTTGTACCCAGCGCTCTAAATCAGATGCCTGGAGCCAAGCAATTCTACGTGCACCTATGGCCATAGCCGAGGTTCTGCTTATGCACTCAAAGCAGTCAAAGGCTTCATGGTTTGAAAACTTTGAAACATCCTGGGCATGTTTGACCAAAGTGAGAAAAGCCTGTCTTTTATCCTCAGGAAGAAAAGGATTTAAAGCCTCTAAATCTGTGACCTCCTTCAGGAACATTCCCATATAGAGACTATAGGAACTGATCCTGGCAGAAAGCATGGAAGCTTGGAAGACCCAACGTCCAAAAGCATCCAGAGTTCTGCACTCACGCACTGGAGGATTAGAGGCATGTCTTTTTGCATTCTTGAACCTTCTCAAAGCTGACTCCACTACAATAGAGTGGTGAGGAAGCTGAGTCTTATGGAATCCAGGACAAGGAGGGACTCGATACATACCGTAGTACATAGTATCGAGTCTACGAGAATGAGGAGAGGTGGTGAGAGGTGTTTCCCACATCCTTAACATGAAATCATATAGAATCTCATGAATGGGCAAGGTAGCTGCCTCCTTAGGAGTTTTAGGATATTGTAGAATTTCCAACTCCTTGGCCCTTGGCTCTGTTTCAGGGGCCACAGTAATGCAGAGGCCCCGAGCTACCTCACTAATAAAATCTTGGAAGGAAATCTCCCCTAAAAGCAGGATGTCTCCTCCAGAGGATGAGGGCTCCTCTGGGAGAAGCATCGCTGCATCGACAGAACTGTCAGAATCCTCAGATTCTTCTGAGGACTCAAAGTATCGCCTGTCTGGATGCTCTTGAAGAGCCCAATACCCGTACCGACCAAAGTCGGTACCGGGAGTAACCGGTACCGGGGTATCGGTACCGGAGATCATCGGATGAATGGGTACCGGCAAAGACGACACCAATGCCGATGTCGATGTCGATGCTATTGGTACCGGTACTGATACCAAGGCCGGTGTCGGTACCGGTGTAATTGTATGTCGCGGTTCCGAGGGCTTCGATACCGCAAGGAAAGCCGCCAGACTGCGTTCCATAGCCAGAACTCTCTGGTCTATCGACGCTGCCAATGCCTGGATATCGGCACCGGAGACGACCGCCGGTACCCCCGAGCATGGCACCAGTAGTTCTGCCGAGGTCGAGGCCTCGAGAACATCCTGGAACCCCGATAATGCTTTGGAAGCCGAAGCCTCCCGTCGGGGTAATTTTGCCGGTGCAGAATCCTCGAGGGCAACACCAGAGGCATCTCGATGCTTAGAAGGAGATCTACCCTTCGAGGACCGGCTGGATTTATGTTTAGTTACCTGAGATCCACGGGAGGAAGAAGCAGCCCTGGAAGACGTCAATGCCACCGAAGCTGCATCAGAGGGAAACAGGGTACTGAGCTTAGCAGCTCAGTTCTGCCGATCTCTTTTAGACATCATGGCGCAGGACATACAATCAGTGATGGAGTGGTCAGGACCTAAACATTTTAGACACCATTCATGGGTGTCAGTGACGGAGATGGTACCGCCACACTTAGTGCACTTTTTGAAACCTGAGGCAGGTTTCTCCATGGTAAGGAAAACCTTTTGGGCCTAAGGCCCAAAAAGGCGCGTGCACCCGAAGAAAAAGAAAAAGAAAGAATACATATTTTTTTTTTACAGAAATAAGAAAAGAAAAAAATGGTGGTACCGGTAGAGCGTCGAGGACGGCAGACGCGACCACAAAAAAAATAAAATAAAAAAGAATTCTTCTGCGGTGACAGGAACACGACCTGCTGGCTCTGTGGAAAAAGAAGAACTGGAGAGAGGCAGTTGGGAAAGGCAGGAAGGCAGCACGCAGGCGCTATGGGATGCTGCCAAAAGCTTTCTGATTGGACGCAGGGGAGCGTTCCCACGCAGGCTCCGTCGGTACCGATGATACCCATATGTGATGACTACATTCCTGCTTGTTCCTGGAGATTACTCATTATAAACAGCTATTTCCCTTTGGTTTATTTTTCACTGTAAAAGTCCTAACTAGAAAGGTTACAACCACAGAGGCAGCCTGGGAAGCCTTACGGAAAATGGGCTATCAGAACTTAACAAGTAGTAATGGAGAGGGAAAGAAGCAGTGGAAAACATCATTCATAAAAAACAAGAGATCAGAGAAAGAGGAAGACAAGCATCAATATTTATAAAAGCTAAGAGAAGCTAGGAAAGAAGTAAGGAAAGTGAAGATAAACAGACACTATGGACACCTATAACACACAAGGCCTACACATGCTCACAATTTCCATCGGATACATAACATTTTGCCTAGCATACTGCTCTCTATCAGCAGAAAAGGAAACGATTACAACCCTACTGGAAACAGTGTGCAATCACACATTGCCTAGCAAGCAGGTCCTCCTACTAGGTGACGTTAACCTATCAATCACATCTCTCAGGCTCCTTCCTAGAGGCCATGGAAGCCTTAGACTATAGGCAAATCAGGTGAACCAACTCAGAGTGGAAGCAGACTAGACCCGATTGGCCCGAATTTGAGCTGGGCGGTGCAATGCGCCACATTGGTGCATAGCCTGCCCACCTCCCACCTAACCCGGATTTTAAATGCCAGGGTCATATGCGGGCCCAGGCATCGAAAATCCAGGTGTCGCCGCACAGACATGAAGCCACAAGAGCTACCCATGGAGCACCAATTAAGAGTAGTTACTCACCTGTAACAGGTGTTCTCCAGGAGCAGCAGGAATCAGTCCTCACATATGGGTGTCATCAGCGTCGATGAAGCCCCAGCGGAGCATTTCCCCAGCTTTCTATGAAAGCCTTTGAGAATGCAGGCACGCATGCGCAGTTCCCTTCCCGCCTAAAGGTGCCATCTTACCTCAGTCAAATGACATAGCTAAGAAGAGCACACAAAAAATGCAAAATAAACTATGCACAACTGCAACTCCCAGGGGAGGAGGGAGGGCTGTGAGGACTGATTCCTGCTGCTCCTGGAGAACACCTGTTACAGGTGAGTAACTACTCTTTCTCCAGGACCAAGCAGGAAGTCAGTCCTCACATATGGGTGACTCCCAAGCTCTGGGCTACCGAGGAACCCAGGCTGAACAAGAGTACTCCCTCTAGTCTCAGCAGCAAAGAAAGGCTTTTGAAGGACACAACCTCCACCGGTAGCCCAAATGAGGGCAGGAGTTGCCTAAACCTCAAAGAGATTCCGGAGTACTGCCTGGCCAAAAGCACTGTCCCTACGAGACTCCCTCTCCAGACAGTAATGGGCCGCAAAAGTCTGGCTTCAAGACCAAGTTGCAGCCCTGCAGATGTCTACTAAGGGCACAGAGCGGAGATGAGCCACTGAGGCAGCCATTGCCCTGACTCGGTGGGCCGTAACCCGACCCTGCAAAGGAAGGTCAGCCGCCTTATAAGCCCAGGTGATAGTCAGCCACTCAGATGGACAAGGTACGCTTGGACACAGCCAACCCCAACTTATTAGGGTCAAAGGAAACGAAGAGCTGAGTAGCTCTTCCATGCCCCTGCGTACGGTCAAGGTAGAAGGATAAGGCCCTCCTACAGTCCTGGGTATGCAGGATTGCTTCAGCCAGGCTTGCATGAGGCCTAGAGAAGAATGTTGGAAGAACCACCTCCTGATTGAGGTGGAAAGAGGAGACAACCTTTGGGAGGAACTTTGGATGAGTCCTGAGAACTACCCTGTTCCTATAAATCCTGGTGTAAGGCCTATCACAGACTAGGGCCTGAAGCTCACTCACTCGCCCAGCTGAAGTAAGGGATATCAGGAAGAGTGTCTTCCAGGAGAGGAAGCGTAGTGGGCAAGTAGCCATGGGCTCAAAAGGTGGGCAAGTCAGTTGCTGCAAGACCACATTCAACTCCCACTCAGGGGCAGGAGGACGGATTGGAGGCTTGAGTAAAAGCAAGCCCCTGAGAAAGCAGGACACCAAGGGGTGACCAGACAGAGAATGTCCCTCCACCAGTGAGTGGTGAGCTGCTAGAGCTGAGAGGTAGACCCAAACAGAGTTGGACTTAAGTCCCTGATTTGATAAGCGCAGTAAGTACTGAAGCACTACTGGCACAGTACAGGAAAAAGGATCCTCTGTACTTAGCTGACACCACACAGAAAACCTTTTCCATTTGAGAGCATAGGTTTTCCTAGTGGACTGTTTCCTAGAGGCTAGGACAACCTCCTAAACTTCCTGAGATACGCCCCAAGGAGCAAAAACTACCCTTGCAGCCTCCAGGCCATCAAATTCAGAGCTTTGAGATTGGGGTGCAGAAGGGAACCCTGCTCCTGTGAGAGAAGGTCGGGTTGCAACCCCAGAGGCAGCGGGGGATCCAGTTGAAGTAGAAGTGTAAACCAAGGCTGTCTCGGCCACCTGGGAGCCACCAGCAGGACCGAGGCCTTGTCCTGAAGAATTTTGAAGAGAGTTCGGGCCAGAAAGGGCGTGGGAGGAAACGCATACAGGAGGCCCTGAGACCATGGAATCAGAAAAGCATCAGCTGCTATTCTCAGAGGATGCGGTTGCCTGGAGCAGAACTTTGGCAGTTGCTTGTTCAAAGGGCTGGCAAAGAGATCTACCAAAGGGAGACCCCATTTTAGGAAGATCTTCTGAACTACTGAAGGATGCAGCTGCCACTCGTGGGGCTACAAAATTCTGCTTAATCTGTCGGCCAGGTAGTTGTCCTGGCCTGGAAGGTACACAGCCTTGAGGAGCATGTTGTGCTTGAGGGCAAATGAACAAAGGTCCTGAGCCTCCCGACAAAGGATTCTGGACCTAGTCCCGCCCTGTTTGTTCACATAAAACACGGCTACTTGGTTGTCTGTCTGAACCAGGACAGATTGATGAGCCAGGGTAGGAGAGAAAGTTTGAGTGCTAATCGAATAGCTCTGAGTTAGAGGACATTGATCTGCTGTGCAGCTTCCCAAGGAGACCACAGGCCCTGGGTGCACTTGCCTAGAAAATGAGCTCCCCAGCCCTGCAGGGCGGCGTCTGTGGTCAGTACCACCGTGTACCCAGGAATCTGAATAGGCACCCCCTTTAGTAGATTGGGTGGGTGCAGCCACCTGTTGAGGGAGTTCAGAAATTGTCTGGACACCCTTATCCTGTCCCTGAGGCTGCCTATGACCATTGAGTCCGAAGGCACCACTGTGCAGGCCTCATATGGAGCCTGGCATTGGGGGTCACATGCACTGTCGAAGCCATGTGGCCAAGCAGCCTCAGGCAGAGTCTGGCGGAGACCAGTGACCTGCTGAGAAACTGATTTGCCAAGGCCATCAATCTTTGGGCTCTGTCTGCTGGCAACAAAGCCTTTGCCAGCAGAGAGTCCAGCCTTGCTCCTATGAGCTCCAAGTTCTCGGAGGGGAGCAAAGTGGACTTTGCGAAGTTTATTACAAACCCCAGGCTTTGAAGAAGAGGAATAGTTCCGAGGGTGGCTTGTCTGGCCTCCTGGCACGTCTGACCCCTGATGAGCCAGTCGTCCAGATAGGGGAAGACAAAGATTCCCTGATTTCTCAGGTAGGCCGCCACCACTGCCAGGCATTTGGTAAAGACCATGGGAGCGGAGGTGAGGCCAAAAGGCAGTACTCTGTACTGATAATGGTTTCCTCCCACAATGAACCTGAGGTACTTTCTGTGGTCTGGATGAATGAGGATGTGAGTGTACGCATCCTTTAGATCTAAGGAGCATAGCCAATCTCCTTGCTGGAGGAAGGGCAGAAGTGTTCCAGGAGTAAGCATCTTTTCTTTCTCTAGGAAATTGAGGTTCCTGAGGTCCAGAATGGGTCGAAGGCCACCGGTTCTTTTGGGCACCAGGAAATACCTGGAGTAGAATCCGTGACTTTGCAAGTGAGGAGGCACAGGCTCCACCGCCCTGTCCACCAACAGACCTTGAAGCTCTTGAAGGAGAAGGTCTGTGTGCAGGGGAGGCCTTGGAGGCACCTCTGGAAAGTATGGGGGAGGCACTTGGTGAAAAGGCAGTGCATAGCCCCTGTGGACTATGTCCAACACCCAACTGTCCCCGGTGATGAGGGGCCACTGGTGGGCAAAAAGGGCAAGGCGACCTCCTGTGCAGGGTTGGGATAGCAGGGACAGAGAGGCTACGCTCAAGGAGTCAAACACCCCCACCCTGCTGAGTGGGAGCAGGGGCCGGAGGCTTGGGGGTCCTCTGCCTATGGGGCCCATTACCCTGCCCCTTGGCTTGCTGACCCTGGGGTGCAGTTTGGGTAGCCTGATATTGAGGGTACTGTTTGTAGGCAGTGCCCTTCCTCGGGTAAAAGGGCTTTTTACCCGAGCCCTTCTTTTTATGAGAAGGGGCAGAGGTCTTCCTAGACAGCCTTATCCGTGTAAGGTGCTCTGTTTCTGAGCTGGGCGGCCTTCTCGGTCATGGGCTTGCCAAAAAGGTTTTCACCTCGGCAAGGGACATCGACCAACTTGTCCTGAACCCATGGCTCGAGGTCCGATTACTGCAGCCATGCCTGGCGTCGAGCCGCGATGCCGGCTGCCGCAACTCGGGCCGAAGCCTCGAAGCCATCGTAGGCGGCGCGGGACATTAAATTCGAGCAGTCCCGAATACCCGAGGACAAGGACTTGAATCTCTGCAAGGGTTCCCCGGAGAGTCCAGCAGAGAACCTGGCCAACTTCTTGGCCAGGTCCTGCAAGTACATGCCCATGTACAGCTGGTAAGGCTGGACATGGCAAGCGAGCATCGAGCCCTGGAAGCACTTTCTACCGACGCCATCGAGGTTCGGGGCCTCCCTGCCGGGGGGCACCGCAGAGTGCATCTTCTGGCTCTTCAGACGATGCATGGCCGTTCCACAACCATGGAATGGTGTGGTAGCTGTGCCTTTTGAAAGCCAGGGCTCTTCCTGAGTTGATAGATCGAGTCGACTCGCTTGCTTAGAACAGGCGCCGAAGCCAGTGCCTCCCACATCCTGAAGAGGAGCTGTTCCAGCATCGGAGGAACCAGGACAGTAAAGGCCTCCTTTGGAGGAGAGTCATACTGCAAGGCCTTGAGCTCTTCAGCTCGAGGCTCTTCCTCAGGGTCCGCCGGAATAGCCAAGGCAGTGGCCATATCCCGGACGAACTCCAAGAACCGAGTATCCTCCGGAGGGGATTTACTCCGGGGCTCAGACTGTGGTGAGTCCGACGGGACGCACCGAGTCTTGAACTTATCGGGGGACTCCTCAGCCTTCGTCTCCCAGGTGGACTCGTCCGACGAGGAGTCAGGGTCTGACCCCCGCGGGGCTCTCGAGCTCCCACCCCGAAGCCGGAGGCACCGGTGTCAACGCCCTCGGTCCCGAGTGGGAGGTTGAGGGAGACCGCAACCGAGGTCGACTTCGAGCCATGATGGACTCGAGTATCGGCTCAGTCTCCGGGGTCGACTTCGAAGTCAATGTCCTGGTGGCCAGGGCAGATGCGCCAGACAGGCTGGCCATCAGTGCCCGCTGCTGCTCCATGAAGGCAGACAATCTGCTCTCCAAGGCTGTCATCCTGAGACTCAGCTCGGGAGATGGAGCAGCCACCGACTTGGGCCCTGGTGGCACTGGGCCTGACGTCGGCTCTCTGGGAGGACAGTCCGGGAGGAGAGTCCTCGAGGACTATGGGGCTTACGTGTCCAGCAGACTCCGGCTCCACGCGAGGAACTTTGGTAGGCTTCTCTTGTTCCACGGGCCCGGGGCGATGGTGGGGGGTCTTAGACCTGGCCCTTGAGGAGCCAGGGACCTCCTCCGACGATGCCCTCGCGAGCCGCTTCTTCCTCTTGCGTTCCCGGTCGGGGAACCCCCTGTCCGAGGAGCTCCGACGGTGCTCGGGATCCGAATCCCGAGATGTCGAGGCCTCAGACGAGGTTCGGGCCCGGCCGGAGGCTGAGTCCGAGAAAAGCCTTTTTTTCTGCTGCTGGCGACTTCAGAGTGCCTTGGAAGACATCTTCCCACATGGTCCACACGACTTAGGGTCGTGATCAGGACTGAAGCACCTAAGGCAGCAGTCGTGTGTGTCGGTGAGAGACATTAATTTCTTACACCGATCACACTTCTTGAAACCGCTGGAAGCCATCGGGGAAAAAAAGAGTCCCCGTGAGGTCAAAGGACCGGCCTTCCAGGGAAAAAGCAAAAAAGGGCGCGAACGCCAACCACAAAGGACAAAAACCAAAAAGAAGAATCGGGCTCGATACCGGTGTACCGAACCCGGCGGGAGGGGAACCGGCGTCGAAGCGGGAGGAAAAACAGCAAGGATCGCCGAAGAAAAAAAATCAACTTTTATCCGGAATGACAGGACACACGTCCGGTGGGCTTCTCGGAAAAAAAGAGACTGAGGTAAGATGGCACCTTTAGGCGGGAAGGGAACCGCGCATGGGTGCCTGCATTCCCAAAGGCTTTCATAGAAAGCTGGGGAAATGCTCCGCTGGGGCTTCATCGGCGCCAATGACACCCATATGTGAGGACTGACTTCTTGCTTGGTCCTGGAGAATCTATGCTATACGGTTAGCCCCAGCACCATAAAGATAGACAAGACTTTCCCACGCCTATCTTTAAGGCACAGAACGCTAACCATGTAGTATTGAAAAATTGATGCTACATGGGTAGTGCCATGGCCCGCCTCCGCTCCACCCTGGAATGCCCCCAACACACCCCAATGCTATGCGGATAGCATCTGGGAACATTAGGGACATATCCGGGATTTTCAAAGGGCACTACTTGTGTCCAATCCAAACCAAAAAGCTGCCGATTCTGTAGCCTAAACAAGCAAAGCTGTTTTAACAAAATACTCCCTCAATCTAACCATCACCAAGTGATACAGACACACCAACCCGTAAAGCACAGTTACTTACCTGTAACAGGTGATCTCTGGGAACAGCAGGAATAAGTCTTCACATATGGGTACGTCGGTACTGACGGAGTCTGCGCGAGAACGCTTCCCAGCGTCCAATCAAGAGCTTTTGGAAGCATCCCAGCACGCCTGCGTGCTGCCTTCCCGCCTTTCCCAACTGCCTCTCCTCAGTTAAGTTTTAAAGCTGAGACAAAGAGAGAGAGAGAGAGGAAAGGAAAGATAGATAGAGAGACAACTCCTGGGGAGGTGGGTGGGTTGTGAAGACTTATTCCTGCTATTCCCAGAGATCACCTGTTACAGTTAAGTAATTGTGCTATCTCCAGGAACAAGCAGGAATGAGTCTTCACATATGGGGACTCCCAAGCTGAGATGCCTGGAGTCCCAGCATGTCATAGGCTGGAACATGCTATCTCCCAGAACACCAGGCATCCTGAGGATGGAGGGTAGGAGTTGAAGAAAGAAAGATGCTGTGGAACAGCTAACCTAGCACAGGACTGCAGAGAAGGAGTCCATGTGTGGATGATGATTGTCATCAATGATATTGCAATATGGACCTCCCCTGACAGGATTTCACAGAAGTATGGAGGTTCATGGATCTACTGGGGAACCCAGTAGAGGAACCGTGAAGAGGATCTCATTAAGCGGAGGTAATAACCCTGTAGGAAAACAGTGGAGGTCAGAATTCTGAAAGGTAACAGGTAACCCCAGTAGGAAAAACTGGGGTAGTACAAAAACGGTGGGCCTTCAGCGGAAGGCTGTATGACAAAAACCTAACTCTTTTGGCGGCAGAGTGGCTCACTCTTAGGAGCAAAAAGAGAAAGGCTAACCGATTTGGACAAAGAGGCACAGTCCTTGTGGAGAGAAAGGGTATGGGAACCCCTTGTATCCCAAAAAGAGAGGACAAATGCCTGAGGCGTTAAAGCCTGTGATTAACTGAAGATCCACAATGTCTCTCCTAACTGGGGTAAGCTAGGAGAGATATTGGGCACGGAGAGCTTCAGAGGTACCTAAACCCTTAGGTTATGGTATAAAAACTGTTGACTACCACAGGAGTGGTTGTGTGTGTAGAACCCCAAACCTGCTGGATAGCATAGGTATGGGTAAAGCCCCTCTGTCAGAACATATAGCTATATGAGCATAGACAGTCAGATAGATAAGTATGTGTAGACATATCTATAATGAAATATCTCGACAGATACATATATAGATAGACATATAAGACTATATCTATAGTGCGATATGGAGGGGCATAAAATACACACAAAAGATAAATATGAATATGTAGGCCTAAATATGGGTGTCTGCAATTAAACAGACAGAGATATGCCTACAGCATGGTATTCACATAGGATATGTGGAGAGGAAAATTCATCTAACAAGGAGGTGGAACCTACTTGAGAAGATATATAGAGAATCTATTCCCCCTGGTTATGATCTGCAAGGATGCTAGCTAGTGAAATAACCAGGATGGTTACATGAAAACAGAGGATAATATCAATCTGCAGCCAGCAAGTCCCAAGTCTTCCAGGACTCTAGCATTGTAAGTAGACAGAAGACACAGAGATGAGATACCATGTTGACCTGCTTAAGGGCAAAAAGTATCATGTGTTCTTACCATGAGGACGAGCTGCAAGGAGAAAGCATTCCCAATCGGGGATATGCTCTATGGACCAAAGCAGGGAATTGGCAACTCCTTAAGCCTTTACGTAAGAGAAGGCTTATGTCCTTTTATTTATTTATTTATTTAGTATACATTTGTATACCGCTACTTCCAGCGATCAGCAGCGGTTTGATTACAGATTGGAAATTGTCAAATCATGACAGGAAACTTTTGAGGTATAAACACATTGATTAGACAGGAAAGCACAGCACACAGAGAACTATTTTACAGGGAACATGGGCTATGGAGAGTTAAGTGGCTTGCCCAAGACCACAAGGAGCACCTGTGGGACTAGAAACCCCAGTCCTTCCGGCCCAAGGTTGCTGTCCTCTAGTGGGATTTGAACCCCCGACCTTCCGGCCCGAAGTACCTTGCCCCAACCACTAGGCCACTCCACCTTTATATCAAAAGGAGATAATAGAAGGGAGAACATTCTAGTTATGGGAGACATGACTGAAAAGCCTTTTTCAACCATCTAGGATAGCTGTTGGAGAAAAAAAAACCATGCTCTCTAGCAAGGGCCCATAGTGGAAAGCTTCTCTGTAGAATTGCAGAGAGCATGATGTAGGAGAATGAGGAGATAGAACTGGCTGCAAGAGAGACAGTATCTCTGCCAACTATGCTGCCAAACCCAGGGGAATGGAGATGGCAGAAATAGAAGACCAATCCAGAAAGCTTGTAGTGAGATAATCTCCAAGATAGATGAAAGCACTGACTTGGAGCCACTACTAAGACTAGACAGAATGTTAGTGGAGGACAAATCTGGTTGTTTGTGGACAAGAACCAGTGGACCAAACATTAAGGCTCCTGCATAGGCAGCTGCTAGCAAGACAGCAGAAAGAATCTTACTGTTCAAAAACAGAAAGGACAGACAGAACAGGAGTAGAAAACTCTGGACATGTCTGATAAGCTGCCTCAAAGTAAGATTGAAACAGGGGAGGTAACTCAGAGAGGAAAACTCCGCACTGGAAAGTGACAAAAACTAGAGAGGCTGAAGAAAAAGTCTCCCAGCGAAGTAAATCCGCTCTTACAGAGGAAAAACTTGGTAAGAGGGTGAAGAGAATGGAGCTGAAGAAGAGTTACCAAGTAGTAAGTCCATAGAAAGGAAAAAAAATACATGCTGGCACAGGAACTATCATTTGATAGTGGTGAGACCTCTTTCCCTAGCAGGAAAAAGAGGAGAAACCTGTGACCTATAGGCATGAACATCCTGACAGCTCATAGAAATATAGATAAAATGGATGTCTTTTGGAAAGAGATCCATGTGTAGGGGTTAGAATGAAGTGGTGGATTGCCTCTATTGAGAAGAAGCAACTGTAGATTCTAACCCCAAGAGTCACAAGCATCTGATGATTGATCAGAAACCCTGCAGCTGCTGGGATAACTGAGCCTGGTGAGAGGTTGGATTCTTCAGACCAGGACGATGCATCCCCTGTTGGGGAACATCTGTATGATGGGCAAGTGATGAATAAAACCTTCTCCTGTGGGAAGAAAGTTTGGTAGGACATTTCCTACCTACTGGGACAGAAGGTGGTGTAGAACAACCCTTAGGAACAGGTAAATCAGTGGACAACTGAGTAACCTGACGTAAAGACTCCTTGTTGAAAAGATTTTCTCCAGTGCAAGGAGTATGACCCAGCCGTTGTTGTGCCCATTTGTCCAAGTCTGAAGCTTGGAGCCAGGCTCTACGTCGTGCCCCTATAGCTATAGCAGAAGTCCTGCTAACAGACTCAAAAGAGTCTAGGGAAGCACGAGAAAGAAACCAAGAGATATTCTGGATATGCTTAAGTAGTGAGGAATAGTCTGAACTCCTGGAATCTGAAAGGAAAGGAGTGAAAAGATGCAATTGCTTTGTGACCTCCTCAAGAGAAAGACTCATATGGAAAATATATGAGAGAATTCTTGAGCATAGATGTCTGGAAGGTTTGACGTCCAAAGGCATCTAGGTCTTAGACTCACGACCTGGCGGATAAGAAGAGTGCTTTTTCTTACTCTTTACCCATTGCTGATTCCACTACTATGGAATGATGAGGAAGTTGAGTCTTTTGAAACCCTGGAGAGGGGGGCACCTGATAAGAGATCAGTTGCCCTGGGAGATGGGGGTACCCTTAAAGGTGTATCCCACATTCCTAGAAGGAGATCCTGCAAGGAATGACGCAAAGGAAGCATTATGTTGTCCTTTGCTTTGGTAGAAACAGAGCCTTGTGCAGGATCATGTCCTGGAATAGGAATGGCAAGGGATCTTGCTATATCCAGGAGGAAACTCTGAAAAGAGGGATCCCAAACAGGAATCTCCCTTGGACAGGTTAGATCTAAAGAACTAGCCTGAGCACCCACAGAGTTATCCAAATATATAGGAATAGAAGATCCTGCAGAGTGCAGTATGGAATGCTTAAGGGATGGTTGCTGGTACTGGCTGTCAGGAGCAGCAACCGTCCTTACCACATTGTCCATGCCAGGTATCGACTCCAAGCTTGGTATAGAATGGAGCGATCCTGTTGAAAAAAGCATGGCAGGAGTTGGCCACGATGTTACTGTGGATACCGGTACCGATGCCAATATCGGTACCGATGTCGGAGTCGAGCCCGACAGACATCGGAGCAGTCATCGGTGACAGTTCAATCGGTACCGAGGTAACTGAAAACCTCCGGCTACTATCCTCGGTACCGAGCCTCCGGTATCGATCGGTGTCGGTACCAAAACCTACTGGTACCCAGTCTTCCAGACTGGAAATCTATTCCAAACTCGGCATCGAGGGCAGAGAGCCTGATAAACGAAGCATGGAAGGCACCGACCGTAAGGGTAATGAGGACATCGGTACCGACTTCGGTACCGTGTCTGATACCGGTGAATGAAGGTCAACCAGTGGCAACTCAATCGGCCTCGGGTGAACCGAGAGTTGCGGATCCGAGTCATCGGAACCGAGCCTTCGGTACCACCGCGAGACGGTACCAAGGCGAGTCGGTACCCAGTCCTCCAGACTGGAGATCGATTCCAGACTCGGCATCGAAGGAAGCGAGGCTGTCTATGCACATCTGGAGGGTACCGATGTCGGTGGTAGTATCAGTGTTGATACCGATAATGGAAAGTCAATCTGGGGAGTATCCACCGGTCCCGAAGGCACCGAGGACGCCAGATGACGATCCCTGGTGAGGAGTGTTTCATACAACACCAGTGCCGATGCCGGGGTATCGGTACCGCTCGAAGCGGATGCCACCACCGTACACGGCTTAGGTATGTTCTGTGGGGGGTGAATCCCAGAAACAACCTGAAACCCCTTATACACTTTGGAGACCAAAGACTCCCGCCGGGATTTTGAAGCCAGTGGGACGTCGAGGGCAAGACCGCAGCCGTCTACATGCTGTGCATGAAACCTACCACTCGAGGACTGGCTAGTCTTAACAGACTGTTTGTGAGTTACCTGATCCTGTGTGGAAGAAGAAGGGGACGGTGCCCCGAAGTTGGAGGGCAACCGTGTATCGAGGGAACCTCGATGTTGAAGACGTCTTCTCACCAAACTGTTGTCAGGACCCAAGCAGGTTAGACGCCGACTTCGAGGGTCTAAAAATAAAGTTGTACCGCCACAGTCTGAACATTTCTTGGAGAAAGTGTCTGGCGGTTCCATGAAGGAAAAAGAAGAGGTCTAAAAGGCCTAAGAGACCGTGGGACACTATGAAGAAAAAATATCCCGTGGAAAAGGAAGATTTTACAAGAAAAGAAAAGAAAAGAAAAGAAAAGAAAACACCGGCGGTACCGGTGGCGTCGGGAAGACAGCCGCGACCACAAGAAAACTAAGAAATAAGAACAAGAATTTTCTGCGGTGACAGGACGATGTCCTGCCGGCTCTGCGGAAAAACAAAAACTGAGGAGAGGCAGTTGGGAAAGGCGGGAAGGCAGCACGCAAGCGTGCTGGGATGCTTCCAAAAGCTCTTGATTGGACGCTGGGAAGCGTTCCCACGCAGACTCCGTCGGTACCGACGTACCCATATGTGAAGACTCATTCCTGCTTTTTCCTGGAGATCTGGAATGAAATCATAAGCAAAGCCGCTGAGGCTCCATGGACAATCAGAACTATGATGAAACATCATAGCGCCACCTAGTTTACTGCTGATTCAAGAAACTCCAAACTCAGAGAGATGAAGTCACTCCAAAAGCTCAGACGAACACCTACATGGCCAAGCTACAAATACAACACCACAAAGCTGTCTCAGGGAAGCAATAATCCATTTTGTAATAAGATTAATATTGGTTGTTACTATTTGAGTAAAGTATAGTACAGGGTTTGATTTGGATTTTGGATTATTGCTTCCCTGAGACAGCTTTGTGGTGTTCTATTTTAGTATTTGCTGTTATGGAAATTGCATGGAAGGAGTCCTTTAGCTATACATCTGAGAAAGCTGCAGAAATTTTAAAATTACCACCCTTATTAGGGGCAGATGTTAAAGGATATCCAGATTGGGAATCATTTCTAGTTAAATCTAAGTGCAGTGTGAGGTTGGAGCTGCACAGTGTCACGCTAGCAGAATACTGTAGGAAAGAGGTGATTCCTACTGGTTTGCGTATACGGAAAGCTCCGGGAATGCTTTTAGAAGATGATGCTTTTGTGAATCGATGGAATAGCATTCTCAACAAATGTTCCCTGGACTTAATGTTACTGGTGATTGAGACGGCACATGCTAAAAATGTATCTTTGAAAGAGGAATTGGAGAATGATCTTGCTGATTTGAAAGATACTGAAGAATTTACAGTGAAACTGGAAGAATTTACTAAAGCTTTAGACAAATACAAGAATGATTTAAAACAAGCTAAGATTAAAAATTTTCTGAAGGATGAGAAGCGAACAAAGGAAGGTCCTGTTTATAATTGGAATCTTCGACGTAGACAACAGGGTACTTACTGGAGAAATAGTAATAGTGATTCATCCACTTTTTCATCCGACTCTACTGGGAATAGCACGAAGTTTGACCTTAAATCTCGCCCTAAAGGGCACAAAACTGTAGATCCGGTAGTGGAAAAACGAGATAAATCTGGGGATTTTCCCGGGTATTCAACACGATCCCGGAAGAAGGAGGACGGGGTAACATTCCAGTAAAGTCGGTGGTTATTAATCTGTCTAAGGTTATTTTGACATCAGCACAAATGAATTTATTATCTAAAGGTTTATCTTATGTTTACGGTCCTCATTATGATAGTTTTTCTAGTAGAGTTACTATTGAGGGTTTAGTTCGCTCCCTTCAGTTAAAATGTTTTTTTAAGGATAGACCTAGTCCAGTAGACTTGTCAGTTGTTAAGCTTAAATCAACTTGGTGCCCTCCCGGCCCTTTAGATCCAATATTGTATACCTTTAAAAATCTTGTGCTTTCAGATTTGAGAGTATTAGAGGGGTCTTTCTGTAATACTCCTAAAAATTTATCAAAAGCTGAATTTCTGGCACTTCAGGAATTACAGGCTATGACTAATATTGTTATTAAACGAGCCGACAAGGGTGGCGCCGTGGTAGTGCTGAACTCTGTAGATTACCATAATGAGGTTATGCGACAATTAAATAATGAGGGGAATTATTTAAGATTGAATTTTGATCCTACAGAGGAATTACAAGTGTTGGTTAAGGAGCTGATTACCCAGGCTGTTGAGCAAGGTTTTTTGACGGATAAAGAGAAGGCTTTTTTGAATCCGCTTAATCCGAAAGTGCCTGCTTTCTATATTTTACCTAAAGTGCATAAAAGTTTAGTATCTCCACCAGGCCGGCCGATTGTGTCTAGTAATGATTCTTTGTTAGAATTTATAGGTAAATATTTGGATAAAGTTTTACAACCAGAGGTATGCAAGTTGCCTTCATTTTTGCGAGATACTACTCATTTTTTGCAAATTTTGGCGGAGATGGATTGTTCTTCACAGATTACTTTAATGACTAGTCTGGACGTTGCTTCTCTTTATACTTCAATTACACAGCTAGAGGCACTTGAAGTTTTACGTTCAATCTGGGACGCACGCCCTACACCACATGTAGTTCCTACTTCCTTTCTAGTTGCATTGGCTGAATTGGCCCTACAGAAGAATTATTTTGTGTATGGTGATAGTTTTTATCAGCAGATTTCAGGCACTGCCATGGGCGCTACCTTTGCTCCGGCTCTTACAAATCTTTATATGGGAGTTTTTGAAACTCAATATGTTTATTCTTCTTTATATGCCATCTATATAGTTAAATGGTTTCGATATATAGATGATATATTTCTTCTTTGGCAGGGGACTTCTAGTCAATTGAATGAATATTTGGAGTATTTAAATGGCTGTGTCCTGTATTTCATTTGAGATGATTGCACATACCCATAAAATTCATTTTTTAGATGTGCTTGTCTCTAAAACACCTATTGGTTTTGAGACTACATTATATTCTAAACCTACAGATAGGAATACAATATTACACTTTGGTAGATTTCATCCGTTGCATTTACGAAGAAATTTACCGTATTCTCAATTTTTACGCTGCCGCCGGATCTGCTCTACTACTGCAGAATTTAAAATAAAGGCACGTGCTATGCAGCAGAAATTTCTTGATAGAGGGTACCCTATGGAAATTATTTCACGGGCTTATAGGCGAGCACGTTATAACCACAGGGAGTGGCTATTGGCACCTACAGATACTAGTGTAGAGACAGGACAAGTGATTACTTGTGTATTACAACATTCTAGTTTGTCTCGACGTATAGTGTCTACCTTGCAGAAGAGATGGACATTGATCAATTCACATCCTATATTAAAGGATTGTCAGCTGTGGGTGGCATACACTAGGGGGTGCAATCTTCGAGATGCTTTGTGCCCCGCTGTATTACGTGTATCTCCAACTACAGAACCTTCTAAATGTCATGTGCGATGTCAAAGATGTACGTATTGCAGTTTGATGGCCAATGAATTATGTGCTGCCTTTGTTAAGAGGGGGTGTACTCCCCGATTACGAGTTACCACTACCTGTAACACTACATTTGTGGTTTATGCCTTGTGGTGTTCATGTCCTTTACTGTATGTGGGGAAGACTTCTAGAGCTTTAAAAGTGAGGATGGCAGAACATAAATACAGTTTACATAAACAGCGTGCTGACACTCCATTAGTGCAGCATTGTATAGAGTTTCAGCATAACTTTGAAGATCTTCAATGTACTATAATTGATCATGTTCCTTTTAATATCCGACGGGGTGATCGAGGAAAACAACTGCTACAATTGGAACAACGCTGGATTTATAAACTGAACTCTTTGCATCCAAAAGGACTCAATGACAAGAATGAGTAGTCTCTGTTTCTTTAATTCTGTTGCACACTGTGTAGCAGTGGCCATCTGTGTGTTCTGCTGGCTGGCCTCTGTAGCTCCGCCTCCTGCTTCTGTGCTGTTGATGTGGCAGATTTTGATTGGTGGGTGAGTGTTTTTAGTGTCGGTTAGTTGCTGGGGTGTGGTTTTCAACATGAGGAAAAGTTTGTTAGACCTAGGCTTTTTTGTTCCATTGCTGTAAGCCCTTTTGATAAAGCCTTTTGGCGAAACGAAAGCTTGCGTCAAGGACAAGCATGGAGAGTTGAAGTTTTAAGTCTAGAGCCTGAAAGAGAAGTGTTTTTCCTCAAGTTCTGGCTGGTTCATTGAGCTGGCTTTGGGCAGTGTGCTGAAGAGCCGTTGGGTTTGGTCCCGTTGAGACTGTGTGCTGTTTAAGCTGCTTACTTCAGATAAGTACAGTGTGCTCTTATTTGTGAGCCTATATTTACATGGGAGTAATTCTGTGTTATGTTTTTTCAGCTTTGGGACTGCACTGATGACTCCAGATGTACTGCCATGATTATTCAAGTTAGACGCTTTTAATGGGTGTGTGTTATTTATGTGGTGAATCTTTGTGAAGATTACTGGATATAGGTTCCTGAGTGAATTGTTTGGGGTGTATTAAGTTTGTAAAATTGGCTGTATTTATTAGGTTGGATGGTATAGGCCAGTGATGGCTAACCTTTTTGAGCCCGAGTGCCCAAACTGCCGCACAAAACCAAAGAATTTCCTCAAAGTGCCAGCACGTCAATTAAAGCCCCATTTGCATAAGGTGCTTCATTTGCATAAATATTTGCATAATGTTACCATACACTAACTTTTAGTAAACATGCCTCTTAATGAGTATATGGATAAAGAAAGACTAAAAGGTTTCTACATTACTATAATCCAGTACCAACCGCCAGGCACATTAGGAACTACTACAAACGCTGCCCATTTAGAACCCATAGCAAACCCGCCGTATCCTAACAGCACTACCAGGACTCACAAAGCACCATACTCTACCTATCAAAAGGCAACACTGCAAATATTAAACCAATACATCTCAGAGAACAACAATACATGACCTACTGGGGAAAGAACAAGTGGCAATGTCAAATAGGAATTATATAAACAGAATACCTCAGCTCAGTTACACATGCAGAACAGACCATCACCAAACAAGGAATCACAATTTAGAAACAGGAAGACAATAATTAAACTGGGAACCCCAAAAGCCAAACTTGGAATATACAACAACACTGTAGAAATAAAACTATATATTAATTTCCTCTTGTACTAAACAAAGCGCAAAAATTAATGATGCACATTTCCCAGAGCTGACATATTCCAGTTAATAAATTCAAAATAAAGAGATATTTTTCTACCTTTTGTGCATTTTTTTTCAGTTGCAATTGCTCCAGCCACTTTCTTCTGGTTTCTTCGTGTCTTCTGCTAACTCTCCATCTGCTGTCCATTTGTCCTTTCTTCTGTCTTCTTGTTTTTTTTTTCCATTCTCTCTCTACATCTGCTTTAACATACTAATCTTTCTCCTTTGGCTCTTTCCTCATTCCTATTTCATCTACTCAAAATTTACCCCTCCATCCTCAATCCCCACTTACTCTCCCAATACCCGGCCAATTGTAGATTTTTTATCCCTCCCACACAAAATATTTTTCCCCTCTCCATTTTACTCTCCCAGCCCCATCCCATTCTAATCCTCCCCCAACACCAGCTCCCTTCTAGTTCCAGCCTCACCCAGCATCCATTCCCTTCTAGTCCCTGCATCAGCCCATTTCCAGTCCTAGCAGCCCCCCAACCCAATACCAGTCCTATCCCCCCCTCATCAACCCACTTCCAGTCCTAACCCCCCATCACCCCATTTTCAGTTTAAGCCCCCCCCCTATAACCCATTACCAGTCCTAACCCCCCACTTCCAGTCAGCCCCCCATAGCCCATTGCCAGTCCTAACCCCCCCATCAGCCCACAGTCCATTACCAGTCCTAACCCCATCAGCCCACCTCAAGTCCTAACCCCTCCCCATCAGCCCATTTCTTGTCCCAGCCCCCCCATAGCCCATTATCAGTCCTAAACCCCCCCATAGCCCATTACCAGTCCTAACCCCATCAGACCACCTCCAGTGTTAACCCCGCATCAGCCCTTTTAAAGTCCTTACCACACCCAACAGCCCACCTCAAGTCCTAACCCCTCCCCATCAGCCCATTAGCAGTCCTACCCCCCCCTAGCCCATTAGCAGTCCTAACCCCCCCTCTCTAGCCCATTAGCAGTCCTAACCCCCCCCATAGCCCATTACCAGTCCTAACCCCCCTCACCCCATTTCCAGACAGCCCCCATCAGCCCACAGCCCATTAGCAGACCTAACCCCCCATTGCCCATTAGAAGTCCTAACCCCCCCTCCTAGCCCATTAGATGTCCTAACCCCCCCCTCCTAGCCCATTAGCAGTCCTAACCCCCCCCTCCTAGCCCATTAGCAGTCCTAACCCCCCCCAGCCCATGAGCAGTCCTAACACCCCCCTCTCTAGCCCATTAGCAGTCCTAACCCCCCCCCCATAGCCCATTACCAGTCCTAACCCCCCATCACCCCATTTCCAGACAGCCCCCATCAGCCCACAGCACATTAGCAGTCCTCACCCCCCCTAGCCCATTAGCAGTCCTAACCCCCCCCCCCCCCCCGGGCAAATTTAAAAACAGAAAAAGCGGGCTCTGGCTGCTGCCGCGGACGCGGCAGCATGCAGTGTCCCGCGGGGCCCCCTCCGCCCGCTAAGCCCCTCTGCAAGGGCTTTCAGATTCGCGAGGGAGACAGCGTCTCCCTCGCGTCTCTGTTAAGCCCGCAGGGGCTAATGGGAAATTTCCCATCAGTCCCTCGCGTCTAAAGGGGCTGATGGGAAATTTCCCATTAACCCCTGCGGGCTTAACAGAGACGCGAGGGAGACGCTGTCTCCCTCGCGAATCTGAAAGCCCTTGCAGAGGGGCTTAGCGGGCGGAGGGGGCCCCGCGGGACACTGCATGCTGCCGCGTCCGCGGCAGCAGCCAGAGCCCGCTTTTTCTTTTTTTGCGGACCTTCACGCGTGCCAGCTGCAAGGCCTTCGCGTGCCACAGCTGGCACGCGTGCCATAGGTTCGCCATCGCTGGTATAGGCTATTTGACCTGTGATGTGAAGCGTCTGCTATTTCCCTATAGTGACTTGTCACTGTATGAGGGATATTAGCCATCCTGAGGTCATTTTTGCCTGCTAAAAGAAATTATTGTAATAAGATTAATATTGGTTGTTACTATTTGAGTAAAGCATAGTACAGGGTTTGATTTGGATTTTGTTTCAAGCTACAAATACACCATGATCTAACCAAAAGAACAAAGAAAGGTTATCATTCCAAACTCCTTCTGACCTCAAACTGCCCCAGGGAGCTCTTCGAAATAGTAAAATCACTTACAACTTACCCTTATAAAAAAAACACAATTGAAACAAGCTTCCCCCCACAAACACTACCTGACTACCTCCGCAGTAAGACAACTGCAAGCAATAACAGTGCTCCATCACTTCCATCATATCTAGAGCCTACTCCCACCCCTTCCTCGTGGACAAGCTTCAACCCTATTTCGACTGACCAAACCGAGAACATCATATCCTAACTCAACACTACTACCTCCCCGCTCGACCTGTGCCCAGTAAGTTGGATCAAGGTTTCCTGTAACAATTTAGGCCCCTTCATCCTCAGGATGGAACAACCATTAGGAGTGTAGTAGCAGCCTAGTGGTTAGAGCACTGGCTTGGTAACCAAGAGACCATTAGCACTCCTTGTGGCCTTGGGCAAGTCACTTAAACCTCCACTGCCTCGGAAGAAAGGCCCGGCAATCAACTTCGTCACACTGCCAAGAAAATCCAGGAGTTGTCGTCACCAGGAGTCAGCATTAACTCAAAGGCACAAAAATAAATCCTCAGGATAACCCAGCTATCACTAATGTAGGGCCACATGCTCACCAGCCTCAAACATGCCTCTATTTGCCCGATTCTCAAGAACTCCCTCCTCGACCCAAACCTCCCTCCTCATACAGGCCCACTGCAAGCCTACCTTTCCTGGTGAAGATCATTGAGAAGGTGTTGCAACACCAACTACTGGATTACATCAACTCCCACTCACATTTGACCCGCAGCAATATGGCTTTAGACAGGTGTTCTCAACCCTGTCCTCAGGACCCACCTAGCCAGTCGGGTTTTCAGGATAACCACAATGAATATGTATGAGAGAGATTTGCATACACTGCCTCCATTATATGAAAATCTCTCCCATGCATATTCATTGTGGTTATCCTGAAAACCCGACTGGCTAGGTGGGTCCCGAGGACAGGGTTGAGAACCCCTGCTTTAGACCAAAGCATGGAGTAGGAACACTCCAGAGCACTTACTGACAATCTCATTAGGGGCATGAACAAATCACATCAAGGGTTTAGCTTTTCCTTGACATTGCATCTGCATTCAACTTGGTGAATCACAACATTCTTATTTCGCTTTTATGCTCACTGGGACTAAAGATACTACTCTAAAGCACAGTTACTTACCTGTAACAGGTGATCTCTGGGAACAGCAGGAATTAGTCTTCACATATGGGTACGTCGGTACTGACGGAGCCTGCACGGGAATGCTCCCCAGCATCCAATCAAAAAGCTTTTGGGAGCATCCCTCGCGCCTGCACGCTGACTTCCCGCCTTTCCCACTGCCTCTCCTCAGTTGAGTTTCATAGCTGAGACAGAAGGAGAGAAAGAGGAAAGGAGATAGATAGATACAACTCCTAGGGGAGATGGGTGGGTTGTGAAGACTAATTCCTGCTGTTCCCAGAGATCACCCGTTACAGGTAAGTAACTGTGCTATCTCCAGGAACAAGCAGGAATGAGTCTTCACATATGGGGACTCCCTAGCTATGGGTGCCAGGGGAGATCCCATAAAATGCGTATCCCTGGAACAGGACGGCATTTCCCAACCTGGATCCCCGGCATCCCCTGAGGGATGGGGGGTAGGAGTTGAATAGAGAAGAGCTGTAGAGGAACAGCGAATCTAAAGACTACAGAGAAAAAGTCTTTAGAATGTATGTCAAATATCATTAAAATATTTAATGAACTAGTACAATATAGAGCTTACCTACTGGATTGTAGGAAGTAGAACTGTGATGGAGTGTACTGTGGATGCAGTAGCGGAATCCTCAAGGTAACTTCACAGCAGTGAGGATGAAGTTCCAAACCTGGAATGGGCAGGTGACCAAGGTGTCAACTGGGGTAGGAGAAGAACGGCAGGTCTTCAATGGAAAGCTTTATGGGAAAAAGCTGAAAACTCTTTTAGGTACAGAGTTATTAACATTGAGGACTAAAAGAAGAAGACTGACCGATCTGGAGAATTAGCCCAGTCCTGAAGGGAAGAGGGGGTATGGAAAAAAGCCCCTATTCCCAAGGAGAACAGAAATGTACTCAGAAATACTGAAGATGTACACTGTCTTTCCTAGCTGGTAAGAGATAGGAAGACATTGAAGTTTGATACTTCATAGACAGGGAGATCTATAACAAAACCAGAAGCTGTTGACATCACAGCAATAATTGTATGTATAACCGCTCCCACATACTGAGCCGTATGGGAGTAGGCAAGTGGACTGTCTGGACCCCTTAAGAAGGGAAAAACTTTATAGCACAGTTAGGGAGGTAGCAGGTAATACTTAGCATCCTATGGACATCTCCCAATGGGTATATTATATATATATGGAGAGACATACCTAGCTATATATATGTGCATATATGTCTAGATATGTGTGATGTCATATTTTAGATATATATATTTAGATATATATATATATATATATATATATATATATATATATATACACACACACATACACATGACTTATGCCCACACAGACTACAGAAAGATGTATGTATAGGACATATACATACATGAATATAAGTCTGAGGATACATGCCTAAAGCTGAGCCCCACAAAAACATTCACAGGAGGAATGTGAGGGGAAAAGATTCATCTAATAATGAGGGGGTAAAAACCACCTGAACATATATAAAGAATCTATTTCTGCGGTGCAGGAATGTGGTTCAGTGGAATAACCGGTATGGTTGCGTGAAAAAACACAGGGTAATAGCCGTCTGGCAAGAGCACGTCAGGAGTACGTTAGGACTCTGGCATGTCCAAAGGACAAAAAAACGCATAGACTAAGATACCAGGATGACCCAGCCAAGGGACACAGGGGTATCATGTACAGCAAGAGAGTATGCGTTGTCCAAGTGGAGCAGAAAAACATAAAACCAAGCTGCAAGGAAAAAAGGGGTAGATTCCTGCAAGATTGGGAACTCCTTGGACATTCACGCCATGGAATGATTATATAAACCTTTTCTACTATATGGGAAAAACCCTCAGAGACAAAGTTCAATGCTCTGTAGCAAGGGCCCATAGTAGAAAGCTTCTCTGAAGATTGCAGAGAGCATTGTGCAGGAGAATTATAAGAGAAAACTGACAGAAGTCAGGTGTGTTGCCACATCCTAGGAAAGGATATGGCTAGAAGAAGATAACCTGCAGTGAGTAGTACTATGCAAGATAGTTGAAAGTAGCTTGCAATGAGTATTAAAGTAATCACTGGAACTCCTGCATACACAGCAGCTGAACAAAACAGCAGAGGGGATAGGGAGATATTCACGTCCCTGTCTGATGAGTTGTTCAGAGCATGCATTGAAGGATAACAAAAAATCTACACTGGAAGAAAGAGAAGTGTTTCAGTATGGTACCAACCCAAGCAGGGGAAACCCTGGAAGAGAGGGGGTTGGAAAGTGACTTACCATATGGCAAGTCAGCTGAAGGAAAAGATGTCCATGTGGGGACAGAAACTATCATGGGATAGTTGTAACCTCCCTTCGTAGTAGTAAGAAGGGGAGAATTCTGTAACCCATGGACAAAAGTATCCTAACAGCTTAGCATATTGAAAGGGAAAAAACCAGTGTAGGGTTTGAGAATAAACTTCTGCTAAGAAGAAGTTAGCTGTAGAGAGCAACATACCGGAACCTATGGTTGCTGGTTATGATTAGACTGGCTAGAGTCTGGAGACTTCAGATTAGGATGAGATGTCCCTTGTTTGGGTACATCTGGAGGATGGGCAGAAGGGTGAAACCTTCTTTTCTTAGGGAAAGAAGGTTTGGCAGGACATTTCCTACGTCCTGGGTTAAAAGAAGGCTTAGGATGGTTTCCAGAACCAGGGAAGTCAGTGGAGCAATGAGCAACCTGACGTAAAGCCTCTTTATTGAAGAGATTTTCTCCAGTACAGGGAGAATTACCCAGTGTATGTTGTGCCCATCTGCTCAAGTCTGAAGCTTGCAGCCAGGCTGTACGACGTGCTCCAATGGCAATAGCAGAGGATCTGCTAACAGACTCAAAAGAGTCTAAAGAAGCACGAGAAAGAAACCAAGAGATATTCCTGCTATGATTAAGAAGCAAGGAATAGTCAGTGGCCTTAGGTTCTGACAAAAAAGGGGACAAAAGAGATAATGTCTCTGTGACCTCCTGAAGTGTCAGACTCATATAAAAAAATATATGAAATAATTCTTGAAGCCAGCATAGAAGTTTGGAAGGTTTGACGTCCAAAGGCATCAAGTGCTTTAGATGCACGACCTGGCGGATAAGAAGAATGCTTCTTCTTGCTTCTTACCTTCCTCATTGCTGATTCCATTACAATGGAATGATGTGGAAGTTGTTTTTTCTGAAATCCCGGAGAGGGAGGCACCTGATACAGAACATTAATGGCTGTAGAAGGCGAAGGAACCTTTAAAGGTGATTCCCACATCCTCAGAAGAAGATACTGCAAAGAATGATGTAAAGGAAGCATTATAGTTTCCTTTTCTGCAGGATCTTGGCCAAGAGTAGAGCCAGGAATAGGAATGGCAAGAAAGGTTGCCATGTCAAGGAGAAATTTCTGAAAAGAAGGATCTCCAATAGGAACTATTCCTGGGTAGGCTGAGGTTGAAAGAGCAGCTTGAGCACCAGAAGACATAGTGGACTGGTGCAGAAAAAATCCTGCTAGATGGACAGTGATACTGACAGTTCTGATTTGAGGCAGTTAGTACTGCATCGTCTTTGCCCGGTATCGATTCCAAGCTAGGCATAGAAAGGATCGATGGCACCGATGGAACTGTAGGAATCGACATCGATACCGGTATCGAAGACGATAATGTCATCGAAGCAGTAATCGGGGGCTGCTGAAGCGGTACCGAGGTAGCCAGAGAACCTTGGTGAATATCCTCGGTACTGCGTAGTCGGAACCGATATGTATCGGTTCCGAAACGCGTTGGTATCATCTAGACTGGATATCGATTCTAGTCTCGGCATCGAAGGGAGAGAGTCTATCGATGCATGTCTAGAAGGTACCGACGTTGGTGGTGGTATCGGCGATGCCGATACAGGAGAGTCAATCGGAGTCGTATCGATCGGTTCCGAAGGTACCGAGGACGTCCGAAGACGATGCCTGGTGAAGAGAGGAACACTCGACACCGGCACCGATGTCAGGGTATCGGTACCGCTCGAAGCCGGTACCAACCCCGAGCATGGCGAAGATACAGGAAAGTCAATCTGGATCGTATTGATCGGCCCCGAAGGTACCGAGGATACCAGATGACGATCCCTGGTGAAGAGTGGAGCACTCGACACCAGTGCCGGTGCCGGGTTATCGGTACCGCTCGAAGCGGATACCACCCCCGAGCACGGCTCAGGTATGTTCTGTGAGGGGTGAGCCCCAGGAACAACCTGAAACCCCGTAAATGCTTTGGAGCCCGAAGACTCCCGCCGGGGTTTTATTGCCAATGAGGGCAAGGCCGGAGCCGTCATGCTGAGCATGAGACTTACCCTTCAAGAATTGGCTAATCTTAACAGACTGTTTGTGGGTTACCTGATCCTGGAGAGAAGAATAAACCGGTGTCCTCACCTCAGGAGGAAAAACGGTATTGAGGGAAACTCGAAAAAGAGAAGGTCTCTGCCCAATAATACAGCCTGATGGATCAGGGAAAAAAGGGTCAGGACCCAAACAGGTTAGACACCAAGCATTGGAGTCTAAAAAGAAAACTAAGTTTCCACAGTGAAGGCACCTCTTAGGGGAAGAAGGCTCCATGTTAGAGAAGCCTGGTAGGCCCAAAAAGTTAAAACAAAAACTGAGGAGAAAAAATTCTCTAAGTTTAGAAAAGAAAAGAATAAAGCACCGGCGGTACCGGTATCGGCGGGAAATACAGCCGCGACCACAAGAAAACAAGTAAAATAAGAATTTTAAAGAAAAACGTTTCTGCGGTGACAGGAGGACGTTCTGTTGGCTCCGCGGAAAAACGAAAACTGAGGAGAGGCAGTGGGAAAGGCGGGAAGTCAGCGCACAGGCGCGAGGGATGCTCCCAAAAGCTTTCTGATTGGATGCTGGTGAGCATTCCCGTGCAGGCTCCGTCGGTACCGACGTACCCATATGTGAAGACTCATTCCTGCTTGTTCCTGGAGATAATGGTTTCATTTGTACCTCACAAACAAAATCAGATCATTTGAGGAACACCATACAATCAACAAGGAGTCCTCCACGGATCTGCTTCATCATCCCTTCTATTCAATATTTACCTCCAACTCATTTATTTATTTTATTTATTTTGCGTACATTTATATCCCGCTGCTTCCAGTGATCAGCAGCGGTTGTTACACATGGTAAGGTTGGCTGTACTGGCCAGAATTAAGGCTGTATACAAACTGATTTAGGGAGGGGGGGAAGCACAGCAAAAACACAGGTTACAGGCTTACAGTTGATTGTTGTTGAGGTTCACCCAAGGTACATTATATACATATATAGAATTGACAGGTTCACACAAGGTACATTATATACATATTTACAATTGACAAGACTGTTAAAACTTTATAAGTGATCCGAATCTGCATATTTACACGTGGCCGCGTGTAGCTCATGAGGTAAGGTTGTAATGAGATTGGAAAAGGTGCGTCTTAAGCTCTTTTCTAAAGTCCTTTATATCACAGATTTCACGCAGATCACTTGGCAACCGATTCCATCATACAAATCACACAATGTACTCTATCACATATATGACATAATGCTACATAAACCACATATCCCCCTCCCATACCACTTTACTATCATGTTTCACAGCAGTCACAAGCTAGCTAGCCAATCACAACCTCTTGATAAAACTACAACAAAACTGAAGTCCTCCACATCATAAGAGATCCAACCTTCCACCCCCATCATCTCTGACAATTCCTGGATCCCCTGAAACCAGCTTGGCAGTTGAATTCAAGTACATTACATAGGCATAACTCTGGACCACAGACTCACCATACAACCCCCACATTAACGCTGTAAGAAGCACATATCACAAAATAAAAGTGAGATACACCTAACTTCAACCATTACTAGACTCAAATGACTGCTGCACAATCTTACAAACCCTGCTATTCCCACATCTGGACTTGCCTAAATTTGCTTTACGGCCACTTCAACTGGAACAAAGCACAGCTGCCCACATTATACCTGGTGCCTTTAGATTCAAACACATCACACCAGTCCTAAAGGAACTGCACTGGCTCCACAATCAGCTGAACAAAATATAAGGTCCTTCTGACCATTTTAAGATATCCCATAATTTATTCTCAGAATACCTACAATAGATCTTACACAAAGTGTCAAACATCAGATCCAGACACACGAGTAAGCAAACCATCTTTACAATACCCTTTGTTAAAAACAAGGTGTACTCAATCCATCTCCATCTGTGCCTTCTCCTTATTCGCACCAACCATCTGGAACAACCTACCTGACAATATATATTCAATCGCAGATCTAAGCAACTTCCTGAGGACCTCAAAACTCATCTCTTCAAGGAATACTTCAACAGTGCAACTTGATCATTCCCTCTCGCAGTCGTCTCCTCTCCTTATGTCCTGCTCCCCAGTAACACCCCCCTACCTGACACTGCAAACAATGCCATGCTGGTCTTCCTAAGAAGCGCTTAGTTCTTTGTAGTTCACATAATCTGTAAAATTTGTTTAATTCTCTCTCTCCGTCTCCATGTTAAACACGCCTTGTTTCATGTACTAGCTGAAACTTAACTGTAAACCACTGACTATTAAATAAAAGCGGTATATAAAAATAGATAAATTAGAAGAAAAAATAGCCAATGCAGTAAGGGGGGGGGGGCGCGACAAGATAGTTTTAAACATGTGTGAGGAAGATGTGCAAAAGTGGAATTGGCAGACTCAAGGGTGAAGGGGAGGAATATGTAAAAGCTGATGAGAATAAAGCAGAATTGCTTAAATATTTTTATTCTGTTCATAGATGAAGAGCAAGAAGCAAGACCTCATAAAACACCCACAAATAGGAACAGAAGTGAAAGGGATCTTGAACGATTTTTAGAAGACTGTTTGAGAGGATCTAGCTAAACTAAAATTAGACAAACCAGTGGGATCGGATGGGGTACATATGAGAGTACTGAAGGAACTTGTGAAAGTTGTAGTGGCTCAACTGTCTGACCTTTTCAATGCATCTTTAGTCCAGCGTGGTCCCAGAGGACTGGAGAAGGGTGAACATGGTCCCTTTAAACAAAAGTGGAAGTAAGGATGAGATTGAGAACTACAAGCTGGTTAGTCTGACCTCTGTGGTGAAAAAATTCATGGAAACGCTGCTTAAATAGAGAATAGAGATGCTTCTGGAAGCTGCATGGTCTTACTAGAGATAGGTCTTGTCAGACAAATTAATTTCTTTGACTAGGCGACCAGAGAACTGGACTGAGGGAGAGCCCTAGTTGTGGTGTACTTAGATTTCAGTAAAGCCTTTGAAACAATTCTGCACAGGCGACTTATAAATAAATTGAGCACCCTAGAGATGGACCCTAAAGTGACTGACTGGTTAGAAATTGGTTGAATGGGTGGGTAACAAAGGGTATAGGTAAAAGGAGCTCACTCTGAGAAGTATGTTACCAGTGGTGTGCCGCGGAAATCTGTCCTTAGTCCAATTCTCATTAACATTTTTGTTAGTAATATTGTGGAAAGGCTGTCGGATAAGGTTTGCCCCTTTGTAGATGATACCAAAATCCACAATGGAGTAAATACTCAGAAAGGAGTAGATAACACAAGGAAGAATCTAGTGAAGCTTGAAGAATGGTCAAGAATTTGGTAGCTGAGATTTAATGCTAAAAAATGCAGGATCATGCATTTGAGCTGCAAAAATCCAAGTGAGCGGTACAGTATAGGGGGTTAAGTATTTCTGTCCACAAAAGAAGACCGGGACCTGGGCGTGATCATTTCTGATGATTTTAAGGTGGTTAAACAGGTAGAAAAGGCAACAGCGAAAACCAAAAGGATGCTTGGGTGCAAAGGGAGAGGAATGGCCAGCAGGAAGGAGGAGGTGATTGTGCCTCTGTATAAAGCTTTGGTGAGACTTCATTTGGAGTATTGTGTGCAATTCTGGAGACCACACCTTCAAAAGGATATGAACCGGGTGCAGTCTGTGCAGAGGATGGCTACCAAAATGGTTGGTGGGCTTCAACAAAAGGCATATGGAGACAGACTTAAATATCTCAATATGCATACTTTGAAGGAAAGGCAGGAGAGAGGAGATACAATAGACATTTAAATACCTCTGTGGCAAAAATGCACAGGAGAGCCTCTTTCAATTGAAAGAAAACTCTGTAGAAGGGAGCACAGGAAAAACGTGAAGGGGATAAACTCAGGAGTAATATGCAGAAACATATTTTTACGGAAAGATGTATGGATTAGTCTCCTAGTGGAGATAGCAAAGATGAGGAATGTATTTGAATTCAAGAAAGCATGGGGCAAACACAGAAGATCTCTAAAGAAAAAAAAGGGACAAAAGTACTGTAGTTGGTATGGAAGGGTAGATTGGATAGGCTGTATAGTCTTTCTGCCATCATATTTCTATGTTCCTATATCTAATTCTTAAGTGGCAGTGTGTATCTACAAAAGTAAAGTGGCTGCAGAGGAAGTTGCAGAGTCCTGAACAGGGTGATGCACGGCAAAGGAAAATGAGCAGCTCCCTGATTGAAGAGCTGTGACTGTTGGCTACAGTCTGATGCATATGGATATTATTGCATAGGCTTATTACTTTCAGTTTGTATGGGCTGGGGTGTGAATATATAACTTTACATGTCTGGAGGGGTGACATGGGGATTAGGTGGGTAGGATGTTTGTAAGCTTGATGCAGCAAGCATGCAGGTGAAGTGGGGGGGGAGTGACAGGAGAATGAATGAATGAGCTGAGTTCAAGGTGGCAGCTCTACTGAGACGTCATATCTTTACTAGGTCTGTGCTAGTATTTTTTGGTGCTTTGGTTTGGGGAGTTTATAGGCGGTGTTATTTTCCTATGGGGAGCTAGAGGAGGAAGAAGGGAATGTTTAAGCATGGAGGTTATTATGGAGCTTGTGGTTTTGACTTTTTCCCCATATGGCGTTTACTATTCACATGGGGCCACCTTAAATGTGATAGAGTTAAACTATCTGCAGAAGCAGCAACTTACGTTTCCAAAAAAGAAAAATTTCAATTGGGATATGGTGTTCTTTCAAGAATCCCACTTGTTGCAGAGATACAATTATTTATTGAGGGATACACAAGTTTATTTTAGCTCTAACCAAGATGGTAAGAAAAGGGCTGGCGTTGCTATTTTGTTCAAAAACGATCTCCCAGTTTGCTGTCCATGTAGGTCTTGGATATGCTAAGATATTCTGATTCTTCAGGGAATATTCAGTTCATGTTTAGGTCCCAAACACTGATTAACTAGAATATTGAACCATGCTAAGAATTATATTAGAAGATAGGATAAAGGGGAATCTGCTAGGGATTTAAATTTGACTCGAGTCACTAAAAGACAAAGAGTTGGGAAGGGATTCCCTTGGATCAACGTGTAAAGCAGTTAAGTTTTATGACGTATTTTCAATTGACCAATGTGTGGCAAGTGATGTATCCCCAATCAGCAGAATTTTACATTTTCCTCGCATCCGTATGATAATTATCATACTATAATAGGCTTGATTTTACAGGACCAAGCTTGAATGCAAAATGCCAGATACACCTGTATTGAAGGTATTACTTGGTCTGATCATGCCCCAGTTAGGGGAAAATATGGTCTGCAAGTCATGGGAAGGGGAAGGATGTATTGGAGGCTTAACAAAAGCCTTTTGAATGATGTTGAGGCAGTGACTTTGGAGTCTATGGAACAAACTCAAAGCAATCATAAAAGGTCATTTTTTGATACGGGCGTCCGTGAAAAAGAAACTGATAAGGGAACAGGAAGATCAATTATATTACAAAAAATCCAACAATTGTTATTGGAGCATAAAAATAAAGGCTCACAGAAGGAACTTCCACTGTTAGGGAAACGGTCAGAGGAATTACTCATTTTGCAGCTATAGTCCAAAGATTTTCGATTAAAAGAGTTCAGCGGAAGTATTTTGAATTTGGACAATTCTAAGAATAGCTCTATTAGAGAGGGGGAAGTGATTGTATTTTGTGAAGCTGCTGAGCATCCCAATGGAATTACAAAAAGAGATGGAAGCTAAGAATCTTAAGGAGTATAATATTTATGTTATCAAGATAGTCTGAATTTGTCTCGTTTTGGAAACCTCTACTGAAGCAGAAATGCGGAGAGCAACTCTGTTGTGGTGTTTGTGTTATTTATTTATTTTATTTATATTCTCTTATATACCGTGCAATTCTGCATCAGTACGGTTTACATTGAACAAACTGAAATTACATTGAACAGGGCATTATAACTTGGAGATAACTATTTTACAGGGAACATGGGCTATGGAGGGTTAAGTGGCTTGCCCAAGACCACAATGAGCACCTGTGGGACTAGAAACCCCAGTCCTTCCGGCCCAAGGTTGCTGTCCTCTAGTGGGATTTGAACCCCCGACCTTCCGGCCTGAAGTACCTTGCCCCAAACACTAGACCACTCCTCCACTTGTTGGAACCCGATTGGGCTTGGACTTTAAAACTGTATTTTAGGAATGCTGCAAAATTGTTTTTTTGGTCAGAAAGTCTGGGTTTTTCCATATGTTTCTTATGTAACTCAAGCTAAAAGGAGGTTATTTCTGTCTATGCGCCCTGAGGTATTCTCAGTAGGTTTTTCCTATGTATTAAGATTTCTTTGTAAGTGTGTTAAGTCTGCATCATCTATATATATTTGTTATGATCCAAAGCATTTACATGCATTTTTGGATGCCAGAAACGTACCTGGATCTGTCTCAGTAACAGTGGTTCCCTTAGCAATCTCTTGCTTAGAAAGCATCATATACCCTGCCTAACGTGTCTACCAATACATCAGAGAACCTCCTGTAAAACTCTGGGCCAAAACCATCCAGACCTAGAGCTTTCCCTGATTGCACAGATTTCACCGCATCCAACACCTCAGAAGTTTCATGCGGCTTCTCAAAAAGATCTTTGAGTCTCCATTAGTTGCATCCTATCCAATTTGGAGAAGAAGCTCGTTATCTGTTCTGCAGAACAGATTATCTCAATTTGATATTGCTGAGAGTAATCCAGAATTGCCTCGTCTGAAACATAATTACTAACATTAAGCAATTTAATCATCTGGCTCTTATTACGAGTCTACTTACCTTTGAGATATTGTGCTAACAGGTGCCCTGCCTTATTGTTCTCTTCATAACAGAAAACCCACTGATTAAAAAGTGAAATACTTGCCTGTTGACTTAGAACAGAATTATATTCATATCTCAATATCTGAAGTTGCATCAAACAGCAACAGTCATACCTGGCACACAAGACGGTCTCCAGGTTCTTTATCCTAGCCTCCATCTCCTTAAGTGATTTGTTTCAGAGCTTGACTGCCTTATAGAATATCCAATAACTTCACCACAAACTACATACATCCCACCACATTTTAGGGGAAAAGTCCTCAAAATGATTATGAGCAAAGTAATACATACACACAGCCCAAACCACTGTACAAAACTCGTCCTGAAGCAAGTGGTTTAACCTTCACTGCCTCATGCTGGGCACATTAGATCGTACACCCAGGTCTAAAGTAACAGGAGTGTCATCTGAGATTGCAATACTACCAAACTTGGCTTCTAGTACAGATCTTTAGAGATTTTTTAAAAATCTATCTGCGAATAGAAATGGTGTGGGGCAGAATATAATGCAACTCTTCGTTCTTAGGATGCCATAACCTCCAGAGATCACAAAGATCAATCTCAAGACTTTGTGCGCTTTGGAGGGTCTCCAAGTACATTAAGACTGTCTGTCCATCAGTGGGTCTAATGGCAGATTAAGTGTAGCTACTCACCTATAACAGCAGGAATCAGTCCTCGCATATGGGTGATGTCAATGCCAACGGAGCCCGCCCGGTGCAAATCCTCAGCTTTTAAAGAAAGCCTTTTGGAGTTGCTACCATGCATGCGTGGTCCCCTTCCTGCCCAAAGGTGCCATTTTGCTCAGTCAAATGACATAGCTAAAAGACGGCAAAAAAACAAAGATAAAAGGACTGCAACTCCAAGGGGAGGAGGGAGGGTTGTGAGGACCAATTCCTGCTGTCCCAGGAGAACACCTGTTACAGGTGAGTACACTTTCTCCGGGAACAAGCAGGAAGTCAGTCCTCACATATCAGACTCCCCAGCTACAGGCAACCATGAACCTATAGCTCAAAAAAGGCTCCCTCATCGAGAGTTGCAAGCAGCCGCAATGACATCCGTATTACAAAGTAACAGGACTTCTGCGTCCAAAGGAATTAGCACTCCGGTAGCCTGAACAAAGAAGGGTCGGAGGGTAGGAGTTGCCTAGACCCCAAAAAGATTACAGAGCAGGGCCTGGCCAAAGGCACTGTCCCATTGGGACTCCCTATCCAGGCAGTAATGAGCTGCAAAGATATGAACTGAAGACCAGGTGGCAGCCTGGCAGATGACTGCCAGAGGAACAGAGCACAGGTGAGCAACTGTCGTCACCACAGCCCTGACCCGGTGCGCCGTGACACGGCCTTCCAGCAGAAGCCTTGCCTCCTCATAAGACTGGACAATACAGTTCACCACCCATGTGGACATCGTACGCTTGGTCACCGCCTCCCCCAGCCTACTGGGGTCGTGGGAAACGAAGAGCTGAGAGGCTTTCCGGTGGCCTCGAGTATGTTGAATGTAGAAGGACAGGGCCCTCCTACAGTCCAAGGTATGGAGGACCACTTCTGCCCGACTGGCGTGTGGCCTGGGAAAGAAGATAGGGAGGACCACCTCCTGGTTGAGGTGGAACAAGGACACCACCTTCAGAAGGAACTTGGGGTGCATGCGACGCATCATCTTATTCTTGTAGAACCTGGTATAAGATTTCTCCGCCACAAAGGCCTGAAGCTCACTCACCCTTCTGGCAGAAGTGAGCATGACAAGGAAAGCATAGTTACTCACCTGTAACAGGTGATCTCCGGGAACAGCAGGAATTTAGTCCTCACATATGGGTATCATCGGTACCGACGGAGCCTGTGCGGGAACGCTCCCCAGCGTCCAATTAGAAAGCTTTTGGGAGCATCCCACAGCGCCTGCGTGCTGCCTTTCCGCCTTTCCCAACTGCCTCTCTCCAGTTGAGTTTTAAAGCTGAGACAAAGAGAGAGAGGGAAAGGAAAGAGATAGAGAGATACAACACCTAGGGGAGGTGGGTGGGTTGTGAGGACTAAATTCCTGCTGTTCCCAGAGATCACCTGTTACAGGTGAGTAACTATGCTATCTCCAGGAACAACCAGGAATGTAGTCATCACATATGGGGACTCCCTAGCTTTAGGTGCCAGGGAGAGACCCCCGAAGTTGTGTGTTCCTGAATAGGGCTCCACTTCCCCCAATAGATCTCTGGCATCCTACCAGGGATGGTGGGTAGGAGTTGATTAGGTATGGAACAGGTGTTCTCCAACAGCCTGACCAAACAAGGCATCCCGGCGGGAGTCCTTGTCCAAGCAGTAATGGGCTGTGAAGGTATGAACCGAGGCCCAAGTGGCTGCTCGACAGATGTCGTTGATAGACACAGAGTGCAGATGAGCCATTGAGGCTGCCATGGCTCTCACATTGTGAGCTGTGACATGGCCCTCCAGAGAAAGGTTCTTACTCTGATAGGCGAAGGAAACACACTGAGCAATCCAGTTAGACAGTGTTCTCTTGGAGACTGGAAGTCCCAAATGAGAAGGATCAAAAGCAACAAAGAATTGAGAGGACTTTCTATGTTGCTGTGTTCTTTGTAAGTAAAAAGCTAAAGCTCTTTTACAGTCCAAGGTATGAAGAGTCCTCTCTGCATTTGATGCATGAGGCCTTGGAAAAAACAGAGGTAGATAGACCGCTTGGTTCAGATGAAAAGGCGAGACCACCTTTGGCATAAAGTGTGGATAAGTCCTAAGGACTACCTTGTCATGATGGAACCTTGTATAAGGTGGATCAGCTACTAGCGCTTGCAACTCACTAATGCGGCGTGCTAATGTGATTGCAATGAGAAAGATAACCTTTCAAGAAAGGAATTTCAAGGAGGTAGTAGCTAAAGGTTCGAAAGGTGGCTTCATGAGCTGCCCAAGAACCAGGTTTAAGTCCCATGCCACCGGTGGTGGCCTAATGGGAGGCTTAGTTAGAAGGCGGCCTCTCATAAATCTTGCTATAAAAGAGGATGAGAGGAAATAGGCTGTCCATTTAGAGGCTTAAAAGGAAGGCAGACGCGATCACAAAAAAGAGAGAAAGAATTCTTCTGCGGTGACAGGAACAACGACCTGCTGGCTCTGCGGAAAAAGAAGAACTGGAGAGAGGCAGTTGGGAAAGGCGGGAAGGCAGCACACAGGCACTGTGGGATGCTCCCAAAAGCTTTCTAATTGGACGCTGGGGAGCGTTCCTGCGCAGACTCCGTCGGTACCGACGATACCCATATGTGATGACTACATTCCTGCTTGTTCCTGGAGATAACCACCTTCCAGGAGAGATAACGGAGGTGACACATAGCCATCGGTTCGAAGGGCATCAGGGTGAGCTGCCCCAATACCGCACTGAGTTCCCATTCGGTCGCCGGAGGGCAGACCAGGGGCTTAGACAGGAGTAGGCCCTTTAGGAACCGGGACACCATTGGGTGAGCTAAGAGGGGCTTCCCGTCCACCTGGTGGTGGTTCGCCACTAGGGCAATGAGATGCACTATGACAGAGTTGGACTTGAGCCCCATACTGGAGAGGTGGATAAGGTATTGCAACACCATAACCACCGGGCAAGAAAAGGGGTCGACCCCCCCCCCCCGGCTCAGCGTACCAAAGTGCAAACCTGCACCACTTAAAAGCATAAGCCCATCTGGTAGATGCTCTGCATGAAGCCAGCAAAACATCCACCACATCCCTCAGGAGGAGGAGCGGGGCTAGTGTCACCTCTCAGCAGCCACACCATCAGAGAAAGGGAGCTGAGGTTGGGATGCAGAAGAGAGCCCCCCTCCTGGGAAAGGAGCTGCAGAGCTGACCCCAAGGGGATGGGGGCCTCCACCGATAGCTGCAGGAGGAGTGGGAACCACGGTTGCCAAGGCCACCGTGGGGCTATCAGGATGACTGAAGCTCTGTCGTGAAGAATCTTGAACAGAGTCTTGGCAATCAGAGGTGTCGGGATTAGAAAAGCATCGGTGGCCACACTGGCAGGGTGTGGCTGCCTTGAGCAGAAGTGGGCGCTATGGTTTTTAGTTCACATGCGTGGCGTCTTTTGGATTTTCCGATGCACCTGATGGAGCGAGTTCATATCTCTGTTTAGCTGCAGCGTTGCCAGGTCTTTGAGTCACTATTTAGTTCCATTTGTCACAGAACAATTTGTGTGGTATATGTTTTGATCATTACAACAGCATGGATCAGTTATTCTTAACATTTCAACTTTTGTTCCAGGAAATATGTCCTCATGATTTCAGTCCCTTGAGAAACCCTATACGGCGAAACGCATGGGCGCCTCAAAAGGTTGGCGTTGGGACACAGCTTCGAATCACGGGACACAGCTTTTGAATCACAAGTGGAAAGTGGAAGGAATCACATCCCACTAAAAACTTATTCTTAGAAAAAAACAAAAAAAACATGGAGCATCACGTATCACATTACGTTTCTATATGAGCTAAGTGCATTCTTTTTATTGATTTTTACATTGCTCAAAAACTTGTGATACTGGTAGCACAACGCATAGCCATTGATGTTAAACCAGCACGTGTCTGGGAGTGGAACAAAATCAGCCCAGAGTTTATTAGTGCTTATGGTTATTTCTGAGGCTAATGTTGTGAAATATTACTGAATCTGATAGCTTTTGGTGAAAATTTGAATGAGGTATTTCTTTTGCTTTGAGCAGAAGTGGGGCAACTGGTGATTGTCCGGGATGGGAAACAGGTCCATCATCGGTTCTCCCCAGGTCTTGAAAAGCCCGCAGGCCACTTCCGGGTCCAGCTGCCACTCGTGCGGCTGGAGCATCCTGCCGAGTCTGTCGGCCAGCCAGTTGTCCTGGCCCTGCAGGTACACCGCCCTGAGAATGCCCTGTCGGACTGCGTAAGAGCACAGATCCAGGGCTTCTTAACAGAAGGCACGGGGCCCCGTGCGCCCCTGTTTGTTCACAAAGAACATGGCAACCTGGTTGTCCAACTGGACCAAGACAGACCTGTGGCCCAGGCACCGTTGGAACGCCTTCAGGGCGAGATGGATTGCACGCAGCTCCAACAGATTGATCTGCTGAGCATGCTCATCTGGGGACCAAACGCCGTGAGTGCGGTATCCCTGGCAATGGGTTCCCCAGCCCAGCAGGGAGGCATCTGTGGCAAGGGGCCTGGAAGAGCACCCCCACATCCAAGTGACGGGGCAAGAGCTACCAGGTCAGGGACTGCGCCAGGCGCCTGGTCACTCTGACTCTGTCCTGGAAATGTCCCGTGGCCTGGGACCACTGGTCCCTGAGGCACCACTGCACAGTTCGCATGTGGAGGCAGGCATCTGGAGTGACATGGACCGTGGAGGCCATGTGCCAGAGGAGGCGCAGCAGATGTCTTGCTGGACGGTGCTGTATGTCTTTTGCTAGCACCATGAGCCTGCCTACCCTGTCTGCAAGCAGGAAGGCCTTCGACTGAAGGGTGTTGATCCTTGTCCCAATGAATTCCAACTCTTGAGCCTTGCAAAGGCAGGACTTGGGGTAGTTGATAACCAAACCCAAGTACTGAAGGACCTGGGTGGTGCGTGCCGTGGCCTGTTGCACCTCGTGGGCCGTAGTGCCCCTGATGAGCCAGTCACTGAGAAAGGGGAAGACAAAGATCTCCTGAAGCCTGAGAAAGGCGGCAAACACTGCCAGGCACTTTGTGAATACCCTGGGGGCCAAGGCAAGGCCGAAGGGAAGCACCCTGTATTGAAAATGATTGCCCCCTAGCACAAAGCATAGGTATTGCCTGTGGCTTGGGTGGATTATGATGTGTGTATAGGCATCTTTTAAATCTAAGGAGCGGGAGCTGTCTGCCGGAGCGTGAAGGAGGAGTGCGTGCCCTGCTGAGGGCTGTAGGAGTGCTGGGACTGTTTTGCCGCTGCTGCGGGTCCATTGCAGGCACTCCTGGGATAGCCTGCTACTGGAGGGGGCCTTTTCCTGTATAAAGCTGTGGCTTGTCCTCTCTGCGACTGTGGAGCGCGGCCGTGGGGCGTGTTTGAAGCGGCGTGTCTAAAGGGGCAGGTTCTGCCCCTTCGACGCCGCATCGACCGAGGTACTGTAAACTGAGGGTTTTGGAAGTTTAGTGATTGCTCTGTGAGTTTGGCTTTTCCTTTTGATTTGTTATAACTGTATAATTGCTGCGGTTATTAAGTGTAAGAGGAAGGCTAAGCCGCAGAGTAAGGTCCAGTTGGCTGACTCTGGCGGTGTGAAGCCGGTTGGCCCTCTGGACAAACACTTTGTCCCTGTGCCTCTTGCGCAGTCCTCTCCAGAGGGGGTGTCCTTGAGCCCTGGGGGGAGATCCCCCCTCCCTGTCCCGTCATTGATACTATTTCTATCTCTGGGGTTTCTCCTGAGTTAGCTGGTAGGGATAAGATTGTGATTAAGTTACCTTCCCCTGTTCAGTTGGCAGCACTGAAAGGCTCTTTTGAGCTACCAGTCCTGCCTTCAGAAACAGAAGTTACCTTAAAAGATCTATGGGGGGCTTTGAAGTGCATTGATTCTAAAGTGTCTGTAGCTTTTGGTTCCTTATCCACTTTCTCACAAGCAACTGCAGTTGCTATGCAGCAACTTGATGAGAGAGTTTCTTTGATAAGGCGGTTGTTAAATTGGAATCTCAGGTGCTTCCACTTCAGTCTATAAATGTGATGGGCATTAAGGATTCCTTGATTTTGCATTCAAAGTTGGAGTCACTTGAGAATTCCATGCAGGCTTGTAATTTGAGATTTTTGAATTTTCCCTATACTTCTCTTTTGTCACCAAAAATTCTGTTTGACAAATATGTGAAAGAAATTTGCCATATCTGATGTTATTGAGGTTATGCAGATTTATTATATTCCTTTTGGCACTAAAAAAAATAAACGCTATAGATGGGGAATTAGATGAGATTGATACTATCTGAGGAATCCTCAAGAAAAGCAGTAAGATTAGCCACGCTAGGAACAATGTTCGTTCCACTTTGCTGGTCACTTTTTCTTCTGTTGTGGTAAAGCAACGTGTATTAAAGGCTTTTTTAAAGTGAAATCAGCTTTATTTTGTGGTCAGAAAATCAACATTTTTCCGGATGTTTCACGTAGCACCCAATTGAGACGAAGGCAATTTCTATCTTTCAAGCCTCGAGTTTTGGCACTGGGTGCTACTTTCTTCTTACGCTTTCCCTGCAAGTGCCTAATTAACTTTGAAGGTGCTTCATATGTTTTTCTTGACATGACTCACTTGGAAAAAGTTTTGATTGACAGGCAGGGCTCAGCAGGGTTGGACAGCATTGATACTAGTTCCTCCTGATATGTAGCCATTTTGGCCTGATTTCTTATTCTAAAGTTTCTTTTTTGTTATGATGTTGCAGCCAGCTCCCATGATGTGGTCTGCATAGTTTGATTTGGGGTTTTTTCTTTGTACTTTACTTTTCCTGTTAAATATCGGCAATGTGTCTTGTATTAATTTGGTTATTGTATATGAATAAAAAATCTTAAAAAAAAAAATCTAAGGTGCATAGCCAGTTTCCCTGGTAGAGGTAAGGCAGCAATGTTCCAAGGGAGAGCATCTTGAACTTCTCCCTCACCAGGAATCTGTTGAGGTTGAGCAGGTCGAAGGTGGGCCTTAGGCCCCCTGTCCTCTTTGGCACAAGTATGTACCTGGAGTAGAACCCCTTGCCCTTGTGATGGTGGGGCACTGGTTCCACCGCTCAGTCCTCAAGAAGACCTGCTAACTCCTTCAGAAGGTGGTCCCGGCGAAAGGGAAACCTGATAGGCTCTCTGGGGAAATAGTGTGGAGGCATTTTAGTGCTAGATGGAGGAGGTCACCAATTCCTGGGCATTACAGGTGATCAAGGAATGTTATGATAGCTCCCCACCTGTGGGCATACAGGGTGAGCTGACTTCCTGTGGGCTGCCAAGCTCCAGTTGGGAGAGGGGCCATGCTGCAGGAGTCAAAAGCTCCCTCCAGGCTGGACTGAAGCAGGAGCCTGGGGCTTGGGAGCCTTCTGCTTACGTGGACCATGCCCCGTCCCTTGGCCTGCTGCGGAGCCGGGGAGGCCTGGTAGGGGGGGGGGCAGTTTCAGTAAGCAGTGGACTTCGAGTAAAAGGGCTTTTTACCAGAGACCTTTCGGAAAGGGGCAGAGGTCTTCTTAGAGAGCCTAATCCTCGTCAAACTCGGTCTCCAGCTTGGCGGCCTTGTCGGTCATGGGCTTGCCGAAGACGTTCTCCCCCCCCCCCCCCCCCCCCGACATGGGACATCGGCCAACTTGTCTTGCACCCACTGTTTGAGGTCCGACTGTAGCCAAGCTTGGCAGCGTGCACCGATGCCCACCGCAGCTACCCTGGCCGCTGACTTCAACCCGTCATAGGCCGCCTGAGACATGAACTTTGAGCATTCACCGACAGCTTTGGACAGGGCTCCTGAAGCGCTTCAAAGGCTCCTAGGAGAGACCAGCCGAGAACCAAGCGATCTCCTTCGCCAGGTCTCTCAGGCACACGCCGATGTACAGCTGGTAGGCCTGGATCTGACAATTCAGCATTGCACCTTGGTAACACTTCCTGCTGAGGGCATCCAAGAGGCAGGTCTCCCTGCCGGGGAGCACCAAGGAGTGAGTCTTCTGACTTTCAGGTCAACGCATGGCCGACTCCACAACTATGGAGTTGTGCGACAGTTGTGGCTTCTGAAACCCAGGGTTCCGGAAGACCCGATACATCGAGTCGAGACACTTGCTGATCACCAGCGTCAACGCCAGTGTCTCCCACATGCGGAACATAAGGCATTCCAGGATAGGAGGAATGGGTACCGTGAGGGTCTCCCGAGGGGGAGCTCCGTACTGGAGGATCTCGAGCTCGTTGGCTCAAGGATCCTCCTCAAACTCTGTCGGGAAAGCCAAGACCTTGGACATATCCCAAACGAAGTCCCAAAACCCCATGTCCTCTGGTGGGGACCTTCTCCGAGGTTCGGATACCGGGGAATCTGACGGGACATCTTGGTGACGAGTGTCTGGGGACTTCTCGTCCTCGTTCTCCCAAGCGGAGGCCTCCAAAGAAGACTCGTGGCTCTCTTCGGACCTCGAGGAACCCAGCGCCATCCGCCCCGATGCCCGCTGACCACCGGCTCGCTGGTGATGACCTCGGTCCTGACAAGCGGGAGGCCGAGTGTGACCTCGGCTGAGGATAGACTCGGGCCCGCAAGGCCTCGAAGATTGGCTTGGCCTCCGGGGTCAGCTTAGACGAACATCCGGTGATCGGGGCGGAGGAACCGAATGTGCTGGATATCAATGCCTGCTGCTGCTTCAAGAAGACAGGGACACTGCGCTCCAAGGACGCCATCCTGGACATCAGTTCCGGAGGTTCTGCAGCCCTTGGCTCGGGCACAGACATGCTCGGGCCTGAAGCCAGTTCACCCGGAGGGGAGTCCTAGACTAGGATAGAATGTACTTGCCAAGGCTGATCCGCGACCGGGTCTTTTTGAGGAGCCTTGGCTGGGTGCTCCTCGAGCAGGCACTCGGGGCTCAGCGACCGGCCCCACGAAGAACCCAGCCATTCCAAGCCATTCAGAGACACCGCCTTCGAGTATTTCTTCCTTCTTTTCAGTTCCCTCGAGGGAGACCCCCTCTCCGAGTACCCCTGATGATCCTTGGGTTCGGAATGCTCTTCCTGAGGCGTGGAGGCCTCAGACAAGATCCTGGCTCTCGGAGAAATGGGGTCAGGAAAAATTTTATCATGCTGCTGCTGGTGGCTCCTCAAGGCCTTCGAGAACATCTTTTTGCACAGACTGCCGGGTCATGGTCCAGGCCAAGGCACCAGAGGCAGTCATGCGTATCGGTGAAGGACATGATCTTCCCGCACCGATCGCACGTTTTAAACCCACTGGTAACCATTGGGGGGAAAAAAATCTCAGCGAGGTCGAAGACCCTTTGGGCTGCCAGTGAGGAAAAAAGGGGCACAAGGACACCCAAGGAAAAGAAAATAGAAAAAATAGAAAGGGAACTGGCCCGGTACCGAGGCGGGAAAGGGTACCAGTGCGAGACCGGAGACAGTCAAAAGGCACAAAAATAACTTTTTCCAGGACAGGGACAGACTACGTCTGATGGGCTCCATGGAAAAAAGGAGACTGAGCAAGATGGCACCTTTGGGTGGGAAGCGGACCATGCATGCGTGGTAGCAACTCCCAAAGGCTTTCTTTGAAAGCTGGGGATTTGTTCCGCGCAGGCTCTGTCGGCATCGACGTCACCCATATGTGAGGACTGACTTCCTGCTTGTTCCCGGAGAAAAATCACACCTAGGACACCACCTGTACCCAGTTGAATAAACTCATTCAAAAGCTGAAAAAAAATCTGGGCCATTTCTAGTGGGGACATACATATTGACTAACATTAGCCCCTGATCAGTTATTTTGAATCTTAAAATAATCCACTTTCCAGAGTCAACACCATACTTGCATTAAAAAGTGATGGAAAAAAAAAAAGGTAATAATGTATACACACAATGCAACCACAAGGTTGCAACTAGCAGCATGTAGAACCCTACAGACCTAAAGTCAGCCCACTAACGAGGAAGTATGATATATATGAAAAACTGAGTTCCTCCCCTTTGTATTATTAACTGCTTACAAAGGAATCTACCCCAAAACATGCAAGTCCCCTTGGCAGGACTACCCTACAAAATCTATATTATCCCTTTCCTCCATCCCATGACTTCTTGCCCTGTATGCTGAACCCTATAGATTATAAAGAACTATACAGCCTCTCCCTCGTCCCAGACTCCTTAATGCCATCCTACCACCCAACTCCCAATTCACATATACCATGCAAAAGAGTAGTTACTCACCTGTAACAGGTGTTCTCCAGGAGCAGCAGGAATCAGTCCTCACTTATGGGTGACATCGACGCCGATGGAGCCCCCATGCGGAGCATTTCCCCAGCTTTCTAAGAAAGCCTTTGGGAATACTGCATGCATGCGCGGTCCCCTTCACGCCAAAAGGTGCCATCTTGCTCAGTCCAATGACATAGCTAAAAAACAACAGCACACAAAAATGTAAAAATGAACTATGTACAATTGCAACTCCCAGGGGAGGCGGGAGGGTTGTGAGCAATGTTCCCTCTAATTTTCTGTAGGCTGCATGCGCATAAAATATCAGCTGTGTGCAGCTTTTGAAGGAAGATTAAATTTTGTGCGCCACATAACGACACTCAGAGTTATATACTTTAAAATTTGACTACACGTCAGAATACAGTATGTACACCACATTGATTTTAATCAAATTAAATGAAAACAGACGATTACTAAATGAAGCGGGAAAATTCTAGCAATTACAATCATAACTTTTAAATTTTAAGACGTCTGTGTTGTTTTCTATCAGAATCAGAGCCGTAATTTTTGTGCGCTCTGTTGTAAAGTATGTGCGCTTGCTCGGCGAGGTGTGCGCGCGTGCACACGCGCACAGCTTAGAGGGAACAGTGGTTGTGAGGACTGATTCCTGCTGCTCCTGGAGAACACCTGTTACAGGTGAGTAACTACTCTTTCTCCAGGACCAAGCAGGAAGTCAGTCCTCACTTATGAGACTCCCCAGCTTCAAGCTACCGGGGACCCAGAGCTGAAAAATGAGCTCCCTCTAGCCGCAGCATCAGAGAAAGGATTTCACTGAAACATACCTCCACCGGTAGCCCAACCAGAGGGCTGGAGGGTAGGAGTTGCCTAAACCTCGAAGAGATTCCGGAGCACTGCCTGATCGAAAGCACTGTCCCTACGGGACTCCCTCTCCAGGCAGTAATGGGCTGCAAAAGTCTGGCTTGAGGACCAAGTTGCAGCCCTGCAGATGTCTGCCAACGGTACAGAGCGGAGATGAGCCACTAAGGCAGCCATTGCCCTGATACGGTGGGCCGTGACCCGACTCTGCAAGGTAAGGTCAGATGCCCTGTAAGCCCAGACGATAGTCAGCCACCCAGATGGACAAGGTACGCTTGGAGACAGGTAACCCCAAGTTATTAGGGTCAAAAGATACGAAGAGCTGAGTAGCCCTCCTATGCCCCTGCATATGTTCAAGGTAGAAGGATAAGGCCCTCCTACAGTCCAGGGTATGCAGGACTGTTTCAGCCCGGCTGGCATGGGGCCTAGGGAAGAATGTTGGAAGCACCACCTCCTGGTTAAGATGGAAAGAGGAGACATCCTTTGGGAGGAACTTAGGATGAGTCCTAAGGACTACCCTGTTCCTATAGAAGCGAGTGTATGGCCTGTCACAGACCAGGGCTTGAAGATCACTCACTCGCCTGGCCGAGGTGAGGGCCACTAGGAAGAGAGTCTTCCAAGAAAGGAAGCGGAGAGGACATGTCGCCATCGGCTCAAAAGGTGGGCGAGTCAGTTGCTGCAAGACCACATTCAACTCCCACTCATGGGCCGGTGGACGGAGAGGAGGCTTGAGCAATAGCAAGATTCTGAGAAATCTGGACACCAAGGGGTGAACCGACAGAGTGTCCCTTCCACCAGAGAGTGGTGAGCTGCCAGAGCAGAGAGGTGGACCCGAACAGAATTGGACTTAAGGCCCTGATTGGACAAGTGCAGCAGGTACTGAAGCACTACAGGCACAGTGCAGGCGAAAGGATCTGTCTTGTGTTGCTGACACCACAAGGAGAACCTTCTCCACTTCAGGGCATATGTTTTCCTGGTGGATTGATTTCTAGAGGCCAAGACCACCTCTTCCACTTCCTGAAGCAAGCCCCAGGGAGCCAACACTACCCTTGCAGCCTCCAGGCCATCAAATTGAGAGATTTGAGATTGGGGTGTAGAAGGGAACCCTGATCCTGAGAGAGAAGATCGGGTTGCAACCCCAGAGATAGTGGTGTCTCTACTGCCAATTGAAGCAGAAGTGGGAACCAGGGCTGCCTCGGCCATCTGGGAGCTACCAGAAGTACAGAGGCCTTGTCCCTTAGAATCTTGAACAATGTTCGGGCCACCAGAGGTGTGGGAGGAAACGCATATAGGAGGCCCTGGGACCAAGAAATGAGGAAGGCATCCGTTGCTAAACTCGGAGTGCGGTTGTCTGGAACAGAACCTGGGTAGCTGGTGATTCAGCGGACTGGCAAAGAGATCCATGGATGGAAGTCCCCATTTCAGGAAAAGGTTTTGAACCACCAATGGGTGCAGTTGCCACTCGTGGGGCTGCAGAATCCTGCTTAACCTGACTGCCAGGAAGTTCTCCTGGCCAGGGAGATACACAGCTTTGAGAAACATGTTGTGCTTGAGCGCAAAGGAACACAGGGCCTGTGCCTCCAGACACAGGAGCCTGGACCCCGTGCCTCCCTGTTTGTTCACATAGAACATGGCCACTTGATTGTCCGTCTGAACCAGAACAGACTGGTGAGCCAAAGTGTGAGAAAAGGTCTTTAGGGCTAAACGGATAGCCCGGAGTTCTAGTAGGTTGATCTGTTGCGTGGCCTCCCATGGAGACCATAGGCCTTGAGTGCACCGTCCCAGACAATGTGCACCCCAGCCCTGCAAGGAGGCATCTGTCTTCAACACCACTGTGGGGACAGGCACCTGAAAAGGCACTCCCTGAAGTAAGTTGGGGGGGGGGGGGTGTAGCCACCACTGCAGGGAATCCAGGAAGGGTTTGGACACTCCCAAGACATCAAGGCCTCAGACAAGGTCCGGGCCCAGCTGGAGGCAGAATCCGAGAAAATCCTCTCTTTCTGATGCTGATGGCTTCGAAGTGCCTTGGTGGACATTTTGCCACACGGGCCACAGATCATAGGATCATGATCTGGGCCTAGGCACCGAAGGCAGCAGTCGTGTGTGTCGGTGAGAGACATCAGTTTCTTGCACCGATCACACTTTTTGAAACCACTTGGAGCCATCGGGGAAAAAAGGGCCCCCGCGAGGTCAAAGGACCGGCTTTTCCAGGGAAAAGGCAAAAAAGGGCACGAACGCCAGCCACGAAGGGCAAAAACCGAAAAATAGAAGACGGGCTCGATACCGGCGTACCAAACCCAGCGGGAAGGGGAACTGGCGTCGAACCGGAGAAAAAGAACAAAGTAATCGCAGAAAAAACGTCAACTTTTCCGGGTGACACGGACAGACGTCCGATGGGCTCCACGGAAAAAGAAAGACTGAGCAAGATGGCACCTTTAGGCGGGAAGGGGACCGCGCATGCGTGCAGTATTCCCAAAGGCTTTCTTAGAAAGCTGAGGAAATGCTTCACACGGGGGCTCCATTGGCATCAATGTCACCCATAAGTGAGGACTGACTTCCTGCTTGGTCCTGGAGAAAATTCAATTCCACATGCAAATATTCAACACATCTCATCCTGCGCCACCACACAACCATCCACACAAGTAAAAAGCTCACTCCTACAGACAAGACCCATACAACAGAAGAGAAAAAAAATTGCACATAACTATTCCACACACCAGAGACAATTACCCACAAACCACAAATCAGTACAGCAATCCCTCACACCATATACATTTGTAGAATTCTGTGACACTAAAAGGCAGAAGAGACCTGAACAACAAAACCAAAATTGTTAAACATTAATCTATGATGTCCAGACAGATCACACTTCACTGCCTGCAGCACTCTGCCCACACTCCACCATAGCAACATCCATCAGAAGAGTAGCAAGAACCAGCTTTTAGTGTTTCTGACCAAAATTCACATGAATGAGCTCAGGAAGCTTCAATTTGATGTCACATCCTGCAGAAAATACTAAAGATCTTGAGGGTTGTCGAAGCTCCATGTGGTGTTATACAGAGTCGCTCTCAACCGTACAAGACAGTATACTCCAAATCGGGCTCCCACAGCATGCAGTTAAAAGCCTAAGTGTAAGAAACTGCTTTCTACAATGCATCGTCACCTTATACAAATCTGGAAAAAAATCTAGGATTTTCTGTCCCTGGTACTGTAATGGGGCCTTGATTTTCACAGCATGCATTATCTCTAATATTTGCTGATATTAAAGAATTCTTACCACAAAAAGTCATAGAAATTTCACCATAAGAATCTTCTGCAGTGGGCCCTATCGATCTCAAAAGGTAACGAGAATCTTAGGCCAAGCAGCTCTGGAAGAGATTTTTCAATGAACTTGACTGAGCCTGCACATTCCAATCTTCAGAAATACCCAAAATGTGGAGATTGTTGCTTCTAGACAGATTATGAAGGTCTTCTAGTAACTTTCCAGCATTGTCACAGCATTGGACTTTCGTTGCAGTGACAAAATGGCATCTGTGATTGCAGCAGTCTACCTTTCCAACTCCTCGGTTTTAGCAGCTGTTACCTTCAATCACCCCTGAACACAGGTCAGTTCAGTGCACATTTCTTGTATAGCACAATTACTGTCCTTAAGTAAAATTTTTAGCTGGAAAATCTCCCTCATTAATGCTGGGAGAGTAACCTCTTCTTCCTTATCCCAGTGCCTTTATGCAGGGGGGGGGGGGGGAAATCAGGCTAAAGCCTCTTCAAAACTGTAGAAGCAGGAGTCCTAAAAATCAAGTCTCACTGACTTACTCATCGTTAGCGATGCTCTACCAAGCAGTTCAGATGAAAAGAGAAATATCTAAGGAGAAACTCTATTTGCAGTAAATATCAGCCGAGCTTCCTCTTCAAGCAGCCATCTTGTAGCCTACTTAGCAGCGTCCCCACCCCATGTGTGCGTTAATCTTTTCCCTCTTGTACTACTCTAGTCCACTGTCTATTTTAACTAGATTGTAAGCTCTCTTCAGCAGGGACTTCTCTAACTTTGTGTACAGCGCAGTGTACACTTGTAGCCTATAGAAATGATTAGTAGCAGCAGTAATTAGAGTAGTATTCAGATAGTGACCTATTTGATTTCACTGTAATTTAATTATAAAAAGACAGCATTTTTTTAAATTACTATATTTAACCTAACTAAGAAATTTGGTTTAATATTCACATTTGGACTGCAGTAGTAGCCTAGTAGCTAGAGTAGCAGACTCAGAAACAGGGAAGTCTGCTTCTTCCATCAACATTCCTTGTGACTACAGTTAATTAACTTTACTCTAAACTGCAACTTATTTCTTTGCCCAAGTGGGCTAACAGTCCTAACTACAGAGTAAGCATAGTTGCTTACCTGTAACTGGTGTTCTCCGGGAACAGCAGGAATCAGTCCTCACATATGGGCGATGTCAGCATCGACAGAGCCCTCATGGAAGCATCACCCCCCCCCCCCAACTTTTAAAGAAAGCCTTTGAAAGATGCCACCACGCATGCGTGTCCCCTTCCCACCCAAGGGTGCCATCTTGCTCAGATGACATAGCTAAAAGACAGCAAAAAAAAAAAAAAAAAAAGCTAGCAAAGGAGCAACTCCAAGGGGAGGAAGGAGGGTTGTGAGGACCGATTTCTGCTGTCCCCGGAGAACACCTGTTACAGGTGAGTAACTACACTTTCTTCAGGAACAAGCAGGAAGTCAGTCCTCACATATGGGACTTCCCAGCTACAGGCTACCGAAAGCCCATAGCAATAAAAGGGCTCCCTCATGGGGAGCCAGTAAGCAGCAGCAATTCGCTAGTGTACACAGACGATAAGACCCCTGTGTCCCATGAACCAGCACTCCAGTAGCCTGAGCACAGAAGGGTCGGAGGGTAGGAGTTGTCTAAACCCTGAAAAGGTTATGGAGCACAGCCTGGTCGAAGGCACTGTCCCATCGGGACTCTTTTTCCAGGCAGTAATGGGATGCGAAGGTATGGACTGAAGACCAGGTGGCAGCCCGGCAGATGTCCACCATCAGGACAGAGCACAAGTTAGCCACTGAGGTCCCCATGGCCTTGACATGGTGTGTCATGAGGCAGCCTTCCAGCAGGAGCTTCGCCTGCTCATAAGCGAGGGTGATACAGTCTGCCACCCATGTGCACAGGGTATGCTTGGTCACCACCAATGTTCCCTCTAATTTTCTGTAGGCTGTGTGCGCATAAAATATCAGCTGTGTGCAGCTTTTGAAGGAAGGTTAAATATTTGTGCGCCACATAACGACACTCGGAGTTATATACTTTAAAATTTGACTACACGTCAGAATACAGTATGTACACCACATTGATTTTAATCAAATTAAATGAAAATAGATGATTACTAAATGAAGAGGGAAATTTCTAGTAATTACAATCATAACTTTTAAATTTTAAGACGTCTGTGTTTTCTATCAGAATCAGAGCCATAATTTTTGTGCGCTCTGTTTTAAAGTATGTGCACTCACTCGGCGAGGTGTGTGCGCGCGCACACGCGCACAGCTTAGAGGGAACAGTGGTCACCACCTCCCCCAGCCTACAGGGGTCATAGGAGATGAAAAGCTGAGCAGCTTTGTGGTGGCACCAAGTGCTTTGGATATAGAAGGACAAGGCCCTCTTACAGTCCAAGGTGTGAAGGACCATCTCCACCCGACTCGAGAGGTCTTGGAAAGAAGGTAGGGAGCACCACTTCCTGGTTGAGATGGAAGGGTGACACTACCTTCAGCAGGAATTTGGGGTGCATGCGAAGCACCACTGTTCTTGTAGAGCCTGGTATAAGGCGCCTCCGCCACTAGGGCCTGAAGCTCACTAACTCTGCGAGCGGAGGCGAGCGCGACTAAGAGAGGTAGCGAAGGTGGCAGGTAGCTAGAGACTTGAAGGGTAAGTGAGTAAGCTGCCCCAACACCACGTTGAGGTCCCATTCGGCTGCCGGAGGGCAAACTGGGTGCTTTGATAAGAGCAGGCCCCGAAGGAAATGGGTCACCAACGATTGGACCAAGAGGGGTTTACCATCCACTGGATGGTGGTGCGCCACCAGGGCACTCAGGTGCACTTGGACGGAGTTAGACTTGAGCCCAGACTGAGAGAGGTGGAGAAGGTACTGTAAAAACCAAAGCCACTGGGCAAGGTATTATTTCAGCCGGATGTTCAGCGCACCACAGAGAACCTGTGCCATTTGAGAGCGTAAGCCTTCCTAGTGGAGGCCTTGCGAAAGGCCAGCAGAATGCCCTCTACTTCAACTGGAAGGTTGAAAGGGGCCAGTCACCTGCTCAACCGCCACGCTGTCAGTGAACAGGGATGCCAGGTTGCGGTGCAGGAGAGAGAACCCCCCTCCTGAGATAGAAGCCCCGGGGCAGTCCCCAAGGGGAAGGGGGCCTCCACCATTAACTGTAGAAGTAGTGGGAACCACAGTTGCCTAGGCCACCGAGGTGCCATCAGGATGAGTGAGGCCCTGTTCTAGAGGGTCCTGAACAAGGTCTTGGTGATCAGCGGCATGGGGGGGGAAGGGGGGAAGGCATACATGAGGCCTTACGACCATGAGATAGGAATACATCCACTGCCACCCTGGAGGGGTGGGCCTGCTGGGAAAAGAAGCGGGGCAACTGAAAGTTGTCCGGGCTGGCAAACAAGTCCATCACAGGTTCCCCCAGAGCCGGAAAAGTCAACTGGCTACCTGATAATCCAGCTGCCACTCGTGTGGCTGGAGGACTCTGCTGAGTCTGTTGGCCAGCAGGTTGTCCTGATCTGGCAGGTACACCGCCCGCAGGATATTCTGCTAGGATTGCATACGAGCAGTGCCTCCTGACAAAGGGTACAAGACCCCGTGCCTCCATGTTTGTTCACGTAGAACATCGCCACCTGGTTGTACATCTCGACCAGCACCAGCTGGTGACGTAGGTAGTGACAGAAGAACCTCAAGGCTAGGTGTATGGCTCGGAACTCCAGGAGGTTGATCTGCTGGGTGCTCTTGTCCAGCAATCAGTTGCCCTGAGTGCAGAGATCTCCGCAGTGGGCTCCAGCCAAGCAGAGAGGTATCCGTGGTGAGGACCCTCGAATGGCTTGGGGCCTGAAAGGGCATTCCCGCCTCGAGATGCTGGAGCAACTGCCACCAGACTAGGGAGTCCGGCAGTTGGCGGGTCACTGAAACTGTGTCCCAAAGACGGACTTTGGCTTCAGACCACTGGTCCAAGAGACACCACTGCGCCACCCTCATGTGCAGGCGAGCATCTGGGGTGATGTGGACCATGGAGGCGATGTGCACAAGGAGGCGCAGGAGAAGCAGGGCAGGCACCAGGCAAGGCGGCCTTCGACTGGAGAATGTCGATCTTTGCCCCGATGAACTCCAGGCACTGTATTGGGAGGAGATGAGACTTGGGGTAGTTTATGACGAAGCCCAAGTGTTGCAGAACTTGGATGGTGCATGCGGCAGCCTGCTGCACCTCTAAGGCTGTGCCCCCCCTTTATGAGCCAATCATCCAGCTAGGGAAAGACAAAGACCCCCTGGAGCTGGAGGAAGGCGGCCACGACTGCCAGGCATTTTGTGAACACATCCAAAAAAGAGAAACCAATTATACTAGAAATTTTTTGTTGGAACGCACGCCTTGAAGGAAGGAAAGAAACCTCCTCTTCTCGCAGCGTGTTATTCTGTTTTTATCTTATTTTAAGATGTAGGGATTCAACCCTATCAAAGGATCGAGGTACCATAACCCTCAATACCAACCAGCAATTAATGGATTATAGAAACAGTACTTAACTTGAGGTTATATGTTTTCTGATAAACTTCCAAAGGTCTTAGCCACTCTTGTTGTTAAGTGCCGTCAAGTAGGAGTCGACTCATGGCGACACTCTGGATAGCTATCCTAAATTGTGTTCGGTCTTCAGTCAGGCAGCTCATTGATGACAGACTGGTACCCGTAGCTGCTGTTATTGTATCGATCCATCTCATTGCTGGCCTTCCTCTTTTGCGTTGACCTTCTATCTTGCCAAGCATAATGTCTTTCTCTAATGATCTCTCTCTTCGCATGATGTGTCCAAAGTATTAAAGTCGAAGTCTTGTCATCTGAGCTTCTAAAGAAAGCTTAGGTTTGATCTCCTCTAGTACCGACTGGTTTGTTCTTCGGGCAGTCCATGGTATACACAGTATTCGCCGCCAGCACCATAATTCAAAGGCATCAATTTTCTTCCTGTCTATCTTTTTCACTGTCCAGCTTTCACATCCATATGATGTTATTGAAAATACCATGGCTTGAGAACAGAGAAGCAACAAGCAGTCAAGAAATCAGACGACACATTGCTCTTGGCAGAATGGCTATGAAAGACCTAGATAAGATTCTCAAGAGCAGAGATGTCTCTTCACCACTGTGTTTGAATATTATTAGCGCTCAGTCTCTGCAGAACCAGAACGCTCTGGACCCAACCATTAGAGCGATCCGCTTCTCTTGTCTTGAATCAAGATGAAACGCTCAGAACCAATGTCCAGTGTAATCTGCTTCACACAGGCCTAATCTGCCTTTGCTTGAAAACAAAACCCTCAAAACAACATCCAATATGATCAACTTCACATGGGCATAAATGGTAACCAAACGTTGTAAAGTTTCGAGCCTCCGTTATTACCGGCTCTTCCACAAACCCTGTCGCTCTCTGTTGTCTCCGGACATACAAATTTTAAAGCCCCGATGGTAATCACGTGACCAGTTGGTAACCAATGAGCACAGACAAACTCAGATATTCTGAACCTAAATGATTGTCCACCATTCCACATTAGAATTTAAACCTTGAGGACTGACGGAATTTAATGAGTAAATTCAGAATTGTTCTCGGAGGCTTAGTCGGGATTGTCGATCCCCCCCCCCCCCCCTACTATGGGGCGGTATATGGTCAATTACTCGCCATCTCAGATCATGGAAACTATGATTACGTTCTTGGCAATGAGGTACTAGTGGGGCTGTAATCACCCCCCTGTTTATCCGAGACCGATGTTCCTGGAGTCGCTTCTTCATACCCAGAGATGTTTTTCCCACGTAAATCAAAGAACATGGACAAATTAATACATAGATTACAAAAGATGTCAAACATGTCGTGGCAAGTTTGTTTGTATACTTTCGATGTGTTCCAGGGTGCTCCCAAGATATCCCTTCAAGTGTTGTGTCACAAAAATCACATCCCATACATTTAAAATGTCCAATTGGAGTATTCTCCACTATTACTTGAGATTGGGTAATACATCATGGTAGACAATCTGCAATATTCCTACCCCTTTGAAGTCCAAACCTCAGCGGCTTCGTAAATGTGGGATGTATTGATAATACTAACCAATGAGATTTGATAATTCGCATAACATCAGACGTGCCAGGCATATAAGGTAACACACCTACAAAAAGGGAATCATTTGTTTGCAAAGATTCAGCTGACGCTGCTATTGAAGTGTCCCACCATTCACTATAATTAAAGCAAGCTCGTTGATAAGCCCGATTATTGACAAGGGATAGCCACGCTCCAACAGCCGAGTTTTCAAGTGTGTTGCTTGAATTTTGAAATCTTCCAAAGTGGAACATAAACGGCGTAGCCTTATGAATTGACCAATTGGTAAACCCCGTCTCAATGGAGCTGGATGGTAGCTGTGGTAATGTAGCAATGTGTTACGCTGAACTTCTTTTCGATACAATGTAGACCTTATTTCCGACCCTTTTTTGATTAGGCGAATATCCAAAAATTCTATCACAGTCTTGTTGACAACCGGTGTAAATTGAAGATCTTCTGATAAGGAATTTATCCATAGAAAAAATTCATTTAATGAATCAATCGTGTCTACCCAAAAAAAGAAGATGTCATCTAGGAATCGTGTCCACATATGTATCTGTTGAAACCAAGGAGAGGAATACACAAATCTGGTTTCAAAATCTGCCATGAAAAAGGTAGCAATAGATGAGGCTACTGTCGCTCCCATTGCTATACCATGGATCTGTTGAAAATATTGATCTTCAAAAGGTAAAGAAATTTTTTGTCAAAACCAACCTTAGTAAGTTTAGCACAAAAGATTTTGGTAAACGGGTAGGTAACTTGAAAGGAACACATTCGGCCACTCATAGGGCCGCTTCCTGCTCTATATTTGTATAGAGTGCCTTTATGTCCATCGTGACCATATACCAATTTGTTTTATCCTCCGGTAACTCTTAAAAATGATAAAAAATGAAAAGAATCCCGTATATAGCACAGTTACTTACCTGTAACAGGTGATCTCTGGGAACAGCAGGAATAAGTCTTCACATATGGGAACGTCGGTACCGACAGAGTCTGCGCGGGAACGCTTCCCAGCGTCCAAAGAGCTTTTGGAAGGATCCCACCACGCCTGCGTGCTGCCTTCCCGCCTTTCAAAAACTGCCTCTCCTCAGTTCAGTTTTAAAGCTGAGACAAAGAGAGAGGAAAGGAAAGATAGAGATACAACTCCTGGGGAGGTGGGTGGGTTGTGAAGACTTATTCCTGCTGTTCCCAGAGATCACCTGTTACAGGTAAGTAACTGTGCTATCTCCAGGAACAAGAAGGAATGAGTCTTCACATATGGGGACTCCCAAGCTGAGATGCCTGGAGTCCCAGCATGTCATAGGTTGGAACATGCCATCCCCCACACCACCAGGCATCCTGAGGATGGAGGGTAGGAGTTGAAGAGAAAAAGGTGCTGTGGAACAGTTAACCTAGCATAGGATTGCAGACAAGGAGTCCATGTGTGGATGATAATTGTCAATGATGTTGCAATATTTTTTCTTTGCAATATGGACCTCCCCTAACAGGACTTCAGAGAAGTATGGAGGTTCATGGAATCTACTGGGGAACCCAGTAGAAGAACCTTGAGAAGGACCTCACTATAAGTGGAGGTAGAAAACCTGTAGGAAAAGCAATGGAGGTCAGAATCCTGAAAGGTAACAGGTAGCCCCAATAGGAAAAACTGGGGTAGTACAAAAACGGTGGGCCTTCAGCGGAAGGCTTTATGATAAAAGCCGAACTCTTTTGGGGCCTCTTAGGAAGAAAAAGAGAAAGGCTAACTGATTTGGACAAACAGGCCCAGTCCTTGTGGGGAGAAAGGGTATGGGAACCCCTTGTATCCCCAAAAGAAAGGACAACGCCGGAGGCATTAGAGCCTGTGATTAGCTGAAGATCCGCAATGTCTCTCCTAACTGAGGTCAGCTGGGAGAGATATTGGAACATGGAGAACTTCAGGGGTACCTAACCTTAAGGTTATGGTAGGTATTAACTACCACCAAAGTGGTTGTGAGTGTAGGACCCTAAAACATGCTGGATCGCATAAGTATGGATAAAGCCCATCTGTCAGAATCATAGCTATATGAGCCTCGACAGTCAGGTAGATAAAGCAGAATACATATCTACCGATAGTAAAATATCTCGACAGATAATATATATATATATATATCTATAGTGAGATATGAAGAGCATAAAATACACATAAATGATAGACAGACATCTGTAAGATGTGTGCTATAGGTATGAATATATAGGCCTCTATATGGAAGTCTGCAAAGAAGCAGACAGAGATGCCTACAAAAAGGTATTCACATAGGAAAATGTGGAGAGGAAAGATTCATCTAATAACAAGGTGGAACCTACTTGAGAAGATATATAGAGAATCAATTCCCACTGGTTATGGCTACAGGGATGCTAGGTAGTAGAATAACCAGGATGGTTACGTGAAAAGCAGAGGATGATATCAGTCTGCAGCCAGCAAGTCCCGAGTATTCTAGAACTCTAGCATGGTAAGTGAACAGAAGACGCATAGGAATGAGATACCATGCTGACCTGCTTAAGGGCAAAAAGGTATCATGCGTTCTTACCATGAGGACGAGCTGGAAGGAGAAAACATATTCCCTATTGGAAATACTGTGGACCAAAGCAGGGAATTAGCAACTCCTTAAGCTTTCACGTAAGAGGAGGCTTATGCCATTTATATTAAAAAGGAGAACTTTTCTAGTCATGGGAGACATGACCGAAAAAGCCTTTTTTCAACCATCTAGTATAGCTGTTGGAGAAAAAGCCCCCCATGCTCTCTAGCAAGGGCCCATAGTGGAGAGCTTTTCTGTAGAATTGCAGAGAGCATGATGCAGGAGAATGAGGAGATAGAACTGACTGCAGGAGAGCCAGTACCTATGTCAACTATGCTGCCAAACCCAGGGGAATGGAGATGGCAGAAAGAGAAGACAATCCAACAAGCTTGTAGTGAAAAAATTTCCAAAAGAGATGACAGCAGTGACTTGGAGCCACTACTAAGACCAGACAGAATGTTAGTGGAGGACAAGAACCAGTGGTCCAAACATTATGGCTCCTGCATTGGCAGCTGCTTGCCAGACAGTAGAAGAATGGTACTGTTTAAAAACAGAAAGAACAGACAAAACAAGAGTAGAAAACTCTGGACGTGTCTGATGAAGTGCTTCAAAGTAAGATTGAAAAAGAGGAGTCAACTCAGAGAAGAGAATTCCGCACTGGAAAAGTAAGAAAACTAGAGAGGCTGAAGAAAAAGCCCTCCAGTGAAGCAATACCACTCTTACAGAGGAAAAACCTGGTAAGAGGGTAAAGAGAATGGAGCTGAAGAAAAATTACAAAGTAGTAAGTTTATAGAAAGGAAAGAGACATGCTGGCACAGGAACCTATCGTTTGATAGTGGATAGACCTCTTTCCCTAGCAGGAAAAAGAGGAGAACCCTGTGACCTAGAAGCATGAACATCCTGACAGCTCATAGAACATAGAAAGAATGTATGTCTTTCGGGAAGAGATCCATGTTTAGGATTTAGAATGACAGCAGCAGTGAATTGCTTCTATTGAGAAGAAGCAACTGCAGATTCTAATCCCAAGAGTCACAAGCATCTGATGGCTTGATCAGAAACCCTGTGGTTGCTGGGTTTGCTGAGCCTGGTGAGAGGTTGAACTCTGCAGACCAGGACGATGCTTCCCCTGTTTGGGAACATCTGTATGATGGGCAGATGATGCATAAAACCTTCTTCTCCTATGGGAAGAAAGTTTGGCAGGACATTTCCTACCTACTGGGACAGAAGAAGGTGCAGAACAGCCCCTAGGAACAGGTAAGTCAGTGAAGAACTGAGTAACCTGACGTAAAGACTCCTTGTTGAAAAGATTGTCTCCAGTGCAAGGAGTATGTCCCAGTCTGTGCTGTACCCATCTGTCCAAGTCTGAAGCTTGGAGGCAGGCTCTACGTCGTGCCCCTATAGTTATAGCAGAAGTCCTGCTAACAGACTCAAAAGAGTCTAGGGAAGCACTAGTAAGAAACCAAGAGATATTCTGGAGATGCTTGAGCAGTGAAGAAGTCTGCACTCTTGGACTCTGAAAGGGAAGGAGTCAAAAGATGTAATTGCTTTGTGACCTCCTCAAGAGATAGACTCATATAGAAAATATATGAGAGAATTCTTGCAGAAAGCATAGATGTCTGGAAGGTTTGACGTCCAAAGGCATCAAGTGTCTTAGACTCACGACCTGGCGGATAAGAAGAGTGCTTTTTCTTGCTCTTTACCTGCCTCATTGCTGATTCCACAACTATGGAATGATGAAGTTGAGTCTTTTGAAACCCTGGAGAGGGGGGCACCTGATATAAGAGATCAGTTGATCTGGAAGGTGGGGGTATCCTTAAAGGTGTTTCCCACATTCCTAGAAGGAGATCCTGCAAGGAATGATGCAAAGGAAGCATTATGTTCTCCTTTGTTTTGGTAGAAAGAGAGCCCTGTGCAGGATCATGTCTGGGATAGGAATGGCAAGAGATCTTGCTATATCCAGGAGGAAACTCTGAAAAGAGGGTTCCCCAACAGGAATTTCCCTTGGACAGGTTAGATCTGAAGAACTAGCCTGAGCACCGACAGAGCTATCCAGATTAGAAGATCCTGCACACGGCAGTGTGGAATGCTTAAAGGATGGTCGCCGGTACTGGCTGTCAGGAGCAGCAACCGTCATTACAACATTGTCCATGCCAGGTATCGACTCCAAGCTTGGCAAAGAAGGGAGCGATCCTGTTTGAAAAAGCATGGTAGGAGTTGGCCACGATGCTACTGTGGATACCGGTACCGATGTCGGAGTCGAGCCCGACAGACATCGGAGCACTCATCGGTGACAGTTCAATCGGTACCGAGGTAACCGAAAACCTCCGGGTGCTATCCTCGGTACCGAGCCACCGGTATTGATCGGTGTCGGTACCAAAGAGAATTGGTACCGAGTCTTCCAGACTAGAGAGCGATTCTAAACTCGGCATCGATAAGCAAAGCATGGAAGGCACCGACTATAAGGGTAATGAGGACATCGGTACCGAGTTCGGTACCGTGTCTGATACCGGTGAATGAAGGTCCGCTAGTGGCAACTCAATCGGCCTCGGGGGAACCGAGAGTTGCGGATCTGAATCATCGGAACCGAGCCTTCGGTACCGCCGAGAGCCGGTACCAAGGCGAGTCGTACCCAGTCCTCCAGACTGGAGAGCGATTCCAGACTCGGCATCAAAGGAAGCGAGGCTATCGATGCACGTCTGGAGGGTACCGACGTCGGTGGTAGTATTGGTGCTGGTACCGATAATGGAAAGTCAATCTGGGGAGTATCCACTGGTCCCGAAGGCACCGAGGACGCCAGATGACGATCCCTGGTGAGGAGTGTTTCATCCAACACCAGTGCCGATGCCGGGGTATCGGTACCGCTCGAAGCGGATGCCACCACCGTACACGGCTTAGGTATGTTCTGTGGGGGGTGAACCCCAGGAACAACCTGAAACCCCTTATACGCTTTGGAGACCAAAGACTCCCGCCGGGATTTTGAAGCCAGTAGGCCCTCGAGAGCAAGGCCGGAGCAGTCTACATGCTGTGCATGAGACCTACCACTCGAGGGCTGGCTAGTCTTAACAGACTGTTTGTGGGTTACCTGATCCTGTGTAGAAGGGGACGGTGCCCCGAAGCTGGAGGGAAACAGTGTATCGAGGGAACCTTGATATTGAAAACCTCTTCTCACTAAACTGTTGTCAGGACCCAAGCAGGTTAGAGACAGACTTCGAGGGTCTAAAAATAAAGTTGTACCGCCACAGTTTGAACATTTCTTGGAGAAAGTGGCTGGCGGTTCCATGAAGGAAAAAGAAGAGGCCTAAAAGGCCTAAGACACCGTGGGACACTATGAAGAAAAAATATTCTTTGAAAAAGGAAGATTTTACAAGAAAAGAAAAGAAAACACCGGCGGTACCGGTGGCGTCGGGAAGACAGCCGCGACCACAAGAAAACTAAAGAAATAAAACAAGAATTTTCTGCGGTGACAGGAGGACGTCCTGCCGGCTCTGCGGAAAAATGAAAACTGAGGAGAAACAGTTGGGAAAGGCGGGAAGGCAGCACGCAGGCGTGGTGGGATGCTTCCAAAAGCTCTTTGATTGGACGCTGGGAAGCGTTCCCACGCAGACTCCATCGGTACCGACGTACCCATATGTGAAGACTCATTCCTGCTTGTTCCTGGAGATACAATGCTATAGTTGGTAACAGGTGTCGAAAAAATGAGTCACAAAACTGTGACAGTGGTTCTAAAAGTGACCCCCGACATGAGACAAATCGGGCGACCCGGGGGGTTGTGTAAATCCTTGTGAATCTTAGGTACCATATACATAATCGGGGTAACTGGATTTAATGAATTCAAAAACTGATGTTCTTTAGAAGTTATCCAACCATGTGTCAAAGCTGCTGCTGTTATCTCATGAATTTCCATCTGAATCGAAGTCGTTGGATAAAGGCACTCTATACAAATATAGAGCAGGAAGCGGCCCTACGAGTAGCCGAATGTGTTCCTTTCAAGTTACCTACCCGTTTACCAAAATCTTTTGTGCTAAACTTACTAAGGTTGGTTTTGACAAAAAATTTCTTTACCTTTTGAAGATCAATATTTTCAACAGAACCATGGTATAACAATGGGAGCGACAGTAGCCCCATCTATTGCTACCTTTTTCATGGCAGATTTTGAAACCAGATTTGTGTATTCCTCTCCTTGGTTTCAACAGATACGTATGTGGACACGATTCCTAGATGACATCTTTTTTTGGGTAGACACGATTGATTCATTAAATGAATTTTTTCTATGGATAAATTCCTTATCAGAAGATCTTCAATTTACACCGGTTGTCAACAAGACTGTGATAGAATTTTTGGATATTCGCCTAATCAAAGAAGGGTCGGAAATAAGGTCTACATTGTATCGAAAAGAAGTTCAGCGTAACACATTGCTACATTACCACAGCTACCATCCAGCTCCATTGAGACGGGGTTTACCAATTGGTCAATTCATAAGGCTACGCCGTTTATGTTCCACTTTGGAAGATTTCAAAATTCAAGCAACACACTTGAAAACTCGGCTGTTGGAACGTGGCTATCCCCGGTCAATAACACAGGTACACTACCAAAAAACTGCCTCCAGTTTTGCAACTGATTCCTATAGATTTTGGGGTGCTGAATCCAGGAAAAATAGCCAAAATGTTCCATCACGTCACGTTTTCTTGCAAAATTAGATTTCTTACCCATATAAGGAATGTTCACATAATTTCTTTTTAGCCGACTGCAGTTTATTTTCTTGGCCCAAAATAGAGGTTGTAATGGTTAATTAACTAGAAACACTCCCTCATGATATTTTAGAGTGTTTTGTATTCATTTTATACATTAACAGGACAATTGGGAGGCGGGGGGCTAAATCCAGTACTCGCACTGGCGCATGTTCTTTCCTGTTCGCCTCGCCTCGTTCGCTCACTCAAACACGGTGGTTGCGACATGAACGTTCCTGTCAAATTTCAGTTTCTTGCAAGTTCATTATTACCTTTTGTTTGCTCAGTCGTAATCCAGCTTTATTCCAAAGTGGTTCGCTACAGTTGTAGTTTGCAGTGCTATGTATTTGTGATGGCTCACAGAGCCAGAGGTTGCGTCAACTCTCCGGACAGTTTTTGTTTTATTTGTGGGGAATATACCGTGAAAAAGCGGCAGAGGAACATTTCTGCATTTATTAAAAAAGTATATTTCGCCTATTTCGGTTTGAAGTTAGGCGATTAAGACAAACCGTGGGCTCCTCACAAAGTGTGCAAGACATGTGAGGAAGATCTACGCTTATGGATGAAAGGTAAAAAACAAGCATTTTGTTTCGGAATACCTATGATGTGTGGCGTGAACAAAGAGACCACAGCAGTGACTGCTATTTTTGCTCTTGCATTGTGAAGGGATACAACTTAAAAAATAAGAACGTAATAAGTTACCCCAACCTTCCCTCAGCAATTAGGCCTATGCCTCATAGCAACGAAGTACCTGTGCCTGAACCACCAAAATCTTTGGATCATATTTGTGTGGACGGTTCTGATCATGGTGAGACTCATCAGATGGCTTTTCCCGATGAGTCCAGTACTTCCGAGTTTGAAACTGAACCAGATCCGAAACCTGAACTTTTCTTTCAAGCTGAATTGAATGATTTAGTCCGGGATTTAGGACTCCCAAAAGATGCTGCCCAACTGCTAGGTTCTCGGCTTAAACAGAAAGATCTATTGTCACCAGGAACAACTTTTTATTGGTACCGCAACCGCGAGACACAATTTTTGAAGTATTTCAGCAAAGAGGAAGATTTGGTATTTTGCAACGATATATACGGAGTGATGGAAAAGTTTAAACTCAAGTATGATCCTGCTGAATGGCGGCTGTTCATTGATTCGTCAAAAGACAGCATAAAAGGTGTTCTTCTTCATAATGGCAACACATTCGCTTCAGTTCCTATTGCTCACTCTGTTATTCTCCAAGAAAAATACGAGAATTTGGCCCTGATTCTTCAGAAGATTCGTTATGATGAGCATAAGTGGATGATTTGTGGAGACTTTAAAATTCTATCCATGCTATTAGGGCAGCAATCCGGTTTCACCAAATATCCCTGCTTCCTTTGCTTGTGGGATAGCCGGGCCCGCGACCTACACTGGGGGAAAAAAGACTGGCCAATTCGGGAGTATTTGAGACCCGGTGAGAAAAATGTTCTTCATGAGAGCTTGGTACCTCGTGATAAAATTCTATTACCACCTCTCCACATTAAGTTGGGTCTCATTAAGCAATTCATCAAGTCCCTTCCAAAAGATGGTGAGTGCTTTCGGTACCTTTGCTCAAAGTTCCCCCGACTTTCTGAAGCAAAGCTAAAGGAAGGAGTGTTTGTTGGCCCTGATATAAGGAAACTCATTTCAGATGGAGCATTCGCTGAAACGATGTCTGAGAAGGAAAAAGAAGCCTGGGATTCCTTCAAGGATGTTGTTCTCAAATTCTTGGGGAACAGGCGGGATGAGAACTATAAGGATATTGTTGCCAGGATGCCCAATGCCTTCAAAGAACAAGGCTGTAACATGAGCCTGAAAGTCCATTTCTTGCACTCCCATGTGAACTACTTTCCCGAAAACTTGGGGGCGTACAGTGAAGAACAAGGTGAAAGGTTTCACCAGGACATCAAGGACGCAGAGAGAAGGTACCAAGGAAGATGGACCACCACTATGATGGCTGATTTCTGCTGGTTGCTGCTGCGGGAAACCCCAGATGAAAAATACGCCAAGCAGAGCACCAAGAGAAGCATTCGGGGGAAGAAGAAACGGGCCCACCAGGAGATTGATTGACCCAAGAATGACTTTAAAATCTAAACTGTGTTGACAAATATCGTGTTTTTACTAAACTTTGAAATAAAAATTTGCTAGTTATTACCACAGTGTCGGATCTCATTTATTAGAATTTTATTTTCACACCATCGGGTGTTTGTCTTCATGTATTGCAATGGTGCTGTTTGTGTTTTCTATTCTTACATACATACCTGTACAACATTTTTTGCACATTTCTTTGCTTTGCTTTGTGTCTAACCTCGCTCTTATATGCTCAATGTTTGTGCACATGTATGTGGCTGTTTAAAATGCAGACAATTTTGCTACCATCACAGTGTGTTTTGTTGACATTACTCTATTCTTATGTGCTGCCTTGTTACAATTTTCTTTATTCTTATTTGAATAACTACTAAACAATTAGTATAAAGAATTCATCCAAGAAACTTTTATCTCGATCGCACTGAAACGTTCACCTCAAACTGCTAACCCAATGTAGCAAAAAATCTGTACGTGATGGAGCAAATTGGTTACCAGATTTGGATTCAGCGCACCAAAAAACGTAAAAATCAATCGAAACAGAGGCAGTTTAAAAAAAATTTTTTTTAGTGTACCTGTGTAATCGGGCTTATCAACGAGCTCGCTTTAATTATAGTGAATGGTGGGACACTTCAATAGCAGCGTCAGCTGAATCTTTGCAAACAAATGATTCCCCTTTTGTAGGTGTGTTACCTTATATGCCTGGCACGTCTGATGTTATGCGAATTATCAAATCTCATTGGTCTGTATTATCAATACATCCCACATTTACGAAGCCACTGAGGTTTGGACTTCAAAGGGGTAGGAATATTGCAGATTGTCTACCATGATTTACTACCCTATCTCAAGTAATAGTGGAGAATACTCCAATTGGACATTTTAAAAGTATGGGATGTGATTTTTGTGACACTTGAAGGGATATCTTGGGAGCACCCTGGAACACATCGAAAGTATACAAACAAACTTGCCACGACATGTTTGACATCTTTTGTAATCTATGTATTAATTTGTCCATGTTCTTGGATTTACGTGGGAAAAACATCTCTGGGTATGAAGAAGCGACTCCAGGAACATCGGTCTCGGATAAACAGGGGGGTGATTACAGCCCCACTAGTACCTCATTGCCAAGAACGTAAATCTTAGTTTCCATGATCTGAGATGGCGAGTAATTGACCATATACCGCCCCATAGTAGGGGGGGGGGGTGATCGACAATCCCGACTAAGCATCTGAGAACAATTCTGAATTTTCTCATTAAATTCCGTCAGTCCTCAAGGTTTAAATTCTAATGTGGAATGGTGGACAATCATTTAGGTTCAGAATATCTGAATTTGTCTGTGCTCATTGGTTACCAACTGGTCACGTGATTACCATCGGGGCTTTAAAATTTGTATGTCCGGAGACAACAAAGTGCGACAGGGTTTGAGGAAAAGCCGGGAATAAACAGAGGTTCGAAACTTTACGTTTGGTTACCATTTATGCCCATGTGAAGTTGATCATATTGGACGTTGTTTTGAGGGTTTTGTTTTTGAGCAAAGGCAGATTAGGCCTGTGTGAAGCAGATTACACTGGACATTGGTTCTGAGCGTTTCATCTTGATTCAAGACAAGAGAAGCGGATCGCTCTAACGGTTGGGTCCAAAGCGTTCTGGTTCTGCAGAGACTGAGCGCTAATAATATTCAAACACAGTGGCGAAGACCTTTGGAAGTTTATCAGAAAACATATAACCTCAAGCTAAGTACTGTTTCTATAATCCATTAATTGCTGGTTGGTATTGAGGGTTATGGTCCCTCGATCCTTTGAAAGGGTTGAATCCCTACATCTTAAAGTAAGATAAAAACGGAATAACACGCTGCGAGAAGAGGAGGTTTCTTTCCTTCCTTCAAGGCGTGCGTTCCAACAAAAAATTTCTAGTATAATTGGTTTCTCTTTTTTGGATGTAATTATTTATGTGAGAACCAAGAAGGTTTTTAGGCATTTTGTGAAGGCTCTCGGGGCAGAGGCTAGGCTGAAGGGGAGTACCCTGTATTGAAAGTGCCTGCCCTCCACTATGAACCGCAGGTACTGCCTGTGGTTGGGGTGGATGAAGATGTGGGTATAAGCATCCTTGAGGTGTAAGGAGCATAGCCAGTCTCCCTGCTGGAGGTATGGCAGCTATGTTCCAAGGGAGAGCATCTTTAACTTCTCCCTCATCAGGAATTTGTTGAGGCTGCACAGGTCGAGGACAGGCCTTAGGCCTCCTGTCCTCTTTGGCACAAGGAAGTATCTGGAGTAGAAAACCCTTGCCCTTGAGATGGTGGGGCAATGGTTCCACCGCCTTATCCTTGAGAAGACCTGCCAACTCCTTCAGAAGGTGGTCCCGGTGGAGGGGAGACCTGAGGGGCTCTCCCGGAAAATAAGGGGGAGGTTCTGAATCAGGTGGAGGAGGTAAACCTCCCTGACTACTTTTAGTGCCCAGGAATCGGTGGTGATGGTCACCCACATCGGGCATAGAGGGCCAGACGTCCCCTGTGGCCTGTGGGCTGCTGATCTCCTTGGGATAGAGAGGCTATGCTCAAGGAGTCAAAAACTCCCCCCTGGCTAGGCCGGGCCAGTGCCTAGGGCTTTGGAGTCTTCTGCTTACGCTGGCCATGCCCAAGTCTTGACCGAGATGTCGGGGGCTCAGTAGAGGCCATGGCTTTCGGAGGCATCAGGGACTCGGGGGGAAAATCTTATGCTGCTGCTGGCAGCTTTTGAGGGCCTTGCTGGACGTCCTCTTGCAGAGAACGCAGGCCACCAGATCATGGTCTGGCCCGAGACAGTGAAGACAGCAGTTATGTGTATTGGTCAAACACATAATTTTAGAGCACCGATCACACTTCAAGCTACTGGTAGCCATGGGGGGGGGGGGGGGGGAAGGGTACCCCTGCAAGGTCGAAGACTCTCCGGGCTGCCAGCGGGAAGAAAAAAAAGGTGTGAAGACGCCAGAAAAAGAAAACAAAAGACTACAAAAATAGACCGAACCCGATGCCAAGGCACAGAGGTCAGTAGGCGGGAAGAGTGCTGGTGCAATACCGGCAGCAAGTGTAAAACTTGGGGAAAGAAAAATCAACTTTTTCCAGGAACAAGCCAGACAACGTATGAAGGGCTCTGCGGAAAAAAGGAGATTGAGCAAGATGGCATCTTTGGGCAGGAAGGGGACCATGCATGCATGATGGCATCTCCCAAAGGCTTTCTTTGAAAGCTGGGGGAGGATGCTTCCGCGAGGGCTCCGTCGGTGCCAACATCACCCATATGTGAGGACTGACTTCCTACTTGTTCCCAGAGAACTTGAACTGTAACTTTGCTGTGAGCTAGGATTTCAAAAAGCAAGTAAGACATTTTTCCAAAGCTATATTGCACAATCCATGTTGTGATACATACCAATGTATTCAATATTTGCAGTGAGATGCTTACCTCATGTTTCCCATTTTTATTACTGCTGTTGCCTTGCAAAATCATTTTCTCTAAGACAGCAAGCAGATGCAAAGCTTTCTCAGCTTGGTAAGTTAGAAGATAAACATCTACAAGCAGGAAACATACCGCCTGGGCAAACCTCTCTTCTGAGCAGTACCAGTAGAAAAAAAAAAACACAAGACATTACTCAGCACAGATGTCCTCCTTTGTAGTACTAATACATAGTAGTGCATTATTTCCCTTCCTACAAAGGCTGTCTTTTCCATGAATTGTCTTTGCCAGAAGGGGTTGTCTACACAGTGCAGCTGCAAACTCCACCCCCATTCCCCAGTTGCAGCACTACAACATATCTAACAAGTGTAAATTAGACTTACCTGCTAATTGTAGTTCCTGAAGGAACTCCAGTCTAGTCCCGGAAACTCAGGAGTTGTCATCCTCTTCCAGCAGCTTGGAGACTGATACACGTCATTCTTTGATGACACTGGTATAAGGACTCAGGCACCGGCTCCTCCCACTCCAGTAACCTATTGACAAAGTAGACTCACCTGAGCAACAATTAAAGTAAAATACCCACAGACGTCGAGTGTCCACTAACTAAATAACTACCATACAATAAACGAACATCAACCATATCCACTACGATATTTAACTGGACAGTTAGGGGTCTTGCTTCCCTGCCCAGAAGAGCAAAATGTCCATACTATTGTCCACCCCTTAGGGTCCAACACCGCCCCCTGCACCCAAAGCTCCACAGTTCTCTTTATTCTCTTACCTGTAAAATCTTTGCTTCGGGCTGCAACTATCGTAAAGAATTGGGACGGGATCCGGGACTAGACTGGAGTTCCTTCAGGAACTACAATTAGCAGGTAAGTCTAATTTACACTTCCTTCTCGTCCCTCCAGTCTAGTCCCGGAAACTCAGGAGATGTAACAGAGCAGTAAATGTACAGGCGGGCAGGACCAGGTAGACCAGCCTGAAGCACCGTCGTACCAAAACAGGTATCCCTACGCACCTGAATATCCAGAAAATAGTGCTTAAAGGAATTCAAAGACGACCACGTCGCCGCCTTACAAATTTCCGCTGCAGGCACAAAACCGTACTCCGCCCAGGAAGCTGCTTGCGCTCTCGTAGAATGCGCTCGTAAGCTGTCCGGTACCGACTTTCCCCTCAGGAGATATGCGGACGCTATTGTTTCTTTTATCTATCTAGCAATCGACGCTTTGGACGCAGCTTCCCCTTTGCGAGGACCGCCGAACACCACAAACAACCTATCCGACCTTCTGAATGTCTTTTCAATGCCCTTCGCACATCCAAAAGATGCAACTGCGGACTAGCAGAACCCTCTGACGCCTTACGGAACACCAGAAGGGAAACAACCTGATTCACATGAAAGGGAGACAGGACCTTCGGCAAGAAGGACGGTACTGGCCTTAAAACCACTTTAGACTCATGAAAAGCCAGGAACGGCTCTCTACAAGATAACGCCTGCAACTCTGATATCCGCCTTGCTGACACAATGGCCACTAAGAACACGACCTTTAGAGTAAGATCCTTTAAAGTTGCTTTCGCCAAAGGCTCAAACGGCTGTGAATTTAATGCTGCCAATACCAATTGCAGATCCCAAGTTGGAACTGTCTGCATGGTGGTCTCAAAACACCCACCGCTTTCAGAAATCGTAACATCTGGATGTGTACAGAGCGCTTGTCCCTTGATCTTACCTCTATAACAGGAAAGCACTGCCAACTGAACTCTCAAGGACGCGGCCGCCAATCCTTTGTGGAACCCATCTTGCAAAAATGCTAACACCTGTGGAATCGTAGCTCGCAAGGCTTCACAATTCCTATCCATACATCAAGCCTCAAACATGCGCCACACACGAACATACGCTAAGGAAGTAGATCTTCTAGGCGCCCTCAACAAGGTCGCAATCACATCCGCCGAATAGCCTTTAGCTCTTAACCTTGCCCTCTCAAGAGCCATGCCGTAAGCGAGAACCAAGCTACCTGAGGCATCACCAACGGATCTTGTTGTAAGAGATCCTGTCTGGCCAGTAGTCTCCATGGCTTTCCCACTACCAGCCTCCTGAGATCTGCATACCAAGGCCGTCTCGGCCAATCTGGCGCTATCAGTATCACGCACCCTCTGTGCCGTTTGATCCGCCGCACTACCCGGCCTATTAACACCCAAGGTGGAAACACATATAGAAGCTGATCCGTCGGCCACTCTTGGACGAGAGCATCCAGGCCCTCCGACATCGGTTCTCTGCGTCTGCTGAAAAAACATCCTACTTTTGCTGACCTGAACGTTGCCATGAGATCCATAACAGGCGTTCCCTAACGTCAAACTACCGCGTCGTAAACCTCCAGATGAAGCATCCACTCTCCCGGATCTACTCTCACCCGACTCAAGAAATCGGCCGCCACATTGTTCACCCCCGCCATATGTGCCGCCGACAGAGCTTGAAGGTTTTGTTTGACCCATACGAATAACTGATCTGCCTCGGCCTCTAAGGGAGCAATGCTGGTGCTCCCTTGCCTGTTGACGTAGGCCATCACCGTCGTGTTGTCCGAAAATACTCGAACCGCTACCCCCTGCAGATCCTGCTGAAACTCCAGCAACGCCAATCTCACCGCCCAAAGTTTCAACCTGTTGATTGACCAAGACCGTTCCTGAACCATCCACTGCCCCTGTGCGCACTTTCCCTGACAATGCGCCCCCCAACCTAGGAGACTTGCATCTGTAGTCAGTGGAACCCAGTCCGGTATGTCCAAGGGCATGCCCTCCGCCAGAGACTCCGGCCGTAACCACCACTGCAACGCCTCCCGCGTTGCGTCTGGACAGATAAGTTTCTTGGACAGCGGATCGTTTTGATGCGACCACCTTCTGAGCAACGCTCTCTGCAACGGCCTCATACGCACCCTCGCCCAGGGCACCAAGTCTATCGTTGCCGCCATCGTCCCTAGGACCTGCAAGTAATGCCACGCTGATGGACGCGGCCAACCGAGAAACCGCCAAATCAGCTTTTGTAAGGTCAACACTCGATGCGGAGGAAGAAACACATTGCCTGCCCCGGTATCGAAACACGCCCCGAGATACTCGAGATCCTGGGAAGCCATCAGACTGCTCTTGGCCACATTTACTACCCAACCTAGCTTCTGTAGGCAGACGACCACTTTGGCAGTAGCCTCCTCACTTTCCCTCCTGGACTTTGCTCGAATCAACCAGTCGTCCAGATATGGGTGCACCAGCACACCTGTTTTCCGCAGTTCCGATGCTATGACTACCATGGCTTTGGTAAAGGTCCGTGGCGCCGTTGCCAGTCCAAAAGGTAGTGCCCGAAACTGAAAATGTCCCATTGGAACTGCAAACCTGAGGAACGATGCTTGCGCCGAATCAGAATGTGCAAATATGCCTTGGACAAATCCAGAGAAGTCAGATACTCCCCTTTTCTGACTGCCATGATGACTGATCTCAGCGTCTCCATATGAAAATGAGAAACCCCGAGACACTTGTTCACCTTTTTTAGGTCCAAAATCGGCCGATACGTTCTTTCCTTCTTTGGAACCACAAAATAAATGGAGTATCGACCTAACCCGCATTGATCCTGAGGCACTGGCACTACCGCTTCGAGATCCAGCAACCTCTGAAGAGTTTGCTGGACTGCTTTGCACTTGGAAGGAGCTTTGCAAAGGGACTGAATGAACGAAGGCCTCGGCCACCGGTCTTTGAAACTCCAAAGCATAACCTTCTCGAATCACCTCTAACACCCACTGGTCGGACATAATCCTAACCCAGGCAGCGTAAAACTGCTGCAGACGACCGCCCACAGCTACGACCACCTGGGCCTTCCTGACTTCATTGTGGCTTTTTGGCACCCGACGTGACGGCAGCAAAACCTCTGCTGGCACCCCAGAATCCCCGAAAGCTCTGGCTCCTAAAGGAAAAACACCCTCTTTGGCTCTGTGGAAACCTAGGGGAGCGAAAACGACAAAAATCCCTCTGTGGAAATCTAGCCACTGGTGGAAATTTCCTTTGCTTCTGCTTATCCTCTGGCAGCCTACCGCCGTTAGATTCTCCCAGATCCTTGACTATCTTCTCCAAATCCTCTCCAAAGAGTAGCCGCCCTTTAAAGGGAAGCTTACTCAACCTGGCCTTGGATGAAGCATCCGCTGCCCAATTACGCAACCAGAGATACCTCCTTGCGGCCACCGCCGAAGCCATACTGTTCGATAGGCCCCGAATAAGATCATAATGAATATCTGCGAGATATGCTGCTCCAGACTCCAAACGCGCCGCCTCACCAGCTGAGTCATCAGCCTGCTCCCCCTGGACTCGCTGAGTCCAACGGAGACAAGCCCTTGCTACCCAAGCCCCATAAATGGAAGCTTGCATAGAAAGAGCATTAACCTCAAAAACCTGTCTCAATAAGGTATCCAGTTTTCTGTCCCGAGTATCCTTCAGAGCTGCACTCCCTTCCACCGGAATGGTCATCTTCTTGGTCAACGCCGAAACAGCCACATCCACCTTAGGTGACTTAAATAACTCCTTATCCTGCTCCACTAGCGGATACAGCCGCGACATCACCCGAGAGCCTTTGAGTGTGGATTCAGGCATATCCCACTCACCTTGTATCATCTCTTTAATAACTCTATGCATGGGAAACGCTTTTTGCGTCTTCCGAAAGGCCTGCAAGAGAGGATCCTCTAAGGTAGCATCCTCAACCGGCTCCGACGCCGGCACATTCAGCGCCTTCAAGGTCTCGGAAATTAATGTGGGTAACTCTTCCCGCCAAAAAATACGCACCACTCTAGCCTGATCCTCCTGTTCTGCAATCTCTCCTCCTTCCAGCTCCTTGCCCAGCTGTGAATCCTGCTCCTCTCCTTCCGTGTGCAAATCCTCTGAAAACTCGGACTGACACCTCCTATCCGACTCTACATGGGTTCTTTTTGGCCCCAAGGTCGAAGGTGACACTGACAGAGGAGTGCCTGGCCTTTTCTGCCCTAACTCCACCGTCGAGGAAGCAGCTTCCCTAGGAGCACTGCCAAATGCTCTTTGAATAAGAGCTACAAAATCAGAAGAAAAAATGGAGTAAATCACCAGCCACGGGTGCCATGGAAGGACCTGGAATAGGTTCTACGGATTCAAAGGAGCCAAAGGACCCTGCGAAGCCATTTCCCACTCCTGTCGCCTCTAGGCGCTGATGCTCTACTGAGGGAGCCTGGCTACAGCTCCCACAGATGCCTGCCTCTGACACTGTAGACCTTTCCACTCAACAGAGCAAACAAAGTCTTTGTAGGCATCCTGACTCCTCACAGCTCTATCCCAAACTTTAAAGATCTTAAAAGTTTGAAAAGCCTTGTACCAAATTCTCCCCCAAGCACCTAACCTGAAAATGGGAGTTTGATCTGAAACTGATCTGCCTCGCCAGAGCTGTTTTTTGGTTTTTTTTTTCAAAACAGTAGTGCAAAAATAAAGCAGAAGGTCCCCCGACTTAAAACACACCAAAAAGACTGCAAAACGAAGCTTCCTTCGCTTAAAAGTTCAAATTGTGTCCCCCAACGTGCTGCCGACTTTTCCCGCCCAAAACGGGCCGCGGCGGGAAACTGCTTCTACGCAGGCCTACTTTCCAGTCTTATACCCCCGAGGTCAGTAGACAACTTAAAATAAACTGACTGACCTTTTCAATGCCTCGGAGTCGGGAGTGGTGCCAAAGGCCTGGAGAGAGGCTCATGTGGTGCCTTTACACAAAAGCGGAAGTAAGGATGTGGTTGAAAACTACAGGCCGGTTAGTTTAACTTCGGTGGTGAGTAAATTATTGGAAACGCTGCTGAAAGAGAAAATAGTGAGGTTTTTGAAGTCCAGCAGATTACAGGATCCGAGGCAGCATGGATTCACCAGAGGCAGGTCTTGTCAGACAAATCTGATTGATTTCTTTGACTGGGTGACCAGGGAGTTGGACCGAGGGAGAGCCCTAGATGTGGTGTATTTAGATTTCAGTAAAGCCTTTGACACTGTTCCTCACAGTCGACTTATAAACAAACTGAGCACCCTAGGGATGGACCCTAAAGTTACTGCTTGGGTTAGAAGTTGGTTGGGTGGGAGGCGACAAAGAGTACAAGTAAATGGAGCTCACTCTGAGGAGAAGGATGTTACCAGTGGTGTGCCCCAGGGATCCGTCCTGGGTCCAATTCTTTTTAACATCTTTGTTAGTGATATAGCAGAAGGGCTTTCAGGTAAGGTTTGCCTCTTTGCAATAGAGTAGACACCCAGGAAGGGGTAGATAACATGAGGAGGGATCTAGCTAAGCTTGAAGAATGGTCTAGAATTTGGCAGTTGGGATTTAATGTTAAAAAATGTAAGGTCATGCATTTGGGCTGCAGCAATCCAAGGGAGCAATACAGTATAGGAGGTGAAGTACTTTTGTCCACTAAGGAAGAGCGGGAGCTAGGCGTGGTTGTGTCTGATGATCTTAAAGTAGCTAAACAGGTAGAAAAGGCGACGGCAAAAGCTAGAAGGATGCTTGGGTGCATAAGGAGAGGAATGGCTAGCAGAAAAAAGGAGGTGATAATGCCTCTCTATAAGTCTTTGGTGCGACCTCATTTGGAGTATAGTGTGCAATTCTGGAGACCGCACCTTCAAAAGGATGTGAACAGGATGGAGTCTGTGCAGAGGGTGGCTACTAAAATTAGTGGTCTTCATTATAAAGCATACGAGGACAGACTGAAGGATCTTAATATGTACACCTTAGAGGAAAGGCGGGATAGAGGTGATATGATTGAGATGTTTAAATACCTCTGTGGCATAAATGTTCAGGGAGAGCGCCTCTTTCAAATGAAAGCAAGTTCTGCTATGAGGGGACATGGGATGAGAGTGAAGGGAGATAGATTCAGGAGTGATATGCGGAAATATTTCTTTACGGAAAGAGTAGTGGATCCGTGGAATAGTCTCCCAGTGGAGGTGGTAGAGATGAGGACAGTAACTGAATTCAAGAAAGCATGGGACAAACACAGAGGATCTCTAAAGGTAAAAAGGGGACTGTTGTAGTTATGGAAGGACAGACTAGATAGGCCATGTGGTCTTTTTCTGTCGTCACATTTCTATGTTTCTATGTTTAATTTGGAGCTTACCTGACCGCCCAAGAGCCAGGGAAGAGCCCCTCTCCTCGGGGCTTGCTCAACGACGACATGTCCCACTTCCAAACTGAACCGGCAAAGAACTCAGCAGAGAACTATGTCTGAACTGCTCCCGGCTGCCCGATCTCCAAAGCGCCTGCAGGCAAAACCTCTGCGTTGTGCTGGAGAAGGCAGTGAAATCAAATGGGACACCCCCGGGCTGCCCCCCGGCTTGTAAATCTTTCTGCCCCCTGGCTCTCCGGTAAGAAGGAGGAAGATTGAAAGAGAAGCTCCACAGACAAATTAAAGGGATCTCCCTCAATTCAAACACTGCCCCACAGCACTGAAAATTAACCAGAAAATCCGAATGCAAAATAAATGACCCAATTTGGGAGAAAATTAACCCCACTAACTAAAACTACTAACACTACAGTCCTTAATTGTATCTCTAGTGAGCCAGGAGCCCTGGCTCACATCCTCCAGCTGCTTGGAGACTGATATAACTGGAGTGGGAGGAGCCGGTGCCTGAGTCCTTATACCAGTGTCAAAGAATAACGTGTATCAGTCTCCAAGCTGCTGGAAGAGGATGACAACTCCTGAGTTTCCGGGACTAGACTGGAGGGACGAGAAGGAACTGCCGATAATATCTGTGCTGTGGCACAGAAGACCTAAGCAAAAAAGCTCCAAGATGAAAGCTTTTAATGACTAGAAGCAAGAGCTAGGTCGTTTGGGGAAGTGAGGAGAGAGGGGTTATTTATTCGAATACTGCATGATAGAGCATCTGCCTTATAGAACAGCAGCAAATATTTCTGTTCAACATAAACCTGGATGACTGACAATGTATGTCTGCATCTCAAGCATGACAGTATCTCCAACATCATGATCTGCATTATTTCACTAACTGACAATGTGCAACGTACAAGTAATAATGCGATGATATTTAATACATATTTGATTTCCTCAATGTACAGAAACAGCACATTGAGGAAAAATAGAACTTTCCTTTGGCATTTTACATGTATTCCTAGCACTCCCAGCTCATAAATGCAAAACTTGGCGTTTCCTAAAATCAATGAGGTGATTTGCAGATAATTTCTCATAAAGTTTGATTAATTTTAGCCCCTAAGATAGTAAAACTGGCTAGAGAGAACACTGAGCATACACTGTTGAGGAAATTTTGAAATGACCACACATGAGAAAATGCGTAGTTACTCACCTGTAACAAATGTTCTCCGTGGACAGTAGAAATAAGTCCTCAGGTATGGGTGACATCATGGACAGAGCCCATGTGGAATGTTCCCTAGCTTCCATTGGAAGCTTTGGGGAGCTGCACTGCACCTGCATGCCTGCCTTCCCACCTGTCATGGTGTCATTTTCTCCAATTAAATTCCAAAGCACTAGCCATGAAAAATAACTTCTCGGGGAGGTGGGAGGTTTGCGAGGACTTATTCCTGCTGTCAGAGAACATCTGCTACAGGTGAGTAACTGCGCTTTCTCTGTGGACAAGCAGGAAGTCAGTCTTCGCGAATAGCACTTCTAAGCTACAGGCTACCGAAAGACAAAGGAGGCCAAAGCCTAAAAAGGGGCAAAAAAAATCCTGGAGAACAGGTATAGCAGCAAGGATAGCCCCTCTAGGGAATCCACCAATTCAACATCCTCAGCATATAGTAGCAGGTAACCTGGATGGACAGAAAGGCTAGTGGACAGGAGTTGGACCCAGTACCTGAGAAGGTGCCAGAGCACGGCCTGGCCAAAGTTGCTGTCCCATCTGGAATCCCCCTCCAGACAATAGTGGGCTGTGAACATGTGGACAGAAAACCACGTTGCAACCTTGCAGATTTCCTCTGTCAATGCCGAGCGCAAGTTAGCAACAGAGACGGCCACAGCCTGAACATTATGAGCCGCGACATGACCTTCCAGGTTCAGGCTGGTCTGGGAATATGCCAAGGCGATGCAGTCCACCAGCCATAAGGACAGCATGTGCTTAGAGACTGCCGTCCCCAGCCTGTTAAGAGTCAAAGGAGATGAACAGCTGGGTGGACCACTGGTGGGCCTTGGTACACTCGATGTAGAAGCCCAAAGCAAGCTTACAGTTCAGCATGTACAACATTGCCTCTCCCCAGTTGGCATGCGGCCTTGGGAAGAAAGTCAGCAGGACAATCATTTGGTTAAGTTGGATCTCTGAGACCACCTTTGGCAGAAAGCACAGGGGCGTCCACAAGACTACCTGATTCTGGTGGAATCTAGTGTAAAGTGGATGCACCACCAGAGCCTGGAGTTCACTAACAGGGCAGGCCGACATGACCGCCACTAAAAACAGGACCTTCCAGGTCAAGTACTTGAAAGGGCACGTGTTGAGTGGCTCAAAGGGAGCCCGCATGAGCTGGGCGAGGACCACAATGAGATCTCAAGTCACTGCAAAAAGCTTGATGGGAGGCTTCGAGAGAAGCAAGCCTCGCATAAAGCGAGTCACCAATGGGTGAGCAGAGGCAGGCCTGCCCCTCGAGCCACAATGGTAGGTACCGATCACGCAGAAGTGAACCCAGACAGAAATGCTTGATTCCGACAGGTGCAGGAGGTATTCTAGCAACTGATCCACCATGCAGGAGAAGGGATTCAGCACCCTATCCACACACCAAGCGGCGAACCTCCACCACTTGAACGTGTAAGCCCGACGTGTTGAGTCCTTACACACCAGGTGGTCTGTGACATTGTCGGGTAAATTGAGCTCTGAAAGGACTACCCGTTCAGCATCCAGGCCATGAGGGCCAAAGAGCAGATGTTGTGGTGCAGCAGGGTCCCCTCATCGTGAGAGATGACAACTGGGGTAAAGCCCAGGTGGAGAGGCTCCCTCCAAGAGAGCTGGGGGAAAAACACAGCTGCCGGGGACATAAGGGCCAATGAGGATTCATGGTGTCCTTGTCGGCCTGTTTTCACTATAAGTGGGATTGGGGGGAAAGGCATACAACAGACCCTCATTCCAGTGGAGGATAAAGGCATCAGAGGCCAGCCGTTCACTGGATGGCCTCCTGGAGCAGAAACAGCCCACTTGGTATTCTGTGATGTGGCAAAGAGGTCAATTGTGGGGGTATCCCACTCCCTGAAGATCTGCTCCACCACCCCTCAGTGGAGGGTCCACTCATGAGACTGGAAGACTCTGCTCAGCTGATCTGCTAGGACATCGAGCTCGCCAGGAAGGTAGGTTGCCTTGAGCTACATCCCATGATCCAGAGCAAACCACCACAGCCAGACCACTTCCCAAAAGAGGAGGTAAAAGCCTGTGTCTTCCTGTTTGTTCACATAAAACATTACCACCTGGTTGTCCATCTGGATCAGGACCACCTGATTTGCCAGGTGTGTCTGGAAGGCATGAAGGACATTCGCTATGGCCCGCAACTCAAGGAAGTTGATTTGGTGCAGGCTCTCCTGTTCTCACCCAACAGCCGTTGTGCCCACAGGCTGTCCAGATGAGCTCCCCACCCGAGCTTGGACACACTGGTTGTCAGTGTCCTGTGGGGGTGGGGGGGGCGGCTCCACATGGAATGGGAGGCCCTGAAGCAGGTTCAGCAGCTCCAGCCACCAACCGAGAGATTGCACCAAAGGGTCCGTTGTGCTTGCCACATGGAGAGGTGGGCTAAGGAGATAACATGTACTGTGGAAGCAATGTGGCCGAGCACCTTCAGCATCCTCTACGCGGTAGTGTGGTGAAGATGCTGCAAGCTGTCAACCACGTCTGCCAGCCACCGCATGCGGTCCAGTGGCAGAAATGCCTGGGCTTGAGTGGTATCGAGGAGGGCTCCGATGAACTCCAACCACTGCATAGGCTGGAGGTGGGACTTGGGGTAGTTGACGACAAACCCCAGCTGCTCAAGGATCTGAATGGTGAGGTAAGCAGACTGCTGGACAGTGTCTGGATTTGGACCTTTGGTGAGCCAATCATCTAGACAGGGGGAGACGAAGACTTCCCTGGTTCGCAGGTAGGTGGCTACTACTGCGAGGCACTTCGCAAAGATTTGAGGTGCTGAAGCACGCCTGAGGAAGAGCACCTAGTACTGTGTAGTGCTGGTCTGCCAGCATGAACCTGAGATATTTCCTGCGACTTGGGTGTGATCGTGTGTGTGTGTGTGTGTGTGTGTGTGATCGTGTGTGTGTGTGTGTGTGTGTGTGTGATCGTTCGTGTGTGTGTGTGTGTGTGTGATCGTTCGTGTGTGTGTGTGTGTGTGTGATCGTTCGTGTGTGTGTGTGTGTGTGTGATCGTTCGTGTGTGTGTGTTCGTTCGTGTGTGTGTTCGATCGTGTGTGTGTTCGATCGTGTGTGTGTTCGATCGTGTGTGTGTTCGATCGTGTGTGTGTTCGATCGTGTGTGTGTTCGATCGTGTGTGTGTTCGATCGTGTGTGTGTTCGATCGTGTGTGTGTTCGATCGTGTGTGTGTTCGATCGTGTGTGTGTTCGATCGTGTGTGTGTTCGATCGTGTGTGTGTTCGATCGTGTGTGTGTTCGATCGTGTGTGTGTTCGATCGTGTGTGTGTTCGATCGTGTGTGTGTTCGATCGTGTGTGTGTGTGTGTGTGTACTTCCTTGAGATCCAAGGTGCATAGCCAGTTGTCTGTTAGGAGGTAAGGGAGCAGCATACCCAGTAAGACTATGCTGAATGACTCATGCACGAGAAACCAGTTGAGGCTCTGGAGGTACAGAATGGGTTGGAACCCTCCTGTCTTTTTGGGAGCTGGAGGTACCTGGCATAAAGCCCCAGAACCGACTCAATGGCAAGGTCGGTCAGCAGAGTGGAGACCACCTCACGCAACAGGCTTCGGTGCAGTGGGTCTATGATGTACTCCTCTTGGACGAAGGAGGCAGCAGCTGAGCAAAGTTCAGATGATAGCCCTGCTGGACGAGCTGCAGCAACCAGGCATCCGAGGTGATAAGGGGTCACCTTTGGGTGACATGGACAAGCAACCCCTCTACCTGAGGGGGAACTTCGACAGTTACAGAACAAATGGCTATACTCCTGAGGAACCAGTCAAAAACCCGCCTCCAGCTTGGGTTGCGGGGCTGGCTGGGCCTTCAGAGGCTTCTCCTGTCCGTCTCTGCTGAAGGGGGGCCTAGTGCCTTTGGTTGAGCACTCTGGGGCGCCAAATATTACCAGCACAGACATGGGTAGAAGACCTTCTTATCCTGGGTTCCTTTTAAGTGAAGGATCCAGTTTTCCTTGAGAGTGTCACGTGCTCCTTCTCGTGCTCGCCTGCTTTCTCCTCTAGCAGCTTCCTGAAAAGGTTGTCTATGCTACAGGCAATGTTAGATAGTTTCTCCTGAACCCACTGCTCCAGGTCTGAAGACTAGAGTCAGGCCAGCCGCTAGGCACCAATGCCCACCGTCGCTGCCACCCTGAAGGCAGGCTTGAAGGTATCATATGTGGCTCACATGGCATACTTCAAGCAATCCTTGTCGTGGCCTACCAAGGCATGGAAGGAGTCAAGACGGTCGGGGGGGGGGGGAACATAGGCGGCAAACTCTGCCAAGTCCACCATGATGTCCTTCAGGAATCTACCCATATACAGCTGGTAGGAAAGAATCCAAACCACTAGCATGCAGCCCTGGTAGCATCTTCTCCTGAAGGAGTCCAGGGTCCTGGCCTCCCACCCTGAGGGCACCGAGGAGTGAGTTTTGATGCTTTTCACATGCTTCAAGGCTGACTCAACCACAATGGGGTTGTGTGGCAGCTGAGGCTTCTCAAACTCTGGCGCCTTCTAGACTCAGTACACCAAGTTCAGCTGTCAACTGAAGGCAGGGACCGTGAAGGTATTCTCCCACAACTGCAGCAGCAGCTGCTGCAGGACATGGTGCACCATCACAGTTACTGTCTCCTTGGGCACTGACAAATACTTCAGGAGCTCAAGCTCATCCGCCTTTGGCTCATCCTCTGCTTCAAGGGAGAAGGGTATGGCCTTGGCAATATCCCTCACAAAGACCCAGAAGAACATGTCATCCAGGGGTGATTTATACTGCTCGTATGGAGGGGATGTATTAGAGGAAGGCCCAGAGATCTCCCGTCTGAGACGACAGAGCACTCCTCAGTTTCCCAGTCCTCAGACTCAGACTCCGAGAGGAAACTGAAGTAGCGTCAGATTTCCTCCAGCCCGTTTTGCCCAGAACAGGATATCAAACGCTCTACAGGGATACTATTATGGGAACCAGCATCGATTCCAATCTCCTGTCGAATGCGCCTACCGGCAGCGCATAAGTCTCCAGGATGGGCTGAACCAAGTGCTGTGATGACACCGAAGCCACCGCAAAGCCTGCATGCCGCAGGGTTAAGACCACCACCATGTGAGCCTCAAAGGACCTCAGGTGTTCCTCCAGTACCACCATCTCTGAGGGACCAGGGCTGGGACTGCAATTTTGGCCACTGGTACGGATACCTCCAGCAGGGACTCCAGGATGACAGGTTCATCGGGAGACATCTGTCTACCCTCCAGGTCTGTGGGGGTTGATTCTTCCCATCTTTGAGTTGTTTCCTCCCAAGGAAGCTTGGCGGGCCAGTCCTTATTGTTCATGTCGTGCTGCAAACGGCTGCGGTGCCGACACACATTGGGTTTGGCCCGGTGCTTGGGTATCCCTTTCAATGCTAACAGGATTGGTCTTAGATCCTTCCTCGATTCCGATCGGACATTGACAGAAGGTTCCTGCTTGATACCTTGGCTGTTCTGTTACGAATGCACCCAGGCATGTTGCCCAGTTGAAGCCTCAGCAGAACTCCATGACAGCATTACCAATGCTGGAGCAGAGGATGATGAATACAACGTTCCAAAGAGGGACGACTCCTGATTTTCCCGGTCCTTCAGACCCCTCCTCGTCATCTGCAGGCATAAGTTGAAGGAAGCAAGCAATTGTGCCCGTCAGTGATCAAAATCGTACAGCCACATTTTGTGCACTTTTTAAAGCCACTTAGTCATGTCCGGGAAGATCGCACCAGTAAGGTCAAAGTTCTCAAATGCAATGGCGGGAAAAGATCCAAAAGGGAAAAGCACCAAGAATAGCAAACATCAAAAAGAAAAGAAAAAATATCATCTGTAAGCCAACTAACAGACGACAGGTGGTGAAAAAAATACTCACAGGTACTGTTCCCTCTAAGCTGTGCGCATGTGCGCGTGCACACACCTCGCCGAGCGAGCGCACATACTTTACAACAGAGCGCACAAAAATTACGGCTCTGATTCTGATAGAAAACACAGACGTCTTAAAATTTAAAAGTTATGATTGTAATTACTAGAAATTTCCCGCTTCATTTAATAATAGTCTATTTTCATTTAATTTGATTAAAATCAATGTAGTGTACATACTGTATTCTGACGTGTAGTCAAATTTTAAAGTATATAACTCAGAGTGTCGTTATGTGGCGCACAAAAATTTAACCTTCCTTCAAAAGCTGCACACAGCTGATATTTTATGCGCACACAACCTACAGAAAATTAGAGGGAACATTGCTCACAGGGGGTAAGAGAAAAGGTTTTTGCTGCTCTGCTGGTGAAGGACACATCTTATGGGCTCGGGGGAGGGGAGAAGGAGGGGAGAGACTAATGAAGATAGCACCATGGCAGGTGGAAAGGCAGGCGTGCATGCATGGTGCAGCAGCCAAAAGCTTCTAATAGAAGCTGTGGAGCGTTCTGCGTGGGCGTCGGTGACATCATCCATACTTGAGGACTTACTTCCTGCTTGTCCACAAAGAAACCATAGTTACTCACCTGTAACAGGTGATCTCCGGGAACAGCAGGAATTTAGTCTTCACATATGGGTATCGTTGGTACCGAAGGAGCCTGCGCGGGAACGCTCCCCAGCGTCCAATTAAGAAGCTTTTGGGAGCATCGCACAGCGCCTGCATGCTGCCTTCCCGCCTTTCCCAACTGCCTCTCTCCAGTTGAGTTTAAAGCTGAGACAAAGAGAGAGAGAGGGAAAGGGAAAGAGATAGAGAGATACAACTCCTAGGGGAGGTGGGTGGGTTGTGAAGACTAAATTCCTGCTGTTCCTGGAGATCACCTGTTACAGGTGAGTAACAATGCTATCTCCAAGAACAAGCAGGAATGTAGTCTTCACATATTGGGACTCCCTAGCTTTAGATGCCAGGGAGAGACCCCAGAAGTTGTGTCCCCCTGTGAAGGGCTCCACTTCCACCAATGGATCTCTGGCATCCAACCAGGGATGGCGGGTAGGAGTTGATTAGGTATGGAACAGGTGTTGGAGAACAACCTACCAAACAAGGCATCCTGGCGGGAGTCCTTGTCCAAGCAGTAATGGGCTGTAAAGGTATGAACCGAGGCCCAAGTGGCTGCTCGACAGATGTCGTCGATAGACAGAGAGAAGATGAGCCATTGAAGCTGCCATGGCTCTCACATTATGAGCTGTGACATGGCCCTCCAGGGGAAGGTTCTTACTCTGATAGGCGAAAGAAACACACTGTACAATCCAGTTGGACAGTTATCTCTTGGAGACTGGAAGTCCCAAATGAGAAGGATCAAAAGCAACAAAGAGTTGAGAGGACTTTCTATGTTGCTGTCTTCTTTGCAAGTAAAAGGCTAAAGCTCTTTTACAGTCCAAAGTATGAAGATTCCTTTCTGCATTTGATGCATGAGGTCTTAGAAAGAACACAGGTAGGTAAACCACTTGATTAAGATGAAAAGGCTAGACCACCTTTGGCATAAAGTGTGGATGAGTCCTAAAGACTACCTTGTCATGATGGAACTTTGTATAAGGTGGATCAGCTACTAGTGCTTGCAACTCACTGATGTGGCATGCTGATATGATTGCAATGAGAAAGATAACTTTCCAAGAAAGGAATTTCAATGAGGTAGTAGCCAAGGGTTCGAAAGGTGGCTTCATGAGCTGACCAAGAACCAGGTTTAAGTCCCATGCCACCGGTGGTGGCCTAATGGGAGGCTTAGTTAGAAGAAGGCCTCATAAATCTTGCTATAAGAGGATGGGAGGAGATAGGTTGCCATTTAGAGGCTTGAGAGAAGCTGCAATAGCACTCAAATGGACTCTGAGTTAGTTTTAAGTCCTGGATTGGATAAATGAAGGAGATACTCCAGTAATGATTCCAGAGGTACCGCAAGGGGGTTAAGACCCTTCTGCAAACACCATATGGTAAACCTTTTCCACTTGAAAGCATAAGAGCGTCTTGTGGAAGGCTTCCTGGAAGCATAAAGGACATCCTTTACTTGCTGAGGGAGGTTAAGATCATGAAGATCTAGGCCTTCAGCAACCAAGCTCAGAGGCAGAGATTGGGGATTGGGATGCCATAACATTCCGTCCTCCTGGGACAGGAGATCTGGAGCAGATCCTAACTCCAGGGAGGGAGCTTGAGAGAGATGTAGAAGCAGAGGGTATCACACTTGCCGTGGCGGTTGTGGAGCTATGAGAATCATACGCCGTCTGTCACTCTGAAGCTTGAACAGGGTTTTGGGAATTAGGGGAATGGGTGGAAAGGCATAAAGGAAGTCTTGACCCCAGTGAAGGAGGAAGGCATTCCTGGCCTGAGAGCCCTGAGCCGGAATTCTGGAACAGAACCAGGGAAGTTTGGCATGCAATGGACTTGCAAAGAGGTCTATGTCCGGGGTTCCCCAAATTTGAAAAATCTTGGCCACCTGGTCTGCATGAAGAGACCATTCATGTGGAAACAGAACTCGACTGAGTCTGTCTGCCCAAGAGTTTTGTATGCCTGGGAGATACACTGCCAGGAGATGAATCTGATGCTCTCTGGCAAGGGCCCATAGTCGCAAAGCTTCGTTGCAAAGTCTGTTCCCCCCTGCTTGTTCACATAGAACATGGCTACTTGATTGTCCGTATGAATGAGGACTGTCTTGTAGCTGAGCAGGGTATGGAACACTCGAAGAGCGAGGAAGATTACACTGAGCTCTAAGAGATTGAAATGTAGATTAGTCTCCTGTGGAGTCCAGGTGCCTTGGGTGGAGAGGTCTTGCAGATGAGCTCCCCAACCCATTGGTGAAGCATCTGTTGTGAGAGTTGCCTGGGGTAAGGGCTGTTGAAAAGGGGACCCCAGCAATAGGTTCTGAGTGGAATGCCACCATTGGAGAGACAAAATAAGGCTATTTTGTCTGACAGGCACCCTGATGCCTGGGTAAATTGAGTGGATAAAGTCCACTGGGCTGCTCTCATATGGAGGCGAGCATAAGGAACCACATGCACGGTAGATGCCATGTGGCCTAGTAGTTGTAGCATTTCTCGGGCAGTGAGATGAGGTTTTAGCACTGCTTGAGAAGCTAACTGCACCATGCGAAGGCAACGGGCCTGTGGGAGATAGGCCCTTGTCTTTTTGGTATCCAGCAAAGCTCCTATGAATTCTAGAGACTGAGTGGGAGTTAGACTGGATTTTGGGATGCTTATGACCAGACCCAAATACTGAAGGACACGCATTGTGCAAGATAGAGAAGTCCTGGCCTCTGACTCTGATGGGGCTCGAATGAGCCAGTTGTCTAAGTAGGGGAAGACGAATATGCCTAGAGTGCAGAGAAATGCTGCTACCACAGCCATGCATTTTGTGAACACTCTTGGAGCTGAGGCCAGGTCAAAAGGAAGCACCCTGTATTGGTAGTGCTTTCCTTGAAAAAGGAACCGAAGGAACTTTCTGTGAGTTGGATGGATGAGAACATGGGTGTACGCATCCTTGAGATCTAGAGAACAAAGCCAATCCTGACTCTGAAGGTATGGCAGCAGAGTTCCTACAGAAATAGAGTAGTTACTCACCTGTAACAGGTGTTCTCCAGGAGCAGCAGGAATCTGTCCTCACATATGGGTGACATCGACGTCGATGGAGCCCCTGAGGAGCATTTCCCCAGCTTTCTATGAAAGCCTTTGGGAATACTGCACGCATGCGCGGTCCCCTTCCCGCCTAAAGGTGCCATCTTGCTCAGTCAAATGACATAGCTAAAAAACAGCACACGAAAATGTAAAATAAACTATGTACAACTGCAACTCCCAGGGGAGGAGGGAGGGTTGTGAGGACTGATTCCAGCTGCTCCTGGAGAACACCTGTTACAGGTAAGTAACTACTCTTTCTCCAGGACCAAGCAGGAAGTCAGTCCTCACATATGGGTGACTCCCAATCTCTGGGCTACCAAGGAACCCAGGCTGAACAAGAGAACTCCCTCTAGTCCCAGCATCAAAGAAAGGCTTTTCACTGAAAGAACCTACACCAGTAGCCCAACAGAGGGCTGGAGGGCAGGAGTTGCCTAAACCTCAAAGAGATTCCGGAGTACTGCCTGGCCAAAAGCACTGTCCCTACGGGACTCCCTCTCCAGGCAGTAATGAGCTGCAAAAGTCTGGCTTGAGGACCAAGTTGCAGCCCTGCAGATGTCTGTCAACGGTACAGAGCGGAGATGAGCTACTGAGGCAGCCATTGCCCTGACACGATGGGCCGTGACCCGACCCTGCAAAGGAAGGTCAGCCGCCCTGTAAGCCCAGGCGATACAGTCTGCCACCCAGATGGACAAGGTACGCTTGGACACAGCTAACCCCAAATTATTAGGGTCAAAAGATATGAAGAGCTGAGTAGCCCTTCTATGTCCTTGCATACGGTCAAGGTAGAAGGATAAGGCCCTCCTACAGTCCAGGGTATGCAGGACCGCTGCAGCCTGGCTTGCATGAGGCCTAGGGAAGAATGTTGGAAGAACCACCTCCTGGTTGAGATGGAAAGAGGAGACAACTTTAGGGAGGAACTTTGGATGAGTCCTAAGGACTACCCTGTTCTTATAGAAGCGGGTGTAAGTCCTGTCACAGACCAGGGCCTGAAGCTCACTCACCCGTCTGGCCGAGGTTAAGGCTACAAGCAAAAGTGTCTTCCAGGAAAGGAAGCGGAGAGGACAAGTAGCCATTGTATCAAAAGGTGGGCGAGTCAGTTGCTGCAAGACCACATTCAACTCCCACTCAAGAGCTGGAAGACGGACAGGAGGCTTGAGCAAGAGCAGACCTCTGAGAAACCGGGACACCAAGGGGTGAACCGACAGTGTCCTTCCACCAGTGAGTAGTGAGCTGCTAGAGCTGAGAGGTGGACCCGAACAGAATTGGACTTAAGGCCCTGATTGGATAAGTGCAGCAGGTACTGAAGCACCACTGGTACAGCACAGGAGAAAGGATCCTCTGTACGCAGCCGACACCACACAGAAATCCTCTTCCACTTCAGGGCATAGATTTTCCTAGTGGACTGCTTTCTAGAGGCCAGGACGACCTCTTCAACTTCAGGAGGTAGGTCCCAAGGAGCCAAAACTACCCTTGCAGCTTCCAGGCCATCAAATTGAGAGATTTGAGATTGGGGTGCAGAAGAGACCCCTGGTCTTGAGAAAGAAGGTCGGGCTGCAACCCTAAAGGTAGTGGAGTGTCCACTGCTAGCTGAAGCAGAAGTGGGAACCAAGGTTGTCTCGGCCACCTGGGGGCTACCAGAAGGACCGAGGTCTGGTCCTTTAGAATCTTGAACAGAGTTCGGGCCACCAGAGGCGTGGGAGGAAACGCATATAGGAGGCCCGGGGACCAGGAAATCAGAAAAGCATCTGCTGCTAGTCTCAGAGGATGCAGTTGCCTGGAGCAGAACCTGCTGAATGTGGGCTAACTCTGTTGAGCCTTTTCCTCTGAAAAAAACAATAGAACGAACCTGTGCTCAAACTACAACCTCTGGAATCTTGCTATGAAACAGTGTCAGGCACTAAGGTCTCAGTTTAAAACATTGCAGCAATCCATAGGATTTTCAAAAAGCTCGTAATGAAACTTTAGCTGCTATTCACATCAAGGACCTTTACTCAGTGCCTTAATCCTTGCTTCATAATCAATTTTTCTGAAATGAATTATTCATATATTTTCTTTTTTTCTTATGAAAACTTATTCCTCAATGATCAGTTTTACTCCACTGCATTGTGGCAATATTTATCTTCTTTTCTTTACAAATACAAAACATGTGCGTAGAGCCACACTAATGACACTCAAAAATATTGCAGTTAGATGAAAAGCTACAATATGCTTAATCACTTTAGCACTTATCTTGTTCAAAAATCGTTCGTGCTCCACAAGTTCTTCATAGGCACTTTAAAATTTCTTCTTAAGCGGCTATATCATGAGTATCAATTGGCTTTAAATGAGTCCCAACGCCGTTATTCTAAGGCGCCCAAGCGTTTCGCTATGACAAGTTCCTCAGGGGGGATGCACTTCTTTCAAACTGACCTTAAGAGCCTGTACCCGCTCGAAAAGCAACAAGGAAGAACCTTTTCTCACGCCTCCCCATCAACTGCTCTCCTTGAGCAGTTGTGGGGAGGCGTGAGAAAAGGTTCCTCCTTGTTGCTTTTCGAGCGGGTACAGGCTCTTAAGGTCAGTTTGAAAGAAGTGCATCCCCCCTGAGGAACTTGTCATAGCGAAACGCTTGGGCGCCTTAGAATAACGGCGTTGGGACTCATTTAAAGCCAATTGATACTCATGATATAGCCGCTTAAGAAGAAATTTTAAAGTGCCTATGAAGAACTTGTGGAGCACGAACGATTTTTGAACAAGATAAGTGCTAAAGTGATTAAGCATATTGTAGCTTTTCATCTAACTGCAATATTTTTGAGTGTCATTAGTGTGGCTCTACGCACATGTTTATTATTTGTAAAGAAAAGAAGATAAATATTGCCACAATGCAGTGGAGTAAAACTGATCATTGAGGAATAAGTTTTCATAAGAAAAAAAGAAAATATATGAATAATTCATGTCAGGAAAATTGATTTTGAAGCAAGGATTAAGGCACTGAGTAAAGGTCCTTGATGTGAATAGCAGCTAAAGTTTCATTACGAGCTTTTTGAAAATCCTATGGATTGCTGCAATGTTTTAAACTGAGACCTTAGTGCCTGACACTGTTTCATAGCAAGATTCCAGAGGTTGTAGTTTGAGCACAGGTTCGTCCTATTGTTTTTTCAGTGGAGCAGAACCTGGGTAGCTGTCTGTTCAGGGGACTGGCAAAGAGATCTATGGATGGAAGTTCCCATCTCAGGAAGATCTTTTGAACTACCAAGGGATGGAGCTGCCACACGTGGGGCTGCAGAATCCTGCTCAACCTGTCTGCTAGGTAATTTTCCTGGCCAGGGAGATAAACCGCCTTGAGCAACATGTTGTGCCTGAGCGCAAACAAGCAAAGGTCCTGCGCCTCCTGACAAAGGAGCCTGGACCCAGTACCTCCCTGTTTGTTCACATAAAAAATGGCTACCTGATTGTTTATTTGCACTAAAACAGACTGGTGAGCCAGGGTTTGGGAGAAAGCCATGAGGGCTAAGCGAATAGCCCGAAGTTCCAGTAGATTGATCTGCTGCTGGGCCTCCCAGGGAGACCACAGGCCCTGGGTGCACTTGCCCAGACAGTGTGCACCCCAGCCCTGTAGGGAGGCATCGGTGGTCAATACCACTGTGGACCCAGGTGGCTGAAAAGGCATCCCTTCAAGTTGGGGGGATGCAGCCACCAACGTAGGGAGTGCAGGAATGGTCTGGACACGCTTACTGTGTCGCTGAGGCTCCCTGTGGCCTGCGACCACTGACTCCTGAGGCATCATTGTGCAGGCCTCATATGAAGCCTGGCATTGGGAGTCACATGTACTGTCGAAGCCATGTGGCCGAGAAGCCTCAGGCAGAGACTGGCGGAGACCAGTGACTTGCTGAGAAACTGGTTTGCCAAGGTCATCAGTCTTTGGGCTCTGTCCTCTGACAAGAAAGCCTTTGCCTGCAGAGAGTCTAGCCTTGCCCCTATGAACTCTAAGTTTTGGGAGGGAAGCAAAGTGGACTTTGCAAAGTTTATGACAAACCCCAGATGTTGGAGTAGAGAAATCGTTCGGAGGGTGGCTTGCCTGGCCTGGTGGCTTGCCTGGCCTCCTGGCACGTCTGACCCCTGATGAGCCAGTCGTCCAGATAGGGGAAGACGAAGATACCCTGATTCCTCAAGTAGGCCACCACCACTGCCAGGCATTTGGTAAAGACCCTGGGGGCGGAGGTGAGGCCAAATGGCAGCACTCAGTACTGATAATGGTTTCCTCCCACAATGAACCTGAGGTACTTTCTGTGGTCTGGATGAATGAGGATGTGAGTGTACGCATCCTTTAGATCTAAAGGTCATAGCCAATCTCCCTGCTGGAGGTAGGGCAGAAGTGTTCCAAGAGTAAGCATCTTGAACTTTTCCTTCTCTAGGAACCCGTTGAGATTACTGAGGTCGAGAATAGGCCCGAGATCCCCTGTTCTCTTTGGTACTAGGAAGTACCTGGAGTAGAAACAGTTACCTTGTAGGTGGGGAGGCACAGGCTCCACCGCCTGGTCTCATAACAGACCCTGGAGCTCCTGCAGGAGGGGGGCTGTATGGAGAGGAAGCCTTGGAGGCTCTCCTGGAAATAGGGAGGAGGCAACTGATGAAAATGAAGCAGGTAGCCCTTGTGGACTATGCTTAAGACCCAGTTGTCCCCGGTAATGAGTGGCCACCGGTGGGCAAACAGGGCTAGGCGACCTCCTGTGCAGGGATGGGAAAGCAGAGACGGAGAGGCTATGCCTTGGGAGCCAAAAACCCCCACCCTGCTGAGTGGGAGCAGGAGCCGGAGGCTTGGGAGCCTTCTGCCTACAGGGCTCATGTCCCTGCCCCTTGGCCTGCTGACCCTGTGGGGGAGCGGGGAAGGCCTGGTAAGGTGGGAACTGTTTGTAGGCAGTCTTCCTCGGGAAAAAGGACATTTTACCCAAGCCCTTCTTCTTGTGAGAAAGGGCAGAAGTCTTTCGAGACAGCCTTGTCTTCGTAAGGTGCTCGGTCTTGAGCTCAGCAGCCTTCTCAGCCATGGGCTTGCCAAAAAGGTTCTCACCTCGGCAAGGGACATCGACCAACTTGTCCTGAACCCATGGCTCGAGGTCCAATGACTGCAGCCATGCCTGGCGTCGAGCCGCGATGCCGGCAGCCGCCACACGGGCCAAGGCCTCAAAGCCATCGTAGGCCGCTCGGGACATGAACTTAGAGCATTCCCAGATCCCCGAAGACAAGGACTTGAACCTCTGCAAAGGTTCCCCCAGAGAGACCAGCAGAGAACACGGCAAGCTCCCTTGCCAGGTCCCGCAAGTACATGCCCGTGTACAGCTGGTAAGACTGGACACGGCAAGCAAGCATCGAGCCCTGGAAGCACTTTCTACCGAACGCATCCAGGTTCCGGGCCTCCCTGCCAGGGGGCAACGCGGAGTGCATCTTCTGACTTTTCAGACAATGCATGGCCGATTCCAACACCATGGAATGGTGCGGTAGCTGCACCTTTTGAAACGCAGGGCTCTTACTGAGTCGATAAATGGAATCGACCCGCTTGCTCAGAACCGGCGCCGAGGCTGGTGCCTCCCACATCCGGAAGAGGAAAAGTTCCAGCATCGGAGGAACCGGCACAGTAAAGGCCTCCTTCGGAGGAGAGTCATACTGGAGGGCCTCGAGCTCTTCGGCTCGAGTCTCCTCCTCAGGATCCGCCGGGATCGCCAAAGCAGTGGCCATATCCCGCACGAACTCCGAAAACCTGGTATCCTCCGGAGGGGACCTACTCCGGGGCTCAGACTGCGGCGAGTCCGACGGGACGCACCGAGTCTTGAAGGTATCGGGGGACTCCTCATTCTCCGTCTCCCAGGCGGACTCGTCCGAAGAAGAGTCGGGCTCCGACCGCGCGGGGCCCGACAGCACCCGCCCCAACGCCGAAGGCACCAGTGTTGACACCCTCGGTCCCGACCGGGAGGTCGAGGGTGACCGCGACTGAGGACGACCTCGAGCCTTCATGGTCTCGAGTATCGGCTCGGTCTCCGGGGTCGACTTTGACGATGTCCTGGTGGTCGGGGCAGATGCGCCAGCGAGGCTGGCCATCAGCACCCGCTGCTGATCCTTGAAGGCAGACAGTCTGCACTCCAAGGCTGTCAGCCTGAGATCCAGCTCAGGAGACTCAGCAGCTACCGACTCGGGCCCCTGTGGCGCCGGGCCCGACATCAGCTCCCTGGGAGGAGAGTCCGAGGACAACAGGATTTACGTGTCCAGCAGACTCCGGCTCCACCCGAGATACTTTTGACGGCTTCTCCTGTTCCACAAGCCCAGGACGGCGGTCGGGGGTCCGAGACCTAGCCCTCGAAGAGCCAGGGACCTCCTCCGACGCTGCCCTCGCAAGCTGCTTCTTCCTCTTTTGCTCCTGCTCGGGGGGACCCCCTCTCCGAGGAACCCCGACGATGCTCGGGGTCAGACTCCCGAGATGCCGAGGCCTCAGACGAGGTCCGGGCCCGGCCGGAGGCCGAATCTGAGAAAAGCCTTTCCTTTTGGTGCTGACGACTTCGAAGTGCCTTAGTGGACATTTTTCCACACGGTCCACAGATCTTAGGATCATGATCAGGACCGAGGCACCAAAGGCAGCAGTCGTGTGTGTCGGTGAGAGACATTAGTTTCTTACACCGATCACACTTCTTAAAACTACCGGAAGCCATCGGGGAAAAGAGGCCCTGTGAGGCCAAAGGACCGGCCTTCCAGGGAAAAGGAAAAAAGGGCATGAACGCCAGCCACGAAGGGCAAAAACCGAAAAAATATAAGATCGGGCTCGATACCGGTGTACCAAACCCGGCAAGAAGGGGAACCAGCGTCGAACCGGAGAAAAAAAACACAAAGAAATCGCAAGGAATTGACAAAAAAAAAATCAAACTATTTTCCGGGTGAACTAGGACACACGTCCGAAGGGCTCCACGGAAAAAGAGAGACTGAGCAAGATAGCACCTTTAGGCGGGAAGGAGACCGCGCATGCATGCAGTATTCCCAAAGGCTTTCATAGAAAGCTGGGGAAATGCTCCGCAGGGGCTCCATCGACGTCGATGTCACCCATATGTGAGGGCTGACTTCCTGCTTGGTCCTGGAGAACATCTTGAATTTCTCTTTGAACAGAAATTTGTTCAATTCTCTGAGGTCCAAAATAGGTCTGTATCCCCCTGTTTTCTTTGGGATAAGGAAATAGGGGGAGTAAAACCCTGTACCCTGTTGATGAATGGGTACTTTTTCTATTGCCCCTTGGGCAAGAAGTATAGTGACCTCTTGATCTAACAGGTTGATGAGAGAGGTCTGAGAATTGAACTCTTACCATTGTGTGAGGGGGCATGCACAGAAAGTGCAGTTTGTACCCCTCTCTTATAATGGAGAGTGTCCAACGCTCTGCTGTTATCTGCTCCCACATGGGGCAAAGTGATGGTGGAAGGCTCTAGTCCATTGAGGGCCAGGAAGGCTAAGTTCTCTAGATGAAAGTCAAAGGCCTTGTGGCAGCTGAGACTACTGAGATGGTTGAGGCTTAGCAGTCTTTGCTTTCCTTTGTTTAGGTGGTTGCTGACCCTTCCGGGCAGGCTGACCTGCAGAACGTCCCTGCTGGGAATAAGAGGGATAAAACCTTCTTTTTTTGAGAAGAAAGAAATATTTCAAGAAACCATTCTTGCAGGATCAGCTGTGGCTTTGGATAGCCTATCCAAAGTGGAGTTGTCAGCATCTAATTCGTTGACTTTTTCTTGCCAATTTTTGCCAAATAGATTCTCACCTGTACAAGGGATATTGCCCAGTTTGTCCTGCACCCAGAGCTCCAAATCAGATACCTGGAGCCAGGCAATTCTACGTGCACCTATGGCAATGGCAGAGGTTCTGCTTATGCACTCAAAACAGTCAAAAGCTGCACGGTTGACCAACTTAGACACATCCTGGGCATGTTTGACCAGTATGAGAAAATCCTGCCTTCTATCCTCGGGAAGAAGAGGGCTCAAAACCTCTAAATCTCCTGTGACTTCCTTAAGGAACATTCCCATATATAAAATATAGGAACTGATCCTGGCAGAAAGCATGGAAGCCTGGAAAGTACGACGTCCAAAGGCATCCAAAGTTCTACATTCACGTTCTGGAGGATTAGAGGCATGCCTCTTTGCACTCCTGATCCTTCTCATAGCTGATTCCACTACAGTAGAGTGGTGAGGAAGCTGAGTTTTCTGGAATCCAGGACAAGGAGGGACTCGATACATGGTATCCAGTCTGCGAGAGTGAGTAGAGGTGTTGAGAGGTGTCTCCCACATTCTCAACATGAGATCATGTAAGATCTCCTGGATAGGCAAGGTAGCTGCCTCCTTAGGAGCTTTGGGATATTATAAAATCTCCAACTCCGTAGCTCTGGGCTCTGTCTCAGGAGTCACAGTAATGGACAACCCACGAGCCACCTCCCTGATGAAATCTTGAAAGGAGATATCTTCTGGAGACATCCTTCGTTTAGGAGAGGAAGGCTCCTCTGGGAGAAGTATCCCGGTACCAGCAGAGCTATCAGAATCTTCTGAGTCCTCCGAGGATTTGAAGTATCGTCTGTCCGGATGCTCTTGAAGAGCCCGATACCCGTACCAACCAAAGTCGGTACCGGGGGTAATCGGTACCGGTGTATCGGCACCAGAAGGCATCGCATGACTGGGTGCCAGCAAAGCCGATACCGAAGTCGATGCTATCAGTACTGGTGCCAACACCAATTGAATTGTCTGACACGGTTCCGAGGGCGTCAATGCTGCAAGGAGAGCCGCCAGACTGCGTTCAATAGCCAGGAACCTCTGGTCTATTGACGCTGCCGATGCCTGGGTATTGGTACCAGAAACAGCCGGTACCCCAAAGCATGGCACCAGTAGTTCTGCCGAGGTCGAGGCCTCGAACATCCTGGATCCCCGATAATGCTTTGGAAACCAAAGCCTCCCGCCGGGGCAATTTTGCTGGTATTGGACCCTCAAGGGCAACGCCAGAGGCATCTCGATGCTTGGAAGGAGATCTACCCTTTGAGGACCGGCTGGACTTATGTTTAGTTACCTGAGATCCATGGGAGGAAGACGAAGCCCTGGAAGACGTCGATGCCACCAAAGCTGCATCAGAGGGAAAAAGGGCACTTAGCTTGGCAGCTCGGTTCTGTAGACCCCTTTTGGACATCATGGCACAAGCCATGCACTCAGAGATGGAGTGGTCAGGACCTAAACATTTAGGACACCACTCGTGGGTGTCGGTGACGGAGATGGTACCGCCACATTTGGTGCATTTTTTTAAAACCTGAGGCGGGTTTCTCCATAGTGGAGGAAATTTTGGGCCTAAGGCCCAAAATGGCGCGTGCACCTGGAAAGAAAGTTTGGAAAAAGAAACTATATATATATATATTTTTTTTTTTGGAAAAAGAAAGAACCAACCACCGGCGGTACCGGTATAGCGTCGAGGAAAGCAGACACGACCACAAACAAGAATAAGGAAAATAATTTTCTGCGGTGACAGGAACACGACCTGCTGGCTCTGTGGAAAACGAAGAACTGGAGAGAGGCAGTTGGGAAAAGCAGCATGCAGGCACTGTGGGATGCTCCCAAAAGCTTCCTAATTGGACGCTGGGGAGCGTTCCCATGCAGGCTCCGTCGGTACCCATATGTGAAGACTACATTCCTGCTTGTTCCTGGAGATAAGAGAGAGACTAGGATAGAAATTATTAGTGCAGGATCTACGGAACCAAAAATGTCACTTCATTGCTCTGCTTTTACTGGGTAGCTGCAGTTGGCAATGCAGGATAGCCAGTATCCTTCTACTGACTAATTCCAAGCAGTGCATAACAGATTTACAGCCTAATGGAATAAAGGCTGTCAACATTAGTTCACATTTTTATTCTGGTTTTAGCACTAGCTTGAGTTCTAATTTAACTTGCATATTTAAAACAGGATCTATCGCTGAAAAATGGCTGTTAAAAAAAAAAAAGCACTTTAAAATTTATGTACTTTCCATGCAAAGACCTGCTTATAGAATCAATTCCAATACAGGAAAGTTTGATAAACTTGAAGCATTTTTCTCCTTCACTTCTCAGTCCTGACTTAATGCCATCCCTAGAATTTATTTATTTACAGTCTCTTCTATACCACGCTATTCAACATCAGTGCAGTTCACATGACAACAAAACTTATATGGTGCAGGAATCTGCACCGCATTACAATAAACAGGTGCTTAAACTTGGGTAAAAATGGGATAACTCTTTACATATAGGCATCACATCAAGTCGAGTCACAGAGTAACCGTAGTGTGTTTGTGTGGTGGTACTGGGGGGGGGGGGGGGAGAGCGGTTAATGGTGCGCGGTCGTCCGGGTAGTGTTTGAGGAAGAGGTGGTGCTTCAGAGCCTTCCGAAATTGTGTTAGGTCAGGGATATCCTGGATGCTAGGTGATAGGGCGTTCCAGCACCTGGGCGCGCAGAACCTAAATGACCTGCTTGCTGTTGCTTGGGTGCATTGTGTTACTGCTTTCGGGATTAAAAGTGTGTTAATTGCCACAGATCTTCTAGCTCTGTTGGGGGGCATAGTGTGGATAAGCTCCGAGAGTGAGGTGGAGGAGAGTCCGTTGATGGCCTTGAAGGTCAGCAGTAGGGTCTTGAAGGAAATTCTGCCGTGGGTAGGGAGCCAGTGGAGCTGTTTCAGGATAGGTGTCACATGTTCACTCCTGGAGGCACCATATAGAACTCTAGCCGCGGTGTTCATTGTGAGCTGGAGCGGACCCAGGGTGGATTGTGGGAGCCCTTGTAGGATTGCATTTGAGTAATCGAAGTGTGGGATAATCAGCACCTAAAAGATTGTCCGGAAGTCGTCTGGTTCTAGCAGGGAACATAGATGTCTGAGTGTCCAGATTTTATGGTAGACTGCTCTTACCGTGTTACTTATGTGCGCCTTCATATCCAGGCGTTGATCTAATGTGACTCCAAGATAACGGATTGTGGACTTAGTTTGCAGTTCTGCTTCCTTGACCCTTAGGTAGGATGGAGGAGAGAAGTTCTGGTTCCTCGTGATGAAGAGAACTTCTGTTTTCTTGTGCTGTATTCGGAGGTTTTGTGTCTGGAGCCAGTTGGCCACTGCGTCAAAGCAGTCTGTCAGTGGAGAGAGGTCAGGCTGGTCGATTGAGAATGGCATATAGAGTAGCACATCATCGGCATATACCAAGCAGTCAACATTGAAAGAACGGATGAGGTTACAGATGGGCTGCATGTAGACAAACATCAGGGCGGAGGGGGAGGAACGCTGTGGAACGCCCTGCTTCTGGTGGAACGGTTCCGATGTTGAGGTCCCAGATCGTACATGCTGCTATCTCTTGGATAGGTATGATTTGCACCAGTTTAGTGCTGTGCCGCAAATACCCTTTTCTTCGAGTCGCCTCAGGAGAAGCTCATGTCTTACTGAGTCAAATGCAGCGGCTATATCCATGAAGACAAGGACAAATCCATGGTGGGTGTTATCGAGTCCAGCAATTATGCTGTTGAAGAGGGTGGTGAGGAGTATTTCCACACCATAGGATTCTCTGAATCCATGCTGGCAGGGGTCCAGCGGGGCGGTGTCATTGATGTAGTGTTGTATTTGGCGTTGGACTTCTTTTTCAATTATCTTGGCTAGTAGAGGTATGCTGGATATAGGTCTGTATGAGTCAACCTTCTGGGGGTCCAGTTTGTTGTTTTTCAGCAGAAGTCTGATGGACGTGTGCTTGAGGCATTGGGGGAAGGAGCCTGTTGCGAAAGACAGGTCCATGAATCTGGCTATGAACGGACTAAATTCGGTACGTAGCTCCTTTATCCAGAAAGTAGGACAGGGGTCGGTTTGTGCCGTGGTGGTGTTGCTCGTGGCAATAGTGTCTTCAATGTGCTTTTTGGATGGGGTAGAGAAGGTGGTAAGTAGTGTTGGGTAGGTTGTCTCCTTCACGGTGGTGGGAGCTATGGATTTATTGGTCTGGCATAGCTTTGATTGGAGGAAGTCTGAATTCCTGAGGGTGGATACCATTTGTTTGATCGGGGCCTGGTTCTTTTGTTAGGCTCTTGATCAGAATTTAAGTATAGTTCCTAACTTCCATCTACTTCAGTGGAAAAAAAATGGAAATTTAAGAAAACATCTCAAGATCTGGGCTCCACAAAGTGGGGACATCTGGAAAGGGTGCCCCCAATCTGTAAGTCAAGTTCTATAAGATCCTCTGCCCTGAGACTCCCACCCACCTTCCAGTCACGCCACACTTATCCATTTGAATATCACCTCCTTCTCTTCTTAGCCACCATTTCTTCCCCCCCCCCCATTTAGCTTTTATTGATTTTGTTCTTTTTTGCTTATACAATACATACATAGTCATAACCCAGCTTTTGACATTTTGTTTAAGGATCTACCTGGTTATATTACCCTGGTAGCTAGTACAATATTACATCCTATCTATCTTGGAAGCTCCCCCCCCCACCCTGTCTCCCCCTACCCTATTCCCCCCTCCCATTATTCATGCTTCATATCCTACTACAAATATCTTACAACAGTTCTATCTTCGTTACCACTTATATAACACTTCTGTTACTCCACATAATTATTTTCCCCATGGCCCCCCCCCCTTCTAAATACTTTCATTGTATATAACCATATCACGTAGGACATGTTTTATACCCTACCCTAACTACCCCCTTCCCCCCCCCCCACCCCTCGCCCCCTTAAATTTGTCCCAATGTCATCATTGCTCTCCACTCGCACACGCTTCTGGTGCCCTACCTTCCCCCTCTTCCCCTCCCTCCAATCCTCCAACCACCTCCACACCCCTTGCCATTGCCCCTCACTCCTTTCCCCTTTCCCACGTCGCAGTTCTGTCAATTTATGCATCAAGCTCACCTCAGCCACCCGCCGAACAATGCCTCCCAACTGAGGCATATTCTGTCCCCCCAACACTGGGCTCTCTCGCACCTAGCTGCCGCTATACAATGGTGCACTACCCCCACTGCTCGTTTAGGGATGCCTTCATCCAGTTGGTGTAGCAAACATGCCTCTGGTCTCCGCCATAAGCTATACCCTGTCATACTATGGATCACCTCAATGACCTGCACCCAATACTCCTGAATCTTATCGCATTTCCATCACATGTGCATCCAGTCACCCCTTTTCTGACACCCCCTCCAATACAAATCATCATGTCCTTCCCCAGCTCTGTGTCTACGTACTGGCATCCAGTACCACCTATATAATACTTAATAAGCATTTTCTTTAATTTGTGTTGCTATAAATACATTAGCTATTGTCTGGATTAGCTTATCCTAAACCTCAGCATCCCAACACACCCCCAAATCTTCCTCCCATTTCAACATGTAACTCTGCTTACATTCACTGGTCTCCATCAAGCCTTTGTAAATTCTGGGCAAAACCCCCTTTTGACCCATGTGGCCAGAGCATGGAACCTCAAACCATCCCCTGTTCTCCCATAAATCTCTCCATACTGTCGGTTGTCTGATAAAGTGGAAAAGTTGCAGATACGCAAAATAATCTCTCCTTCAACCGATATGAGTCCCCTGGGAGTGTATTACTTGGTGAATGTGCGTCAGCCCCGCTTAAGCCCACCTATGAGGATTTGCTCTCCAGGCCCCTGTCCCCTCTCGAAGCAGGCCTCAAGGGTCATCCCCTGAGTGTAGCGTTTGTCTTGGACTAGCTGTATCTTATTTCGTTTCCAAATTCTCAAGCTAGTCGCTACCATGGGGTTTAGTAGGTCTGTGGTGAGATCTTTACTCCCCCTCCAAATTATTCTCTTGTCCCACCTCCTCAACCTGCTCATGCTCCATTCGGACCCAATGCTTCTACGTTTCTCTCTGCCACTCATAGATCGTTTTTAATTGGGCAGCCTCGTAATATTTACGCAAGTTGGGTACTCCCAGCCCCCCTCCCTTTACCTTTTGCAGTACCCTCATCGCCACCCTTGGGCGCTGTTGTACCCATATAAATCTATTGGCTAATCTTTGTATCCAAGTCAATCTGTCCTGTGGTACTAATATTGAGAGTGTTTGAAACAGAAACAGCAGTCGAGGCACTAACATCATTTTAACTGGTTGCTATTCGCCCGAACCACGAAAGATAGTCCCGCCCCCACCACTCCAGCCAACCCTTAACCTGCCCCATGACTTTCAGATAGTTCAATTTATATAGCTCTTCCGTTTTGTTGCTTATCCTTATACCAAGATACCTAATACTCTCGAGCCCACTTAAAGGGATATTTCTTAGCCAGACGACTTTTTACTCCCCCTCCAACCGCTAAGTTTAGAATTTCCGATTTCGTCCAGTTGACGGTAAAGCCCGATAACTTACCATACTCTTCCAGCTCCCACATTACTACAGGGAGACTTAACCGGGGCCTAGCCAAGCTTAATATGATATCATCCGCGAACAAGGAGATTTTGTAATCCCTCCTCCCCACTCTTACGGGGAGGATATATCCGCCCGTTCTCTTACCCGCTGCGCAAACGGTTCTACTGCTATTGCGAATAACAGCAGTGATAGAGGGCAGCCCTGCCTCATTCCCCTCCCCTGATCAAAGAAACCCGAATGGGCCCCATTCACCCTCACACATGCTTTGGGATGGGCACAGAGTGCCTTAGCCCATAGTAAGAATTCTTTCCCCAACCCTACTTTCTCCAACACCTGAAAGAGAAAGGGCCACGATACCTGATCAAATGCTTTTTCTGCATCCAACGACAGGAGTAGCGCCTCTTCCCTGCTTTGCTCTACGGACCATATGATATTAAGAATCTTCCTGATATTGTCCGCTACTTGTCTATCGGGGGATAAAGCCCGCTTGATCTTGGTGTATCAATTTCCTCGATGATCCTATTCAATCTCGTGGTGAGTATCTTAGCTAACAATTTGGCATCTAAATTAAGCAGGGAGATGGGCCTATAGGATGCACATTCTTGTGGGTCCTTCCCCTCCTTGTGAATTACTGTTATACCTGCCCAACCCATCGTATCCGCCAATTTCCCTCCCTCACGTGGCTGGTTAAATAACCTCACCAAAGGCACGACTAAGAGGTCGCCAAATCTCCTATAGAATCGTGCTGATAACCCATCCAACCTCGGCGCCTTCTCTAGTTTTAGCTGCTGGATTGCCCGCCTCACTTCATCCCCTCATATGGGCTGGTTAATTTCCTTTTGCTCCCCCTCCTCCAGTGTAGGCAGGGCTATGGAATCCAAGTAGCGCTTGATCCTCTCATCTTGTGGGTTGTCCCTGGTTTTATACAGTTCCTGGTAATATTCTTTAAAGGTGTCTCTGATCTCTCCATCCTTATAAACCAGCTATCCTCCCTTCTTACACACTCGCATAATACACTCCGCTGTTTCTGCGCCAAATACCTCCCCACCTTATTTCCTCCCTCAAATACCTCTTGCCATAACAACTGCATCTTATACTTATCTTCTCAGCCTGCAGCTCGTTGAGCCATGCATGCACTGCCAATACCTGCCCTCTGTATGCCCCCGTCCGCCCCTGTCCATCTAATTCTTCCAATTCCATCAAGCACTCCCTCAGAGTCCGCTCCCCACTCTCTCGTTCCCTCTTTTTTCTTGCCCCCCATTTAATTAATACTCTCATCACAGCCTTATAGCCATCCCATATCCCTCCCCACGTCGCCTCCCCATTGTCATTAATTGTAAAGTACTCTCGGGTTTCTCTCTCTATTTCCTCTTGAACCCTTCTATCTTTTAAGAGTGATTCGTTGAGCCTCCAAAACTGTGTACCCTTCCCTTCATCTTCTGTTTGCAATCTTACCACTACCGGAGCATGATCCGACCAGGTAATAGACTCCATCTCAGCCCCCGTTATCCTCCCCCCCCCCCCAACCTCCTTTGAAACCCAGATAGCATCTATGCGTGAATAGGACCCGTGTACTGGCGAAAAGTAAGAGAACTGTCTCCTCCTCAGATGCTGCAGTCATCAGGCATCAACTAAGCAATGCTGTTCGACAAAGTTACAGTATCTCTTCCTGTCTGCCCTCTTGCCTTCCCTCTTCCCCGTTGCATCTCTGGTTGGGTTCCATGTTAGATTAAAATCACCTCCACATATAAGGATACCCTCCCCCATCTTCCCCACCTCCTCATCCAGTTTTGTCCAGAATTCACGCTGCGCTCCTGTTGGAGCGTAGACATTCCCCACCTTCACCTGCACTAGTACAAATCTCCCCCTCTTTATCGCTTACAATCAATTGCAACTGCATCTTTAGCCTAGTATCAAACAAAATAGCAACTCCTCCCTTCTTTTCTACCATATTTGATGCATGGATACACACTCCATATCCCCTGGGCTTAACCAGGTACTGGGTTGCTCTTGTCAGGTGCGTTTCCTGGATCACCACAATTGTTGCCCTCTGACGGGCTAGCTCTGTTGATAATTTTCGTCGTTTAAATGGTGAGTTAAGCCCCTTTACATTTAGTGTGACTAACCTTAACTCACCCATTCTTCCATGCCCTCCCCCCATCCTTAGCCCTAACCAAGGAATTCCTTCCTCCCTCCCCTTCTCATCCCACCTATCCTCCCCACCTCCCCAACCCTTCCTCCCCTCTCAAAGAGAGATTCGTCCTCCATGTTGGTGACCGGTGATCAGGCCATGCCTGTCTCTGGCCTTCCCTTCCTCCTCCTCCCCTATTCACTTCTCCCCTCAGCACCCCTGTTCCCACACCCCCTCCCATCTCTCAGTTCTCACCCCTCCCCTTCCCTGTCCCACCTCCTATCTCCTCCTTCCCACCCCATCCTACACATCCCCCCTTCTACCCTCTCCCTTCCCCCTACCTCTAATCTAGGACCTAGTCTCCCTACCCCCCCGTCTATATACAACTGTTATAGCAGAGAAAAACAAACATAACAGCACAACCTTAAAGTCAGAGTCCATATTTTCTCTCCTTGTTACACCTCCTGCGCTCCTGGACTCTCTCTGTTCAATCTCACCGCCCGTCTGCCTGACACTGGAACTCTGTGCCACCTCTGGACGCCCCTCTTTGGATTGGCGAGCATTGTAGTATTTGCTGATGTTCCCGCCAGAAGTCTCTCCCTCTCCGGTACGTTGGGAAAACCCAGTTCAAGCGCACTCCAAGCTTCCTCTCTAGTCTGCACCCTTTTTGATTTCCCTTTAGCTGTGATCAGTAGACCAAATGGGAACAGCCATTTGTATCTTATGTCCTCTCTCCTCAAGTAGGCCGTCACCTCTTTAAGGTGCTCCTCCCAGGTAATCTGCCGTACTTTCCTCGCAGCTGCCAGCAGCCCTTCTTTAACTTTGAAAGAGCTAAGGCACAACACTATTTCTCTTGGTTTGTTGTCCCGTATCGGCCCCAAACCTCTGTGCGCCCGCTCTATTTGCGAGAAATCCATTTTCATGCCCCCCTCTGGGTTCGCAGCAACTACTAAGGAGTTGAAAATTTTTAGCAGAACTTCTTCACAATTTCTATACTGAGGTTCCTCTAGGAGGGCCCGAACCCCGAGGTTACATCTCTGGGATCTATCTTCCAGGTAATCTAATTTCACCTGCTGCTCTATTTGGGCTCGATTGAGGTCTCCCCAGCCCTTTTGCATTTCTTCAATTGTCTCCAAGTTGTTCCACCCGGGTCTCCATCTCCTCCACTCGGTTCCCGATGTTCACAATATCTTGTCTCAATGCTTGTATGGACTCTCAGTTCATACTTCACTCCGCCAATTTCTATCTTAATCTCATCTTTCAGATCAGATAGCCATTCTTTCAACTTGGTTAATCCTCCTGGGCTGCATCCCCACTCCAACTCCTCAGCCAAATCTTTTGGTTCTTCATCCTGCATTCAGCTCTCTTTCTCCACCTCTGACTGCCACGTACGGAGAACGGAAGTCAGCCAGTTTCTTTCGTGCGGCCAGGTTTCCTTTGTTTTTTTTCCATATTGCCGAGAGCTGTTTGGGCTGTGCTGAGTTTCCAGGGGTTGCAGGAATCTCCCCAAGAAGCCTCGCCCCATTTAGGCCACTCGCCTGGTTTCTTGGCCTTCACCCCAGGCTGCAAGCCGACCTCTCTACCTGGTTTGGAATTGCTCAGCCAGGGCAGTCCCTTCTGTTAGCACTGCTTTGGGGCACCTCCTCTGCCCTATTGGGGCCAACACCTCCACCAGTCCGCTCTCCTCTGGATTCAACTACTCTTTTTTCCCCCTTGAGTCTCTCTTCCTTCCTCTGGCCCCACTGCTGCGTGTCGCCTCTTCTCTTCTGGGCTATAGGCAGTGCTCCCTCTGGTCTCCTTGCTCCAAGTTCTTACGCCTTTCTGCCTGGCCTTTCAGGGGGTGCTACACAGCCTCCCCTCTCCTTGGTGCTCCCGGCCGGTCCTCTCCACCTCCCTGGGCTCTGTGCCTGCCCTCTTGGCAATTCACCACTCCTCTGGCTCACCTTTCTTTTCCTGCAACTTCTCTCTGGCCCAGGATCGATAGCCTGGCAGCCCTGCACTGTTTCTCAAATCCGGGCAGCACAGCCGCACATTGCACTTCTCCAGCCTAGTCTTCAGCCCGCCACGCAGTCTTCAAATCAAGAAGCAAATTCTGCCACGCTCCCGGCCTCCTCTCACTCCATTCAGAGGACTTTCTCCACCACACTGCCTCCTTCCCGAGGTACACTCCGGGTCTCGTCGGGCCCCACTACTCGCCCTGGGCTGCATGAACCCTCGCCACCGCTCCTCCTGCTGCGCTCTGGCCTGCCACAGGGTCTGCCAGGCCACAGGGTCTGCCGGGTCACCGGCTCGCGCTTTGTCCCTTCACTAGAGGCCCTCCAACTGGGGTGGGAGACGCGCTTCTTCCTCTCCCCTTTTCTAGTTCTGTCTCCCTTCTCTCCTCCGCTGCGCTCTTCTCCCCAAATGCTTTTAGGGGCATCTCCCCCCCTTGCTACAGGCTACGGCAGTGGAGCTCCATCTCTACACCGCCATCTGCCCCGATGCCGTCACCGGAAGTCTTAGGCACCATTTCTAAAATGGCAGAGGTTCAAATGAAGTCACAGAGTTCACCTGAACTGGTGCATTTTTTTAAATGGAAGCCAATACCAATAAAGAGAAAGCACAGTTACTTACCTGTAACAGATGATCTCTGGGAACAGCAGGAATAAGTCTTCACATATGGGTATCGTCGGTACCAACGGAGCCTGCGCAGGAACGCTCCCCAGCACACAGAAAGAAAGCTTTTGGGAGCATCCCACAGCGCCTGCGCGCTGCCTTCCCGCCTTTCCTAACCGCCTCTCTCCAGTTCGAGTTTTAAGCTGAGAAAGAGAGAGAGAGGAAGGAAAGATAGAGAGATACAACTCCTAGGGGAGGTGGGTGGGTTGTGAAGACTTATTCCTGCTGTTCCCAGAGATCACCTGTTACAGGTAAGTAACTGTGCTATCTCCAGGAACAAGCAGGAATGAGTCTTCACATATGGGGACTCCCCAGCTAGAGATGCCTGGGAGATAACCCAGACTGAGTGTCCCTGGGAAGGGCTCCACCTGCACCCATGGATCTCAGGCATCCAATCAGGGATGGAGGGTAGGAGTTGATTAGGTATGGAACAGGTGTTTGAGAACAGCCTGACCAAACAAGGCATCCCGGCGGGAGTCCTTGTCCAAGCAGTAATGGGCTGTGAAGGTATGAACCGATGCCCAGGTGGCCGCTCAACAGATTTGGTCGATGGACACAGAGTTTAGATGGCAGGCGAAGGAAATACACTCAGCAATCCAATTGGACAGAGTTCTCTTAGAGACTGGAAGTCCTAAATGAGAAGGATCAAAAGCAACAAAAAGTTGAGAGGACTTTCTATGTTGCTGTGTCCTTTGTAAGTAAAAAGCAAGTGCTCTCTTACAATCCAGGGTATGAAGATTCCTCTCTGCACTTGATGCATGAGGTCCTGGAAAAAAGACAGGTAAATACACCTCCTGGTTCAGATGAAAAGGCGAGACCACTTTAGGCATAAAGTGTGGATTAGTTCTGAGGACTACCTTGTCATGATGGAACCTTGTATAAGGAGGATTAGCCATCAAGGCTTGCAGCTCACTGATACGGCGAGCTGAGGTGACTGCAATGAGAAAAATAACCTTCCATGAAAGGAATTTCAAGGAGATAGTGGCTAAAGGTTCAAAGGGTGGCTTCATGAGCTGGCCAAGAACCAAATTCAAATCCCATGCCACTGGAGGTGGTCTAATGGGAGGTTTAGTTAAAAGAAGGCCTCTCATGAATCTTGCAATAAGAGGATGAGAGGAAATAGGATGTCCATTGAGAGGCTTAAGGTATGCTGCAATAGCACTCAAATGGACTCTTACTGAATTCGTTTTAAGGCTTGCATGGGATAAATGCAGTAAATACTCTAGTAAAGAATTAAGCGGTATTGCAAGAGGGTTAAGACCCTTCTCTGCACACCCAATGGTAAACCTTTTCCATTTAAAAGCATAGGAACGTCTAGTGGAAGGCTTTCTGGAAGCATGAAGGATATCCTTCACCTGCTGAGAAAGATGCAAATCTTGAAGGTCTAGGCCTTCAGCAACCAGGCCCTGAGATGAAGAGACTGGGGATTTGGGTGCCACAACGTTCCCTCCTCCTGGGACAGGAGGTCTGGAGCAGATCCCAAGTCCAGGGAGGGAGCTTGAGAGAGATGAGGTAGAGGGTACCACACTTGGCATGGCCAACGTGGAGCTATGAGTATCCTAGACCCCTTGTCTCTCTGAAGCTTGAACAGTGTCTTGGAAATTAGGGGAATGGTTGGAAAGGCATAGAGGAAGTCTTGCCCCCAATGGAGGAGGAAGGCATCCCTGGCCTGAACTCCCTGACACGGAATCCTGGAACAGAACCGGGAAGTTTGGCATTCCACGGACTTGCAAACAGGTCTATGTCAGGGGTTCCCCAAATTCGAAAGATCCTGGCTATGTGGTCCCCATGGAGGGACCATTCGTGTGGAAGCAGAACTCGACTGAGTCTGTCTGCCCAAGAGTTTTGAACCCCTGGAAGATACACTGTCATGAGATGAATCTGATGCTCTCTGGCGAAGGCCCACAATCTCAAAGCTTCGTTGCAAAGCGACAGAGAGCTAGTCCCGCCCTGCTTGTTCACGTAGAACATGGCTACTTGGTTGTCCGTGTGGATGAGGACTGTCTTGTAGCTAAGCAGGGTGTGGAAGACTCAGAGCTAGAAAAATTGCTCTGAGCTCCAAGAGGTTGATATGTAGAGATGTCTCCTGTGGAGACCAGATGCCCTGGGTGGAGAGATCTTGTAGATGAGCTCCCCAACCCCTTGGAGAGGCATCTGTTGTGAGGGTTGCTTGGGGTAGCAACTGTTGAAAGGGGGACCCCAGCAACAGATTCTGAGTGGACTTCCACCACTGGAGAGACCAAAAGAGGCGACTGGAGGTTGCTATTTTGTCTGACAGGCACCCTGATGCCTGGGTCCATTGGGTGGACAGAGTCCACTGAGCTGCTAGCATGCGAAGGAGAGCGTAAGGAAACACATGCACGGTGGATGCCATGTGGCCTAACAGTTGTAACATCTCTCAAGCAGTTAAATGGGACTTTAACTGAACTTGTGAGGCTAACTGCACCAATCGGAGGCAACGGGCTTGGGGAAGATAGGCCCTTGCAGTTGTGGTATCCAGCAAGGCCCCTATGAACTCTAATGACTGAGTAGGGGTGAGATGTGATTTTGGGATGTTTATTACAAGTCCCAGATACTGAAGAACACGCCTTGTGCAGGCTAGGGAAGCCTGGGCCTCTGTCTGGGATGGAGCTCGGATGAGCCAGTCGTCCAGATATGGGAATACAAATATTCCTAGAGTGCGTAGAAAGCACAGTTACTTACCTGTAACAGGTGATCTCTGGGAACAGCAGGAATTAGTCCTCACATATGGGTACGTCGGTACCGACGGAGCCCGTGCGGGAAAGCTCCCCAGCTTCTTAGAATAGAAGCTTTTGGGACCTCCCACTGCACATGCGCACTGCCTTCCCGCCTTCCTGAACAGCTCTCCTCAGTTTCGAGTTTATAGCTGAGTCAACAGAGAGAGGACAGGAAGATAGATAGATAAAAGATACAACTCCTAGGGGAGGTGGGTGGGTTGTGAGGACTAATTCCTGCTGTTCCCAGAGATCACCTGTTACAGGTAAGTAACTGTGCTATCTCCAGGAACAAGCAGGAATAAGTCCTCACATATGGGGACTCCCTAGCTTAGATGCATGGGATCCCCTGTAAAGGTTCGCCATCTTCGTATGGATCTCAGGCATCCATTCTGGGAAGGTGGGCAGGAGTTGTTTAGGAATGGAACAGGTGCTTGAGGACAGCCTGGCCAAACAAGGCATCCCGGCGGGAGTCCTTGTCCAAACAGTAATGGGCTGTGAAGGTATGAACCGAGGCCCAGGTAGCGGCTCGACAGATCTGATCTATGGAAACAGAGTGCAGATGAGCCATAGAAGTTGCCATGGCCCTCACATTGTGAGCAGTGACATGGCCTTCCAGAGAAATGTTTTTGCTCTGGTAAGCAAAAGAAATACACTGAGCAATCCAATTGGATAGTGTACGCTTGGAGACTGGAAGTCCCAAATGGGAAGGATCAAAGGCCACAAAAAGTTGAGAAGACTTTCGATGTGGCTGAGTCCTATTAAGGTAAAAAGCGAGAGCTCTTTTACAATCCAGAGTATGAAGGTTCCTCTCTGCATTGGATGCATGAGGAGCTGGAAAAAAGACAGGTAGATATACCTCTTGATTAAGATGAAAAGGCGAGACCACTTTAGGCATAAAGTGGGGATTCGTCCTAAGGACCACCTTATCATGATGAAATCTTGTGTAAGGTGGATTAGCCACTAAAGCCTGCAGCTCACTGATGCGGCGAGCCGAAGTGACTGCAATGAGGAAGATGACCTTCCAGGAAAGAAATTTCAAGGAGGTGGAAAACATTGGCTCAAAAGGTGGCTTCATAAGTTGACCGAGCACTAGATTCAAATCCCATGCGACCGGGGGTGGTCTGATGGGAGGTTTAGTGAGAGTCAGGCCTCTCATGAATCTTGCAACAAGAGGATGAGAGGAGATAGGTTGTCCATTTATATGTTTCAAGGATGCTGCAATAGCACTTAAATGGACTCTTACCGAATTCGTCTTGAGGCCTGCATGGGATAGATGCAGGAGATAATCAAGAAGAGAATTCAAAGGAAGTGCCAGAGGGTCAAGACCCTGCTGAGCACACCAAATGGAAAAACGTTTCCATTTGAAAGCATAGGAACGCCTGGTAGAGGGTTTCCTAGAGGCAGAAAGGATATCTTTCACTGGTTGGGAAAGATGAAAGTCTTGAAGGCTTAAGCCTTCAGTAACCAAGCACTGAGGTGAAGGGATTTGGGGTTTGGGTGCCACAAAGTCCCCTCCTCCTGAGACAGGAGGTCTGGCGCAGCTCCCAGATCCAAGTAGGATCCCTGGGAGAGCTGTAGAAGTAGAGGGAACCACACTTGGCGTGGCCAGCGTGGAGCTATGAGGATCATAGTTCCATGATCCCTCTGGAGTTTGAACAGAGTCTTGGGAATCAAAGGAATGGGTGGAAAGGCATATAGGAATGCCTGATTCCAATTCAGGAGAAAGGCGTCTGTAGCCTGAGCTCCCTGACACGGAGTTCTGGAACAGAACCGGGGAAGTTTGGCATTCCACGGACTTGCAAAGAGGTCTATGTCCGGGGTCCCCCATTCCTGAAAGATTCGGTTTATTTGGTCCAAATGTAGGGACCATTCGTGTGGCAGCAGAACTCGACTGAGCCTGTCTGCCCGAGAGTTTTGAACTCCTGGGAGATACACTGCTAGCAGGTGAATCTGATGCTCTCTGGCGAAGGCCCATAGTCTTAGAGCTTCGTTGCAAAGCGACAGAGAGCCCGTCCCTCCTTGTTTGTTTATGTAAAACATGGCCACCTGATTGTCCGTCTGAACTAGGACAGTGAGGTTGGCTAGGAGGGAGTGGAAGACCTTGAGGGCAAGGTAAATTGCTCGCAGTTCCAGAAGATTGATATGAAGGGTGGACTCCTGTAGAGACCAAGTGCCCTGAGTGGAGAGAGTTTGCAGATGGGCTCCCCACCCTGTTTGGGAGGCATCTGTTGTGAGGGTTGCTTGGGGTAGCAATGGTTGAAATGGAGCCCCCAACAACAGATTCTTGGTGGCAGTCCACCAGTGGAGGGACCAAAACAGACGATCGGAGGTTTGTATTTGGTCTGAGAGCGCTCCTGACGCCTGAGTCCACTGAGTGGCCAGGGTCCATTGAGCTGCTCTCATATGAAGACGAGCATAGGGCACCACATGCACTGTGGAGGCCATATGACCCAGTAGGCGTAGCATTTCCCTGGCTGTCAAGTGAGTGCTGGACTGAGCTTGGGAGGCCAAACTCAGGAGGCGCTGGCCTCGAACATGTGGAAGGTAGGCCCTTGCAGTGATGGTGTCCAACTGGGCCCCTATGAATTCTAGAGATTGAGTAGGGATGAGTTGGGACTTGGGAAGGTTTACTACCAGTCCCAGATACTGCAAAAGGCTCCTTGTGTGGTCCAGGGAAATCTGGGCCTGTGACTGAGTTGGAGCTCGGATGAGCCAGTCGTCCAGATATGGGAAGACAAAGATTCCCATGCCTCTTAGAAATGCGGCTACGACTGCCATGCATTTTGTGAATACTCTTGGAGCAGAGGCTAGACCGAAGGGGAGTACTCTGTATTGGAAATGTTTTCCCTGAAACAGAAAGCGAAGATACTTTCTGTGGGATGGATGGATGAGTATATGTGTATACGCATCCTGTAGGTCTAGAGAACAAAGCCAGTCCTGACCCTGGAGGTAAGGAAGGAGAATGCCGAGAGACAGCATTTTGAATTTCTCCTTGAAGAGAAATTTGTTCAATTCTCTCAGATCTAGGATTGGTCTGAATCCCCCTGTCTTCTTTGGAATGAGAAAATAAGGGGAGTAGAAACCGGACCCTTGTTGAGGAAGAGGAACCTCTTCTATGGCCCCTTGGGCAAGAAGAGAGGAAACCTCTTGACCCAACAGGGTTAGGAGAGATGGGGGAGAATTGAATGGTCTCACCATATGATGGGGAGGAAGGCTGGAGAAATGAAGTTTGTAACCCTCTCGAATGATAGAGAGGGTCCATTGTTCTGTTGTGATTTGTTCCCATCTGGGAGCAAAGTGAACCAACCTTCCGGGTATGGTGAGAGGTTCTGGTTGTGTTAGAACCAGAAGTGGCAAGTTCCCTAGGAGCAAGTCAAAACCCCTGAGGGGTTGGAGCCTGCTGAGCTACAGTAGCTGCTGCAGGCTTAGCTCGTGCTTGTTTGGATTGCTGACGCTTAGCAGTATAGCGAGGTTGAGAAGACTGCTGGCCAGTATTTGAAGCAACTCTGGCCTTCTTATAGTAAGGCCTTTTAAAAGACTTTTTCTTAGTAGGAATTGAAGTGGACTTTGAAAGTCTTTCCAAGGTGGCATTTTTAGCATCCATCTGGGTGGCTTTGATTTGCCACTCTTCCCCAAATAAGTTCTCACCTGTACAGGGCAGATTCCGTAAGCCATCTAGAACCCAAGGTTCCAGATCAGAGGCCTGGAGCCAAGCAAGACGTCGGGCTGCAATAGCAATGCCCGAAGCCCTACTGGCTCCCTCAAAGGAATCATATGCTGCCCTATTAGAGAACTTAGAAACCTCTAAGAGTTGTTTCACTAGGGAAAGGAATCCCTGCTTTTTATCCTCAGGGATAAAGGGGGCAAAATGCCGCACCTTTTTGGCAAGTTCCTCCAGGAACATGCCCATATAGAGACTGTAGGAATTAATCCTGGCTATAAGCATACTAGCCTGGAAAATTTTCCTACCAAAAGAGTCCAAAGTCTTACATTCCCGTCCTGGAGGGGTGGAAGAGTGCCTTTTGGTACTCCTAATCTTCTTCATTGCAGACTTCACCACAATAGAGTGGTGGGGCAATTGAGTCTTTTGGAAACCAGGAGAAGGAGGGACCCTATACATGGTGTCCAACCTACGGGAATAAGGAGACAAAGTCAAAGGATTTTCCCAGAAATCCATCAGTTGTTCTTGGAGGATTTCATGGATAGGCAGGGTAACTGCCTCCTTAGGGGCCTTTGAGTATCCCAAAATATCCAGTTTTTTGGATCTGGGTTCCTTTTCAGAGGATGTGGTAATAGAAAGGGCTGTAGCCATATCTAAAACAAAGTCCTGGAAGGACAAATCCTCTGGAGGGGACATTCTCCTTTTAGGAGAAGAGGGCTCCTCAGGTAAGTTGAGTGAAAACTCAGCAGAATCATCAGAGGAGTGAAAATCCTCAGAGGAATCGGTGCTTTCCTCTAACGCACGATACGCGTACCGATCGGTATCGATATCGGGCGTATCGGGTATGGAACCGGTATGGAGCGAAAGCCCATACGGTACCGACTTGCGTTTAGAGGTGGACGGCCTCGATACCGGCATGGCGGACGATACCGGTATCGGGCCCGGAACCGCTGAAAGCGGAACCGATGGCGTTGCAGCTTTAATGAAAGCCATGACGGCCTGCTGCATGGACTGTACAGTATCGCCCATGGACGCCATAGCTGCCTGGATGTCGGTACCGGAGTGACCCGGTACCCCAGAGCAGGCTAACAGGTGATCTGTCGAGGCCGTAGCATCGATATCAACCTGAGACCCCTGAATTGGCGTTTTTGGAAGTTGGACTTCCCGCCGGGGTTGTTTGGCTGGGGCAGGGTCCTCAAGTTCTAAGCTAAGAGCCTCTCGATGCTTTGAAGGAGATTTGCTCTTTGAGGACTTGCCCACAGAAGGTTTGGTTACCTGAGATCCATCCGGAGAAGAAGACCTGGATGACTGTGATGCTGTATTCTCTGAAGCAAACAGCACATGGAATTTGTTGGCCCGGTTCTGCAGCCCACGTTTAGACATGTGGGAGCAAGATGGGCAGTCCGGTATGGAATGGTCAGGCCCCAAACATTTCAGACACCATTCATGGGTGTCTGTGACTGAAATAACAGCATTACATTTGGTACACTTCTTAAATCCAGGGGCTGGCTTCTCCATGAGGAGAAATTGAGTAGGCCGAGAGGCCTCTCTGAAGTGACCAAAAAGCTAAAAAATAAGAAAAAAGAATTATAATTTTTTAAAGAAAGAAAGAAAAGACCGGCGATACCGGTATCGGTATGGGGAAGGCAGGTACGCGGTCTAAAGAAACAAATAAAAGAACAATTTCTTCAGCGGTGACAGGAACACGACCTGCTGGCTCCGCGGAAAAAGAGAAACTGAGGAGAGCTGTTCAGGAAGGCGGGAAGGCAGTGCGCATGTGCAGTGGGAGGTCCCAAAAGCTTCTATTCTAAGAAGCTGGGGAGCTTTCCCGCACGGGCTCCGTCGGTACCGACGTACCCATATGTGAGGACTTATTCCTGCTTGTTCCTGGAGATATGCAACTACCACTGCCATGCATTTTGTGAACACTCTTGGAGCAGAGGCCAGACCGAAAGGAAGCACTCTGTATTGGTAGTGCTTTCCCTGATAAAGGAACCGAAGGAACCTTCTGTGTGTTGGATGGATGAGGACATGGGTGTACGCATCCTTGAGATCTAGAGAACAAAGCCAATCCTGACTCTGAAGGTATGGAAGGAGAGCACCGAGAGAAATCTTTAATTTCTCCTTGCATAGAAACTTGTTCAATTCTCCGAGATCTAATATGGGTCTGTAGCCCCCTGTTCTCTTTGGGATAAGAAAATAGGGGGAGTAGAACCTTGAACCCTGTTGAAGAAGGGGTATTTCTTCTATTGCCCTTTGGGTAAGAAGGGTAGCAATCTCCTGGCCCAGAAGGTCGAGGAGAGATGTTGGAGAATTGAACTCTCACCATGGTGTGAGGAGGAAGGTTTAAGAAATGAAGCTTGTACCCCTCCCTTATGATGGAGCGGGTCCATTGCTCTGCTGTGATTTGTTCCCATCTGGGAGCAAAGTGAGCTAACCTTCCTGGAATGGTGAGAGGCTCTGGTTCTTCTAGAGCCAGAAAGGCTAAGTTATCTAGTTGTAAGTCAAAGGCCCTGAGGAGGCTGAGGCTGTTGGGCTGTAGCAGTCCTTGCAGCCTTAGGCTTGGCTTGTTTAGGTTGTTGCTGACGCATTGCAGCAAAACAACCTGCAGAAGATGCCTGGTGACTATAACCAGGATAATATTTCCCTTTTTTGGGAAAGAAAGCCTTTTTGAATAACCTTTTTCTAAAAGGAGCAGAAGTAGACTTTGAAAGTCTAAGGATGATACCAAAATCTACAATAGACACCCAGGAAGGTGTAGATAACATGAGGAGGGATCTAGCTAAGCTTGAAGAATGGTCTAGAATTTGGCAGCTGGGATTTAATGTTAAAAAATGTAAGGTCATGCATTTGGGCTGCAGCAATCCAAGGGAGCAATACAGTATAGGAGGTGAAGTACTTTTGTCCACTAAAGAAGAGCGGGACCTAGGCGTGGTTGTGTCTGATGATCTTAAAAGTAGCTAAACAGGTAGAAAAGGAGACGGCAAAAGTTAGAAGGATGCTTGGGTGCATACGGAGAGGAATGGCTTGCAGAAAAAAGGAGGTGATAATGCTTCTGTATAAGTCTTTGGTGCGACCTCATTTGGAGTATGGTGTGCAATTCTGGAGACCGCACCTTCAAAAGGATGTGAACAGGATGGAGTCGGTGCAGAGGGTTGCTACTAAAATGATTAAAGGGCTTCATTATAAAGCATATGAGGACAGACTTAAGGATCTTAATATGTACACCTTAGAGGAAAGGCGGGATAGAGGTGATATGATTGAGATGTTTAAATACCTCTGTGGCATAAATGTTCAGGGAGAAAGCCTCTTTCAATTGAAAGCAAGTTCTGCTACGAGGGGACATGGGATGAGGATGAAGGGAGATAGATTCAGGAGTGATATACGGAAATATTTCTTTACGCAAAGAGTAGTGGATCCATGGAATAGTCTCCCAGTGGAGGTGGTAGAGATGAGGACAGTAACTGAATTCAAAAAAAGCATGGGACCAACACAGAGGATTTCTAAAGGTAAAAAGTGGACTGTTTTAGTTGTTGTTATGGAAGGACAGACTAGATAGGCCATGTGGTCTTTTTCTGTCATCATGTTGCTATGTTTCTCTAAGGCAGAATTCTCAGCATCCATCTGAGTTGCTTTTGCTTGCCAATCCTTGCCAAACAGGTTTTCACCTGTACAAGGAAGATTTCCTAATCCATCCTGGACCCAGGGTTCCAAATCAGAAGCTTGTAACCAAGCAACTCTGCATGCACCTATGGCAATAGCTGAGGCTCTGCTGGCACACTCAAGAGTGTCAAAGGCTGCACGGTTGGAAAACTTGGAAACATCCTGGGCATGTTTAAGCCAGGTGAGAAACTCCTCCCTTTTATCTTCTGAGACAAAAGGAGATAAAGTTTGCAGATGATCTGTAACTTCCTTTAGAAACATCCCCATATAGAGACTATAGGAGTTGATTCTGGCAGTAAGCATATTGGCCTGGAAGATTCTCCGGCCAAAAGCATCCAAGGTTCTGCATTCTCTTCCTGGAGGATTAGATGAGTGTCTTTTTGCACTCTATATTCTTCATAGCAGACTCCACCACAATAGAGTGGTGAGGAAGCTGAGTCTTATGAAAGCCAGGACAAGGAGGAACACGGTACATGGTGTCCAACCTGCGAGAATGAGGGGAGGTAGTAAGAGGTGTCTCCCATATGCCCAACATGTGATCATAAAGGATCTCATGAATTGGTAAAGTAGCTGCCTCTTTAGGAGCCTTAGGATATTGTAAAATATCCAAATTCTTGGCTCTAGGCTCTGGTTCAGGGGCCACTGAAATAGAGAGGCCCCTGGCCACTTCCCTAATGAAGTCTTGAAAAGACAAGTCTTCTGGAGGAGGCATTCTTCTTTTTGGAGAAGAGGGCTCCTGAGGAAGGAGTACCGATGCTTCGACAGAAGCCTCTGATTCAGAGTCTTCGGAGGAATCGAAGTATCGCCTGTCTGGATGCTCTTGCAGAGCCCGATACGCGTACCGAGTGGTATCGACATCGGGAGTGATCGGTACTGATTCGGTACCGATGGGCATCACAGAACAGGGTACCGCTGCAGTCGACACCGAAGCCGATGTCGATGCAATCGGTATCGGCACTGGAACCGATATCGGTGCCGGTGCCGGAACCGGTACCGACAACAGAGTTTGTTGCGGTACCGGAGGCGTCGCAGCTTGTATGAATGCCGTGATGGCACGCTGCATGGTCAGAATATTCTGATCCATCGACGCAACCAATGTCTGGATGTCGGTACCAGTGGAATCCACCGGTACCCCAGAACTTGGCAACAGGTGATCGGTCAAGGCCACGCCATCGATGTCAACCTGTGACCCCATAGATGAAGCTTTGGAAGCCGGAGCTTCCCGCCGGGGTAGTTTTGCCGGTGCAGGATCCTCGAGATCAAGCCCGGAGGCATCTCGATACTTAGAGGGAGATCTACCCTTCGAGGACCGGCTGGACTTATGTTTGGTTACCTGAGATCCATGGGAGGAAGAAGCAGCCCTGGAAGATGTCGATGCCACCGAAGCTGCATCAGAGGGAAACAGAGTACTGAGCTTGGACGCTCGATTCTGTCGACCTCTTTTAGACATCATGGAACAGGACTCACAATCGGTTATGGAGTGGTCAGGGCCCAAACATTTTAGACACCAGTCATGGGTGTCGGTGATAGAAAGAGTACCGCTGCACTTCGTGCACTTTTTAAACCCGGAAGCGGGCTTTTCCATGAGGAAAATTTTGCTAGGCCTAAGGCCCAAAAGGAAAAGTTGCACAGAAGTGGTAAACGGTAGGTTTTTTTGGGGTTTTTTTTGTTTTTTTTTAAAAAGAGAAGAAAAGACCGGCGGTACCGGTCCGACGTCAAAGAAGGCAGACGCGCGACCAAAGAAATAAAGAAAAATAAAGAACTTCAGCGGTGACAGGAACACGACCTGCTGGCTCTGCGGAAAAGAAGAACTGGAGAGAGGCTGTTAGGAAAGGCGGGAAGGCAGCACACAGGCGCTGTGGGATGCTCCCAAAAGCTTTCTTTCTGGACGCTGGGGAGCGTTCCCGCGCAGGCTCCGTCGGTACCGACGATACCCATATGTGAAGACTCCTTCCTGCTTGTTCCTGGAGATAAAAGGGTATTCAAATGGGTAAGTATGAAGTCACCATAGCTGGCAGGGGGTGGGAGGGTGCAGGAAGAAGGGGATAGCCTATAGAGTAGATGGGAGTTCTCTGGTCTTGCAATAGAGGCTCTCTAGTCTGGGAGTCATGAGCTGGACCAGAAACCCTCCAAATAACTAGTTTTGTTTTGTTTTTTTAAATGTAGACAAGTTAGTATACTTTTCACTTTTACTAACATTCTTAATACACTACCCTTTGTAAAAATGTCCATTACGTTTAGTACATTTTTAGTTTTAGTGTGGATTTTTCTAATATAGGTTTTTTGTTTTTTTGTTTTTAAATACTCAACACATTAGCATATCATTAACTTACTATATCGAGCATTAGCATGTTGGTTTTTTTGCTAAACGTTAGTGCATTTTTAACTTGTACTTTATTACATCAGAACCAATAATAGGAAACCCAATGTAAACCTACAGCTAAGAATAAAGAGAAAAAAAGCATTGGAGAAAAAAAACCACATATCTTTCAAACAAGGGACATACCAAAAGGTTCTATGAACTGATACAGTTTCTCTCCAACTGATATGACTTCAGTGTACTGCCGCAAATGATACAGGATAACAGCTTGATTATAGTATAACATGCTGTTCTCAACATCATCTAAACTATCCATTTCTTCAACAGCAGCATGAATCTACAACACAAAATCAAAAACGGCTCAGAATGAAAGTTAGTTACATGCACAGTTCTAGTACATGTATTGCTCCTGGAGAGAACTGCATTCTTAGTAGATTGTAATAATTTTTATTAGAATGAACAAAAAGCATAGTTACTCACCTGTAACAGGTGATCTCCAGGAACAGCAGGAATTAAGTCTTCACGTATGGGTATCGTTGGTACTGACAGCTGTGCGGGAACGCTCCCCAGCGTCCAACAGGAAAGCTTTTGGGATCATCCCACAGCGCCTGCGTGCTGCCTTCCCAACTCTCCCTCTTCAGTTGAGTTTAAAGCTGAGACAAAAGGAGAGAAAAAAAAGAGAGAGAACTCCTCAGGGAGGTGGGTGGGTTGTGAAGACTCCTGCTGTTCCCGGAGATTACCTGTTACAGGTGAGTAACTACGCTATCTCCAGGAACAAGAAGGAATGTAGTCTTCACATATGGGGACTCCCCAGCTGAAAGATGCCAGGGGGATGACCCTAGGAAGCTGCAAACCCATGGAGAGATGGGTCATGCTTCCTTCCATGGATCTCCAGCATCGAAACCCGGGACAGCGGGTAGGAGTTTAATTAAGTCTGAAAGAGATGCTGGAGAACAGCCTGGCCAAACGAGACATCCCTACGGGATTCCTTGTCTACTAAACAATAATGGGCTGTGAAGGTGTGTACCAAAGCCCAAGTGGCTGCTCTACAGATGTCGTCAATGGACACAGAACGAAGATTAGCCATAGAGGCTGCCATGGGTCTCACATTGTGAGCTGTGACATGGCCTACGAGAGAAAGTCCCTTATTCTCGTATGCAAAGGATATGCAATTTGCAGTCCACCTAGAGAGAGTTCTTTTGAAAACTGGAAGTTCCAAATGACTAGAATCAAAAGCAACAAAAAGCTGAGATGATTTCCTGTGTTGCTTAGTTCTTTGAAGATAAAAAGCCAGGGCTCTTTTACAATCTAATGTATGAAGGTTCCTTTCTGCATTAGAAGCATGAGGCCTAGGAAGACTACAGGAAGGTAAACCACTTGGTTTAAATGAAAAGGCGAAACCACTTTGGGCATAAAGTGGGGATGAGTCCTAAGAACTACCTTATCATGGTGAAATCTTGTATAAGGAGGATCCGCCACTAAAGCCTGTAACTCACTGATGCGTCTCGCAGAAGTGAGAGCAACTAGGAAGATTACCTTCCAAGAGAAACTTTAGAGCTGTAGTGGCTAAAGGCTCAAAGGGCGGTTTCATGAGCTGCCTGAGAACAAGATTTAGATCCCATGCCACCGGTGGTGGCTTAATGGGAGGTTTTGTTAAGAGTAGACCTCTCATAAATCTTGCTACGAGTGGATGAGAGGAAATAGGTTGTCCATCCAAAGGCTTGCAAGAAGCTGCAATAGCACCAAGATGGACCCTTACTGTATTGGTTTTAAGACCAGAATTTGATAAATGGAGGAGATACTCCAGCAGCGATTCCAGAGGCACTGAAAGGGGGTGAAGCACCCTTTGAGAACACCATACAGAGAACCTTTAGCACTTGAAGGCACATGATCGCCTTGTGGAGGGCTTTCTGGAGGCCACCAAGATATCCTTTACCCGTTGAGAAAGGTTGATATCTGGAAACTCTAGGCTTTCAGCAACCAGGCCCTGAGATGCAGGGACTGGGGATTCGGGTGCAATCGCGTCCCATTCTCCTGGGAAAGAAGATATGGAGCATAGCCCAACTCCAGTGGTGTGGCTTGAGAGAGACGCAGAAGCAGAGGATACCACGTTTGCCGTGGCAAACGTGGAACTATGAGTATCATATGTCCTCTTGTCTCTCTGAAGTTTGAACAGTGATTTGGGAATAAGGGGAATGGGTGGGAAGGCATAGAGGAAGTCCTGCCCACAAAGGAGGAAAGCATCTTTGCCTGAGAGTTTTGAGCTGGAATTTTGGCATTCTGTGGACTTGCAAAGAGGTCTATCTGGGGTTCTCCAGATTCAAAACACTCAAGCGATCTGGTCTGAGTGCAGAGACCATTCGTGTGGCAGCAGTATTCGACCAAATTTGTCTGCCCCAAGATTTTGAATGCCCGGAAGATATACCACTAGGAGGTGGATTTGATGCTCTCTGGCAAGGGCCCACAGTCGCAAAGCTTTGTTGCATAATGACAGAGAGCCCATTCTGCCCTGCTTGTTCACATAGAACATGGCTACTTGATTGTCAGATTGGACCCGAACTGTCTTATAGGTGAGCTGGGCCTGGAGTACGCAAAGAGCATGGAAAATGTCTGAGTTCTAGGAGGTTTATGTGAAGACAAGCCTCCTGTGGGGTCCAGAGATCCTGAGTCGAGAGATCGAGCAAGTGAGCTCCGCAACCCAACTTGGACGCATCCGTTGTTAGGGTGGCCTGGAAAAGAGGCTGCTGGAAAGGAGAGCCTACTAGAAGGTTTTCCAGAGACTGCCACCATTGAAGGGACGAAATGAGACGTGTGGAGTTTCTGATTTTGTCCGACAGGCGACTTGAGGCCTGTGTCCATTGAGAGGAAAGGGTCCACTGGGCTGCTCACATGTGAAAGTGAGCATAGGGAACCACATGGACAGTGGATGCCATATGCCACAGAAGCTGAAGCATTTCCCGAGCAGTCAGGAAGACTTTCATAGCTGCTTGAGATACCAGCTGCACTATACAAAGACAGCAGGGTTGTGGTAGGAAAGCCCTTGACTGTCTGGTATCTAGACGAGCCCCTATGAACTCCAGGGACTGGAGAAGGGGTGAGCTGAGATTTTGGGAGGTTTATAACCATTCCCAAGTAGCGAAGAATTTGCATCGTGCGAGAAAGAGTGAAGCTGGCTTCTGGAGCTGTCGATGCTCGAATGAGCCAGTCGTCTAAGTAGGGGAAGACAAATATTCCTGGCGTTCTCAGAAATGCTGCTACTACTGCCATGCATTTTGTAAAGACTCTTGGGGCAGAAGTCAGACCGAAAGGAAGAACCTTGTATTGGAAGCGTCTTCCCTGGAAAAGGAATCAAAGGAATTTTCTGTGATCTGAATGGATGAGTATATGCGTCCCTTAGATCTAGAGAACATAGCCAATCCTGAATCTGAAGGTATGGCAGAAACGTTCCGAGGGAGATCTTGAATTTTTCTTGGAACAGATATTTGTTCAATTCTCTGAGGTCCAGAATGGGTCTGTGTCCTCCTGTTTTCTTTGGAATGAGAAAATAGGGAGTAGAACCCCGTACACTGATGGGGTATGGGCACTTCCTCTGTTGCTCCCTGAGCAAGAAGTGACGCAACCTCTTGACCCAAGAGATCGATGGCAAGGACTTGGGAATTGAACTGTCTTATAATTGTAGGAGGGGGGCATGCTGTGAAAATGAAGCCTGTACCCCTGTCGTACAATGGACAGAGTCCAATTTTCTGATGTTATTTGTTGCCATCTTTTGGCAAAATGGCATAGCCTGCCTGGAATAGTAAGGGATTCCAGACCTTTCAGAGGCAGGAAGACTAAGTTCTCTAGGAAAGAGTCAAAGCCCCTGAGGAGGCTGAGCTTGTTGAGCCGGTTGAGTTCTTGGAAGTTGTGGCTTCTTTTGCTGTCTGTTCTGTTGCTGCCCCTTTTGGGGAACATGAACTAGACAGTGAGCATGATGGGTAAAGCTATTTTCTTGTTGAAAAAGGTTTTCTTGACCAACTCTTTGCTGGGTTGGCTGTAGACTGATAGTCTGTTCAAGGTAGTAGTTTCAGATTCAATCTGATTTGCGTTGTCTTGCCAATCCTTGCCAAAGAGATTTTCTCCTGTGCAAGGGATGTTTCCCAGCTTATCTTGCACCCATTGTTCTAAGTCTGATGCCTGAAGCCAGGCAATACGATACGCACCGATTGAAATAGCAGACGTTCTGCTAATACATTCAAAGCAATCAAAGGTTGCACGGTTCACAAACTTAGAGACATCCTGGGCATATTTGACCAGAGTAAGAAATTCCCCTCTTTTGTCCTCAGGAAGAGGACTCGAGCTCCAAGTCTCCTGTAACCTCCTTGAGGAACATTCCCATATAGAGAATGTAAGAGCTGATCCTGGCCAACATGGAGGATTGGAAGCATCCGACGTGCAAAGGCATCGAGCATCCTTGATTCACAGCCCGGAAGACTGGAAGAATGCATTTTAGCACTCTTAATCCTACGCATTGCCGATTCCACTACTATTGAATGGTGTGGTAATTGTCTCATTTGAAAACCAGGATAGCTTGGAACTCGGTACATGGTATCGAGACGTCGGGAGTGAGAAGACACCGTTAAAGGGGCTTCCCACATTCTTAACATAAGGTCATGCAAGATCCTATGAATGGGCAGAGTTGCTACCTCCTTAGGAGCCTTAGGATATTGAAGAATTTCTAATTCTTCTGCTCTGTATTCCTTCTCTGGAGTCACCGTGATTGCAAGACCACGAGCTACATCATATGTACGAAATCCTGGAAGGACATGTCCTTTGGAGGAGACATTCTGCGTTGAGGAGAAGGAGAGGGATCCTCCGGAAGGATTGCTCTAGTACCGGCAGAATCAGAGTCATCGGAATTGGAGGATTTGAAGTATCTCTGTGCCGGGTGTTCCTGCAACACACGGTACCAGTATTGCTCGAAGTCCATATTGAGGTGTCTCGGTACCGATCTTTCCATACCTGAAATAGACTCAAGGCTCGGCATAGGAGGAAGTATACCGGCCGAGGCAGGTGCAGTCGGTACCGATGTCAGTACCGATACTTGTGGAACCGTCTGTAGCAGTCTTAGCGGTACAGAAGCTGCTAAGAGTGCCGCTAGACTGCGTTCGATAGCGAGGATTCTTTGATCCATCGCTCCTGCCGATGCCTGGGTGTTGGTACCAGTGAAAGCGGCCACGACCCCAGAACATGGCACCAGTAGTTCTGCAGAGGTGGAAGCCTCTGGAACATTCTGGAGCCCCGTTAATGCTTTGGAGACCGAAGCCTCCTGCCGGGGCTGTTTTGCCAGTGAACTTTCCTCGAGGGCAACGCCAGTGGCATCTCGATGCTTGGAAGGAGATCTACCCTTTGAGGACTGGCCCAGTCTTAAAAGACTTAGGTTTAGTTACCTGAGATCCATGGGAGGACGATGAAGCCCTGGAAGACATCGATGAGACTGACATCGATGAGACCGACATCGTATCTGCAGCAAAAAGGGTACCGAGTTTTGCAGCTCTGTTCTGCAGGCCCCTCTTGGTCATCTTTCTGCACGAGAGACACTCAGATGGAAAATGGTCAGGACCTAAACACTTAAGACACCATTCATGAGTGTCGGTGACAGATATGGTACCGCCACAGTTAGAACATTTTTTGAAACTAGCTGGTTTTTCCATGCTTGAAGAAAAGTGGGCCTAGTGCCCAAAATGGCACCTATCACCGAGAGGGGAAAGGCCCCTGAGGAAAGAATCCTTCAGAAATATAGATTTTCTTTTTTTTTTTTTTTTAAAGAAACGGCGGTACCGGTAGGCGTCAAATGAAGGCAGACGCGACCACAAAATAAAAAAGTAATAGATTTTTTGTGGTGACAGGGTGTGCGTCTTGTCAGCTCTGCAGAAAACAAAGAACTGAAGAGGGAGAGTTGGAAAGGTGGGAAGGCAGCACGCAGGCGCTGTGGGATGTTCCCAAAAGCTTTCCTATTGGACGCTGGGGAGCGTTCCCGCACAAGCTCCATCGGTACCGACAATACCTTTATGTGACGACTACATTCCTGCTTGTTCCTGGAGATGGAAGCTAGTGCCCCACAATAAAAATGGAGGCATGTAAATTTTTGGACCCACTTTTGACAATTAATCTGACTCAAAGGCACACATTGCATTTTGCAATAATTCAAAGAGAATGTAGTATGAGGGTTTTGAAGTGTTACAAATTTCTTCTCCCATGTATGAATATGTAGTGCTGTTCAACAACTGGTTTCTTCCAGTTCTGCATTTTTCCAGTTTCTTCTATATATGGGCTAGGTGAAAGCATAACCCTGCCTCCTGACTCAACAGCAGTGTATGCCTATCATTTGCACGCATGTCAACCTGAAAAATGTACAACCATATCTGTATGACTTCAACTACCATATGCTGCCACTAGCAAGAGTGCTGACTTTCACAGTTAATTTATTTAGATTTGATAGTTTGTTCTTCTATAACAAACCACATGGTGCATCATATGAACATAACACAATTGCATAAAATCAATATACAACTCAAAAACGCCATCAAAAACAATAAAAGTTCAAATGCATGGCATAAAAGATTCACTTTAGACAAGCTGGGATGCTGTTATGTCTATCAGTAACTGGCAGTGAAATTTTGGGTAAAACAGACATTTTTAGTAAAGATTCTGAATGCCTCTGCCAGCTGTTTTAACTTTACATACCTGATTATGTCATGACCCACTGGGCTTAGTATACTGCAAATACATATAAAATCATAAACACCATACAAACATTAAAAAGTACAAAAAAAAAAAATCTCTTCAAGCACTCTAGCAAAGTCCAACATGTTTTGACCAAAGCCTGCATCTGGGATGTATCTTTCAAAACAAGCAGTATGGTAAATTCTTTCAATGATGCGAGGTACAATCTGTAAAAAGACATAGGCAAAACAGATACTAAGTAAATGAGATAAGTGAACAAATGAAAACAAACCATAATTCAAAAACGAAACACAAAAATATAAACAGGAAAAAAAATCATATCACTGACAAAGATGCTTGAATATAATGCTACCCACCTGAAAAGGAAAAGCCAAAAACCTTTTTCTCTGAACAGCATTTCCATTATACCACCTAAAAAATGGTCTAACAAAACCTGACTCACTTGAAGGTATCCAAACCTGTAACCAAACCAAACACCTTATTCACAGGTCTCTAATATGAAAGGCACAAATTAATCCGCACTGGCCAAAAAACTATAAAGCAACGTAAGCAGCTAAGTGTCACCCACACCACAGACTGCTATATAAAAACACCTAACCTAGAAAAAGAAATAAAAATAAAACATGCCCATACCATACTCAAACCACATCAAGGAGCCCCATTTAAAACTATTCAGCATCAAAACAATACAATACACAAACTATCGCCTGTGGATGCTAAATAGATCATTAAAAAATATATACATCAAAGTGATCACAATATTTAACCTTAAATCCCAATTACAAATACTTGCTGTCAACAAGGGACCATATAAAAAAATGCTCGCAAATCCAGGGAGACAACATGCATACATGTGCTAAGATATCTCTATCTGCAAAACGTTCATAAGAGTTATACAACCCTAACACACCTCCAACCCACTTTTTAAAAGTAGAAACAAACACTGCCACAATACACAGACTAACACCTCCCAGAAAACTTACCAAAACATCATCTTTCCATGCACAACATGGTGTAAGGAACGTGATTGGGCCCTTTTTAAGAAAACGTTTGGGTTTTTTTTTAAATTTCGAGCACAAGCACTTACCAGCCAGAATATACACTGACCCAATGGCTTCCTTAAGACAATGGACAAAGGATTTGACCTCCATCCATTTTTTTTCCTCAGCACGCCGAGGAGGACAGAAGATTCAACCAGCAGAAGGAATTAGCAATTGCCTGCATCTGAGCAACATTCTCTGCACATCTGCAGATGTAACAAGGGGTCCTTTCAAAGATCCTTCTCTGAGAAGAAAGGCAGAACAGTCTGGTTAAGATGAAAGGGGAGTAACACCCTTGAGAGGAGGAGGGCAGAGAACACCAAGCAACAGAAGATGTTGAGAAGAACAGGAAAGGTTCCTTGAAAAACAAGGCCTGCAGCTTGGACACCACCTGACAGACACTTGCGCCCCCCCCCCCCCCCGGGAGCCAGTGTAAGTGTCCAACCATGAGGGAGGCCTTACACATGGACCCAAGGAGGGATCCTTTCAGTATACTCAACCTCAGAGAGGTACACTGAGACATAACAGGGCACACAGACAGACAGAACTGCTTCACTCCTGAGGAAGCAGGCAACATCAAGGTCCAGTTTTCCAATTTATCAAGATCTTCTTGCAATTTTTCACAATCCTCTAGCATTTTAATAACTTTGAATAATTTTGTGTCATCTTTAAATTTGATCACATCACTCATTATTCCCATTCCAGGTCATTTATGAATATGTTAAAAAGCAACAGGCCCAGCACAGATCCCTGCGGGACTCCACTATTTACTTTTCTCCACTGAGTAAATTAGCCATTTAGCCCTACTCTCTGCTTTCTATCATTTAGCTAGTACCTGATCCACAATAGTACACTGCCTCCAATCCTATGACTTTTTAATTTTGCCAAGAGTCTCTCATGAGGGACCTTGTCATACGCTTTATGAAAATCCAGACACACTGTATCAACCTGCTCACCTTTGAATACCTGTTTATCCATATCTTCAAAAAAATAACACAGATTAGTAAGACAAATCTTTCTTTGACTAAATCCATGTTGGATTTCTCCTATAAAACCATGACTATATACATGATCAGTAATTTTATTCTTTATAATAATGGTTTCTACCATTTAGCCTGGTACTGACGTCAGAATTTCCGATCTGTAGTTTCACGGATCACCCTTTTTAACTATTGGCGTTACATTGGCAATTCTCCACCCTTCAGGTATTACAGATGATTTTAATGATAGTTCACAGATTACTAATAGTAGATCTACAATCTCATTTTTCAGTTCCTTCAACACCCTCAGATGTATACCATCCGGTCCAGGTGATTTGCTACTCTTCAATTTATCAAATAGTTGTAATAGGTCAATCAGCAGCGCCCACAGGCGTGACACCACCAGCGGCAGAGGCAAGTCCCGATTGGCGGTCGGCCACAGAGGAGAAGGAAGGAGGATTCCCCTGCCCCCCTGCAGCAAAGGCCAATCAGGGCCAGAAGGACTCATTCAAATAAGCAGCACCCGAAGGCATGCCTACGCTTGGTGGTCCTGTGCCTGACAGGCCTCGCCAGAGGACCCTCTGACTTGGCCCTAAGGCATGGGCCCTTAGAAAAAGACAAACAAACAGCCCACTAGAGGGAATACTCCAACACACCGGGCCAGGGCTAGGACCAGCCTCACCCAGAAGGTAATCCCACCCACCTCCCAACCCAATCATCTGCTCAACAACTCCACACTTGCACTGCACTACATATACGGAGCAACTAGCAAATCCACATCCAACAATGCTGTCCATATACCCACTACTTTACATGCTCCTAACAATTATCCTACTCTCCACAACACAAACCTCACTCCCCAATTATGGCACAAAACCAACCCTTACAGGTGATTCGGGTCTAGCTTATAGAGTAACCTAATATCAATGATTTCCGAAAAATTACTCCAATCTAACAGACTGTTACAGAAAAAAATCAGAGGGTTTGTGTCTAAACTTAATACCAATGCACGGAAATCGTCTCAGACTTTTCGGCTACCAATTGCTGGGTGCTGATAATTCGAAACAACCAGCGGCGCCTGTTAGCATCAATGACTGATTCCGGCTTATTTTTTTATTAATTATTGACTCCCTCTCCCAATTATATTCATGAACAATTTCTCAGTCTCTGATGTGAATGAAATAAACACTTAGCTTCACGGTCTTTTTTTCACTTAATTCTGAAACTAATTGTATGGCAACAATATCTTCTTCCTTCCGTCTTCTTCTTCCCAATGCCTCACACACCACGTCGTGACCGGGTTTCTCTCAATGTAATGAGGTTCTTCAGGGGGTAAGCCACTGTCAGCCAAGTATTTAACTAGAAGAGAAACCGTTATTAAAACTCATCTAATTCCTTCACTATTATACTCCTAAAAGTCCAATCAAAAGTGATAGAGTTAAAACTTCAACTATTGTAACAGCTAAAACCATACCCAGTATTGGCCGTCACTTCGCACAGCTCCATATATCAAACTTTCAACTTTCTCTAGAAACCAGGCAGTTCTTGACCTTTATCTTCTAAAAAACACTGCGCATGTGCAGACCTCATCCGACTATCCTTATTAAAGCCTTCCCTTTAATTAATTCAATTCAACCATCAACAACTGATCAACAATTCCCCCATTCAATTTCTAAATTGAGCCCTTTAGGTGTTAGAGTTTGCAGCTGGAAAATCCAGCGCTGTTTCCAGCGCTGTTCTCGGAACAACAAGGTTTGTGCTAATGATCTTCCAGTCATTGGAGTTGTAACTTGTTCTATGCAGAAACATTGTAACATTTCAAATGTATTGCTCAAGTCTTGACAATGAGAAACCAGTGGTGCTTGCTGCACTTTATGTTTTAATTGACTTTTGTGTTCCGATATACGCATTTTGAAAGTCCTACTAGTCTTCCCTATGTAAAAAAGATCACAGGGACAAACTATAGCATAGACTACACTCAGAGCCACAGTTTGTATGATGCCTTAAAACATATTCCCTTTGCTGACAAGTAAATTTCTGTAGTTCTTTAGTAACCACACAAATAGAGCAGTGACCACATTTATAATGCCCTGGGATTTTTTCTGTGGTTGACAATACGGAAAGCAGCCGCAAGACTGTTGGACTTAGCCTCTCCGTCAAGTTTCTGTTCCTTCGCCAAACACACCGAATAACTTTGTTATTTAAACTGGGCATTGTGTTCAAAACATTAGAATGTTGAGCAACAAACTTCTTAATTCGAAAACTGAGTGGAGAATATTGAGTAATGAAATTAACCACATTAGGATCTTGTTTCTCCCGAGTCTTCGTGGCACCTAACAAAGCTGATCTGTCATTAAAAAGAGCCCGACGGTATGCTCGTGATATTATCTTGGCGGGGTATCCCCTAGCCTGAAAATTACGCGCCAACACTTTAGCTTTATGTTTAAAGTCGGAGACTTCTGAACAGTTTCTGCGATACTGCAGAAACTGGGAAAAGGGTAAACCCTCTTTCAACCGAAGCGGGTGGGCGCTCTGATAGTGAAGTAAGGTATTTCTATCGATCGATTTACGATATATCGAAGTCTGCCATCCCATGCTTGTTTTATTTATTATTAGATCTAAAAAGATCATTTCTGTATCATGAATGTTATGAGTGAACTGAATGTGAGAATTTTGAGCATTAAGCCAGGAGATGAACTTCAAAAATATCGGCCATAGGGCCCCACCATAACAAAAACACGTCATCAATAAACCGTGCCCAAAGCTTAACATTTGGCTTATATTGAGAAAACTGCCAGAGCTGATCTTCATAGTGACCCATAAAAAGATTGGCGATGGAGGGGGCAAAAGTCGCCCCCATCGCCACTCCTGATATTTGCTGGAAAAGGTCTTCTTCAAACTTAAAGTAGTTCCGAAAAATCGTAAGCCGCGTCAATGCTGATAGAAACTGAATCTGAGATTCTGACAGGTCTCTGTTACGTCTAGAGTGACCAAAAAGATATTGGGGTCTTGCGCCCATTGAGAACTGTTATCCAAAATCTGTAAAAAATGAGAAGTGTCTCTGATGTAAGATGGTATTTCCATTAGCAAAGGGCGGAGAAAAGAGTCAAACACCGAGAGTGGCTTTAATAGCGACCCTTTCGTCGACACTATAGGCCGCCCCGGTGGTTGTTCCAAACTTTTATGGATTTTAGGAACTATATAAAAACGCGCCAATATTGGGTGGGCAGTATTAAGAAATTTAAATTCTTTCTGGGAAATCAACTTGTTGTTTAAGGCTTGAATGGTGATATGTGAAACTTGTTGTTGAAGCTCCGCAGTTGGATCAACCTGTAAAAATTGGTATGATGATTGATCAGAAAGTTGTCGTTTGGCCTCCAAAACATATTGATCCCTGCTCAAGATCACCACGGCACCCCCCTTATCAGCCCGCTTTATAACTATATCGGATCTTTTCATTAGATCTTGTAAAGCTCTATTTTCTTGTTGCGGCAATGTATTAAAGGACAATCTTTGGGACCGTTCTAAGACTTCTACATCCTGTAAGATCAATTCACGAAAAACTGTTAGCTTCGGGTGCAATGGGTCAGGAGGGTTCCACGATGATTTAAATGGAATAGAAACCCGGCGAGTTGATAACCCCATTGAATCACTTGAAGTAAAAACAGACGTTTTCTACATTAGGTTTATCATATTGAGCAAAATATAATTTCAGATTTAGTTTTCTAATCGGACTCTCTTCTAGTTAAATACTTGGCTGACAGTGGCTTACCCCCTGAAGAACCTCATTACATTGAGAGAAACGCGGTCACGACGTGGTGTGTGAGGCGTTGGGAAGAAGAAGACGGAAGGAAGAAGATATTGTTGCCATACAATTAGTTTCAGAATTAAGTGAAAAAAAGACCGTGAAGCTAAGTGTTTATTTCATTCACATCAGAGACTGAGAAATTGTTCATGAATATAATTGGGAGAGGGAGTCAATAATTAATAAAAAATAAGCCGGAATCAGTCATTGATGCTAACAGGCGCCGCTGGTTCTTTTGAATTATCAGCACCCAGCAATTGGTAGCCGAAAAGTCTGAGACGATTTCCGTGCATTGGGATTAAGTTTAGACACAAACCCTGTGATTTTTTCTGTAACAGTCTGTTAGATTGGAGTAATTTTTCAGAAATCATTGACAAAACCCACCCTAGCATACCAACAATCAGATCACACTCACATAACACATACATGAGCCCCTAATGCCTGATACACAAAACATTTTCACCACAACAACTGCTACAACCCCATTCTCATCCCATCCCCACCCCACACACTGAACTGTGCAGTTATCAATGCACGCTCAATTCAGAACAAATTCCAGATCATAAGGGGCCTCATAACAACCAAAAACAGACAGACATACTATGGATAACAGAAACAGACAGAATCTACTACTGAACAAGCTCACATCAGATGGATATACCATCCACCAATGAAAACGAACACGATGTCAAGGGGGCAGAGTGATGTTTATAGCCAGAAGCAGACTTAACTTCGAAAATCTTGCAACAGAAAGTACACATGATGCAGACTCCATCACCATCACCATCACCAACAAATTTACAACCATCCAACAATGCCAACAACCTGTCAGTTATCCTGGACAGAGTGATAAATGCATCAAAAACTAGAAAGGACCTCCTAGTATTAAGAGACTTTAACCTCCCCTCGCTAAAACAGAAACACTCCCTCACCTTCATCCAAACAATGTCCCTAATGGTGGAAACGGACTTGGACATTGTGGCCATTACAGAAACATGGTTTAAGGAGTCACATGAATTAGATATAGCCAGAGCTGGCTATAATTTATTTAGGAGAAATAGAGAAGGCAGAAAAAGAGTAGCCGCCCTATACGTCAAAAGCAATATTAAAGTTGCTGAAATGCAGGGGATGTGAGGAAAAGCAGCAGCGCTGTGGATTGTGTTAGAAAGAGGAGATGGCATTATCATCAATACTGGTGTAATCTACAGGCCTCCAACTCAAACTGAAGAAATTGATAGAGAATTATTGATATTACAAAGATAGCTTTGAAGGGGGACGTGATCATACTGGGTGATTTTAAAATTAACCAGATGTGGATTGGAATATTCCTTCTGCAAATCTGGAAAGCAGTAAAACATTGCGGATGCCTTACAAGATGCATTGCTTAGACAAATGGTGATGAAACTGACCAGGGAAAGTTTGATGCTGGATTTAATATTCACCAACAGAGATAGCATGTCGAATGTCCAGGTGGATGCCCATGTGAGCAGCAGCGATCACCACATGGTGTGGTTTGAGATAAAAGCCCAAGGCAGAATCCAATCACAGCAAGCTCAAAGTCCTAGACTTCAAAAATGCTAAATTCAGTAAAATGGCCAAGTGCCTGAAGGAGGAGTTGGTAGGACAGGAAGAGGTAAGGGAAGTGGAACTGCAGTGGGATAAACTAAAGGAGGCAATAAAAGGAGTAACAAACATATGTGAGGAAAGTAAATAAAAGCAAGAGGAAAAGGAAACCTATTTGGTTCTCCAAAGAAGTAGCTGCACAAATAAAAGCAAAACACACAGATTTCACAAAATTCTGACGTTTGCAAACAGAGAAACACAGAAAGGAATACAGGATAAAGCTAAAAGAAACAAAAGGAGAAATAAGGATAGCAAAATCAAAGGCAGAAGAAAAGATGGCTAAAGATCTAACGCATGACAAAACGTTTTTCAGGTATAATTGGGAGAAGAAAAAGATTAGAGGTGGAATTGCAAGACTCAAAAGTGCGAGAAAGAATTTGTGGAAAGTGACATTGAAAAAGTGAAAATGCTATACAAATATTTCTGTTTTTACTAAAAAAAAATCCCGGAGAAAGACCACCTGTGACTGACAAAAATACAAATGGGAATGGTGTAGATACCACACCATTCACAGAAGATGTGTTTGAACAGCTTGCAAAACAGCAAATGAACAAGGCCATGGAACAGGATGAGATACATCCCTGGATACTGAAAGAGCTCAGAGGTTCTGGCAGGGTCTTTAAAGGATGTTTTTAATAGATCCTTAGAGACAGGAGAAGTTCCAAAGGATTGGAGAAAGGCTGATGTGGTACCTCTTCACAAAAGAGGCAGTAGGGAAGAAGTAGCAAACTATAGACCAGTAAGCCTTACCTCTGTGGTGAGAAAAGTAATGGAGATGCTCCTGAAAGGGAGAATAGCGGGCTCTCTCTAAACCAATAGTTTGCATGATCTGAGGCAACATGTTTTTTACCAAAGGACAATCATGCCAGACAAATCTGATTGAGTTCTTTGACTGGGTGACCAGAGAACTAGATCAAGGGCATGCGATGGATGTGATCTATCTAGATTTCAGCAAAGCCTTTGATACTGTTCCTCATAGAAGGCTTATCAATAAACTGAACAGCCTGGGGATGGGTCCCAAGGTGGTAAACTGGATCAGAAATTGGTTGACTGGCAGACAACAGGTGGTGATGGTAAAAGGAACTCTTGGATGAAAGGAAGGGGGATTAGTTGCGTGCCCCAGGGTTCGGTCCTGGGACCGGTACTGTTCAATGTATTTGTGAGCGATATTGCTGAAGGCCTGGAGTGGAGGAGTGGCCTAGTGGTTGGGGCAAGGTACTTCAGGCCGGAAGGTCAGGGGTTCAAATCCCACTAGAGGACAGCAACCTTGGGCCGGAAGGACTGGGGTTTCTAGTCCCACAGGTGCTCCTTGTGGTCTTGGGCAAGCCACTTAACCCTCCATAGCCCATGTTCCCTGTAAAATAGTTATCTCCAAGTTATAATGCCCTGTTCAATGTAATTTCAGTTTGTTCAATGTAAACCACACTGATGCAGAATAGTGCGGTATATAAGAGAAAGAGTAGTTACTCACCTGTAACAGGTGTTCTCCAGAAGCAGCAGGAATCAGTCCTCACTTATGGGTGACGTCGGCGCCGACGGAGCCCTCGCGGAGCAATTTTCCCCAGCTTTCGCAGAAAGCCTTTGGGAATTGCAGCGCGCATGCGCGGTCCCCTTCCCGCCCAGAGATGCCATCTTGCTCAGTCTGATGACATAGCGGAAAGACAGCAAAAAAGTTAGCAAAGCTATGCAATAAAAATGACTGCAACTCCAAGGGGAGGAGGGAGGGTAGTGAGGACTGATTCCTGCTGCTCCTGGAGAACACCTGTTACAGGTGAGTAACTACTCTTTCTCCAGGACCAAGCAGGAAGTCAGTCCTCACTTATGGGACTCCCGAGCTTAAGGCTACCGGAGACCTCAAGCCTAAAGAGCTCCCCCAAGCTCAACAGTACAGAGGGAGGAATCTTCTCTGAATACGAATCCGGCCGGTAGCCCAACACCAGGGCCGGAGGGTAGGAGTTGCCTAAACCTCAAAGAGATTGTGGAGGACTGCCTGACTGAAAGCACTGTCCCTGCGGGACTCCCTCTCCAGGCAGTAATGAGCCGCAAAGGTCTGGCTTGTAGACCAAGTAACGGCCCGGCAGATGTCTGCCAATGGAACAGAGCGAAGATGAGCCACGGACGCAGCCTTCGCCCGGACACGATGAGCCGTGACGCGACTCTCCAAGGAGAGGCCGACTGCCCCGTAAGCCCAGGCGATACAGTCGGCCACCCAGATGAACAGGGTACATTTAGAGACAGGTACCCCCAACCGATTGGGGTCAAAAGATACGAAAAGCTGGACAGCTTTTCTATGCTCTCGTGTACGATCAAGGTAGAAGGACAAGGCTCTTCGACAGTCCAGGGTATGCAGAACAGACTCAGCTCGGCTGGTATGCGGCCTGGGAAAGAAGGTCGGAAGAACCACCTCCTGGTTGATGTGAATGTGGGAGACCACCTTTGGAAGAAACTTAGGGTGGGTCCTCAGGACTACCCTATTCCTGTAGAACCTAGTGTACGGGGGCTCCGACACGCGCCTCGCGGAAGTAAGGGCTACCAAGAAGAGAGTTTTCCAGGAGAGGAAATGAAGAGGGCAGGTAGCCATGGGTTCAAAAGGCAGACAGGTAAGCCTTTGCAGAACCACATTGAGGTCCCAGTCAGGGGCTGGAGGGCGCAGCGGAGGTTTGAGCAGAAGGAGGCCTCTAAGAAAACGCGCCACCAAGGGGTGCGAGGAGAGAGGCTGGCCTTCCACCGGTGAATGGTGCGCGGAGAGAGCACTGAGGTGGACTCTGACAGAGTTGGATTTGAGGCCTAGATCGGAGAGGTGAAGCAAATACTGCAGTACCACCGATACTAAACAGGCGAAGGGGTCCTCAGATCGCTGAGCACACCAGACCGAGAAGCGACACCATTTGAGGGCGTAAGACTTCCGGGTGGAAGGACGCCGAGACGCTAGGATGACGGCTTCCACCTCCGGGGGTAGCAGAAGCGGAGCTAGGACTACCCTTTCAGCAGCCAGGCCATCAAGTGCAGGGCCCGGAGGTTGGGGTGCAGAAGAGTACCCTGATCCTAGGTCAGGAGATCGGGCCGAAACCCCAGAGGAAGAGGGGTGTCCACTGCTAGCTGTAGAAGCAGAGGGAACCCCGGTTGTCTCGGCCACCGGGGCGCTACCAGGATCACGGAGGCCCTGTCCTGGACAACTTTGAACAATGTCCGGGACACAAGTGGTGTGGGAGGGAAGGCATACAGCAGACCCCTGGACCACGAGATGAGGAAAGCATCCGGCGCTACTCTGAGCGGATGCGGGTGCCGGGAGCAGAACCTGGGAAGCTGCCGGTTCAGGGGACTGGCAAAGAGATCCACGGTGGGAGAGCCCCACCGGCGGAAGAGCTGTTGGACCACTGCGGGGTTCAACCTCCATTCGTGCGGCTGCAGAATCCGGCTCAGTTTGTCCGCCAGGCAACTGTCCTGCCCTGGCAGGTAAACCGCCTTGAGGAGGATGTCATGACCGACTGCCCAGGAGCACAGTCTCCGAGCCTCCTGGCATAAAAGGAGGGAGCCCATGCCTCCCTGTTTGTTCACATAGAACATTGCAACCTGATTGTCCGTCTGCACCAGTACAGACCGACAAACCATGAGGTGAGAGAAGGCCCGCAGAGCTAGGCGGATCGCCCGGAGCTCCAGGAAGTTTATCTGCTGGGCGGTTTCCCAAGGTGTCCAGAGGCCTTGAGTGCATGTCCCTTGACAATGCGCCCCCCATCCCAGGAGGGAGGCATCTGTCGTGAGCACCCGGGACGGTGGGGGAGACTGAAAGGTCATACCGAGCACCAGGTTGGGCAGGTGAAGCCACCATTGCAGGGAGGAGACCAGACGGTCGGAAATCTGTATCAGGTCCGACAGCCTCCCTGTGGCCTGATGCCATTGAGTGCGAAGGCTCCACTGAGCAGGTCTCATATGTAGACGGGCATTCGGGGTGACATGGACCGTGGAGGCCATGTGCCCGAGCAGCTGCAGGAACTTTCTGGCAGGGACCGGCGACATGCTGTTGAACCTGCCAGCTAGGGCTATGAGCCTGTTGGCCCGTTCCAGAGGCAAGAAGGCACGAGCCTGCAAGGTGTCCAGCCGTGCCCCTATGAACTCGAGATCCTGAGAGGGGAGCAAAGCGGACTTTTCGAATTTTATGACGAAGCCCAAGTGCTGAAGCAGAGCCACTATGCGTTGAGTGGCCCGAGTAACCTCTGGAGCAGACGATGCCCGGATGAGCCAGTCGTCCAGTTATGGAAAGACGAAGAGGCCTTGAAGCCTCAGGAAGGCTGCCACCACTGCCAGGCACTTCGTGAACACCCTGGGAGCGGAGGACAGTCCAAAGGGTAGTACGCGGTACTGATAATGATTCCCTGCCACCACAAATCTTAGATATTGCCGGTGGTCCAGATGAATAAGGATGTGTGTATAAGCATCCTTTAGATCCAAGGAGCATAGCCAATCTCCCTGCTGGAGGTAGGGCAGTAGGGTTCCAAGGGTAAGCATCTTGAACTTTTCCCGCTGCAGGAACTTGAGGTTGCGTAGGTCCAGAATGGGTCTGAGGCCTCCTGTTCCCTTTGGAATCAGGAAGTATCTCGAGTAAACCCCGTGACCCCACAGGTGTTGGGGCACTGGCTCCACAGCCCGTTCTTGAAGCAGACCTTGCAGCTCCTGAAGGAGTAAGTCCCTGTGCAGAGGGGGTCTGGGAGGCTCCCCTGGAAAGTAAGGGGGAGGCACCTGGTGAAAATGTAGGAGATAGCCCCTTCGAACCACCTGCAGCACCCAGGAATCGGATGTTATGGCTCACCACCTGTGGGCAAAGTGGGTCAGCCGGCCCCCCGTGCTGGGCGAAGGCCCTTGAGGGGGAGAGGCTATGCGGGCATAGTCAAAAACCCCCACCCTGCTGGACCGGGGCCTGCGTAGCGGGCTTGGGGGCTTTCTGCCTCCGGGATCCGTTACCCTGCCCCTTAGGCTGCTGCCCCTGACGGGGGGTTGCTGAGCCCTGATATTGTGGGTGGTGTTGCTTATAAGCAAACACCTTCCTCGGGTAAAAAGGCTTTTTCCCCGAGCCCTTCTTCTTCTGTGAAGGGGCAGAGGTCTTTCTGGAAAGGAGAGTTCTGGTGAGGGTCTCCGACTCAAGCTCCGCCGCCTTTTCGGCCATGGGTTTGCCGAAGAGGTTTTCACCTCTGCAACGAACATCGACCAACTTGTCCTGCACCCACGGCTCGAGATCGGATGACTGAAGCCACGCCCGGCGGCGAGCCCCGATGCCGGCTCCGGCCACCCGAGCTGATGCTTCGAAGCCATCGTAGGCTGCTCGAGAAATGAACTTAGAACACTCTAGAATCCCTGTGGACAAGGCCTGGAACCGCTGCAAAGGTTCCTCGGAGAGACCGGCCGAGAACTCTGCAATTTCTTTTGCCAGGTCTCGAAGATACATGCCCATATACAGCTGATATGTCTGGACTCGACAAGCAAGCATAGAGCCCTGGAAGCACTTTCTACCGAGGGCATCCAGGTTCCAGGCCTCCTTACCCGGAGGCACCGAGGAGTGCATCTTTTGACTCTTAAGCCGATGCATGGCCGATTCCACCACCATAGAATGGTGTGGTAGTTGCGCCTTCTGGAACCCGGGGCTCTTGCGGACTCAATACATGGAATCAACCCGCTTGCTCAACACCGGCGTCGAGGCCGGGCTCTCCCACATGCGGAAGAGAAGTCGCTCCAGTATCGGGGGAACCGGTACAGTAAAGGCCTCCTTCGGGGGGGGGAGTCATATTGAAGGGCCTCGAGCTCTTTGGCTCGAGGTTCCTCCTCCGGATCCGCGGGGAAGGCCAAAGCCCTGGCCATATCCCTCACGAAATCTGAGAACCGGGTATCCTCCGGGGGGACCGCCTCCGAGGCTCTGACTCGGGCGAGTCGGAGGGGACGAACCGAGTCTGAAACGAACCGGGTGACTCGTCCTCCTCCGTGTCCCATCCAGATTCCACCGAGGAGGAATCGAGCTCCGTGCGGGTGGGGGCTGGAGACCTCTGCCCCGACGCCGAGGCCGGCGTCGAGGATCTCGGTCCCGAACGGGAAGCCGAGGGAGACCTAGGTCGAGGATCGACTCGAGCTCGTATGGACTCGAGGATAGACTCGGCCTCTGGGGTCGACTTGGGCGTCGACGTCCCGGTGGTCGGGGAAGATGCACTGGCGAGGCCGGTGATCAATGCCCACTGCTGGTCCATGAAGGCAGCGATACTGCGCTCCAAGGTCGTCAGTCTGAGACCAAGCTCAGAAGACCCAGCAGCCGCCGACTCGGGCCCCGACGGCGTCGGGTCCGACGTCGGTTCTCCCGGGGGAGAGTCCAGGAGGACTATAGCACTCACGTGTCCAGGCGACTCCATCTCAAGACGAGGAAGCTTCACCAGCCTCTCTGAGGACCCGGGGCGTCCGACGGGGCTGAGCGACCTGGCCCTCGAGGGACCAGGCGCGTCCTCCGACACCACCCTCGCGGGCCTCTTCTCCCGACGGTGCTCCCGGCCGGGGGACCCTCGCTCAGAAGAACTCCGACGATGCTCGGAGCCGGAGCCACGAGACGTCGAGGCCTCTGACGAGGTCCGGGCCCGACCGGACGTGGAGTCAGAGAAGATTCTATCCCTTTGCGACTGCCGACTCCTTAGCGCCTTCGAGGACATCTTGCTGCACGGACCGCAACTCATAGGGTTATGTTCGGGGCCGAGGCAGCGGAGGCAGCAGTCATGCGTGTCAGTGAGAGACATGAGTTTGACACAACGATCACACTTTTTAAACCCGCTGGCAGCCATCGGGGGAAAAAGGGCCCCTGCAAGGTCAAAAGACCACGCTGCCAGGGAAGAAGGAGAAACAGGCGGGAACGCCTGTTGGAGAGAAAAAAAGAAAAGAAAAACTGAACGGGCCCCTTAGGCGAGGCCCAGCGGGAAGAGGACACACAAACCGAGAAAATAACAGAATAAACTAAAGAAATCAACTTTTTCAGCGGCGACAAACTACGTCTGTAGGGCTCCGCGGAAAAAAGGAGACTGAGCAAGATGGCATTCCTGGGCGGGAAGGGGACCGCGCATGCGCGCTGCAATTCCCAAAGGCTTTCTGCGAAAGCTGGGGAAAATTGCTCTGCGAGGGCTCCGTCGGCGCCGACGTCACCCATAAGTGAGGACTGACTTCCTGCTTGGTCCTGGAGAATGTAAATAAATGTCAGTTTTTTGGCAGATGACACAAAAGTTTGCAACAGAGTGGGGGTCCCTTGAAGAGAGTGGATAATATGAGGAAAGATCTACAAAAGCTGGAAGAATGGTTTAATGCTTGGAAGTTAAGATTTAATGTGAAGAAGTGCAGCGTCATGCACTTGGGATGCAGAAATCCAAGGAAATTGTATGCGATAGGGTGCAAAAGGTTGGTGTGTATGTACAGGAGAAGGACCTCCGAGTGACTGTGAGGATCTCAAGGTAGCAAAACAATGCAACAAGGCGGTGGTCAAAGCCAGAAGGATGCTGGGTTACATACAGAGAGGAATTACCAGCAGAAAGGAGAAGGTACTAATGCCACTGTACAAGTTGCTGGTGAGGACTCACTTGGAAAAGTGTGTTCAGTTTTGGATGCCGTATCTCGTAAATGATATAAAGAGACTAGAAAGGGTTCAGAGGAAGGCAAACAAAATGATTTGGAGCCTTGTGGCAAGGAGGCCTATGCAGAGTATGAGGGAGGACAAAGACAGGGAATTCACCCTAGTAAAGGGCCCCCTCTTACCGAGGCAGAATAGGAAAGACACAAACACAGCTAGGAATGAGAAAACTTCCACATGGCCCATATTCCATGCTCCCCCTAGTGGAAGGGAGGGGAGAGGATACAGAGCCCAGAACCCCTTAGGCAGGGAGTGCTCCAAGTATGCAGGTGCACGAAGTCAGGCTGATTGCCATCACCTGGCTAGGGAGGGGTGGAAGAGAGCGCCCTGGAAGTATAAACTGAAGCCAGAGGGTGAGAGCAGGGTCGTCGTGAGGAGAAGCAGCAAGGACGGAGGTAGCAGCAGGAGGAGCAGCAGGAGAGAAGGAGAAGCAGCAAGCCAAACTGCCACGAGCCGAGGCACAGCTGCAAGCTGGCAAAGCTTGACCTGTGAGGAGCAGAGCAGAGCCCTTGAGCTTCCAAGAGAGGAGAGTGCTAAGTGGAATACAGCACATCTGTCAGAGGGTTTGAAGCCAGGAACAGGAGAGACTCCAGGATTCCCCGGGAGGCTGGGGGCTGAGGACTGTGAACTTGGGAGAGTCTGAGCCTATGCAGCTGGGAGAGCCTGAGGTAAAGCTAAATGGGGAAGAGATTCCTATGGACTGTTCTGTGTGCAAGGCTTTAAACCTGAGGAACAGGGAGAAAACAAGTCAATCCTGAGAGAGAGTTTACCAGGGAAGGGAACCCATAGTCCACAAGCCGGTGGCCCCGTTTCCCTCATGTTGGTAAAGGGAAAGGTCACAAAGACTAAGGAGTAACCCTGGAAGCTGTGAAAGGCTTGTTAAGCACCTGCTGCAGGAACAAGGACACTGGGGGTAAGAAAGTAGCTTTTGTAACAGAGCTTTTTTGTGCCCTGAATTGTATTTGTTATTTGAAGGTTTATGCAGCTGAAGAGAAGCTATACTATCACGGACAGTGAATGTGATTTTTGTTTGTGCTTTTGGCCAGCAAGGCTACAAAGGAAGTGAATTATCCATTCTGTTAAAAGACTGTATCCTGCAATATGGAAAACCTTTTGGGAGAATACTCTGTTTCACAGAGACCTGAACCAATATCCTGTATGTGGTGAGAACGAACCATTGTGTAAAATAAATTCTGTCATTTGCCTTAACCCTTGGAGCCTAACTACAGCTTTTTGTCTGATGCACACATACAGCCAAGCAAAGACTACCTTTCCCAGAAGGCACTACAGGGAAATAGTTGAAAAGAGCTAAAAAAAGCAGACAGCAAAAAGTTCCTATAAAATAAACACGCCCCTCTTAGCTTGAGGCGAGCGGTGGCGACGTGACAGCCTGCATCAGAAGACGTATGAGAAGAGACTTGAAGACCTAACTATGTACACTCTGGAGGAGAGACAGGGGAGATATGATTCAGACTTTTAAATACTTAGAGTATTAATGAACAAACAAACAAACCTCTTCCAAAGACGGGGAAGCTGTAAAACTAGAGGGCATAACATGAAACTGCAAGGGGGTAAACTGAGAGGCAATGTCTGGAAATACTTTTTCACTGAAAGGGTGGTGGATTCCTAAAATACCCTCCCAATGGAGAGGCGGAGCCAGCTGAGAGTCAATATGGCCGTTTAATAGCATTCTCCCGATGACCTGGTCAGAAATCCTGCTGTACCACCGAACACAGAAAAGTTTTGAGTGGTGGTAGCCCTCAGATCTGTAAGAGGGGGTGAACATGACTAGCAGCAAGCCGACGCGCTTAGATTTTGTAAGCGCACAAGGCGTGGGTACAAAAAGAGCTAAGTCAGACCCACTCTCACCGCACAAAATGGTTGCCCAGCGAGACGCCCCCGAAGGACTCCTGGAGGTACTGAAAGAGATCAGAGCTGTGCGGGCTTTAGTGGAGGCTAACGGAGAGACTCTTGTGGCCGTTCAAGCGGACCTGAACGAAGTGAGGAACCAGCTAATTACTCTCACCTCTCATATGGATAAAGCCGAAGAGACTCTGATGGTTCAAGGGGAGCGAATCTCACAGGATGTCAAGACCGCTAAACGGATGGAATGGTTGGAGCAAAATCTATGAATAACAGGGCCAGAAGAAACAATATTCGTATTGTGGGCATACCAGAAGGGGCAGAGGGAACAGATCCAGTGGCGTTTTTGGAGGAGTTGTTGCCAAAGTTGCTGCGGATTGAGTTCAGCTGGCCGTTTGAAATAGAAAGGGCCCACAGAGTTCCATCCCAGGCTGGCCCACAAACTAGGAGACCTAGACCCAAGATACTTTGTGTCCTATGATATCAGCAAGTGGCACAGATAATGGCAGCTGCTAGATCCTTAGCCTCATTGTCGTTTGAGGGACATAAAATCTTTCATCCAGATTTCAACAAGTCGACAGTGGAAAAGAGGAAGCAATTTTTGGCTTTTCGACCTAGGCTTCAACAGTTGCAGGCTTGATATGGACTGTTTTATCTGGCACGTTTCAAAGTGACGCTGAATAATGTTACAAAAACTTTTGAGGATCCGAGGCAGTTCTCTTCTTACATTGAGGAACAAGAAGCTCTACAAATGCATTGAAGGAGTGAATAGTTTAAACAGGGTGATTGGTTCACCTCCAGCCTTCGAGGAAGTGGTCTTCAGGAGGTTTTGGGAGCTGTTTTTGGGTTGCCGGTGATAGGAAAAATTTTAGACCCTTCTCTTCATTGGGATGTCATGGTTATACAGTTTTTTCATCCCCTGATAACCTTTAAGTTTATTGGTTTGAAATTTGTTTGTATATGTAAAAGGGGGGGGGGGGTGGTATTCTTTTAGGAAGGGGGGTAGCTGGAGGGGTGGAAAAGATGGGAGTTGATGTTATATGTAAGCTATTAGTGTGTACATCAAGGATACTGTCAAAATTTGTTAGTTATATATAAAGGTTTTGGGTATGATTAAGAACTGGAGCAGTGGTAGGGGAAGTTATTCATAAGGTAATGGGTCTAGGGGGGCCAAAGGAAGGTTCAGCTGAATGCGATAGAGCAAGTTAGAGCAGGTTGAGTGGCTCTGACATAGACAGGCAGATGCTGGAGTATTAACTGTTGCAAAGGTTACGATATCAGTATAATTCTATATTGATCACCTGATCGGGAGCCATAAGAGTCCCCTCCCCGCTTCCAGCGACATCTACTCCACTGGTATGCTGGGCAACTTGAACTATGCTCCCTCTACTTTGTGACTTTCTCGTGTTCCCTAACCTGCTGATTCTATTTGCTCCCATCCCTATCTTTGATTATTTACATTTGATTTGCCCTTGTCTCTTTTGTACTCTGCTCCTCCTTTCTTCCTCATTTCGGGTACATTACTCCCAAGTCTTATATTGTTATAATGAATGAGGCCTTTACATAATCTAGCGAACCGTATCTATGTCTTCCCTAGTTCTGGTCTCCCTAGACATACTTCTCACTCTCTTAGGCTTCCTGCACTCTAATTATTTCTCTCACGTTAGGTCTAGGCCTTCTCACAACTTATCTAACCTTGTTCTGATTCCTCTTCTCTCCCCGTCTGCCCTCCCATTCTATTGTGCCTTATGGAACGTTCAATCTATCTCTAATAAACTTGCTTTTGTTCATGACCTTTTTATTTCCCTCTCATTTCACCTCTTTGCCCTAACTGAGACCTGGCTTCTTTCTGATGACACTGCATCCATTGCAGCTCTATGTCATAGCGGCTATAAGTTTTCCCACACTCCTCGTCCTACTGGTCACAGTGGGGGTACTAGCTTTCTGTTGTCTCCCTCCTGTCACTTCCAGACCCTCATGCCACCTCACTCATTCCCCTCTCTCCTTTGAATTCCACTCCATCCGCCTTTTCTCTCCTCTTCCACTCTGAGTCGCTGTTATCTATCGTCTTCCTGACATTTCCGTCTCTACTTTTCTTTCTGATTTTGATTCTTGGCCTTCTACCTTTCTTCACCCTTCCTTCGCCACTCTTATTCTTGGTGACTTCAACATTCATGTTGACAGCCCTTCTGATCCCCCTGCTTTAAAGCTTCTCTCCCTTACATCCTCACATAAACTTCAACTCTGTTCCACTGCCCCCACTCACCGACATGGTCCCTGCCTTGACTTCATTTTCTTCTCTTACTGCTCACCTTCCAATTTCTGTAACTCTGTCCTTCCCTTATCTGACCACCACCTTTTAAGCCTTACTATTCATTATCCCCCACCCCAGCCTCGTCCTGTCTGCACTAACCTATTTAGAAACCTTCTTACCATTGATCCTTTAGCTCTCTCCTCCTCTCTCTCCTTATCTCTTTCATCCACTCTGCTTTCCAATTCTATTGATGAGGCTGTGACCTCTTATAACACTGCACTCTCCTCCACCCTTGATACTTTTGCCCTCCACATCCCCCGTCCTGTTAGGTGTTCTTCTCCTCAGCCCTGGCTCTCCCCTATTGCCCGCTTTCTACGCTCTTGTGCCCACTCTGTCGAGGGTGCCTGGCTCAAATCCCGCTCTTATCCTGATTTTCTCCACTTTAAATTCATGCTCTCCTCCTTCCAATCAGACATTGCGCTTTTCAAACAAATTTACTTCCTCAGACTCTTTCCTCTAATCCTCGTCATCTCTTTAGCACACTCAATTCTCTCCTCAGTGTGCCTCCTCCCTTCCTGCCCAAACCTTGGCTAACTACTTCCATGACAAAATCCACACAATCACCCTCCAGTTCCCCTCCTCCCCCCCCCCTATTTCCTATTTCTCCCCTCCCCAAACTTCTGCCACCCTTTCTTCCTTCCCTATGGTCTCTGACAAGGAAACGTCGCACCGTCTCTTCCTCCAAACCTACTACCTGCTCTTCTGACCCCTTCCCCAACCACCTCCTTAGCTCCATCTTTTCATCTCTCGTCCCTTCTATTTCTCATATTCTTAACCTCTCTCTCGACACTGCAACCTTCCCTTCTGTTTTCAAGCATGCTGTGGTTACATCCCTCCTCAAAAAACCTTCACTAGATCCCACTTGTCCTTCTATCGTCCCATCTCTCTCCTTCCTTTCGTCTCTAAACTACTTGAGCGTGCAGTCTATCACCGTTGTCTTGATTTCCTCTCCTCTCATACCCTCTTGGATCCTTTACAATCCAGCTTCTGTCCCCTACACTCCACTGAAACTGCTCTTACGAAGGTCTCGAACGATTTGTTCTTGGCAAAGTCCAAAGGCTTTTACTCTGTCCTCATTCTTCTTGATCTCTGCTGCCTTCGACACTGTTGACCATAACCACCTTCTTATCACCCTATCCTCACTTGGATTCAAAGACTCTGTACTATCTTGGTTCTCTTCCTATCTATCCCATCACTCTTTCAGTGTGTGCTTCGATGGCTCCTCCTCCTCTTCAACCCCACTACCTGTAGGAGTTCCTCAGGGTTGCATCTTAGGTCCACTCCTCTTCTCTCTCTATACCCAATCCCTTGGCACCCTTATCTCTTTCCATGGCTTTCACTATCATCTCTATGCCGACGACTCTCAAATCTATCTTTCTGCACCTGTTATCTCTCCTGATATCCAGTCTAAAGATCTCACTCTGTCTCTCTGACATTGATGCCTGGATGTCCCACCGCCACTTAAAACTGAACATGGCCCAAACAGCTTCTTATCTTTCCCCCGAATGCTTCCCCTCCTCTTTCCACTTTCTCTCTGTTGATAACTCTGTACTCCTCCCTGTTACTTCAGCACATAACCTTGGTGTTATCTTCGATTCCTCTCTCTCTCTCTTCACATATCCAGCTCATTGCTAAAACTTGTCGTTTCTTTCTATACAATGTTTCCAAAATTCTCCCCTTCCTCTGTTGACACCACTAAATTGATTGTCCACTCCTTAATCACCTCCCGTCTTGAATATTGTAACGTTCTCCTTGCCGGTCTCCCTGCAAGCCACCTCTTTCCTCTTCAGTCAATTCAACATTCCACTGCTCAACTCATTTTCCACCAGTCTCGTTTTTCCCACATCACTCCTCTCCTCATGCCACTTCATTGACTTCCCATCCATCTCCATATCCAATTTAAACTTCTCCTCCTGACCTATAAATGTATTCTCTTCTGCCCCCCAGTACCTTTCATCTCTCCTTACACCCCCTCTTGGTTGCTTCGCTCTTCCAATAGTCTTAGTTTATCTGTGCCCTATACTTGTACTGCCAATTCCAGACTTCACTCCTTCCAACTGGCAGCACCCTTTGCTTGGAACAGTCTTCCTATCTCTGTGCGCCAGGCATCCTCCCTGGCCATTTTCAAGTCCAGACTAAAATCCCATCTCTTCACTATTGCTTTACGTTCCTGTCTTACCCTATTTTGATCTCTCTATCAACATTTGCTTACTTTGTCCTGTAAATTTTTGTTATTTGTATTATGCAACTTCTTTTGTTTTCTGTCTTATTAGATTGTGAGCTCTGATGAGCAGGGATTTTCTCTCTTCTATGTTTGTACAGCGCTTCGTATGTTGCGGCGCTTTATAAGTCTTTAATAATAAGAGTTCTGAAGTAGAACAATTTATGATCCAACAGCAATCTCATTATTATGCTGAACAAAACAAAACGGGTAGATTAGTTGCGTCTGCACTAAAAGGAAGACGCAATAGAGCTCATATCACTACTATTTTAAATAAGCAGGAGTAATGACCACATCCTGGATGCTTTCTTGCAGTTTTATGCAAAGCTATATAAGTCTGAAGTGACCCCTGACCTGGAAGCCTCTAATGATTTTTTAAAATCCTTAATACAACCTAAATTGGAGGAGTCACAGGTCAGGGAGTTGGATAAAGCTTTTTCCTTTGAAGAAATGCAGCTGGCAATAAATTCTATGTCTCAGGGGAAAGCAGCTGGCCCAGATCGACTCCCAATTGAGTTTTATAAAGTTTTTGATAAAGAACTCATACCAGCAATGCAGACATACTTTCAACTGTTGAAGGGAAATGAGGATAGTATGGGGGGTTTCTTGGAAGTCACTATTGTGGTCCTAGAGAAGCCTGGAAAGGATCCTAGATTGGTTAGTAACTATAGGCCAATCTCGCTGTTGAACTCAGATTACAAAATATATGCGACCATCTTAGCACAACGACTTTCAAGGGTCTTACATCATTTGGTACACCCAGACCAATGTGGTTTTACCCCTGGTCGGTTAACTGCCGATAATGCCAGACTTATGTAATTTGATTGTGAGGGCAAACACTCTTGGGTCCCCATATGTGGGGTTGTCGCCAGACGTGGAAAAGGCGTTTGACAGATTAGAATGGTCCTTTTTGTTCAAGATGTTAGACTGGTTTGGGTTTAGACCTGGCTTTGTTAATATGCTTAGAGTTATGTATGCTAGGCCAGTGGCCCGCATATTTGCAAATGGTCTTGAAGGACTAGAAAGGGGGACTGTTACTTCTGGAGAGAAATCTGCAACTGTGAGTATATACTTCTGGTAATTTTCTAAAAAGAATTCTTTGTATTAAAGCTACTTAATCTGTGAACCCATCGTTTTTTTGTTGAGTCAGTTAGGGCCTAGTAGCAGCAATTAAAGTTTGAATTTAAAACACAGAGGAGAGTTTCTGGTTACATTTCATACCCAGCAGAGAGTTTGTAGATTAAATTTAATAGTCACTCAGGGCCAAGTAACAGCAAAGTACTTTTAGTTTAAATTTAACACACAGAAGAGAGCTTTCTGGTTAAATTTAGTACCCAGCAGAGAGCTTGTAGTTTAAATTTCATAAGAAGTTACAGCCTAGCAGCAGCTAAGAGCTATAATTTAAATCAAAAGAGAATTTAGCTTACCTCAGCAGCACAAGACAGGGTACTGTGTAGCAGCCCTCTTTTAATAAGTGTTATTTCCCACCCACCCCTGGGATAATCATAGCTTTATAGGTACTTACACATCTTAAAAGACAGGAGGTGCTTTCAGGTGAAGCTCATTACCCAAATCAGTCATACACTAAGGACCTGAGATTAATTAAGCTTCAGGTGAACAAGGTATATTAAACGTATTAGGTACAGTTTTATTGGTATAAATACCCATAGCAACCCCTAGTAAGTAAGAACTTAAAGATCTAGACACAAACTTAAAACTAAGATGCAGACAGCAGTCCAGCAGCGGGATGGGGGCTTTCCAGTCTTTTGCATTGAGTGTCACATGTATGATTTTCTCCCAGTTGGTGAGGTGTCTTACGTGTGCACTAGGTGCAAGGAGCTCTTTTCTCTCAGGGAACAAGTCCGTTCTCTAGAGGCTAAAGTAGCAGACTTGGAAAACATAAGCCAGACAGAGAGGTACATAGACGAGACCTACAGGGATATAGTCCTGAAGTCCCACCTCCAGTCTGGCAGCACCCCTGTTGCCATGGAGGAGAGAGATCACGTGACAGGAGAGCATCACCATGGTGTTGCAGGAAGTGATCCTGTAACTAGGACCTGTCCTCCAGGTGATGTAAAACCCTCTCGCACCGAGGAAGTTTCTCCAGGGCCATGTGCCCATGAGGGAAGGGGGTTAGGACAGCCGTTATAGTTGGGGATTCGATCATTAGGCATGTAGATAGCTGGGTGGCTGGTAGACGTGAGGATCGCCTGGTAACATGCCTGCCTGGTGCGAAGGTAGCGGACCTCACGCGCCACCTAGATAAGGTCTTAGATAGTGCTGGGGAGGAGTCTGCTGTCTTGGTACATGTCGGTACCAATGACATAGGAAAATGTGGTAGGGAGGTTCTAGAGGCAAAATTTAGGCTTTTAGGTAGGAAGTTGAAATCCAAAACTTCCAGGGTAGCCTTCTCCGAAATGCTTCCTGTTCCACGCGCAGGACCCAAAAGGCAGGCAGAGCTCCGGAGTCTCAATGCGTGGATGAGACAATGGTGCAGAGATGAGGGTTTTGGATTTGTTAGGACCTGGGGAACATTCTGGGGAAAGAAGGGGCTCTTCCGAAGGGATGGGCTTCACCTTAACCGGGATGGAACCAGGCTGCTGGCATTAACCTTTAAAAAGGAGATAGAGCAGCTTTTAAACTAGATATTAGGAGAAAGCCGACAGTCGCCCAAGAGCGGATGGTTCGGAAGAATGTATCCTTGAAGGATACTACCAAAAGCAGAGAGGTTCCACAAAAGAGTAAAGTAGCCCAAATGCCCTCAAGTATGGAGCAGACAGAGCTTAAAGATCCCAATTTACCCATGTCTAACAATAGCCAAATTAACATGAATAAAATACATTCTCTAAAATGCTTGTATGCAAATGCTAGAAGTCTAAAGAATAAGATGGGAGAGTTAGAATATATAGCACTAAATGAAAGGTTAGATATGATTGGAATATCAGAGACATGGTGGAAGGACAACCAGTGGGACACTGTGATACCTGGGTACAAACTATATCGTAATGATAGAGCTGATCAAATTGGTGGAGGGGTTGCGCTCTATGTTAGAGAGGGCATTGACTCAGAAAGGCTTAAAGTTTTGCAGGAAACAAAATCTGCTGTAGAATCTATATGGATTGAAATTCCATATAAAAGGGGGAAGGCAATGGCAGTGGGGGTGTACTATCGAGCACCTGACCAGAATGACCAAATGGATGATGAAATGCTCCAAGAAATCAAGGAAGCTAACAAAAGTTACAGCGCAGTAATAATAATGGGTGATTTCAATTACCCCGGTATCGACTGGGTCATTGTCACGTCAGGACATGCTAGGGAGATAAAGTTCCTAGATGACATAAATGACTGCTTCTTGGAGCAGCTGGTTCATGAACCAACCAGAGGGGAAGCCATATTAGACCTAGTCCTTAGTGGAACACCAGATCTAGTGCAAGAGATAAGGGTGTTGGGGCCACTTGGCAATAGTGATCATAGCATGATCGCCTTTGATTTAATTAGTGGAGGAGAGATAGTAAGGAAATCCACAGTATTAGCTTTTAACTTTCGAAAGGGAGACTATGATAAAATTAGGAAAACAGTTAAGAAAAAACTAAAAGGAGCAGTTGCGAAGGTTAACCTGGAAAAGAGACGGCTGAGGGGAGATATGATAGAAGTCTATAAATTAATGAACGGAGTGGAATGGGTAAACGTAGATCGATTGTTTACCTTATCAGAATATAGAAAGACTAGGGGACATGCAATGAAGCTACAGGGTAAACTATTTAAGACTAATAAAAGAAAATATTTTTTCACTCAACGTGTAATCAAACTCTGGAATTTGTTACCGGAGGATGTAGTAAAGGCTGTTAGTGTAGCTGGGTTTAAAAAAGGTTTGGACAAGTTCCTGGAGGAAAGGTCCATAAACCATTATTAAGAAGTGACCGAAGATATCAATGCTTGACCCAGTACAAGCATTGTGGAACTTGTGTCTCTTGGGGAAACTGCTAGGTACATATGACCTAGATTGGCCACTGTTGGAAACAGAATACTGTGCTTGATGGACCTTGGTCTGACCCAGTATGGCATATCTTATGTTCTTATGTTCTCAGTCACTCGTTGCATAGGGGTACTTGCCAGGGATGTCCTCTTTCCCCTCTCCTCTTTAACTTGGCACTGGAGCCTTTAATTTTGGCTGTTAGACAATCAATAGATATTAGCAGGGTACCAGTAGGAGATCTACAGGTTAAACTTTCAGTTTATGCAGATGATCTTTTACTTTTTACTCAGCCTTCGTCCTGCGGGTGATTGAGTGTTATTCAGTAGTTTCTGGGTATAAGATAAATTGGTTGCCTTCCCTCTGAACAATCAGATTACTGCAGCCTCAATAGCAGCATTTCCATTTCAGTGGGAGGCAGGGACGGTTAAATATTTAGGAACTTGTTATTGTGCCTCATTAGATCAGACTATACAAGTTAATATTAAGGAGCTATTGGGCATGGTGCACACAGTGGTCTTAAAATGCTCTCCCCTTCATCTCTCGTGGTGGGGTAGACTAGAAACTATTAAAATGATGTTGACACCAAAAATAAATTGTGTTTTAGGGATGCTGACAATGTTTCCCTCAGCGGTGTATACTTCCTTGGAGCGGTGTTTGGTTCATTTTTTATGGGGAGGGAAGAGGCCTGGAATAGCTCTTAGGAAGTTAAAAGCGTCAAAAGAAAAAGGGAGGTGTACAGTTTCCAGATTTTTGCTGGTACCATTTGGATTTTTTATTAACACAAGGCGCTCTATGGTCTATTTTTGAAGAGCTCCCCCAAAAGCCAAGCTGGTTAGAAGTAGAAAGTAGAATGGTCGCTCCCTGCCCGGTAACACTTGCTCCTTGGAATGAGATATGCTGCATGGTCAGCAGCAGGACGGGTTGTATCATCTATGCAGGAGGCTTTTCAGGCGCTTTTATTATTGGCAGGGAAGGACAACCAGCCTTCTAGATATTTGCCATTGTGGTGGAATCCATTCTTTAAAATTAAGAAATTTCCCATTGTTTGGAAACAATGGCAGGGATGTGATATATGGACGTTGGGGCAATTATTGCTGTCAGATGGTTGGAAGGATTTTCTATACTCTTCAAAGGGAATTTGTTACCGGTAACATGTTTTCAGTGGCTTCAACTACGACACTGTCAGAGCGACAAAAATTGGCATAGCTATCTTGCCAGCTCAAGGGACTTTGATTAACAATATTAAGGAAATAAATAGTGGGTAAACCGGGGGTAATATCGGTGTTTTATGCCCTATTTAGAGATCAATCTTCCTCTAATTCATTTGGCCTTTCGAAGGTATGGGAAAAGGATTTGAGCACCACCCTCTCTTCTCAGACTTGGAAAAGGCTCTGGGGTCCTGTCACTAGGGTGTCTAGATCAGCTGCACTTACTCAAACTATGTATTTTTTTTTTTTTTTTTAACATCGTGCTTATATCACCCCAGTAAAATTATCTAAATGGGATAAGAGGGCAGAGGGGGGATGTTGTTGGTCTTGTCAGGGAGAGGTGGGAAAGAGTAGTTACTCACCTTTAACAGGTGTTCTCCAGGAGCAGCAGGAATCAGTCCTCACATATGGGCGACATCGACGTCAATGGAGCCCTTGCGGAGCATCTCCCCAGTTTTCTATGAAAACCTTTGGGAATGCAGGCACGCATGCGCGGTTCCCTTCCCGCCTAAAGGTGCCATTTTGCTCAGTCAAATAACACAGCTTAAAAACAGCACACAAAAATGTAAAATAAACTATGTACAACTCCAACTCCCAGGGGAGGAGGGAGGGTTGTGAGGACTGATTCCTGCTGCTCCTGGAGAACACCTGTTACAGGTGAGTAACTACTCTTTCTCCAGGACCAAGCAAGACATCAGTCCTCACATATGGGTGACTCCCTAGCTCTGGGCTACCAAGGAACCCAGGCTGAACAAGAGAACTCCCTCTAGTCCCAGCTTCAAAAAAGGCTTTTTCACTGACAGAACCTCCACCAGTAACCCTACAGAGGGCAGGAGTTGCCTAAACCTCAAAGAGATTCTGGAGTACTGCCTGGCCAAAAGCACTGTCCCTACGGGACTCCCTTTCCAGACAGTAATGGGCCGCAAAGGTCTGGCTGGAAGACCAAGTAGCAGCCCTGCAGATGTCCACCAACGGTACAGAGCGGAGATGAGCCACTGAGGCAGCCACTGCCCTGACACGATGGGCCATGACCTGACCCTGCAAAGGAAGGTCAGCTGCCCTGTAAGCCAAGGTGATACAGTCAGCCACCCAGATGGACAAGGCTTGGAAACAGCTAACCCCAAGTTATTAGGGTCAAAAGAGATGAAGAGCTGAGTAGCCCTTCTGTGCCCCTGCGTATAGTCAAGGTAGAAGGATAAGGCCCTCCTACAGTCCAGGGTATGCAGAACTGCTTCAGCCTGGCTTGCATGAGGCCTAGGGAAGAAAGTTGGAAGGACCACCTCCTGGTTGAGGTGGAAAGAGGAGACAACCTTTGGAAGGAACTTTGGATGAGTCCTGAGGACTACCCTGTTCTTATAGAACCTGGTGTAAGGCCTGTCACAGACCAGGGCCTGAAGCTCACTCACTCGCCTGGCCGAGATTAGGGCTACCAAGAAGAGTGTCTTCCAGGACAGTAAGCGTAGAGGGCAAGTAGCCATCGGCTCAAAAGGTGGGCGAGTCAGTTGTTGCAAGACCACATTCAATTCCCACTCAGGACTCAGGAGCAAGAGGACGGATTGGAGGCTTGAGCAAAAGCAAGCCCCTGAGAAACCGGGACACCAAAGGGTGAATCGACAGAATGTCCTTCCACCAATGAGTGGTGAGCTGCTAGAGCTGAGAGGTGAACCCGAACAGAATTGGACTTAAGTCCCTGATTTGATAAGTGCAGTTAGTACTGAAGCACTACTGGTACAGTACAGGAGAAAGGATTCTCTGCACGTAGCTGACACCACACAGAAAACCTCTTCCATTTGAGAGCATAGGTTTTCCTAGTGGACTGTTTCCTAGAGGCTAGGACAACCTCCTCAACTTCCTGAGGTAGGCCCAGGGAGCCAAAACTACCCTTGCAGCCTCCAGGCCATCAAATTGAGAGCTTTGAGGTTGGGGTGCAGAAGGGAACCCTGATCCTGAGAGAGAAGGTCAGGTTGCAACCCCAGAGGCAGTGGGGGATCCACTGCCAACTGAAGCAGAAGTGGAAACCAAGGCTGTCTCGGCCTTGTCCTGAAGAATCTTGAACAGGGTTTGGGCCACCAAGGGCGTGGGAGGAAACGCATACAGGAGGCCCTGAGACTATGGAATTAGAGAAGCATCTGCTGCTACTCGCAGAGGATGCGGTTGCCTGGAGCAGAACTTTGGCAGCTGTTTGTTCAGTGGACTGGCAAACAGATCTATGGATGGAAGTCCCCATTTCAGGAAAATCTTTTGAACCACCAAAGGATGGAGCTGCAGAATCCTGCTCAACCTGTCGGCCAGGTAGTTTTCCTGGCCAGGGAGGTAGACAGCCTTGAGGAGCATGCTGTGCTTGAGGGCAAACAAACAAAGGTCCTGTGCTTCCCGGCAAAGAAGTCTGGACCCAGTTCCGCCCTTTTTGTTCACATAAAACATGGCTACCTGGTTGTCCGTTCGAACCAGGACAGACTGATAAGCCAGGGCTGGAGAGAAAGTCTTGAGGGCCAACCGAATAGCCCTGAGTTTCAGTAAATTGATTTGCTGTGTGGCTTCCCAGGGAGACCACAGGCCCTGGGTGCACTTGCCCAGACAATGAGCTCCCCAGCCCTGCAAGGAGGCATCTGTGGTCAGCACCACTGTGAATCCAGGAATCTGAAAAGGCACCCCTTGCAGCAGATTGGGTGGATGGAGTCACCAGCTGAGGGACTTCAGAAATTGTCTGGACACCCTTATCCTGTCTCTGAGGCTGCCTGTGGCCTGTGAACACTGAGACCGAAGGCACCATTGTGCAGGCCTCATATGGAGCCGGGCATTGGGGGTCACATGAACTGTCAAAGCCAGGTGGCCTAGAAGCCTCAGGCAGAGTCTGGTGGAGAACAGCGACCTGCTGAGAAACTGACTTGCCGAGAAACTGACTTGCCGAGAAACTGACTTGCCGAGAAACTGACTTGCCGAGAAACTGACTTGCCGAGAAACTGACTTGCCGAGAAACTGACTTGCCAAGCTTATCAGCCTTTGGGCTCTGTCTTCGGGCAAGAATGCCTTTGCCAGCAGAGTGTCCAACCTTGCCCCTATGAACTCCAAGTTTTGTGATGGGAGCAAAGTGGACTTTGCGAAGTTTATGACAAACCCCAGGCTTTGAAGAAGAGCAATAGTTCTGAGAGTGGCTTGTCTGGCCTCCTGGCACGTCTGACCCCTGATGAGCCAGTCTTCCAGATAGGGGAAGACAAAGATACCCTGATTTCTCAGGTAGGCCGCCACCACCGCCAGGCATTTGGTGAAGACCCTGGGAGCGGAGGTGAGGCCAAAAGGCAGTACTCTGTACTGATAATGGTTTCCTCCCACAATGAACCTGAGGTACTTTCTGTGGTCTGGATGAATGAGGATGTGAGTGTACGCATCCTTTAGATCTAAGGAGCATAGCCAATCTCCCTACTGGAGGTAGGGCAGAAGGGTTCCAAGAGTAAGCATCTTGAACTTTTCCTTCTCTAAGAACTTGTTGAGGTTTTGGAGATCTAGAATAGGTCGAAGGCCACCAGTTCTTTTGGGTACTAGGAAATACCTGGAGTAGAACCCTCGGCCTTGTAAGTGGGGAGGTACAGGCTCCACTGCCCTGACCACCAACAGACCTTGTAGCTCCTGAAGGAGAAAATCTGTGTGCAGGGGAGGCCCTGGAGGCTCCCCTGGAAAGTATGGAGGAGGCAGTTGCTGAAAATGTAGTGCATAGCCCTTGTGGACTATTCTTAACACCCAACTTTCTCCAGAGATGAGTGGACACTGGTGGGAAAACAGAGCGAGGCGACCTCCTGTGCAGGGTTGGGAGAGCAGGGACGGAGAAGCTATGCCTTAGGAGTCAAAAACCCCCACCCTGCTGAGTGGGAGCAGGGGCCAGAGGCTTGGGTGTCTTCTGCCTACGGGGCCCCATTACCCTGCCCCTTGGCTTGCTGACCCTGTGGGGCAGCTTGGGCAGCCTGATATTGCAGGTACTGTTTGTAGGCAGTGCCCTTCCTAGGGTAAAAGGACTTTTTACCCAAGCCCTTCTTCTTGTGAGAAGGAGCAGAAGTCTTTCTAGAGAGCCTTGTCCGTGTGAGGTGCTCGGTCTCGAGCTATGCAGCCTTCTCGGTCATGGGCTTGCCAAAAAGGTTTTCACCTCGGCAAGGGACATCGACCAACTTGTCCTGAACCCATGGCTTGAGGTCCGATGACTGCAGCCATGCCTGGCGTCGAGCCGCGATGCCGGCTGCCACAACACGGGCCGAAGCCTCGAAGCCATCGTAGGCAGCGCGGGACAAACTTAGAGCATTCCCGGATCCCCGAGGACAAGGACTTGAACCTCTGCAAGGGTTCCCCAGAGAAACCAGAAGAGAACCCGGCCAGCTCCTTGGCCAGGTCTCGCAAGTACATGCCCATGTACAGCTGGTAAGACTGGACATGGCAAGCAAGCATCGAGCCCTGGAAGCACTTTCTACCAAAACCATTCAGGTTTCGGGCCTCCCTGCCAGGGGGCACTGTGGAGTGCATCTTCTGACTTTTCAGGCGATGCATGGGCAATTCCACCACCATGGAATGGTGTGGTAGCTGCACCTTCTGAAAGCCAGGACTCTTCCGGAGTCGATGGATCGAATCGACCCGCTTACTTAAAACCGGCGCCGAGGCCGGTGCCTCCCACATCCGGAAGAGGAGCCGTTCCAGCATCGGAGGAACTGGGACAGTAACGGCCTCCTTCGGAGGAGAGTCGTACTGCAGGGCCTCAAGGCTCCTCCTCGGGGTCCGCAGGGATAGCCAACGCAGTGGCCATATCCCGAACGAACTCCGAGAACCGGCTATCCTCCGGAGGGGATCTACTCCGGGGCTCAGACTGCGGTGAGTCCGATGGGACGCACTGAGTCTTGAAGGTGTCAGGGGACTCCTCATCCACCGTCTCCCATACAGACTCATCCGATGAGGAATCTGGGTCCGACATCGCGGGACCTGCGAGCACCCGCCCCGACACCGAAGGCTCCGGCGTCGATGCCCTCGGTCCCGAACAGGAGGTCGAGGGAGACCGCGACCGAGGTCGAGGGAGACCGCGACCGAGGTCGACCTCGAGCCTTTATGGCCTCGAGTATCAGCTCGGTCTCCGGGGTCAACTTCGATGTCCCGGTGGTCAGGGCAGATGCGCCAGACAGGCTAGCCATCAGTGCCCGGCTGCTGTTCCATGAAGGCAGACAAGTCTGCTCTCCAAGGCTGTCAACCTGAGACCCAGCTCAGGAGACTCAGCAGCTCCTGACTTGGGCCCCAGCGACGGCGCCGGGCCCGACGTCGGCTCCCTGGGAGGAGAGTCTACGAGGACTACAGGGCTTACGTGTGCAGCAGACTCCGGCTCCAGTCGAGGAACTTTGGAAGGCTTCTCCTGTTCCACAGGCACGGGGCAACGGTCGAGGGGTCTGAGACCGAGCTCTCGAGAAACCCGGGACCTCTTCCGACGACGCCCTCACGAGCCGCTTCTTCCTCTTGCGTTCCCGGTCGGGGGACCCCCTGTCCGAGGAGCCACGACGGTGCTCAGGATCCGACTCCCGAGATGTCGAGGCCTCAGACGAGGTCCGGGCCCGGCCGGAGGCCGAGTCAGAAAAAAGCCTTTCCTTCTGGTGCTGACGACTTCGCAGTGCCTTGGAAGACATTTTCCCACATGGTCTACACGTCTTAGGGTCGTGATCAGGACCAAGGCACCAAAGGCAGCAGTCGTGTGTGTCAGTAAGAGACATCAGTTTCTTGCATCGATCACACTTCTTAAAACCGCTGGAAGCCATCGGGGAAAAAAAGAGTCCCCGCGAAGTCAAAGGACCGGCCTTCCAGAGAAAATGAAAAAAGGGCGTGAACGCCAGCCACTAAGGGCAAAAACCGAAAAAAGAAGATCAGACTCAATACCGGTGTACCGAAACGGCAGGAGAGGAACCGGTGTCGAACCGGAGAAGAAAAAATGGCGAAGAACCACAAAAAAGTTAACAATTTTCCAGGATGACTAGGACTCACGTCCGGTGGGCTTCACGGAAAACGAGAGACTGAGCAAAATGGCACCTTTAGGCGGGAAGGGAACCGCACATGCGTGCATGCATTCCCAAAGGCTTTCATAGAAAGCTGGGGAGATGCTCCGCAAGGGCTCCATCGACGTCGATGTCACCCATATGTGAGGGCTGACTTCCTGCTTGGTCCTGGAGAACATATGCTCATATGGTTCTGGAATGCCCTAGCGTTCAGAGATTTTGGACTCCGGTTTGGATCAGAGTTCAGCGAGTGCTAAAATTTTCAGCTCCTCTGACTTGTAGTATTATATGTTTGAGATTTTCAGTAGGTATTTCTTCTCTAAGTAAAGACAAATGTTTTTTATAAATTTTATGATAGCCGTAGCTCTAAAATTAAATTAATCTTCACCAACTGGAAGAGGTTTCACAATTTGGATTGGAAGATATGATGGAATCTTTTATGTCAGTATGCAAAATATGAGAGATCCTATAGTAAATTATTTTATCCCGGTAAAGGTGATCCAAACCTAGAGAAATGGTCGCTGCTAGATGAGTTTGCTGCCTGCTCGACTGTATAATCAAGGCCCGTAGGGTAGTATGGAGGTTGGGATTGAAGTGGAGGGGCAAGAAATTCTCATGGAGAACGGGGGAGGGGGGGTAAGGTTTAATTGTAGTTAAGAATATGCCGTTTTTGTGTGGTATTGTAAGATATTAAGAAGTACTAATAAAAATAAATAAATAAAAAAAAGAATACCCTCCCTATGGAAGTGGTGGGGGTAAACACAGTGACTGAATTCAAAAGGGCATGGGACAGACATAGTGGACCCCTTTATAGCAAAAGGATAAAATCTAAATAAGCATAATTCTTATATCTGAACAAATAGAGGTGACCTACACAGAGTGGTGGGTACAGCCCTAAACAAAGACATGGGGAGAGATCACCTGCAGAGAGCAGCAAATGCACCTACTCCTGTCGCCTTGCTGGGCAGACTAGATGGACCATTTGTAGTCTTTATCTGCCATCATATAGCATAGTTACTCACCTGTAACAGGTGATCTCCGGGAACAGCAAGAATTTAGTCTTCACAAATGGGTATCGTCGGTACCGACGGAGCTTGCGCGGGAACGCTCCCCAGCTTCCAATTAGAAAACATTTGGGAGCATCCCACAGTGCCTACGTGCTGCCTTCCCGCTTTTCCCAACTGCCTCTCTCCAGTTGAGTTTTAAAGCTGACACAAAAAGAGAGAGAGGGAAAGAAAAGAAAAAAAAGAGAGATACATCTCCTAGGGGAGGTGGGTGGGTTGTGAAGACTAAATTCCTGCTGTTCCCGGAGATCACCTGTTACAGGTGAGTAACTATACTATCTCCAGGAACAAGCAGGAATGTAGTCTTCACATATGGGGACTCCCTAGCTATAGATGCCAGGGAGAGACCCCAGAAGTTGTGTGCCCCTGTGAAAGGGCTCCACTTCCCCCCATGGATCTCTAGCATCCTACTGGGAATGGTGGGTAGGAGTTGATTAAGTATGGAACAGGTGTTGAAGAACAGCCTGACCAAACAAGGCATCCCGGCGGGAGTCCTTGTCCAAGCAGTAATGGGCTGTGAAGGTATGAACCAAGGCCCAAGTGGCTGCTCAACAGATGTCGTCGATAGACACAGAGTGCAGATGAGCCATTGAGGCTGCCATGGCTCTCACATTGTGAGCTGTGACATGGCCTTCCAGAGAAAGGTTCTTACTCTGATAGGTAAAAGAAATACACTGTGCAATCCAGTTGGACAATGTTCTCTTGGAGACTGGAAGTCCCACATGAGAAGAATCGAAAGCAAAGAGTTGGGAGGACTTTCTATGTTGCTGTGTCCTTTGCAAGTAAAAAGCATGTGCTCTTTTACAGTCCAAAGTATGAAGATTCCTTTCTGCATTTGAAGCATGAGGCCTTGGAAAAAACACAGGCAGGTAAACCGCCTGATTTAAATGAAAAGGTGAGACCACCTTTGGCATAAAATGTGGATGAGTCCTAAGGACTACCTTATCATGATGGAACCTCGTGTAAGAATGATCAGCAACTAATGCTTGCAATTCACTGATGCAACGAGCTGATGTGATTGCAATGAGAGACAACTTTCCAGGAAAGGAATTTCAAGGAGGTAGTAGCTAAAGGTTCAAAAGGTGGCTTCATGAACTGTCCAAGAACCAAATTCAGGTCCCATGCTGCTGGAGGTGACCTAATGGGAGGCTTAGTTAGAAGAAGGCCCCTCAAATCTTGCTACGAGGACGAGAGGAAATAGGCTGCCCATTTAGAGGCTTTAAAGAAGCAGAAATAGCACTTAAATGGACTCTTACTGAGTTAGTCTTAAGTCCTGCATTAGATAAATGAAGGAGATACTCCAGTAATGATTCCAGAGGTATCGCAAGGGGGTGAAGACCCTTTTGCGAACACCATATGGAAAACCTTTTCCACTTGAAAGCATAAGAGCGTCTTGTGGAAGGTTTCCTGGAAGCCCAAAGGACATCCTTTACTTGTTGAGAAAGGTTAAGACCATGAAGGTCTAGGCTCTCAGCAACCAGGCCCTGAGATGGAGAGTGGGGATTGGGATGCCACAACATCCCGTCCTCCTGAGACAGGAGATCTGGAGCAGATCCTAATTCCAGAGATGGAGCTTGAGAGAGATTTAGGAGCAGAGGGTACCACACCTGCCGTGGCCAATGTGGAGCTATGAGAATCATATGGCCTTTGTCTCTCTGAAGCTTGAATAGGGTTTTGGGAATTAGGGGAATGGGTGGAAAGGCATATAGGAAGTCCTGACCCCAATGGAGGAGGAAAGCATCCCTGGCCTGAGAACCCTGAGCCGGAATTCTGAAACAGAACCAGGGAAGTTTGGCATTCAACAGACTTGCAAAGAGGTCTATGTCCGGAGTTCCCAAAATTTGAAAATTTTTGCTACCTGGTCTGCATGGAGAGATCATTCGTGTGGAAGCAGAACTCGACTGAGTCTGTCTGCCCAAGAGTTTTGAATGCCTGGCAGATACACCGCAAGGAGATGAATCTGATGCTCTCTGGCGAGGGCCCATAGTCGCAAAGCTTCTTTGCAAAGCGACAGAGTCTGTTCCTCCCTGCTTGTTCAGATAGAACATAGCAACTTGATTGTCCGTCTGAATTAGGACTGTCTTGTAGCTCAGCTTGGTGTGGAACACTTGAAGAGCAAGGAAGATTGCTCTGAGTTCTAGGAGATTGATATGTAAGTGGGTCTCCTGTGGAGTCCAGGTGCCTTGGGAAGAGAGATCTTGCAGATGAGCTCCACAACCCACCTGTGAGGCGTCTGTTAGAGTGACCTGGGGTAGGGGTTGCTGGGTTGACTGCCACCATTGTAGAGACAAAATAAGGTGACTTGTGTTTGCTATTTTGTCTGATAGGCAGCCTGATGCCTGAGTCCACTTAGTGGATAGAGTCCATTGGGCTGCTCTCATATGGAGGCGAGCATAGGGAACCACATGCACGGTAGATGCCATGTGGCCTAGTAATTGTAACATTTCCCGAGCAGTGAGCCTAACTGCACAATGCGAAGGCAGCAGGCCTGTGGAAGATAGGCCTTTGCCTTTCTGGTATCCAGCAAAGCTCCTATAAACTCTAGAGACTGAGTGGGAGTTAGGCTGGATTTTGGGATGTTTATGACCAGGCCCAAATACTGAAGGATTTGCATTGTGCAAGATAGAGAAATTCTGGCCTCTGACTGATGGAGCTCAAATGAGCCAGTTGTCTAAGTAGGGGAAGACAAATATTCCTAGAGTGCGAAGAAATGCTGCTACCACAGCCATGCATTTCGTAAACACCCTTGGTGCTGAGGCCAGGCCAAAAGGAAGCACTCTGTATTGGTAGTGCTTTCCTTGAAAAAGAAAACGAAGGAATCTTGGGCGAGTTGGATGATGAGAACATGAGTGTACGCATCCTTGAGATCTAGAGAACAAAGCCAATCCTGACTCTGAAGGTATGGCAGCAGAGTTCCCAGAGAAATCATCTTGAATTTCTCTTTGAACAGGAATTTGTTCAATTCTCTGAGGTCTAAAAATGTGTGTGTCCCCCTGTTTTCTTCGGAATAAGGAAATAGGGGGAGTAAAACCCTGTACCCTGTTCGGAAATGGGTACGTCTTCTATTGCCCCCTGAGGAAGAAGTAACTGATCTCGTGACCCAACTGAGTGTTGGGTGAAGTCTGAGAACTGAACTGTCTTACCACTGTCGGAGGGGGCATGTTGAAGAAATGAAGCTTGTACCCCTCTTACAATGGAAAGAGTCCATTCTTCTGCTGTTATCTGCCCCCATCTGGGGGCAAAGTGACAACCTTCCTGGGATGGTGGAAGGCTCTGGCCCGTCCAGGGCCAGGAAGGCCAAGTTCTCTAGATGGGAGGCTGAGTCTGCTGGGCCGGCTGAGGCTTAGCAGTCTTTGTTTTCCTTTGCTTTGAGGGCTGCTGTCCCTTTCGGGCAGACTGACCTGCAGAATGCACCTGCTGGGTATAGGAGGGGTAAAACCTCTTCTTTTTAGAGAAGAATGGTTTCTTGTAGGATTTTCTTCTTGCAGGATCAGCTGTAGCCTTGGATAGTCTATCCAAAGTGGTGTTATCAGCATCCAAGCTCATTAGCTTTCTCTTGCCAATTTTTGCCAAAGAGATTTTCGCCTGTGAAAGGGCTATTCCCCAGTTTGTCCTGTACCCAGAGTTCTAAGTCAGATGCCTGGAGCCAGGCAATCCTACGAGCACCTATGGCAATGGCAGAGGTTCTGCTTATGCACTCAAAGCAGTCAAAAGCTGCACGATTAACAAACTTGGAAACATCCTGGGCATGTTTGACAAATGTAAGATAATCCTGCCTCTTATCAGGAAGGAGAGTGCTCATAAGCTCTAGATCTCTTGTAACCTCCTTAAGGAACATTCCCATGTATAAAGATGTAGGAACTAATCCTGGCAGAAAACAGAGGCCTGGAAAGTTTGATGCCCAAAGGCATCAAGAGTCCTACATTCACGTCCTTGAGGATTAGATGCATGTCTTTTTGCACTTTTGATCCTTCTCATAGCTGACTCCACCACTATGGAGTGGTGTGGCAACTGAGTTTTCTGAAATCCAGGACAAAGAGGCACTCAATACATGGTATCCAGCCTACAGGAATGAGGAGAGGTGATAAGAGGTGTTTCCCACATTCTTAACATGAGATCATGCAAGATCTCATGAATAGGCAAAGTAGCTACCTCCTTGGGAGCTTTAGGATATTGTAAAATCTCCAACTCCTCTGCTCTGGGCTATGTTTCAGAAACCACTGTGATGGAAAGACCTCTAGCCACCTCCCCTGATGAAATCCTGAAAAGATATATCCTCTGGAGAGGACATCCTACATTTAGGAGAAGGTGGCTCCTCAGAGAGAAGCACTCCGGCATCAACAGAGCTGTCAAGAGTCCTCCGAGTCATCAGAGGATTCAAAATATTTTCTGTCCGGGTGCTCTTGTAAAGCACGATACCGGTACCGATCGAAGTTGGTACCGGAGGGGTCCAGTACCAGCCTGTCGATACCGGAGGAAATAGCATGACTCTGTGTTGGTAACACACTCGCCGATGTCGATGCTGTCGGTACCGGTATCGGTGCCGGAACTGGTGTCGATACCAGTTGAACTGTCTGAAGCGGTCCCAAAGGCACCGATGCTGCAAGGAGAGCCGCCAGACTGCGCTCAATAGCCAGGAATCTCTGGTCAATTTACGCTGCCGATGCCTGGGTGTCGGTACCAGACGAAGCAGCCGGTACCCCAGAGCATGGCACCAGTAATTCTGCCGAAGTTGAGGCCTCGAGAACATCCTGGAGCCCCGATAGTGCTTTGGAAGCCGAAGCCTCCCGCCGGGGCAATTTTGCCAGTACAAGTCCCTCAAGTGCAACGCCAGAGGCATCTCGATGCTTGGAAGGAGATCTACCCTTTGAGGACCGGCCAGATTTCTGTTTGGTTACCTGAGATCCATGGGAGGAAGACGAAGCCCTGGAAGACGGTCGATACCACAGATGCTGCATCGGAGGGAAAAAAAGGGTGCTAAGCTTAGCAGCTCAGTTTTGCCGACCCCTCTTCGACATCATCCCACAGGCAACACACTCCGAGATGGAGTGGTCAGGAACTGAACATTTGAGGCACCACTCATGAGTGTTGGTGACGGAGATGGTACTGCCACACTTGGAACACTTTGTAAAACTTGAAGCGGGTTTTTCCATGTTGAGGAAAAATTGGGCCTAGTGCCCAAAATGGCACGTGGCACCCGAGAGAAAAAAAGGCTGGAAAATCCAGAAAAAAAAAAAAAAAAAAGAGGATTACAAATTTTTTTTTTTGAAGAAAGAAAGAACAGTCGGTACCGGTATAGCATCGAGGAAGGCAGACGCTACCACAAAAAAGAATGAAAAATATGGGATAATTTCTATGGTGACAGGAAAATGACCTGCTGGCTCCGCAGAAAACGAAGAACTGGAGAGAGGCAGTTGGGAAAGGCAACACGCAGGCACTGTGGGATGCTCCCAAAAGCTTTCTAATTGGACGCTGGGGAGCGTTCCCGCGCAGGCTCCGTCGGTACCGACGATACCCATATGTGAAGACTACATTCCTGCTTGTTCCTGGAGATACTATGTTACTATGATCAAGTGGGGGGTGAGGTTAAAAATGGGACAGGAAGTGAAAGAGACCAGCTTATGTGCGTAGCTTCATAGATTGAAGAAGAGTGGGCAGCAGGCTGATGGGAGGGGGGTTGAGGAGGCAGGCAGAAGCTGTTAGAACCCAGCTAAATGGGTTAGTTGTATGAGACGGATTTCAAAATGCTGAAGGTAAAGCAGGATTTATTTATTTTTTTTACACCTTGGCAATAAGGTTGGCAAGCTCTTGGCTCATCCATAGCAAAAGCAAGCAGGTAGGGCTTAAAGTGAGTTCACTTTGTGGCTCACGGGGGCAGCTGATTACAGAGGAGAAAGCACTGTATGGTGCATTTAAAACATTCTATGAGGATTTCTATAGGGGGAAGGCCTGGGCCCCTGGGGGCGATATTTAGAGTTATCTGGGTTCCATTGAAATAAAGAAACTCGAGATGAGGTAGCTGAATGCCTGGATCAAGAAATCACTCTGAAGGAGATTGGTAGGGCTATTAGGTCTTAAAACTTGAGAAAGTCTTGGAGTTGGATGGCTTTACGGCCAAATCCTATAGATGCTTTGAGGCCACTTGGCAGTAGTATATAACTGTCTTGGAGAGGGGGGAGGGAGTCTGGATGACACAATGGGGTGGACGGCTATTACACTTATCCCCAAGGAGGGAAAAATTTGCAGCAGTGCACATCATATTAGCCAATTTCTCTTCTCAGTCTGGATGTCAAAATCTTGGCTAGGCTGTTGATGACCTCTCTCAATCAGGTGATATTTATTTATTTAAAAGGATTTATATACCCCTTTATCCTGAAATCAAAGTGGATTACACAGCACAAAAATCAAGTGGTAGGGTGCGCGGGTGTGGGCATGCAGTGATAAATCAAACCCCTTGTGTGTGTGTGTGTGTGTGTGTGGTGTGAGGTTGATTGCGTGGTGAGCTATATACAGTATGAGCTATGTGCAGAAGCTATTTACATTTTTTACATTTTGGTGGCAGAGAGGGAGTTTGGACAGTTCATGTGATGTCCTTGTAATGTTCTGTGAAGAGCGTAGTTTTTAGCAACTTCCGGAAGTCTTTGGAACTCACTCCCTGACCACCTGAGATCAACAAAAGACCTCAGAACGCAGGAGCAGCCTGGGATAGTGCTTTTCTATCTCTCAGTTGATACATCCTGACCAGGCCAGCTTTATGCCTGGGAGGCAGGCTGTAGTTAACATTAGAAAGGTACTGAACTTGATTTGGAGCACGCGGTGCAGATGGGAGGAGACGCTGATAACTATTGACGCTGAAAAGGCATTTGACCAGGTTTCCTAGGCGTTCATATTTAAGGTGCTAGAAAGAATGGGATTTGGGGAAGATTTTCGGGAGCAGATTCAAGCTATGTATGTGCACCCGATGGCTTGTGTTGAAGTTAAAGGGAAATATTCAGACATTTTTACCCAAGGTAGAGGGACGCGACAAGGTTGTCCCCCTTGCCTCTCTTGAAGTCCACAATTACCATAGAACCTTTGGATCAGAGGGTCCGCCAGAGTATGGACATCAATGGCATAAAAATTGGGAGCATAGTCTATCATATCTCCATGTTCACCGATGATATCATCTTTACAATATCACGTCCTAGATTTCTTTGCTATTATTTGGGAACTACGAGAATATAGCATAGTTACTCACCAGTAACAGGTGTTCTCCAGGGACAGCAGGAATCAGTCCTCACATATGGGTGACGTCAGCACCAACAAAGCCCTTGTGCGGAGTAATTCCACAGCTTTCAAAGAAAGTCTTTGGGATTGCATCGCGCATGTGCAGTCTCCTTCCCACCCAAGGGTTCCATCTTCCTCAGATGACATAGCTAAAAAGACATCAAAAATGATAAAAATTAAATCAAAGGACTGCAACTCCAGGGGAGGAGGAAGGGTTGTGAGGACTGATTCCTGCTTTCCCTGGAGAACACCTGTTACAGATGAGTAACTACGCTTTCTCCAGGAACAAGCAGGAAGTTAGTCCTCACATATGGGACTCCCTAGCTAAAGGCTACTGAGAACCCATAGCTGAAAAATGGCTCCCTCTAGAAGAGTCGCAGCAGTTGTAATAGGAATTCCTCTGAGAACGCAACACCCAAGGTAGCCTGACACCACAGGGTCGGAGGGTAGGAGTTGCCTAAACCTCAAATAGGTTACAGAGTACCGCCTGGCCGAAAACACAGTCCCGGTGGGACTCCCTCTCCAGGCAGTAATGGGCTGCAAAAGTCTGGCTTGAAGACCAAGTTGCAGCCCGGCAGATGTCCGCCAACAGAACAGAGCAGTAATGAGCCACTGACGCAGCCTTAGCCATGACACGGTGGGCTGTGACTCAACCCTGCAGCAGGTGGTCAGCTGCCCTGTACGCCCAGGCAATGCAGTCTGCCACTCAGGTGGACAATGTACGCTTGGAGACAGGTAGACCCATCCTACTGGGGTCATAAGAGACGAAGAGCTGAGAAGCCCTTCAATGTCCCCTCGTACGCTCTAGGTAGAAGGCCAACGCCCTCTAATCCAGGGTATGCAGGACCGCCTCTGCCTGACTGGCATGCGGCCTGTGAAAGAAAGTCAGAAGAACCACTTCCTGATTGAGGTGGAACGAAGAGACCACTTTCGGAAGGAACTCTGGGTGGGTGTGAAGAGCCACCCTATTCCTATAAAACCGTGTATAAGGTCAATAAGAAACCAGAGCTTGCAGCTCACTCACACATCTGGCAGATGTGAGTGCCACCAAGAAAAGCATCTTCCAGGAGAGGAAGCGCAGATGGCAAGCGGACATCAGCTCAAAAGGTGGGCGAGTAACCTGCTGCAAGATCACATTCAAATCCCACTCAGTCGCCGGAGGACGAACCGGGGGCTTCAGTAGAAGACCTCTGAGGAATCTGGACACCAAAGGGTGAGCCGAAAGAGGTTGTCCTTCCACTGGAGAGTGATTTGCTAACAAAGCACTCAGGTGGACCTGACAGAGTTAGATGAGACCCAACTCTGATAGGGGAAGCAAGTACTGCAACACCACTGGCCACTTGAAGGCATAGCATTTCCGAGTGGATTGCTTCCTTGAGGCCAACAAAATGTCCTCTACATCTTTCGATAAAAGGAGTGAAGCCAGTACTACCCTTTCAGCAGCCATGCCATCAGATTGAGCGATCTGAGGTTGGGGTGCAAGAGAGCCCTGCTCCTGGGACAGGAGAACATAAGAACATAAGATATGCCATACTGGGTCAGACCAATGTCCATCAAGCCCAGTATCCTGTTTCCAACAGTGGCCAAACTAGGTCATAAGTACCTAGCAGTTTCCCCAAAAGACAGATTCCTCAATGCTTGTATTGGGTCAAGAAGTGATATCTAAGGTCCCTTTTAATAATGGTTTATGGACCTTTCCTCCAGGAACTTGTCCAAACCTTTTTTAAACCCAGCTACACTAACAGCTCTTACTACATCCTCTGGTAACAAATTCCAGAGTTTGATTACACATTGAGTGAACAAATATTTTCTCTTATTAGCCTTAAATAGGTTACCCTGTAGCTTCATAACATGTTCCCGTGTCCTTTTATATTCTGACGACGTAAACAATTGATCTATGTTTACCCGTTCCACTCCGTTCATTAATTTATAGACTTCTATCATATCTCCCCTCAGCCGTCTCTTCTCCAGGCTGAAGAGTCCTATCCTTTTTAGCCTCTCTTCACAGGAGTATCCCTTCCATCCCATTTACCACCTTGGTGGCTCCTCTCTGTACCCCTTCCAATAATGCTACATCCCTTTAAAGATACGGCGACCAGAATTGCACACAATATTCAAGGTGCGGTTGCACCATGGAACGATGCTGAGGCACTATATTATCCTCCGCCCTATTCTCCATTCCCCTCCCCATGATACCAAGCATTCCACTTGTTCCCCTGGCCGCTGCTGCACACTGGGCGGAGGGCTCCAACATGTTATCCATGACAATGCCCAAATCCCCCTCCTGGGTGGTGGTTCCCAATGTGGAACCCTGCATCGTGCAACCACAGTTTGGGCTGTTCCTTCCTAGGTGCATAACTTTGCACTTGTCCACATTAAATTTCATCCACCATCTGGATGCCCTGTCCTCCAATTTATCAAAATCCTCTTGCAATTTTCCACAATCCTCTTGGGTTTTAACAACTTTAAATAGTTTTGTGTCATCTGCAAATTTGATAACCCCACTCGTTCCCCTTTCCAGGTCATTTATGAATATGTCAAAAAGAAGCAGACCCAGCACAGATTCCTGGGGTACCCCACCATTCACCCCCCCCCCCCTCCACTGGGAAAATTGGCCACCTAGCCCTACCCTCTGCTTTCTTTTAACCAATTCCTGATCCACAAGAGTATATCACCTCCTATCCCATGACTTTTTAGTTTTGCCAAAAGTCTCTGATGAAGAACCTTGTCAAAGGCTTTCTGAAAGTCCAGATACACTATATCAACCGACTGACCTTTGTCTACCTGTTTATTCACACCTTCAAAAAACAAAACACAAACCATAACAGATGAGTAAGACAAGATCTTCCTTGTTTGAAGCCATGTTGGCTGTCTCCCATTAAGCCATGACTATCTACATGCTGAGTAATTTTGTTCTTTATGATGGTTTCTACCATTTTTCCCAGTAGTTTCCCAGATCACCCCGGGAACCAGTTACATTGGCGATCCTCCAATCTTCAGGTATTACAGATGATTTTAATGATAGTAATCTGTGAACTAACAGCAGGTCTGCAATCTCATATTTCAGTTCTTTCAACACCCCTGGATGAATACCATCCAATCCAGGTGTTTTGCTACTCTTCAGTTTATCTGGTGCAGCGATATTTCTTTCAATTCTTTTGCAGTATCACCTTTAAATACCACTTCAGTCATGGGTAACATCCCTACATCTTCCTCAGAAGAGACAGAAGCAAAGAATTCATTCAGTCTCTCAGCTATAGCCTTGTCCCGTCTTCCTGCCCCTTTTACACCTCTATCTTCTAAATGGTCCCACTGACTCTCTCAGGTTTTTTTGCTATGAACGTACTTGAAATTCTTTATGCGTTTTTGCCTCCACAGCAAGTTTCTTCTCAAATTCTCTTTGCCTGCCTTACCAATGCCTTGCATTTAATTTGCCAGTGCTTCTGTTGTGTTGTTTCCAGTTTGTCATTTGGCTCTTTCGATTTCCTGAAAGATGCTTTTTTGGCAACAGCCTCTCTGATCTCACCTTTAAACCATGCTGGCAGTTTTTTGGACTTCCTTCCACTTTTCTTAAAGTGCGGAATACAGCTGGTCTGGGCTTCCAAGATAGTATTTTTAAACCCCAAGCTTGATGAAAGTCTTTAACCTCTGCAACTGCTACTTTTAGTTTTTTCTTAACTACTTTCCTCATTTTATCATAGTCTCCCTTTCGAAAGTTAAAAGGTAGTAATGTGGATTCCCTTACCATCCCTCCTCCATTAATTAAATCAAACGCAATCATACTGTGATCACCATTGCCAAATGGCCCCATCACCCTCATCTCTTGCACCAGATCTGATGTTCCACTAAGGAAAGTCCAAAACTGCTTCCCATCTGGTATGTTCATGAACCAGCTGCTCCAAGAAGCAGTTTGTCGCGGGGCTGCCCCGTCTACGCCTTAAGAATGTTGGGGTGACCCCGGGCAAAGATTATACTAGGCAGTCCAGGGAATGTAAGTTCACTCGGCGTAGTTGAGAGAAGTGACCTCACAGATTCCAACTACCTAGGAGTACTCATTAATGAGACCAGGTGGAGGGAAATAAGGCTTTTATTCCCCGTTAAATGCAAAGGTTCAACATAAGAGATAATCATTGAAAACAGGAAGTCCTTTGTGTCAAAAAGGTACCAGTATTTACAATAGTTGCTTAATTGTTGCTTCATAATTAAGGCAGGTTTCACTACCGGAATTCAGTACAAGCAAACAGCAATTAAATTTCATTAATTCTTCTTCACTATACAGAGCATACAGACTCTGGAGCTGAGGCTGTGCACAAGTCACATTCCATAAGTTCTGGCAGAGATAAGGGAATAGTATTTGGGTGTTCAATTTCCATAGAATCTCCTTCGCTATACTCAGTAGAGGAATGTTCACTGTCCCTGTCTGACCCAGACTTGTAGGTTAGGACTCTGGGGTCTGGCTTCCCATAGCCAGGGGTTCTCAAGGCTGCAGGAATTTGATTAAACCAATCTGGTTTCTTTTCCCTCACATAAGGGGCACGGGTTTTAGCAGAGCCTTTAGGAGCACAGTATTCACAGTCATTGGTTAGTGATTCATACCTGGATTTGGACGAGTTGGAATCAGTGTTTTCTCTTCCAGACACTTTCCTTTGGTAGCAGACCCTCTCTGCCTGCCAGCATTGGATATAGCGGTGCTCCTGGGCAGTTGAGTAAAATTTGTCCTGGATTCCCCTCTCTCTCTGGGTAAGAACTCCAGCTGACCATAAAAATGCTTTCCTCTCTGACCTGGTAAAACTTGATAATAATCCTTCAGAGATTGTAAGCTCTTCTCAGAACCCTTCTCCCTGGTTCTTGGCTTCTGTCTCTGTTCTGGATTCAGGCAGACTGTAAGAACAGGGCGTGGCAGACACTCTCACCTTAGAGCTGGCTCTAGCAAACTTCCCTTGTGCAGCAGGGTCAGTTTGGGCCTTCTGGCTCCCAGCCTTGTGAAGTCTGTTCCTTCTCAGGTTCTTCTCAGCCTTCTCTGCCTTCTCCTGGTGCCTCCCAGGCTTCTCTGGGTGCCTCTCTGCCTTCTCTGCCCTACAAGCATTCTGTTCTCTTTTATAAAGCAAACTTCCTGGGATGACTTCCGGGTTCATTTCCAGGTGCAAGTCAGAGTTCCCAGGCTCATTAACTCCCGAATGTCTGTTCCTGCTCCCTCTAGCTGTGCCTGGAGGTAATTGCACACCTAGTTCCTTAAAAGAAACAGGATTTCTTTTTAAACACTCATCTGTATTAACACACGCCTCATGACAAGTTATTTATTTCATCTAGAAACTTTATCTCCCTAGCATGTCCTGCCATTACACTGACCCAGTCGATACCGGGGTAATTGAAATCACCCATTATTATTACCGAGCTGTAACTTTTGTTAGCTTCCCTGATTTCTTTGAGCATTTCATCATCCATTTGTTCATTCTGGCCAGGCGGTCGATAGTACACCCCCACTGCCATAGCCTTCCCCTTTTTACATGGCATTTCAATCCATAGAGATTCTACAGCGAATTTTGTTTCCTGTAGAAACTTTAATCCTTTGTGACTCATTGCCCTCTCTAACAGAGCGCAACCCCTCCACCAATTTGATCAGCTCTAACATTACGATATAGTTTGTACCCAGGTATCACAGTGGTCAGGCTGCATCCCCAGCGGGAGTGAGGTTTCCACTGCTAGCTGGAGGAGAAGTGGGAACAGAGGTTGTCTCAGCCATCTGGGGGCTATTAGGATGACCGAGGCCTTGTCCCGAAGGACTCTGAATAGAGTTCGGGCCACCAGAGGTGTGGGAGGAAACGCATACAGGAGGCCCACTGACCAAGAGACCAGGAACGCATCCGCAGTTACCCTCATGGGATGTGGCTGTCTGGAGCAGAACTTGGGCAACTGATGATTCTGCGAACTGGCGAAGAGATCAATGGACGGACGACCCCAGTATTAAAAGATTCGGAGGGCCACATCTGGACTCAGTTGCCATTCGTGAGGCTGGAGAATCCTGCTCAGCTTGTCTGCTAGGAAGTTCTCCTGGCCAGGCAGATAGACTGTTTTGAGCGATATGCCCTGCCTGACTGCAAAGGAGCAGAGGTCCGACAACTCCTGGCATAGGATTCGTGACCCTGTGCCTCCCTGTTTGTTCACATAGAACATCGTGACCTGGTTGTCTGTCTGCACCAAGACAGGCTGATTCGAGAGAACATGAGAGAAGGTTTGAAGAGCTAGGCATATCACTCGCAGCTCTAGGAGGTTGATTTGGAGTGTGGCCTCCTGAGGGGACCACAGACCCTGAGTGCACGAACCTTGGCAATGGGCTCCCCAGCCCAACAAGGAGGCATCTGTCGTGAGTACTCGTGTGTGTGAGGGAGGCTGAAAAGGTACTCCTTCAAGCAGGTTGGGTGGCTGAAACCACCACTCCAATGACCTCACCAGGCGTTTTGACACTGATTCTGTCTCGGAGTCGTCCTGTGGCTTGTGTCCACTGATATCTGAGGCACCACTGAGCAGTCCTCATGTGGAGATAAGCATTTGGGGTCACATGTACCGTGGAAGCCATGTGGCCCAGAAGGTGTAGGAAGTGTCTCGCTGAGACCTGAGATTTGTGATTGATCTGGTGCACTGCACTAGCATCAACAGTCTTTGAGCCCTGTTCTCTGGCAGGTAAGCCCCTGCTTGCAGGGTATCTAATCTTGCTCCTATGAACTCCAGGTTCTGAGTGGGGAGCAACATAGACTTTTCATGATTTATGACAAAGCCTAGATGCTGCAGAATGTTGATAGTGCAATGAGTGGCCTGTTGGGCCTCCTGAGGCAACTGGCCCCTGATGAGCCAGTCATCCAGGTAAGGGAAGATGAAGATCCCTTGAGTTCTGAGGAAAGCCGCCACAACTGCCAGGCATTTTGTGAACACTCTGGGAGCAGAGTCTAGGCCAAAAGGCAGCACTCTGTACTGGAAATGGTTTCCTCCCACTACAAATCTCAGATATTGTCTGTGGTCTGGATGGATGAGGATGTGTGTAAGCATCCTTCAGGTTTAAGGAGCATAGCCAATCTCCCTGGTGGAGGTAAGGCAGCAAAATTCCAAGGGAAAGCATCTTGAACCTTTCCCTCGCCAGGAACTTGTTTAAGTTTCGCAAGTTGAGGATAGGTCAGAGGCCTCCTTTTCTCTTTGGTATGAGAAAATACCTGGAATAGAAGCCGTGACCCTGCAGGTGGTGGGGCACTGGTTCCACCACCTGATCCTCTAAAAGACCTGCCAACTCCTGTAAGAGGAGATTCCTGTGAAGAGGGGGTCTGAGAGGCTCTCCTGGAAAGGAGGGGAGCGGTACCTGGCTGAAGTGAAGCAAATAGCCCCTTTGGATTATTTGCAGTACCCAGGTATCCATAGTGATGGCTGGCCACCTGTGAGCATACAGGGTCAGCCTTCCTCCTGTGCAGAGCCGAACCACTGGTGGAAGAGGCTATGCCATGGGAGTCAAAAAAACCCTCCCGACTGGGTGGGAGCCAGGGCCTGGGGGTCTTCTGCTTTTGTGGGCCATGCCCCTGTCCCCTGGCCTGGCCTGATAAGTGGGGTAGTTGAGGTAAGCAGCACCCTTCCTCGGGAAAAAGGGCTTTTTACCCGAGCCCTTCTTTTATTGAGAAGGGGCAGAAGTCTTCTTAGAGAGCCTTGTGCGGGTCAAATACTCTGACTGACTATCTCTACAGCCTTTTCAGTCATGGGTTTGCCGAAAAGGTTGTCACCTCGGCAAGGGACATTTACCAACTTGTCCTGAACCCACTACTCCAGATCCAACGCATCACTCCAGTACTAATCGAACTTCACTGGCTCCCCATCAAAGCCCGCATCCAATACAAGCTCTTAGTAACCACGTTCAAACTCGTTTACAACATAGCACCCTCATACCTAAACACCTTAATATCCGAGCAACCAATCACCAGAAACAGAAGAACAGTAAATAGCAACACCCTTCATGTCCCGAGCAGCATGAGAAATTGTAACACAAATACCACCAACAAAGCGTTCTCATTTACTGCACCAACACTCTGGAACCAACTGCCCTATGAGCTAAGAGCGAACAAAGACTTGAAGGACTTCAGGAAGAAGCTGAAGACTCACCTCTTTAGGACTCACTTCAACCTGACCTAGTCAGAGTATGGAATATACGTGTATATGGATACATGAAAAGCCTCCTCTCGTACGATCCAATGTAGATATGTAAAGTCTCCTCTTATACAATCAATGTAAAAAAATTGTAATTGTTTGTTGTGCCCTCCACCCCCCCCTGAAATCAATGTATGTTCAAATTCCGGCCTGTACAGCCGCTCCATTATGTATAGAATACCGCTGCTGATCGCTGGAAGCAGCGGGATATAAGTGTACACTAAATAAAATAAATAAAAATAAATTAGCCAGGCCTGGGCGGCAAGAACCGATGCCGGCCGCGGTTACTCTGGCTGAAGCCTTGAAGCCGTCATAGGCTGCTCGAGACAAACTTCGAGCACTCCCGAATCCCCATGGACAAGGCCTTGAAGCGCTGCAAGGGTTCCTTGGAGAGGCCAGCAGAGAACCCGGCAATCTCCTTTGCCAGGTCTCAGAGGTACATGCCCATGTACAGCTGGGTAAGTTTGGACACGGCATGACAGCATCGAGCCCTGGAAGCATTTTCTGCCGAGGGAATCCAGGTTCCGGGCCTCCCAGCCAGGAGGCACCGAGGAGTGCATTTTTTGGCTCTTGAGTCTGTGCATAGCCGATTCCACAACCATGGAGTTGTGCGGCAGCTCTGCTTTTTGGAACCCAGGACTCTTGCGGACTTGATAGATGGAATAGACCCGCTTGCTAAGAACCAGCATCGAGGCCAGGGACTCCCACATGTGGAGCATCAGCCGCTCCAGCATCGGAGGAACCAGAACAATAAGGGCTTCCCGCAGGAGAAAGTCATACTGGAGGGCCTCGAGCTCCTTGGTGTCCGTCGGGAATGCCAAATCCTTGGCCATGTCCCTGACGAAGTCCGAGAACCGGGTATCCCTCCTGGAGGGGATCTTCTCCGAGGCTTGGAACCCAGTGAGTCCAATGGGATATACTGGGTTCTATGGGTGGCTGGAGACTCTTCATCCTCTGTCTCCCATGCCGACTCCCCCAAGGAGGAATCGAGCGGCTCTGGCCGTGAGGGCTTTGATCTCAATTGCCCTGACGCCGAGAACACCGGTGTAGACGACCTCGGTCCCGAATGGGAGGTCGAGGAAGACCATGGCCAAGGATTGACTCGAGTCCGAAGAGTCGAGGATCGGCTCTGCCTCCAGGGTCGACTTGGATGTCTAGGTCCCAGTGGTCAGGGCAGATGGACCGGTAAGACCAGCTATCAGCGCCCGCTGCTGCCCCATGAAGACAGACATGCTGCTCTCCAGGGCCGCCAACCAGAGACCGAGCTCAGAAGGCTCTGCAGCCTCCGGCTGAGGTGCCGACGCTGTCGGGCCCGATGCCGGTTCTCCCGGAGAGTCCACGAGGAAAACAGATGTTACCTTTCTTGGTGTCTCTGGCTCTGTGCGAGGTAGCTTGGCAGGCCACTCCGACTCCGAGGACCCAGGGTGGCGGTCAGGGCTCCACGACCTGTTCGAAGGCCCAGGATGATCAGAGGCCTCCATCGCTACCCTCACAAGCTTTTTCTTCCTGCAATGTTCCCACGAGGGAGACCCCCCTCTCCAAAGACCCATGACAATGCTCGGGATCAGACAGCTCCCAAGACGTCAAGGCATCAGACGAGGTCCTGTCCAGACCCGGGAGGATGTGGACTCTGAGAAAATCCTCTCACGTTGCTGCTGCCGGCTTCTAAGTGCCTTGGAGGACATCTTACCACACAGGCCACAGACCTCCGGGTCATGGTTGGGCCTGAGGCAGCAGTCATGTGTGTCAGTGAGGGACATTAACTTTTTACACCGATCTTAAACCCGCTGGCAGCCATCAAGGGAAAAAGGACCCCTGCAAGGCCGAACCAGTTAAAAGAAGAGCGTGAACGCTAGTCACTAATGACATAAAACGGAAAAAACTGACCGGACTCGATACCAGTGTACCAAGCCGAGGCAGGGAGGGGAACCGGCGTCAAACTGGATCCAAAGAGACAAACCTTAACAGGTTTGATGCACTTTTTCCGCGAGGGGATAGGGACAACGTCCGTTGGGCTCCGCAGAAAAAGGGAGACTGAGCAAGATGGCACCCTTGGGTGGGAAGGGGACCGTGCATGCGCAATGCAATCCCAAAGGCTTTCTTCGAAAGCTGGGTAATTGTTCTGCACGAGGGTGCCGTCAGCGCCGTCACCCATATATGAGGACTGACTTCCTGCTTGTTCCAGGAAAAGGAAGGTTATGGGTTCATCCTCAACTTGGGGAAGTTGGAGATACTTAATCTGACGGTGTCTGCACAACTGGAGGAACGGCTGAAGTTGTGCTTTCCATTTAAATGGATGGCTCTGGGGGTAAACATAGGTAGGGAATTTGGAGGGTTGTTTGAAATTAATTATCCTTGGCTCTTGCAGGATTTGGATGTGCTGCTGGGTCAGTGGGAGTGGTTGTACCTTTCAAGGACAGGAAGGATAGCAGCCATCAAAGATGGTAGCACTGCTGAATTTCCTGTACGTTTCAGGCTCTCCTGGTGTTGGTTCCAGAAAAGGCGTTGCTGGGCATTAGGAAGTGGAGAGAGCACTTTTTGTGGAAAGAACATCCCCCAAGGATGGCTAGGTGGGTTTTACAGAGTAGTAAGCAGGATGGGGGGGGGGACGGCCCTGCCTGATTTTAAAAGCTATTATATGGCAGCACAATTGTGAACCCTTTACTCGTGGTTCCATGAAGGAGAGAAACAATGGGCGAGTATGGAATGGGAGGTGCTGGAGAAGTATGGAATGAAAGGGCTACTGTGGGGGCCTGGGCATCCTCTGGTGCAGTACATGCTCAGCATATGGTCAAGGGGTCCACTCCTTGGTTTAGATTAGGACATATGGTCAAGGCACCGTACACTTTCGCTGGCAGGTAAGCAACTCTCTCCATTGCTTAGATTGAAGGACTGCTTCTCAGGGGGTGCTGGCCCGACCATGCAGTTATTGGATAGGTGGGAAAGTAAAATGTTAGCTGTAAGAGCTCAATATTTTCAGCAAGAGAAAATCCTGCCATTTTGAGGGGGTACCGGATATGTTTTCCTTAGAACGCAGGGATTTTTATGAGCACTTACAAATTCGGCACTAACGCAAAAACTGCTGGAAGACAAAAAAAAAAGGACTGGGTGAGGCTCTGTTCTTGGGGGCTCTGGGAAAGAAGGGGGTGCTTTCAAAGTTATACAAGGGGCTTATTTTGGTAGGAAGGGAGAAAGTGGGGTATATGATTAAATGGGAACAGGACCTGGTGGTTTTGTGGGAATGAGACGATTAGGAGGGAATTTTCTTGACCATTGGGAAGCTATCAATGGCAGGAAATCTCACGGAGAATGCCTATAAATCACTCTACTGGTGGTATTTAACACTTGAGAGGCTCTTTTGGGCAGGCACCATTAGGTCAGCAGACTTCTGGAGACAATGTAGAATTGGGCAAGTTTTTTCCATATGTGGTGGGCATGCCCAGTGGTGCAGAGGTACTGGGGAGAGGTCATTAGTCTAATGGAATGGATTCTGGGCCTGGCCTTCTCAAGGGATCCTGTAGTTTACTTGTTGCACAAGCAGGACTCGGGTTGTCACTTGAGGCAGAGGGAATTGTTGAAGCATCTCATTGTGGCTGCACACTGTGAGACAGCAATGCACTGGAATAAGGGGGTGCAGTGGTATGTGAAGAGGATGAGTGAATTGTATAGCATGCATAAATTGACAGCTATGTGCAGGGGAAGAATGGCAAGGATAGAAAGCCAGTGGCAAGTCTTCTGGAACTGGCTTCAAAATGAGAGCAGGGGGAGGAAGGGTGCAATGAGAGATGGAGCGGGGAGGTTTTGAAAAAAAAATTGTATTTGCATCAGAGATTGGTTTATATATGTTTATTGTCTGGAATTCAATTAAAAACACATATTTTTGTTTAATTTTATTTTATTTTATTTAATTTATAATTATAGTACTTCCTGAAACAACAAGAGAAGTTTCTCATGCTCACAGATTTCTCTGACAAGGAATCAATTGTGTAAACAAAACCGGCTATATTCAGTCCTAGAATCACCTATAACAGCTTTAATTTTGGGTTACCTGATTCTTTAGCTGAGTAAGTGTCTGCCTTAAGCTGTCCGTCATGCTCTGGTCACTTTTGTAAAACTCAGCCACAGCTGTATTCAAAACTATTTTGTAGTCCTCTTTGTTTATTTCCTGCAGGCCTCCCAGATGCTGCAAACAAGCTTCATAATTGCCAGCCTGTAAGGGGGGAAAAAAGTGGACATGTATTTCATGGAGCACAAACAAGCTAGAGGAATGGGGGGATGCTATGCTTGTGTATTTGAGCATGATTGAAAGACTCTATGTCTGCATATGAGTAGAAATTTAATTACTCACCTGTACCAGGTGTTCCCGGGAACAGCAGGAATCAGTCCTCACATATAGGTGACGGTGTCGATGGAGCCTGCACGTAGCATTTCCCCAGCTTTCAAAGAAAGCCTTTGGGAATGGTACCACGCATGCGTGGTCCCCTTCCTGCCCCAAGGTGCCATCTTGCTCAGTCAGATGACACAGCTAAGATGTCAGTCAAACAAAAAATAGAAGGACTGCAACCAAAGGGAGGAGGGAAGGTTATGAGGACCGATTCCTGCTGTTCCCAAGAACACCCGTTACAGGTGAGTAACTATGCTTTCTCCAGGAATAAGCAGAAGTTGGTCCTCACATGTGGGACTCCTTAGCTCCAAGCTGCCGAGGACCAAACCACGACAGTATCAATGGTGACCGGACGTGTGGCTGTGAGTTGCAGAAGGTGAGTCCCCGGGTGAGAGACTCTGCAAGATCCTAGTGTCCAGCAACACTATCACTCCAGTAGCATGAACACAGAAGGGTTGGAGGGCAAGAGTTGCCTACACTCCAAGATTACTATGCAGCATTGCCTGACCAAAGGCACAGTCTCTGCGGGATTCGCTTTCCAGCAGTAGTGTTGCGAATATATGGATGGATGACCAAGTGGCAACTCTTCAAATTTCTGTCACCCGCACAGAACGGAGGTGGGCCACGTGGCATCGCCCTCACTCAATGCGCTTTGAATGTAGTCCGCCACCCGAAAGGATAGGATACACTTGGTTACAAGGAGCCCCAGTCTGCTGGGGTCATAGGACACGAAAAGCTGAGGTGCTTTGTGGTGGCCCTGGGTCTGCTGTAAATAGAAGGACAGGGCCTGCTTACAGTTCAGTGTGTGGAGTATGAGCTCCTCCCTGCTGGCATGAGGCCGCGGATAGGAAGTGGGGAGTATGACCTCCTGGTTGAGGTGAAATGGGGCTAACATCTTCAGGAGGAGTGCGGAGCACTACCCTGTTCTTGAAGAAGCTGGTGTATGGGGGGGGGGGGGGGGGGTCTGCCACCACCAATTGAAGCTCACTGATTTTGCAAGCTGAAGTCGGTGTCACCAAGGAGGCCACCTTCCAGGATAGGTATCTGAGGTAGCAAGTGGCCAGTGACCCAAATGGTGCCTGGTCAGCTTGAAGAGCACCACGTTGAGGACCCATTCTGCCGGCCAGAGGGGGAAAGACAGGGGGCTTGGAAAGCAGAAGGCCCCATAGGAACCAGGAAACCAGGGGCTGGCTGGATAAGGACTTTCCCCCTACCGGGTGGTGGTGGACAGCTAAGGCGCTCAGATGCACCCAACCAAGTTAGATTTCAGCACCACATGTGACAAGTGCAGTAGGGTACTGGACTATCAGCTGGACGTGGCAGAACGGGTTCTCCTTTCTATCTGCACACCACAGGACGAACCTGGAGGCTAGCAGGATTTCCTCAACCTCTTATGGTAGGTTGAGCGGTGCCAAGGCTACCCTCTCAGAGTCAGGCTGTTAGAGTCAGTGACCCCACATTGGGGTGCAGAAGGGAGCCTTCCTCCTGAGTCAGAAGGTTCAGGGCTCGACCCAGGAGTATTAGGAGTGTCGCCGCCAGCAAGTGTAGTAGTGGGAACCAGGGTTGCCTGGGCCACCTGGGGGTGATCAGTATCACTGATGCCCTCTCGTTCTGAATTTTGAACAGAGTCTTGGCGACGATGGGAGGCGGTGGAAATGCATACAGCAATCCCTCAGACCATGAGATCAGGAACGTGTCTGCCGCTACCCTCTGTGGGTGTGGCTGCCTGGAGCAGAAGCGAGCCAGTTGTACATTGTCCAGGGAAGCAAAGAGATCAGTCTCAGGCTAGACTCAAAGGCGGAAGAGCTTCTCTGCCACTGCAGGGCAGAGATGCCACTCGTGAGGGCACAGGACACTGCTGAGTCTGTTCACCAGGTAGTTGTCCTGGCCCGGGAGGTAGACTGCTTGAGGAAGCATGCCATCGCACACTGCAAAACAGAGGAGGGCTACAGCCTCCTGGCAGAGGGAGTACAAGCCTGTGGCCCCCTGTTTGTTTTTACAGAATGTTGCAACCTGGTTGTCCGTCTGGACCAGCTCAGGTCTGTTCCGCAGGAGGCAGCGGAATGCACGTCGGGGAAGGGATACCGCCCGGAGTTCCAGGAGGTTGATCTGTAGTAGAGACTTCTCCCTGGGACCATCAACCCTGAGTGTGGTGAACTCCGCAGTGAGCTTCCCAGCCCCAGAGAGAAGCATATGTGTTCAGAGTACTCTGCGGTGGGGGCGCCTGGAAGGGCATTCCTGCCTGGAGGCAGCCCAGGTTTTGCCACCAGTGGAGAAATCTCGCCAGCTGGCAGAAGACTCTGACCCTGGTCCTGGAGCCAGCCCGTGGCCTGGGTCCACTGAGAACGCAGGCACCACTGGGCTGTCCGTGTGTGCAGGCGGGCTAGGGGTGTGACATGGACCCCTAGCCCGCCTGCACATGTGTCAGCAGCTGATGGAGGAGAAGGTGAGCTGGCACTGTTCTGTGGTGCTGGACCTCCCCTTCCAGCTGTTTAAGGTGTTCTGTCCAGTCCTGAGGGAGGAGGATTCTGGCCCACACTGTGTCCAGCTGAGCACCGATGAACTCTAGGTCTTGCACCGGGAAGAGATGTGATGTGATTTGGGGTAGCTGATGACAAACCCCAAGTGCTGTAGGACGAGGATGGTACGTTCTGTGCCCTGACTGGCCTCTGTGGCTGTGCCTCCGATGAGCCAGTCGTCCAAGTAGGAGGAAGACGAACACTCCCTTGTAGTTGCAGATGGGCGGCTACCACTGCTAGGCACTTTGTGAACACTCTTGGGGAGAAGACCAGGCCCAAGGAAGTACCCTGTATTGGTAGTGGCCTCCCCCTACCATGAATCTCAGGTATTGCTGGTGAGATGGGTGGACCAGGATGTGGGTGTAGGCATCCTTTAGGTCCAAGGAGCAAAGCCAGTCTCGCTGGTGGAGTAGGGCAGCAGTGTCCCCAAGGGAGAGCATTTTGAACTTCTCCCTCACCAGCAACTTGTTCAGGTCTTGGAAGTCCAGGATGGGCCCGAGACCCCCGGTTCTTTTGGGGACAAGAAAGTACCATGAGTAGAAGCCCCTGCCCCAGAGGTGCTGGGGAACAGGTTCTACTGCTTTGTCCCTTAGTAGACCTGCTAGCTCTGAGAACAAGAGGGCCTGGTGAAGGAGAGGTCGAACTGGCTCTCCTGGAAAATGCCCCAGAGGTACCCCTCCTTCATCACCTGGAGCGCCCACTGGTCTGAGGTGACCTTGGGCCCCCTGTGGGTGATGAATGCCAGGCAGCCCCCTGTGGGCCGGTGAGGATCTCCCAGGGGGAGGGAGGCCCTGCCCTGGGAGTCAAAAGCTCCTACCAGATTGAACCAGAACTAGTGTCTGGTTTGAGAGTCTTTGGCTTCCTGGGTCCCTGTCCCTGGCCCTTGTGCTGGGATCCCTGCTGCTGCTGGCTTGGGAAGGGCTTGGCAGTGGTGACTGATAGAAAGGGCCCTTCTTCCTCAAGAAATTTGGCCTTTTCCTTGAGTTTTTTTTTTTTTTACAGGGAAGGGTAGAGGTCTTCTTTGAAAGCCTCTGCCTAGACACCACCTTGGCCTCAATCTCGGCCGCCTTATCAGCCATCGGTTTCCCAAACGGGTTCTTCCCGGTGCAGAGGACATCCAGCATCTTTTCCTGGACCCACTGCTTGAGGTCTGAGGTCTGCAGCCAGGCCTGGTGCCAAGCACCAATGCCTGCAACTGCTGCCCAGGCTGTTGCCTCAAACTATCATAGGTGGCCCGGGACAGGAACTTAGAATAGTCACAGATGGTAGCCACCAAGGACTGGAACCGTTGCAGAGGTTCCCCTGAGTCCTGCTGAGAAAACAGCAAGCTCCTGAATGAGGCTCTTAAGACACATCCTATGTAGAGCTCATAGGTTTATATCCAGCAGCCCAGTACGGAAACACTTGCGACCTACGGCATCAAGGATTCTGGCCTCTCTACCCAGAGGTACAGAAGAATAAGTCTTCTGGCTCTTGAGCTTTTGCATCGAAGACTCCACCACCATGGAATTCTGGGGAAGTTGGGCCTTCTGGAAGCCTGGACTCCTCTTGACGCAGTAGATGGCGTTGAGGTGTCAGCTGACCACTGGCACCAAGGCTTGGGTCTCCTGCATCCGTAGGAGCAGCTGTTCAAGGATGGTTACATCGGCACCAACAGAGCCTCTTTTGGCAGAGACTCCTACAGGAGGATCTCCAGTTCTTCAGTGCGCGGGTCCTCCTCAGACTCAGTCGGGACTGAGAAGGCTCGGACCATGTCCCAAAGTCTTGGAATGCCACATTCTCGGGTGGGGAATGGTGTCAGAGTTCTGGGGAAGATGGCTAGCCAGGGAGGACTGGACACCAGAGAATCTGGACTGGGACCTCTATCAGTGCTGAGGGCTAGCCCAAGGCTTATAGCACTCGGGACCCAGCTCAATGCTCAGGGATGCCACCGCAGTTGGGGGCCTGGTTGTCGGGGCAGATTATGCGGACGAACCCGACATCACCTGCTGCATGGTCAGGATGGCAGATACTCTGTTCCAGGACTGCCATTTTGGCCTCGATGCCAGAAGGATCCACAACTTTCGGCGCAGGCACCAAGGGTTTTGGGCCTGGTGCCAGCACTCTAGTGAGTGCATCCTCAACGAGAACAGTGGTCTCGGGGAGCCTTGTGTGGTCACCACTGCCCAAGGACTCCTTCCTAGAGACCTTGAGGGGAGGGGGGGCACTGCTCGGAGTCGCCCAAGTCCTTCTGCTGGACCTTACCAGGTTTCCCTGGTGGAACCTAGACTGACTGAGGATTTTTTTTCTTTTTTTCTTGCCAGGATTCGGTGTCTTTCCAGAGGAGCCGCCGCCGTGGGACTCCGAAGATGCCCAGGTCTCACAGGTGGTGCTCGGCTTTTGGCTCAGTGTCAGGGAAGTAGGGGCTGAGCCAGACTGCGAGAACATATTCTCCTGCAACTCCGACCTTTCCCTGTTGGTCTGAGTCATCATGGCCTGACACAGGTCGCAAGAGGTACAGTCGTAGTCCAGGTCAAGGCAGTGCAAGCAGCAGTCATAGGTGTCAGTGTCAGACATAATTGGACTGCAACAATCACACTTTTTAAAGCCACCGAGACACATGGTAGTTAACACCCGGACAGGGTCAATGACCACTGGTTGAAAAAGAGCACAAAAACCAGTTGAGGCAGACCTCGATGAAAAAAAGAAAGGGAGCCGAGAGCAGCACCGGGGATGGCACCAGCTCAAGGTAGGAAGAGGAACCGGTATGCAAACTGGATAAGGATAATTTTTAATGGAATTTCTTTTTCGGGGAAACAGGATGTGTCCCTGTTGGGCTCCATGGAAAAAAGGAGACTGAGCAAGATAGCACCCTTGGCCGGTAAGGAGACCATGCATGCGTGGTAGCATTTCCAAAGGATTTCTTTGAAAGCTGGGGAAATGCTCTGCGCGGGCTCCGTCAGCACTGACGTCACCTATGTGTGAGGACTGACTTCCTGCTTGTTCCTGTAGAATTGTAATTGCCATATTAGTCCACTTGGATAGTACAAATAAAGGTCAACAAGCACATTGTAGGCGATACCTTTTTAATGGACTAACTTAAAATATTTTTAACATATTTTCAAGAGTTATATTCTCTTCATCCGATCTATGATGGCATAATGCAGTTATGCTGAATTTAACTCAGCATCTATGTTCTGGGTAGTTTGCATATGCCATTACATATCAAAGCAAATTGTGGAATACAGTGACAATTATGCAGGTCCTATCTGATCTTAGCTAGTCTGCATCTGCACCATTTTACAATGAAATGCATAGGTTTGGAGGAAATTACCACGTTGCACTGTGATTTTTTTTTGTCAGGTAATGTGTGAGGAAACCAAAGTCTCTATTCAGTCCCCTTTTCTCAGTGTTGAAAAACTTGTTTAATTTCAAATGTTTTCCTGACATGTACAGTTATGGTCAACGTTATTGGCACCTTTGCAGTTCAAAACCTTAATATCTAATATCTCCTAAAAAAAAGAAGCCAGTGAAATGGCTTTGGACTTCATATGCACACATAATAGAATCAAATAAATCAAGACCAATTAACAATAGTATAAGAACCGAGACATTGCCAGGACATGATTATTCCAACTATCAAGGGCAATAAATACTATCCTTCTATTACCTATTTTTTGTCGGAACTAGCACCATGAAGATAAAAACATCTTCTCGTGGTTCAATGTTCCTTTTTATTCTTTATATAGGGACGCAACCCTAAACAATCTCTAAGGAGTATATAACCCCCTCAGTTCAACCAACCGGTAAGAAATTAATCATAGAAATTAATCAAATTATTTTCACTTAGCTGTGCAGGAGTTTCTCTTCAAAACGAAGCTTGGAGTTAACGTTATGCAGAGCTCAAAATTCATAACGTAAAGGTTCTTTCAAGTAGCCCGCAGCGTCTAGTTAATCCACCACCGTATTCACTGCTGATTTTATCAGCTGATATCCAGTTTTCAAAAAACGCCGTCAAACTGCAATGGTAACTCCTTAAAAATCTTCCTCTCCTGCCATACTCAGCCAATAATATTTCTTTAAAGTGCAACAGTCCATAGTAGAATTAGTGACCCAACGTTGTGTTTCGAGCCATAGATCCTTGAAGAAGAGCCAGGAGGATCTATCAAGCCATAGATCCTCCTGGCTCTTCAAGGATCTATGGCTCGAAACACAACGTTGGGTCACTAATTCTACTATGGACTGTTGGGTCCTCCAGTAGGTCAATGACCCAAAACATACATCCAAACGTGCAAAAGAATGGCTTAAAAGGAAAAATGGATTGTTTAAACTGGCCAGCAATGAGTCCTGATCATAATCCAATAAAGAACCTTTGGAAAAAGAGCTGAAATCTGCCATTGATAAAAGAAATCCTGGAAACATTTATGAGCTGGAACAAATCACAGTTGAAGAGTGGGAGAAACTACCAGCAGACAGATGTACAAAACTTATAGATGGCCGCAAGAAATGTTTGAAGGCTGTCATCACTGCCTTGGGCTACGACATCAAATATTAGTGAAGGTTATCATTAATCCTGTCCAGGTCATAGTTTTTTTCTCAGAAATTGCTACTTCTAAGTTGCACAGACATCTTTTTTGTTGTATACTTTTGAACATACTATTAAAATAGTATGACATACAGTTGGACTATTTCTTATTATTTCTCAAGATATAGTACACAACATACCTAAAATGCAAGGGTGTCAATGTTGATAACTGTATGTTAATGAAATTCCCTTTTTAGGACCTTACCAGTGAGGTCATTAAGGGAGTGATTTTCCTTTGAGAAGTGTTCCCCCACCAGGATGATGTTCTGTGTTTCTCTGTAGCACTTTATGGTGTGTCTATGAAGGTTATAGCATGTCCTAAGCTTCTGGCTTGTTTCTTCAATGTAACACCCTTCTTCGCATCTTTTGTATTGGATCATATATGCTACATTCATAGAGGAGCATAAATGTGAGTCTTCTATTTTGAATGTGTTTCCCATGTGGGTAGTTATAGGGTCCTGCCCAGCAGAAAAAGGAGGCGAGAGTGCTTTGTGTAAGTTTTGGGTGAAACTTCATTTGGAGTACTGTGTGCAATTCTGGAGACCACACCTTCAAAAGGATATAAACAAGATGGAGTCAGTGGGAAGGATGGCTGCCAAATAGTAGTGGGCTTCATCATAAGGCATAAGGGAACAGAGATCTCAATATGTATACTTTAGAAGAAAGGACACGAAACAGAGAAATATAAAATAGACATTTAAATACCTCCATGACAAATTCATAGAAGGAGAGCCTCTTTCAATTGAAGGAAAGCTCTGCAACGAGAGCATAGGATGAAGGTGAAAAGAGAAATATTCCCACAAATTACTTCACAGTCTATTTACAGAAAGAGAGGTACATGCATGGAATAGTCTCACAGTAGAGGTAGAAGAGACAGAAAAACTATCTGAATTCAAGAAAGCATGGAACAAACAAAGAAGAACTCTAAAGGAAAAAAAAGGAACTGTGGAGCTTAGTAGTTGGTATGGGAGGGAGACTGGATAGGCCGTATGATCTTTACCTGCCTCATGTTTCTATGTGATATGTGTTGGCATAACTTGCACCTTGCATTTTTGCAGGGTTTTGTGCCATTTTCTTCCATTTGGGATTCTGTTTGGAGTTTACTCGTTCAGACTATGTTCCAGTTTTGACAGATTTAAAGAGATGGGGGGAGGATAAGGGATTTTGGCAGTTCAATGAAACCCTATTAAGGAACAGAGAGGTGGTGGGAGGATTTAAAGAATGGCATAAAGGAGTATCTGGAGATCAAAGGTACTGGTGAGCCAGGACTGAGAATTTTGTGTGATGCTATGTTGGGGGCAAGGACAAAGCAGGAGAGAGAGACTGACTTGAGTGTCTGGAAAAGCTGAGACAGCTTGGAGAGGCACATGTTTATGACATCAGCACAGAGTTGAGTAGAGCACATAGAATAAGGAGGAGATTTTAAAAAATTCAGCTAAAGGAAATAACATTTTCCATTAGCTAAAACGAAGCAAAGGTTCCATGAAATGGGAAACAAACCAAGGAGGCTACTGGTTAGGAAACTTAGAGTATCAGTCACCGATGTGCAGAAAATTAAAGGAGCAGGAGCATAGTGATGCAGATATTAGAAGGCAATGTTTTCAGTTTTGTTAACAACTAGAGAGGGGAGATGCAAGATGAGGACTTGGACAAGTATTTGACAAATTTACATTTGCTGGTCTTATCTCCAGAATTTAAAGAGAGCCTATGCTCAAGGACCTTCTGGGGGGAAAAGCACTGGGGATGGATGAGCCAACAAGAATTTATTTAAAAAAATTGCACAGGAAAAGTACTCAGAATAATGACAGATCTGTTTACTGATCTCCTTTGGGTGGGAGCCTGGCCAGGTCTAAGAGATGCACCAGGATTACCATATTGCCTAAGACAGGAAAGGATCCTTCACTATGTGGTCATAAGAAAGCACAGTTACTTACCTGTAACAGGTGATCTCTGGGAACAGCAGGAATAAGTCTTCACATATGGCTATCGTCGGTACCGACGGAGCCTGCGTGGGAATGCTCCCCAGCGTCCAGTAAGAAAGCTTTTGGGAGCATCCCACAGCACCTGTGCGCTGCCTTCCCGCCTTTCCTAACCGCCTCTCTCCAGTTCGAGTTTTAAAGCTGAGACAAAGAGAGAGAGAGAAAAGGAAAGATAGAGAGATACAACTCCTAGGGGTTGTGAAGACTTATTCCTGCTGTTCCCAGAGATCACCTGTTACAGGTAAGTAACTGTGCTATATCCAGGAACAAGCAGGAATGAGTCTTCACATATGGGGACTCCCCAGCTAGAGATGCCAGGGAGATCTGCAAAGTTGTGAGTCCCTGAGAAGGGCTCTACCTGCACCCATGGACCTCGGGCATCCAACCAGGGATGGGGGGTAGGAGTTGATTAGGTATGGAACAGGTGTTTGAGAACAGCCTGACCAAAAAGGCATCCCGGCGGGAGTCCTTGTCCAAGCAGTAATGGGCTGTAAAAGTATGAACCAAGGCCCAGGTGGCCGCTCAACAGATTTGGTCGATGGACACAGAGTTTAGATGAGCCATAGAGGCTGCCATGGCCCTCACATTGTGAGCTGTGACATGGCCCTCCAGAGAAAGGTTCTTACTCTGGTAGGCGAAGGAAATACACTCAGCAATCCAATTGGACAGAGTTCTCTTAGAGACTGGAAGTCCTAAGTGAGAGGGATCAAAAGCAACAAAGAGTTGAGAGGACTTTCTATGTTGCTGTGTCCTTTGTAAGGAGAAAGCAAGTGCCCTCTTACAATCCAGGGTATGAAGATTCCTCTGTCCTTGATGCATGAGGTCCTGGAAAAAAGACAGGTAAATACACCTCCTGGTTCAGATGAAAAGGTGAGACCACTTTAGGCATAAAGTGTGCATTAGTCCTGAGGACTACCTTGTCATGATGGAACCTTGTATAAGGAGGATTAGCCACCAAGGCTTGCAGCTCACTGATATGGCAAGCTGAGGTGAATGCAATGAGAAAAATAACCTTTCAGGAAAGGAATTTCAAGGAGGTAGTGGCTAAGGGTTCAAAGGGTGGCTTCTTAAGTTGGCCAAGAACCAAATTCAAATCCCATGCCACTGGAGGTAGTCTAATGGGAGGTTTAGTTAAAAAAAGGCCTCTCATGAATCTTGCAATAAGAGGATGAGAGGAAATTGGTTGTCCATTGAGAGGCTTAAGGTATGCTGCAATAGCACTCAAATGGACTCTTACTGAATTCGTTTTAAGACCTGCATGGGATAAATGCAGCAAATACTCTAGTATTCTAGATACATTTGCCCCACTTGATGAACATCAATACGGTTTTCGCCCTTATCATGGCGTAGAAACCCTACTCATTACACTTCTTGACACTCTTAATAAAGGTCTAGACAATCCTAAACATGCATTCCTTATGGTTTTCCTTGATATATCAGCTGCATTTGACAGCATCAACCACAACATACTTATCTCAAGACTTAAACAAATAGGATTGCTAAAAACCACACTCGAATGGTTTAAATCATACATATCCGATCGTTCACAATATGTTCAGTTTAACCAATTTTCATCATCCCCTTTCCCTCAAGAACAAGGTGTACCCCAAGGCTCAGCTCTGTCTGCTTTATTATTTAACATATACCTCCAACCAATATGCTCCATATTCAAAAAATACAAAATTAATTATTCTATATATGCAGACGACATTATGTTATTCTCCGAGTTTAATGTAATTAACCCAAACCACAACAATATAATAAACTGTCTAACAGAAACTGAAAAATGGCTTTTTTCAAACAATCTAACTATTAACATAAAAAAAACTGAAGTCCTGATTGCAACAAAAAACACAAAATATACTCCCCCAGCTAACATTAATATCCTCAATGCGACTCTACCAATAAAAGAAGAAATAAAATATTTAGGAGTTATCATTGACAAAACGCTCAGTTTTACAACACACATCAAGAAATTAACAAAAACAATCTATTACAAATTGCGTTCTATCCAACAACTAAGACCACTATTACAAGACGATGACTTTAGAACTGTTACTCAAGCCTTGATCATACCGCATTTTGATTTTTGTAATAGCATACTACATGGTATAACCAAGAAGAACATCAAAATTTTACAATTGGCCCAAAATGTAACAGCTAGAGTTATACTTAAAGCCAAACTATCAGACCATATTACCCCTATTCTATTCACACTACACTGGTTACCTATTTTCAGTAGAATTCAATATAAAATACTATTAACCACTTTCAAAATAATTAATAATATTGCCCCATCATACTTAACCACCCTCCTTCACAGCCCACCCAAAAATAGGATAAGACGGAGAAAAAACCTCAACACCTTAGCAGTCCCAGATATAATAAGAAAATCTAAACACTCAACAAGTAACAGTGCCTTTTCACTAGTTGCTCCGATACTGTGGAACAATCTACCAGACCAACTAAGAGAAACAAAAGATCTTCTAACATTCAGGAAAACACTAAAAACCCATCTATTCACACAATACTATACCAATGGAGAAACAGGTATAGCCTCTCAACCTCCATAAACTGAATCAATTACTCTCTCCAATCATACATCTTAATCTGAATCAACTATAACTTCAAATGATATAAGTATTCTTCGCACATTAGTATAATTATTAAAGTAAACTATTATTTGTAATATAGTTCAATATTGTTATGTATATTGTAATACATTTATACTAGTATCTGCATTACAATACCTGTAATAATGTAATCTAGTTCATAAAGTTCTGAATTATATGTATTGATATTTGATTTGTTATAATGTAAAATGTTCCTAGTTATACTGTAATACCTAGTCCTTAAAGTTCAATGTACCTGTTCTATTTGTTATAATGTAAACCGCTGCTGATCCTTGGAAGCAGCGGTATATAAAAGCTGTCCAAATAAATAAAATAAAATAAATAAATAGTAAAGAACTCAGAGGAATTGCAAGAGGGTTAAGACCATTCTCTGCACAAAAAATGGTAAACCTTTTCCATTTAAAAGCATAGGAACGTCTAGTGGAAGGCTTTCTGGAAGCATGAAGGATATCCTTCACTTGCTGAGACAGATGCCAATCTTGAAGGTCTAGGCCTTCAGCAACCAGGCTCTGAGATGACGAGACTAGGGACTTGGGTGCCATAACGTTCCCTCCTCCTGGGACAGGAGGTCTGGAGCAGATCCCAAGTCCAGGGAGGGAGCTTGAGAGAGATGAAGAAGTAGAGGGTACCACACTTGGCGTGGCCAACGTGGAGCTATGAGGATCATAGACCCCTTGTCTCTCTGAAGCTTGAACAGTGTCTTGGAAATTAGGGGAATGGGTGGAAAGGCATAGAGGAATTCTTGACCCGGTGGAGGAGGAAAGCATCCCTGGCCTGAACTCCCTGACACGGAATCCTGGAACAGAACCGGGGAAGTTTGGCATTCCACAGACTTGCCAACAGGTCTATGTCTGGGGTTCCCCAAATTCAAAAGATCCTGGCTATCTGGTCCCCTTGGAGGGACCATTTGTATGGAAGCAGAACTCGACTGAGTCTGTCTGCCCAAGAGTTTTGAACCCCTGGAAGATACACTGCCATGAGATGAATCTGATGCTCTCTGGCGAAGGCCCACAATCTCAAAGCTTCGTTGCAAAGCGACAGAGCCTGTCCCGCCCTGCTTGTTCATGTAGAACATGGCTACTTGGTTGTCCGTATGGATGAGGACTGTCTTGTAGCTGAGCAGGGTGTGGAAGACTCAGAGCTAGAAGAATTGCTCTGAGCTCTAAGAGGTTGATAAGTAGAGATGTCTCCTATGAAGACCAGATGCCCTGGGTGGAGAGATCTTGTAGATGAGCTCCCCAACCCTTTGGGGAGGCATCTGTTGTGAGGGTTGCTTGGGGTAGCAACTGTTGAAAGGGGGACCCCAGCAACAGATTTTGAGTGGACTTCCACCACTGGAGGGACCAAAGGAGGCGACTGGAGGTTGCTATTTTGTCTGACAGGCACCCTGATGCCTGGGTCCATTGGGTGGACAGAGTCCACTGAGCTGCCCTAATGTGAAGGCGAGCGTAAGGAACCACATGCACGGTGGATGCCATGTGGCCTAACAGTTGTAACATCTCTCGAGCAGTTAAATGGGATTTTAACTGAATTTGAGAAGCTAACTGCACCAAGCGTAGGCAACGGGCCTGGGGAAGATAGGCCCTTGCAGTTGTGGTATCTAGCAAGGCCCCTATGAACTCCAATGACCGAGTAGGGGTGAGTTGTGATTTTGGGATGTTTATTACAAGTCCCAGATACTGAAGAACACGCCTTGTGCAGGCTAGGGAAATCTGGGCCTCTGACTGAGATGGTGCTCGGATGAGCCAGTCGTCCAGATATGGGAATACAAATATTCCTAGAGTGCGTAGAAATGCAGCTACTACTGCCATGCATTTTGTGAACACTCTTGGAGCAGAGGCCAGACTGAAAGGAAGCACTCTGTATTGATACTGCTTTCACTGATAAAGGAACCGAAGGAACCTTCTGTGTGTTGGATGGATGAGGACATGGGTGTATGCATCCTTGAGATCTAGAGAACAAAGCCAATCCTGACTCTGACGGTATGGAAGGAGAGCACCGAGAGAAATCATCTTGAATTTCTCCTTGCACAGAAACTTGTTCAATTCTCTGAGATCTAATATGGGTCTGTAGCCCCCTGTTTTCTTTGGAATAAGAAAATAGGGGGAGAAGAACCCTGAACCCTGTTGAAGAGGTACTTCTTCTATTGCCCTTTGGGCAAGAAGGGTAGCAATCTCCTGACCCAGAAGGTCGAGGAGAGATGTTGGAGAATTGAACTGTCTCACCATAGTGTGAGGAGGAAGGTTTAAGAAATGAAGCTTGTACCCCTCCCTTATGATGGGGAGGGTCCATTGCTCTGCTGTGATTTGTTCCCATCTGGGAGCAAAATGAGCTAACCTGCCTGGAATGGTGAGAGGCTCTGGTTCTTCTAGAGCCAGAAAGGCTAAGTTCTCTAGTTGTAAGTCAAAGGCCCTGAGGAGGCTGAGACTGTTGGGCCGTAGCAGTCCTTGCAGCCTTAGGTTTGGCTTGTTTAGGTTGTTGCTGATGCTTTGCAGCAAAACGACCTGTAGAATATGCCTGGAGACCATAACCAGGATAATATTTCCCTTTTTTGGGAAAGAAAGTCTTTTTGAATAACCTTTTTCTAGCAGGAGCAGAAGTAGACTTTGAAAGTCTATCTAAGGCAGAATTTTCAGCATCCATCTGAGTGGCCTTTGCTTGCCAATCCTTACCAAAAAGGTTTTCACCTGTACAAGGAAGATTTCCTAATCCATCCTGGACCCAGAGTTCCAAATCAGAAGCTTGCAACCAAGCAAGTCTGCGTGCACCTATGGCAATAGCCGAGGCTCTGCTGGCACACTCAAAAGAGTCAAAGGCTGCACGGTTGGAGAATTTGGAAACATCCTGGGCATGTTTAAGCCAGGTGAGAAACTCTTCCCTTTTATCTTCTGAGATAAAAGGAGATAAAGTTAGCAGATCTGTAACTTCTTTTAGAAACATCCCCATATAGAGACTATAGGAGTTGATTCTGGCAGTAAGCATATTGGCCTGGAAAATTCTCCTGCCAAAAGCATCTAAGGTTCTGCATTCTCTTCCTGGAGGATTAGATGAGTGTCTTTTTGCACTCTATCTTTTTCATAGCAGACTCCACCACAACAGAGTGGTGAGGAAGCTGAGTCTTATGAAAGCCAGGACAAGGAGGAACACGGTACATGGTGTCCAACCTGCGAGAATGAGGGGAAGTAGTAAGAGGTGTCTCCCATATGCCCAACATGTGATCATAAAGGATCTCATGAATTGGTGAAGTAGCTGCCTCTTTAGATATTTTACAATATCCTAAGGCTCCTAATTTCTTGGCTCTAGGCTCTGGTTCAGGGGCCACTGAAATAGAGGCCCCTGGCCACTTCCCTAATGAAGTCTTGAAAAGACAAGTTTTCTGGAGGAGACATTCTTCTTTTTGGAGAAGAGGGCTCCTGAGGAAGGAGTACCGATGCCTCGACAGACGCCTCTGATTCATCCAAGTCCTCGGAGGAATCGAAGTATCGCCTGTCTGGATGCTCTTGCAGAGCCCGATACGCATACCGAGTGGTATCGACATCGGGAGTGATCGGTACCGATTCGGTACCGATGGGCATCACAGGACAGGGTACCGCTGCAGTCAACACCGAAGCCGATGTCGATGCAATCAGTACCGCCAACGGAGTTTGTTGCGGTACCGGAGGCGTCGCAGCTTGTATGAATGCCGTGATGGCACGCTGCATGGTCAGAATATTCTGACCCCTCAACGCAACCAATGTCTGGATGTCGGTACCAGTGGAGACCACCGGTAGCCCAGAACATGGCAACAGGTGATCGGTCGAGGCCACGCCATCGATATCAACCTGTGACCCCATAGATGAAACTTTGGTAGCCGGAGCCTCCCGCCGGGGTAATTTTGCCGGTGCAGGATCCTCGAGGGCAAGCCCGGAGGCATCTCGATACTTAGAGGGTGATCTACCCTTCGAGGACCGGCTGGACTTATGTTTGGTTACCTGAGATCCATGGGAGGAAGACGAAGCCCTGGAAGATGTCAATGCCACCGAAGCTGCATCAGAGGGAAACAGGATACTGAGCTTTGCCGCTCGATTCTGTCGACCTCTTTTAGACATCATGGAACAGGACTCACAATCGGTGATGGAGTGGTCAGGACCCAAACATTTTAGACACCAGTCATGGGTGTCGGTGATAGAAAGAGTACCGCTGCACTTTGTGCACTTTTTAAACCCGGAAGCGGGCTTTTCCATGAGGAAAAATCTTCTAGGTCCAAGGCCCAAAAGAAAAAATTGCACAGAAGTGGGAAAGGAGAAATTAGACCTTACCTGCTAATTGTCTTCCCTTGAGTACTCTCCGGGCCAGTCCAGGTACAGTTGGGTAGTCAATCCCTTCCAGCAGCTGAGGACTGAAAGCTCCAAGTTTTACTGACAGCTCCCATAGCTCCCCCTGCTGTTAGGAAGCCAGTCACTTATTGTCAAAGCAGCGAAGCAAACACAGGGACTAGCTATCCGAAACAAAAAGAACGGCAACCCCCGAAAAAGAAACCACTAGAAAAGAAAAAAAAAACAAAACTCAAGCACAACCACGTACCCCCTAGACCTCCACCATCTGCGTCTGGAAGAGAGGCCGAGCTCACCGACGCTGAACCAACCCGAGTGAGGGTATTCGGCACGCCTTGCAGCATCGTGTAAAGCGTTTTTTTGGGGGGGTTTTGTTAGTTTTTCTGGATTGATTCTCTTGTTCTCTCTCTTAATCCCGGAGAGCTCCCAACCTAACGGGAAACCCCCAATATCCTCGTCCAAAAAGTCCGTTCGAGTGCCGCAACCGCGCAAAACCCGAAAGAACACAGTCAAACCACCAAACTACTGTTCGAAGCGCTGCTCGCAGATCCCTCGGGCGGGACCTGGACTGGCCCGGAGAGTACTCAAGGAAAGACAATTAGCAGGTAAGGTCTAATTTCTCCTTCCTCTTAGTCTCTCCGGGCCAGTCCAGGTACAGTTGGGCAGTACCAAAGCAGTACCTAAACGGAGGGGGGGGGGGGGGACAGCTGCGAGCCCCGCTACAATGGCCGAAGCTCCAACCCTGGCATCCGCCTATGCATGCACAGCCAACCTATAATGCTTCGCGAACGTATGTAAGGTAGACCAGGATGCCGCTCTAGAGATATCTGCTGGCGGCGTGAACGCCAACTCAGCCCAAGACGTTACCTGAGCCCGCATTGAATGAGCCCTGAGATCCAGCGGAGGCGATCTGCCCTGTACCACATAAGCCTCCGAAATCGCCCGCTTCACCTAGCGAGCTATAGACGTCTTGGAAGCCGCCTTCTACTTGCGCGGCCCCCCAAACAGAACAAACAAAACGATCTGACTGCCGAAACGGCTGCGCCCGTCGCAAATACTTTCGTAACACACGACTTATATCCAACTTATGCAGAGCGCGATCCCACGTACTGTCCCCCTGTGCCCGAAAGGTGGGAAGCGAAACGGACTGATTCATATGAAACCCCGAGACCACTTTCGGAAAAAACAAAGGCACGGGCCGTAAGACTACTTTCTCCTCCGAAAAATGCAGGTACGGCTCCCTACAGGAGAGAGCCTGCAAATCAGACAGACGCCGAGCAGAACACAAGGCGACTAGGAAGGCCGTCTCCCAAGACAATGCACGCAGATCTGCGGACGCACTGGACTCAAAATACGGCCCTGTCAAGGCATCGAGCACCAAGTTCAAATCCCACGGCGGAACCACGCACCGAAGCGGAGGCCGGATTTGCTGGACCGCCCTGAGGAATCTCCGTACATCCGGATGCGACGAGAGAGAGCGCCTGCGCACTGTCCCCCGAAAACATGCGAGAGCCGCGAGATGTACCTTTAGGGTATTTAGAGCGAGACCCTTCTCAAGACCGCACTGAAGAAACGCCAACACGTGCGGCAATTCTGCAGCCTCCGGCTGAACGCCCCTGTCTTTGGACCACGCTTCAAATACACGCCAAACGCGAACATACGCCAAAGTCGTCGAGCGCCTCCTAGATTGTAGCAGCGTCTCGATCTCAGCTCCGGAGTAACCACTCCACTGCAATCGTTGCCTCTCAAGAGCCAAGCCGTAAGTAAGAATCGAGCCACCTGAGGCATGAGCACTGGACCTTGACTCAAGAGATTGAGCCGCCCCGGTAACCTCCAAGGAGGCTCCACAAGCAGTCTCACCAGATCCGCATACCAAGGACGCCGGGGCCAATCCGGAGCAATGAGGATCACCCTGCCGGTGTACCTGGAGATTCTGCGAACAACTCTCCCTATCAAAGGCCACGGAGGAAACACATACAGGAGAAGGTTCTTCGGCCAGGGCTGGACCAGCCCGTCGAGACCTTCCGACATGTGCTCCCTGCGCCGGCTGAAGAACCGAGGTGCCTTGGCATTGGCCTGGGTAGCCATGAGATCTATGATCGGCTGCCCCCAGCGGAGCGTGAGCTCGTGAAAAATTGCCCAGTTTAGTTCCCATTCGCCGGGATCCAGGCGACGGCGACTGAGATAATCCGCCTGAACGTTGTCCTTCCCTGCCACATGAGCAGCTGAGAGCGCCTCGAGGTGCAGTTCCGCGCATTGTAGCAAGGACTGACTTTCCAGCAGCAACATCGGACTGGCTGTGCCTCCTTGCTTGTTGATGTAGGCCACCGTTACTAGGTTGTCGGAAAACACTCGCACAGCACACCTTTCGAGAAAGCGTGAAAAGGCCAGAAGCGCCAAACAAACCGCTCGAAGCTCCAAGCGATTGATTGACCAAGTGCTCTCTTCCACCGTCCAGGTCCCCTGCGCCACCTGAGCCAGACAACGAGCCCCCCAACCAGAAAGACTGGCATCCGTTGTGACCAAATCCCACTCCGGATCTGCTAGCGGAACTCCTGCCTGAAGGTGCGCTGGAACCTGCCACCACTGCAGGCCGTCCCAAACATCCTTGGGGCACGGCAGCCTTTGCGACATGGAGTGAACCTGAGGCGACCACTGGGAGAGCAAGGCCTGCTGAAGCGGACGCATGTGAGCTCTTGCCCAAGGCACCAGATCCAGCGCCGTGGCCATGGACCCCAACAATTGCAAATACCTCCACGCCGGAGCCAACTGACATCGGAAGGCCGTCACCTGGGACACAATCCTTTACGTCCTGTCCGACGGAAGCCGAACCTCTCCTCTCTTCGTGTCGAACAAAGCTCCGAGGTAAGTCAGGGTCTGCACCGGCTTAAGCTGACTCTTTGCCTGGTTGATGACCCAACCTAGGTGCTCCAGAAACTGCACCACACGAGCGGTTGCCACCACGGACTCTCCGTGAGACCCTGCACGAATTAGCCAATCGTCTAAGTAGGGATGTACCTGAATCCCCTCTGCGCAAAGCTGCCACCACCACGACCATCACCTTGGTGAAGGTACGGGGCGCGGTGGCCAGGCCGAACGGTAAGGCCCGAAATTGAAAATGCCCCATGGGGACCGCAAACCGCAGGAACGTTTGATGTTCCGCGCGTATGGGGGATGTGGAGATAAGCCTCCGTGAGATCTATTGAGGCAAGCCACTCCCCCGGCTTCACCGCCCGAATAACCGAACATAGGGTCTCCATCTGAAAATGCGGAACTCGTAAGCATCTGTTGACGTGCTTGAGGTCTAGAATAGGTCGAAAGGAGCCCTCCTTCTTGGGCACTACAAAATAAATCGAGTATCGACCTAAACCGTACTGGTCGAGAGGCACCGGTACCACAGCTCGCAGGAGAAGCAAACACTGTAGAGTGCTCGAGATAGCCTCCCCCTTGGACTGCGAACCACAAGGGGACCGGACGAAGGCATCCGCCAGAGAGTAGTGAACTTGAGCGCATAGCCGTCACGGATGATCTCTAGAACCCAGAGATCGGACGTGATGGCGGTCCAGGCAGAGAGAGAGAAAGCCCTGCAAACGTCCTCCGATCGGGATCTCCACCTGGACCGGCCTCGCTTCATTGCGATTTCTTAGCAGAGGCTTGCTGGGTGCTAAAGAACCCCCTACCAAAGCCTCTGGCTCCACGAAAGGAGTGACCTCTAGAAGGAAAACGACCCCTCGGGTAAGGAGCAAACCAAGACCCCCGGAATCGACGGACTTCTCTGCCGTGACCTCTCTGCATGGTACCCGCCTTGGCCCCCCGAGGCCTATCTTCCGGCAAACGACCCCCTTTGGGGTCGCCCAAATCCTTAACGATCTTCTCCAACGCTTCCCCAAAAAGGAGCTTGCCCTTGTACGGGAGCTTACTGAGGCAGGACTTTGATGAGGAATTCGCTGCCCAATTGCGAAGCCAGAGAAAACGCCTAGCCGCAATAACCAAAGCCATAGATTTCGCAGAAATCCAAATTAGATCATAGAAGGAGTCAGTGAGGTAAGCAGCCGCTGGTTCGAGCTTGGCACCTTCCGGAGACTCCTCTTCCGGTTTCCCAGAACCGTGCTCCCCTTGAATCCATCGTATAGAGGCTCTGGAGACGTAAGCCCCACAAAAGGAAGCCTGTAACGCCAATGCACTAGCGTCAAATGCCTGTTCCAGGAGAACCTCTAATCTTCTATCCTGAAGATTCTTAAGAGCCGTACCTCCCTCTACCGGAATCGTGGTCTTCTTAGTGACCGTGAACACCAGCGCATCGACCTTAGGCATCTTTAGCAATTCCTTTTCCTCCTGAGGAACAGGGTAGAGGCGCGCAATGGTTCGCCACCCCCTCAGGCTAGCCTCCGGGCATTCCCATTCTGACTCTATCATCTGTTTGATCACTCTGTGAACTGGGAAACAATGCTGTTCAGGTTTAAACCCTTGCAACAAAGGATCCTCCAGAGGCTCTTGTGGGACCGCTGGCAGCGCTATATTCAAGGCTGCGAGTGACTGCCCCATGAGAGCCCCCAATTCCTCTTTCCGAAAGACTCTGAAAACATGCGGATCCTCCGCAGGACCCAGCTCCCCTTCCTCCAACTCCAAGGTCCAAGACTCAGGTGCAGCTTCAGACAGAATCTCCCCATCTTCAGGAAGGGGGGGGGAAAGAGGAGAATTGGGCTACCAAAGGGTCTGTGACCAAGTCCCGACTCGGACACTGAGCAGAAGTCCCTTCACCGGGATCTGAGAGCAGAGGGTCCTTTACCACCACAGGCTCCTGTGCCAGAGAAGCAGAGCTCCCCAAAGGCTGAGCAAGCTTTAAGGTATATGCCTTATGTAAAGCCAAAATAAATTCAGGGGAAAAAAGAGAAGTAATTGAGCCTTGCACTGCAGGAGCAACAGAAGGACCTGCCTCCTCAGACACCTGCGATTTTTGTGATTTTGACTTCCTCTTCCCCGAACGCTGAAAAAGCGCGGGAGAAGAGACTCAGAGGACAAAATGGCTGACTTTCCCGCCTTAATAGCTGACCCCTGAGGCTGTGCCGTAGTGGGATCCCCTGAGCCCGAGCCCTCACTGAAGAAAAAAGGAGCCACAAACAAAAACAAAACACAAAACTCCTAAAGAAAGATAGCAGAGGAGGAAAAAGGCCACCACCAGACGGGAAGGAGCGAATCAAGCCCGCGGCTATAAGAAAGAGCCGCACAAACACTCCCCGGCCGCCAAAAAACCCCTGAACCCAAGAAGTAAACCCAGGTGCGATAGGGAACTCTGATTAACAAAACCAAACCCCCCAGAGCGCGCACAAACCGCTCTCCTACCTGCCGCTCCGGCGGTGTAGCTCTCTGCTCCTGACACGCGCTGCTAGCGGGCCACGGAGACAAACGAAGAGCAGCGGGGAGAGGATACTGGGGCTCCCAGATCCAAACAATCCCCCCCGGTACAGCAGCCGATCATCGCGGGAGCAGGCTCTGCCCCCGATCAGCACCAGAAAAAGCAAACAGGCTCAAAAAACGCTGTACTTTTTTTTTTTTTCTTTTGTTTTGTATATGCTGTGATAAATTTGCCCACCAAAGGAGCACCTCTTGCTATAGCGCTCAGCTAGAGCCAGTGAGCAAGGCCTGTTCTTCCCGCTAATCTCTGCTTCCCCAAAAAACAAAAAAAACTGTCCAATTCACACTGTTGAGATCCAGATTCGTTTCTCCAGGGAGCCTGCCAGAGATACGTCCTATCCAGCTGCTGAGGACTGAAGACTGGCTTCCTAACAGCAGGGGGAGCTATGGGAGCTGTCAGTAAAACTTGGAGCTTTCAGTCCTCATCTGCTGGAAGGGATTGACTACCCAACTGTACCTGGACTGGCCCGGAGAGACGTAGAGGAACGGTAGGATTTTTTTGTTTGTTTGTTTTTTAAAGAAGAAAGAAGAAAAGACCGGCGGTACCGGTCCGACGTCAAAGGCAGACGCGCGACCAAAGAAATAAAGAAAAATAAAGAACTTCTTCAGCGGTGACAGGAACACGACCTGCTGACTCTGCGGAAAAGAAGAACTGGAGAGAGGCGGTTAGGAAAGGCGGGAAGGCAGCGCGCAGGCGCTGTGGGATGCTCCCAAAAGCTTTCTTACTGGACGCTGGGGAGCGTTCCCGCGCAGGCTCCGTCGGTACCGACGATACCCATATGTGAAGACTCATTCCTGCTTGTTCCTGGAGATTATTTTATTGCTCAACACAGATGTAAAAAGATATTGGTCAAGGTGTTGCCAATGCACTTGGCAAGGAAAATACCTGACAAAAGCAATTTTTAACAATTTAGAGGGAGGAGTAGCCTAGTGGTTGGGGCAAGTTACTTCAGGCCGGAAGGTCGGGGGTTCAAATCCCACTAGAGGACAGCAACCTTGGGTCGGAAGGACTGGGGTTTCTAGTCCCACAAATGCTCCTTGTGGTCTTGGGCAAGCCACTTAACCCTCCATTGCCCATGTTCCCTGTAAGTATTAGTGTATGTGTCTCATATCCTTGTGTGTTAAATGTATCCCCCAATTGTGTTGTGACCGCTTTGATTGAAGGATAAGGCGGTATACAAAACTGTCTAAATAAATAAAATAAAAGCGGTCACTTTTCAGAGCTTTGTTTACTATAAAGTAATTCAAGATTCTTCAGCTCCACTCCTTAACCACGAGATTGTAGCTTAGTTGTTCCTATTAAATGTATCTAAATTTATTAAAGCAACAAGGCCTCAGACTAAAGTGAAGCAGTTGTCTAAAATCCAAATATTTTCAGACTATGTGCTTACATTTGCATCAATGACCTTGATTGTTATTTGCTTTTTTTATCCCACAATTATTTTTTCTTATTAAAACTGTATGTTAGAAGAATTGAAAAACAATGCTTATCTTTAAATATATCAATTTTTCGATCACCCCAACGCCAAATTTCAGCACCGTCGCGTTTCACTGGTTAAACGTTTCATCAGGGGATATATTATCTACGCGTCTTCTTACATACCATTGTACAAACCAGACCTATGAAAGATATTAAAATATAGGAATCTAGTTGCTATTTAGCTCAGTCTCACTTCTTGTACTTACATTGACCACCTTTTGAGTATTAATAACAGCAAGACCTGACTCGCCATTCTGTCGGCTCGGCCATATACCTTCGTCAGTTGTTTAGACGCCGCGCATGCGGGATGCTTAGCTGGCTGGATTTAAAGAGACTTAATTATGCATGGGTGTGCACCTGTATACTTTGCACCACGTTGCCCAAATAGAAAATGGAGCCTTCAAAACTGCAATTTAAAATATGCGTGGCAATTTTTAAAAGGAGATGTCTAGTTTCTATTCTAAAACTCCAGTCTATTTGTGCATTCAGGCCAGTTGGAATCACTGATTGTAAATTAAAAATCTAACGTTGTTCTCTGAAGAGTAACGTTTGATCGTTGGATTTACCCCCAAATCCAGTGAGAACTTGATCTATACAAAAGCAATCTGAGGTCTGCAAAACCGTGTTTTAATTTGAGACAGTGATCTACAATAGGAGCTTCAATTTTCTTACATTTCAGTCTACTTCGATGTTCTTTCATACGGACATGAAAGGGGTCAATTGGTCTTGCCCACATACAACAATTGGCAGGGGCATAAAATGCAATAGACCACATATGTAGACATGCACAACGTTCTATGTCTCAAAAAATATGTTTTACCCTGGTAATCAAACATTGTTGTTTCTAAAGTAATCTTGCACACATTGCATTGCCCACATTTAAAATGTCCATTGCTCGGTGTGATAGATTGTATCTGTAAAGGTCTCAACACTGTTGGACTTAATTTCCTTTAGATTCCTGTGTCTTTTCCAAACACATCGTAGGGACTTATCCTCCAATCCCGGGGTGCTTTTAAGAACATTAGTGTGTCTCCTCAAAATACGTTGAATCTGATTACTGTAGGGCGAATATTTAGTCACTAGATTCACTTGACTGTGACCTGTGGTGTCCCTCTGGGTTGGGAGTAGTAGCAATTCACGATTGTTAAGTAATGCCCGTTTATAAGCATTTTTTATTACTTGTTGCGGGTATCCTCTTTCCTGAAATTTTTTTTTCAATTGAGTAGCTTACATTTTAAACTCAGACACTGTAGAACAATTCCTCCGATATCTGAGGAATTGGGAAAATGGTAAACTGTCTTAAGCGCTTGGGATCCCGTTCTGAACTTGTAATTAGGCATGCAGATAAGGGTGAGGCATTGTGGTCCTGGACAGACAACAATATCTGGAAGAAGCTTATAGACAACTGTCTGATGAGGCCACATATACAATTTTGGAGAAGGATCCCACTATTCTGTTACAACAAACCATTAAGATGATTACATCACAAGCTTTGAAAAACAAATTAATTTAAAAAAAGAATGGGTTTTTCTCAATGAAAATAGTCCTATACTGGCAAAACTTTATCTTGTGCCCAGGATTCATAAAAATCTGGCCCAACCCCCAGGAAGACCTATAGTGTCCACAAGAGGCTCCATATTGGAGCCTTTATCTATATATGTCAATTCTTATTTACGACCTTTAATGTCTAACATACCATCTTATGTCAGAGACACTACGCATTTCCAACAAATTTTGACACAACATTCTTGCTGGGAGAAAGAGAGACATTTTACTAGTCATAGATATAACGTCTTTGTATACTAGTATTCCACAACAGGAGGCACAAGATATAGTGATCAAGGCTTTAAGGAATAGAGGAGATCTTTCTAATCTTCAACTGACATTTTTGGCAGAACTTACAAATTTAATATTGTTTCACAAGCATTTCGTATTTGAAGATACAATTTACCAGCAGGTATCGGGAGTTGCAATGGGAGCCACTTGTGCTCCTTCTGTGGCTAACTTATATATAGAGTCTTTTGAACACACATGGATATCATCGGTTCCAAATTGTAACCACATTAAATTGTGGTGCCGATATATTGATGATGTATTCATGCTTTGGGAAGGCCGAAAGAGTGAACTGAATGATTTCATCACTTGGTTGAATTGCTGAGATTGCATCACTGTAATATAAAGTTCACACATGTCATATAGTCTAACATATTTAGATGTTAAGATCATAAAAAAAGAGGATCAAACATGGTCTACGTCTGTATATTGCAAACCTACAGACAGAAATGCTCTTTTACATTATCACAGTGCTCATCCCAAGTGCTTAAAAGACAGTTTACCATTTTCCCAATTCCTCAGATATCGGAGGAATTGTTCTACAGTGTCTGAGTTTAAAATGTAAGCTACTCAATTGAAAAATAAATTTCAGGAAAGAGGATACCCGCAACAAGTAATAAAAAATGCTTATAAACGGGCATTACTTAACAATCGTGAATTGCTACTACTCCCAACCCAGAGGGACACCACAGGTCACAGTCAAGTGAATCTAGTGACTAAATATTCGCCCTACAGTAATCAGATTCAACGTATTTTGAGGAGACACACTAATGTTCTTAAAAGCACCCCGGGATTGGAGGATAAGTCCCTACGATGTGTTTGGAAAAGACACAGGAATCTAAAGGAAATTAAGTCCAACAGTGTTGAGACCTTTACAGATACAATCTATCACACCGAGCAATGGACATTTTAAATGTGGGCAATGCAATGTGTGCAAGATTACTTTAGAAACAACAACATTTGATTAATAGGGTAAAACATATTTTTTGAGACACAGAACGTCGTGCATGTCTACGTATGTGGTTTACTGCATTTTATGCCCCTGCCAATTGTTGTATGTGGGCAAGACCAATCGACCCTTTCATTTCCGTATGAAAGAACATCGAAGTAGACCGAAATGTAAGAAAATTGAAGCTCCTATTGTAGATCGCTGTCTCAAATTAAAACACGGTTTTGCAGACCTCCGATGTTTTTGTATAGATCAAGTTCTCACTGGATTTGGGGGTAAATCCAAAAGATCAAATGTTACTCTTCAGAGAACGTTGGATTTTTAATTTACAATCAGTGATTCCAACTGGTCTGAATGCACAAATAGACTGGAGTGTCTGTACGTAGTTTTAGAATAGAAACTAGACATCTCCTTTTAAAAATTGCCATACATTTTAAATTGCGGTTTTGAAGGCTCCATTTTCTATTTGGGCAATGTGGTGCAAAGTATACAGGTGCACACCCATGCATAATTAAATCTCTTTAAATCCAGCCAGCTGAGCATCCCACATGCGCGGCGTCTAAACAACTGACGAAGGTAAATGGCCGAGCCGACAGAATGGCGAGTCAGGTCTCGCTGTTATTAATACTCAAAAGGTGGTCAAAAATATAAGTACAAGAAGTAAGACCGAGATAAATAGCAACTAGATTCCTATATTTTGATATCTTTCATAGGTATGGTTTGTACAATGGTATGTAAGATGACGCATGGATTATATATCCCCTGATGAAACGTTTAACCAGTGAAACGCGATGGTGCTGAAATTTGGCGTTGGGGTGATCGAAAAACTGATATATTTAAAGATAAGCACTGTTTTTCAATTCTTCTAACATACAGTTTTAATAAGAAAAAATAATTGTGGGATAAAAAACAAACAATCGAGGTCATTGATGCAAACGTAAGCACATAGTCTGAAAATATTTGGATTTTAGACGACTGCTTCACTTTAGTCTGAGACCTTGCTGCTTTAATAAATTTAGATATACTTTAATAGGAACAACTAAGCTACAATCTCGTGGTTAAGGAGTGGAGCTGAAGAATCTTGAATTACTTTAAAGGAAAATACCTGAGCTTATACGTGCTAACCAAGAAGGCTTTATCCCAGAGTGTCAGGCAATGGATAATATTAAAAGGGCACGTCAGGGGATTTGGGCAATCCAAAAAGAAGGAAAAGCTGCCTTGCTAGTAGCAAATCAACGCAGAAAAAGTGTTTAATTGGGTAAACAGATTTTTTTAGGGTGATTCAGCACATGGGATTAGGAGATAATTTTGTCAAAAGGATCAGGAAATTATAGGAAAGACTGAATACAAAGGTAAAGGTCAGCAGGGGTTATAACGACCCATTTATTTTGGAGATAGGGATAAGGCAGGGGTGTCCCCTTTTACCACTTTTTTTCTCTTGGTGGGGCCATTTGCAAAATGAATTATGAACCTTCAGGGTATCAGAGAGATTAGGGTGGGGGACTAGGAGCATACTGTAAATTAACACAGTTTGTGGATGGAATTTTGATGTATGTGATGCACCCATTACTATCATTTCCAGTCTTGATGAAGAAGTTAAAGGTATTCAAGGGGTTAGCAGGGTTTAAGATCTATTGGGATAAAATAGAGGTGGCAGCCTTGCAAGTAGCTGTTCCATTTTGATGGGCAGAGAGGTTGCCAAGTTACTTGGAGACTCAAAGTGTGGCCAATTTGGAGAAGTTTGACAAGTCTAACTATCAAGGGACCTTTAAAAACTTGAACATGAGAAAATAGCATGAAAGCTATTTCTCGTGGGGGGGGGGGGACAGACAGCAGGGCCTGCCTGAGGATATCTGGCACCCTAGGCAAACCTTCAGTCATGCTACCCCCCCCCCCCCCATTATGATCCCCCAGCCACGTTGGATTCCCAGCTGCTGCTGCAGGACAGCTCTGGTGCTACACTGCCATCACACTCCCCCTGGTCCATAATTATGTGATCACTGAAAATCAACTCTGTTGCCATGCTGCAGAGCCAATTGTATTGTTACTAAAGATCTCTCACACGCAGCCCCACTGTTCTGTCCTCATGGCTGTATATGAGATCTTTTCCTCTTTTTTGGGGGGTGGGAGGTGGGGGGGACAAGTCAGAGCATTGCCCAGGTTGCCAGCAAGCAACTTGAAAGAACTCTGCTAGGGAGTCACATCACTCACAAGATCATTTGAAGACAGGGTAATTAAAATAAAATAAAATAATAGATGAGAGAATTTTTAAATAAGAACATAAGAAATTGCATACTGGGTCATACCAAAAGGTCCATCAAGCCCAGTATCCTGTTTCCAACAGTGGCCAATTCAGATTCACAAAAGGTATATAGATTCCATGCTGCAAGCAGTGGATGTCCCTGGCTCGCTTTAGTTAATGGGTTTGTCCTTCAGATACTTGTAGAATCCTCTTTTAAACCCGGCTACACTAACAGCTTTTACTACAGCTTATAGCAATGATTACTCATTGAGTGAAAAAATATCTTCTCCAATTAGTCTTAAATGTGCTACAGTGTAGCTTCATTGCATGTCCCATAGTCTTTCTACTTATAGGAGTAAACAATCCATCTACCTTTATCTGTTCCACTCCATTCATTATTTTATAGACATATCTCCCCTAAGCAAGTTCAAAAGTGTACACTTACAGTGTATAGTGTTTCCTCCATTTGCAGAATCAGGCACGTGGAGGGTACATGTATGTGTGTGTCTCATGTCGACTGTCAAAGGCTGTGTGTGCATGTGTATGTGCTGGTGTCTGTTCTTGTGTTTGATGGCTCTATGCAAACATGTGTTAAGTGTGTGTGGTGGGGGATGTACGACTCCTCTCTCCTTCTCCACACATCTCCAACTGATAGAAACAGCAGGTTTTAGCTTTCTCTGTATCAACAAAATCCACTCATTCCTTTCTGAACACACAGACACTTATCCACTCTTTTAGTCGCCTCTTGTCTAGACTATTGTAACCTACTCCTTGCTGGTCTCCCTCTGAATCATCTCTCCCCCCTTCGATCTATTCATTCCTTTTTGAGCTATGGAAGCAAAGGCATTGAGACTACTGCATATGGGAAAATTCTCAGAACTGTGCACTAAGTTCTGAACTCTAGAAAAATATTTGGTTTTCTTAGAACTATTGGATGTCACCCACTGCTGCGTGGCTAATCTTCCGCCAGCCTCGTCATGCTCATTGTTACCCTTCTTCTTAAGGCACTTCATTGGCTCCCTAACCATTTCCACATCCAATTCAAACATCTCCTGCTACCCTATAAGTGCATTCACTCTGCAGCTCTCACTACCCTTCTTCTCTTCTCTCTCCATACATCCCTCCTCGGGAACTCCACTCTTCTGGCACATTGCTTCTATTGCTAACTCCAGACCGCTCCTTTCAACTTGCTCCTCCTTATGCCTAGAATAAAACTACCTGAATCTGTACGTCAGGCACCTTCTCTGGCCCATTTCAATCTAGGCTGAAAATTCACCTCTTCGCTGCCGCTTTCAGATCTTGATTCAGCTGTTCTCCTGTGCGTTTCCTTACCATTCCTCCTAGATGTATCCTGGGTCTACAACTAGCGTGTGTCTATCTTGACTAGACTGTAAGCTCTGATAAGCAGGGATCATCTTTAATATGTGTCTGTGTAGTACTGCGTATATCTTGTAGTGCTATACAAATGCTCAGTAGTAGTAGTAGTGGTGGAGTGCTAGGTGTGTCTGCACTTTCCCTTATTTATTAGCTTTTATATACCCACTATTTAGTATCAGAGTGGTTTAGAAGGAACATCCTGCACCTACTGCTTGTCCCTCCCATCCTCTTGCACTATTCCCATTTCCTATTTTGCCACTTCTCTCTTACACTATACCTTTTTTCCTCCACCCCACCCCCACGCACTCTTCCTCCCTTAATAGTCAGCTTTGCACTCACAGGCCTTTCACTCCTTCCTTTCTCCCTTAATGCACTCACAGCCTCTTCTCCTTCTCTCCTCTAACTCTGCTCCTTCCCTTATGCCCCATCTGTCTCTTTCATGCTAACTATCCCTTAAGTTTCACACCTCACCCACCCTTTAAACTCCTCCTTTCAGTATTGACCTTCTCCTCCAAAAGCAGCCCCAGCACTGTGGCAGAATTAAATGAAGGAGAGAGAATCCTCACCCAATGCTGCCCAATGCACCAGTAATTCAATCAGTCCTACATCCAGCAGCACACACCTCTTTTTAATTCAATTACCTTAAAACGAATCAGAATTTCTTTGAAGTTCCTTGCTGGCAGCCTGTGCAATCCTCAAAGTCCTCCGGGAGGAACTTTCCCAGAAGATTCTGAGGATTGTCTGGGATGCCTGCAAGCAACTTCAAAGAAACTCATTGTTTTAAGGTAACCGAATTAAAAAAAAAAAAAGAAAAAAAAAAAAAGTGGTGTGTATGAATATGTATTGTCTGCCGCTGAATGATGATTCACCTGATGCTGCCAATGTACCTGGTACTTCAATCAATCCTATTCTGTAGCACTGATTGAATTACCCAGTGCATTGACAGTATCAGGTGAGGATACATCCGTTAAGTCTACTGCTATGCCACCCCTAAAATTCTGCTGCGTTAGGCAGCCGCCCTAGTTTGCCTAGTACTAGGGCTGGCCCTGGAGAACAGCAGTAATAAAATTGAACATCCTACCACAGCTCCTGTACCCGTTTCAGGTTCTACCTGTGGAGATACCCAGAGGGGCATTGGAAGACTTGCAGAGGGAGGCGTTTTGGTTTGTATAGATGCAACACACTGCAGCAAAATTCCACTGAGGTGGGGGATAAACAAGGAAGTCCAGGTGCTGAATGATTTGTGGGCATCTATAATGAGTTTTAAAGAGGCTATACAAAAAATTTAGAATTATTGCTTTGAGTGGGGGGAAATTTGTGAAGGCCAAGTTATGTGGTGTTGGAAAGGGATCTTAGGGAGGAGCTGCCTGTGGCAGCTTAGAAGAGGATATTTGAGGAAGCAGGGAAATGCTCCGTTAGCATCTTGATAAAGAAAACACATACAAAAATATATAGGCCATATTTGATCCCTGTGAGACTTAGGAAAATGTATTGGGGGAAGGGGGTGGGTTGTGGGTTAGAAGGTACTTTTCTGCAGATTTGGGGAACCTGCCCCAAGGTCTGGAGGTTGTGGCATAAGGTAATGCTGGAAATGGAGGAGCTAGTGAAGGTGCAGGTTGGACAAGATTTGAAGGTACTGTTTTTATTAGGCAGTCATTAGGTACAGTATCTAAGAGGTTAGGAAGAATAGAGGTGACGTACCAGTCATGCACTTGAAAAGAAAAGTACCAGCATCGTTTGTGTTTTAACATTTGTCTATGTGATATTTGGTTGTTAGTAATACCTGCTTGTTTTGCTTTGTTTAGTGTCCTGCCTTCCAACTACTGTGATTGGCATGAACTTGAACCCCAGCTCTGCCTATCCCAGAGGTAATGTATCCACCGTGCATTTGAAAAGAAAAGTACCAGCAGTATTTGTGCTGCAGCAGCACGTGCCAAAGGAGCTAGTCCAGGGAGCACAACATGCTCCTTTCGGCACCTCTATGGGGTCCTTATTCTTCATTTACACGTATGGTCTTGCTTTTTTTAATCTTTTTGTTTTTTGTAGACAATGTTTATGTCTAGTGCTTCTTCATTTCTGACTGGCTTTGTCGTCACCCTTTGCAGGCTGTTTGCTCCAATTCTGAGTGTATGGGGAAATAAGAATGCATGGACTTGTCATGGAGATAAGGGCTGCACATAAGCTATCTGGTTCCATGTACAAAACCTGGGTCCTTCATCCTCACTCCTCATAGCTCCACCCTAGGTATAACATTTAAGCTTGTGTTGAATGCTCTCTATTAGCCGGAAATTACTTCCCATATGCTATCTTAGAGGAACATAACCTTGATTTATTGTGCCTAATGGAAACTTGGTTTAAGGATAGAGGCTGCCCTATTCTAGTTAATTGTCTTCCCCCAGATATTCTTGTTTTTCCAAACATTGCCCTTTTAGATCAAGAGGTGGGGTGGCAGTTATTTATAACACTTCCTCCCTAAATTAATCATGTTACCCCACTATTTATCCAATCTCACTGGCTTCTTATACCATAGCGTTCTCAATACAAGCTTCTTACTACTAGTCACAAAATCCTCTACTCTGGTACCCCTGCCTCTCTTCTTCTTGTTATTATTAAGTGCCGTCGAGTTGGTGTCGACTCATGGCGACCCTCTGGATAGTTGTCCTAAAGTGTGTTCGGTCTTCAGTCAGGTGGCTCATTGTTGACAGACTGGTACCCATAGCTGCTGTTATTGTATCAATCCATCTCATTGCTGGCCTTCCTCTTTTGCGTTGACCTATCTTGCCAAGCATTATGTCTTTCTCTAATGCTCTCCTTGCATGATGTGTCCAAAGTATGAAAGTCGAAGTCTTGTCATCTGAGCTTCTAAAGAAAGCTTAGGTTTGATCTCCTCTAGTACTGACTGGTTTGTTCTTCGGGCAGTCCATGATATACACAGTATTTGCTGCCAGCACCATTACCCCTGCCTCTCTCTTCTTACATCATTCCATACATGCCTACCCAGTCCCTTCGTTCCTTGCCTGCACACCAACTTTATTTACCATCTTCATCACAAGTCCATCTTGATAGCACCCGGAACTCTGCTCTCTTTTTCCTGGGACCATCGTTATGGAATTTGCTCCCTTCGACTCTACAGCTTGAATCATCCCTTTTGAAATTTAAAGCAGCACTTAAAACTCATCTCTTCCAACAAGAATTTAACCTTACTCCTGAGACTACTTAGAATACACTTACCTTGACATATCACAGACTTCCATAGCTGGAGTACATTGAGATTTCTGCACCCCCATCCTATTTCCCCCCCCCCATGTGTGCCCAATTGCTTTACTCATTTTAACTGGTGTTCCTGTTCGGTAATCCAGTTTAGTCCTCCAACATCGGGTAGTGCCCCTCCTCCTGCAGCCGGGAGACTGGACCAATCAAATCTTCTGTAGTATATATGCAGCAGGAGCTCCCAGAAGTCCCCAGTGTGTCCAGTCTCCCTGCAGCTGGAGGACTTCTGTGCCCCTGCTGGGCACGCTAAGTGACACTTGAAGGAGCAACACTAGTTAGTTCTTTTGGGGTTTATTTCTGGTCCTTTATATTCTATTTCTTTTGCTAGGTAGCTGTATCTTTAAAAAAAAAAAAAAAAAAAAAGAAAAAGACACAGGAGACTTTCTGGGGAAAGCCAGACCTGCCGTGGGCTCCTGCCTTTCTGCCTGGGAATCTCTGAAGCCTGGGTTGAGCTCTCCCCAAGGCTGTTCGGGGAAGAGCCATACCGGCTGCAACATTGCCTGTCACTTGGAGAAGTGGGCCGAGTTCCTTGCTGTTCCCAGAGCTGGTAGGAATTTTCCTTGTTTTAAGCTCTCTGTTCTTTGCTTGGGCAGAGGCTCTGTCGGCTCCCCTGGCTTCCAAATTGCACTTTTTCCTGCTTTTTTTCGCTTGCCCTGTATTAGAGGGTCGTTTTCTTTCTTTTCCATATTATTTGGGTACCTTTGTATTTTCGCGCCGTTTTTTACCGCGGGTGAAAAAGTGCGGCGGCCATTTTGGATTTCTAAAGTGTGCCTTTTAAGGGCACTTTTTAACACTTGCGCACGGGTTCCCCTGGTGTTTTTGGGGTTTCTTTTCCTGGTGATTTTGCTCAGGGCACCCCTAGGATTCTGGGGAGTATTTTGTTTACTGTAAAAAAAAAAAAAAAGGGTTTTAAATTTAATACTGTGCTGAATTGAATAAGGTTAGTCCCCTTGGTGTGGGCTTCCCTGTTCCTGTTGCCTTATTTTTCCCTGAGAGCAGGTGGCCTGGGCATGGCTGCCAAACCTCAGTGTGTAATTTGTGGCTCCCGCAGAGGTACAATGACTGACTCTGGAATCTGTAAGAGCTGTGCTGCAGTTTCTTCAGAACTGGAGCTGCCTATTGAAATTAAGGAACAGCATGTGCCCGGGGACCCTTCCCTTTCGGGGGACAGTGTCCCTTCACCGAGCATCCTTCCTTCTGGTCTGGGCCCGGCGTCTAATACGTCGGTCCCTGAGCTCCAGCAGGCGGCTATGGTAGCATTGCCTATAGACTTTTCCCCGGATTTTGTTCTTCTCATGCATCAGGCCTTCCGCTTAAGCCGGTCTGGTCATTTGCCGGAGGCTTGGCCCGCCTCTCTCCCCCCAGCATCCGCGGGGGGGGTTCAGCGGTCTTCCCAACCCGCGGTCAAGCGGCCCAGGTTGGGGGACCAGGATCAGGGCGCCCTTTGCCTCCCGGATTCCGAGACTGAGGGGGATCCGGATATTGAGGCGGAGGAGTTAGAAGACGGAGAGCTTCCAGAACTGGAAGATCAGGCTCGCATCATTCGGGTGTTTCGAAGGGACGAGCTGGTACCTTTGGTCACGGAGTCTCTCCAAGCACTTAACCTCTCTGCGGTGCGGCCGCTGGAAGAGGAGGGTCTCGAGGATCCTCTCATTCAGGCGGTCAGGGATGCCCAGGTAGTTTTTCCTGTGCACCGAGTAGTTGAGCAGATGATCCATGCGGAATGGGAGCAACCGGAATCCGCTTTGAAAGGGATTCGGACCATGAATCGTCTTTACCCCCTTGCAGACAAGGACAGGGACTTGTTTAAGTCTCCACGGGTGGATGCTGCCGTTTCGGCAGTGACTAAGAAAACCACCATCCCGGTTGAAGGGGCCGCGGCCCTGAGGGATGTTCAGGACAAAAAGGTTGATAATTTGTTGAAGCAAGCCTTCGAGACCAACGCCTTATCGTTGCAAGCTTCTATTTGTGGGGCGTGGGTAGCTCGAGCTTGTTTGCGATGGTCGCAGCACCTGCGCTCGGGGTCCGGTATGGACCAACAGGGGCTGTTGGACGTTACCCGCGTGGAGTCGGGATCGGCCTACTTGGCGGATCTGTGTTATGATTTAATACGCTCCCTAGCTAATAGCATGGCCTCCATGGTAGCGGCACGACGGTCCATCTGGTTGCGCAATTGGGCGGCCGACGGTTCTTCCAAGTCTCGCCTCAGTAAACTACCCTTTAAGGGCAGGTTGTTATTTGGTGAGGCTCTGGATAAGTTGGTGAAGGATCTCGGTGAGTCTAAGGGTGGTCGGCTTCCAGAGGATAAGCCTAAGCTTAATAGGTCGTCCACCTCAGCGCGCGGCCAGTTTCGGGATGCGCGCAGATTTCGTTCTTCCCGGCTGTGGACTTCGCAGCGCGGTCGTTTTGGAACCCGTCATCAAGGGTTTCGTGGTTTCAGAGGAGCGGGAAGGGGCTTCTCCGGAGCCGCCTCTTCCTCGGCCTCTTCCTTTAATCGCAAGCCACAATGAAACGAGGCGGGCTCTAGAGGAAGACCCGGTCATCGGGGGTCGTTTGCGCGACTTTCTTCCTTCTTGGGCCCAAATTACGTCAGATCGGTGGGTGCTGCAGATTATAGAAGAAGGTTATGCCCTAGACTTTGCGCACCCACTTCCGGATTCGTTTGTTCTGTCTCCCAGCAAGGGAGCTCAAAAGGCGCGGGACATCCGCGTGACCCTGGATCGGCTTCTCTCTCTGGGGGCCGTGGTTCCGGTCCCGCCCTTGGAAAGAGGCGCAGGTCGCTACTCCATCTATTTTGTGGTTCCCAAAAAGGGCGGTTCCCTTCGTCCGATCTTGGATCTCAAAGGCGTGAATCGCGCTCTCAGAGTACCGCACTTTCGCATGGAGACCCTGCAGTCAGTCATCGTAGCGGTGCGTCAAGGGGAATTTTTGACATCCCTCGATCTTACAGAGGCCTATTTACACATTCCCATCCGGCCCTCCCATCAACGGTTTCTCCGCTTTGCGCTCCCGTGGGGCCATTTTCAATTCCGGGCCATGCCGTTCGGACTCGCCACGGCTCCCCGCACCTTCACAAAGGTAATGGTTGTAGTCGCGGCGGCGTTGCACAAGGAGGGCATCCTGGTCCATCCATATCTCGACGACTGGTTGATTCGAGCGAAGTCCAGTCGGGAGTGTGTGCAAGTCACGAGCAGGGTGGTGGATCTCCTTCGGTCCCTCGGATGGGTGGTGAACGAATGCAAGAGTTGTCTGTCTCCGTCACAGGATCTCGAGTATCTGGGAGTCCGCTTCGACACAGCAAGGGGCTTGGTGTGCCTTCCGGAGCGACGCGTGCTGGCGTTGCGGGCTCTGGTCCGTCTCTTCCGGGGGATGCCAGCTCAGTCGGCGTGGTGGTACCTGCGGCTCCTCGGCACAATGGCGGCGACCTTGGAGGTGGTGCCTTGGGCGCGCTTCCACATGCGTCCGCTGCAGAGTGCTCTTCTGCGACGTTGGTCCAACCAGTTCAACTCGCTGAACAAGAGATTGCCTTGCCCAAAGACGGTTCGCCGATCCCTCCGGTGGTGGCTCTCCGCCGAGAACCTGTCGCGAGGGATTCCCTTGGAGCCTCCTCTGTGGGTTCCGTTCACGACGGATGCGAGCTTAACCGGCTGGGGGGCTCACTGCGAGTCCCGCTTTGCTCAGGGGGAATGGTCTCCCCTGGAGGCCTCTTGGTCGATCAACCGTCTCGAATTGCGGGCAGTCCGGCTAGCCCTGGTGGACCTGGAGACCCTGGTTCTCGGACGGCCGGTGAGAGTCCTGTCGGACAATGCGTCCACTGTAGCTTACATCAATCGCCAAGGGGGTACCGGCAGCGTGGCCCTGGAGGCAGAAGCGGCGGCCTTGTTCAACTGGGTGCAAACTCGCCTTCCAGCAATCTCGGCGGCTCACATTGCGGGCGTAGACAATGTCCAGGCCGATTTTCTCAGCAGAGTGCGGGTGGACCCCGGAGAATGGGAGCTAAACCCACAGGTTTACGCACAAATCGTCCGGCGGTGGGGTCCACCCATCATGGATCTCATGGCGACCTTTCAATCAGCCAAGACAGGGCGCTTCTTCAGCAGGCGAAGGGAGCGCATGTCCGAGGGGCTCGACGCTCTCATTCAGCCGTGGCCAACGTCCGGTCTTCTTTATGTCTTTCCTCCGTGGGCTCTGATCGGCCGGGTCGTACAACGTATCGAGAGCCACCGGGGTCGCGTGTTACTGGTGGCCCCGGATTGGCCCCGGAGGCCCTGGTATGCCGATCTGGTCCGGTTGAGCGACGGCGTTCCTTGGCTCCTGCCCGCTCTACCGGATCTTCTTCTTCAGGGTCCCTTGCGGATGCCCCAAGTGGATCGATTCTCGCTTACGGTTTGGCCATTGAGAGGGCTCGGCTGAAAAGGAAGGGCTACTCCCCCGCGGTGATTTCTACCCTTCTGCGGGCGAGGAAAACGTCCACTTCTCTTACTTACGTTCGGATTTGGAGGATTTTTGAAGACTGGTGCTCCCGGCGGGGAGTCCGGGCGGCGACGGTTTCAGTGCCCGTCGTTTTAAGTTTTCTTCAGGATGGTTTCGATAAGGGCCTTGCGGCTAGTTCCCTAAAAGTCCAGCTGGCGGCTATCTCGTGTTACCGCGGCAAGGTTTTGGGTCGTCTGCTCGGGGCTCATCCGGATGTACGCCGATTCCTTACGGCTGTTTTTCATTTGCGGCCCTCCCGCAGAGTTTTCGTTCCTCCTTGGGACTTGAATTTAGTTCTGAGGGCCCTGGTTCGTGAACCTTTTGAGCCCCTGCGCAGGGCGTCTCTGAAAGATCTCACGCTGAAGGCGGTTTTTCTTGTAGCCATCTGTTCGGCACTGCGCATTTCAGATCTGCATGCATTGTCCTGTCGAGAGCCTTTCTTGTCTTTTTCCGCGGATCGGATCGTTCTCCGTCCGGTTCCTTCCTTTCTGCCAAAGGTGGTGTCTCCCTTTCACATGAATCAGGCAGTGTTTCTTCCAGTGCTTTCTTCGCAATCTGTCGGGTCAACGGACAAAGGTCTTCTCCGGCTCGATGTGGGTCGTACGCTCCATCGTTATTTAAAGGTTACCGAGTCTTTTCGGAAATCTGACCGGCTTTTCGTGCTCTTCGGGGGTGCGCGTAAAGGGGAAGCGGCGGCTAAAGCCTCCATTGCTAGATGGCTCAAAGAGGCGATCGCGTCCGCGTATCTGTTGCAACAGCAGTCTGTTCCGGAGGGTCTGAGGGCTCATTCTACTAGGGCTCAGGCGACCTCTTGGGCGGAGTATAGCCTAGTTCCGCCGGCAGATATCTGTAGGGCGGCCACTTGGTCGTCTCTGCATGCTTTCAGTAGACACTATCGCTTAGATGTGTCAGCGGCTCGGGATTCCTGTTTTGGTTCGGCGGTTCTGCGCGCCGGATGGCAAGGTCCCGCCCGGTCTTAACTGCTCTGTTACATCCCGATGTTGGAGGACTAAACTGGATTACCGAACAGGAAATGGAAATTACACTAACCTGGTAATTGTAGTTCCTGGAGGGTCCAGTTTAGTCCTCCTTCCCTCCCGACTATCTGCTAATGTGGTGCGGCACGCCTTTCCGAATGGTTGATATTAAGACGGTTCCTCTTGCCGTTCGGTCCCTCTGTGGCAGCCGCGTTTTTTGCAGAGGCTCTTCCCTGTCTCGGGGGTTCAGGCAGCTCCTGAACTTCTGGTGGGGAGCGGTGTTTTGATTCCTGAGGCGTCGGTGCCGGCGCAATGCAGTGTTCTGACTTCCTCGTTTGGGGAGGGGGTTGGATATTCCTGTGGGGGTACACAATTGTTCTTTAATTAGGTCATTTTGTATATTAATCTAATGTGTTGCTTCGTTAAGTATGCTTTGTTACTAGTACACTGGGGACTTCTGGGAGCTCCTGCTGCATATATACTACAGAAGATTTGATTGGTCCAGTTTCCCGGCTGCAGGAGGAGGGGCACTACCCGATGTTGGAGGACTAAACTGGACCCTCCAGGAACTACAATTACCAGGTTAGTGTAATTTCCATTTCCTGTTTCTACTCGTTGTTTTTATTGTAAACCGCTGTGACACACTGTAGAAGAGTGGTATATCAAGTTCTTAAATAAACTATAAAGCATACTTCTTCCCACTCAGTAAGAAGAATATCCTCCATATGCTGCTTTTATATTGTGCCCCCAATCGTCCAGGTGCTCACTGGGATAATCTACTTAGACTTATTTCGGACAACGTCATGCAATTTCCTAACCTTATTATAATGGGTGACTTTAGCATTCACACAGACTTCCCACAAGCAGCAAAAGGATAGAGTTCTTTTCTGCTATGTCTTACCTTAACAGGACTCAGAGGGTTCTTATTCCTTTCCTTGGTTATTAGCACAAGGCAGGACATACTTTAGATTTGATATTTATCTCAAGATCTACATGGGCTTTTTCAGCTTCTCTATCTTTCGTCGGCCTTATCATGGTCAGATCACTTTTTCATCTTGTGTAGTCTCAGGTCTTGTGTTAGAACATCCTACTCATCATACAAATATAAAAATTTGGACTCAATGTTAAGAACTTGTCAGACGGCTGCCTGGGTAAGAATCTTCACAGTCTTGGCAAGTGCATATTTCTATATGATTTGCAAGGGATTGTGGGCAATGCAGTTCATTCACACCAGACACAGCTGCTCACAATAATTAGTTGTGCTTTTGGGTAAAGCCAATAAGATATTTATTTATGGGGTTATTTCTCCCAACACAGATATGCTTGGTAGCACATAAATCAGGTTACTTGCTTTCAGTGTTAAACTTGAAAAAAAAGACAAAATCAGGAAAACCACCTTTAAACTTGTCAGGCAATCAAAGCAAAAGAAATAAGACCTGGTTGGTAACAAACTGGTCTTTTCTGTAGGCTTTAGCTAATATTTTCTTAGCATGTATCAAACAATAAACCAAAAGATACAAAGAAAGAAAAAAAACTGTTCTTTTCAGGTTAACTTCTTATATCTTCCCACATAGATTCAGAAGTGATTCTCTCCTAGCTCACAAGCAATTAGGTAAGGCTCAATTGCTAGCAGTTATCCAGCTGAAACCCCTTAGCTGGCTTGCTTTCTACTGCGTGGGTCAAATCCTGCTTCAGGAGCTTTTCTGAGTAGATTAAAGAACAAGTTTGTATTTCTTTGTGATGGTTGCTGTACTTTGTAACAGAAAGTTACCAAAGGAGTTTAGACAGAGAGCAGTCCATGTAAACAGAATCTTCATCTGCTATCATTCCCCCTTCTTCAACAAGCATGGGTTCAATATCATGGATTGGCACAGATGAATCTCTCAATGGAGCACTTTCAGGAGAATACTTGTTTCCCTGCTGTCTTTCAAGGTTATAGCTAGGGCATAGATCAGTGTTCATACCTGAGCTTCCATTGCTGTTAGAGTTCCTCTCTATATAGCCTGGCCAGTATGTAGTCCAGTTCTTATGTCCAGCCTTCCAATCCAGATCCCTGGACACTGGATCTCTCTTCACATACCTTCTGGCACGGATCTTAGGGTCCCTTCCACGTGCAGCCGTCTCCCTCACAGGTAGCGTCTGGAGATTCCTAGCTCTGCAGCACCATTCCTCTGGCTTTCCCCAGTCCAATGGTATATGCTGGCCCTTGGAATGCCTCCCAGTATACGTACTGCTCCCTCTTCTAGACCTCTCAAAGGCTTTTCTCTTCCTTCTTCCAAAGGGTTTCTTTCCCTCTCTGTCCGTCCGGTTTGGCTTCTGCTTATCCTTCAGATGATGAAGATGATCAAGCTCAAGCTGATTCTCAGGATAAGGATAATTCTCTGTAGAATAAACTCTACCTTTATTCTGCTTAGATGAGTGCTCCTCCCTAATACAGTGCAGCTGTGCTGAATCAGGCCCTGCCCTTTGAGATGAGTGCTTAGGGATTACCTCATAGCCCTCCTGATTGAACACACGTTTCCCCCCTTCAGCTCCTCTAATGGCTGCTGGAAACCTGGTGCATTCTGGGACTGGTAGTCTTTTATGGGAAAATTCTGTTTTCTTATTTCTACCAGAACTGACAGGTTGCTTGTTCAGAGTCACTTCACCTTTCCTATAGCTCCTTCCTGAGCTATGATAAGCTTCCTTATCACAAACTTAAAAAAACTTTGAGGATTTTTTTTTTTTGCAGAAATGCGTTTTTCCCCACAGATTTTTCTAGCCTTTCATTAGATGATCAAGTAACCTGTTGGACCAATATGCTGAAACAAGTCTATGATACTGTAGTGCCCCCTTTTAAGAATCTCTTCGCCAGAAGAAATTTAGCCCCTGGTATCATGAGGTATTTCTCACCTTAAAAGACAAGGCAGGCAGGAGCGGAAAGAACATGGAGAAAAAGCACTCTTCCTCTCTTATGCGCCAATTTAAAGATCTCTCATGGCTTTATAATTCAAGATTTCTAAAGCAAAGAAAGCCCTTTACTCACAACATATTTCTAAGCGTACTTATCCCTCGAGGGAACTTTTCAAAATAATAGCAGAGCAGCATCCTTTGGTTAAATCTCTGGTTAATGTTCCCTCTAGAACAATTTGCCTCCTTTTTCCAATCAAAAATTCGACATCCGGTCTTTTCTTATTGTGTTGTCACTGTCTGCTAGCTCTAGGGCAACCATCCTATACCCTTTCCCTGTAGCAGGGCAGGACGTTTCCTCATTGCCCTGTTCATCATATGATTCAGGCTCTTGGTCCTCTTTTCAGGCTGTGACATCGTCACACCTACAGTACATTCTGTTCTGTCTTCCTGTGACCACTTGTGTGTTGGAACCTCTTTCCCTATCTTATTTAAAATTGGAACTTCAGTCGTTGCACCCTCAAATCCTGAGCATGACTAATTCTTCCCTTGTTACTGGCCAGCTTTCAAAAGCATGGAAAACAGCTTCTGTTATGCCCATTTTGAAAAAGGGCTCTGCAGCCCGACATGGTGCAGAACTACTGTCGTGTGTCCTCACTCCCATTTCTTACGGGAACTGTAGAAAAAAATAGTGTTGTCCAACTGAGGGATTTTAATGAAAAACGAGACATATTAGATCCGCGGCAATCGGGGTTTAGACCTCACTATAGTATGGAGACTTGTTTAAGATTTATGTTGAGTGAAATCCACAGGTTTCTGTATTTGGGTCATGTGGCCCTTAGTTTCATTAGGCCTATCAGCAGTGTTTGATTTAGTAGATCTTACTCTCTTGATCAGGCATTTAGCAGATACTGGCCTAGCCAATACTGTACTTACCTGGCTCTCATCTCTTTTTTTCTAACCCTTCCTCTTCAGAGTTAACTAATTCTCAAAGTTCATCTCCTAGAAACCTTTCATGTTTATTTATTTATGTAGATAGTTTTGTATACCGCCTTATCCTTCAATCAAAGCGGTCACAACACAATTGGGGGAAACATTTAACACACGAGGATATGAGACACATACACTAATACTTACAGGGAACATGGGCAATGGAGGGTTAAGTGGCTTGCCCAAGACCACAAGGAGCATCTGTGGGACTAGAAACCCCACTCCTTCCGGCCCAAGGTTGCTGTCTTCTAGTGGGATTTGAACCCCCGACCTTCCGGCCTGAAGTACCTTACCCCAACCATTAGGCTACTCCTCCCTTAGGGCATACCTTAGGGCTCTACTTTATCACCTGTGTTTAATATTTTTCTGGCAACACTGATCCAGATTATTCAGTCTCTCGGTATATCCACTCATCGTTATGCAAACAATATTCAACCTCTTACATACCTTTAACCACAGTATATAGATTTTCAGCCACTTAACCATTGTTTGTCCGCAATTTCAGCTTGGCTGAAATCAAATTTACTGAAACTAAATCCCGATATGTGTAAGGCAATGTGGGTTTCTAGTCGCCCTTATTCTTTTTCAGCCTCACCCAGGCTGGAAGGGCTGAATCTACCTCCGGTGTCGTCCTTGAAAATCTTAGGTTGTATCTTTGATTCAGAGCTATCTTTTGGTCCTCAGGTTTCAAATACAGTGCAGGCCTGTTTTTTTGCCCTCTCACTATTAGGACACCGAGATCATACTTGGATAAGTGGTCCTTATAACCTTATTTTTTATTTCCTTGGTTATTAACACAAGGCAAGACATAAGACTATTATACAGTGTGCATTACAGTAAGTATGCTATTAACCGACTTCAAAGGGTTCAAAATGTTACCTTGAAGCTGCATACTTTTTCTGAACCACTGGACCATGTTACACCTCTCCTGAAGTCCTCTCATTGGTTGCCAATAACATATTGCATAAAATGTAAAATCTTGCTGTTAGCTTATAAAGCGTTTTATTTGGGACGCCCTCTATATTTGTCTGAATCATTGGTTCCTTATGTGCCCACAAGTCTGTTATGCTTGCAAAGTCACAACCATTTGGTGTTGCTGTCTCTTAATTGTGCATGCCATGAGCTAACACAACAATCAGTATTTTTCTTTTCAGCACCAGTCCTTTGGAACTTGTGATAAGGAAGCTTATCATAGCTCAGGAAGGGGCTATAGAAAAGGTGAAGTGTCTCTGAACAAGCAACCTGTCAGTGCTGGTAGAAATGAGAAAACAGAATTTTGCCATAAAAGACTACCAGTCCCAGAATGCACCAGGTTTCCAACAGCCATGAGAGGAGCTGAAGTGAGAAAACGTGTGTTCAATCAAAAGGGCTATGAGGTAATCCCCAAGCACTCATTGCAAAGGGCAGGGCTTGATTCAGCACAGCTGCGCTGTGCTAGGATGGAACACTCATCTCAAAGGGCAAGGCCAGATTCAGCACAGCTGCCCTGTATTAGGGAGGAGCACTCATCTAGGCAGAATAAGAGTAGAGTTTATTCCACAGATGACCATCTTCATGATCACCTTGGATATCCAGAGAATTGTCCTCAGTATCCTGAGACTCAGCTTGAGTGTGATCATCAGTGTGTGATCATCAGAGTGTGATATACACCACAATTTATAATTCATGACATAATTTGTAAATATCAACAATGTAAATATGTTCTAACAGTTTAATGTTCTAATAATTATAATGTTAATACTTTATATTGTTACCTGTAAATAGTTCAATATGTTCTATGTAAACTGACTTGGTATGATACCATCCATACCATATAACATACTGTTCATTGTAAACCGCACTTGATACTTGTGAAAGAGCGGTATAGAAATAATTGCTAAATAAATAAAATAAATAAATCAGTTTCATCTGAAGGATCATCAGAAGCAGAAGCCAAACCGGACGGACAGAGAGGGAAAGAGACCCTTTGGAAGAAGGAAGAGAAAAGCCTTTGAGAGGTCTAGAAGAGTCCAAAGCAGTACGTATACTGGGAGGTATTCCAAGGGCCAGCATACACCATTGGACTGGGGAAAGCCAGAGGAATGGTGCTGCAGAGCTAGGAATCACCAGAGGCTACCTGTGAGGGAGACGGCTGCACGTGGAAGGGACCCTAAGACCTGTGCCAGAAGGTATGTGAAGAGAGATCCAGTGTCCAGGGATCTGGATTGGAAGGCTGGACATAAGAACTGGATTACATACTGGCCAGGCTATATAGAGAGGAACTCTAGCAGCAATGGAAGCTCAGGTATGAACACTGATCTATGCCCTAGCTATAACCTTGAAAGACAGCAGGGAAACAAGTATTCTCCTGAAAATGCTCCATTGAGAGATTCATCTGTGCCAATCCACGATATTGAACCCATGCTTGTTGAACAAGGGGGAATAATAGCAGATGAGGATCCTGTTTATATGGACTGCTCTCTATCTAAACTCCGTTGGTAACTTTCTGTTATAAAGTACAGCAACCATCACAAAGAAATACAAATTTGTTCTTTAATCTACTCAGAAAAGCTCCTGAAGCAGGATTTGACCCACACAGTAGAAAGCAAGCCAGCTAAGGGGTTTCAGCTGGATAACTGCTAGCAATTAAGCCTTACCTAATTGCTTGTGAGCTAGGAGAGAATCACTTCTGTATCTATGTGGGAAGTAATCAGGAGTTAACCTGAAAAGAACAGTTTGTTTCTTGCTTTGTGGCTTTTCATTTGTTGTTTTCCTGATTTTGACTTTGTTTTTCCAAGTTAACACTGAAAGCAAGTTACCTAATTTATGTGCTACCAAGCATATCTGTGTTGGGAGAAATAACCCCATAAATAAATATCTTCTTGGCTTTATCCAAGAGCACAACTAAATTATTGTCAGCAGCTGTGTCTGGTGTGAATGAACTACATTGCCCACAATACCTTGCAAATCATATAGAAATATGCACTTGCCAAGAGTGTGAAGATTCTCACCCAGGCAGCCGTCTGACAAACTCTATTCCACTTTATATTTGACAGGAGAAGTCATTAAGTCATTGTCTTGGGCAAGCCACTTAACCCTCCATAGCCCATGTTCCCTGTAAAATAGTTATCTCCAAGTTAAAATGCCCTGTTCAATGTAATTTCAGTTTGTTCAATGTAAACCGCACTGATGCAGAATAGCGCGGTATATAAGAGAATGTAAATAAAATAAAATTAAAAACATATTTAAGAAACCCTTGAAAGCTTTTTTTTTTTAGCAAGCCTTTGGCACGTAATAGAATAAAGGACTTCTTGAGTTAATGACCTGTATCAGTGGGGGGGAGGGGTGTTCTATGTTTGAAGGTATTGTATATATATGTATTTTTATTTGTTTATGGAATTTTAATGTAAAACCGTATTGACATTTTTACCATATGCAGACATCAAGTGTTAAGATAAACTAGATAAACTAAAGTATAGCATGGTAAAAATGAGAGTAGTAGCGACAAAGTGTGAAACTGCGGTACATTGGAAAAGACAAGAGGCTCCCATGCTTGTAGGCTGAACAGAAGACTGGGCCAGAATGGCCTTTTAGAGAAACTTATGGATATGTGCAATAAAAGATTTGATGCAGGTAATGAGTGGAAAAGGCTTGCGACATACTTGGAGTAGAAAAGAAAATAAGGGAATTACGGAAATATCTTCTGGTGATGTTTGAGGATAGGTTTGGGAGCATATGTAGAGGTACACAGAAATGACATAACATCTACAGTCTCCTCTCCCTCGTGAGAGTTAATGCCTATTGTTTACTGGCAGAGGATTAGGGTGGAGAAGGGGAGAAATGCACTCTAGTTATGCTTGTGTGCTAAGACAACAAAAGGTGTGATATGACACTATGGGACATGTTTACTAAAGTGCGGTAATGTCATTTGCGTTAGGTTCCGCGGTAAAGGTACAGATGCCCATATAAAGGCATGGGCAGGGCATCATTATGGCAAGCATGTCAGGTAACGCGCGTTACATGGTGCCTTATTAGGCACAGTACAAGGCACGTGCCTTAACGTGCCTTGTACTGTGCCCAATAAGGTGCCTTGTAATGTGCCTAATTAGGAGCCTTATAATGCCTTATAATGATTGCTGGCAACTGTGGCAAGGGTACTATGGGCTGGCAGCATGGATCTGCAACAATATCTGGAAGCAAAATATCTGCCTTGGACAGGAGGGAACGACGAGGAATCGAACCCATGACCTCCACCTAGAACGTCAGTGTACTAACCAGTAGGCTATACCTCTATGGTCTGTTGCACAGCAATGGCTGGGTACAGAAGGATTGCAGGTCACTGCACAAACAGTCTGCTCTGTGTGCCAAGATAGGGTAACCCCACCAGCACCCATGATGCATTGCACATGCAGAACAGCAGCCCACAGCTGACCACCAAATGGCGTCTGCACCTCTCCAGTACTGCAGCGTGGTAAGACGGACTGACAGTGTGTGATACTGGCACAGAGTAGCTACAGACCATGCCATTGTGCAGGCTCCGTGTTCACCCTGAGGGATAGGATGGGCGCCCAGCACTAGGTCCACAGTACATGTGGTGCTAGAGATAGGTCCTGCTGCACATCCCCAGCACTGCCGGTGTGTGACAGGTGTTCCCAGCAGTGCAACTGAAGGTACATCTGTTCCAGCTGTGTTCTGCAGTCACGTGGCCCTGTGGGACCGGACACCACCTAGATTAGTGTGTACCCAGTGTTACGGTCTGGCTGCCATGGGTACCTGTTATCAGGGCAGTGGGGTGTCTGGACTCGCATGAGGGCGATGCAGCACTGCCACTATGGGTGTAAGTGGTATGTGCTATATACCCCAAGGGGCCTCAATCACCCCTTTTGTAGATGAGGGTGTGGTGGGACAGGTGCCTGCACCCTACAGAATGGCTGCAGTACCAGAAACCACAGTCCTGCTGGCAGATGACAGCCCTCCAGGGCTGCTGGGCCAGTGTCATACCTGTGACCATTGCAGACCAGCAGTGATGCTTGGGGTAGGCAGGGGAAGGCTCAACTGCCCCACGCCATGGTCTGCCATTCATCAACAGACAGCACAGTCAGACTTCACCTGCAGCATCCTACAAGGTGTTCCCACCATGCACAGGCGAACTGCAGACAGCCCACTAACCAGTCCACAGTGCATGCTCACAGGGGAACCCTGTGCACCCAGAGGTGGGATGCACAGCAGACACCAAGCAGGTATCCCCGTGATTGGGCCCCAGAACCAGGCACACACAGGTATCACTGGAAACAAATAATGTGTGGCACTATGTGGGAACATAGACATGCCATGGCCACTGCTCAGTCAGCATGAGAGTGACCCCCCCCCCCCCCAGTGTGACATGCTGTGGCCACCCTGTCCATGCAGGTGGTGGTCGAGCACTACAGTGTCCCAGCCATTGCCCTCCACCCTGTGCAGATGCATCCTGGCCAATCCGCCCTGTCTGGGCAATACCCACAATACTTTGCTCCTCATTATGCACATTTTCAGGCTAACGCTGGAAGCAGTGTGAGCAATGTGGGCTCAGTGAGGTGTTGGCAGACACAAACGCACACTCCCACACCTATCTCAGCATTGTGCAGAGATGGAGGTGGTTGACAACCCTACCCGCTGCACTGGTCAAGATCACAGTGCCAACAGTGCTAATCTGTGCAGGGGGTAGTAGTAGTGCTCTGGTGATAACTGCAGCTCTGTGCTGGGGCCAACAGCCTGAAACTCCATGAAGCTGTGGATAGTGGAGCCCTTGTGAGTGGGTGTCTGTACCCCTGTGCACCACTGTGTTGGGGTTTGCCCATGTTGTTGTGGCTGCAGTGTGGGCTAAAACTATGGGGAGATGCTCTGAAGGATCCACAGCTGGGACCTGAACTTCTGCTCTTGGACATGCTGGCTGAGTGTACTGCACCACACTGTTGCCACAGCAGCATAGTGGTCCCTGGAGCTACCCTTATGTTCCTCAGCTAGACCTTTTCTGTTTCACTGCACCCCACGTACTGGTACAGGGCATGGCCTAGGTCCACTGCAGGCGGATGCCACTGCTCCCTCCAGCACAATCACCAACCCCCTCTGCCATGCCGCCATGACCATATGCTGTCGGTGTCGGTGGTGCGCCATCCCAGGCCATCCAGGGGGCAGGTAGCCAGCTGCCTAAGGTGTGAGATCTGGGGTAGGGGTGCCTACATAGATGTCCACGCTTCCCCAGGCACTGCCTGTCAATGTTATGCACCCCTTGGGGTGCCTGCTGGGTAGTCTCCCCTGGATGGGACACTGTGGGCCACAGACTCTTGCTGGTTTCCATTTTCTGCGTTCCTATGTGCCACCTTGGCAACCGCCTAGTCCACCCTGTGCCCCAGTAGCCCCCACTGCATGTCCCGCCTGCAGTCCCCATGCCCCATTTGCACCATCATCATAGTGGTCTTTCAAACCAGGGCACTATGCTGTTGCTGCAAATGGAGCACTATCATCACCTTTCTTGGGCTCCCTGCCTATGCTGTACATTGCTGACACTGAAATGTTTTCTCTCTCTTGCAAATGTGGGCTAACGCCAGGTTTTCAGTTGCGTTAGGATTCATCCCTACTTTCTCCGCGTTAGTGTGGAAGGGGCCTCTCCCCACCCATTGACCCCTTCTCTTCGCCCTCTCTCCACCCTTTTCTGGACTTACCGCAGCCAGGAATGTTAAGGCGCGTTATGTAACATTAAGGCACCTTAACGTTGCCACTGCTACATTACCGCAGTTTAGTAAACATACCCCTATATATTTTGTAGTTGTGAACGCTCTTCATTACAATTGTTGAAATAAGGAAATAAAACTCAAACACACAAAAATCTTAAATGCTGCATGACTCCCCTCCCCTCTGGTCTCCCAAGCTTATATTTTAAATTCTCTGATGAACGTTAAGGAAAATGATGGCAGTATGGCTTATTTAGATAATCTTCATAAGATTAACAATAAAAATATTGGAATCTTCCATGGAATAAGGACACTTGGTTTGTCTCATTCTCTTGGGCAGACAGACAGATGGTACTGAGATCTTATTTAAACTTTAGACTAGCTTTGTTTAATGGAAATAGAATTAATAAATGTCCTGACTTTTGTCCTCTAACCCAAGAATTCAGAAGAAAAAAAAAACAAAAAACTTTATTCAACTGAGGCGTAGAGTTTTAGCTCAGGGCATGTTTTTTTCTTTTCTGAAATAGACAGAGGAATTACATCAGGTGCTCCTTGTGGTCTTGGGCAAGCCACTTAACCCTCCATAGCCCATGTTCCCTGTAAAATAGTTATCTCCAAGTTATAATGCCCTGTTCAATGTAATTTCAGTTTGTTCAATGTAAACCGCACTGATGCAGAATAGCGCGGTATATAAGAGAATGTAAATAAATAAATAAAATAAATAAATAAATATTAATCTAGGTCATATGCATTTTTACAGACATCTCAGTTGAGAGATTTTAAAGAAATCAACATCAATCCCACCTGGGTTACAGAAATCTCTACTTTGTCTTAGGAAGTGTCTGGGGGTGGTGGGGGGGATGTATTGGGCTTATATTTGTGCATACCACAACAGTCATGAACCTCACTTCTAAACCAAGTGTGGCAATGCTTCCTCTTTCTTCCAGTTTTTGGTGGATTCTCTTGTATATCCTCTTGATTTAAATATAGGGTTTGTGGCATAAAGTAGCAGTACATTATCTCTATCTTCAGAAGTCCACTTAACTGTAGCTAATCCTCTTGACTTAATTTCTGTGGTTTATCTCCTGCAACAGTGGGTCCATGAGCATGCTCACTATGGCCTTTATCTGTGACAATGATGTTATCTACATCTGCCGTGCTTGCACTACATATCGTAACCACCCTCGTTAGCCCCAGTGCGTAAGCTATAGGTAGGCATCTTTTTATCCAGGGCGACATGCAGCCACTGTGTATTTTTCTGTTTCTTTCCTACCATACTTGTAGTATCGCCTTGCTGAGATTTAGTATAGATGTTATAAAACGGGGTCACCAAGTGAAAATGCTCAGCAAGGCTTGAGGGGGGGGGACTTTATTCTCTTCCCCTAAGAGATGTACATCAATTCACCAATTGTTAGTGAATTTTTATTGTTGCACACCCCTTTGGCCCCTTTGTGGGTTTTTCATATATCTGTTCCTTCTCTCGGTTTGTGAAGCAAGTTTCTGCGTATAATGGTTTTAGTTTCCATGTTGGTAATTTGTATTACGTTTCTGATTGATATCTGGAAACAAATTTTAAATAATGAAAGAACAAAGGAAAGGGAACCTAATTGCGCTTCTCAAAAATATGTTATTCACTAACACTAAAAACAAAAAAAAACAGTCTCCTTACAGCAATATTTAAAGCATGATACAGGTTGTGTTGTGTGTATATAAGTACTATGAAAAACACATTTAATTTTCTAAATAGAATTATCAGTTTATTTCCAGTGATTCCAACACCCAGTGAAATCTTACACAAGTAGGGTCATTTGGTATAAAAATTAAGCCAAACATGAAATAAAAGATCACAGTATTTTTCCATAATAAAGCCACCAGTGCAAAGTATTTTTGTTAACGTTCTATTAATCACCCCCTGCCAAAAGGCCGGCATCTTATATTAAAAGATTCTTACCACAAAAGCTTGCAGTGCACTGCTGGACAATTCTTTTTCCTGATCACTAATTCCTGAGCTAGTAGTAGATCCTTCATGTTTATCAGGTCCCTGATCTGAAAATGGAACAAGTGTTTAGTACAACTGAGAAAAATCAGATTACTGTTCTATTTTTATTTCATAAGAACATAAGATATGCAATACTGGGTCAGACCAAGGTCCATCAAGTCCAGTATCCTGTTTCCAACAGTGGCCAATCTAGGTCATACGTACCTAGCAGTTTCCCCAAAAGACACAGGTTCCACAACGCTTGTATTGGGTCAAGCATTGATATCCTGCGTTCCTTTCCCTCCCAGTTGAGCTGCCTATATTGGAGTTACTTTGGACATCAAATAATGCACACAGCATACTGTACCGTAAGAAAATCCAGAGCTGGGCCCTTCCATTATATTGCCAGTGATGGTTCAACAAAAATGGACAGTCTATCACATTTTGGCTCTCTCTCTTCTTTAATATCCCGAGAACATGAAGTATATTTGTTCTGATTTTCCAAACCAACACACATCACTATTTTCTTGCAAACTCACTTTTGATACAACTTCATAAGTCTATCAACAAAAGTGGCCCAGGTTTCAGCTTCACTTGCACCAACTTGCCTTCTTTATCTGCAGCTACCTTCTCCTGAGGAAGCAGGCAATGTTTGCTAGAAAAAAAAATCTAGCTCTTCTTTTATTGGGTCTAGTTCAAAGTTTAAAAAAAAAATGAAATAATTTTATGGAGGATGATTACTACATTGCTGGTGTTTTTGACACTGCTATGTTCAAAATAAAATCAAATATGTTTGATAAAGATCATACTAAAATTCTGTGCGTTTGCATTTGCTTTTAATACATTTGAAATTAGAATTATATCTTTTCATGTAACCTAAGCTGTGTGCACTCCACATTGAGCTCGTTTACTTTTGGAAAGTATAAAAGGTTAAATTAGAGACTTACCTGCTAATTGTAGTTCCTGGAGTAGTTCCTCCAGTCTAGTCCCGTAACAATAGAGAAGTAACAGAGCAGTGAACACTCAACGGGAGGGGCCTGCCAGAGCCGCCTGAAGCACCGCCGATCCAAAGCTCGCATCACCCTTCGCCTGCACGTCAATTCTATAATGCCGGACGAAAGAGTGCAAAGACGACCAAGTCGCAGCCCTGCAAATTTCTGCCGCAGGGACCAAACTGTACTCCGCCCAAGACGCTGCCTGAGCCCGAGTAGAATGCGCTCTCAACCCCTGAGGCACCAGTCTGCCCTTCAGGAGATACGCCGACGCAATTGCCTCCTTAATCCACCGAGCAGTCAACACCTTAGAAGCCGGCTTTCCTGGACGTGAGGCCCCAAACAGGACAAACAGCCTATCCGATTTGCGCAACGCTGCAGTACGCTGCAAATACACCTTAAGCACTCTCCCCACATCCATCTTATGCAACCTGTCCTTCGTCCCCCCTTCCACCGACCTTGCAAATGCCGGCAAGGTCACCTCCTGGTTAACATGAAAGGAGGACACGACCTTAGGCAAAAAGGAGGGCACTGTACGCAGTACTACTTTCCCTTCACCAAAAGACAAGAAGGGCTTCCTACATGATAGCGCCTGTAACTCCGAAATCCTCCGCGCCGAAGTAATGGCCACCAAAAAAACTGCCTTTTAACGTGAGATCCTTCAGAGTCGCCTGGGATAAAGGCTGAAACGGCTCCTTCAACAATGCCTCTAACATGAGGTTAAGATCCCAAGCCGGAACCACCTTTCTACATGGAGGCCTCAAGAGAGAGACCGCTCTCAAAAACCGTTTCACATCCTTATGGGCCCCCAGCGATGTTCCCTGCACATGCCCGCGGTAGCAAGCAATAGCCGCCAGTTGCACCCGCAGAGAAGACGCTGCCAAGCCCTTGTCCAAGCCATCCTGTAAGAAGGACAACACATGCGCTACCGTGGACTTCAAAGCCCGCAATTGCCTCTGTTCACACCAGGCCTCAAACAACCTCCATACTCGTACATACGTCAAGGACGTGGAGTGCCGCCTCGACCGCAACATCGTAGCAATCACTGCCGATGAGTAGCCCTTAGTCATCAGCCGAGCCCTCTCAAGAGCCAGGCCGTAAGCGAAAACCGATGAACCTGCGGCATGTGTAGCGGCCCCTGCAGGAGCAGATCCACCCTGTCCGGTAACTTCCACGGCAGCTCCACCAGCAGTCGCTGTAAGTCGGCATACCACGGCCTCCTTGGCCAGTCTGGTGCTATTAGTAGAACCAGCCCCCTGTGCTTCTCTATATGCTGGATCACCCTGCCTATGAGTACCCATGGCGGAAACACGTACAACAGGCCGCGGTCCGGCCACCTCTGAATCAGAGCATCCAGCCCTTCCGACATCCTTTCTCGTCTTCTGCTGTAAAACCTGTCTACCTTTGCCGACTCGAACATCGCCATCAGGTCCATCACCGGCCGACCCCAACGCCGGACCAGCTCCTCGAACACTTCCTGATGCAGTCTCCATTCTCCCGGGTCCACTCGCACCTGACTCAAGAAATCCGCTGTCACATTGTCTACGCCTGCTACATGCGCTGCCGATAACGCCTCTAGATTGGCCTCGGCCCAGGCCAGCAACCCATCCGCTTCGGTCTCTAACTGCACACTGCCTGTTCCGCCTTGACGGTTGATGTATGCCACCGCCGTGGCATTGTCCGAGAACACCGGACCGCTGCTCCCTGCAGGAACCCCTGCAAGGCCTGGAACGCCAAGTACACCGCTCTCAGCTCTAACCTGTTGGACAACCCCTGTTCCTGGGGAGACCACTGACCCTGGGCGAAGTGCGCCCCCAACCGAACACTCGAGTCCGTGGTCAGGGGCTTCCAGGCCGGCACCTCCAGAGGCATGCCCTTCTCCAAGCCACCTGGCCGCAACCACCATCGAAGCGACCTCCGGGCTTCCCGCGGACAGACCAACTGTCTGGACAAAGGATCCGACTGGTGAGACCAGCACCTCAGCAGCGCCCTCTGCAGAGGTCTCATGTGGGCCCGCGCCCAAGGTACCACCTCTATCGTGGCCGCCATCGTCCCCAGCAGCTGCAGATAGCGCCACGCCGACCCGAGCATCTGGAACTACCGGATGAGCCCTCTCAACTTCCGAACCCTCTCTATCGGCAAGAACACTCTTCCCCTGCACGTATCGAAACGGGCTCCCAAATACACCAGATACTGAGTCAGTGCCAACTTGCTTTTCCCCATGTTGACCACCCAACCCAAGCTTTGCAAGAACGTGACTACCCGACTGGTCACCCTCTGGCTCTCCTCCCGCGACTTCGCCCGGATCAACCAGTCGTCCAAGTAGGGGTGCACCAACACCCCCTCCCTTCGCAGGGCCGCCACCACCGCCACCACCACCATAATCTTGGTGAAAGTTGTCAGACGGCTGCCTGGGTGAGAATCTTCACAGTCTTGGCAAGTGCATATATCTATATGATTTGCAAGGGATTGTGGGCAATGCAGTTCATTCACACCAGACACAGCTGCTCACAATAATTAGTTGTGCTTTTGGGTAAAGCCAATAAGATATTTATTTATGGGGTTATTTCTCCCAACACAGATATGCTTGGTAGCACATAAATCAGGTTACTTGCTTTCAGTGTTAAACTTGGAAAAACAAAATCAGGAAAATAACATTTAAACTTGTCAGGCAATCAAAGCAAAAGAAATAAGACCTGGTTGGCAACAAACTGGTCTTTTCTGTAGGCTTTAGCTAATATTCTCTTAGCAATGTATCAAACAGACCAAAAGCCACAAAGAAAGAAAAAAACTGTTCTTCTCAGGTTAACTTCTTGTATCTTCCCACAGATTCAGAAGTGATTCTCTCAGAGCCCACAAGCAATTAGGTAAGGCTCAATTGCTAGCAGTTATCCAGCTGAAATCCCTTAGCTGGCTTGCTTTCTACTGCGTGGCTAGAAATCCTACACAGGAGCTTTTCTGAGTAGATTAAAGAACAAGTTTGTATTTCTTTGTGATGGTTGCTGTACTTTATAACAGAAAATCACCGAAGGAGTTTAGACAGAGAGCAGTCCATGTAAACAGATTCTTCATCTGCTATCACCCCCTCTTCTTCAACAAGCATGGGTTCAATATCATGGATTGGCACAGATGAATCTCCCAATGGAGCACTTTCAGGAGAATACTTGTTTCCCTGCTGCCTTTCAAGGTTATAGCTAGGGCATAGATCAGTGTTCATACCTGAGCTTCCATTGCTGTTAGAGTTCCTTTCTATATAGCCTGGCCAGTATGTAGTCCAGTTCTTATGTCCAGCCTTCCAATCCAGATCCCTGGACACTGGATCTCTCTTCACATACCTTCTGGCACGGGTCTTAGGGTCCCTTCCACGTGCAGCCGTCTTCCTCACAGGTACCGTCTGGAGATTCCTAGCTCTGCAGCACCATTCCTCTGGCTTTCCCCAGTCCAATGGTGTATGCTGGCCCTTGGAATGCCTCCCAGTATACGTACTGCTCTGGACTCTTCTAGACCTCTCAAAGGCTTTTCTCCTCTTTCTTCCAAAGGGTTTCTTTCCCTCTCTGTCCGTCCGGTTTGGCTTCTGCTTCTGATAATCCTTCAGATGAAACTGAGGATATCCAAGTTGATCATGAAGATGATGATGATCCTCAGGATAATTCTCTGTAGAATAACTCTACCTTTATTCTGCTTAGATGAGTGCTCCTCCCTAACACAGCGCAGCTGTGCTGAATCAGGTCCTGCCCTTTGAGATGAGTGCTTAGGGATTACCTCATAGCCCTCCTGATTGAACACACGTTTCCCCACTTCAGCTCCTCTAATGGCTGTTGGAAACCTGGTGCATTCTGGGACTGGTAGTCTTTTATGGGAAAATTCTGTTTTCTTATTTCTACCAGAACTGACAGGTTGCTTGTTCAGAGTCACTTCACCTTTTCTATAGCTCCTTCCTGAGCTATGATAAGCTTCCTTATCACAAAGTTCTCGGCGCCGTTGCCAGCCCAAAGGGCATCGCCTGAAACTGGAAATGCCCCATAGGCACTGCAAATCGAAGGAAGCCCTGGTGCTCCGCCCTGATCGGAATATGCAAGTAAGCTTCGGACAGGTCCAAGGATGTGAGAAACTCCCACTGTCTCACCGCTACCAGGACGGACCGCATGGTCTCCATGCGGAAGTGCGACACCCGGAGACACCGGTTCACTCCTTTTAAATCCAGAATAGGCCGCAAGGTGCCTTCTTTCTTTGGCACCACGAAATAAATCGAGTACCGACCGCTGCCTTGTTCGTCGAATGGTACCGGCACCACTGCTTCTAGGGCCAAAAGTCGCTCCAGAGTGTCGCACCGCTTCTGCCTTGGCCCGCGACCCGCACGGAGAGCGGGCAAAGGTATCTCGCACAGGGCGCTGGAACTCGAGAGCGTAACCCCTCTGCACAATCTCCAACACCCACTGATCCGAGGTAATGTGGGCCCAGGCAGAAACGAAATCTCTTAACCGACCTCCCACCGGTACTGCCTCTGCCTGGGCCCCCCTCACTTATTAGTAGTGACGTGAAATGTGACGTGAAATGTGACGTGAAATGTGACGTGAAATGTGCCCCAGTTACTAGGTCCTGGGTTCATTTCACGTCACAGACGCAGGAGGGCTTGTAATAAGACCAGCAAACAGGTGTGGCTTGGAGAAAGGTTTTTATGTAAAAATAGGCTTAATACATAGGTATTGAACAGAGGTATATAGTGATTGTTACAGAGCTGTTTCAGTGTGCATCAGTGAATCTGTGTGTGCAGGTGTGCATGTGTGAAGTGTGAGAGAGATAGAGGCCAGAACCTGTGGGTCAGAGCCGCATGGTAGGCCAGAACATGTGGGTAGAGAGAGAGAGAGAGAGGGGGAGGGGTGAAGGGAGTTGATCATCAGAGCCTCATGGTAGTGTCCAAACCTGTCCGATGAAGGAGGGAGAGAGAGAGAAGCAGGAAGTGTGTCTGTCCTTTATAGTGCCTCTCCAGCAGTTCCCCTTGAGGTCTGCTATTGTCTTTGGCCACTCCCTTTAAGGTCTGCTATTCTTGATTTAGCAAGGAGGGGCTGCAGCCAGGTCCTAGAGACTGACTTCACCCAGGGGTCAGAGTTTAGACTGAATTAAACAGAGTCCATAGCTGCATGAAATGTATGCTGACAAGGGCATTCACCTCAAACACCTGCTTCAACAATGTGTCCAGCTGCCGGTCCTGCGCGTCCTTAAGCGCCGCACTGCCTTCTACCGGGATGGTAGTCTTCTTAGTCACCGCAGAAACCGCCGCATCCACCTTAGGTGTCTTAAAGATATCCTTATCCGGCTCCATCAGAGGATAAAGTCGAGCCATGAGCCTAGACCCTCTGAGGCTAGTTTCGGGGGTATCCCATTCCTCCTGAATCATCTCTTTGAAAATCCTATGAATGGGAAAAGACCTCTGCGACTTCCTCACTGCCTGCAATAGCGGATCTTCCAGTGCCGCCTCCTCGGTAGCCTCCGAGACCAGCACATTTAATGCCTTTAAGGTCTCAGCAATCAAGGCCAAGAGCTCCTCTCTCCTAAACACCCTCACTATTCGAGATTGCTCCTCTGGTTCTGCAATCTCTCCTTCCTCCAAGACCTGATCAACATCAGACTCCTCAGCCACCAGAGACTCCCCCAGGTCCTGCTCCTCAGCCTCCAAGAGCAGCCTGGGTCTTTTGCTGACACCATTTCCAGCGACATCTTCCACCAACGCCCCTGGTCTCTTGACCCCTCGGGCCTCCGCCACCAAAGGCGCCGGCACTGCTGCCCCAGGCCCACCCAGAGTCTGCTGCAGCAGCGTGTGATAAGGAAGCTTATCATAGTTCAGGAAGGAGCTATAATAGAGGTGAATTGCCTCTGAACAAGCAATCTGTCTTAGCTGGTAGAAATATTAAAACAGAACGTTTTCATAAAAGACTACCAGTCCCAGAATGCACCAGGTTTCAAACAGCCTCTAGAAGAGATGAAGTGGGGAAACGTGTGTTCAATCAAGAGAGCTATGAGGTAATCCCCAATCACTCATCTCCAAGGGCAGGGCTTGATTCAGCACAGCTAAGCTGTGCTAGGGTGCAGTATCCCTCTAAACAAGTTAAAAGTAAAACATATTCTACACAGAATCAGTTGAGGAACTCAGAGCTCAAGGACAGAGAGAGGAAGCAGCAGCATCAACGTGGAAGGAAGAGGAAAACATCTTGGAGGTCTAAAGAAGGAGCCCATAGCAGTATGTGTGTTGGGAGTCATTCCAGAGGCAAGCATAATCCATTGGACTGGAGGAAGCCAGAGGAGTGGGGTTACAGAGCCAGGAATTCCCGGATGGCAGCTGTGAGGGAGACGGCTGCATTTGGAAGGGGCCCTAAGACCAGTGCAAGAAGGTATGTGAAGAGAGACCCAGTGTCCAGGGATCTTGATTGGAAGGCTGGACATAAAAGCTCGACTACTTATTGGCCAGGATATCTGGAGAGGAAACCTAACAGTAAAGGAAGCTCAGGTATGAACTCTGATCTATGCCCTAGCTCTTCATCTGGAAGACAGCAGGGAAACAGATATTATCCTGAGAGTGCTTCATTAAGGAATTCCTCTGAGCCAGACCATGATATTGATTCTATGATAGTTGAAGAAGGAGATATTTTAAATGATCAGAATGAATACATGGATTGCTCTCTGTCTAGGCTGCTGTGGTAAAATACTTTCACAAATACAAACCACCATCAAAAGGAAATATAACTTGTTCTTTTATCTACCCAGAAAAGTTTACAAGAAAGCTTTAGGGTAGGATTTGAGCCACGTAGAGAAAGTGAACCAGCAAAGGGGTTTGCAGCTGGCTAATAATTAAGCCATGCACAGTTGCACGTGAGCTCTGAAAGGAAACTACTGTTTGTGTGTGAAAATACAAGAAAGTTATCCTTGAAAAAGAACAAGTTTTGGTTACTTTTTGGGTTTTGTTTTTGCTTTTGGAGCACTGCTAAAAGGTTAATTAGCAGGAGCCCTCAGAAAGACCTTTCTGTTTCCCATCAAGGTCTTTATTGTTTGATTGATTGCTTAAGAAGCTCAGTTGCTTATATCATGATTTGTTTTTCCTAAGTACAATACTGAAAGCAAGTGTCCTTTTGTGTTACCAAGTAAATTAGTGTGGGAGAATTAACCCCATAAATAAAATATATTTTTCTTTGCTTACACTCTAGCAACACAACTCATTATTTTGTGAACAGCTGATTCTGGTTTGAATGGACTACATTCCCCACAATCCTTTGCAAGTCATAATAGGATTTTGCCTTTGCCAAGACTGTGGACATTCACGCCCAGCGCCCCCGTTTACAAGCGTCAAGAACTGAGATGAAAAAATCGCTTCCAGACCCCCGTGGACAGGGACCTGGGGTAAAGACCCATCTGGTGCAGAAGACAGCCCCGGCAGGGGTTCGGGAGCCTGCCTTGGTGACATTGGGGAGTCCTTAACAATCCCTTCGTCTGCCGGCTGCTCTGGAACTCTATCTGCCATGTCAGCCTCAAAACAGCAGCCTCTGCACAAACCGGCCTCTGAAATCTTGCTTCTGTGTGCCCCACACAAAAGGCACCTGGGCTTGCTAGGCATTGAACCCGCCGCCCCAACAGGGATTCCAGGGAACCTGGAGCCCCCTGACAGTCCCCTCCTTTTCAAAATTTCTTGACCAGAGCTCCCGAATGCGTTCCCTGTTTTTTGTTTTTTTTTTAAATAAAGAACAAACCGTTCATACAAAGACTACCACAGCTACGAACAAAAGGAAATCGCCAAACGCCAAGGAACAGCAACCAAATTTTATCTTGGGAGCTAGTCTCCGGAACCCCGGTTCCCACGCTTTTCGCCACGCAGCCCGGGCCTGCAGCAGCAGAGTGCGAGCGAGCTGTCCTTCCTGCACGCGGCCGCAAACAAAACTCCGGAGCCCTCACACCGCTGTCAGAAACCTGCTCCTACCACCCCGAATCGCCACCCGTAGCTCTTACCCGGTAGCGATCCCGGCGCTGACCCGACAGGAATCGCCGCGTTGCTGGTGCCATCCAAGCGGCCGCCCCTCACCTGAACCTGAGCGCGCACGCGGCCACGGCACCATCCTCAACGGCTCCTTTCCCACCTCGGGGGAAACGGAGGCGGAGGCCCCTACGCAACCCCCACACACTCCTCTGGGTCGCTCCACGCCAGAGAGAGGGGGGAGAAGGGGGGAAGCTCACCAGCAACGCTGGAAGGTTGTCACAGCACACAATGGACAAAACAAAAAAAAAAAAAATCGCCAAATTAAAGGGCTAGAACCCCCCCTTTTTTTTTTTATCAATACTGAAAGAAACTATGTAAAAACTAAACCTAAACTCCTTATTAGTTGCTCCAGTGAGTCCCGGTCAATGGACTCACAACCTCCTTCCGCTGCCTGAGACTGAGCAAAACTGGTTATAAGGGGCGGTCCTTGGACTACTTGTACTGGATCACTGGAAAAAGTGACATGCTCAGTCTCCTAGCTGCGGGAGGACGTTGACAACTCTATTGTTACAGGACTAGACTGGAGCTACGATAAGGAACAGCATTTGAATTACAGAGGCAGTAGACAAGACTGCCTGTTGTCTCCCCCTTGCTTTTTGTATTAACTATGGAGCCTCTAGCTTAGCGGGTAAGGGGAGCGAAAGAGATAAAAGGAGTTAGGATTGGGGAGAAGAAATATAAAGTTATCCCTATTTGCAGATGACTTACTATTCAGTGACAGATCAGGGGCCTCCCTACCAGACACAATAAAAGTGTTAGATGAATATGGGCAAGTAGGTGCGTTTAAGGTAACTACTACTAAATCTGAAATCCTCAATCTATGGATAAGGACCACCACCCTCCAACAGACCCTACCATTTTGCTGGGCACGAGGGAAGATTGGATACCTGGGGATCAATTATTTAAAGCTAATTACAAACCCTTGTAGCAACAAACAGAGGATCTTGAAACCTAGAAGATAGCTTTAGTTGACTGGGAAGAATGCAAATCATTAAAATGATGATACTGCCCAGACTACTGACAGCACACTACCTATACAAGTGCCACAGAGTTTCCTGCTTAGTGTCGTGGCGGAGGAGTACTTATCCTAACGAAAGCCGACCTCAAATTTCGGCTTGCCGCCTCAAGCAGCACCTCTACCCTTGACTCTGTTACCATTACAAATAAGCAAATCACGATTAACTTGCTCTATAGAACTCCATCTTCATCTCCAGATGACTTAGCAACAATAATTGATCTTGCTTGCAACACCACGAATTCGCATACTCTAAACTGGATATTAGGTGACCTCAACCTCCCAGTCAGTCATTCAGGACAGCCACACCAATGCCTTTATTGATGCTCTCAGTGATCTAGGCTATGTTCAACTCACTTGATCTTATCTTTGCACCACAAACAGCCCTCACACATTTGCACCAGTCTCACCTAAACGTAAGTGCGGTTCCCTGGTCGGATCACTTCCTGATAAGATTCCAGATTCCAATTTGCACCAACTCCTCCAAATCCATACCTGAAGATAAACCCATATCGGAACATTTAAAGCGCTTCCATCCTTTTAACAGAGAAGATATTCTAAAGAGGACACAGAATCTATTTGACCCTCCTCTTCAAAGCCTCGATGACATGGTCGCCGCTTGGAACTCAAGCCTAGTTGCCGTGATCCACTCACCTACCACGAACAAAGCACCACATAAGAAAAAGAATGCCCCATGGTACTCCCAAGAACTACGTAATTCGCTCCTTCAACTCAGACGACTTGAGAGACGCTGGCGACGATCAAGAACAGCTGAGAGCCATGAGGCATTCACAGCACAATTAGGAAAACATCAGTTATCTGTAGCATCAAGTATGAAACAATATCATGCAAAAAGACTACAACGCTCCTTGAACAAACCCCACGAGCTTTTCCAAATTGTGAAATCTCTAGCAAAGGAGCCATCTCAAGAGAACTTACCCTACCCAGACTCACAAGAATATGCTTATTACTTGCGTAAGAAAAGTAATCAGCTTGCCCACACTGCTAAGCCCCCCCATATCAGCCAGCCTACCTTTCTCCATCCCACAACCTCCTCTTGGTCATTTCTTGAGTGGGTCCCAACACACTTTCACATCATTTTCTACTCCATCTGACAGAGTCATTCAAGACATTATCCTAAACATAAACACTACAACAGCACCCTCCGATCCGTGTCCAGCTCCCTGGATAAAGGCCCTGCGTGCCGAGCTCAGCCCATTCCTATCCAAATTGATTGATGTATCGTTCTCTACTGGAACATTTCCTCGAAGCCTGAAACAGACGGCTATCAGACCACTCCTAAAAAACAGTAAGTTGGACCCTTCGATGATGGAATCCTACAGGCCTATCTCCAGCATACCTCTCCTATCGAAAATCATTGAAAAGATTACCCTACGCCAATTACAAGATCACATAGATACTAATGCACCCCTGCATCCCTGCCAACATGGATTTCGCGAAGCACATGGTGTTGAAACATTACTCACAACCTTATTCAACACCATAACCTTAGGTCTCGATAACATCAGACAAGGCTTTGCACTGATCTTCATGGACATTGCTGCCGCATTTGACACCGTAGACCACGAAGTTCTCCTGCTACGCCTCAGAGAGAAGGGAGTTCAAGCTTCAGCTTTGTCATGGTGCGCTTCATACCTCACTGATCGCTGGCAACATGTCCGTTCTGGCCCCTCCAACTCCGATTCCTTCCCCCAAACTAAAGGTGTTCCACAGGGCTCATCTCTATCCGCCTTGCTATTCAATGTCTATATGCAACCCATTTGTGATCTCATCCAATCATTTAATATCAACTGCCTGGTCTATGCTGATGACGTCTTGATGTACATGCCAATTTCGACAGAACATCTTGAACTATCCCCACTTATCAGGTGCTTTGACGCTGTCACTGACAGGCTAAATGCACAAATGCTTAAGTTAAATTTCAAAAAGACAGAGGCCCTCTTCGTAACCAGGAATCCGGCTTTTACTCGACCCCTGTCTATCAAGGTTCGCAACGCAGAGATCATATGCAAGACTACAGTAAGATACCTAGGTGTAACGCTTGATCAGCAACTTAATATGAAGGCTCATATCAAAAACAAAGTCGGTATACCATAAAATCCGGACCCTCTGCAATCTGCGTCAACTGTTAGAACCTGATGACTTCCGAACTGTCTTTCAGGCCCTAATAATGCCTCACTTTGACTATGCCAATGCGATCTTGTATGGTCTACCTAAGTGCACGACTAACCCCTTACAACTTGCAATGAATTCAGCTGCAAGAATCCTTCATGGAGCCTCAAGAAGTTCTCATATTACCCCAATACTAAAACAATTGCACTGGCTACCCATACAAGCCAAGATCTCATTCAAGATGCTAATTATGACCCATAAAAGCCATCAATAAATACCCTGCTACTGCCATTACTGATCTAATTTCAATCACACCTCCCAATCGAACAAGGAGATTGAATGCTGCAAATACTCTCATATTACCTAAGGCAAGCACGAAGTGTTCTCAATTCACTAGATCCAGAGCCTTCTCCTTCTTTGCTCCATCCTGCTGGAACGCACTACCAGCAACTATCAGAACCATCAGTTAACTCTCACAATTTAGGAAGGCACTGAAACGGCACCTCTTTCTTCATCACTACGATGATGCAGTCTTCTCCCCACACTCACCCACTCTCACATCTCAATGCAGCACCTCAAACTCATGCACGTCACATTCCCAGACTGATCACTCGCAATCACACCTTCCCCTCCAACCACCATGAGAAACGTATGCAGTGCCGCATAACTCATTATATTGTTGCATAAAGTAGACTGTATTTATTCATCGTGTCTCCTTGTTAAGGGACTGGTTATTTATACCCTATTTTACCTGTTATACCTGCTTAATGCATACCCAAGTTTAATTTTCCTGTTTAATGTATACCCAAGTTATTATACCTGTTTCACTGTAAGCACAAATCACGAAATTGAGATGTGAAACTCTTATGTTCATTGTAAACCGCACTGATGTCGAATAGCGCGGTATAAAAGATACTACAAATAAATAAAATAATGCGGTTTATCTGGGCGGGCCAACGGTCTAGAGAAGCGAGGGCGACTATGAAGAAGTCAACTTAGAGGGGGGCCTTGCTGTACCTAATTTTGAACACTATTATGAAGCCGCTCGAGTTTGGGCAGCATATGAATGGTGGTCAAGAGGGGACAGGGAATGAATAGAAATAAGGGGATACTATTCAAGGGTCAGGGTGCCTTGGAATGCACTTGTGGGTACTGGAACAGGGAGGTAAAGAAAGCAGAGGGTTGGGTCAACCCATTTATAGGACATACCCATAAGGTTTAGAAAAAAAAATGGAGAAGGGTCTGCTAGGCCCCCCCAAGGCCATTCAAAATTGGCCCCAGTAGTAGATAACAGGGAATTCCCACTAGGGTTGGGAAAGAGGAACTTTAATAAATGGAGATCTAAAGGTCTTAGATGGGTTGGTCAGTGCTGAGATGAGGGACAGATAGTAGATTTTACATTCTTACAGGAGTATCATCGCTTAGGGGAGGGGGATTATTTTCCATACTTGCAGTTACAACACTACATGGCCACTAATGTTAAACAGCAAATGCAGGCCACAGAAACCCCAATTGAAAACTGGAGCAAATTTACTATGTCGATTAACAGGGCATTAAAACACAAGTAATAGAAAAGACAGTTGGAAAACTAGGCATGGTGCCGGGGGGGATGGTTGTAATGTTTACTATGTAGTATTGAAATTATCAAAAGAGAAATGTGGGGAGAGGGAGAAGGGGAAGGGGAAAAAACACACATACACAAAAACGAATGTTGTCTGATTAAAGCTATAAAAATAAAAATAAATTAAAGAATAATTTCAATAAGTTGATTTTATTTTTTTCCCCATCAAGGATTTCATTACCTGAAATAACTGATGATATCCCAACATTACAGTTATTGCCAAATGAAATTTCCCAAGCAATCTCTCAGCGAACTGGCAAACTCAATCTTCCATTAATAAAAAAAAAGATGAGAAGTACATGCTTTAGAGTGTGACATAATGGCATGCTTTCCTTGTCCTTCACTCACAGACTCGTGCATGTCTGTATGGGGGTTTGGTAGAAACAGCCATAATAAAGTATGTCCCAGTAGAAAAAGATGAATGAGAGAATGGTAGCTGAACATAGTGTGGGTAGTGACTGATGGTATGTGTGTGCTGTGTGGGTGTCTGTGCAATGAAATAATTCCATGGACAGAGTTTAGGTGTTATCTGTGGGGACGTGAACATGGGATGTCAGAATTAGGATGTATGCATATGCGCGTGTACATACTTGTCAAGAGCTGTGTATGTGTCAAGGGCTGCTAATGAGTCAAAGCCTATGTATGTAAGATTTTATGTTTAGTGTGTGAGTACATGTGTTAGCAGTGTGTATTGGGGCCTCTGTATGTGTTTCATGGAGGGTGTTATAAATGTATTCACAAATTCCCCATAAATATCATGGGTATGTCAGGTGGTGGGGACAAAGCCGTACCAAGGGCTATGTGAGTAGTGTGGCCGTACAGTGCACAAGTACAGAAAAGCGCCGATGATATCACTGGGTTTCCAAGAAAACGTAGTTACTCATCTAACAGGTGTTCTCCGGGAACAGTAGGAATCAGTCCTCACATATGGGTGTTGACGTCACCGGAGTCACATGAAGCATTTCCCCAGCTTTCAAAGAAAGCCTTTGGGAATGCTACCACACATGCGTGGTCCCCTTCCTGCCCAAGGGTGCCATCTTGCTCAGTCAGATGACATAGCAAGGACGACAGAAAAAATAAGGTAATATATATAGAGGCAACTCCTAGGGGAGGAGGGAAGGTTGTGAGGATTGATTCCTGCTGTTCCCAGAGAATTCCTGTTCCAGGTGAGTAACTACACTTTCTCTAGGAACAAGCAGGAGGTCAGTCCTCACATATGGGACTCCTTATCTCCAGGCTACCAAGGACCGAACCAGGACAGCACCAACAGCGACCAATCGGGTAGCCGTGAGTTGCAGAAGATGGAGTTCCAAGCTGAGAGACTCTGCGAGACCCTAGCGTCCAGTGACACTATCACTCCAGTAGCCTGAACACAGAAGAGTCGGAGGGCAGGAGTTGCCTACACCCCAAGAATATTACGGAATACTGCCTGACCAAAGGCACTGTCCCTGCAGGACTCGCTATCCAGGCAGTAGTGAGCTGCGAACGTATGAACCGAAGACAATGTGGCGGCCTTGCACATCTCCGTCACTGGCATTGAACGGAGGTTGGCCACCAACATGGCCATGGCCTCACGCGATGTGCTGTGATCCAGTGCACGAGAGGCCTGCTCGCTTATAGGCGAGGACAATAAAGTCCGCCACTCAAGTGAACAGAGTTTGCTTAGACATGGGGAGCCCCCATCTGCTGGGGGGTCATAGGAAACGAACAGTTGAGGAGCTTTCCGATGGGCCCGAGTCCACTGTAAGAAGGACAGAGCCCATTTAAATCAGTTCCCCTCTGCCGGCGTGAGGCCATGGAAAGAAGGTGAGGACTACCTCTTGGTTAAAGTGAAAGAGAGATACCACCTTCAGGAGGAATTTGAGGTGTACGCGGAGCACCACCCTATTCTTATAGAACCTCTTATATGGCAGGTCTGCCAACAGGGCCTGGAGCTCGTTCACTCTTCGAGTGGATGTAAGGGCCACCAAGAAGGCCACTTTCCACGATAGGTATCTTAGGTGGCAAGTGGCTAGGGGCTTGAACGGCGGTCTGGTGAGCTGGGAGAGCACCACGTTGAGGTCCCATTCTGCAGAGAGGGGGCTTGGTTAGCAGAAGGCCCCAGAGGAACCTGGAGACCAGGGGCTGGCTGGAGAAGGGTTTCCCCTCGATGAGGTGGTGGTGAGCGGTTATGGCACTCAGGTGCACCCGTACCGAAGTTAGATTTCAGCCCGGTTCACAATAATTGCAGCAGGTAGTGGAGGACGAGCTGCACATGGCAGGAGAAGGGATTCTCCCCCCATTCCATGCACTGGACAGAGAACAACCTCCTCTTGAAGGCATATGCTCTTCTGGTGGAGGGCTTCTGGGAGGCCAGCAGGATCTCAACTTCTACAGGGATCCCCCCCTCCTCCGGGACAGGTCGTCCAGGGCCCGGTCCAGTGGAACTGGGAGTGCTGCTGACAAGGAGAGCTGCAGAGGGAACCAGGGTTTCCAGGACCACCTAAGAGCGATCAGTATTACTGATGCTCTGTCACTCTGAACCTTGAAGAGGGTCCTGGCTACAGGGGGGGGGGGAGGAGGGGTCAGTGGGAACGCATAGAGTAGACCCTCAGCCCACAAGATTAGGAAGGCATCTGCTGCCATTCTCTCCAGGTGCAGCTGACGGAAGCAGAAGTGGGTTAAACTGTGTGTTGTCCGGAGAGGCGAATAGGTCCATCACGGGCCTCCCCTAGAGACTGAAGAGCTGTCTCGCTATCTTGGGGTGCAAGCGCCACTCACGTGGCCACAGGACCCTGCTCAGCCTGTCCACTAAGCAGTTGTCCTGGCCTGGGAGGTATACTGCTGTGGCACACTGCAAAGGAGATGAGGGCCACCACCTCCCAGCAGAGGGAGTACAAGCCCGTGCCTCCCTGCTTGCTGATGTAAGACATGGACACCTGGTTGTTCATCTGAATCAACATTAGCACATACCACAGGTGGTGGCGGAAGCTCACAGGGCCAGAATGATCGCCCAGAGTTCTAGGAGCTTGATCTGTAGGAGGTACTCCTCTACAGACCAACTGCCTTGTGTGCATAGGCCATCACAGTGCACTCTCCAACCCAGGAGGGAGGCGCCTGTGGTCAGGATCATTTGTAGTGCAGGTGTGTGAAAGGGCATTCCTGTCCTTAGGTGGTGCAAGTTCTGCCACCAGTTTAATAAAGCTGCCAGCTGTCTGGTGACCTTGATCCTGTCCCTCAACCTGCTGCCTGTGGCCCGAGTCCACTGTGAGCACAGGCACCATTGGGCAGTCCGCATATGCAGGCAGGCTGAGGGAGTGATGTGGCCCAGGACACGGAGGCAGCGGTGGCACACCGGGACTGTCCTTCCTGCGCTGCACCTCCCCTGCCAGCTGCTGGAGGCATGCTGCCCTCTCTTGGGAGGATTGCTCTTGCCTGTAGTGGGTCCAGGTGTGACACAAATTCTAGGCCTTGAGCTGGGAAGAGATGGGATTTAGGGTAGTTTTGATGACAAACCCCAGAAGCTGTAGGAAGGTGGTTGCCCAAGCTGTGGCCTGGCTGGCCTCGATGGCTGTAGTGCCTCTGATGAGCCAGTCGTCCAGATAGGGGAAGATGAAGGCCCCTTGTAGGCACAGATAGGCAGCCACTACCGCCAGACACTTTGTGAAACCCCTTGTCAATGAGGCCAGGCTGAAGGGGAGTACCTTGTACTAGTAGTGCTTCCCTCCCACCACAAATCTTAGGTACTGTCTGTGGGAGGGATGGATCAGGATGTGGGTGTATGCATCCTTCAGATCCAAGGAGCAAATCCAATCTCCCTGGTGGAGGTAGGGCAGCAGTGTTCCAAGGGAGAGCATCTTGAACTTCTCCCTCACCAGAAACCTGTTCAGGTTTCGCAGGTCTAGTATGGGCCTGAGGCCCCCATTTCTTCTGGGAACAAGGAAGTACCCGGAGTAGAAGCCTTTTCCCCATAGATGTTTGGATACAGGCTCCACTGCCCTGTCCTTGAGCAGGCCTGCGAGCTCCGAGAGGAGCAAGGTCTGGTGAAGGATAGGCCACACCAGCTCTCCTGGAAAGAGCCCTGGGGGTGTTTGCTGGAAGTAGAGGAGATACCCCTCCCTTACCACTTGTAGGACCCACTAGTCCATGGTGACCCCGGCCCACCTGTGGTCAAAAAGGGCCAGGCAGCAGCCTGTGGGGCTGGGGGAAAGGAGGCTCTGCCCAGAGAGTCAAAAGCTCCCCCCTGGGGCTTCTGAGCCTTCAGTTTTCTCAGCCCGAGGCCCTGACTCTTGGGCTGAGGGACCTGTTATGAGAAGGGCTAGTAATGACCTGATGAAAGGACCCCCTTTTCCCCGATAGTTTCTTCCGGGGGAGGGCTGAGATCTTCCTTGAGAGCCTCTACCTGGTCACAACCTCAGCCTCTATCTTGGCCACCTTGTCAGCCATGGGCTTGCCAAACAAGTTTTCCCTAGTGCAGGGGACATCGAGCAATTTCTCTTGGACCCTCTGCTCGAGGTCAGAGGTCTGCAGCCAGGCTTGGCGTCGGGTGCTGATGCCAGCTGCCACCACACGGGCTGCTAATTCAAAGCAGTTGTAGGCAGCATGGGACAGGAATTTTGAGCAGTCCTGGATCCTGGCCGTCAGGGTTTGGAACCTCTGAAGAGGTTCCCCAGTGAGGCCAACAGAGAAATCTGCAAGTTCCTGGATAAGGCCCTTGAGGTACATACCTATGTACAATTCATAGGAATGTTTCTGGTAGCCGAGCATGGAGCCCTGAAAGCACTTGCGCACGAAGGCGTCGAGGGCTTGAAGAATAATTCTTCTGGCTTTTGAGCTTCTGCATAGATGACTCCAAAACCATGGAGTTATGCAGGAGCTGAGCCTTTTGGAAGTCAGGGCCCTTCTTGACACGGTAGATGGTGTCAAGGAGTCAGCTGGCCACCAGCACAGAGGCCAGGGACCACCACATTCACAGGAGCAACCGCTCAAGGATAGGCTGCACTGGCACCGTGAGTCCCCTTTGACGGGGGACTCATACTGGAGGATCTCCAGTTCTTCAGTGCACGGGTCCTCCTCCGATTTGGTTGGGACCAACAGGGCCCGGGCCATATCCCGAACAAAGTCGTGGAAGGCCACATCCTCCAGGGGAGAATGGTGCCAGAGTGCCCGGGGAGACTGCTCCAAGGGGCTGTCTTGTGTCGAGAGGTCTCCTACTCTGTGATAGAGAGCGTCGAGGACTCCAAGGCTTGGGATTCCCAAACCTCAAGGCCGGTTCAAGGGAACCGGGTTCCCCCAGAAAATCTCGGATCCAACTCTTGGAAACTGGCCGAGGAGGACTGAATACCAGAGGATCGGGACCGGGACCTCGATCAGTGCAGAGGGCTCACCCGAGGACGGTGGCGCTTGGGGCCTGGCTCGATGCCCAGGGACTCCCCTGCAGTCGAGTCAGATGTGGATGAGCCAGACATCATTGCCAGCTGCAGGGCCAGGATGGCAGAGGTATTCTGTTCCAGGACCGCCATTCTGGTTTCCAGACCAGAAAACTCCACAACTTTCGGCACAGGCACCAAAGTTCTTGGGCCTGACACCAGCACTCTCGCAAGTGCATCCTCAACGAGCCTTGCACAGTCTCCCCCAGCCAAGGATTCCTTCTTAGAGACCTTAAGGGGCGCTGCTCAGAAGCACTAGAGTCCCTCTGCGGGACCTTACCAGGTTTCTCCAGTGGAACCTCAACTGGCTTTGAGGACTGTTTTCTTCTCGGGGTCTGGGGTCTTTTTGGAGGAGCCTCTGTCGCAGGACTCCGAATACGCCCAGGCCTCACAGGAAATGCTGGGCTTGGAGCTCAGCATTGGGGAAGCCAGAGCCAAGTCGGACCCCAGGAATATTGTTTCTTGAAACTCTGACCATTTCTTGTTGGTTTTCAAAGTCATGGCCTGGCACAGGTCGCAGGTGGTATTGTCATGGTCCGGACCCAGGCAGCGTAGGCAGAAGTTGTGGGTGTCTGTGTCAGACAGTTACTGCAGTGGTCACATTTTTTGAACCCACCGGGAGACATGGTAGGAGACACTCAGCTGGGGTCGATGACCCCTGGGCAAAAAAAAAAAAAAAGGATGAAAATGCCAGTCGAGGCATGCCTCGTCAAAAATGGAGGGAGCAGAGAAACGGTGCCGGGGCGAGAAGGGAAGAGGAACCAGTTCACAAACCAGGAAAACACACAACTTTTAAAGGATAATTTTAGAGAGACTTTTCTGAGGAAACAGGACAAGCGTCCGTTGTGCTCTGTGGAAAAAAAGGAGACCGAGTGAGATGGCACCCTTGGACAGGAAGGGGACCACGCATGTGTGGTAGCATTCCCAAAGGCTTTCTTTGAAAGCTGGGGAAATGCTCTGAGCAGCTCCATCGGCATCACCCATGTTAGGACTGACTTCCTGCTTTTTCCTGGAGAAGCTTAAAAAAGAATGGGTTATTGCATGTGCCTAGGACTGAGGGGGGCACCAGATGTGTTAGTCGCAAAGGTTATAATTTCTAGCTTGGTATGGCTCAGGGTGGGGATGTATGTGTGATGGGATAGCAGGTGGTGTGTTTGTAAAAATGTAGGCTGCTCTGACCCTTCTACTTCTCCAGCCCCCAGCACTCACTGCCTCTACTTCTAACTCTCTTGCTTCATTTCTCCTCACTACCTTTTGCCACTCTCCCTCTTTCACTGCTACCCAACCATATACTCTCCCTTCCTTGCCCTCTTCACTCCCTCCCTCCTTGCACTCTTCCAATTTCCATCATCCTCCTCCACTTTTTTCTCTGCACTTGCACATCCTTCTTCCCTTCCTCTCTAACCCATCCCTTTCTTTATGTTTTGTCCTTATTCAGTCCCCTTTTTCCCTCCTCTTACCTCACTCTTTCACCCATCCCCTCTCTTTTGCATTCTTCATCTCTAACGTTGCCACTTATCCCTTCCCTCTTATTTCTCTAACTCTGCCTCCTATCTTGTGCCTTGCCCCTCACTTCACCTCTTTTCTTTGCTAAGAGGCCTGTATTGTGCCAGGGAGAGATGGGACTCTGCCTGTTCTTCAGGGGCTGAATGCCTCTCTCAGGCCAGCAAGACCTGGGAACTCCCAATAGTTTTTGATGTTTCAAGCTGCTCTGGGTAAGGCCTCTGCATCTGTTTTACTCATAAGCTAGAGTCTCAACAATAGGCACTACCCCTTAAGTGAAGCGTACCTAATAAAATGAAAAATATGGGTACCAGTTAAATCACAACTATATCTGATATTGAAATGCCCCCTTGAAGCAGCATTTCAAAGGGTATGTTTTTAAATTAAGTTTTCACAGCATATAAGCTGGCCTAATGTCACCATATAATTTCAGAAAGAACTTTGGTAGAATATATCAACTTTCTTTTGTGCACAGAATTTTTTCATCCCCCATACTCCTGGGTTTCTGCAGCCCAAATGCATAACTCCACATTTTTTTAGCATTAAATCTTTGGAGTATTCAATCATGGTCCACTAGGTTTCACTGTTCATTTCCTCCTGCCTCAGCAGCATCTTTAATCACAGCTGACCTGGGCAACAGCATCCTGACTCAGAAAAGCCCACCTTTGAGGTTGCTTTTAGATCCTGACCCTTTACTCTCCTGTTCATTACCCATGAGTGTTAAAACTCCCTCTTGTCCCTTTTCTGTTGTGTTTGTCTTGCAGAGACTGTAAGCCTTGATAAGCAGGGACCATCTCTCATGTGTATATACACAGCGCTACATATGCCTTGTAGCACTATACAAATAAGTAGTGGCAGTAAATATACTACAAAACTGGTTGATTATGATCATTGAGTCACAAGAAGTATCTTGAAGAACAGAAAGATGACAAAAAACCAAAGCTTTCTAAACAGTATGTTCTGTAAACCCCTGAATCTTTAAACTAGAATAATTAATATACTACACTGCATATTCAGTGCTTACAAATAACAGTAACAAATATTTAATATTGAAAGGGTCAAGGGGTGGAAACATTTATAAAATCCAAGTGCCAACCAAACTTTTTTTTGGTGGAGGAGAAACCTGAAGAAAGGGGAAATTTTCACTTACCGTTAATTTCCTTTCCTGGAATCCTGCTAGACCAGTCCAGACAAGCGGGTTTAGTCTCCCTAACATTAGATGTTGGAGACAGAGAGATAAAAAAAATACCAGTAGCCTGATTGGCTGTTCTCTGGTAATATCTAGCTACCCCCTGTAGAGGGCACTCCAGTATTGTAACAAGCCTTATTGAAAAACAGATGCAACCACGAACCAAAAAACTAAGGAACCAGAAACCCAAAAAAATAAAAATTAGTATTTACAAGAGGCGATAGCACTCCACTGCAAAATCTTGGCCCCTCAACAATACACCTCTGAACCAGATAGTCAGAATAAGGAGGGTCCTGGACTGGTCTAGCAGGATTCCAGGAAAGGAAATTAACGGTAAGTGAAAATTTTTCCTTCCAGTACATCCTGCTAGATCATTTCAGACAAGCGAGAAGTACCCAAGCTAACTGCTCTTTGGGTGGGAAGACACAGCCGCCAAGACAACCTTTGCTCCAAACTGCGCTTCTTCCCGAGCTTGAGTATCGAGCCAATAGCGACGCACAAAAGTGGACAGGGAGGACCAGGTGGCCACTCTACAGATATCAAGAGAATGAACCTGAGAGCGCTCCGCCCAAGATGTAGCTTGTGCCTGCGTAGAGTGCGCTCAGAGACAGAGGAACAGGCTTACCCTTAAGGATGTATGCAGATTCACTTGCTAACCGCAACCACCCAGCGATTGTGCGTTTGGAAGCAGCTTGACCTTACGGGGTCCTGCAAAAAGCACAAAAAGGTGATCAGAGATAGGGAAAGGATTTGTTACCCGAAGATACCTACGAAGGGCTCTGCCAAGATCCAGAAAACGGAATCCCTTATTTTCGCCCGGACACTGAACCTCAGAAAAACACGGTAGGAAAATTGGCTCATTGATATGAAAAGACAAATACCTTCGGAAGGAATGAAGGAACAGTATGCAAGAGAACCCCTTCGCTCAAGGAAAGATAGGGATCCCTGCAGGACAGTGCTTGTAATTCAGATACTCTCAGTGCCGAAGTCATTGCTACCAGAAACACCGTTTTATGCGTCAAATTTCTCAATGTGATGTGTTTAAGCGACTCAAAAGGAGCCTGCATCAAAACCTTTAAGACGAGGGACAGACCCCACGTCGATAACAGAGGACGAACCACCTTAACTGCTTTAAGGAAACGGGACACATTCCGCATGGGACGCTATAAAGCGACCCCCAACCAGCCCCTGAAAACAAGTTAATGCAGCTACTTGAACCCGAAGGGACCCCAATGCTAGCCCTTTATCTAGACCCTCCTGGAGGAAGGTAAGGATCTTCGGGATTCCTGTCTTCCAAGGAGAAATACGGCATTGCACGCATCAGGCCTCGAAGACATGCCAAAACGCAGGCATATGCTGAAGTCGTCAACGGACGGCGCGCTTTTAAAAGGGTTGCAATCACGCTACTTGAATAACCTTTACTACTTAGGCAGCAGCGCTCAAGAGCCAGGCCGTAAGCGAGTAGGGAGCCAAGTCGTCCATCAAAATTGGACCCTGACGAAGTAGACCCTGGCGAGAACCCAGATGCAACGGTGGGACCCGAGTTAATCAGACGAGGTCTGCATACCAGGGCCTCCGAGGCCAGTCCGGAGCTACCAGGATCACTTGCCCCCGGTGTGCAAGAATTCTACGGAGTACTTTGCAGATTAGAACCCATGGGGGGGAACTGGATAGTAGTTCCTCCTGCGGCCATGGTTGAGCCAGGGCATCCAACCCAGAGGACTGCAACTCCCTCCTGCAACTGAAAAAACCTGGTACCTTGGTATTCGCTGACGTCGCCATTAAATCCATTACCGGTTGTCCCCATGCTCACACAATCCTCTGAAACGCCCAAGGGGCTAGCTCCCACTTTCCAGGATCAAGAGTGTGTCGGCTGAGGAAAATTGGCCTGAACGTTTTGCACCCCGGCAATATGCTGCGCCGAGAGAGCCTGCAGATGTGCTTCTGCCCAGGGAAGGAGAAGGGCCATTTCCGTGGATACTCCTAGGGATTTGGTGCCGCCCTGGCAGTTGATATGTGTCACTTGTTGCATTGTCGCATAGAACTTGTACCGCCTGGACCTTGAGGAGAGGCAGAAAATGTCGTGGAGCCAGGCGAACTGCCCGAGCTTCCAGCCGATTTATGGACCATTGCACCTCCTGAGTCGACCACATCTCCTGCGTCGATTGATGTGGACAGAGCACCCCACCCGGAGAGACTTGCGTCTGTTATCACTAGAACCCAACGAGGGGTCTCCAGGGAAACACTGAGTAGATGACAGGGCGCCAGCCACCATTGCAGGCTGCGTTGGGTCTCCGGGAGGAGCAGCAGTCGGCTGTCGTAGACTTCCGACACAGGAGACCAGCGCGACAGGAGCACCCTTTGGAGTTCCCTCATGTCCACTCTGGCCCAAGGCACGATCTCAATAGTAGCCACCATGGACCCCAGAATCTGTAGGTAATCCCAGACCCTCGGAGCTGTCTGAAGGAACAAACGCAGCAAACCTGTGAATTTGTGAAGCCTTTCGTGTGTCAGAAAGACTTTTCCCTTCAGCATGTCAAAGCGGGCTCCTAGAAACTCGAGTTGCTGGGACAGTTGAAGGTGACTCTTGGCAACATTGACCACCCAGCCGAGTTTCGAGGAAAGAAACCACTTGAGTCACCGCTAGACGAGCTTCCAGCAGGGAGTCCACTCGACTTAACCAGTCATCCAGGTAAGGATGCACTTGGATTCCCTGTTTGCGCAGAGCTGCTGCTACTCCTACCATGACCTTTGAAAAGGTGCACGGAGCAGAGGCCAGGTCGAAAGGCACTGCACAAAACGAAGTGCTGACCCAGTACTGCAAAGCAGAGGAAACGCTGTTGGTGGTCCTTGATAGGAATGTGGAAGTAAGCTTCCGCCAGATCTAGAGAGGCAAGGAACTCTCCTCGCACCACCTGGATCACTGATTGAAGCGTCTCCATTCGGAATCGTGGTACCCACAGACATCGATTTACGCCTCTGAGGTCTAGAATTGGGCAGCAGGACCATTCTTTCTTGGGCACTATGAAATAAATGGAGTAACACCTGCAGCCTCTTTCTTCGCAAGGGACAGATCGAATAGCCTTCAAAAGAGGCAAGCGGCGCACGGTGGAGCGAATCGCTGCTCTCTTCAGGGATCTTCCCCCTGGTGAAATGACGAACGCATCGGGAATGGGCTGGGAACATTCGAGAACATAACCGTGGGAGACTGTGTCGAAGACCCATTGATCTGAAGTAATGAGAAACCACTGACGAGAAAGCAGAGCTAAATGTCCACCTATTGGAGGAGTCCCTACGGACAGACCATCCTCCAGAAAAGGCTCAAGGTGGACTGTCCAGCCAGTCAGCGGGAAACTTTTGCAGGGCTGGCAAACTTAGAAGACGTCAAGTAGTTCACAGACCCCTTGCAGGCATCCTGAAAGGACTGTGTCCTCTGGACAAAACGTCCAGATGTCTAAGAAGTGGAAAGCTTTCCAGGGCAGAAGAGACGAGCGTCGTGATATTTGTAGGGGCGTCGCGATGTAGGCGAGTACCGTTGAGAGGAACGCCTAGTAGCAAATTTAGGCTTATCTTCCGGAAGACGCTGGGGTCAAACTTCCCCTAGGTCTTTGACTAATTTGTCCAGGTCCTCCCCAAACAGAAACTTTCCTCTGAAGCGAAGTCTGGAGAGGCGTGCTTTAGATGCCGAGTCTGCTAACCATTGACGAAACCAGAGCCATCTCCAAGATACTGTAACCACCGCTACCGTTCTTGCCGAGAGGCACAAAAGATCGTAAAAGGTATCTGCCAAGAAAGCTGTGACCGATGCCAGATAAGCCAGAGCTGGATCCTCCAGCAGACGTTGAATCCACCAGAGAAGGGCTTGGGCCACTAGACCCCCGCAAACCAAGGCCTGGAGAGATAATGAAGAAGCCGAAAAGGCAGTCTTAAGAAGACTCGCCACTTTCCTATCTTGTTGGTCACGAAGTGTTGCACCGCCCTCCAACTGAATAGTAGTGTGCTTTGTTACTCTGGTCACAAGGGCATTCACTATGGGGTATGTCAGCCATTTATCTAAAACATAGAAATATGACGACAGAAAGAGACCACATGGTCTATCTAGTCTGTCCTTCCATATCAACAACTACAACAGTCCCCTTTTTTCCTTTAGAGATCCTGTGTTTGTCCCATGCTTTTTTGAATTCAGTTACTGTTCTCATCTCCACCACCTCCACTGGGAGACTATTCCACGGATCTACCACTCTTTCTGTAAAGAAATATATCCATATATCACTCCTGAAGCTATCCCCCTTCACCCTCAATCCCATGTCCCCTCACAGCAGAACTTGCTTTCAATTGAAAGAAGCTCTCCCCCTGAACATTTATGCCACGGAGGTATTAAAACATCTCAATCATAACACCTCTATCCCGCCTTTCCTCTAAGGTGTACATATTAAGATCCTTGCGTCTGTCCTCATATGCTTTATAATGAAGACCACTAACCATTTTAGTAGCCACCCTCTGCAACGACTCCATCCTGTTCACATCCTTTGAAGGTGTGGTCTCCAGAATTGCACACTATACTCCAAATGAGGTCGCACCAAAGACTTATACAAAGGCACTATCACCTTTTTTCTGCTAGCCATTCCTCTCCATATGCACCCAAGCATCCTTCTAGCTTTTGCCGTCGCCTTTTCTACCTGTTTAGCTACTTTAAGATCATCAGACACAACCACGCCTAGGTCCCGCTCTTCTTTAGTGGACAAAAGTACTTCACCCCCTATACTATATTGCTCCCTTGGATTGCTACAGCCCAAAAGCATGACCTTACATTTTTAACATTAAATCCCAGCTGCCAAATTCTAGACCATTCTTCAAGCTTAGCTAGATCCCTCCTCATGTTATCTACACCTTCCTGGGTGTCTAAACTATTTCAGATTTTGGTATCTTCCGCAAAGAGGCAAACCTTACCTGACAGCCCTTCTGCTATATCACTAACAAAGATGTTAAAAAAGAATCGGACCAAGGACAGATCCCTGGGGCACATCACTGGTAACATCCTTCTCCTCAGAGTGAGCTCCATTTACCTGTACTCTTTGTTGCCTCCCACCCAACCAATTTCTAACCCAAGCAGTAACTTTAGGGTACATCCCTAGGGTGCTCAGTTTGTTTATAAGTAGCCTGTGAGGAACAGTGTCAAAGGCTTTACTGAAATCTAAATATACCACATCTAGGGCTCTCCCCTCATCCAACTCCCTGGTCACCCAGTCAAAAAAGTCAATCAGATTTGTCTGACAAGACCTGCCTCTGGTGAATCCATGCTGCCTCGGATCCTGTAATCCGCTGGACTCGAGAAACCTCACTATTTTCTCTTTCAGCAGCATTTCCAATAATTTACTCACCACCGAAGTTAAACTAACCGGCCTGTAGTTTTCAACCACATCCTTACTTCTGCTTTTGTATAAAGGCACCGCATGAGCCTCTCTCCAGTCTTTTGGCACCACTCCTGACTAACGAGGCATTAAAAAGGTCAGTCAGTGGAGCTGCTAGAACGTCCCCAAGTTCTCTCAGCATTCTAGGGTGTATCCCATCCGGTCCCATCGCTTTGTCTACTTTAGGTTGAGCTAGTTTCTCATGAACACAGTCTTCTGAAAATTGTTCAAGGTGTCCCTCGCTTCTGTTCCTGTTTGTGGGTATTTTCTGAGGTCCTGCTCCTTCATCTGTAAACACAGAACAGAAATATTTGTTAAGCAATTCCGCTTTAGCCTCATCAGCTTCAACATATTCCTCCCCTTCACCCCAGAGTCTGACAATACAACGTTTGCCCTTCCTCTTCTCACTAACATATCTGAAAAATGTCTTATCCTCCCATTTTATTGCATTGGCTATTTCCTCCTCTTTTTGAATCTTTTGCTTTGCTGACTACTTTGCTAGCTTCTCTAAGTTTTTCCAAATATAGATGCCTGTCTTCCTCTCTCTGTGATCTCTTGTATTTCATGAAGGCCTCCCTCTAAGTCTGACGTGCCCAAAGATAAAGCTGCCCTAGATGGCGGGCAGAACGGAGGGGAATATCAGGAGTGTCCCATTCCCACGACACCATTTGTTGTAGCTCTGCTGGGAATGGAAAGGCTCTAGAGGGCTTGCGAATGCCTTGTAATATAGAGTCTGGCTGAGGAATAGTAGCGGACTATGGATCTTGCTGTTCCGGCTGATCCAAACATAGGGCTTCGACTACCTGCATAATTAGGGCCAGCAATTCCTTTGTGAAACAGGTATGTCCTGTGTCTCGCCTTGGCCCTCCGCAGAAAATGCCGAGAGTGACCATTTCCCATCCTCACGGTCTGACAAGCTCTCGCTCTCATCTCAAGATGACGGCCCGTCCTCTGGCACTTTTGGCCAAGCGCTAGTAGCCCAGGAAACCTCCTTAGGAGACCAAGCATCCATCCTGGATATCTCCTCTTGTCTAGAGCGCTTGCAGGAGGCTGTACTCGAAGACTGAGGGAACTGAATCAGGGTATCCACCGTAAGAGTGTGTGAGTGTGTAACCCAGAGGTAATAAAAGTATTTTAAATAAAAAAGATCTGAGAAACAACTAAACTCCATCAGCTGCTGAAGACAGAGAAATACTGGAGTGCCCTCTATGGGGGGGTAGCTAGATATTACCAGGGAACAGCCAATCAGGCTACTGGTATTTTTTTGTTTATATGTCTGTCTGTCTCCAACATCTGCTGGTAGGGGGACTAAACCCGCTTGTCTGGACTGGTATAGCAGGATGTACTGGAAAGTATATTTTCCTTTGTAACTGGTTTTTGCACCTTTTTTTTGGTGGGGGGGGGGGGGGTAAGATGTATGTTGCTTTGCTTTTGTTATTTTATTTGGGGGAAGAATTAGAAAGGGAAGTTGCTTCTTTTCCTCTCTCTCCATTCTAATCTCTCTTCCATGCTGCCAGCAGTGGCAACTCCTTTCCGTTCTGACAGCAGAGGCTGCTTTCTTTTGGCCCTTTAGCAGCATTCCCAGGCCTAGATCATGACAGCAGACACGGCACTTCCTCCAGCCCAGCACATCACAATGGAGGTGGCTCTTCTCTTGGCTCAGATGAAAAGGAGTAATAGCTATGGCAACTGGTTACCTACCAGCAGATAGGTTTTCGGGAGATGGTTCATAAATATTTATGAAACCAAAATCAAAACACCCCCAGGGCAAAAAGGAACACTGTAGCCCAAATCTTTAAAGAATCCACAAAATTACAGGCTCCATTCCACTTAAAAAAAAAAAAAAAAAACCCCAAACCAATTTCCAAAACAAAGTAATTTTTTTGTCGGACCAGGAACCTCAGGCAAGAAACCCTTAACTGAAGGCTCGCGTCCTTTTATTCAAAAGCAGTAACATTTGAGCTGCTAAATAGAGGTTTTTATCAAAGTAGTACTTATTTAACAATTTTTCTATACCGTCTTTCTACAAGTCAAGAAGACGGTTTACATAGAACAGGTTTGGCAGTATATTTCAACTGTTTACATGGAACATAACAATGGATACATATGGTAACGAGAAGAACTAAATACAAAGATCAACTATTTACAAATGAGTTTACAATGAGCCAAATGGTTGTATAATAGAATTTGAGTGTTGCAGGAGGAGTACGGAGGAAGGTGTAAAGGGTTATGAACTAAGGTGGGAGGGAGAAATGTTCAAGGAAAAGATGGGTTTTTAACTTCTTTCGGAACTCAGAGTGGTTTGAACAGTTCCGAAGTTCATGAGGAAGGGCATTCCATAAGGATGGAGCATAAAGGGAGAAAGCACTGTTATTTGTGGATTGTTTGCAGTGTATCTTATTTATAGGGATGGTGAGTAAGTTTTTGGTAATAGAGCGGCGTGTTCTTGTGTTATTGGAGGAGAGGAGGAGAGGGGAGAGGCATGGAGCTGACTCATTAGAAATGATTTTATGTGTAAGTACTTAACTGAACCACTGCACTTATGATACAGTCCATCAATAGTGGTGGAGAAACGACTGTCCTGCATTTTGGGTTGTCAAAATTCCACACCCTGCTTCAGGTTAATGTCCACCAACTAGCGCAAGGAAACCAAGGAAATGGTATGACATTTAAAGCCACGGCATCTGACGTCACTTCTGAACAAGAAGTTATTGCCTAGCCGGTCAAAAGGCAGGAGAAACCAAACTGCTGACACCATATTGTGAAGGATCTGTTCTTCTGTTGATGATTTCAAGTAAAATGCCATGGAACTTAGTCAACATCTGTATACTTGGGGATACCCTAAGGCTGTGGTTCGTCGGGCCTATAAACGGGCCCTTTATAATCACAGGGAATGGTTACTGTCCCCTGGTCTGAAGTCCATAGATTCTTCTATGGATGATAGGATCGTAGGGGTTCTGCCTTTCACTAATCGATCTATGTCGGTACAACAAATCTTATGTAAACATTGGAGTGTTTGCAGCTTCATGATTGCTTCTGTAAACATCTTTGCTTGGCTTACACTCAAGGAAGGAACTTGCGAGATAAATTGCTACATCCCTCCACTTATACTGTGAAATCTGTGGAGAGTTGTGGCCATTTCCCCTGTGGCCACTGCCTTTATTGCTCCGGTTCATTGACAGGGGACACCTGGCTGGATCCAGACACTGGCAAGATTTGGGTCTTTTGTCATCTTACTACTTGCGATTCGATGTTTGGTGTATATCTACTTATATGCCCTTGTGGCTTAAAATATGTAGGTTGTACGTCTAGACCCTTTAAGAGAAGGCTTGTGGAACATGCATCTCGGATCCGTACACAGACCCTTTCTGCCCCTATAGTTCAACATGTGCTGCAATGTACCCCGGATTTTACAAGATTTACTTGGCGAGTGATTGATCATATACCTTCCCTGTCCCATGGGAGTAATCGTCTATCTCGCCTGTTGAAGTGCGAACAGCAATGGATCTTCCGAATGGACACTGTCATTCCACATGACTTAAATCTGGAGCAGGATTGGCATTGTCTTCTTTAGTTGCTCAATTTATTGGTCGGCAATATAGTGTCAGCAGTTTGGTTGCTCCTGCTTTTTGACCAGCTAGGCAGTAACTTCTTGTTCGGAAGTGACATCAAGACGCCGTGGCTTTAAACGTCATACCATTTCCTTGCGCTAGTTGGTGGACATTCACCTGAAGCAGGGTGTGGAAGTTTGACAACCCGAAACGCAGGGCTGTCATTTCTCCACCACTATTGATGGACTGTATCATAAGCACAGTGGTTCAGTTAAGTACTTCTTTGATAAAAACCTATTTAGCAGCTCAAATGTTACTGCTTTTGAATAAAAGGACGCGAGCCTTCAGTTAAAGGTTTTCTTGCCTGAGGTTCCTGGTCCGACAAAAAAATTACTTTGTTTTGGAAATTGGTTTGATTTTTTTTATGGAATGGAGACTGTAATTTTGTGGATTCTTCATAAATATTTATGAGCAGGCTAATTAAATCAATGGCTACTCCAGGATTTTGAGATATAAGATATAGCAACTAGAATAAAGGTACTGCCAGTTTTCTCTCTCCACCCTACAACATTCTTAACTTTCTAAAACCTCAATTGGGCTCAGAAGAGGATGAAATATTTGTGATTATTATTAAATTTGGAATTCAAGTAACGTACATAGTAAATGATGGCAGATAATGATCTGCATGGCCATCTAGTTTGCCCAGTGAACTGGCAAGGTTTCCCTCATACAGGTTACTGCCCTCTGTGCCTTTATTTAGGATTGTACCCACTGGCCCATGCAGATTACCACCTTCCAGATAGCACCAACTCATAAGATGGCTTACATGTTAAATGGTTAAAATGTAGAAAAAACAGAAATAGTAAAAATGATGGCAAAATCCAAAATTAAATTACATCCTGGTAATGATATCCTTAAGTATAACTGGCATAATTTAAAAAAAAAATACGTGCCTATCCAATTATTTATCTTAAGTGTTCTAGGTTGAGTAATACCTGTTAGCAAGTTATATGTATTACCAGAGGGTTATCTTGGATTACAAAGTCTCGATTCCGATTACCTAGCTATTACAATGCCACCGCTACATAAATTGTTATAAGAGTAAAAAAAAAAATAATTTTAGATTATTTTCAAAGAGAACAGCACAGTTCAAAAGTGTATAGACTGTCAATAAGAAAACAGCCATCGTGTACACTATTGTGTGTCTCTTTGATGTGCTGCATAGACCTGGTAGTCATATAAATAATCACCATACTACTTTGAAATACAGAAAAGCAGCACGAGTTAAAATGCATAGAAAGAATAGATAAGAAGTCTTAAATGCAAAATATAAAAATAGGTGGACAACTGATATACTGGAAAGAACAGGCAAACAGGAGCATTGCATGTCTTGGTCCTATTATTAAAATGAATGGACAGTTTCAAGCTGGCCATAAAGGAAGGTCTCTCATTCAATCCCATGATGGTTCTTACATACCCAAGGTCAGCCAGAAATACAGCAGAAGCAACGTTCACAGTGCCCAGGGGGCACTGAGAGTCAATAATGCATATAAATCAACAGCCAGCCTGAAGCTATGGGTTGTATCTATGGTGGGCTCTGCTCCTTTGGAGGAAGGCGGGGGGAGCTGGGAGGGTAAAAGAAGATGGAAATCTAATTGAATTGCCTCTAAATTGCTGATGTTTACATCTCTGAATGATACATGTGCAATCTGAAAAAGCACACGCCTCTGCAAGGAGTCACACCAGACTTAAAATTTATAAAGGCCAATAAAGATGATGTTTTCAACAACGTATTAACCATTGCCATCAGTTAAAACAAAGAGGGCTTAAAAGTGAAAGCCCTCCAGTTAACAGAAAGTAAACTGGAAAAAAAAAAGAGGACAACTTCTACAGCCGAGTCCCAAAACACACCAACATGACTTTCCTGATGGCAGGGTGAGTGAAGGGCTGAAATGTCAGAACCCAGACTAATAGCCCAAAGTAACATGTGCCACAGCACCATTAGACACCAACGTGCATTATGTATAAGAAGGCCCGTCATGTAAAATGGTTTATGTTTATGGTTTTAGGCACTTGATATAAATGCCCTTTACCATGTGTATCAAAGTGGTTTACAGATATATTCTAACAGGCACTTTGTATTCCCTTGTCCCCGAAGGGCTCACAATCTAAGTGTACCTGAGGCAATGGAGGGTTAAGTGGCTTGTCCAAGGCCACAAGGAGTTGCCATGGGATTAGAGAACCCAGTCCCTCCAGCCTGAGGTAACCTGTCCCAACCACTAAGCCACTTTACCTGTATTGATATGCAACAACACTGTAGCATTGCATTTTCCAACCTTTACAAGCCCAAGACACCTACATTTTTTAAAATGTGCTGTGGCTCACCAACTACCATGAAGCCGGTAGCATGGACACAAGAAAGGACTAATATGGCTGCAAGAAAAGCTAAGGAACCAATAAAATCATCATCATCAAAGGCTAGGACTCAAAGAAGGTAGCTCAGAAGGAAGAGGAGGAAGTATTGTGCGCAACATATGTGCTGCACAAAGCAGGACCTGGCTTTTGGTGTCTTACATGCTGCCTGTTACAACCCTGTAGGAACTCTCTCAGAAAGAGGCATGTGCATTCAAAAAAAGAGCTTCTACGCACTTAAAAGAAACAACTGGTGTCTCTTATTATAGTAAGGTACTGGGAGCAGCACCCATGTGCTGCTCTGGACCTCAGCATCAGACAGTAGTGTTCTATTCCAGAGCATACCAGATCAGGACTGAAGGCACAGCAGCAACTGCAGTAGCACATGTTATTACATTGATCCAGAAGCGTTTGAATTACTAAAACATTTTTTTAAAGAATGGGGAAAAACCTTAGTAAAGTAAAATCTAGATGTACTAAAATGTGCTATTATTCTGGCAGACTTAGCCTTTTCTTTCACTTATTAAATCAAAGTAATGGAAGACAACTCAACCAAAGTTGCATATTAAGAAAAACTGAAATCTTATGATGTACCGACTTTTGGACACGGCTTACAAAAATCTTATGGTGCAAAGAATGTAAAGAGAGTGGATGACAGATTAAGATATCAGAATTTACACTTGTTAACATCAGATACAAAAACAAAAAACAAACACAGAAAAGTTCTGTGCAGATTTTTAGCTGTTAATCACCTCATCTGTCAAACATAAATCAGGGACAGACAAACCAGATCCTCAGGTGTCAGAGGTTTTCTGGGTTTCAAGAAATCCACACCAAATATGTATCAGGTGCATTTGCATGGACTGCTTCCACTGTATATCCACTGAAAAGCGGGATATAAATACAGCTAAATAAATAAATATCCTGAAAACCTCATCAGTTTATAGCACTCGAGAACTGGAGCTATCTACTCTACCCCCTCCCCCCTCCTCTTTTTGACATTTCCCAACTCTCTCCTGGGAGCAGAAAACAGAAGACTTTTGTGCAGATTTTAGCTCCCTTAACCACCTCATCTGTCAAACAAACAAAATCTAAATCAGAAATAGGCAAGACCATCTCAAGTCGCCTTGACCCCCCCCCCACCCCCATGTTTGTTTTGCAGAGATTGTAAACTTTATTGAGTGGGACTTTCTCCCATGTGCATAAGGACAGCACTGCATATGTCTGGTAGCACTATACAACTGATAAGCAGTAGCAATAGAGCAAAACCATTTGGATTTTCAGAATTACCACAATAAGTATGTAGAAAATTGATTTGCATGCTCGGGGTCTCCAGATGTATGCAAACATATCTCAGACTGCCAGGTGAGGTTTGCCTCCAGGAGGAAGTTGGGAATAACACCCTAATTATCTAGCACTCTTAAAAAAGGTACATTTGAGCTGTGTTGTAGCGATATTGCTTATGAGAGCAGAAATATGAGTAACACCTTAGCCCATTTACACACAACAACTACAATACAGCCAACCTAGGAATGTTTCAGCACGAAAACCTCTGAAGCGATTAAAAACCTTCCTGGAACAATGCCTTATTTGCTTAATTAGAAATGAGAAAAAAAATAAAAAATAAAGATAGAAAACAAAAATGTTACCTGCAGCCTTGTCTGCAGCCATAATGTGATTCTACGACAACAGATGTATATACATATACATAAATGAAGGGAAAGGGAAGGGGGAGGGGGAGGGCCGTCGTCGACTCCTTGCAATGAGTGAATGAAATGCTCCGGGCCCCCGACGGTTATAAGTCACTGTGCGCTCATCGACTGTACGTGTCGGAAGATCTTCAGATTGGAGCGGAGCGGGAAACTGTGCACCGTAAAGCTCTGCCGGTCTCCAGCAGATGAGTCCTTTCCGTGATTTTAGGGGATACTGGGGGGGAAAAAATACAAGGGGAGACCAAGCTAGAACAAAAATACTTATTGTCAAGAAACAGAGAAGGAAAGGAGTTAAACAAAACATCACCATCGAGGACGCGCTATGAAAAATTTCTGCGCAAATGCGTCATAATAGTGCGCAGCAAAGTTGAAGGATAGAGGACCTCTGTCGCTTCTTGACGTAAAACTTTATACGCCCAGATTTGAAATTCAGTCTGGCTTGTACTTTATTTTTCCCCCTTATATCCCGCCTTGAGCACAGGCAGAGAAATGAAAAATGCAAGTGAACGCATACGTGAATTCATGAAGCCGGCTGCAGCAGCAGCGCTGACCCCGACCCCTTTCCGCACTCACCTAGCAGAAGTACACTTTTGCCCGGCGGGAGCTTGGAGCGCGTGGATACTTCACTGAGAATCGAGGACCTGAAAGAGGAGAGAGCAGAGAGCCGTTCAGCAGAGGGTCCAACATCACGGATGCACGCCCATCATGCCGTTTTTATGTCCAATGCAACCTGTCCTCAATTAACTGTACGTTAACCGGGACAAAATAACCGACCGCCAGCAACGGGGTGAATGAAGGGTAGGAGCAGATGACTCTTCTCGCCATTACCTACCATAAGGTCTGGCCTTCGTCGTCCGCCTCGCTGAGGGCGCTGGAGTTTGTTACAGGCTGTGGCCCCACGACACTCACCGCCATTCCTGTTCGCTGGCTCCCTCGCGCCCGCCCGGCCTGAAGCAAAGGGGCGGAGCTTTTCGTGAGCCCGGAAGATAAAAACGCGCCGCTCGACTGGAGGGGAGAAAAGGGGCCGGGAGTAGATATCTATCTTTTTGGTGAAAGAAAGCACGTGCTGTCGAGTCAATGCTGAGTTCTGGCTATCCAGCCTGTATGTATGTTGCAAAGCTACTTGTCAATGGTGTGAGGGGGAGAAATTTCGCCTAAACCTTTCCATAGCTATTAGCCCTTAGAGGACAGGGCTGCCTTAGAAGAAACGTAAGCCTTGCACCCTCTCAAAATTAGTTTTTAGATCCCTAGCACTCCACACCAGACGATTTTGATTACTGAACTCAAATGTAATAATTTATGCATGATCAGGGAGATTTCAACAAGCCACTTATCAGGGTAAATAGACTATTTGCACATTGCCCATTCTTCCTGGCGGAAAGGTATAGGCTGATGACTGTGTTTAATGTGCCAGGAACTGCTTTGTTTTAACGTAGCGTCTCTTTGCTGCCCCTCACTCTCACACCACTAACCTAAGCGACTGCCTAATTCAGGGCTGACCCTAGAGTTGGCATTTTAGGCGAAACTCAAGCTTATATTCCCTCTGGCTGTCAAAATCTATTATTTTAGCTTTGAATGCCCTGCTTTTGCTGCCCTAGGTGACTGCAAAGTGATTGGGCCAGCACTGGTATAGGGCTTTGCAATCATTTAGGAACTATCATACCAACATTTGCTTGCTAGCTAGGCTCTGAATCTGGGTCCAAGCATTAGGAATTGATGCTGTTGCAGCATACCGCCAGCAGAATATCCATGGCAACACTTTATTCTGCTATGAACCCTAGGATCTAAAATGCCAGAGCACAGCAAGGACATGTTATACCACTTAATAAGAATTGAGAGACTAGGGGGACACTCAGTGAAGCTACAGTGCAGCCCATTTAAAACTAATAAGAGACAATATTTTTTTCACTCAATGAATAATCAAACTCTAAAATTCGTTACCGGAGGATGTAGTAAAAGCTGTTAGTGTAGCTGGGTTTCAAAAAGGTTTGGACAAGTTCCTAGAGAAAAAGTTCACTGTTATTAAAGAGGGCCTGGGTAATCCACTGCTTACCCCAGGATAAGCGTTGTGGAATATGTATACCTTTTTGGGAACCTGCCAGATACTTGTGACCTGGATTGGCCACTGTTGGAAACAGGATACTGGGCTTGATAAACCTTGGTCTGATCCTATATGGCATTTCTTATGTTCTTACGAGAGGGTCCAAGCCCCGTGTGAAGGGCCCGGAGTTTAACACAGCTGTGATCTCCAGCGGCAAGCCTCATTGGTTATGCTCCCGCCATGTATACTATACTTATTATTAGTTATGTAGTACTACAAAGCATGGAGTGGAGGAGCAGCCTAGTGGTTAAAACAATTGCCTAGTACCCAGCAAATCAAGGGTTTGATTCCCATTGGTAAGACACTTTACCCTCCATTGCCTCAGAAGAAAAGATCTGGCAATTTACTTCTGGTGATACACTGCCAAGAAATCCCAGGGGCAGCACTGAAAAAAAAGCAGCTGGAGCACTGTAAAGAGACAGTCCCTTCTCATCAAAAATTGCAGACAACACAATAACTGGGGATTAGGATATACACTATCTCGGGGAATGGTAAGGAAACACATAGGAAATGAACAGGAGACTAAGGGGATCAGGATCCAGGCTAAAACCTCTTTGAGGCTGCTTTTGGATCCTGATCCACTGGTGAAAGATTAACCTTGAAGCTGAATTTTGAACTGACTGAAGTAACGGAAGATTCAGAGGGAAATGAGCAAAGAGGAAGTGGCAAAGTCTAGACAGGAATTGACTAGATAATGGATAAGGGTCTTAGTAATGTGTTCAGAAAGGAAGAGATTAATTTTGCTGATGTTACAGAGAAAGAAACAACAGGTTTTAGCTATGTGTTGGATGTGTGTGGAGAAGGAGAGGGGGGAGTCAAAGATGACCCCAAGTTTGCAAGCCAAGGAAACTTGGAGGAGTAGAATGGTATCCACAGAAATAGAGAAAGGTGGGAGGTGGATTTAGGAGGAAAGTTAAGAAGCATGATTTTGTCCATGTTCAATTTCATATGGTGGCAGAACAACCAGACACCAATGTCTGGGTGTTCTGCCACCATATGAAATTGAAAAGGTTCAGAGAAGAGCCACCAAAATGGTAAAGGGGATGGAAGGATACTCCTATGAAGAAAGGCTAAAAAGGTTAAGGCTCTTTAACCTGGAAAAGAGACGGCTGAGGGAAGATATGATAGAAGTCTATAAATTAATGAACGGAGTGGAACGGGTAAACGTAGATCGATTGTTTACCTTATCAGAATATAGAAAGACTAGGGGACATGCAATGAAGCTACAGGGTAAACTATTTAAGACTAATAAAAGAAAATATTCCTTGTCGTCTCTCCGGGCCAGTCCGGCACTTGAGGGTTGTCAACCTTCTCCAGCAGCTGAGGACTGAATGCAGAATCTTTTCTGTGAACTAGTATCTGGCTCCACCTACTGGCTCACCTCCGTCTTTCAGTCCTCAGCAGCTGGAACGGACGTTAGGTTATCTGGCTCCCGGTGCAAGGTGTGACAAAGGCTAGAATTCCGGTCATTTTCTTTTTTTTGTTTCTGGTCTTGGAGTCCTTTGCTCCAACTTTGACTCGAGTTGCAAAGCCCTAGCAGGGTTTTGTTGGGGTTCAGTGCGGCTCTTGGCTCAGCCAAAGCACATCCTCGTGTGCGCGTCCTTCTGGGGCAGAGCCTGTCTCAACTGCAGGTGCGGTGACCGGAGGGACTGTTTTCGGCACGGCGGGGAGCCCCCGGCAACCGACCGATTCTCTCTGGCTCAAGACAGACCTCCCCCGCTAGCAGCAGGAGCACAGGTCTGAAGCACATCGCTCGCTCATGCGATCTCCTCCGGCACCCGGCTGACCGCTCTCGCTAGCAGCGGGAGTGCAGGGTTTCAGCTACAAGGTCAGTGCCATCCTGGAAGTCTCACGAGGCAGGTTGGTCTGATTGTTTTTGGGCTTTTCAGAGGTTCCTCGGTTTTAGCCGCCGAAGTCTTGTATCGCCGTAGCGTGTCTCAGAGTTAGTTTATGGGGCCGGTTGTTGCTTGCTCCTCCCGCCCGCATGGATGGCAGGCCTGAATTGAGTGTTCCTGATCGTGTAGCCAGTCTAGTCCCGGACTTCAGGGTTGTCCATCTCATACAGCAGCTTGGAGACTGAGAAACTCCTGCTTTTCTGATGTCACCGGTATATCCACCTGGGAGCCTCCTCCTGCCATCAGTTCTTCGGTCTCCAAGCAGCTGGATGGATGGGTGAGCCTGGAAGTCCAGGCTCACTGGAGAAACAGTTAGGAGTTGTGTTGAAGTTGTAGTCAGAGAGTAGCATTAAAGTTTTCAGCAGAGCCCTTCTGCATTTTTGGAGAGGACTGTGCCTTTAAGCTTGCAGAGCCGTCCTCACATCTTCCCCTCCGTCCTCTGCTCCTAACTAGGTCGGGTCCTCTGTTAGTGGGTCAGGGTGACTTGCGAGAGGCAGCTCCGGTTCTCTGGTTCAGATCAGTAGAAACCGGGGCTGCGCGGGATTTTGCCGGCGTTTTCAGAAGTTTTTGCCTGTGACGCGCCGAGCATTTTCCCTGCGGGCCCCCTGTGTCGGCGATCCTCTGCCAGCCTGCATCACCCCCGTCTGGGCCCTCTACCTCCTTTTATTCAGCCGGAGAGAGGGATTGTCAGCGGACCTGGCAAGTGGCTGTTGCCCTTTCTTCTCGGGTCGCCAGCAAAGGTAAGGGGGCCGGTATTACGCGGTGCTTGCTTCAAGGAGGCTTTTGGCGCGCTCAGGCTGTTTTTCGGCCTCGGCCTCATGCCGGCGGCGCGCACAGAGCAGCGTCGGAGAGAGTTTCTTCTGGCGGGATCGGTTTCTTGCCGCGACCCCCGGGGTGCTATGTTTTATTTTGTAGTTTAATTTATGATTTCTTTCAACGTTTATTTTTAAGTTTATTTTACAGACCGCCCCTCTTTGGTTTCGGCCTGTCCTTTTCCTTTGGCTGTTTCCTTTGGCGCCCGTTCTGGGGGTGAAGGTTTTTTGCCATGCCTTCCAAACAGCACTGCATGGTTTGTGGGGCCAAGAAGTGCACGGACTCGGGTTTGTGCCATTCCTGTGTCAGGGATGCCTCAGGGCTGCAACCGCAGGAAGTCCAGCCTGAGTGTCAGAGTCCTGAGACTGGGACTTTGGCAGAGCTGGGACAAGAGGTTCCCGTAGAGGAGCCGGTGGCAGGACCCTCCTCGCGGCCAGACACTCTCCCCTCTCTAGGTCCCGGGTCTTTGGGGCTAAATTCCATTTTTTCAAAGGAATTTGTTAGTTTGCTCCAGCAAGTTTTTCTTCGGGACAGTCCGCCTGCTATTGTCCCCACTAGTCTGCTGTCAGGCAAGCGACGGGCTGCGTCTTTGCAGGAAGATCAGACACCTCCAGAGCCGAAGAGGGCCCGGGAGGAGGTGGATCCCGGGGACCGGTCGGTGGTCTCGGAGGGGCCGCGTTCGGAGGAGGAGGACCTGTCGTTGGAGGATGAATTGGAAGAGGGGGAGCTGTCTGAAAAGGAAGATCAGGCTAGAGTGGTCCGGGTGTTCCGGAGGGAGGAGCTGCCGGCACTCTTGGTGGAGACGATGAAGGTGCTGAATATGCCGGTGCCTGACTCAGCGGCAGACGCTTCTCTCGAGGACCCCTTGCTACAGGTATTTAGGAAGGAGCAGAGGGCTTTCCCAGTACACCGGGTGTTTCATGAGATGATTCAAGAGGAGTGGAGCCTTCCCGTAGCTCCTCTGAAGGGAGCTAGGTTGATGTCCCGGCTGTATCCCTTGACTGACCAGGACAGGGAGGTGTTCAAGTCGCCCAAGGTGGACGCTGCGGTCTCGGCGGTTACGAAAAAGACCACCATTCCCGTAGAGGGGAGTGCAGCCCTCAAGGACGGTCAGGATAGGAAATTGGATAGCTTATTGCGGCAGGTGTTTGATGTGAATGCTCTTTCCCTACAAGCTGCCATCTGCAGGGCTTGGATGGCTAGGGCATGTCTGTGCTGGTCTCAGCGGCTGCCCGGTGCCACAGTCGAGCGGTCGGAAGACGCGGCCCGGTTGGAATCGGGAGCGGCCTATTTGGCGGACATCCACTACGATCTTACGCGTGGACTCTCCTAGAGCATGGCGTCGGCAGTCACAGCACGCCGTTACCTCTGGTTGCGTAATTGGGCGGCCGACTCCTCCTCCAAGGCTAGACTTAGTAAGCTTCCTTTCAAGGGTCGCCTCTTGTTTGGGGAATATCTTGAGAAGTTAGTTAAGGAGTTGGGAGAGTCCAAAGGGGGTAGGTTACCCGAGGACAAACCTAAACCACCTCGAGCGCCCGCTACGGGTAGGGGGCAACTACGAGATTTTCGACGTTATTGATTCCAGAGGTTTCCCACAGGACAGAGGCGACGTTTTCCCTCTAGGAATCAAGGGTTTCGGGGGTTTGGCCCCTCCTCGGCCTCGGGCCTTAGCAATCGGAAGCCACAATGAGATCAGGGGGACCCAGGCGCCCCTTCCCGCCGTAGGGGGGCGTTTGCAGGATTTTTATTCTGCCTGGGTCCAAATTACATCAGATCAGTGGGTGCTAGAGGTCATTCGCGAGGGCTATGCAGTGGAGCTGCTTCGTCCGGTGCGCGACGCCTTCGTCCTGTCTCCCGGCAGGTCCGAGGCAAAATCACGGGCTCTGCGGGAGACAGTGCAAAGGCTGTTAGATCTCAAGGCCATAGTACCTGTGCCCCCAAACGAGTGCGGTTCCGGTCGATACTCCATATACTTCGTAGTGCCGAAGAAGGATGGAGGGGTTCGGCCTATCCTAGATCTCAAGAGAGTAAATCGGTGTCTGCGGGTGTCGTCCTTCCACATGGAGACTCTGCGATCGGTGATAGTAGCGGTGCAAAAGGGAGAGTTCCTCACGTCCCTCGACCTATCCGAGGCTTACTTGCACATTCCCATAAGGAGGGATCATTACCAGTTTCTCAGGTTTGCGGTTCCTTTCAGCCATTTTCAGTTTCGAGCGCTGCCCTTCGGGCTGGCCACTGCGCCGCGAGTTTTCACGAAGGTGATGGTGGTTGTGGCGGCAGCTTTGCGGAAGGAAGGTATACTCGTCCATCCTTATCTGGACGACTGGCTAATTCGAGCAAAGTCGAGGTCAGAGAGCGAGTTAGCGACAGCCAGGGTGGTGTCCTTTCTGGAAAGTCTCGGTTGGATAATCAACCCGGCGAAGAGTCGGATGGTGCCCACTCAGTGTTTGGAGTACCTTGGAGCGCGCTTCGATACCGTCAAGGGGAAAGTCTTCCTGACGGAGCGGCGGGCTCGGGGTCTGCGTCTCCTCTTGCGGAGTTTTTTGCGCCACGACAGGCCGTCGGCCTGGCACTACCTTCAACTTTTGGGCACCATGGCGGCGGCGATAGAGACGGTGCCCTGGGCGAGGGCGCATATGAGGCCCTTGCAAAGGGCGTTGCTCCGCCGTTGGTCTCATCAGAACGATCCCTTGTCTCGGAGGCTACCCTGTTCCGAGGAAACGCGTCGAGCGCTGAGGTGGTGGTTGATTCCGTGCTCCCTGCAGAACGGAAAAGGACTGGAGACGCCGGAGTGGATTCCTGTGATGACAGACGCCAGCCTACTGGGCTGGGGAGCCCATTGTCAGGGGATCTTTGCGCAGGGGGCGTGGTCGGATCAAGAGCGAGCATGGCCGATCAATCGTTTGGAGTTGCGGGCGATCGCCTTGGCACTAAAGGAGTTTCGCAGCCTTCTGGGAGGAAAGGCGGTCCAAGTGTTTTCCGACAATGCGACAGCAGTGGCCTATGTCAACAAGCAAGGAGGCACCACGAGCGCCGCGCTCGAATACGAGGCCGAGACGCTATGCGAGTGGGCCAAAGCGAATCTGCTGGACCTCTCGGCAGCACACGTGGCAGGAGTGGACAACGTGGAAGCCGATTTTCTCAGCAGGGTGAAGGTGGACCCGGGCGAATGGGTTTTGCACCCGCAGGTGTTAGAGATGCTGGTGCGCCGCTGGGGCAGTCCGGTCTTAGACCTCATGGCAACGTTCAACTCGGCGAAGGTATGTCGGTTCTTCAGCAGGCGCAGAGAACGAATGTCCGAGGGCCTGGATGCCCTCATTCAACCCTGGCCAGCGGATCAACTTCTATACGTTTTCCCGCCATGGGCGTTGATCGGCCGAGTGGTTCAAAGGATAGAGCGCTACAGGGGACAGGTGATTCTCATTGCGCCGGACTGGCCTCGATGTCCTTGGTACGGAGATCTCATGCGTCTACTGGTGGCAAAGCCCTGGCGTCTTCCCATACGGGCGGATCTGTTGTCGCAGGGTCCGCTACTGATGCCCCACGTGGCTCGGTTCTCGCTTACGGCTTGGCTCTTGAAAGGGCTCGGTTGAAGGCCCGCGGATACTCCGGACCGGTGATTTCCACCTTATTGAAGGCGCGCAGGGGATCTACGTCCCTGGCCTATGTTCGCGTCTGGAGGATTTTCGAAAGCTGGTGTGCAGAGCGACATTGTGAGCCGTTGAGATCTACCATCCCTCAGATCCTGCAGTTTTTGCAGGATGGGTTTGACAAGGGATTGGCGGCCGGGTCCTTACGCGTTCAGGTCGCAGCCCTAGCGTGTTATAGGGGTAAGATTGGAGGTCAGACACTCGGGGGTCAGGCGGATGTCAAACGTTTCTTGTGCGCTGTGTCGCTGCTGCGGCCCCCTTTTCGTCGGATCGTCCCTAGCTGGAATCTTCCGTTTGTGTTGGACGCGTTGGCACAAGAACCTTTTGAACCCCTATCGCGAGCTTCCCTTAAGAATGTCACCCTGAAGGTTGTCTTTCTGGTCGCGATCTGCTCGGCCCGCCGAGTTTCGGAGTTGCAGGCACTATCTTGTCGGGAGCCCTATCTCCAGTTTCGTTCGACGAAGGTGGTTTTGCGGCCGGTACCGGCGTTTCTTCCAAAGGTCCTTTCGGTGTTTCATTTGAATCAGGAGATTTCTTTGCCAGTCTTCCGAGGGGCCTCCGGTGGCCCGGCGGAGAGGAACTTGCATCTTCTCGATGTCCGTCGGGCGTTAAAAAGGTACCTCCTGCGGACGGCCGACTTTCGCAAATCCGATAGACTTTTTGTGCTTTTTGCGGGACCGAGAAAGGGGGAAGCGGCGTAGAAGGCCTCTATTTCTCGGTGGCTAAGGGAAGCTATTGCGTTAGCGTACATTTCCGGAGGTAAGTCGGTGCCGGAGGGGCTTAGGGCTCACTCCGCTAGAGCGCAGGCGGCTTCCTGGGCGGAGTTCCGGCTCGTGCCTCCCGTGGATATCTGCAAGGCGGCGACGTGGTCGTCTTTGAATTCCTTTGTCAAGCACTATCGGTTGGATGTTCAGGCCTCGGAGGACACCTCCTTTGGGTCAGCGGTTGTGCAAGCTGGCTTGCTGGGTCCCTCCCGTGGTTAGGTTCCTTCACTGCTCTGGTACTAACCCTGAAGTCCGGGACTAGACTGGCTACACGATCAGGAAAAGGAAATTAGACTTACCTGCTAATTGTAGTTCCTGGAGTGGAGACAGTCTAGTCCCGTATCCCTCCCTAGTAGAGTTTCTGCTGCGGCTGGAAGGGCGGCGTTCCAGCTGATTACAGGTAAGAGATGGTTTTTATTGCAGGGGGTGGAAACCCTTATGGCTGGGGTGCCCCGATACCTTACAAAAAAATAAATAAATTGTAGAAAGCCCTGGTTTTTCCCTTCGTTCGGACGGACTTAGCCGGGGGGATGGCTCTGTAGGCGGAAAGTATAAGTCCGTGATTGTTTAATATGCTTTTTAGCGTTATGTTCTTATTTGTTGCTCCGGTGAGTCTGCTTTGTCAATAGAGAACTGATGGCAGGAGGAGGCTCCCAGGTGGATATACCGGTGACATCAGAAAAGGAGGAGTTTCTCAGTCTCCAAGCTGCGGTATGAGATGGACAACCCTGAAGTCTGGGACTAGACTGTCTCCACTCCAGGAACTACAATTAGCAGGTAAGTCTAATTTCCTTTTTCTCTCAAGGCCGTTCAGGGCGTGCCTGAAATGGCGGGAAAGGCGGCCATTTCTTCTAAGGCGCTGATTTCAGAGGCACATCCAGAGAAGCCGACAAAAAAGAAGTGCAAGTCCAAAAAGCCGGCTTTGGTGGAGGACGCTCCTTCACTGCCCGTGGCAGCAGCTCAGAGCACTTTACAGTCGGTGTTTTCGGCAGATTTTATTTTGGAGATGCATCGTGCTTACTGTCTGAAGCAGCGGCAGTTTCAGGAGGCAGAGCCTGTCTCTCTACCTGCCTCAGGCCCGGAGAAAGATCTTTCCTCCTTGGACCCGGGGGAGGGCTCTTCCCAATCGGTCCGCGGAGCGCCAGGGGTTCCCAATAGCTTCGGGTGTTCCTACCCGGCGCCCTCGCCCATGGAAGAAGGTGATCTTTTGGCAGGATCCGATCTGGATCACTGGCTGGTGAATTTAGAGGATGGTGAGTTGGGGGATTCGGATGATCCGAGTCTTTTTAGGGTGTTTAGGAAAGAGGAATTGCCTGCTTTAATCACCCAGACGTTAACAGCCTTGAATATTGCACTGCCAGCGGTGCAGGACCAGCCGTTGGAGGAGCCCCTGCTCCAGGGGTTTAAGACAGATCAGAAGTGCTTTCCGGTACACAGGGTAATGAAACAGATGGTGGAGTCCGAATGGGAATGCCCAGAGGCCACCTTGCGGGGGGCCAGGGCGATCGGTCGTTTGTACCCCTTGCCACAGGAAGAGCAGGACTTGCTGAAAATGCCCAAGGTCGATGCCCTTGTCTCGGCAGTGACTAAAAAGACCACTATTCCCGTGGAGGGCGGAGCGGCTCTCAAAGATTTACAGGATAGGCGGCTGGAGACTCTGCTCAAACAGACCTTTGAAACATGCGCCTTGGCGCTCCGAGCGTCTATCTGTGGGGCTTATGTCTCCCGGGCATCCATTCGATGGATCCAGGGTGCTTCCTGTGCCACTGCGGAGGCCAATGAAGGGGGCAAAGCTGGAGTCAGACGAAGCGTATTTGGCCGACACTTTCTATGATCTAGTGCGGATGTCGGCGAAGTCTATGGCTTCTGTCATTGCGGCCCGCCGCTTTTTATGGCTCCGCAATTGGGCGGCAGACGTTTCCTCCAAAGCGCGGCTTACCAAGCTGCTGTACAAGGACGCGCTCTTGTTCGGAGCTGCCTTAGAAAAGATTGTTAAAGACCTGGGGGATTCCAAGGGCGGTCGCCTCCCAGAGGATCGCCCTAGGGCCCAGAGGCCCAGTGGGGGTCTCAGAGTCCTCTCCAGGGATTCTCGTAGATTGAGGTTCGAGATTTGCTCCTTATGCGCGAGGGCGCTTTGTGGCGCGTGGCCAGTGCTTTCGTGGAGCTCGGGGGCTCAGCAGGGGTTATTTCGCAACCCAGCCACATACGAGCAAAAAGCCCCAATGAAGGGACGTTGGTCCAGACGGAGGTTCCGGTAGGAGGACGGTTGCAGCGATTTCTTTCCGTCTGGACCACCATCACCACGGACCAATGGGTCCTGGAAATAATCCGGGACGGCTACGCTCTCGAGTTTGCCCAACCGTTGGCGGAGTCTTTCGTGGTGTCTCCCTGTGGATCGCAGGTCAAGGCACTGGCAGTGGCGGAGACGCTTCAGCGTTTGGTGCGGCTGCGGGTGGTGGTACCCGTTGTCGCACCGCCGCCCTACTGGTCAAAGGTGGTTAAGGCAGGTCGGGTGGACATGAGTTATTTTTCTAGTTTGAGTTTGGTTCTTGTATGCGGGGTCTGGGTATCTGTTCCCAGTGGCCTTCCGTGTACCAAAGCCTCAAGTAAACACAAAGTCCGAGAGTAGGGAAAGAAAGAAAGGCTTTTTATTTCCCTTAATGCACAATGATTCAGGTAGTGGAATCTACGTCAACATAAAGAAACCTTACTTCAGGTAGAAAAGAAACATAACCAGATTGCTTTATCCACTGTTATCTTCACAGGAATTTATACATTTTAAACACACAGTCTTTGCTTGCTGAGCCCTGCTTTATACACTAGGCAGGGATTCTAGGCTTCCTGTCTGACAGTAGCTACAATCCATGGCCACTTCAGAAGGGTCCTCAGTAAATTCCACCTGCATGGGCTGTGGGTCTGAGAGCTGTGACTCTGTATCAGTGTAGTCTGGTGGAGTACGCTGAGGCTTTTCATATACCGCTTGTACCAGCCTCCAATGTTCTGGGCCTAGGTTTGGGCCTCGGTCATACGAATGCTTGCTAGGAGAATACCTTCCATTGTCTTGGTGCCTTATATTAAACAATCTTTTATCTGGTAAAAGCTTGTGTCCTGCTTTACAAACAGCTTGATAAGGCGAGCACACCCTTGTTCCTTGTGCTCCCTGTGTCACCAGGTTATAACGATTAGAAGTATAAAAATGTGGATTACCTTGTTCTCCAGGCTTATCCCAGTGAGCTGAGGCTTGAGGCCTAGTCCTGCTGCAATTCAGCCTTGCTCGAGTAGCAGGCCTCCCACTGTCCAGCTGGCCTTCGGGTGGAGTTCTCTCTCTTTCACACCCATACCTCTTTCTCCTTGAATAAGGAGTGTTAGCTCCTATGGCAATGACTTCACCATCCTTCTGGTAACTTTCACAGGGTCCTGAGTCTAAACCTCTGATCTCTGCTTCTCTCCTGGTACCTTTCCTTCCAGTGTCTCTTTGCCAAGAACTCCTGGTGTCTTGCTGCACCGGACTCCCTGTGTCTCCTTGCCAGGAACTCCTTCCTCTCGGGTCTCTTTGCCAAGACTCCTTCTCTTCCTTCTCTTCTCCATTTCCAACTTCCCAGCCTTTCTTAAAAGGAACTCCCCCTTTCCTGGATTGGCTGTTGGCCGGCATCACATCACAAGCTCTGGGGTGCGGTTCTCTAGGCCCTAGAAGGTCTCTCTTGCTCCCCCTATCTGGCTCCTCGTAATGTCGCATCTGGTGTTGGAATCTTTTTTCTGAATTTAAAACCTTTTTTTCTGTTTGCATAGGCTCTGCAGTACCACACCGTCCGACCAGTGCGGCTTAGGTCGGTACTCGATTTATTTCGTGGTTCCCAAGAAGGAAGGTTCCTTCCGTCCAATTTTGGATCTCAAGCACGTCAACCGCTGTCTGCGCGTCCCGCACTTCCGCATGGAGACGCTACGTTCCGTGATTGCATCAGTGCAGCCATCCGAAGTCCTTACCTCCATAGATCTCACGGAGGCCTATCTCCATATTCCCGTGCGGCAAGAGCATCAACGATTTTTGCGTTTTGCGGTGCCCATGGGGCACTTCCAGTTTCGGGCCCTGCCGTTTGGGCTCGCTACGGCGCCTCGGACATTCACAAAGGTGATGGTGGTAGTGGCGGCGGCGTTGCGGCGAGACGGGCTGCTGGTGCATCCCTATCTAGACGACTGGCTGATTCAAGCGCCGTCGGTGGCGGAGTCGTTAGTGGCGACAGCGAAAGTGGTCTCGCTTCTGGAAAGCCTTGGCTGGGTCATAAACCGGGCCAAAAGTCAGCTGGTGCCGGTGCAGCGGCTGTTGTATCTAGGGGCACTGTTCGACATGAACGTCGGCGCAGTGTTTCTTCCGGAAGCTCGCATTCAAAAGATCTGGAGGCAGATCAGGGCCTTCTTACGGCTCAAAGCTCCGTCGGCATGGCGCTATTTATAGCTGCTCGGGTCCATAGCAGTGACCTTGGACCTTGTTCCCTGGGCTCGAGCGCACATGCGACCGTTACAACACTCCCTGCTAACACGGTGGTCTCCACAGCATCACTCGTTGGACCGGACGTTATGTCAGACGCCGGAGGCGTGCAACAGTCTGCAGTGGTTGTTGAATCCGGTTCATCTTCGGGCAGGCATGCCCTTGCGGCAGCCGGACTGGCTGCTTCTCACGACGGATGCCAGCCTAGTAGGTTGGGGGGCCCATTGTCAATCCCAGTTCATGCAGGGAGAGTGGTCTCAGTTGGAAGCCACGTGTTCCATCAGTCTTTTAGAACTCAAGACTGTCCGTCTGGCTCTGCTCGCTTTTGCTTCTCTGGTCGAGCAGAAGGCCGTGCGAGTGTTTTCCGACAACGCGGTCACAGTTTCGTACATCAATCGTCAAGGGGGGACGGGCAGTGCGTCCCTCTTAGAAGAGAGCCTGCGGTTGATGACCTGGGCAGAGTCGCATTTGGTGGCCCTGTCAGCGGCGCATGTAGCGGGTCGCGACAATGTGCAAGCAGACTACCTCAGTTGGCGTGTCGTGGATCCGGGAGAATGGGAATTGAACGCGGAGGTTTTTCGCGAGCTGTCCCGGCGTTGGGGTCAGCCGGTGATGGACCTTATGGCCACGTTCGAGAATGCCAAGGCGGAGCGGTTTTACAGCAGGCGCAGAGATTTCATGTCGGAAGGCCTGGATGGTCTAGCGCAGCCGTGGCCGGCGGGAGTTCTGCTGTATGTGTTCCCGCCCTGGCCTCTGATAGGCAGGGTCATTCGGAAGGTGCAGTGTCACGATGGGCCTCTGATTCTGGTAGCCCCGGATTGGCCCAGGAGAGTTTGGTACGCAGATCTGGTCCGACTCCTTATCGACAAGCCCTGGCGGTTGCCAGCCCGATCAGACCTGTTGAGGCAGGGGCCATTCTTCATGCCGGACGTGGATCGCTTCTCACTTATGGCTTGGCTCTTGAAAGGGACAGGTTGAGGAGTAGAGGATATTCGTCTGCGGTGGTCTCCACTCTGTTACGGGCATTCCGCTCAAAGCTCTCATTCCGGACATTTTGGCTTTTCTCCAGGACGGTCTCGATAAGGGGTTTGCACTTGCTACCATCAAGGTGCAGTTGGCGGCACTAGCATGTTTTCGGGGTAAGGTGAAGGGGGTGCTCCTCGCCTCTCACCTGGATGCGGTACGGAACATCCGTCCCCCGGTGCGTTCCGTGGTGCCAGCTTGGGATCTCAACTTGGTACTCGAGGCTTTGGCAAAGCCTCCGTTTGAACCTTTTAAAGAAGTCTCCCTCAGGGACCTCTCCTGGAAGACTGTTTTCCTGGTGGCCTTATGTTCTGCGAGGCGCGTGTCAGATCTTCAAGCGCTGTCTTGCCGCGAGCCTTTTCTTCAGTTTTCACCAGAGAAGGTGACCTTGAGGCCGGTTCCATCTTTTCTTCCCAAAGTGGTCTCCAGTTTTCATGTGAATCAATCTATCTCTCTGCCGACCTTTCCGGTGCGGGAAGGCAAGCCCATTGAGGCGATACTCCGCAGCTTAGATTTAGGCAGAGTGCTCAAACGATATTTGCGCTGTACAGCAGCGTTTCGCAAGACGGACAGGCTGTTCATTCTGTTTGGAGGTCCTCGAAAGGGGGAAGCGGCCTCCAAAGCCTCCATCGCTCGATGGGTGAAACAGGCCGTGGTGGCAGCATATCAAGCCAGTGGGCGGACGCTCCCGGAGGGCTTCCGGGCACATTCCACGCGTGGTCTGGCAACGTCCTGGGCGGAGTTTGCCTTGATTCCACCCGTTGATATTTGTCGGGCGGCGACATGGTCTTCGCTGCACACTTTTTCAAGACATTATAGATTGGATGTTCAGGCTCGCAGAGATGCTATGGTGGGGGCGTCGGCCGTTATTGCGGGGCTAGCGGGTCCCTCCCTGGGATAGATACTGCTTTGGTACTTACCCTCAAGTGCCGGACTGGCCCGGAGAGACGACAAGGAAGAAGAAATTAGACCTTACCTGCTAATTGTCTTTCCTTAAGTTCTCTCCGGGCCAGTCCGGGACCCACCCGATAAATGGTCTTCCTGTTTCGGTTCAGGTACTTCCGTGGATCTTCTGGCCGGGTTCGTTGTCACTGTTCGCAGTGGAGCGCTAGGAGGGGACTTCGTCAAGTCTGTGTGGACGTGTCTGCTCTGAGATTTTGCTCGCTCGGTTTCAGGGGGTCCACGATCACAAACACGACAACAAACAAAAAAAAAAAACAACCTAAACAGAGGTGAGCCTCTGCAATTCTATTTTCTGAGACAGTCTGGTTTCCTTCGCGGGTCAATACGACCGGGTTGAGGCCGGCTTGGTTCCCGCGAGGGTCTTTTTTTCTTGGGGTTTCGTGTTTTTCGTGTTTTCAGTTCTTTATCCCCTGCTTATCACATTTAGACTGAGGTGAGCCAGTAGGTGGAGCCAGATACTAGTTCACAGAAAAGATTCTGCATTCAGTCCTTAGCTGCTGGAGAAGGTTGACAACCCTCAAGTGCCAGACTGGCCCAGAGAGAACTTAAGGAAAGACAATTAGCAGGTAAGGTCTAATTTCTTCTTTTTTCACTCAACGTGTAATCAAACTCTGGAATTTGTTACCAGAGGATGTAGTAAAGGCTGTTAATGTAGCTGGGTTTAAAAAAGGTTTGGACAAGTTCCTGGAGGAAAGGTCCATAAACCATTATTAAGAAGGGACCCAGGATATCAATGCTTGAACCAATACAAGCATTGTGGAACCTGTGTCCCTTGGGGAAACTGCTAGGTACATATGACCTAGATTGGCCACTGTTGGAAACAGAATACTGGGCTTGATGGACCTTGGTCTGACCCAGTATAGCATATCTTATGTTCTTATGTAGATAAGCAGGCAGAGATACAGGCCTGGGTTCCCGGAGAGAGTTCAGGTGCAGAGAGGTAGAACTGAGCATCAACAGCATAAAAATGGTACTGAAAACCATAGGAGGAGATAAGTGCACCAAGGGACTCAGTCTAGAGACAGAAAAGGAGAGGTCCCTACTGAAAGCAGAATGGCAGTAGAGGAGAATCCACCAGAACATACACTAAAAGTGCGATGGGAGAGATAAGAAGAAAGCCAGGACAGAACAAAGCCCCTAAGTCCAAGCACAGACAGGGTATCGAGGAGAGGGTGTCAAAAAGCAGGAGAATGGTCAAGAAGGTTGAGATCAAATAAAGGTCTTTGGATTTGGCGAGGAACAAGTCAATGGAGATTTTGCCAAGACCCATTTCTGTAGAATGTAGAGGACAAAATCCAGATTGTAGTGGGATCCAGAAGGACCTGAGAAGAGAGAAAGTCAAGACAGTGGCGATGAACCGTTTGAGTAGTTTTGAAGCAAAGGGGAGGAGAGAGATAGGGTATAGTGAAAGTTTTTTGAGGAGAGGTATAACCATAGAATGTTTGAAGGCCTCAGGAACAGTTGCAGTGGAAAGTGATAGGTTAAAGATGTAACTGTGGAAGAGATTGAGCTTAGTAGATAACTGGGAATGGAATCAGAGGAGATAGTTTGGAGGAAAGAAGATTTGCAGTTTCCCTAAGTGATTCTAGAAAAGGCGACAGAAGTTGAGGGAAGGATTTGGGATTGAAGAGGGGTAAGGCAAGGTAAGGACACTCAAAATAGTTCCATTGAGAACTCAAGCAAGACTCACAACGGAGCCACGAATCTTCCCCTTCGCAAGCCCTGTAAAACAGACAAGAGTTATGCGGTAATAACATTAAGCAAACTATCGCCAAAGACAATTCTTAATACTTATCTTCAGACTCCCATCATTCTGGTCTGGGCTTCCAAGATAGTATTTTTAAACAATGCCCCTGAAACTATACTTGCTCTGTTTCTCTACTGCGGTATCCTTGGGTTCACTATGATTTTTCGTATGAATCTTTTTATTAATAATTCCAAATAATAATACAAATTTACATTAAAAGAAAAAAAATACAGAAAAACATTTAGTCCACATCCAGGGGAGCAACCAGTACCAATTAAATAAAATAAAGAAAAAATATCCTTATAGATAGAAATTTGTGCATGGAGGGGAGCTGGTGCCCTGAACATTTATACAAAACTCTAATTATTTCAACTTGTTGACTTTATAAACAAAGTAATATAGATTATATCTGTGGAACTTGGTTTATAATAAACGATTCTAAAGACGACGCCTCAGAGAAAACATACTTGGTATTGCCCAATGTGACCAAACATTTACAGGGAAACGTAAGGAAAAAGGATGCACCAAGTGCTAAAACGCGTGGCTTTAATAACAAAAAGGCCTTGCGTCTAAGCTGCGTTTGCCTTGAGACGTCTGGAAAAATATTAATTTTCCCCCCACAAAATTCAGCATTCTTGTTTTGAAAAAACAAAAACGCATAACTATTTTTTATCAACCTCAGAGGAAAAGGAAACAAGAAGAGTGGCCCGAGTAGGTATCACATCGTGAGAAGATTCAATAAACTCAGAAACATCTAATGAATCTAGTGAGGAAATAGGAGCGGCTCCCTGAGAAACACCACCTGGGGTCGCCCCCCTTACAGGCAAATAATATAACTTATTAATAGCCGGTTTAGTGTTATCTTTGGACCCTAAGATTTCAGATAAATATTTATCAATATCTGAGGAGACAACAAGCGAGTATATGGGAAATTTAAACATCTAATATTCGTTGCCCTCAGAGAATTTTCCAATAATTCTTGCTGGGTATGCAGGGTAATACTATCTTTAATAAAAGACAAAAGAAGAATTCTGCAAGGTAACACATTGAGTTTCCAATTTCTGACATTTAATATCTAATACTAATAATTGAGAATCATGCTGAGCCAACAGCCACTGAATCCTTCGAAAACTCTGAAAATTGAGATACAGAGATTAAAGAGGTCTCAATTCGTGAGAGGACACGCCATACATCAGTTAAAGAAATGTTCTGAGTGTCCACAGGTAAACCATCTTGATGGGCCCTCACGAGATCCTCCAGTACCTGAAGAGCCCATGGCAGAGGAACCTGTTCTATGTAAAACCAAACAGCTTGTTGCTCTGGTCTTTTGTTATACTGTAAACCGCGCTGATACTAAATATTGCGGTATATAAGAGCCTGTAATAAATAAATGAATAATAAACATCCACAGGTTCTAAAGGACTCCCAAGGAGGGCAGATGAAGATAGTAAATCCACTCGTCGAGATTGCTCCTCCACCATAGGAGAAGACGACACTGGGCCGATGGAATCCAAATCAGCAAGAGGGGCAGAGTTTAAAACCCCCGACAATACCGAAGAGCCATCAGAGAGAGGCAAAGACTTGGCGGCAGCACCAGGAATCCCATCTACATCATTCATAGACACTACGTGTCTATCCATAGGCCCAACAGTTTTAACAACCTTAGAGGGATTCACTGTACTCACATTTAGGAGACATTTTCTACGCTTGCCCATTCCAAGGATGCCAGCTCTAGAGCGCCGAAGGAGCACAAAAGGAGCTTAACATGCCCCTTTAAACCACGCCCCTTCAAAGCGCGACTGCTACCGCGTGACCGCAGAGCAAGCTGGAATTTAAGGCCCCCGAGATGACATCAGGGCAAGGCACCACGTCGGTGTACCGGGACGTCCTGCAGGTGCCTGAGGAATCAACGCTGGACGCGGAGCACAATTCGGGCAGGAACTCCTCCTCCTATGATTTTTATACTTGGCTCTGGAGGTTTGGCTTCTACCGACCGACTAATGTTTATGCTTTCCTGTAAATAGTTCTTGACTGTTGATTACTCTTAGTTGCCCATGATTGAGGTTATGTGAGACTTGCCATGTTTCTCCCATATGCTTTCTGAAGAATATTGAAGGGACCTCTGATAGCTGGGGTGAATAAAGGCATGGGAGTGATGTCACTGAAACCTGGGCTTTTCATTGGTTCTTTGTCTCCACCAAACACAACCTACTTGACTGGACTGGTCTAGCAAGACTCAAGGAAAGGACATTATCTGGTAAGTAAAATGTCACCTTTGTGCTGTTCTTTCCTAGGTGCATAACTTTGCACTTGTCTACATTAAATTTCATCTGCCATTTGGATGTCCAGTCTCCTCATTTATCAAGGTCCTCTTGCAATGTTTCGCAATCCTCTTGTGTTTGAACAACTTTAAATAATTTTGTGTCATCTGCAAATTTGATCATCTCACTCATTATTCCCATTTCCAAGTAGTTTATGAATTTGTTAAAAAATCTCCAGGCCCAGTACAGATCTCTAGGATTCTACACTATTCTCCATTGACAAAATTGGCCATTTAGTCCCACTCTCTATTGTCTATCTTTTAACCAGTTCCCAAACCACAGTAGTACACTGCCTCCTATTCCATGACTTTTTAATTTCATCAAGAGTGTCTCATGAGGGACCTTCTCAAAGGCTTTCTGAAAATCCAGATACACTATATCAACCGGTTCATCTTTATCTATCATTTTATTCACACATTCAAAAAAATACAGCAATTAGTGAGACAAGACTTTCCTTGCCTAAATAATGACCAGTATTCCCTCCACTGCTGTCTTCATCACCTCTTTCCTCCACTATGTCTGAGTCTGTTGAGGAGGCTGTGTCTTCTAACACTATACTCTCTGCTCTAAATGCACTCACTCCTCCCATTTTGCATCCTGTGCAGGGTTGCCAAGTTACCCAGTTCCATGAGTGAGATTTTTTTTTTATATATTTACTTTTTATTACATTTTTAATAAAAAGTATATCTAAAAATATGTAGTCAAGGAAAAATCACATTCCCAAAGAAAATAACAGACCAACCATCTTTTAGTCCACCAAATTTAAGACAATATAGGGAGAGGCACCAGGAATATACATTGAAAGGAAACAAAAAGTCTACACAGAGCAAAGACTCACGCATCAGCCGATGTGGTCTCAATTTTTACATCAATTTCCTCCCTAGCTACCAGAAAGTCCAACAACTGACTTGGCTCAAAGAAAAGGAAAATCTTTTTTTCATAAGAAATAACACATCAAGAGGGAAATCGTAATTGAAAACTACGCCCAAGGATATAACTCTAGGGCGAAGGCCCAAGAATTCTTTCCTCCTCAGCTGAGTAGTACGAGAAAAGTCAGGAAATATATACACTCTAGAGCCCAAGAAAGTACAGTTGAAATTCCTGAAATAGGCACGAAGAATTAATGATTTATCTAGCTCCAGGGCCAGAGTCACAAGGAGGGTAGTGCGATTGGTTACCACCTCGAGAGAGTCCTCCAGGAATGCGGTAAGATCCCCGATTCCTGCCACCGGACTTCTAGGGGTGGGCCCCATTGCACTAGAACCTACATCAAGATAGTGAACTCGGACAATTGGAGGTAAATTACCTCCGTGAAGTTGAAACACCTCCTGAAAATATTACGAACCATCTCTGTGGGGGATATAAACAGGAGATCTAGGAAAATTTAACATTCTCAAATTATTCCTACGAGAATAATTCTCCAAGTATTCAGCTTTCTTTGATAACAAAGTCTTATCTTTAACTTGGGCCGCACACACTCCACAAAGATGTTCCAGCTCTTTCTCAATGTCCTCCAAACGCCGGGCTTGCTCCTCCTGAACCCTTTTTGCTTCGGAAATAAATTGAATTAATGATAAAGAATCATGTTTAACAACTCCAACAACAGTGATCAGAGAGGTATTGACAGTAGCAATTGCATCCCACAGTGCTTCCATATCCATCACAGATGGTTTAATCAAACCTCTTAAGCCTGGAATCGTATCCAAAGTCTCGGAAGATGTTACCACACCCCCACTGGAAGAAGAGGGGGGGGAAAGAAAACCTCTCCACACTTTTCCCAGCTATGGGATCCTGTACTGAGATTATTGAAGCTGACAACTCTCGCCCAGAAACAGAGCCCTCTTCGCTTTCAACCGCCGACGAACATCTCACAGCCCCAGCAGGAAGCACTCTGTAACCTGGCTCAGCGTTTCCAGGTCGAGGAGGTGGGCAATGTTCCCTCTAATTTTCTGTAGGCTGTGTGCGCATAAAATATCAGCTGTGTGCAGCTTTTGAAGGAAGGTTAAATTTTTGTGCGCCACATAACGACACTCGGCGTTATATACTTTAAAATTTGACTACACGTCAGAATACAGTATGTACACCACATTGATTTTAATCAAATTAAATGAAAATAGACGATTACTAAATGAAGTGGGAAATTTCTAGTAATTACAATCATAACTTTTAAATTTTAAGACGTCTGTGTTGTTTTCTATCAGAGTCAGAGCTGTAATTTTTGTGCGCTCTGTTGTAAAGTATGTGCGCTCACTCGGCGAGGTGTGTGCGCGCGCACACGCGCACAGCTTAGAGGGAACAGTGGAGGTGGGGGCCGCTGCTCAGGAGAGAGCCACACCCCCGATGCACCCAGAGCTGACGGCGAGTCAAACGCCGCCGGCTCCGTCGAAGATGCCGGTCTAACCCCCGCAGTTATAAAGCCACATGCTGCAAGAGTTCTCTGAGCAGAGGCTCCAGAAACAGGCAACCCCGAGGGTAGGGAAGCCTGCTTTCTCTTCCGGCGACCCATCACAAGGACAATCGCAGAAACAGCACCCCGCCGTCCAGCTGATGCAGCGCCACTCAACAGCGGAGGCGCTCTGACGCCATCTTGCCTCTCCCCCGTGGAGGCCCCATGAGTGAGATTTTAAGCCAATCCTGGATTTCTGACAATTCCATCCTGATACCTTATGGGACCTGCCACATTGATTCCAATGGGTAGAATCAGTGACTACAAATACCATACTGCATTGCAATACAAATTTAAAACCAGAACTAGCAAAAATTCTCATTCCTGGAATTGGTAACTTGGCAACTCTGCCTGTGAGGCATACTGTATCTCAATCATGGCTGTCCTCAAAAACCCCCTACCTATGTTCCTGTACCCACCCAGCTGAATACCAACATGCGACGAGACAATGATGACAACAAAGCAGTCCACCAATACAAAGAAAAACCAGCCATGCTTCTGTAGGAAAAAGAGAGCGGCGTGTGAGTGACGCATTATTTATCTCCGCCCTGACACCTCCCAACAACGTCTTTCGTCTAACCCCTTTCCTCCCCTCCAGTCGAGCGGCGCGCTTTTATCTTCCGGGCTCGCAGAAAGCTCCGCCCCTTTGCTTCAGGCCGGGCGGGCGCGAGGGAGCCAGCGAACAGGAATGGCGGTGAGTGTCGTGGGGCCACAGCCTGTAACCAACTCCAGCGCCCTCAGCGAGGCGGAAGACGAAGGCCAGACCTTATGGTAGGTAATGGCGAGAAGAGTCATCTGCTTCTACCCTTCATTCACCCCGTTGCTGGCGGTCGGTTACTTTGTCCCGGTTAACGTACAGTTAATTGAGGACAGGTTGCATTGGACATAAAAACGGCATGATTGGGCGTGCATCCGTGATGTTGGACCCTCTGCTGAACGGCTCTCTGCTCTCTCCTTTTTCAGGTCCTCGATTCTCAGTGAAGTGTCCACCCGCTCGCGCTCCAAGCTCCCGCCGGGCAAAAGTGTGCTTCTGCTAGGTGAGTGCGAGAAGGGGTCGGGGTTAGTGCTGCTGCAGCCGGCTTCATGAATTAATGTATGCGTTCACTTGCATTTTTCATTTCTCTGCCTGTGCTCAAGGCGGGATATAAGGGAGGAGGAGGGAGGAGGGGGGGGGGGGAATAAAGTACAAGCTAGCACTAATAGAGTCGCTGTGTATGCATGCATGTGCATGTGTGCCTGGTTCTGTTTTGTGTCCCTGATGAGAGGCGGGTGACTCATTTTTAAAATTTTTGCAAATAAAAACCGAAATGGCTCGCGGTGTGTTTCCAGTAAAATGGTCACTAAATTGGTCTGGTCTGATCTTATCCTGTAACATTTTTCTTATGTTCCTTGTCCTCGATGCTGTTGTGAGGTGTTTAGTCTAATGTTGGCAGACAATGCGGACAGGTGTACCCTAGACGATTCGGAAGGAATACCATTACGTTCTCTTTCCATCCCCAAATAACCAATGTTTATAGGCAGATCTGCATTATATCTTTACAGATGCTTTTTCTCATTTGTTGCTGCTATCATTGTATTTCATTGCAGTTAGGTTATACTTTTTGAAACACACCTAACTAGTGAGGATCATACCTTGAAAGTATGAGAAATAACCAGAATGGTGCACATAACCTTTTTGACAGGTTGTCCAGCCTGATCCAAAGATGTATTCAAACTATTAATTTAGAAGGCATCCTCTTTCTTAAGAAACATTTTACTTGGGGCATTTTCTCTAAGTGGGTTAGTTCTGTGCAGGGGTGGCCCAAGGGTGCTGCAGGACCATGTGCAGAGACTCATTGTGGAGCCTCATTTGCATAAATTTAATTTATTGTGTTTTAAAACGTATATGTTGCCCATCTCTAAACTTTTCTGTGGGGGGTTTTCTTTACTGGCTTGACAGCGGGACGGTTCCTCCTGGTTCACTCAGATCAGAACCTGAGGGTGGCTCCCTGTTGAAGGCGCTGGCAGATTAGGTTTTTTGTTTCTTTCTAGTGCGGGGTTATTACTGCATCCACAGTTCAGCTGAATTTTGATTTAAAAACAAAAAAAAGAGACCACTAAGAAAAGAAGAGGATAACTAAATAACTACTCGGGTGTAGTCTCAGGAAGATAGGAGTGCCTTGCTCTATTAGTAGATTTCTTTCTCTCCTAACGAATGCCGTCTTGCCCTCTGTGCCTCGTGTGTGGCACTCGCAGGGGAGCAGTCTCCGAGGCGGGGATTTGCCGGGGTGCATGGCAGCTTCTACCTCAATGGAGCAGCAGCTAGGGGACATGGTGCAAGAGTCCCACTGTGCGTCGGCCGAGGGTGAGTTGGCAGAAGATGTTCAGCCGTTGCTGGTGGCTGAGGGGGCCAGTATGACACTACCATCAACGGCTTCAGGCCTCTCACTGGGCGATTTCTTTCCGGGCTTTGTACTAATTATGCATGAATCCTACTGCTTGCGGCAGCAGGGAAAGTTGCCCGATTCGATGTCCCTTCCGCCGGAATCTGCCTCCCCTGTGGCGGAAGATGGCATTGAAAAGGAGGCAAGGGTCCCTAAAAGGGCCCGTTCATCCGACCATCTGCAGGCAGAACCAGGATGGGCAGAGACGGAAGAGACTGAGTTAGACTCTGGATCTCTTATGGAGGACCTGGAAGAAGGCGAGATACCGGAGCCTGAGGATCATGCGAGAATCGTTCGGATCTTCAGGAAGGATGAGCTTGCGGCACTGGTGACCATATCCCTTCAGGCGCTCAATCTAGCTGCGGTACCACCTTCGGAGGAGGGAGGACTGGAAGACCCTCTCATTCAGGCGGTGCGGGAATCAGGTGGTGGTTCCTGTGCACTGGGTAGTTGATAGGATGATACAAAATGAGTGGGACCTTCCCGAAGCAGGGCTTAAGGGAGTTCGGTCCATGAACAGGCTCTATCCCTTGGCCGATAAGGAAAGATTTCGCTCCCCACGCATCGATGCAGCGGTGTCTGCAGTCACAAAGAAGACAACCATCCCAGTAGAGGGCAGCGTGGTGTTGAAGGATGCGCAGGATAGGAAAATAGATGGATTGCTGAAACAAGCCTTTGAGGCGAATGCTCTCTCATTGCAAGCCTCTATTTGTGTGGCTTGGGTAGCGAGAGCGTGTCTTTGATGGTCACAACGTTTGCAACAATTCTCTCCGCAGGGACAACACGAGGTGTCCCGTATGGAATCTGGATCGGCTTATTTGGCTGCTGATCACTACATTTTGATCAGAGCTTTGGCAAATAGTATGTTGTCTTTGGTAGCTGCCAGGCGGTACCTGTGGTTAAGGAATTGGGCGGCTGATGGTTCCTTCAGGGGTAAGCTATTGTTTGGTGAAGATCTGGACAATTTGGTCAAGGACTTGGGGGAATCCAAAGAGGGCAGGCTGCCAGAGGATAGGCCTAAGCAGGGGAAGGCTATGCCAGCCTCTCGGGGCCCATCTAGAGATTCCGTACTTCTCACTTCGGAGGATTCCAGAGAGGAAGATTTGCTTCTAGAGCCCAGGGATTTTGTGGGTTTCATGGAGCAAGAAGGGGTTTTGCAGCGGCTTCCGCAGAGCCCGGTCGAAAATACCAATGATGTGAGGTGGACCCTGGTAGGAAGTCAACCGATTGAGGGACGTCTTCGGAAGTTTCTTCCTGCCTGGGCCCAGATAACGTCTGACCAATAGGTGTTAGAAATAATTCAAGAAGGTTACGCTCTAGAATTAGCACGGCCAATCAGGGATTCGTTTGTGCTTTCGCCATGCAGAGGTCCGCAGAAGACACTGGTGGTGCGCCAAACTTTGGATCAGCTACTGCAATTTGAAGTGGTGGTGCCAGTGCCGCTGTCGGACTACGGCGTCGGTCGATTCTCTATTTATTTCGTGGTACCAAAGAAAGACTGATCCCTTCAGCCAATTCTGGACCTAAAAGGAGTGAATCGGTGTCTTTGAGTACCGCGTTTCCGGATAGAAACCTTGCGGTCCGTCATGATGGCAGTTTGTCAAGGAGAATTCTTGACTTCCCTCGATCTCAAGGAAGCGTATTTACACATACCAATTCAAGTGGCTCATCAAAGGTTTCTGCGGTTTCTGTTCCAAGCCTTGCCCTTCGGTCTGGCTACGGCGCCATGCACGTTCACCAAGATTATGGTGGTGGTGGCGGCGGCAGCATTGCGAAAGGAAGGTGTCCTAGTGCACCCTTATCTCAACAATTGGTTGATTCGAGCGAAGTCGCAGACCAAAAGCTTGCAGGCGACAGAGTGGTGCATTTTCTGCAAAAGCTTGGTTGGCTAGTCAATACGGCCAAGAGTCGGCTAGTTCCGTCTCAAGTATAAAAAAAAAATGTATAAATATCTGGGGGTACATTTTGACACTCAGAGGGGAGCGGTGTTCTTACCGTAGCGACGGGCTCGAGCCTTATGTCAGCTGGTCTGCAAATTCAGAGCTACTCCAGCCCCGTCAGCTTGGACTTATCTTCGCGTTCTAGGGACCATGGTAGCAACCCTGGTTGTGGTTCCATGGGCCAGGATTCACATGCGGCTGCTGCAGAGGGCGCTGTTGCGCCGGTGGTCCCACCAGTCAGATTCACTAAACCGCCAACTTCTCTGCCCTCAGGCAGGCGCTCCCTTTAGTGGTAGCTTCGCCCAGAATCTCTGGAGGCAGGGCTGCCTCTGGAGAAGCCACAGTGGCTCCCATTGCTTATGGACACAAGTCTCGCGGGATGGGGTGCTCCATTGCAGGGATCTCTTCGCTCAAGGGACTTGGACCGTACAGGAAGGCCAGTGGTCAAACTGCCTCGAGCTGCAGGCAGTGTTTCTGGCACTGCAGATGTTCGAAGCCGTGGTGACGGACCAGGCGGTATGAGTGCTTTCGGACAATTCGGCGACGGTACATCAACCAACAAGGCGGCATGGGAAATGTGGCCATGGAAGAGGAAGCAGAAGCGTTGTTTGCTTGGGTAGAACCTTGTCTACTAGCGATCTCGGCGGCACACATTGCTGGAAAGGGCAATGTGACTGCGGATTTTCTCAGCAGAGTCCAAGTGGATGCAGGAGAATGGGAACTGCATCCGGAAGTCTTTGCTCGCATTGTCCACAGGTGGGGGCCGCCGATTATGGATTTAATGGCGACCTTCCAATCGGTGAAAACGAGTCGCTTCTTCAGCAGGCGTCGGGAGAGAACGTTGGAAGGGATCGACGCGCTGATTCAGCATTGGCTGTCGTCCGGTCTCCTTTATGTGTTTCCTCCGTGGGCGTGTGGTTCAGTGGATCGAGGCTCATCGCGGAAAAGTGCTGTTGGTGGCTCCAGACTGGCTGAGACGTCCATGGTATGCCGATCCTCATACGTCTTCTCAACGGAGATCCTTGGAGGTTACCAATGAGAGAGGATCTGTTGCTTCAGGGTCCGCTCCGAATGCCTCAGGTGGCTCGGTTCTCGCTTATGGTTTGGCCATTGAAAGGACAAGGTTAAGGAGAAAAGGTTATTCCGGGGCAGTCATCGCGACCTTACTTCAAGCTAGAAAGAGGTCCACATCCCTTACTTATGTGCGCGTATGGCGTCTTTTTGAGGACTGGTGTTTGTGGCGTCCAATTCGAGCTGCTACGGTACCCATCCCTGTAGTGTTGAGTTTTCTTTAAGACAGGTTTGATAAGGGCCTGGCAGCCAGTTCCTTACGAGTCCAGTTAGCAGCCCTATCTTGCTATAGAGGTAAGGTTCAGGGGGTAGCCCTGGGTGCTCATGTCGACGTACTGCGTTTTCTTAAAGCGGTGTCTCGTTTCCGGCCCTCTCGTAGGATAATGGTTCCGCCATGGGATCTCAACTTGGTCTTAGGGGTGTTAGCTCGAGAGCCCTTTGAACCCTTACACCAGGCGTCAGTTAAGGATTTTACTTTAAAAACAGTATTTTTAGTGGCTATCTGTTCGGCGAAGCGCATCTCGGAATTGCAGGCTCTTTCCTGTAGGGAGCCGTTTCTGTCATTTTCCAGGGAAAAGGTGGTACTACGTCCAGTTTCGTCCTTTTTGCCGAAAGTGGTGTCGCCATTCCACCTGAATCAACCACTTTCTCTTCCGGTGCTAGGTTCAGCAGCTGAGACTGTCTCAGATCGTAGTTTACGCCGCTTGGACATAAAGAGTGTTGCGGCAGTATTTGAAGATCTCGGAAACCTTCCGTAAGTCAGATCATTTATTTGTGCTGTTTGGAGGTCCCTGAAAAGGAGAAGCGGCAGCGAAAGCTTCAATCTCCAGATGGATTCGGGAAGCAATTCAATCAGCGTATCTTTTGCAGGGCTGTACTGTACCAGGGGGTTTACGGGCTCATTCTACTAGGGCTCAAGCGACATCCTGGGCGGAGCACAGTTTAGTGTTGTCATTGGAAATTTGCAGGGTGGCCACTTGGTCGTCCCTTCATACCTTCAGTAAGCATTACCGCTTGGACGTTCTAGCTTTAAACTATGCTTGTTTCGGGTCTGCGGTGTTGCGATCTGGCTGGAAAGGTCCCTTCCAATGATTACTGTAAACGGGGGCGCTGGGCGTGAATGTCCACAGTCTTGGCAAAGGCAAAATACTATTATGACTTGCAAAGGATTGTGGGGAATGTAGTCCATTCATACCAGAATCAGCCGCTCACAAAATAATGAGTTGTGTTGCTCGAGTGTAAGCAAAGAAAAATATATTTTATTCATGGGGTTAATTCTCCCACACAGATTTACTTGGTAACACAAAAGGACACTTGCTTTCAGTATTGTACTTAGGAAAAACAAATCATGATATAAGCAACTGAACTTCTTAAGCAATCAATCAAACAATAAAGACCTTGATGGGAAACAGAAAAGGTCTTTTTGAGAGCTCCTGCTAATAACTTTTAGCAGTGCTCCAAAAGCAAAGACAAAACCCAAAAGTAACCAAAAACTGTTCTTTTTCAAGGATAACTTTCTTCTAGTTTCACACACAAACAGTAGTTTCCTTTCAGAGCTCACGTGCAACTGTGCATGGCTTAATTACCAATAATTAGCCAGCTGCAAACCCCTTTGCTGGTTCACTTTCTCTACGTGGCTCAAATCCTATCCTAAAGCTTTCTTGTAAACTTTTCTGGGTAGATAAAAGAACAAGTTATATTTCCTTTTGATGGTTGTTGTATTTGTGAAAGTATTTTACCACAGCAGCCTAGTCAGAGAGCAATCCATATATTCATTCTGATCATTTAAAATATCTCCTCCTTCTTCAACTATCATAGAATCAATATCATGGTCTGGCTCAGAGGAATTCCTTAATGGAGCACTCTCAGGATAATATCTGTTTCCCTGCTGTCTTCCAGATGAAGAGCTAGGGCATAGATCAGAGTTCATACCTGAGCTTCCTTTACTGTTAGGTTTCCTCTCCAGATATCCTGGCCAGTAAGTAGTCCAGCTTTTATGTCCAGCCTTCCAATCAAGATCCCTGGACACTGGGTCTCTCTTCACATACCTTCTTGCACTGGTCTTAGGGCCCCTTCCAAATGCAGCCGTCTCCCTCAAAGGTGGCGTCTGGGAATTCCTGGCTCTGTAACCCCACTCCTCTGGCTTCCCCCAGTCCAATGGAGTATGCTTGCCTCTAGAATGATTCCCAACACACGTACTGCTGTGAGCTCCTTCTTTTGACCTCCAAGATGTCTGTCTCTTCTTTCTTCCACGTTGCTGCTGCTGCTTCCTGATCCTCAACTGATTCTGTGTAGAATATGTTTTACTTTTAACTTGTTTAGAGGGATACTCCACCCTAGCACAGCTCAGCTGTGCTGAATCAAGCCCTGCCCTTGGAGATGAGTGATTGGGGATTACCTCATAGCTCTCCTGATTGAACACACGTTTCCCCACTTCAGCTCTTCTAGAGGCTGTTTGAAACCTGGTGCATTCTGGGACTGGTAGTCTTTTATGAAAACATTCTGTTTTAGTATTTTTACCAGCTAAGACAGGTTGCTTGTTCAGAGCCAATTCACCTCTATTATAGCTCCCTCCTGAACTATGATAAGCTTCCTTATCACATTACTGCTCTGTTACATCCCAGAGGTAGAGGACTGAACAGGAGGAATGATAAGGAAATGGAAATTACACTTACCTGGTAATTGTGGTTCCTTGAGGAACTCCTGTTCAGTCCTCATTCCCGCCCGGGGATGGTATTTTTCTGGAGCTAAGTTTCAATTTGGGGGGAAGTTTCAGTCTCTGACTAAAGGCACTGTTTTCTAGGTTCAAGATTGCGATCAATCTTTTTTCTCTGTCTGCTTTCTCTTCCCTTTCTCTGGGTCGGTTCAGGGGGGGAAGGGGAAGGTACAGGAATCAGTTCCCCATCCTACAGGAGGGGAGGTGAGTTATATGTTAAGGTTTTCAGTTTGAGTATCAAGTCGTCTTAAAGGGATGAGATGTCTGTCCAGTATACAGCAAGGAGCGTATTATAGAACATCTTTCGGCGGTTCGCCGTGAAATAGAATTGGCACCTTTAGTTTTGCATTGGAAGCTAAAGGGCCATCGAGGAGAGGAATTACGTTGTTTCGTATTAATGCAGATTAGGGGTGGTGAGAGTGGTGATTATCAGCGGCTTCTTTGCCGCAGAGAACAGCAATTTATTTTCTGTTGGAACACTATGGAACCGCATGGGTTAAATGCTCAGGTGGAATGGCATTGGTTTTATTAACCTGTTGGAGTTTTGGATTTGGCTATAAATGCGCAAGCACGGGCGTCTTTTCGTTTGCTCTCATCCATCTGTTCGAGGTATTGAGTACGGAGAGTTAACTTTGTGGTAGGTTTCGTTCTTCTAATTAGATGTATCTGGTGTGTGTGACTATAGTGTTTTAGATTTGAATTTGTTTTGTTTTATATAGGTAGTTTCCCTGAAGAAGACGTTAATCTGTTGAAACTATGATTTTTGGTGATTTCATACATTTCGGTGGAAAACCATACGGATTCTATTGACTGGTGATGCGATCGTCTCTATTCTCCTTTTTTGATGTTTTGAGTGAGTTCAAGCGCCTCCTACGTTTTTCAGCCTGGTAGGTATATTTTGTAAGAAGATCTTTAATATTCCAGCTTGGTTAATTTAGTTATTAATTTGTTTTTACGATTCTTTATAGTGACCCTGATGAAGTGTTATGTGATGAAGATAGTGTCTAGGAGACATTTTTATTTGCCAAGGTTTTGCAACAAACCTCTGTCGAGACTGTGATATCGCACAAACGTATTCACTAGTTCCGGGAAAACATCACCATAATCGATGGCTGGATTTGATTTTTATTACATTTATGTCTCAATCATAATCTGAGTGTACTCAGCTCCATTGAGCTGGATAACCTTCAATAACTAGAATTCTCAAAAACATATGTAGACCCCTCAAATACATATGATTTCTTTACTTCTAGATAACGCCGCAGTAGGGATGTGCCAGTCCACATCCGGCATATTTGCAGTAAATCACTTCTCCTCTCATGGCAATGCTGTGTATGTCTTGTATGAAATCTTCGTCCACTTGTACTCTCTGTGATGAGGATCTGTATATAACTCCAATGCAAATGGATTTTCCCTTTCCCTCTTTCTAGTTTAACACACAATGCCTCCTCTTTCCTTTTAAGTCATGCAATTCTGTAGCTTTATTATTTTTAACATATAGTGCCATACCACCTTCCCCTTTCCTACCCTGTCCTTCCTGAATAAAATACAGGGGTCTCAAACTCAAATTGCTTTGAGGGCCAAATGAGGACTTGTAAAGTAACCCAGGGGCCGCATAAGACACGGGCCTCATTTGCATACATATTTGCATAATGTTACCATATACTAACTTATAGTAAACATGCCTCTTAATGAGTGTATGGATAAAGAAAGACTAAAAGATTTCTATATTACTATAATCCAGTGCCAACCGCCAGGCACATTAGGAACTACTACAAACACTGCCCATTTAGAACCCATAGCAAACCCGCCATATCATAACAGCACTACCAGGGCTCACAAAGCACCAGACCCTACCTATCAAAAGGCAACACTGCAAATATTAAATTAATACATTTCAGAGAATAACAATACATGACCTACTGGGAAAAGAGAACAAGTAGCAATGTCAAATAGGAATTACATAAACAGAATACCTCAGCTCAGTTACACATGCAGAACATACACCATCAAACAAGGAATCACAATTTAGAAACGGGAAGACAATAATTAAATTGGGAACCCCAAAAGCCAAACTTGGAATGTACAACAACACTGTAGAAATAAAACTATACATTAATTTCCTCTTGTACTAACAAAGCGCAGACGTTAACGAAGCACATTTCCCAGATCTGACATATTCCAGGTAATAAATTCAAAATAAAGAGATATTTTTCTACCTTTTTGTGCATTTTTTTCAGTTGCAATTGTTCCAGCCACTTTCTTATGGTTTCTTCGTGTCTTCTGCTAACTCTCCATCGTCTGCTGTCCATTTGTCCTTTCTTCTCTCTTCTAGTTTTTTTTTCCATTCTCTCTCTACATCTGCTTTAACATACTAATCTTTCTCCTTTTGCTCTTTCATCATTCCTATTTTATCCACTCAAATGTTACCCCTCCATCCTCAATCCCCACTTACTCTCCCAATACCTGGCCAATTGTAGATTTGTCTTCCCTCCAGCACAAAATATTTTTTCCCTCTCCATTTCACTTTCCCAGCTCCATCCCATTCTAATCCTCCCCCAACATCAGCTCCCTTCTAGTTCCAGCCCCACCCAGCATCCGCTCCTTTCTAGTCCCTGCATCAGTCCATTTCCAGTCCTAGCCCCCCCCATCAGCCCATTTCCAACCCTAGCTCCCCCCCACTCAGCCCATTTCCAGTGCTAGCTCCCTCCCCTCATAGCCCATTTCCATTCCAAGCCCCCCTCCCCATCAGCCATTTGTAGTTCAAGCCCCCCTTCCACTCAGCCCATTTCCAGTCCTAGCAACCCCCCCCCCAGCCCATTACCAGTCCTAGCAACCCCCCCCATTTGCCTAGAGCACATTACCAGCCCTAACCCCCCCCATCTGCCCAGAGCACATTACCAGCCCTAACCCCCCCCCCCCCCATCTGCCCACGGAAAATTAAAACTTTAAAAAAGCTGGCTGCCGACGCGGCAAAATCGAATGCCCCGCGGGAGGGAGGGCCAGCCAGCCCTCCCTCCCTCCCTGCCCGGCAGAGCCAGCCCTCCCTCCCTCCCTGCCTCAGTCCCTCTCCGCTTCGGCTTAGAACCGCGAAGGGAGAGTTCCTCCCTCACGACTCTGTTAAGCCCGCTGGGGCTTATGGGAAATTTCCCATCTGCCCCGGTGAGCTTAACAGAGTCGCGAGGGAGAAGCTCTCCCTTCGCGGCTCTGAAAGCCGAAGCGGAGAGGGACTGAGGGAGGCAGGGCTGGCTAACATCGGGGAATTCCAGGGGCAGGGCAGACTGCTTTCTCCTTACCTGTCTGCGGAGAGCTGTGCACACTGGAACAAGCACAGGCCGACTGCAGCAGGGCAGGGAATGGACGAGGGCACGTGGTACTTCGTGGCGTTGGGCTGGCTGCTCAGACTGCTTCTGCCCCCTCCTCCCTGTCTTATTGGTTGAGGGCAGACTCGTGAGAAGAGGACTTTGTAGACTCTGTCTAGAAGACGAGATTGCCGGCGCGGCGTTTCAAAATACAATCATCAGGTGAGCGTGGCGTCGCGGGCCGCACAAAATGCAGCCCTTGGAATGCCATCCCATGGTCCAAGAAACCAAAATGTTCTTGAACACACCATCTACACATTCATGCATTCATCTCCAGGATGCAAGCTTCTCTGCCTTGGCCTTTACTCTCAATAGGGAGGATTAAAAAAAACACCACCTGCGCATCTATCTGCTTAACCCTCTTTGCCAGAGCCATGAGGTCACGTTTGATATGCTCGGAGGAATACCTAGCAGTATCATTTGTGACGACATGGATGAGCAACATAGGATAATATCTTGAGAGCTCAGACCTTTCAAGGTTTTTAGAAAGATCTCTAGGATATCAGTAATCTATCCCTCCCTTGGTCTCTTATATCAGAATCTGACAATTCCTCTTCATCTCTCCGGGCCAGTCCAGAAGTGAGGGTTGTCAACCTTCTCCAGCAGCTGAGGGCTGAAAAACTGAAGTTTTACTGAAACAGTGTCTGGCTCCCCCTGCTGGCCGAACCTCAGTCTTTCAGTCCTCAGCAGCTGAAGGAGACGTTTGTTGTCTGGCTCCCGTTGTAAGAGAGAGAACTTTTATTTGAAGTTTAGATTTAGTTTCTTTTTCTTTCATTTTCTTTTTGCCTACTTCGGGGGAACGGGTTCTAGCAGAGCTCTCCCCTTCAGCCGTGCTATTTTTTCTTTTCATTCCATGCCGGCTTGCAGCTCAGCGGGGCGTCAGAGGCAGAGCCTGTCTCAAACTCAGCTCCAGTCTAGGAGGGGAGCCGGACAGTGGTTCTGGGAGCCCCAGAGACCATTCGACATCCCTCGCAGTCCCAAGCACTCCACCGCTAGCAGCGGGGGGCAGCTGCTTTGAGGGCACGTTTCAGAGAGCGCCAGATCCCGGCGAGGCTCAGGTCAGTCAGTAATCGCGGCGGTTTCTTTTTTTCTGCTTGCGGTTTGCGGCGTGCGGGTCTGAGGCCCTTCGGCAGTTTCGGGGGTTTCCGTGCCTCTGGGGTTCGGTGCAGCGTTTGCTTTTCGTTATTTTGATTTTCCCGCGCTTCGTGTAGCCTGCATGGACACTAGATCTGATGCCTATGAGCGCTTGGGAGGCCTTCCCTCTGCCTCAGAAACGGCGGGAACGGCAGCCATTTCTGCTGCAGCTGCTCTTTTATCCTCTACTCAAAAAAGCTCCTTGAAGAGAAAGGCTAAGGCTAAAAAGCCGTTTACAGTGGGGGAAGCTCCTTCACTTTCCTTGCCTGCGGTTCAGGAGACTTTGGAACCCACCTTTTCAGCTGATTTTATTCTGGCACTTCATAAGGCTTATTGTTTAAAGAGGCAGCAGGCTCAGGTTAAGGACTCAGCCACTCTTCCCTCCCAGAACCTGGATATCGGAGCTTCTTTAGTGGACCCGGGGGAAGGTACCTCTCTTTCGGTCCCTGGCTCCCAAGAGGTTACCGATAGCATCGGTCTCCCTCTCCCAGAGCTCCGGAGTGTGGAGGAAGGTGAGTTTTTGCTGGAGCCAGGTCTAGATCAGTGGGCTGCTGATCTTGAGAAAGGGGAGTTGGGGGTCAGCGAGGATCCTAGTCTTTTCAGGGTATTTAGAAAAGAGGAATTGGGTTCCCTTATTTCCCAGACGCTGGCCACCTTGAATATTGTGCTGCCTCCGGCTCAGGAACAGTCTTTAGAGGATCCTCTGCTTCAAGGTTTTAAAACAGAGCCGAAGTGTTTCCCGGTGCACCGGGTTATGAAGCAGATGGTGGAATCGGAATGGGTATGCCCAGAAGCGACTCTTCGGGGGTCTCGGGCTATCGCTCGCTTGTATCCATTGCCGCAAGAAGAGCAGGATTTGCTTAAATTGCCTAAGGTAGATGCCTTAGTATCGGCCGTAACCAAGAAAACCACGATTCCGGTGGAGGGCGGAGCGGCCCTCAAGGACTTGCAGGATAGGAGACTAGAGACTCTGCTGAAAAAGACTTTTGAGGCTTGCGCCCTATCGCTCCGAGCGGCTATCTGTGGAGCGTACGTGTCTCGGGCCTCCATTAGATGGATTCAAGGCGGGATCCAAGCCAAAGCTGAGGAGGAGGAGGAAGGCGCAAAGCTGGAGTCAGCCGCGGCTTATCTAGCTGATACTTTTTATGACCTTGTCAGGATTTCAGCGAAGTCTATGGCGACGGTTGTCGCTGCTCGGCGATTCCTGTGGTTACGAAACTGGTCGGCGGACGTTTCGTCCAAGGCGCGCCTTAGTAAGCTTCCCTACAAGGGCTCCTTGCTATTTGGTGAAGCCTTGGATAAAATTGTGAAAGATTTAGGTGACTCCAAAGGTGGTCGCCTTCCAGAGGACCGGCCCAGGGGCCCGAGACCTTCCGGGGGCCACCGGCTGACTTTGCGGGAGTCTCGCCGGTTCCGGGGCTCTCGGTTTGCCCCCTATCAAAGGGGGCGCTTTGTGGCTCGCGGGCAGTCCTTTCGAGGGTTCGGCAGGGGTTATTTCCCCACCCAGCAGAACGCCTCCAAAAAGCCACAATGAGATGAGGTTGGTCCAGGTGGAAATTCCGGTGGGGGGACGGCTGCAGCAGTTCCTTTCTGTCTGGACCACCATTACTACAGATCTCTGGGTCCTAGAGATTATACGCGACGGTTATGCGCTCGAGTTTGCTCGTCCGTTACGAGACGCCTTCGTGGCGTCTCCTTGTGGTTCCGCGGAAAAAGCAAAGGCGGTGGACGAGACCCTTCAGCGCTTGTTGCGTCGTCGGGCGGTAGTTCCGGTTCCCTACGACAGTTAGGATCCGGTCGATACTCCATTTATTTCGTGGTTCCCAAGAAGGAGGGGTCTTTTCGTCCTATTTTGGATCTCAAGCATGTGAACTGCTGTTTGCGAATTCCGCACTTTCGCATGGAGACGCTCTGATTGGTGATCTGCGCCGTGCAGCCAAACGAGGTGCTTACCTCCATAGATCAGACAGAGGCCTACCTCCATATCCCAGTCAGACAAGAGCACCAGAGGTTTTTACGTTTTGCGATGCCCATGGGTCATTATCAATTCCAGGCGCTGCCCTTCGGGTTGGCTACGGCGCCACGGACCTTCACGAAGGTGATGGTGGTAGTAGCGGCGGCATTGCGGCGAGAGGGCGTGTTAGTGCACCCTTTCCTCGATGATTGGTTGATTTGGGCTCTGTCCGTGGCGGAATCAGAAGTTGCAACGGCTCGGGTGGTCGGCCTCCTAGAACGCTTGGGCTGGGTGGTAAACCAGTCCAAGAGTCAGTTGCAGCCAGTCCAGCGCCTCCGGTATCTGGGAGCACTGTTCGACACCAGCGTAGGAGTGGTGTTTTTGCCCGAGAACAGGATCCAAAAACTCATGGGCCAAGTCATGACGTTTCTGCGCCTGAAGGCGCCGATGGCGTGGCGTTACTTGCGACTGCTCGGTTCCATGGCGGCTGTCCTCGATCTGGTTCCCTGGGCTCGAGCACATATGCGGCCGTTGCAACACACGTTACTGTCCAGGTGGTCTCCTCAGGCTCACCCCCTGTCACAGAGATTACCTCGCTTGCAGTTCGTGAGCGACAGTCTGCTATGGTGGTTGGATCCCACACATCTCCGGGCGGGAATGCCCTTGCGATCCCCGGATTGGTTGCTCCGCACGACCGATGCCAGTCTCTCCGGCTGGGGGGCCCATTCCCTGTCTCACATAGCTCAGGGAGTTTGGACGCAGGAGGAGTCAGGATTGTCCATCAACCTCCTTGGAGCTCCGGACAGTCCGCTTGGCGCTGCAAGAGTTTCGCCTTCTCGTCGAGGGCAAAGCGGTTCGAGTTTTCTCCAACTCGGTGACGGTGTCTTATATCAACAGGCAGGGTGGCACAGGCAGCGCTGTTCTCTTGGAAGAGAGTCAGCGGTTGTTGGCCTGGGCGGAGTCCCACCTGGTAGCTCTGTCCGCGGCTCACGTGGCAGGCCGCGACAATGTGCAGGCGGATTACCTCAGCCGGCATGTCGTAGATCCAGGGGAGTGGGAGTTGAACGCGGCTGTGTTTCACGACCTTATCCTCCGTTGGGGACAGCCGGTAATGGACCTAATGGCCACCTTCGACAATGCCAAGGCGGTTCGGTTCTTCAGCAGGCGCAGAGAACACATGTCGGAGGGTCTGGACGCTCTAGCGCAGCCATGGCCGTCGGTGGGGCTGCTCTGTGTTTCCTCCTTGGCCTCTGATAGGCCGGGTCCTACAGCGGATCGAAAGACACAGCGGACAGGTGGTGCTGGTGGCCCCGGATTGGCCCAGGAGGCCGTGGTACGCAGATTTGGTCCGCCTGCTGGTAGACCATCCCTGGAGACTGCCGGCACGAGCCAACCTTTTGAGTCAGGGTCCCCTTCTCATGCCGGACGTGGATCGCTTCTCGCTTACAGCTTGGCTTTTGAGCGGGAAAGGTTGAGGCGTAGAGGTTATTCCCCGTCGGTCATCGACACTCTCCTCCGGGCCCGGCGCTCTTCTACTTCTCTAGCGTACGTCCGTGTCTGGTGGATTTTTAAATGCTGGTGTGGCGAGCGCGGTCTGCACCCGGTCAATTCCCTGGTGCCTGAAGTGTTAGCCTTTCTGCAGGGCGGTCTCGATAAGGGATTGGCTCTCGCCACTCTCAAAGTGCACGTCGTGGCTCTGGCTTGTTTTCGGGGTAGGATAAAGGGAATGCTGCTTTCTCGTCGTCCGGATATTTTGCGGTTTCTGAGAGCGGTCAAGAACTTGCGTCCGCCAGTGCGACCCCTCGTACCTGCTTGGGACCTTAATCTAGTGCTGGAGGCTTTGGCGAAGCCTCCCTTTGAGCCAGCAAGAGCGGTGCCATTCAAAGAACTTTCCTGGAAAACTGCTTTCTTAGTGGCCTTATGCTCGGCCAGAAGGGTGTCGGATCTTCAAGCACTTTCCTGTCGTGAGCCCTTCTTGCACTTCACGCGGGAAAAAGTGGTGTTGTGGCCAGTGCCCTCCTTTCTCCCAAAGGTGGTATCCCATTTCCATGTGAATCAGTCTATTTCCCTTCCGACGTTCCAGGTTCACCAGGGGGCCCCCATCGATGCAGTTCTCCGGAAGTTGGATTTAGGTAGAGTACTTAAACGATATCTTCGCCAGACTCGGCCCTTTCGCAAAACGGACAGGCTGTTCGTATTGTTTGGGGGGCCGCAAAGGGGAGAAGCTGCCTCCAAGGCCACCATAGCGCGATGGGTTAAGTGCGCTGTCGCTGCGGCTTATCAGGTGAGCGGCAAGTCTCCGCCGGAGCCTTTCCGAGCTCATTCCACTCGTAGCCAAGCGACGTCCTGGGCTGAGCTGGCCCTGATTCCGCCGTTGGATATTTGTCGGGCGGCAACGTGGTCGTCGCTGCACACTTTTTCAAAGCATTATCGGTTGGATGTTCAGGCCAGGGGGGACGCAAATGTCGGAGCGTCGGCTGTCATTGCCGGTCTCGCGGGTCCCTCCCAGGGATAGTTACTGCTTTGGTACTTCCCTCACTTCTGGACTGGCCCGGAGAGACGAAGAGGAAGAAGAAATTAGACCTTACCTGCTAATTGTCTTTCCTTGAGCTCTCTCCGGGCCAGTCCAGGTCCCACCCGGTATTCATTTGCGAGATTTCGTTCTTGCCGTCTGCTTTGGCTCCACCTCATATGTCGATCGGCACGGGGGGTTCTGAAGAGTCTGTTATGGATCCTCTGTCCGAAGACATTGGTCGATATGGTTTGTGGGGCTCCATCACCCCTTGGAGTACAGGTATATTTAAAAAAAAAAAAAAAGACTAATTACATATGTAAAAAAAAACCCAACAGGGGGATGTCTCTTGCTTCAGGTGCAAATGGTTCAAGGGAAATGGAGCACGTAGTTTTAGACGGGCTTGGTCGGTTTGTTGTGTTTTCCCGTGGTTGGTCTCTTTGCATAGTCTTTTATTTTATTTCTACTTCTGCTGCTTGGTAAGTTTTTAGACTGAGGTTCGGCCAGCAGGGGGAGCCAGACACTGTTTCAGTTAAACTTCAGTTTTTCAGCCCTCAGCTGCTGGAGAAGGTTGACAACCCTCACTTCTGGACTGGCCCGGAGAGAGCTCAAGGAAAGACAATTAGCAGGTAAGGTCTAATTTCTTCATTGTTGGTTTTCAAAACTTTGAGGAAGGGTGCAGAGTTTTTTGTGGGCAGAAAATTCAGGTATTTCTTGATGTATGAGCGACACAATTGCACAGGCATGCCTTTTTTGCCATTAAAATCTCAGTTGCAGTTGAGGCTTCTCATTACCTTTGTTTCCCATGTAATCTAGTGGTATGTCAGGGGTGCTAGTATGTTTGCCTTAATCCCTTGCATTTAAATGAAAAATTTCAAGCGAAAGAAAACCTATATAGATTCATTCACATCTGGTTTTTGATGTGGGGTGTTGACAGCTGCCTAAGTATTTAATATTTTATGCATTCTCTATACCACATTTCACTGTCAGGGTAGTGAGGATGTTTACAATAAAATTATATTAAGGAGTAGAAAGGAACTAAAATCAAGTAAAGGAAAGAGTATAGTAGGAAAATTAAGAGGTGGAATTGTGGAGTTTATTAATCCTTTTTTTCTTTTATAGTTCTTTTATCGCATTGTTCACCTGGTCATGTGGGCTTAATATAGTTTCCATTTTGATTGTTTACAGTTCCTCCAAATGTATTGCTTTGTTTTTCTCAGTGGATTATTTCTGGAATAAAGTTAAATTAAAAAAAAAAGCTAATTTAAAAAATAAACATCAGAGATACTTGAGATGACAGTCCTTCACGCAAACAGAAGATGTTAGTCTTATACTGAGTAAGAACTAAAATTGGAAACATGCAGGTAAAAAATGAAATGGGAGCTCCCAAAATAACCAGAATTTGATTGCAGTGCAATACTGGAAAAAGACAAATGCATTTCTTCCGTATTTCGCAAAATCAACAAACCTGAAGAGCTGCCCATTTACCAGAGCTGACAGTAAAGTCCTCAAAATATAAACAGTTTTCCTTCTGTTCTGGACATTGTGTTTTTCAAACCAGGCTGTCCCAGTCTCTCTCATTCGCTTTCCTTTTGCCAGTCTGAGTTGTCTTCCCCCTTCACTTCCTAGGTTCTTGTTTGTTTCTTGTCTTTACTTCCTATGCACCTTTGCTCTTTTCTCTCTTCCTAGTTGCTGCTGTCAAAGCTAAATTGTACTCTTCTCCCTTCTCTTACCATGAGCCTTCTCTACCTCTTCACCTCACAAGCCTAACGTCCTTTTTTTTTTTTCTTATACATCCTTTCCCCAGCTGTCTATTTTTATGCTATCTTTCATTTGTGTCCTATCCCCGCCCGCCTGCCCCCCCCCCCCCCCCCGGTACCTTTCTTTTCCCTGGTTGCGCATTTCCTCCTCTGTATTCATCCCCTTCCAATGTACTTTTCTTACACGCTCACTTCTTTCTTAGGATGGATGCCAGGAGGGAATTAATGACTTCTTTCTCTTACACCCTCCCCTCCACCACTCAGTTTTTCATGTTCCCTTTTTAAACTTCTCTCTAATCCCATTTTCACTTTCTTATCCTTTCCAGATCTGGTATTTTAATAGTGCCTCTCAACCCACTTTTTAGCTGCTTCAGATCTTTTAACACTATTCCTCCCTCCAAACACTCCTATCCCATTCTCATTCTCATTCCTACTCTCCATATCTAGAGGCTCTTTACCATGTCACACACACCCAGTTCCATGGTCGGATCACCTTTGTCTCACCTTCACTCTTCATTCAGTACCTCCCCTCCCCTCTCCCCCTCCTTTACCCTCTCGGCTGTCTCGACGGCTTAACTTGGCATCCCTCCAAAGTTTCTCTGCGGCCTACCGCCCTCCCTCGCCGGATTTTTCATCCTTGTCACCCTCCTCCCAAGTCGCCCGTTGGAACGCTGGACTATCTCTTGCTCTGGATCAAGTTGCTCCCCTGAGGCCTAGCAACCCTCATCATAATGCTCATCACCCCTGGTTTCACTCGGGACTCCGATTGTTACGGTCCCAACTAAGGAGAGCTGAACGTCTTTGGCGGAAGTCTCGGTCTGACGCTTCCTACCAGCACTTTAAGTCATGCCATGCCCACTACCAGTCAAGTATTCACCGTGCCAAGTGTTCCTTTTATTCCACATCCATTGCTGCAGCTCCCAACCTCTCACGACAACTTTTTGCTACTCTGCATACGCTTTCCCAACTGCAGGCCTCTTCCAGGCGTGAGCCTGTTTCTGCCTTGCAAGCCCCCAGTCCTACCACACTGGCCTCTTTCTTCTCCTCCAAAGTCCAAAACCTTCGCTCATCTCTAACTTTTTGTCCACAGGCCTTGCTTTCGCCTCCTCCTGTCTCACCTCCGCCGTCCCCCTTGCTATCGCATACGTGGACTAACTTCTACCCAGTCACCTCTCCAGAGCTCATCCAGTTAGTCTACCACTCACAAGACCACCTGCCCTTTAGACCCCATTCCCTCCTCCTGGTTCTCTGAGCCTTTTACCATCCTCTTACAACCTCTCCTCACCATCATTAATTCTAGTCTGTCATGCGGTACTTTCCCTAGCCCATGGAAGCACGCCCTAGTCCGCCCTCTCCTGAAACATCCATCTTTAGACTCCTTTTGTACCCACCAATTTTCGTCCGGTGTCCAACCTTCCTTTTGCTTCTAAGCTCCTGGAAAAGGTGTTTTTTTCACAACTTTCACATCACCTGGATTCTACACATTTTCTGCACCCTCGGCAATCCGGATTCCGCCCCGGGTATAGTGTCGAAACTACCATCACAGCAGTCATGAATGAAATGCATACCTCTCAAGACCAGGGCAACATCACGGTAGCTGTATCCCTTGATCGTTCAGCCGCTTTCGACCTGGTAGATCACTCTTTTCTTCTCTCTCGATTGCGGGATGCGGGTATTCGTGGTGTTTATCACTGGTTTCACTCTTTCTTATCCTCTCGTTCATTTGCGGTTACTTCTGCCCTTTCTACCACAGACCGCTTTCCTCTCACTTGTGGTGTCCCACAAGGCTCAATCCTGGCTCCCTTATTGTTTAACATCTTTTTGGCCCCCTTGTCTTTATTTGTCCAACAACTGGGGATCTCGGGCTACTATTATGCCGATGACATTTTTCTTCTACATCATACTTCCTTGTCCCAGCCCGATATTACTCCTCTGGAGACTTGCCTATCCTTAGTTTCCTCTTGGCTCTCTTCCAACTGTCTGGTTCTTAATGTTTCTAAAACGGCAGCTATCTGGTTCACCCACGGTTCCCCCATTCCGTCTCTTACTCCTTCCTTTTCCGGTACCCCTATTTCCACAGTCTCTAAACTCAGTTATCTCGGTGTCATTCTCGACAGCACTCTCACTTTTCATGACCACATCTACCATATTTCTCAGCGTTCCTTCTTCTGTCTTAGGCAGATTCGTGCTATTCGGCCTTTCCTATCTTCTCAAGCTCTCACTACCCTCCTTCTCTCCTTGGTTATAACCAGGTTAGACTTCTGTAACTCCATTTATGCCGGTATCCCCCAATATAAGCAACATCGGCTACAGTTAATACAGAACACAGCTGCCCGAATGATCTTGCATGCCTCCCCACGTGATCACATCACCCCTCTGTTGCAACACCTCCACTGGTTGCCACTGCAGTTCCGGATTCCCTTCAAAATCCTCACCCTAGTACAACGAGCTATCTATCTCCACAGATCCCAATACCTCTCTGATTTACTGACCTTTCACGTCCCCACTCGCAGCCTTCGGTCCATCCATGTCAACCGCCTAAACCTTCCAGCTTCCTCTCGTGCACACCTCCAATCCACTCGTAAGTCAGCTTTTTTCTACCTTGGTCCCTCCCTTTGGAATTCACTACCTATGGCCCTCCGCTTGGAAGAATCCTACCCTAAATTCCGCGCTCTCCTCAAAACCCATCTTTTCTCCTCCGCTTTTCATGACTCTCTATGACACCTCATAACCCCATTCTCCTCTCCTCCTTTAAACTCTCTACTCGCTATCTCTCCTTTCCTCTAATTTGTTGTAATTTCTTTTTCTCTCTCTCATCTAAGGTTTTATTTATATTGTAAACCGCCCCGATGTAATGGGGGGCGGTATATCAAATATTCTGTAAACAATAAACTCACTCCATGGACTCTTCTCTTTGTATCTACTCCCTCCCTCAATTTTTCCCCAGCACACCCTCCATTTACACATCTCCCTTCTATCCCTTCCCTTCCTCTTTATTCCCTTCTCAGACCATCTGCTTCAAGCAGAACATCCTCACCACACCCCTAGATGCTTCCTCCTCTTTACCTTTAGGGGTTAATAAAGTAGTGCAGATCTGGTCCCAGTCTTATGGCGAGACATAGAAAGTGGCAGAGGATAGCATGTCATCCCATTGGATTGGGTAGGGGTTTGGGGTATCCTGGATGTGATCTAATGACTGGAACTGGTGTGTCATTTGCCACCAATGGTTTGTTGGAATTTATACTTAAGGGGTTGACTTTCTGGATCCAAAATAACACTGCAAAAACTTAAAGGAACAAGACTAAATTTGGCATGGTGGAAAAATCGGGGGAAGACTCATCAAGGCAAAAACGGGCCAAAGTTGACCTGGGCTTCTAGAGAAATAGCTTCTCCCAAAAATGGCTGAATGCATTTCTATGGGAGAAAGTATTCCAGCTGCTATAGCATAGGTTAAATTGATACCCCTCTCTTTCCTTTCCTGGTCAGATACCAAGAGGCTATATAGATGCAGGCAGAGACAGTTATGTGCCCACATGCAGAGGGTATGGAAATATTTCCATGAGGCATGCTTGGCATGACCACCTCATGGTATTACCTCATCTCCCCCCCCCCCCTCGCTGCTGAACCGGCTTTTAATAATTCATATGTGTTGTCGTGGGGAGCCCCGTCTACGCCATTAGAAATATGGGGCTGATCCACAGCAAAGATTATTTTAGGTAGCCAAAGGGAATGTAAGGTTCATCTGACGTAGTAAAGATGTTCTTACGTATTCCAGCTTCCTAAGAGCACTCATTAACGAAACCAAGTGTAGAGAAATTAAGGCTTTTATTCCCCGTCAGTGCAAGGGTTCAAAATAAGACATTTAGAATCAACAGAAAGTCCTTTGTTTCAAAAGGTACCAGCATTCAAATCATATGCTTAATTGTTAAACTTCACAATTAATGCAAGGCTTGATTTAAATGAATTCAGCTCATTCCAATAGCATAGGAATTCTACAAACTTCTTCTAGGTTACATGGTGGCTACAGACTCCTGGCACTACTAGGCTATGCACAACTCACATTCCATCTGTTCAGGTTGAGACATGGGAACAGTATGCATTCTATCTCCATGGATTCTTCATCAGGGGAATAATCACTGTCCCTGTCTGACACAGGTCTGTGTGCAATGTCTCTAGGGTCTTGTCTCCAGTACCACTGTGTTCTAAGTGCTTTAGGGATTTTATGAAACCAATCTGGCTTCTCCTTCTTTACAGAGTGAGCACGTGTTTCAACAGGGCCTTTAGGACTCGAGCATTTTTATATCATTAATAAATCTTTCATACCTGGAGTCTGGATCATTTGAATCCGCAGAGTTTTCCCTTTCAGAAACTTTCCGTCTGTAACAGTTTCTCTGCCTGTAAGCTTTAGGCAACGCTCTGCTTTCTGGCAGCCTGGTAAAACCTGACGTGGATTCCCTTTTCTCCTTTGGTAAGAACTCAGCCTTTTCACAAAGTGCTTTTCCTTTCTTGCCTGTTAACACTTGGTTAGCATTTCTCAGAGATTGCAAGCTTTTCTCTAAACCATTCTCTCTGGTTCTTTGCTTCTGTCTCTCTGCTCTTGAGTCAGGAACACTGTGAGAACAGGGCGTGGCACACACTCTAACTTCAGAGCTGGCTCTAACAAACTTCCCTTGAACAGCAGCACGCTTAGCCTGGCCCTTCTGAACTACACCCTTGTGAACTCTGTTCCTTTGGGCTTGCTCACATAGGATTCTTTCACTTACTCCTTCTCTTGGAGCTGATCCTCTTAATAGAGCTGTTCCTCCTTGTGAAGACGTTCCTCTGTCTCTGTTCCTTCTCAGGTCCTTCTCTGCTTGCTCCCTCTCCTTCTCTGCTTGCTCCTCTGCCTTGCTGGCATTCAGCTCTGACTTACAAATGAATCTTTCCTTCAAGACTTCCGGGGTCATTCGCAGGTGCAAATCATTAGCCCTCTTAGGCTCATTAGCTCCTGCATGGTCATTCCTGCTCCCTCTAGCTGTGCCTGGAGGTAACTGCACATCTAGATTCCTAAAAGAAACAGTGTTTCTTTTCAAGTTCTCAACTTTATTGATACCCACATCATGACAGTGTATTTGGTTTTCTTTGTTGTAAATTATAGTGAATTAACTGTATAGTTTTAATGGTTGATGTGTACAGTGATACCTACACTGAACTGTACAGTTTGCTACTGCCTCTGAGTGGTAGAAAAGAATGGTAGTACTTGCTGTCTTGGTACAGTCAGTGGTACTCTGGTTCAACTGTAGATTGCATATATTGATACAACTCTCCACTAGTTATTACTATACCACTTGGTTTCATTTTTTTTTCAAATCAACAGAATGTTTGGGAATTGCAGTATTCAAACTGCTCCTCCCTTCTCTCTCCCCTGTCACATATGCACAGAAGCTGGGAAATTTTGAGTCATGCTTGGCATGCTTTCCTCATTAGTACAATCTAGGTAAAATTATTAAATTTAGAACCTATCCCAGCTGTTTTCTAATACTTCCAGAAACATATGTGCATGCACTAATTTTTTTTTTGCTTTACTTTGTTTACAGGGGAAGATGGGGCAGGTAAAACTAGCTTAATAAGCAAACTTCAAGGAATAGAAGAGTATAAAAAAGGAAGAGGAATGGAATATTTGTATTTAAATGTGCATGATGAAGACCGAGATGGTAAGTGATTTGATTTTTAAGCATTAGAAATTTTAAAAGCATTTTGGTGCAACACCATGTCAGATTTGCATTGGCGTATCCAGCTCGTCTAAAGCTAGAATATGGTGGCCAGCAGTACAACTTTTCGACCCCGACAGAAGCCATGGCCTTCTGTGGTAGACCCTGGCTGGTGCAGAGCCCCTTGAATAGATCCAATTAATTTGACTAAATTGCTGGATTGGACATAATTTGGTATTGTGTAATCTCTGAGAATGGACTCGTATGCAAAGGCAGTGATCATATAAGGACTCCGGGGCATGCATGGTATTCTATATGAGTTGGACTGTTGGATTTGATGCCATGGACACATCGGTACAATACTCATGGAGAAGATCCTGGGGGTTCAGTGTGTGGCCGGAGAGTGGCCTCAATGTTGCATTGATTTATGTTTTGTTGTTGTTGTGACCACCAGAAAGACCTTGTAAGGGCCAGTGCCTGATGGGTGTAGGTAATACTCAGACTACAGGTAGGGTGGGATATTTTGGAAGGGGGGGAATGGATTAAGTAGTTGCTATTGGCTATTAGGAATTCTATTGTTACCTGTTTAATATTGGATTGTATCAGCCCTTGTTTAAGATTAACTAAGGGTGGGGGAAGAGTCCATACACGCTACTCTTGAGGGACTGCCTGGAGTAAAATAAAATAAGGTAGAATTAATGTCCCACTAAAGGTTTATATCTTCAGGTTCAGTCTGGCTATCATTTGTTTGTGGGGGTTGCTGTGGATGAGGAACTCTACTCCTGGCTATGAATAGCTATAAGACCTGAGAGGGGGCTGGTCCTGGCAATGAGGTATGCTGCTCAGAGGATATAGGGTTGGGGTTCAGCTTCTCCAGTTTCTCCTTGCCAGGACCACGTCTGTTTCAATTACTGCTTAATGAGCAGGCAGTCAATAATAGGCTAAGGTGGGGATTTTAAGAATGAGGAGGAGGTAACCTAGAGGAGGAGGACACTAGTGGGGAGGAGTTCTAGGATAAGGAAGGTTAATGAGCAAGAGCAGTAGCACGATGCAAGTCGGATGGGCAAGACTGTTATGTTAGGTGGGTAGAATAACCAGAGGGGGGGGGGGGGGCTCTACATACACTGAGGTAATAAGTGAGGCCCATAAGGGGCGGTGATGGAGGGAAGGGACAAAATGCTTGGAGGAGGGTAGGGTAAGGAAGAATGGGGGAGGGGGTAGGTTCCTGGAGGGAGGGAGGGTAGGTGCCTGGAGGGAGGGGTTGGGAATAGGAACCCTGAGAGGAAATTTTAGGGTACACGCAGAAGACATGATGGGAGGTGCTAGGTGTAAAAAAATTCACGAGAGGGATATAAGAGATGGGGCCGGGCTTGGAGGTGCGGGTCCTAGGCTGGGGGGGTCTGCACCGGAGATATTTTACGAGTGATTACCACTGGATGGATAGATTGGAGAAAGGACTATTTTTAAGGGTCTTAAACTAGTATCTTGGAATGTCTGTGGGCTCGGATCCCCTATTAAGCGATACAAGGTGTTGCAGCAGCTGGGAGCAAGATGGGTTGAAGTTGTGTTGCTCCAAGAAGCACATCTGACACCAGAGGAGCAAGCTAAGCTATGCAGGCAATGGGTGGTCACTTAGCCCCATTTGGCATTCCCGAGAGTCGGACAAGGAGCGGCCCTGCAAGGTACCTCGCAGAGAAACGGAGTCCTCCGGCGAAGGCGCCCAGTCTCCTGAGGGCCATCCCAGTGAGGTCCTCCTCAACGCCCGATCCAGTGACCCCGGTATTGGCATCCCAGGGCCCCACGCCCGCGTGGGAGTCCCATATGCTGGCGCTAGAATGCAGCGTTTCTGCGTTCATTGCTTCCCAGCAGGCGCTCACGGCCAGCTTTGCTGACTTGCGCCCGGAGACTGCGGGTCCCTTGCATGGGGCACCCAAATCCGTCCAGGAAACCCCCGAGAGCCACGGACCTCATGAGGGTCCTCGACGTCAGTCTCACTCGCTCTCCCGTTCTTCGGGGGCGAGATCGTCCAGGGCTTTCGGCTCCAGGCCGCCAGCCATTGGACAGGGCAAACTGCCTGGCTCGGATACTTCCACCAAATTCTCGGAATGGAATCTGATGGGGACACATCCCCGGAGACCCACTGGGATCTTCCATTGGACCCCTCGCCGCCTGATCTCCAACGGCACTCACTGCCCGAGGACACCTTTATTTTGGTGTTTATTTGGGACATGGCTCGGGCTCTCATCCTGGTCACCCAGACCGAGGAAGACCCTCATGCTGAAGAACTTGATATTCTTCAGTACGAGGCCCCACCCAGGGAATCCCTCACCGTGCCAGTGCTGCCCGATCCTCTCCCGGCTGTTGCTGCGCATGTGGGAGGCCCCGATCTCAGTTCCCATTGTGAGCAAGTGCCTTGACACAATACACAAGGTGCAGCGAAGGCCAGGCTTCCGTAAGACACTACTTCCACACACCTTGATGTTGGTGGAATCAGCCATGAGGAAGCAGAAAAGCCTGAAGTCCCACTCCTCAGTTCTGCCGGGCAGGGAGTCCAGAGCCCTTGATGCCCTAGGCCGCAAGGCCTATCAAGGTTCTATGCTCTCCTGTCGCATCCAGGCATTCCAATTATATGTGGGTATGTTCCTCCGCAACTTGGCTAAAGAACTTTGAGGCTTCTCGAGGGAGAGCCCCTCGGCAGGTTCCGCACCCTATTGAAATCAGTGGCAGATTGCTCCTAGTTTATTTTCCGAGCCTTCTATGACTGCTTCAAGACATTGGCTTGGGTGGCAGCTGCGAGCATCGGAGCCCTCCGCCAGGCCTGGCTTCAGTCTTTGGATCTGGAGCAGTGGGTGCAGGAGAAGCTCCTCGGCGAACAACGTTTTGGTAAGCCGATGGAGGAGAAGGCTGTGGAGATTGAGACGGAGTACGTCACTAGGACCTCTCTCTCTCTCGCAAGACCTCAACGCTGACTCGGAAGAAGCGGCCTGCCAAGAAGCCCTCCTTTCCCATGAAAGCCCTCCAGTACCGCGGCTACCCGCCATACCCAGCTATCCCCACACTGACCACTCCAGCGCAGGGGAAGTCTGGCCAGGGTCACCGCAGACCAAAGGCCCAGACACCCGCTCCCCACAACCCTCTCAGGGGTTTTGATGCTAGTGGTATGGCCCATTGCCCTCCGGTGGTCCTCCAGGTCATCCGGGAGGGCTATCGCCTTCACTTCGACAGGCTACAACCTCCTTTCTCCCCGGCAGAGCCTCCTAGACTCCCCGCACACCAGCTCTTGCTGCAGCGGGAATTACACTCCCTTCTCGCCCAATGAGCATTCAAGAAGATCCCTTCCCACCTTCGAGGTCGGGGCTTTTATTCACGGTACTTCCTTGTCCCGAAAGAGATGGGGGGTCTGCGGCCCATTTTCGACCTCCGCAAGCTGAACAAGTTTATGGTGCGGGAGAAATTCAAGACGTTTCTTGGTGTGCTGCTGCCCTTCCTCTGGCAGGGCGACCAGCTATGCTCCTTGGATCTAAAGAACGCTTACGCCCACATCCTGATCCATCCTCAATACAGGCAGTATCTGTGTTTTCAGGGTGCAGGGAGAGCACTTCCAGTACAGGGTGCTCCCCTTCGGCCTTGTATCCGCCCCATGGGGCTTCACAGAGTGCCTCGTCATGGTCGCTGCTCACCTTCGGCGCCAGGGCGTGTCAGTGTTTCCCTACCTCGATGACTGGCTTGTTACGAGCTCCTCCATCGAGGAGGCCTGGCAAGCGATGTCACGCACTGTTCTCCTTTTTGGAGAGTTTGGGGTTCTTGGTCAACTACTCAAAATCTCACCTCGAGCCAGCACAGGCTCTCAAATTCATCGGGACATGCCTCGATATTCAGCAGGCAATGGCCTTCTTGCCGGTGGATCGCTCCACCCGCCTCTGGGCTCTGGCGGCGCATGTCCAGAGTGCCCACCAGGTCATCACTCGGTCCATGCTACGTCTCTTCGGCCACATGGCCTCGACCGTGCATGTGGTTCCTCACTCCCGCCTGCACATGCGGGCGACCCAGTGGTGCCTGAGCTCCCAATGGAGCCAATCCCTCATGGCATCTCAGGGACCCCATCAGGGTTCTTCCCAACTTTCGTTTGTCCCTGAACTGGTTGCAAAACCCCGCACCCTACTGCGGGGATCGCCCTTCCAGGCCCCACAGCACGATGTGGTACTGACCACGGATGTTTCCCTGTTAGGGTGGGGAACCCATTACGGGTCCCTCTGCACGTAGGGGCACGCTCTTCTTTGGAGTGCCATCGGGTGCATCAGGCCACGCCACATGCCTCCCCAGCAGCCTCATCTTCATCGGAGCGCCATTGGGCCACACACACGCCTCCCCAGCGGCCCCTTGTTCTTCGGAGTGCCATCGGGCCCATCGGGCAACGCCACATGCCTCCCCAGCGGCCCCTTCTTCGGAGCGCCATCGGGCACGCCAGCACCTGAGGGCCTCGCCAGAGGTCCCTTTGGCTTGGCCCTTAGGCGAGGACCAAGAGTGCCCTGGCGCAAACCATCAAACCCAGCCCCAAGCGCCCTGCTATTGCTCTTGCTTCCCATACCTGCTTAGAACTTGTTGCCTCCCATCGATTGCCTAGATCTTGCTACCCACAGTCTGCATTGAACTGGCCTCCCATTGCCTGCCTAGAACTTGCTTCCCAGTGTTTGCATAGAACGTGCCTCCCATGCGCTCCTCAGCCACCCGCTGCATTGAAAATAACATACGCTCATAGCCCCCAGTACTCCTCTACTATGCCCCCACACTACATTGTCCTTCTCTTCCTCATACTCCAACTGCCTCCCCTCCTACCAACACCCTCACTCCTCTCCCCCCTCCTCCTTTCTCACCTCCTCCTCCATCCTGTCCTTGAGCTTCATCATACCCTCCCCCTCATTCAACCATTCCCTCTCTTTAATGCAACCCCACCCTCGCTTCCGCCGTACAGCCTCCGCTTTACCCCGCTCCCTACTTCTCCTCCTCCTCTCATCAGGTAATATCAACCCTAACCCCGGCCCCCCTCGATTTCTTTCTCACCCCAAGAAGAGTTCCTCACGTACCCTATCTAATCTCATCCATATCCCACTCCTTTCTCCACCCACCCACCCTCCCTCACTCACACCAATCATCCATAGATGTTAACCCAAACCCTACCCCCTCCAGAGCTCTGTCTGTCTCACTCTAAAAATAGATCCTCACGAATCCTACCTGATAGACACACCCACCTGTACCCTGGCCCCTCTAGACCTCAGTATCATTCTGGAAATAGCTCCCCACGTAACGGCCCCACTAGACCACCGTCTTACTATGAAAAGAAATCCTCCTGTAACTTGTCTAACCTTATCCATATCCCTCTCCTTTCTCCCTCCACTCTCCCATTCTCGTGCCCTATGGAACGCATGCTCTGTCTCTAAGAAACCTGTTCTTACGCATGATCTCTTCATATCTAAAGCTCTTCACCTGCTTGCCCTAACTGAGACCTGGCTCCTTCCAGGCAATACTGCATCCATTGCTGCTCTCTGCCACAGGGGCTACCAATTCTCCCATACACCTCAAACCACTGGTCGCGGTGGAGGTGTTGAGCTTCTACTTTCTCCCTCTTGCCCATTCCAACCTCTCCCTCTGCCTCAGTCACACTCCTCCCTCTCTTTCAAAATCCACTCCATTTGCCTCTTCTCACCACTTCCCCTCCGGGTAGCTGTTATTTACCGCCCACCCGACAAATCCAAATCGACCTTCCTTACCGACTTCGACTCCTGGCTCTCCGCCTTCCTCGATCCCTCTTCCCCCACTCTTATCCTCAGCGACTTTAATATTCACGTTGATAACCCCTCTGATCGCCACGCTTTAAGGTTTCTTGCCCTCACCTCCTCGTTTTGACCTACAACTCTGCTCCACTGCCCCCACCTACGTACATGGCCACTGCCTGGACCTGGTAGTCTTCTCTAACTCCTCTCCCACAAACTTCCACAACTCAATCCTTCCTTCATCTGATCATCACCTCTTAACCTTTAATCTTCAGCTTCCACTGTCTCAACCTAATCCTGTCTCCTCCAACCTATTTAGAAATCCTCATAATGTTGATCCCTTGACTCTCTCCTCCAATATTTCTCCATCTCTCTCCTCTGTTGTGTCCTCAAGTCCGTCGATGAAGCAGTATCCTCTTATAATGCTGCACTATCCTCTGCTCTTGATACACTTGCCCCATCCACCCCTCATCCTGTCAGACTTCTACCCCCCGGCCCTGGCTTTCACCCACAACCCGCTATTTACGCACATGCGCCCGTTCTGCTGAACGCACCTGGGCCAAATCCTGCTCCCTGGAAGACCTTATTCACTTCAAATTCATGCTCGGCTCCTTCCAGTCAGCCATAGTACTTGCCAAACAAGAATACTACATCCATCTGACTAACTCCCTCGCCTCTGATCCTTGCCGCCTCTTTAATACCCTCAATTCTCTCCTCAAGGTACCCCCACCCCCGGTCCCCCCCCCCCCCCTCTCTGCCCAAACCCTAGCCGACTACTTCCATGACAAAATCCACAAGATCACCCTCCAATTCCCCACTCCCGCATCTACCTCTCCCCTCCCCAATTCTCCTCTCCATCCATACTTCCTCTGCTACCCTCTCCTTCCCTTCGATCTCCGAAGAGGAAACCGCACTCCTCCTCCTCCTCCTCCTCCTCCAAACCCACCACCTGTTCCTCTGACCCTATCTCCACCCATCTCCTACATCCCATCTCCCCCACCATTGTTCCATCCATCTCTCATATTCTCAACCTTTCACTCTCCACTGCAACTGTCCAAGTTGACTTCAAACATGCTGTTGTCACACCTCTCCTCAAGAAACCCTCACTCAATCCCACCTGCCCTTCTAACTATCAACCCATCTCCCTCCTTCCCTTCATTTCTAAACTACTAGAACAAGCAGTCCACCGCCGCTGCCTCGACTTCCTCACCTCCCATGACCTCTTGGACCCACTACAATCAGGCTTCCGGCCCCTACACTCCACTGAAACGGCCCTTACCAAAGTCTCCAACGACTTGCTCCTGGCTAAATCTAAGGGACTCTACTCTGTCCTCATCCTTCTCAACCTCTCCGCGGCCTTTGATACAGTTGACCACAATCTTCTCCTTAACACCTTCTCCTCGCTTGGCTTCAAGGACTCCGTGCTAGCCTGGTTCTCCTCCTACCTCTCCCATCGCTCCTTTAGTATATGCTCTGGGGGCTCCTCCTACTCCCCCACCCCGCTTCATGTTGGTGTTCCATAGGGATCCGTCTTGGGCCCCCACCTTTTCTCCCTTTATACCCAATCCCTTGGTGCACTTATCTCCTCCCATGGCTTTCAGTACCATCTCTACGCCAACGACTCCCAAATCTACCTCTACACCTAATATCTCTCCAGCAATCCAGACCAAGACCTCAGCCTGCCTTTCTGACATCGCTGCCTGGATGTTCTATCGCCGCTTGACACTGAATATGGCCAAGACTGAACGCCTCGTCTTTTCCCCCCAACTCCTCCCCTCCTCTTTCCCCTTTCTCAGTCTCAGTGGATGGATCTACGATCCTTCCTGTTCCCTCAGCCCGCAATCTGGGAGTTATCTTCGACACCTCTCTCTCCTTCTCCACACACATCCAGCTCGTAGCTAAGACCTGCCGCTTCTTCCTCTTCAACATTATCAAAATCCGCCCCTTCCTTTCTGAACACACTACCAAAACGCTTATCCACTCCTTAATTTCCTCTCGCCTAGATTACTGCAACCTGCTCCTTGCCGGTCTCCCCGCGAATCATCTCTTTCCCCTTCAATCTATTTTATTTATTTATTTTTCTATACCGCGCTCTTTGGTATCAGCTTGGTTTACAAATAACATCAGTTGTGTTCAGACACGGTAAACGCCCGTGCTGGACTTACAGAAAACACAAAATTATGCTGCTCGACTAATATTCCGCCAGTCTTGCCATGCCCACATTACTCCTCTTCTCAAGTCATTGGCTCCCCATCCAATTCCACATACAGTTCAAACTTCTCATACTGACCTATAAATGCATCCACTCTGCAGCCCCTCAATATCTCTCATCCCTTATCTCTCCCTACATCCCCTCTCGGGAACTTCGCTCTGCTAACAAACTACTTCTATCTAGGCCTTTCACTCGCACAGCTAACTCACGCCTTCGCTCCTTTCACCTCGCTGCACCCCACGCCTGGAACAACCTACCTATGTCTATACGCCAAGCACCCTCACTGGTCCTCTTCAAATCCAAGTTGAAACCCACTGCTTCACTGTTGCCTTCAGATCCTGACTTCCACCCTTATCCTAACCCGATTCCCATCAATCTCCCATGACTGAATTACACAGACCATATTATGCTTTCCACCGAACTGACTATCACTTTGTATTGTTGTATTAGATTGTAAGCTCGGATGAGCACGACTCTGATGAGCAGGGACTGTCTATTATATGTATATTTCTATATGCATGTCTTAACCTGTACAGCGCTGCGTGCTCAGCGCTATATAAGTGCTAAATAGTAGTAGTAGGAGGAGGAGGAAGAGGTCCCCGGTGGAGGCTCAACAGCAGATAAATGAGCTCCGAGCTCCGGGCCTTCGAGAATGTCCTCAGCGGGAAGTCGATTCTGGTGCAGACCGACAACCGGGTAGCATTGTTCTATATCAACGAAGAGGGGGGCATGGGATAGTGCTCCCTCTGCAGGGAAGCAGTCCTCATCTGATCTTTTGCTGCCTGGAGGAGGATGTCTCTCAAGGCAACGTACCTCCCGGGTCAGGAGAATGGCCTGGCAGACAGGCTCAGCAGAATCCTTCGTCCCCACGAATGGCACCTCGATCCCAGAGTGGCAGGCTGGTTGTTTCTATGCTGGGGCACTCCAGCGATGGACCTCTTCGCTAGCACTCGGAACACTCAACTCCCTCGCTTCTGCAGCCTGGTGCTGCACCCGAGCAGGGAGGGCCCCGAGGCTTTTCTCCTGGATTGGTCCTCCAATCTTCTCTATGCATTCCCTCCTTTCCCCCTCATTGCGAGGACTCTGTTCAAGGCTCAATGGGACGGGGCATCGCTGATTCTTGTGGCCTCGGCAGCCTTGGTTTCCACGCCTGCTCCAGCTGTCGTCAGAGTCTCCGATCCCCCTTGGGCTCTGCCAGGGACCTGCTTATGCAGGAGGAGGGTCGAGCACTACACCCGAACCTACCCTTCCTATCCCTCACAGCCTGGCATCTGAATGGGTGTCTCTAGTCTCTCTGGCCCTCCTGGAGGAGGTCGAAGAAATCCTCCTTGCCTCGAGGAAGGACTCCACTAGGTGAACTTACGCCTTTAAGTGGAAACGCTTCTCCATCTGGTGCTCAGAGCACCAGATAGACCCCTTCTCATGCCTGGTTCGGTAGGTTCTCCAGTATCTTCTCCACCTCTCGAGCGATGGGCTGAAGTTGAACTCTATTAGAGCCAATCAGTCTCTCATACATGATATGTTGGGCGCTACCTCTGCAGATGCCTGGGGTGGCCTTATCAGAGAGAGTGTTTCCAGGGTTCCATGCTCATAGCCTAGATCCTGACTACCAGACTTACATGGCCATGTTCCTCAAGGATGTCATGCCTGACATGGAAGACTTTGCTTCCCTCGTGCCGAGGATCATCGCAAGTCCTTTGGAGCCCTTGTAGCTCATGGCAAGGCTTGCTCGAAGTTCATAGTCCGGGATGCCTAAAACTCCTTTGATTCTATCAGTAGGGTGGCAGCTGTGGGTCTAGGACAAGATTGCCAATGTCCTCTGGGGTGAGAATCTCTTCAGCAAGCCCATGGAGGAGAAGGCTGAGGAGCTGCAGATAGGAGCAGGTGACTGTCACCAGACTCTCCAGAAGGACTGCAGACCCCACACGAAGAAGCTGGCCAAAAAGGCCGGGGAGATTGAAACAGATCTCACTCTAATGCCTTGCCAGACAGATGTTGGATTCCTCTAGGAGAAACGCATCTTTGGATTAGTCTTTCTATCCTAAGAAAATATGATTATCCTTCTTATCCACCTGCAGCTGCTTACTAACTTCAGTAGTGACAGCAGGGCCCTCACCAGCCCAAAAAGCCTATGACGCCTAAGCCACAACCAGCTGCACAACCACAGCCAGCATCTGGTTTTTGACTCCTTCCTAGAGAGCATAGCTGCTCTGCCTCTGCAGAGTCCCTCACCCCTACACATAGCAGGCAGACTCTGTTCCTACCGGTATGTCCACAGATGGTACCTCATCACCTCAGAGCAGTGGACACTCAATATCCTCCAAAGGGGCTATCTGCTTCATTTCAAAAACTTGCCTCCACCACCTCCACAAGGGAGTATCCTGCAAACATCTTACAGACAAATCTCTCAGTTGAGGTGTCCACCCTGTTAGCTCAGGGGGCCGTAGAAAGAGTTCCACCCACCCAGGGGGGCAGGGGCTTCTACTCTCCTTACTTTCTTATCCCCAAGAAGACAGGAGGGCTCGGGCCCATTCTAGATCTAAGGAACCTAAACAAATTTCTCGTTCAAGAAAAATTCAAAATATTTCCCTCCGTACGCTTCTGTCATACCTTCAGAGGAACGACTGGCTATGTTTTCTAGGATTCAAGGAGGCATACACACATTTTGCTGATCCACCCTCAACACTGTCCATATCTGTGTTTTCAGTTCCAGCAAATTCACCCAGTACCGGATGCTCCCCTTCGGTTTAGCCTCCGCACCTCGAGTGTTCACAAAATGCATGGCAGTGGTTGCTGCCTGCCTTTGTACTTTGGGGATCTTCGTCTTCTCTTACTTAGATGATTGGCTAATTAGGGGAGAATCCACACAAGAAGTAAAACTATCTCTTCATATCTCCATCACTGTGCTCCAAGTTCTGGGATTCATCCTAAACTTCGAAAAATCACACGTGGTCCAATCCCAGCAGCAATAATTCATCGGCGCACTTCTGAACACTTGTCAGGCCCGAGCTTTCCTTCCACAGGATCGTTCTGCCTGCCTCATCGAGCTACCCAACAGCATAAAGGGTTGCAGTGCCATGACAGCTCGAGAGATGCTGCACCTTCTGGAGCACATGGCCTCCACAGTCCATGTCGTCCCCTTTGCCCGCCTGCACATGCGGCAAGCTCAATGGACTATTTTGTCTCAATGGACACAAGCAACTGGGTGTCTCAGACAACATCTGCATCACCCCTCGACTTCTCAATTCACTTCATTGGTGATGCTCCCCTCAAAACCTACTCAGAGGGTCACCTTTTCATATGCTTCCAAACTCAGGTGGGGAGAAGGGGCAGTGGACTCCACAGGAATTTCAGTTGCAGCTCAACCTCCTGGAGCTACGTGCAAACAGGTCTTAGTCCAAATGGACAACCAGATGGCTATGTTCTATGTGAACAAGCAGAGTGGAATTGGTTCCTATCCCCTCTACCAGGAAGCCCTTCATCTCTGGTTCTTTTCCATTGCACACCGCATCCATCTCAGAGTGGTTTATCTCCCGGGTGAACTCTGTCTCCTTGCGGACAGACTCAGCCTTATTCTGCATCCACACGAGTGGACTTTAAATTGGGAAACAGCATCTTGGATCTTCCACCTGTGGGGAGACCCCCGGAATACATCTGTTGCCACCCAGGAGAATGCATAACTTCAACTATTTTGCTTGAGGCTTCCCTCCCGGCAAAGACAGGCAATGGATGCCTTCTTTCTCCATTGGGGAAAGAGCCTACTTTATGCATTCCCTTAATGCATCTCCTTAATACCCAAGACCCTGTTCAGGCTGCAGGCTGATAAGGGCTCCATGATCCTAATAGCCCCTTACTGGTCCTGTCGGCCATGGTTTCATTTGCTGACTCATCTGACACAGACTCCACCTCAGCCTGGAAATGCACCCAACCTCCTTCTCTCAGGATGATGGGATGCTTCTCCATACCAATCCACAGGTCCTCCATCTCGCGGCATGGCTGCTGAAGGCATAATCTTTGCAGATCTGAACTTTCCATAACAGGTCAAGGACATCCTACTTGCATCTCGCAAATAGTCTACTCAGATGTTCTTATGCCTTCAAATGTGTACCCTGAAGCATATTGACCCCTCTGCCTGCCCAGTGGAATTCCTTTTACAGTCTCTCCTCCATTTGTCTTCGGCAGGTCTCAAGACTAAGAGTTCATCTGGCTTTCTACTTGGATGGAACCAAGAATCATAGGAAACCATCTCAATTATTCATTTCCTTTGATCCAAGTCACCTTGGACTGCCAGTTATGAAGCACACCCTATCCAACTGGATCATGCACTGCATTTCTTTGGCCTACGCTCAAGCAGGACTCTCCCTTGAGGGTCACGTCACGACTCACAATGTGCGAGCTATGGCAACCTCAGTTGCCAACTTTCATTCCTTCTCCATTGACAAAATTTGTCAAGCAGCTACCTGATCCTCCAGTCATACCTTTGCTGCACAGTACTGCCTAGACAGGGACTCGCATCAGGATGCTGTCTTTTGCCAGGCTGTCCTCCAGCACCTTTTTGGGACTTAACTGCAACTCCTACCCTGTGTTTTGGACTTCTCTTGGCATCAAACGTCCCTGGCGATGGTCTTGCTATCTGCAGTAGTCCAATGGGACCACTTTGTATCCACTCCACCTTGACTCTATCCTTTAGCCTTAGGGATACCACGGCTTCCAACTCCAGTCTGCTACCTCTGAGCTAGTGAATTCCATATGTGAAGACTGCATTCCTGCTTGTTCCTAGAAATAGTGGTGTTAATTGCCTGTAACAGGTGATCTCCAGGAACAGCACAAATCAGTCTTTTCAACCCATCCTCCTCCCCTAGGAGTTGTAGGGTATTCTTTTTCTTCTTTCTCTCAGCTACAAACTCACCTGAGGAGAGGACTTGGGATGGTGGGAAGGCAGATGCACAGATGCAGTGGATTGCTCCCAAAAGCTTTCCAATTGGACCCTGGGAAGTGTTCATGTGCAGGCTCTGTCAGTACTGATATTACTCATATGTGAAGACTGATTCCTGCTCTTCCTGGAGATTACCTGTTACAGGCGAGTAACTGCTTTTAATGAATAGTTTTCTTATCCTTGGCTCCACACTAATCCCATACTTTTTCCTCATGGTTCTCCTTGTCTCCCTTAGAAAATGGCAGGGATACTGGTGCTGATCTGGATATCGGCACTTAATTATTGCTTCAGCATAGAGTTCTATGATTTTTGTATGAAAGCTCCATAAAGGCTGACTCTGGGTTGATCAGAAGATGAAAGTCTGGGTTTATAAAAAGATCTCTGGTAAGCTCACTCAACATACTTGCTCATATGTCTGGCAGAAAGAAGTCATTTTGCATACAAATTCAAGCCACCTATGTCCATGAAGATCAGAAAAAGATATAGTAGCTGACAGCCTAACAGAATGAGTTGTCATGTTGTGTATTTATGTGTATCTCCGGGAACAGCAGGAATTTAGTCTTCATATATAGGTATCGTCTGTACCGACGGAGCCTGCGCAGGAACGCTCCCCAGCATCCAATAGGAACGCTTTTGGGAGAATCCCTCAGCATATGCACACTGCCTTCCCGCCTTTCGAACTCTCCCTCTTCAGTTCTTCATTTTCCGCGGAGCCGGCAGAATCCATACCCTGTCACCGCAGAAAATTCCATCTTTAAAATTGTTTTCTTGTGGTCGCGTTTGCCTCCGCACGACGCTTACCGGTACCACCGGTTCTTTTCTTTTCTTTTCAAAAAAAAAAAAAACACAACTTATACTTTTGAACTGTTTCTCTTCAGAAACTTTTCTTTTTGGTGCTAGGCGCCATTTTGGGCACTAGGCCTCATATTCCTAAAACATGGAAAAACCAACTAGTGGTTTTAAAAAATGTACTAAGTGTGGCGGTACCATTTCCGTCATTGACACCCATGATTGGTGTCTTAAATGTTTACGGCCTGAATATTCTCCATCTGAATGTCTCTCCTGTATGGAGATGACTAAAAGAGGAAGACAGAACCGGGCTGCAAAGCTCGGTACCCTCTTTTCTTCAGATGCCAGATCCATTGCATCGACATCTTCAAGGGCCTCCTCTTCCTCCCATGGATCTCAGGTAACTAAACATAAAAGCCGGTCCTCAAAGGGTAGCTCTCCTGCTAAGCATTGAGAGGCTGTTGGTATTGCCCTTGAGGGAACCACACCGGCAAAGCAGCCCTGGTGGGAGGCTTCGGCTTCCAAAGCATCAATGGGGCTCCAGGATGTTCTCGAGGCCTTGACCTCGCAAGAACTACCTGTGCCATTCTCAGGGGTCTCGGACGTTTTCACCAGTACCGACACCCAGGCATCGGCAGCGTCGATAGACTAAAGGTTCCTCGCTATTGGACGCAGCATTGCAGCTCTTCTCTCAGCTGCGGTACCGTTGGTCCAACGGGCACCGGTATCGATACCGGTACCTACACCGGTGCAGATACCGGTACCGATGGGAGTTCTTCCCACACCATCCTTACCTGGAATCGACAGGTTGGTACCGGATCAACTCTGTACCGACTTCGATCGATACCGGGACCTTGCTTTGCATGAGCATCATGGTCAGGAATACTTCGAATCCTCCGATTCCGAAGACTCTGACAATTCTGCTTGTACTAGAGGGTTTCTCCCAGAAGATCCCTCTTCTCCCCAACGCAGAATGTCACCTCCAGAGGACATGTCTTTTCAGGATTTTATTCGTGACATGACCAAAGACCTTTCAATCACGGTGGCTCCTGAAGAGGAGCCCAGAGCAAAGGAATTGGAAATTCTCCAATATCCTAAAGCTCCAAAGGAGGCAGCCACTCTGCCCATCCATGAAATTCTGCATAACTTGATGCTCAGAATGTGGGAGACACCTCTGACTACATCTCCTCATTCTAGGAGACTTGATACTATGTATTGAGTTCCGCCATGTCCTGGATTTCAAAAGACTCAGCTGCCACACCATTCAATGGTGGTGGAGTCAGCCATGCGTAGGATGAAAAGTGCAGAGGCATGCATCCAATCCCCCAGGTCGTGAATGCAGGACTCTGGACGCTTTTGGGTGCCAAACCTTTCAGGCTTCCATGCTTTCAGCTAGGATCAGTTCATATATACTATATATGGGAATGTTCCTCAAGGGAAGTTACAGGAGACTTGGAGCTTATGAGCCCATTTCTCCCAGATAACAAGACAAGACTTTCTTGCTCTAGTTAAGCATGCTCAAGATGTTTCCAAGTTTGTCAATTGTGCAGCCTTTGACTGCTTTGAATGCATCAGCAGAACCTCTGCTATTGCCATTGGCGCACAACGGATTGCCTGGCTTCAGGCATCAGACTTGGAGACTTGGGTACAGGACAAGTTAGGCAACATTCCTTGCATGGGAGAGAATCTCTTTGGCAAGAACTGGAAGGAAAAGGCTAACGAGTCGGATGCTGACAATACTACTCTAGATAGATAGATTGTCAATCTACAGCCACTCCAGCCAAAAATAAGCCTTATAAAAAAAATCCTGCTTCAGCAAAAAGAGGAAATTGTATCCTTCCTATACCCAGAAGAAACAGACTCAGGGTCAGGTTGCCCAAAAGGGACAAACTAGACAGCAAAGGAAGCCAAAAGGCCCGAGAGCCCAACCAGCTCCGCAGGTTCAGCCCCCTCAAGGGCTTTGACTCCTTCCTAGAGAGCTTAGCCTTCCTGCCTCTGAGGGATCCCCAACCCGCCAATATCGCAGGCAGGTTATGCCACTTTGCCAACAGATGGCATCAGATAACAGCAGAAGATTGGACTTTGTCCATTGTAGGAGAGGGGTACAAGCTTCATTTTCACAGCATGCCCCCTCCTACAATTCTAAAGCAATTCAATTCTCAAACCTCCGCAGACGATCTGCTAGATCACGAGGTCTCAACACTTCTTGCCCAAGGGGCAATAGAGGAGGAGGTACCCATTCTTCAATGGGGTGCAGGGTTCTACTCCTCCTATTTTCTTATTTCAAAGAAAACAGGACGAGACAGACCCATTTTAGACTTCAGAGAATTGAACAAATACCTGTTTCGAGAGAAGTTCAAAATGATTTCTCTAGGAACTCTTCTGCCATACCTTCAAAGCCAGGATTGGTTGTGCTCTCTAGACTTAAAGGATGCATACACTCACATTCTGATCCATCCAGATCACAGGAAATTCTTATGATTCCTTTTCAGGGGAAAACATTTCCAGTACAGGGTTCTTCCCTTTGGTCTGGGTTCAGCACCAAGGGTATTCACGAAATGCATGGCAGTAGTAGCTGCATTTCTGCGAACCCTGGGGATATTCGTCTTCCCTTACTTAGGTGACTGGCTCATTCGAGCCCTTACAGTTGCAGAGGCCGGCACTGCACTGTCTCGCACAATGCGAATCCTCCAATACTTGGGGTTGGTAATGCCTGGAATTCATAGGGGCCTGTCTAGATACCAGACAGGCAAAGGCTTTCCTTCCACAGGCCCGGTGTCTTCGGATAATGCAACTAGCTTCTCAAGCAGCGGGGAAATCCTCCCTAACTGCTTGAGAGCTACTACAGTTGCTGGGACATATGGCATCCACAGTTCATGTAGTCCCATGTGCTCGCCTCCACATGCGAGTAGCTCAGTGCACCTTATCCACACAGTGGACACATGCCACAGGTCATTTATCAGACAAAATATTAAACTCTCAACGACTAATTTTGTCTCTACATTGGTGGCAATCATTAGAAAATCTGACGGTGGGGTCTCCTTTCATCAACCCCTCTTTCAGGCCACCCTAACAGATGCATCACAGGTGGGTTGGGGAGCACACCTGAATCATCTCTCTACCCAGAGCACCTGGACTCCACAGGAGGCTGGTCTACACATAAACCTCCTGGAATTAAGAGCAATCTATTTAGCTCTTCGAGTATTCCATGCCCAGCTCAGCTACGAGACAGTCCCAGTCCAGACGGACAATCAAGTAGCCATGTTCTATGTGAACAAGCAGGGCGGGACAGGTTCTCTGTCGTTATGCAACAAAGCTTTACGACTGGGTTCTCGCCAGAGAGTATCAAATTCACCTTCTAGTGGTATATCTTCCAGGCATTCAAAACCTGTGGGCAGACAAACTCAGTCGAGTACTGATTCCTCAGGAGTGGTCCCTCCACCTAGACCAGGTGGCAAAGATATTTCATCTTTGGGGCACTCCAGACATAGACCTCTTTGCAAGTCCACTGAGTGCCAAACTTCCCCGGTTCTGTTCCAGGATTGGGGCTCACAATTGTCAGGCAAGGGATGCCTTCCTCCTTCACTGGGGTCAGGACTTCCTTTATGCCTTCCCACCCATTCCCCTCATCCCCAAAACACTCTTCAAGCTTCAGAGAGACAGGGGTCGCATGATTCTTATAGCGTCACGATGGCCACGCCAAGCATGGTATCCCCTGCTTCTACATCTCTCTCAAGCGGCACCTCTGGAGTTAGGAAATGCTCCAGATCTCCTGTCCCAAGAGGACGGGACGCTATGGCACCCGAATCCCCAGTCCCTGCATATCACCGCCTGGTTGTTGAAGGCTTAGACCTCCAGGATTTGAACCTGTCCCAACAGGTAAAGCATATCCTTCAGGCTTCTAGGAAACTTTCCACAAGAAGGTCTTTTGCCTTCAAGTGGAAACGTTTTACTATATGGTGCTCCAAGAAGGGATTAAACCCCCTTGTCATACCTTTAGAACTGATACTAGAATATCTCCTTCACTTATCGAATTCTGGTCTAAAGACCAATTCGGTAAGAGTCCATCTTAGTGCAATTGCAGTTTCTGAATGGACAACCAATTTCCTCTCATCCACTCATATCCAGATTCATGAGAGGTCTTCTATTAACCAAACCTCCCATTAACCCACCACCGGTGGCATGGGATCTTAATCTAGTTCTCGGGCAGCTCATGAAGCCGCCTTTTGAGCCTTTAGCCACTACAACCCTTACATTTTTGACCTGGAAGGTCATCTTCCTAATTGCAATCACCTCTGCACATCGCATTAGTGAACTGCAAGCTCTAGTGGCTGATCCTCCTTATACTAGATTTCATCATGATAAGGTTGTTCTTATACCTCATCCACACTTGTATGCCAAAGGTGGTTTTGCCTTTTCATTTAAATCAATCAATTTATCTTCCTGTATTTTTTCCGAGGCCTCACACCTCTATTGCAGAAAGAAACCTTCATACTTTGGATTGTAAAAGAGCCTTAGCCTTTTACCTACAGAGAACACAGCAACATAGAAAGTCCTCACAGCTTTTTATAGCTTTTGACCCTAGTCATTTGGGAATTCCAGTCTCCAAAAGAACTTTATCTAAATGGATTGCCCAATGCATATCCTTTGCTTATGAGAGTAAGGGTCTTCCTCTTCAAGTCCATGTCACAGCTCATAACGTGAGAGCCATGGCAACTTACATGGTTAATCTCCACTCTGTCTATCAATGACATTTGTCGAGCAGCCACCTGGGCTTCAGTACACATCTTCACAGCCCACTACTGCCTGGATAAAGCCTCCCGTCGGAATGCTTTTTTTGGCCAAGCTGCTGTTCAAAATCTTTTTCAGACCTAATTCAACTCCTACCCACCAACCTTGGTGGAATGCCAGAGATCCATGGGAGGAAGGATTCCCACCTTTCTAGGGTGGCACCTTCCTGGGGCTATCTCCCTGGCATCTTCAGCTAGGGAGTCCCCCATATGTGAAGACTACATTCCTGCTTGTTCCTGGAGATAGCGTAGTTACTCACCTGTAACAGGTGATCTCCGGGAACAGCAGGAATTTAGTCTTCACAACCCACCCACCTCCCCTAGGAGTTGTCTCTCTATCTCTTTGTCTCTTTCCTCTCTCCCTCTATCCTTTCACTCAGCTACAAACTTAACTGAAGAGGGACAGTTGGGAAGGCGGCGTGCATGTGCTGAGGGATGCTCCCAAAAGCGTTCCTATTGGACGCTGGGGAGCGTTCCCGCGCAGGTATCGTCGGTACCGATGATACCTATATGTGAAGACTAAATTCCTGCTGTTCCCGGAGATCACCTGTTACAGGTGAGTAACTACGCTTTATGTATGTATGTAGTAAAAGATCTCTCAAAACGTTCTGCTGACAACGCCTCCAATGTCTTCATCACCCCACAACAGATGACCAACTATTACTCCTGCCAACTCCAACCCCAAACTCAAACAAACCCACCAGCCCAAACAGTACTGCAAACAATCCCTCCAGCTCTCATTCATGGACCACCTTCAGCCACATCACCAACAAAATTATAGGAACCACCATCTTCTCTCAACACCACAACGTTCACTGTGGACCCCTGTCCGGTGAGCTGAATCAAAGCAATAAGGACAGAACTCTCCACATTCCTCGCCAAACTTGCCCAAACATCTCTGCTACATGGAGAAATACCAACCTGTTTAAAAACCTCCTCAATCCGCCCCATACTAAAGAAACCCCACCTGAACCCCACTGACTCCTCCTCCTACAGACTGTCGTGGGGAGCGCCCCCTACGCCTATGGGCAATCCACGGCAAAGATTATATTTAGGGAGCCACCGCTAACGTAAGGTTCATTTGCGTAGTAAAATGTTCTTATCAGTTCCGGCTGCCTAAAAGAATTTAGCAACAAAACCAAGTGGAGGGAATTAAGGCTTTTATTCCCCGTCAATGCAAAGGTTCAAATTAAGAGATGAATAATGAAACAGAAAAGTCCTTTGTTGCAAAAGGCCACCAGTATTCAAAACATGTGCTTAATTGTTACACTTCACAATTAATGCAGAGGTCAGAAAACAGGAATTCAGTTCATTCCAAAAACATCAACATTTTCATAGTTTTTCTATTTTACTCATTTACCACAGACTCTTGACATAAGGCTGTGCACAGGTCACACTCCATCTGCTCTGGTGGTGATAGGGAAACTGTGTCAATGCATTCTGTCTCCATGCATTCTTCCTCACTAAAATCACCAGGGGAACAAACACTGTCCCTGTCTGACTCGTGTTGGTGTGCTATGCCTCTGGGGCCTTGTCTCCAATAAGGGTCTGTTCTCAGGGCTTTAGGGATTTTACTAAACCAGTCTGGTTTCTCCTTCCTTGTAAAGCGAGGACTGGTTTTCCCGGGGCCTTTATGCTTCATGCATTTACTAGCATCAATAACGGTTTCATACCTGGAACTTTGCTGGCTTGACTCCACAGAGTTTTTTCTTTCAGCAGTTTTCCTGTTGTAGCAATGTCTCTGCCTCTCAGCATTAGGCAGGGCTGTGCTTCTTGGCAGTTTAGTAAAACCTGGTTTGGACTCTCTTTCCTCCCTTGGTAAGAACTCAGGTTTATTATAAATGCCTTTCCTTTCTTGCTTGGTAAAACTGGGTAATTATTCCTCAGAGACTGTGAGCTTCTCACCAAACCATTCCCTTTGGCTTTTGGCTTAGCTCTCTCTCTTCTGGAGTCAGGAACACTGGAAGAACAGAGCGTGACCCAGCCTCCAACCTCAGAGCTGGCTCTAACAAACTTCCTTGGGAGAGCTGCACAATCAGCCTGGCCCTTCTGGATTTCACCCCTGTGAACCCTGTACCTGTGGGCTTGCTCCTCCAGGATTTCTTCACTGTTCCTTCTCAGGTCCTTCTCGTTCTTTTCTTTCTCTTTCCTTGGTGAAGCCGTGCTCCTCTTCCTCAAGGCAGCTGGACCCCGTCCTGGATCTCCTCCTGGATCTCCGCCTCCACTTCTACTCCCACTGCACAATGCTGCTGGACTGCCTTTCCCTAAGGCAGCTGGACCTGGACCTCCCTTGCAAGCATTCAGCTCTGGCTTATAAGGAAATCTTTCCTGCCTGACCTCTGGGGTCATTTCCAGGTGCAAGTCATTAGGCTTCTCAAGCTCATTAGCTCCTGAATATTCCTTCCTGCTCCCTCTAGCTGTGCCTGAAGGTAATTGCAGATCTAGATTCTTAAAAGAAACAGGATTTCTTTTCAAGTTTTCAGCTTTATCAATACCCACATCATGACAAGACCCATAGCAGGTCTACCATTTGTAACCAAAATAATCGAAGAGAAGTCCCACTACCTTGACCTTCATACCCTGCTCAACCCACAACATGGATTCCGACCACACCATGAAGTGAAAACCCTCCTTACCCCCCTGATGAACAACCTTGTGAAAGGAATCCAAAACATCCTTCAAGGATTCATATTAATATTCCTTGACATCTGATCAGCTTTCGACACCATCGACCACACCATACTCTTACAACGCCTACAGTCCATAGGAATCCAAGGAACCATACTGAAATAGTTCCAAGCCTACCTTCACAACAGGTTCCAACGAATAAGAATCTGATCTACTTCATCAACCCCATATCCCCAGACTCAAGGTATTCCTCAGGGATCTACTCCCTCAGCATTATCTTTAACATTTATATGCAACCATTCTGCCCAGTCATCCAATCACACATCAACTATCACATCTGTGCTGACATCATCATGCTGTACGCACCATACAACCAAAACAAATCCTCCTACCATGAGCTTCAACAATGCTTCACAGATGTCTCCAAATGGCTAACCTCAAACCATCTATCAATAAATCTCAAGAAAACCGAATCCTTATTCATCACTAAGAGCAGCACATTCACCCCCACCAACATCCATCACCCTAAACTACAACGAAATCCAAGTCCATGAAGTAAAATACCTAGGAGTCATCCTAGACCATCGTCTCTCCCTGAAATCCCAAGTAACAAACACTGCAAAGGTGAAATACTACAAAACCCAAACTCTACAACATCTCTGCTCACTATTTGTCCCATCCAACTTCTCTTCTGCCTTACAAGCTGATCATGCTGCATGTTGACTACTGCAACTCCATCTACTACAGACTGCCACACTCCATTTTCCTCCCTCTGCAAATTGACCTCTACACGACAGTCCGGATCATTCAAGGAGCCTCCAGATATGATCACATCTCCCCATCCTCAAGGACCTGCACTGGCTTCCACTACAAAGCAGCATATAATACAAAATCCTTTTAATGATATTCAAAACTCTCAACCACCAATCATTCCCGCCCCCCCCCCTTCAAATCCTTATTGGACTACCCCAAACAAACAGGCCCTGTAGACATGCTACAAGAGACACCCTAGCCACCCCCCCCCCCCAAGTAAAAACGGAAAGCACTCAACAAGCTTGTGCAAGATCCTTTGAGCTCTATGCCCTCACAATCTGGAATTCCATCCCCAACAAAATAATGAACACCAAAGACCTACTCGCATTCCGCATGCGCCTTAAAACCCACCTGTTTATCCTGCATTATGACCCCCACCTTAACCCTCCTCATCCTCCAACCCCTCCCTCCCAACTAAGAATGCTTTGTAAATAGTTCTAAGGCAACATGCCCCTGTTAAATATAATGTACAAAGTTTATTCTTTGCAAACATTGTTTAACCTCTTTAAGTTCTAAGTTCTATGTACACCACTTTGATTTCTGTGAAAAGTGGTATAAAAGTTCAGCCAAATAAACATTTTCATACAGTCTTTCTACCAGTCAGGACAGTTTATAATAAACTCTGTGCAATCAACAACATTAGGAGCAAAAAGAAGCATGCATTATATGTAATGTTAACAAGAACTAATGTAATAGGTAACAATAAGTAAAGAGAAGGAGCCAAAGAGTGGCTAAGTAGACATATACAATGTATCTGTTATGGTGTTAACTGCCACTATGACTCTTCCATTTCCTAACTGGGGAGTAGGAATGAATGGTTCTGTTGCTGTATGTTGGTGACTAAGTTGAATATTTTTGTGCATGGATTGTCAGTAGTCTGAGGCTTGAGGCTGTGGGGCTGTAGTTGGCGTGGTGTCTAATGGTCTTGTTATGTGAATTATGATCTATTTATTTGTGGTGGGGGTCTGCACTATAGAATTCTAAGAATAACTAGGTTTTCAGTTTTTTACGGAAGTCTCCTAAGGACTCGATGGTTTTTAGATTAGGAAGTAAGGCATTCCAAATGGCTGGGGCATGGAGGGCGAAGGCCCTGTTGCATGTGTTTTGCTTGCCCTTGAACTTCTGGGATGTAATGTCAAGCAGACTGAGTACTTTGCGTCATTGTTGTCTATTGTTCGTGAGTCTTTGTAGTAGTGTCTGTAAAGAAAATACTCTGCTGATTGGTTGTTTGACCTTCTGGGTGTTGCGGATGACTTTGGCACCCCATCACCTCCAAACTCAAGTGCAATGTAGTTGCTTAAGGATGGAGTGATGTGAATCTGTCATGGTGTGCCTTGTATGAGTCTTGCTGCTGTATTCTGGGCTAGTTGCAGTGGTTATACAGTGTTTGGGTAGACCCTGGTATATTGATTTGGTGTAATCTAGGAGAGGGGTTATGATCAGCTGGTAAACTGCGCGGAAATCTTCAGGTTTAAGGAGAGAGCAGATATATATATATATTTTTTTTAGTGTTGAGTTTGTAGTAGACTGCTTTGGTGTGTTTAATTTTACGCTTGTAGGTTTAGACCTTGATCAAGAATGACACCCAAGTATTTGAACTCTGTTTTGACTTTGATATTTATGTTGCCCATCTTGATTACTGCAGGTGGCTTGAAGTTGGTGTTGTGTTATGTGAAGGACTTTGTTTTTCTTATAGTTTATGTTCAGGTTGTCATTATGGAGCTACTTGGTAATTTTGTGAAGCATTTGATTATTTTGGTGTAGCCCAGCATGAATGTGGAGAAAGATGTGTATATATAGATCATGATATCCATCTGTGTACATAGTTAATTTTGAAGCTACAGATAATTGTGCACAGTGGCTGGATATAAATATTGAACAGTATGGATGATAGAGAGGAGACTTGGGGAACCCCTTGGTATAAGGAAGGGATTTTTGGTTCATACTTTTGGCTGTGATCTGAGAAGTATGAGTGGAACCATTTGATGGTGGTTCTTTGTAGCACGATGTCATAGAGTCTGAATAGCAATTGGTGGAATATGGTGTCAAATGCCCATATATCCAAAAATAGTAGGATGAATCTGAGTGAGGTTTTCTGTGCCAGTAATTAGTGTCAGACAAGGAGGTAAGGAGGGTTTCAGTGCTGTGATGAGGTCGAAATCCATGCTGATCTTCCCTATGAATGGGATGCTAGCTATGGGTCTGTAAGACCAGTGTGCTGATGTCTGAATTGGGTCTCTTTATTATTGGTCTGATTGTTTTAGCAAGGGCAGTATGTATCCATTAAATATTTTTGAGATGAATGGTATAAGGTGAGATCTTGTGATCTTTATCTGTGATACTGGGTATGGATCAGCAGAGAAGTTGTGTTTAAGTTGGTAATTATATTGTGATATTTTCAAATGTAGACCATTGGTGGAAGGCTAGGTTCTGCTGGTTGTGCGAGGGACGTGTTGAGTGTATTATAGTTGTTTGTGTTGTGCTTAGTTTGCAAGTAGAGTTGAGGGTATTTCCTCAGCATGTGGAAGTGGGTTAGCTTGTCAGTGATTTAGCTATATCAAATGTTTGTTGTTGGCACTCGTAATAAGATTTGGTATGATATTCACGTTTGGCTTTGTTAGTGGTATCACAGTATCTTTTTGTTCATCTAGATATGTGGTTAGAAGTTGTGGGCTCTATTCTCCTCCATTTATGCTTGAGGCAGCTTAGGGTAAGTGTTTTGTTTTTTCTTTTAGAGCTGCTGAGTACCAAGGGGCAAGGTGGTGTCATTTATTGATCTTAACATTTGGGGATACTTGGGTGACAAATGATATAGTTGGGCTTCAGCTAGGTGGTTGTCAGCTGTGGTAGGACCTTCTAGAGGAAGGCTTGGTTGTCAAATGGCAGGAATCTTTGGTTTGTAACAGTAGTGTCTTGTGCTGGGTGGTAAGAGTGAAGTTAATTAAGCTATGATCAGACCAGTGGACTGGTTCAACTGTTGGGAGTGGTTGTCTGGAGGTATTCGCCAGGTGGTTTGGTATGAAGATTAGATTGAGGATTCCACCTTTTGTTGTTTGAGTGGGTTTTTTGATGAGTTGTATATAATGTAAATTCTCCATGGCATCTAGGAAGGCAAAAACTTGCTTATTGGATCCTGCTGATAAATTGAAATCTCCAAGAAGGATGAGGCTATTCTGTTTTTGGGAGTGGAAGCACACAGCTTCAAGTATGGATGATAGTTCTGTCCCTCTCCAGTTCTTTGTTTTCCGCGGAGTCGACAGGTCGCACATCCTGTCACCGCAGAAAAAAATCCCTTCTATTCTTCTTTTTTGTTTTCGCGTCTGCCTTCCCTTGACACTACACCGGTACCGCCGGTGGTTCTTTATTTTCTTCTTTTAAAAAAAAAAACCCTACCTTCTGGCGTCTTTCCAGTAATTTTCTCCTCATGTGTCATTTTGGGCACTAGGCCCAACTTTTCCCTTCAAAATGGAAAAACCCACTTCAGGTTTTAAAAAGTGTTCTTAATGTGGCGGTACCATCTCAGTCACCGACACCCATGATTGGTGCCTCAAATGTTTAGGTCCTGACCACTCTTTCTGCCTGTGGGATGTTGTCGAAAAGGGGCCGGCAAAACCAAGCTGCTAAACTTAGCACCCTTTTTCCCTCCAATGCCGTTTCCGTGGCATCGACATCTTCCAGGGCTTCGTCTTCCTCCCATGGATCTCAGGTAACTAAACATAAATCTAGCCGGTCCTGAAAGGGTAGATCTCCTTCTAGACATCGAGATGCCTCTGGCGTTGCCCTTGAGGGACTTTCACCGGCAAAATTCCCCCGGCGGGAGGCTTCGGCTTCCAAAGCACTAACGGGGCTCCAGGATGTTCTCGAGGCCTCAACCTCAGCAGAACTACTGGTGCCATGCTCTGGGGTACCGGCCGCTTCATCTGGTACCGATACCCAAGCATCAGCAGCGTCGATAGACCAGAGATTTTTGGCTATTGAACACAGTCTGGCAGCTCTTCTCACAGCCTCGATGCCCCTGAAACCGCTTCAGACAATTCAACCGGTACTGGCACCGACTCCGGTGCTGGCACCGACTGCATAGACATCGGCAGGTATTCTACCGGGACTGAGTCATGCGTGTCTATCCAGCATCGACAAGTCGGTACCGGACCACTCCGATGCCGACTTTGATCGGTACCTGTACCGTGCCTTGCACGATCACCCGGATCGGAGATACTTCGAATCCTCGGATGAGTCTGAAGACTCTGAAAGCTCTGCCGATACCAGAGTACTTCTTCCTGAGGATTCCTTTTCTCCTCAGCATAGGATGTCTCCACCAGAGGATATGTCCTTTCAGGATTTTATCTGAGACGTGGCCCGAAGTCTTTCCATCACAGTGGCTCCTGAAAAAGAGCCTAGGGCAAAGGAATTAGAAATCCTGCAGTACCCTAAAGCTCCCAAAGAAGCAGCTACCTTACCTATTCATGAGATCTTCCATGATCTCATGTTAAGGATATAGGAAACACTAACCACCTCTCCTCACTCTCGAAGACTCGACACCATGTATCGAGTTCCTCCTTGTCCTGGGTTTCAGAAGACTCAATTACTATACCATTCCATGGTGGTGGAATCGGCTATGAGAAGGATAAAGAGTGCAAAAAGGCATGCATCTAATCCTCCAGGACATGAGTGTAGGACTCTTGACGCCTTTGGACGTCAGACCTTCCAGGCTTCCATGCTTTCTGCTAGGATCAGTTCCTATATCTTATATGGGAATGTTCCTTAAGGAGGTCACAGGAGATTTAGAGCTTATGAGCCCTCTCCTTCCTGATGATAAGAGGCAAGATTACCTCGCCCTTGTCAAACGTGCCCAGGATGTTTCCAAGTTTGTGAATCATGCAGCCTTTGACTACTTTGAGTGCATAAGTGGTGCATGTAGGATTGCCTGGCTCCAGGCATCTGACTTCGAAATTTGGATACAGGATAAACTAGGGAATATTCCTTGCACAGGAGAGAATCTCTTTGGCAAGAATTGGCAGGAAAAAGCTAATGAGATAGATGCTGACAATATCACTTTGGATAGATTGTCTGACTCTACAGCTGATCCTGTGAGGAAAAAATCCTATAAGAAACTATTCTTCAGTAAGGAGTGGAGGAGTGGCCTAGTGGTTGGGGCAAGGTACTTCAGGCCGGAAGGTAGGGGGTTCAAATCCCACTAGAGGACAGCAACCTTGGGCCGGAAGGACTGGGGTTTCTAGTCCCACAGGTTCTCCTTGTGGTCTTGGGCAAGCCACTTAACCCTCCATAGCCCATGTTCCCTGTAAAATAGTTATCTCCAAGTTATTATGCCCTGTTCAATGTAATTTCAGTTTGTTCAATGTAAACCGCACTGATGCAGAATAGCGCGGTATATAAGAGAATGTAAATAAATAAAAAAAATAAAAAAAAATAAATAAGAAGTTTTATCCCGCCTATACCCAGCAGGGGCATTGTTTTGGTCATTCTGCCCAAAAGGGACAGCAGCAACAACCTAGACAAAGAAAGACAAAAGCAGCTAAGCCTCAACCGGCTCAGCAGACTCGGCCTCCACAGGGGCTTTGACTCCTATCAAGAGAACTTTGCCTTCCTGGCCCTGAATGGCCCAGAACCCTCCACCATCCCAGGAAGGTTATGTCATTTTGCCCCCAGATGGGGTCAGATAACAGCAGAAAATTGGACTCTGTCCATTGTAAGAGAGGGGTACAAGCTTCATTTCCTCAGCATGCCCCCTCCTACAATGGTAAGACAGTTCAGTTCTCACACCTCTCTCAGCGACCAGTTAGGGCAAGAGATCACTGTGCTCCTTGCTCAAGGGACAATAGAAGAGGTACCCATTCTCCAACGGAGTACAGGGTTTTACTCCCTTATTCCAAAGAAAACAGGAGGACACAGACCCATTTTAGACCTCAGAGAATTGAACAAATTCCTGTTCAAAGAGAAGTTCAAAATGATTTCTCTGGGAACTCTGCTGCCATACCTTCGGAGTCAGGATTGGCTTTGTTCTCTAGATCTCAAGGATGCGTACACTCATGTTCTCATCCATCCAACTCACCGAAAGTTCCTTCGCTTTCTGTTTCAAGGGAAGCACTACCAATACAGGGTTCTTCCTTTTGGCCTGGCCTCTGCTCCAAGGGTGTTCACAAAATGCATGGCTGTGGTGGCAACATTTCTCCGCACCTAGGAATATTCGTCTTCCCTTACTTAGATGACTGGCTCATTCGAGCCCCTTCAGAACCAGAGGCCAGGGTTGCCCTCTCGCGCACAATGCGCATCCTTCAGTATTTGGGAATTGTCATAAACTTCCCAAAGTCCAACCTTGCTCCCACTCAATACCTAGAATTTATAGGAGCTCTTCTGGATATCAGACAGATAAGGACCTACCTTCCACAGCCTCGCTGCCTTCGCATTGTGCAGTTAGCTTCCCAAGCAGTGCTAAACCCTCATCTCACTGCTCGGGAAATGTTAGTTGCTAGGCCACATGGCATCCACCGTTCATGTGGTTCCTTACGCTCGCCTCCATATGAGGGCAGCCCAGTGGACTCTGTCCACCCAGTGGACTCAGGCGTCAGGTTGCCTGTCAGACAAAATAGCAAACTCAGATCGCTTTATTTTGTCCCTCCAATGGTGGCAATAGCCCCAAAACATTTTGGTGGGGTCTCCTTTTCAGCAACCCCCACCTCAAGCCACTCTAACAACAGATGCTTCACAGGTGGGTTGGGGAGCACACCTGCAAGGCCTCTGTACCCAGGGTACCTGGACTCCACAGGAGGCTTATTTACACATCAATCTCCTGAAACTCAATCTTCCTTGCTCTTCGAGTATTCCACACCCAGCTCAACTACAAGACAGTCCTAGTTCAAACGGACTATCAAGTAGCCATGTTCTACGTTAACAAGCAGGGCGGAACAGGCTCTCTGTCACTTTGCAACAAAGCTTTGCGACTATGGGCCCTCGCAAGAGAGCATCAGATTCATCTCCTTGCGGTGTATCTTCCAGGCATTCAAAACTCTTGGGCAGACAGATTCAGTCGAGTCTCTCCATGCAGACCAGGTGGTCAGACATTTTCAAATTTGGGGAACCCCGGACATAGACCTCTTTGCAAGTCCGCTGAATGCCAAACTTCCCCGGTTCTATTCCAGAATTCCAGCTCAGGGTTGTTAGGCCAGGGATGCTTTCCTCCTCCATTGGGGTCAGGACTTCCTGTATGCCTTTCCACTCATTCCCCTAATTCCCAAAACCCTATTCAAGCTTCAGAGAGACAGAGGTCATATGATTCTCATAGCTCCACGTTGGCCACGGCAAATGTGGTATCCTCTGCTCCTACATCTCTCTCAAGCTCTGCCGCTGGAGTTAGGATCTGCTCCAAATCTGCTTTCTCAAGAGGACCGGGATGCTGTGGCATCCCAATCCCCAGTCTATGCATATCAGGGCCTGGTTGCTGAAAGCCTAGAACTTCACGGTCTTAATCTTTCCCAGCAGGTAAAGGATATCCTTTATGCTTCCAGAAATCCTTCCACAAGACTCTTATGCATTTAAGCAGAAAAGGTTTACCATATGGTGCTCGCAGAAGGGTCTTAACCCTCTTGCGAGATCTCTGTAATCGTTACTGGAGTATCTCCTTCATTTATCAAATGCAGGGCTTAAGACCAATTCAGTGAGAGTTCATTTGAGTGCTATTGCAGCTTTTTTCAAGCCTCTAAATGGACAACCTATTTCCTCTCATCCTCTCATAGCGAGATTTATGAAAGGCTTCTTTTAACTAAGCCTCCCATTAAGCCACCACCAGTGGTATGGCTCATGAAACCGCCTTTTGAACCATTAGCCACTACCTCTTTGAAATTCCTTTCCTGGAAGGTCATCTTTCTTATTGCAATCGCATCAGCACGTCACATCAGTGAATTGCAAGCGTTGGTGGCTGATCCTCCTTATACAAGGTTCCATTATAAGGTTGTCCTTAGGACTCATCCACACTTTATGCCAAAGGTGGTGTCACCTTTTCATTTAAACCAAGCAGTTTACCTTCCTGTATTCTTCCCAAGGCGTCACGCCTCAAATGCAGAAAGGAATCTTCGTACTTTGGACTGCAGAAGGGCTTTGGCCTTTTACTTGCAAAGGACACAGCAACATAGAAAGTCCTCTCAACTCTTTGTTGCTTTTGATCCTATTCATTTGGGACTTCCAGTCTCCAAAAGAACACTGTCCAACTGGATTGCACAGTGTATATCTTTTGCCTGTGAGAGTAAAAACTTTCCTCTGGAAGGCCATGTCACAGCTCACAATGTGAGAGCCATGGCAGCCTCTATGGCTTATCTTCACTCTGTGTCTATTGACGACATCTGCCGAGCAGCTACTTGGGCTTCGGTTCATACCTTTACAGCCCATTACTGCTTAGACAAGGACGCCTGCCGGGATGCCTTGTTTGGTCAGGCTGTTCTTCAACACTTGTTCCATACTTAATCGACTCTTACCCACCATCCCTGGTAGGATGCCAGAGATCCATGGGGGGAAGTGGAGCCCTTTCACAAGGGCACATAACTTCTGGGGCCTTCTCCCTGGCATCTGCAGCTAGGGAGTCCCCATATGTGAAGACTACATTCCTGCTTGTTCCTGGAGATAGCATAGTTACTCACCTGTAACAGGTGATCTCCAGGCACAGCAGGAATTTAGTCTTCACAACCCACCCACCTCCCCTAGGAGTTGTATCTCTCTCTTTCCCCTCTCTCTTTGTCTCAGCTTTAAACTCAACTGGAGAGGGACAGTTGGGAAAGGCGGGAAGGCAGCATGCAGGTGCTGTGGGATGCTCCCAAAAGCTTTCCTATTGGACGCTGGGGAGCGTTCCCACACATGCTCCGTTGGTACTGACGATACCCATATGTGAAGACTAAATTCCTGCTGTTCCCGGAGATCACCTGTTACAGGTGAGTAACTATGCTTTCCTGACCCTGGCTGATGATACAGCCTGAAGAGGGGGGCTTACCTCTTTGTGGCAATCTGGAACCTGGGCCTTGGCTGGTGGTTATTGGTGGCATTGGGTGTGATCAGAGAGACCGGGAGGTGCAGAAGGTAGGAGGACCCTCTGGGTACACTGTGATCAAGTTTTGCAATGCCATTCTCAGCAAACAGATAAAATGCAAATTACTTCCACAGAACCATGTTGTACAACACAATTGCCATCCACTTTTCAGTTTTCCTTGTGGAATATCCTATAAAAAAAGACAAAAATTAATTGCGCTATAAAATGCTCAGCTATACTAACATTGCCCAAAACTTATAAACTGGTTAGTTTAGTCTGTTATATAGGTGTGTATCTTAAGAGGAAAATAATAAAATAACACTGAAAGATCTTCCACTTTTCCCATCTGAAAAAACGTTTTTTCAAATTTCTGTTCCAAAGCATGTTTTCAGGGTTCTCCCTTGTCTATCTCATTCTTCTTCATCCTCCTCCTCCTCCCTCTTTCTCCTCCATTATCACATATTTTATTAAGGATTTCCTTTGGGGCTGGCCCAACCTTGAGGAAAGCTAGTTGGTTGCCTAGGGTGGCAGCTTCTAGGGGGCAACAAAAAAATCGGGGCATTCAGTGCTAAACAGCCAAGGGGGAGGGGCAATAAAGCTTAAGAGCTTCCTAAATCTGCCTAAGGTACAAACATCTTGAACTAACTCTGGGGCTGGCCTTCGTTCCAATAGCATTTTGCATTATTCCTCTCCTTTATTTTTGTTGATAGTTTCTTCAAATCCATTGCCACACTTTGTGAAGCTACATCTCCTTAGTGTGTGAATATTTTTCCATTTAGTAGCTATTACCACTCTTGCTGCTAGAAACAGAACTGATTAGCTCATTTTTATTCACTATCTTAACCCCAAGATGTCTATGTAACCTAGCAGCATTAATGAATAATTCAAAGGAAGATGGTTATTCTTTGCACATCCATATGTATCCTTACCTAAAAGCACTGAATTTTAGGACAGTCTCATAACAAATTCTTAATCTCCCTTTTCTGTACACCACCTACAGAGCTATCAAGGACTTTGTGTACTTGGGCCTAGAGCTGGAATTTGTTACCGGAGGATGTAGTAAAGGCTGTTAGTGTAGCTGGGTTTAAAAAAGGTTTGGACAAGTTCCTGGAGGAAAGGTCCATAAACCATCATTATTAAAAAGGGACCCAGGATATCAATGCTTGACCCAATACAAGCATTGTGGAACCTGTGTCTCTTGGGGATATTGCTAGGTACGTATGACCTACATTGGCCACTGTTGGAAACAGGCTTGATGGACCTTGGTCTGACCCAGTATGGCATATCTTATGTTCTTATGAAATTGTGTAATGGATGTCTAGGTGTCGAGTGCAAATATAAAGTTTAGATAGATTCTTCCAAACCGCTCCCCACTGTTAACTGTTTAAAAACCATGGGCCCAATATTCAAAGGGCAGTTACACAGTTTACGGCCCTGTAAATCATGTAACTGTCACTGAGAGGGATATTCAATGGCATTAACGTGGTTGGTGCCACTGAATATCTGTGATTTATCTCCCTTACACACCCCGATGCTAACTTCTTAGCACTGGGGCTTGTTGAGGGTGTTCTGCAGAGGAGGCGACAAGCGATGACTGGGCAGCAGTGTTATTGCATGCTTCTCAGTCAGCGATCTGCACCGAAAAGATAGACAAGGAAATCCCTTGCTTATCTTTAAGGCACAGGAGCTAACCAGGCAGCATGCAATATCGCTGCTGCTTGGTTAGCTAATGCGGCTTCCAGTATATGCGGCAAACCCTGGATATTCAATGCCGGGGCTGCATATGACCCTGGCATTGAATATTCATGGTTAGGGGTCGGCAGGCACAGCTATGCACCATAGCAGCCTGCCTAATTGAATATCGGGCCCCATCTCTTTTTAGATTTAAATAGTGGTTGCTGTTGACAATAAGGGTAGTTGGGCACACAAGTGGGTGATGGCATCTGACAGTGGCAAGACTGAACTGCTTTCCTGAAGCTCAGAACTTCAGTGTAAAGTTCCGAGCATGTGTGGCCCTCCCCGTGTGCAGCGATCCCCTCAGGGGTTTTTTATTGGTTTTTCCCCACTCTGCTGAGCAGATGTGAAATAAAGCTCTCCTGTTTTTTTTTTATTTTTCTTTCTGTATTTAAGTTTCTACCGCTTTTATAATTTCATTCAAATCAGTTTACGTTGTAACTTAAACTTGATAATGTACATTAAACAGGGACATTGATAACTTTGAATTTTCTGAAGCAGTGGAGGTTAAGTGACTTGCCCAAGGCCACAAAGAGTGCTAGTGGGTATTTTTATTTTTCTTGTTCTTGGTGCTGTTTGCCTCAATGTGTTTTTTTTCTCAAAAACTAGTGTTATGATGCAGAAAGCTGGATTTCAGCCTTGTCCCAAATGTAGGAGGAAGATTCAAAACGTTCATACACATTCCAGATGTCTTCTGTTTTGGGTCCAGAGCACAGCCAAAAAGATGCTATGCTTATGTATTTCTGCCTGGTTTTGTCACATACCATTTTGGAAATGTTTCTTAAATGACATTTTTTTCCTTTTGGACAGGTTCTGTGGATGGTTTACAAGATTTTTTTTTGGTATGGATTAATACATTAAATGTGCACATACAGTTTGAGCCTAAACATCATAAGGAACGAATGGAGTTTTTGGATCTATTGATTTATAAAGAAGGGGGTAAGCTTCAAACAGCCCTATATCGTAAACCTGTTCAACGCAATACTTTGCTACAATATAATACCGGTAGTTACCATCCAGGTCCCTTACTCAGGGGATTGCCTTTGGGGCAGTTTTTGCGGATCAGACAGGTGTGCACCACTTTATCTGAATTTCGTAAGCATGCCTTGGATTTAAAAGCTTGTTTAAAAGCTTGAGGATATCCAGTTCGTTTGATTGAAAGAGCCTATAAATGTACATTGTATAACCATCCGGAATGGTGGGCAGAGCAAGGTCTTCTGGCAAAACAGGTTCCTAATCGATTCGTAGGAGTTCATCCTTATATGCCTAACACCATGGAGGTCACACGGATTTTAAAAAAATCATTGGCACATTTTGTCATTGCACAATTGTTTTCAACTACTGCTCATGCTGGCTTATCACAGGAGTTCTAACATTGGTGATCTGGTGGTTCGGACATCGACGCCAGTCACTAACAATATTGAGCATGGGATTGGTGGTCATTCTGCATGTGGATCTTGCGATTTTTTGCTCAACCATTATTGAAGGGCAGAATTGGATAGATTCACGATTGGGCCAATCATATATATTACATCACACCACATCTTCATTTGTGGTATTTGCCCCTGTGATAAAATATATGTGGGGATGACATCTCGCATGGTTAAACGATTGCAAGAACATCGCTCGCGTATTAATTCTCATGTTATCACTGCACCGCTAGTGCTTCATTGTCTTAGCATGGGCACTGTTTTGAGGAATTGCAATGGTGCTTGATATAGTTCCTGCCTTGTTACAGGGGCAGATCAGATTAATAGGCTGCATTTCATGGAACAGTGCTGGATTTTTTTTACTTCAATCTGGCGCCCCGCATGGTCGTAGTTCAGAGGCTGAGTGGTAGTCATTGCATTAAAGCATTTTGGAAAATATTTTTGGTACTATTTCAGGTTTCTTTCATTTTTCTATGATTCCCTGCTTTTTTGAGGATGCCTCTGTATTTTAATCTACTTCCATTTAAGTACAGCTCTATGGATTTATGTGATATAAAAACTGGAACAGGAAGTTTGTTTGGGTTACATTGCTTGAGGAAGAGCCAGGAGCACGATGGGCTTGAAACAGTGTTGCAGTACCCAATGGACTGTTTATTTCTGCCACAAAAACACTCAGTATCAGCTAAGTATAATAATGCAATGCTTATTTTGCTTTAAGCTGACAATTGCTTGGTAATTTGGCAGAGTTCAAGGACCATTCATTTTTGGTCATTTTCGACCAGGCAGCAATGTTGGAGATTTGGCAGCTGCGTTGGTTTAAACGATCAGCGGTTTCTGAGTTTTGGCCACTATTAGGGTGTTTTGAGATGCACCCTGGTGAGTGTATATCTCATGTTTTTTTTTTCAGGCTGTTCACAGCTGTTTTAATTATTTGATTAAAAAGGAGGACCTACTTCAGGAGAGGGATTCCATCTCACGGTAGGTGATCCGACAAAAATATACAGTGTTCATTGTGTTTTGAAGAGAGGTACTAAGGGTAGGAGATTTTTGGATGCTCACCTGTTTTTTGGAGTACTGTATATATTTCCACAAGCAAAAAAGAAATCATTTGAATTGGCTTCTGGAACATTTCAGAGCTGAGAAAAAGCTTCAACAAAACAACTAGAAAGTCATTTTCCGTGTGGAGGTCATCGACTCTTGCACAGACAAATTGAAAATTTTCTATGGAAGAATCTACTTCGAGGTGCAGTGACTCGAAATGTCCAGCCATCTAAAGGGGCTGCCACTCCACAGACAAGGCCAAGCTGTTTTTCCCAGAGTTTTCCATGCAGTCATTTCTAGAGCACCCGCAAAAGCCTGGAAAGGGTTGTGGGGTTATTTCCCTGTTAAATAGACAAAAACACTGATGAAATTTAAGCTTCCTTATTCTTCTAGAGGAGTCCAGATGAATGCATTATGCTCCATTTCCAGCAGATGGCAACAGACTTGAGCAACTTTCAGTAATCCTCTGCCGCACCTAGAGAAGCCAGTAGTTTCTGCCTCTAGCAGGTGGCAAGTTTTGTGGTATGATGCAGCAGTGCAGATAGTCCTGATCATTGTCCTGCACTATGATGCAGCAGTCTTGAGTTCTGAAGAGCCCAGTGGTGTTTGTAGCGAATGTGCCCTTGACTTCTTGAATTGAAAGCTACCTAGGATTCAACGCTCTTTCCTGTGGGTTATTAGTGTTCAATGGGTCAAAGAGCAGCAGCAGGACAGCACAGGTCCCAGGCCTCCTTCCATTTTGTTGTCCTTATCTGCATGCCCTAGATTTTTCAGGAGGGTTTTTTTCCTAGGTGGTTTTCCTCATTGATTTCAATGATAGGCATTTGATTCTGTTGCTTTCAATAAAGCAGCATCTAATAAAAAAAAAATGTATCGAGTTCCTCCTTGTTCTGCGTTTCAGAAGACTCAATTACCACACCATTCCATGGTGGTGGAATCAGCCATGAGACGGATAAAGAGTGCAAAAAGGCATGCATCTAATCCTCCAGGAAGTGAGTGCAGGACTCTTGACGCCTTTGGACGTTGATCCTTCCAGGCTTTCTGCTAGGATCAGTTCCTATATCTTGTATATGGGAATGCTGCTTAAGGAGGTCACAGGAGACTTAGAGCTTGTGAGCCCTCTCCTTCCTGGTGATAAAAGGCAAGATTATCTTGCTCTTGTTAAACATGTTCAGGATGTTTCCAAGTTTGTGAATCATGCAGCCTTTGACTGCTTTGAATGCATAAGCAGAACCTCTGCTATTGCCATAGGTGCATGTACAATTGCCTGGCTCCAGGCATCTGACTTGGAAATCTGGGTACAGGACAAACTGGGGAATATACCTTGCACAGGAGAGAATCTCTTTGGCAAGAATTGGCAGGAAAAAGCTAATGAGAGAGATGCTGACAATATCACTTTGGATAGATTGTCTAAATCTACAGCAGATCCTGCGAGGAAAAGATACTCTCAGAAACCATTCTTCAGCAAGAAGGAAAAGTTTTATCCCTCTTATACCCAGCAGGGACATCGTTTAGGTCAGTCTGCCCAAAAGGGACAGCAGCAACAAAGGAAACCAAAAGCAGCTAGGCCTCAACCGGCTCAGCAGACTTAGTCTCCATAGGGGCTTTGACTCCTGTCTAGAGAACTTTGCCTTCCTGGCCCTGAACGGCGCAGAACCCTCCACCATCCCAGGAGGTTGTCATTTTGCCCCCAGATTGGGCCAGATAACAGCAGAAAATTGGACTCTGTCTATTGTAAGAGAGGGGGTACAAGCTTCATTTCCTCAGCATGCCCCCTCTTACAATGATAAGACAGTTCAATTCTCAGACCTCTCTCAACGACCGGTTAGGTCAAGAAGTCACTATGCTCCTTGCTCAAGGGGCAATAGAAGAGGTACCCATTCCCCAACAGGATACAGGGTTTTACTGCCCCTGTTTCCTTATTCCAAAGAAAACAGGAGGACACAGACCCATTCTAGACCTCAGAGAATTGAACAAATTCCTGTTCAGAGAGAAGTTCAAAATAATTTCTCTAGGAACTCTGCTGCCATACCTTCAGAGTCTGGATTGGCTTTGCTAGCTAAGCTTGAAGAATGGTCTAGAATTTGGCAGCTGGGATTTAATGTTAAAAAATGTAAGGTCATGCATTTGGGCTGCAGCAATCTAAGGGAGCAATATAGTATAGGGGGTGAACTACTTTTGTCCACTAAAGAAGAGCGGGACCTAGGCGTGGTTGTGTCTGATGATCTTAAAATAGCTAAACAGGTAGAAAAGGCGACGGCAAAAGCTAGAAGGATGCTTGGGTGCATACGGAGAGGAATGGCTAGCAGAAAAAAGGAGGTGATAATGCCTCTGTATAAGTCTTTGGTGCGACCTCATTTGGAGTATAATGTGCAATTCTGGAGACCGCACCTTCGAAAGGATGTGAACAGGATGGAGTCGGTGTAGAGGGTGGCTACTAAAATGATTAGTGGTCTTCATTATAAAGCATATGAGGACAGACTGAAGGATCTTAATATGTACACCTTAGAGGAAAGGTGGGATAGAGGTGATATGATTGGGATGTTTAAATACCTCCATGGCATAAATGTTCAGGGAGAGAGCCTCTTTCAATTGAAAGCAAGTTCTGCTACAAGGGGACATGGGATGAGGGTGAAGGGAGATAGATTCCGGAGTGATATGCGGAAATATTTCTTTACGCAAAGAGTAGTGGATCCATGGCATAGTCTCCCAGTGGAGGTGGTAGAGATGAGGACAGTAACTGAATTCAAAAAAGCATGGGACAAACACAGATGATCTCTAAAGGTAAAAAGGGGACTGTTGTAGTTACGGAAGGACAGACTAGATAGGCCATGTGGTCTTTTTCTGTCGTCATATTTCTATGTTTGTTCTCTAGATCTCAAGGATGCGTACACTCATGTTCTCATCCATCCAACTCACTGAAAGTTCCTTCGATTCCTGTTTCAAGGGAAGCACTACCAATACAGGGTTCTTCCTTTTGGCCTGGCCTCTGCACCAAGGGTGTTCACAAAATGCATGGCTGTGGTGGCAGCATTTCTTAGCACCCTGGGAATATTCGTCTTCTCTTACTTAGACGACTGGCTCATTCGAGCCCCTTCAGAGCCAGAGGCCAGGGTTGCTCTGTCTCGCACAATGCTCATCCTTCAGTATTTGGGACTTGTCATAAACGTCCCAAAGTCCAACCTTGCTCCCACTCAAGCCCTAGAATTTATAGGAGCTCTTCTGGATACCAGACAGACAAGGGCCTACCTTCCACAGCCTCGCTGCCTTCGCATTGTGCAGTTAGCTTCCCAAGCAGTGCTAAAACCTCACCTCACTGCTCGGGAAATATTACAGTTGCTAGGCCACATGGCATCCACCGTGCATGTGGTTCTTTATGCTCGCCTCCATATGAGGGCAGCCCAGTGGACCTTATCCACTCAGTGGACTCAGGCGTCAGGTTGCCTGTCAGACAAAATAGCAAACTCAGATCGCCTTATTTTGTCCCTCCAAAGGTGGCAGTCACCCAAAAACGTTTTGGTGGGGTCTCCTTTTCAGCAACCCCCACCCAAGCCACTTTTTTTTTTTTTCAAAATTTTATTTATAAACCATCAAACAGGAACGGCAAGTACACAACTGATAACAGTCGCTCCCTGGGGTGGACTCTGATCCCCAGGGGGCGGAACACATAGATGGTTACATGATTTTTGAACAATTTCCCCATCCCCCTCCCCCACCCAATCTCCCCCCAAGTAACCCCACCCCCCCAAGCATTACCAAACAGGACCAGTATATACCCCGTATAGAACATCCGTAAATCTCCCCATACTAATCGGGCTATCAATAGCCTAGTTGCAGGATGACATTGCGAGTCCGAGGACTTATATTTTGAATATAGGGCTCCCACAGTAGCCAGAAAGTGGACCATCGCTTAACATGGCCTCGAGCAGCCCTACACTCCAGGAGCATAAGTTGATGGAAGGAGTTCCGCCACTCCCAAAAGGAGGGAGGGTGGCTGTCCCTCCACCCACGTAGTATTGGCCCTTTGCCCACCAGACATGCCTTCCGCACCAGCCAGCGACTCCATTTCCCCTTCGGAGAGGTGAGGCCCATGAGGTCTAAAACGGTCAGGGCAGCATCCCAGTGAACAGGTTGTCCAAGAAGGTCGGCCATAAATGAGACAATTCTCTGCCAGTAGGGGCGTATCCGTCGGCAACCCCACCACATATGGTATAATGTCGCCAGAGGCTCCGCACATCGTGGGCAGCGACCATCCGCGGTCAAGTGGCAGCGGAGGGCCCGCCGCGGGGAGAAGTGAACCCTAGTCAAACACTTAAGCTGGATTTCCCGCCAGCGGGCGCCATCCGCCAGGCTCGCCACTCTCCGAAGGGCTCCCAGAATCGTGTCAGGGGGAATCTCCTGCCCCATTTCCGCCCCCCAAGCCCGTTCTACATCGCGATAGTCCGACTGCGGTCGAAACTGCTCCAACCTAAGTTGAAAGGTCCGAATAGACAGCCGTTCAACTTCGCTAAAACCAAAGAATGCTATTATCTGGGCCGAACGATCGCTACATAGTTCCGTCCTCGGAAGGGAGGCCACGTAGTGGGCCACTTGCATATACGCGAAAAACTGCCAAGGCCCCAACTCATACTCATGGGATAATGCAGGAAAGGGCTTGGGTTTGCCCGCCAGGTCCACCACATGGCCCAAAGTATGCATACCTCTCTCTCCCCACAGACGGAACGCAGCGGTTTCAGTGCCCGGGGTGAAGTTGGCATTGCCCTGAATGGGTAACCAGCTCGACACCTGCCAACGACGACCCCAGTAGGCATTCAAATACCTCCAAGTCTTACAAACCGGTGCCAATAACACGCTGTCCGCCAAGTGTGTAGGCCACCTACGTACCTCCCAAATGCAACAGGGCTTTGAGGGAGTGGGGTGCCATGTAGGCCTCCTCAAGGGCCCGAGGGGTATAAAGATCGGTGTCACCCAGCCAATCCCCTAGGTGACGGGCCTGGCAAGCCAGTGCATAGGCCCCAAGATCTGGGAGCCCCCACCCCCCACTGCGCACCCTCCCCACTAGCCGACAATAGGAGATACGAGCGCTCGACCCCCCCCCCCCCAAAGAAGTCCCCGAAACTCCGCCTCAAAACGCCGAATATCCCGCCAGAGGATCCAAACAGGGAGGGTCTGTAACCAGTATAATATCCGCGGCAGAATGACCAGTTTAATCGCCGCAATTCTCCCCATTAGAGATAGGGGGAGAGGCCGCCAGGCCTGCAGCTGAGTTCTTACCTTGTTCAACTGCCGTCGCAAGTTACTCTCATATAGTTGACCTGGCTGGCAAGACAGTACAATCCCCAGGTATAGGAACTGGCGCTCAGCCCATCGGATGGGGAACTCGCCCGACCAGCTGCCCCGAAGTCGGCCAGAGACATCCAGGGCTTCGGATTTATCCCTGTTGATACTAAACCCCGCGAACTGCCCAAAGGCTCGAAGCTCCTGCAAAAGAAGAGGCAGGGATTCCCCAGGGGAAAGCAAGTGGACCAATAAATCGTCGGCAAAGGCTGAAATCTTAAATTCATGTTTGCCAACACCTACTCCCTGAATTGTTCGCATACCCGCCACTCGCCGCAGGAGCGGATCCAACGAGAGAACGAAGAGAAGAGGAGATAGGGGGCAGCCCTGGCGAGTCCCCCTTTGCAGCGGGAAGTTCTCTGATAATACCCCGTTACAAAGTATCGCTGCGGTCGGGTTGGCATACAAACTCGCGACCATATTACAAAACACCGGCCCCATACCATATTGTGGGAGGATAAATTTCAAATATTGCCAGTCCACCCGGTCAAAAGCTTTTTCTGCGTCAAAGCTGACCAATAGAGAGGGCAGATGTCTATGCTTGACCCACTCTAGGGACGCGATGATCTTACGTAAGTTACGGACCGCATATCGCCCCTTAACGAAACCGACTTGTGACTCATGGACTAGCTGCCCCAAAAACTCCGCCAGTCGATCTGCCAAGATCTTAGCCATTAATTTAAGGTCGAAATTAAGTAAAGAGATAGGACGATACGAGGCCGCAGAAAGAGGGTCCTTTGCCGGTTTAGGGATAAGAACGATGTGAGCATGATTAGCCCCCCACCGAAAGTAGCCTTGCTGTGCTCTCCGATTATGTACGGCGGCCAGCATTGGGGAAATCTGTTCATTAAGAATCTTGTAGAGTTCGGCACCCAGGCCATCCGATCCAGGGGATTTATAGCAACTAGCTTTTGAGATAGCCCCTTGCAGCTCAGCCACCGTAATCGGCCGGTCCAACTGTGCTCTTTGCTCTATTGATAGGCGAGGCAGGTCCAGTCCCCTCACATAATCCGCCATCTGCGTGAGGGAGGTCGCCTCCGCGGCGTAGAGGTTCTGAAAAAAGGAACGGAAAATACGCACTATTGCCGGGTTCTCCCTATGTAAAGTCCCGAATTCATCTCGCAAGGTTGGCACCAGTTTCGAGCCCCTGGGTCCCCGAAGGCACCGAGCCAATAACTTCCCGGGCTTGTCTCCATAGCGATACAATTGGTAGCGGTAATATAACACTGACTTCTTAGCCCTCTGGTGTAGGAGTTCATTTAATTCCGTTTGGGAGTCCCACAGCTGCTTTTTAAGCCCGGCGGTGGGAGTTTGGGCCCATCGGCGTCTCAGCTTCGTCACCAATCTCTCTAGTTCAATGATACGTTCGGCCCTCAATCTTCTTTTCCTGGCCAAGAACCCGATTATATCTCCCCACAGTACGACCTTCGCCGTTTCCCAGAGCAACTCTGGGTCATCCTGGTGACCCCTATGATCAGCTTCAAATTCCTGCCACCGCCTCTGAATAAAGGAACGAAATTGTGCGTCTCTATATAATTCCAGGGGAAAACGCCATTGAAAGGCTCGAGAAGTACTCCCACTCCAAAGGACCTCCAGCCAAAGGACCTCCAGCCAAACAAAAGCATGATCAGAGATCTCTACGGGCCCTATCTGGGCATCCCCAACATTGGCAAACAGCCCGGTGGACAGCAACAGGTAATCTATACGTGCGTTCGTGCCATGAGCCCGGGACTGATGCGTGTAATCCCGCTCGACCGGATGTAATAATCGCCATGGGTCCACCAGCCCCAACCTAGAGCAGAGGCGTCGTAATGCCCGAACCGTCGCCATCCTGTCTCTTTGCTCCCCCCCTTTTGAGGTATCGAGGTCGACATCCATGACCCCATTGAAATCTCCCCCCAGGATAACGGGGATCTCCGGTAACGTCTCAATTTTAGAGGCAAGGCGCGCATAGAGGGACAAATCGAGCACATTGGGACAATACACGTTGCCGAGAATTACCGGCCTCCCCTCAAGGACTCCCTGCACCAATACAAATCTGCCCAACGGATCGACCAAGTCCTTCACCACCTCCATCCGGACACGTTTGTGTATCAAAAGTGCCACCTCCCCTTTCTTGCCCAGGGCCGGGGCCCCCCAGACCTGTCCCACCCACTCCCGGCAAAGCTTACGCTGCTCTTCGGCAGTCTGGTGGGTTTCCTGGAGCATAGCAATGTCCGCCCCTGCCTTGCCAGGGCCTGCAAAATTTTTGCCCGTTTAATCGGGCTGCCCAGGCCACACACATTCCAAGAAATGATCTTAAGCGGCATGTAGTACTAGACTAGGCTCAATAGTATCTGTTATGTACCATACAGCATGTAGGGAAGACACCCCCCCAGCCTGAGGTCCTCCCCCATTTCCCTCCCAAAATGGTCCTTGCACCATCCCCTCCTCTACTGGTCCCCTAAGATACAGCTCTCCTTCTCCTCCCCTTCCCCCTCCCACCCCCCCCCCTCTCTACTCCCCTATCCCCTCCCTCCCCCCTCCCACCCCCCCCTCTCTACTCCTATCCCTTCCCCTCCCCCTCTCCTCCCCACTCCAATTCTTTATTTCTACTACCATCCTCCTCACCTCCTCAGTGAATTCCTAGATACGTGAGGTACCCCCCCACCCCTCCATTGTGCCGGCTCAGCTACAGGCCATCCGGGGTCCCCCCCCGTTGCTCTCCCCCCTCTAGATTCTTTCCCCCTCCCCGCTCCCCCCCCCCCCCTCCGCCAGACACCCCCCACTACTCGGGCCGCCCCCTGCCCGCCCCCCGCACCCAAAGGAAACAACTAACACTTGAGGGTAATTTAAACAAACCCCTTAGCTCCCCCCTCCCCCAACCCGGTTACCATCACCATCTCTTTTACAGTCCAAAGTGGAGACTCCTGGCTTGTTCTTCACAGCAATAGTCCTCTCCTCTGGTCCTCAGGACTCGACCGCCACTGCGGCCCTCCGCCGTATCTCCTCCACATAGGGCGTTGCTGCTGTCGCGGATTCAAAAGACCGGCGGGTCCCACCATGAGTGAAAATCAGCCGTGCGGGATATTGCACCATAAATTTGATATTATTGTCTATCAGGATCTGGCACAGGGATCCGTACTCTCGTCGTCGCTGTCCCAAGGCCGCTGAGTAATCCTGGACGATGCTTATCCGGACATTGTCCTTTTGAATGGTCCCTTTCTTTCACGCAGCACGCAAGACCGCTTCTTTCTGTGGGAATCTCAGGAACCGTGCTAGGACCACCCTGGGTCGGCCGTCACTGGTTCCCCTAGGCCCGACCCGGTGCGCCCTCTCTATTTGCACTTGAGTGCCTTCGGGATTATTCGCCAGGATTTGTTTCACCAGGGCTTCTACGTATGATTGTAAGTCCCGATCCTCTATGGTATCCGGGATCCCAAGAAATCTCAGGTTATTACGGCGGGACCTATTTTCAAGGTCGTCTAGCTTGGCCTCCTGCCCCTGGAGTAACTTTTTCACCCGGGCCATCTCCTGCTGTAGCTCCAACACATGCTCCTCCGACCTCTCTATCCGGTGCTCCGCCTCTTGCAGTCGGTTGCCCAGGGCCTCCACGGAGGTTTGGATTAGGTCCATGCGGCTCTGCAGGTCTTCAAACTGCGCCGACAGCGCCCCTGCCACAGCCATGGAGATTTCGTCCACCATCCCCGCCGTGGCCTTAGCCTCCCCTTTCAACAGCGAGGATTGCTCCCCCCCCCTTGGCGGCAGGGGGGTCTTCTCCTTCTCCACTCGTCGGCCTCCCTTCGCCGCCATCGCCAAGGCCGCTGTTGTGGTCTGCACGGGAGGGGGGGATCCCGACCCCTTTCCCCTCACCTCACCGCCGGGCGACGAAGGCTTTGGTTGCCCTCCTCCAAGGTGCGCTGTACAGGCCCCGTCCCAAGTCTCAGGCGCCACCGATTCTTCTCAGGCTTCCGTGCGCTGGAGGTAGGGTGCAAGTCTCAGGCTGCTGTGCACTAGAGGTAGGGCACGTGTCTCAGGCGTCTATGCGCTGGAGGTAGGGCAGGGGTCCCCAGCTCTTGTGCGCCGGCGGCAGAGGCAGGGCTCAGACCTCCGAAAGCCAGGGATAGGGCACGGGACCCAGGTTCTTGGACGTTGGAGGGAGGGCGCAGGTTTCAAGCTCCAAAGCGCTAGTCGCAGAGCACAGGTCTCAGACTCCGTCGCGCCGAAGACTGGGCGCCGGGTGCAGGTCACAGGCTTCTGTGTGCTGGTGGCAGGACGTCGTTCGGAGGCTCCGGTGCGCCAGAGGCAGGGGGTACAGCTCCCATGAGTTCAAGATAGGTCGCAGGCCCTCGCGTGCCGAAGGCGAGGCACAGATCTCCGTCCTCTGTGTGCTGGAGATATTCGGCCCTCAGGGATCACACGGGGGGGCGGGCAAAACAGGCAGCGGCCCTGATCAAGGCCCTACGACAGCTCTCGGCCTCCCCCTGTAGCTGCTGCATCAGCCCCTCTCTCACGGCCCACACTGCAGTCACGCGGGGGGGGGCGGGAAGAGGCAAAGTGCACCGGCCGAAGAGCCTCCGCTGCCGCGGGACCCCGCTCCGACCGCCGCCGAAGTCTTCAACGGGTCGACTCACCCCGCAGCGCGGCCTCTCCTACCATGCGGCGTCTGCTGTCCGGGTCCAGGCCGCCTCCTCGGATCGTCGTGCGGGGGTGAGAGGGGAGCACCGGGGCACCATCCCCTGCCACGGTCCAGTCAGGAGAGCTCAGGGGGGGGTGAGAGACCCCAAACTTAACCCCGGTACCACATTTATCTGTGCCGGAGGGGCGAGGGGGCCCAGAGCTCGAGCAGCGTGCGTCTGCTCTGGCTCACCGCATCACCGGAAGTCCCAAGCCACTTTAACAACAGATGCTTCACAGGTGGGATGGGGGGAGCCCACCTGCAAGGCCTTTCTACCCAGGGTACCTGGACTCTACAGGAGGCCTATCAACATATCAATCTCCTGGAGCTCAGAGCAATCTTCCTTGCTCTTCGAGTATTTCACACCCAGCTCAGTTACAAGACAGTCCTAGTTCAAATGGACAATCAAGTAGCCATGTTCTATGTGAACAAGCAGGGCCGAACAGGCTCTCTGTCGCTCTGCAACAAAGCTTTGCGACTATGGGCCCTCGCCGTAGAGCATCAGATTCATCTCCTTGCGGTGTATCTACCAAGCATTCAAAACTCTTGGGCAGACAGACTCAGTCGAGTTCTGCTTCCACACGAATGGTCTCTCCTTGCAGACCAGGTGGCCAAAATTTTTCAAATTTGGGGAACCCCGGAAATAGACCTCTTCGCAAGTCCGCTGAATGCCAAACTTCCCCGGTCCTGTTCCAGAATTCCAGCTCAGGGTTGTCAGGCCAGGGATGCTTTCCTCCATTGGGGTCAGGACTTCCTGTATGCCTTTCCACCCATTCCCCTAATTCCCAAAACCCTGTTCAATCTTCAGAGAGACAGAGGTCATATGATCCTCATAGCTTCACGTTGGCCACGGCAAATGTGGTACCCTCTGCTCCTACATCTCTCTCAAGCTCCGCCTCTGGAGTTAGGATCTGCTCCAGATCTCCTTTCTCAAGAGGACGGGATGCTGTGGCATCCCACTCCCCAGTTTCTGCATTTCAGGGCCTGGTTGCTGAAAGCCTAGAACTTCACGGTCTTAACCTTTCCTAGCAGGTGAAGGATATCCTTCATGCTTCCAGGAAACCTTCCAGAAGATGCTTTTATGCATTCAAGTGGAAAAGGTTTACCATATGGTGCTCGCAGAAGGGTCTTATCCCTCTTACGATACCTATGGAATCATTAATGCAGAGCTTAAGACTAATTCAGTGAGAGTCCATTTGAGTGCTTTTGCAGCTTCTTTCAAGCCTCTCAATGGGCAACCTATTTCCTCTCATCCTCTCATAGCGAGATTTATGAGAGGCCTTCTTTTAACGAAGTCTCCCATTACGCCATCACCGGTGGAATGGGACTTGAATCTGGTACTTGGGCAGCTCATGAAACCGACCTTTGAACCATTAGCCACTACCTCTTTGAAATTCCTTTCCAGGAAAGTTATCTTTCTCATTGCAATCACATCAGCACGTCGCATCAGTGAACTGCGAGCCTTGGTGGCTGATCCTCCTTATACAAGGTTCCATCATGATAAGGTAGTCCTTAGGACTCATCCACACTTTATGCCAAAGGTGGTTTCGCCCTTTCATTTGAACCAAGCGGTTTACCTTCCTGTATTCTTTCCAAGGCCTCATGCCTCAAATGCAGAAAGGAACCTTCATACTTTGGACTGTAAAAGAGCTTTGGCCTTTTACTTGCAAAGGACACAGCAACATAGAAAATCCTCTCAACTCTTTGTTGCTTTTGATCCTAGTCATTTGGGACTTCCAGTCTCCAAAAGGACACTGTCCAACTGGATTGCACAGTGTATATCTTTTGCCTATGAGAGTAAGAACCTTCCTCTTGAAGGCCATGTCACAGCTCACAATGTGAGAGCCATGGCAGCCTCCGTGGCTCATTTTCACTCTGTGTCTATCGACAACATCTGTCGAGCAGCTACTTGGGCTTCGGTTCATACCTTCACAGCCCATTACTGCTTAGACAAGGACTCCCGCCGGGATGCCTTGTTTGGTCAGGCTGTTCTTCAACACCTGTTCCAGACTTAATCAACTCCTACCCATCATCCCTGGTAGGATGCCAGAGATCCATGGGGAGAAGTGGAGCCCTTTCACAAGGGCACACAACTTTCTGGGGCCATCTCCCTGGCATCTGCAGCTAGGCGAGTCCCCATATGTGAAGACTACATTCCTGCTTGTTCCTGGAGATAGCATAGTTACTCACCTTTAACAGATGATCTCCGGGAACAGCAGGAATTTAGTCTTCACAACCCGCCCACCTCCCCTAGGAGTTGTATCTCTCTCTCTTTCTCTCTTTCCAAGGAGGAGTGGCCTAGTGGTTGGGGCAAGGTACTTCAGGCCGGAAGGTCAGGGGTTCAAATCCCACTAGAGGACAGCAACCTTGGGCCGGAAGGACTGGGGTTTCTAGTCCCACAGGTGTTCCTTGTGGTCTTGGGCAAGCCACTTAACCCTCCATAGCCCATGTTCCCTGTAAAATAGTTATCTCCAAGTTATAATGCCCTGCTCAATGTAATTTCAGTTTGTTCAATGTAAACTGCACTGATGCAGAATAGCGCGGTATATAAGAGAATGTAAATAAATAAATAAAAATAAATAAATTTCCCTCTCTTTTGTCTCAGCTATAAACTCAACTGGAGAGGGACAGTTGGGAAAGGCGGGAAGGCAGCACGCAGTCGCTGTGGGTTGCTCCCAGAAGCTTTCCTATTGGACGCTGGGGAGTGTTCCCGCGCAGGCTCTGTCCGGTACCGACGATACCCATTTGTGAAGACTAAATTCCTGCTGTTCCCGGAGATCACCTGTTACAGGTGAGTAACTATGCTTAATGGGCTTGATGGACCTTTGGTCCGACTCAGTATGGCATATCTTAAGTTCTTTATGACAATATCCCTTCCAGCATTAATTACTCTTTATGGCTTTAGTCATTATTTTCCAGACAATGGCATGGCAAAGCTCTGTTCCCTTTCCTCCTCCATGAAACAAAACTCTTGATGAGCACCTGTCTTATCCAAAGTTTTTCCACAAGATGTTAAAAAGTGCCTTTTCCATTGCAGCAAGGCTCTGAACACAGTTCTGATGCTTTTAGCTTGTTGAAATATATAAATGCCCCCAAAACCACCATGGCTGTTTGGGTGAATGGCCTGCTCAGAGCAGCAGCAGTATATGTGGCAAACTCCATTTATCATTCAACCTGTTTCAAAGGAATTGGACCTTTAAAAAGAAAGCCCAGCCTTCTTGGGATCTGTCATACTCTGCAGTAGCTGTGGAGCAGCTGTGAGGAAAGAAATGGTGATTTCTCTCATACCCTACTAGGCCTTGGAAGCTTTGGAGCCATGGAAGATGGACTGTATAGGGAAGAGAGTCTTCTAAGGAGTCATGCTTCCTACTCTTAATGCCTCCCATCAGTTACATATGGGTCAATACATGCATGTACTTTTCCTTTCTTGAGGATCCCCTTCATCAAATGGTTCCTTCAGTATTCTTCTCCTTCCAGTAAGTCCATTTCCAGGTATTTCGGGTTCATGAGGTTACAGCATCAGCCCACGTTCACAAGGGCTATCCACTCAAGTCAAATTAATTCAAATCATTCTCTTCAGTCTGCATGGTTAAGTGCACCAAAGAAGAAAGTAAACTCCTACAAGGTATCATCGCCCACAGCTTCAATATTTCCTCAGATGTTCTCTTCCATGTCACTAGAGGCAAAGGATTTTAATCTGTGAATGATCTGCTTTTCTCAAGCTCTGTCTGAGACCTGACGGCTCTTACATTTTTCCTTCTAGTTCAAGTTGCCCCAGTGGGAAGGGAGCGTGGTTTGTAAAGTGTAATGACAAACCTTTTCTCTTCTTTACTTTCCATAAAGTGAATTAACTCTTTTCCACTGCAGTCTAAACTTTACGTGGTACAACATTTCCAAGGGTGCTTCATCAGAGTGCGAACACTTTACTTCACTAAATTGTTGGTGTCTTCTGTCTAATTCTGGACTAAAATCATGGAAGAACCATAGACAAGCACTTCAGTTTTACTCGCCATTGCCAGCATCACTTTTTTGCCTGCAATTGAGTATTTTGTTCAAAATCTGCCTGGGTGTATGCTTTGCTGGGGGGGGGGGGTCCTTGGATCTTCATGGTCCTTTTCAGTAACATTATCTGGGAGCACTAGTGAAACAAATTGAGCAGCTACTCTAGAAAGTTCACCATACTCCCAGGTCCAAACTTTCCAAGACCCCCATTATGCAAATATTGGATCTTGTCCAACTTTTATAGAAGCTTTTCCACCACCATACGTTGAGCACCAGCATCCTTTTTCAGAATTACCATAATCATCCTCTACTTCTGAAACAAGCTGCTGACCTGGTCTACTTTTTCTGCTACTTCCTTGAGCTCTACCTTCTCCACATAATTTTGCTGGATCACACAACTTTTCAACAAGGTGTTCACATCTTTTATAATCTGTGGCATTATTTCAGTAGCCTTCACTCTAATTGGGCTTTGTGTTGACCTGATGAGGTGATCTTTTGATAAGGATATGCTGGTTGAGGAGCTGGGCTAAGCTCTTCCAGTGTCACCTTGCTGGGGTAAGCACTCCTGCTTAGTTTGCTGCTTAGTGCCTCTCCTCTTTTCACCAACTGTGCTATTTTTGCAGCCTTTTTCTGCTCCAGTTTCATAGTCATATGGACCAAAGGGTTCTCACTCATAGAATTCAATCTGTGTAAGAGATTTATCTGATTTTTCTACTTGCTCATTTGGGGAGCCCCTGTGGAAGACATCTGTTATTCAGCCAGGCATTATTTGACCACCTTGGCCCAGCTGAGTTCTTGAGCCCTATGAATGGTTTCCAAACCATCAAACCCTAAAAGACCCTTTTAGGGTGTGGAAAATTCAAATAGACCTGTTGGTCATCAGTGAAAATGCAAAACTACCCCTGTTCAGTGCACCCATCTCTGGACCAGCTGTAAGAAATGTGCTTGCAATAAACTGGACGTATTCTCTTCTCTGCATTTATCCTCCCATCCATCTCGTAGCAAGAACACTTCACAAGTTTAAAGAGGGGTAATGATTCTCATAGCAGCATACTGGCCTTGGAACTAGTTCACTCTTGTCTAGATTCACAATTCTTCTCTGCGCAACCTTCAATGTTTTCCATTGCTGATAAAGCATGGTAGGGCTCCCTTTTTATATCCAAATCTCAAATCACTATCCTTGATAGTGAAAATTTGAGCAGCGTTTACTTTCTGTTCCAGCTCTACCAATGCGTGTTCAAAATATCTCACAGCAGGAAAACATACCAGGTTGGTACCTAGAACCTCGTGAGGAAAAGGTTCTCTGCTTAATGTTTAACAGATGGTTACAATAATCTTATTTGATGCCAGCCAAATACCATACTTCTCTACCTGTACCATATCTATTGACTAAGGTCACAAATGTCCTGCATCTAAATATATCCGTGTACTTCTGACCTCTGTCTCATCCACAGACTCCTAGCTTCCAGGTTCAGTCCCTTCTCCATTTATGAAAGGAGAACTTCATGTCAAGTCACCAAATCATAAGTCATCTTTACTATGAGTTTGCAATGTTATCCTTAACTTTCTCATGAAGTCGCCCATTGAGCCAATCGAAACTTCTTCACTTAAGCACATCACTTGGGTAGTGCTTTTACTAGTAGCTGTTATTTCTGCTAGAATAGGTGAACTTTAAGTTTGGGTTATCTGAGCTATATATTGAATTTCATCACTGCAAAGTACTCACTTATTGATCTGTCATTTACCTGAAATGAGGAGATGGTGCTTCCTCAGATTTTTTTTTCCCTTTACAAAAATCCATATGAGAAGACCTTTCATATTCAGAAAATTAAGAGACTAAGCTGAATCAATCTAGGCAGCTGTTTTTCCTTCATCTTAACAGAACTGGTATTCCAATAGCTAAATGAACTTCTGCAAATTGGCTAGCATCTTTTATTCGGTCTTGTTAGAAACAAACTGGTGCTTCTAAATCAGAACCACTGCATCTACTGCAGCTCTTGAAATCTGCTTCACTAGAAGCATATGCAAAACAGCCATTTTGATTATTGCATTGTGCCTTTACCTCACACTGTTGTATGGACCACTGTACAGTTGGAGACCATATTCAGTTGGGCTGTTCTGGCTGACATGTCATAGTAGCAAAATTGGAAACTCTTGCTCCACAGCGATGGGCAACATAGAGTTAAATTAAACTACCCTGATCTTGAGTTGTGTGCCTGATTCAGTGTTGCTTGGTAATGAAAAAAAAAAACATTGTTTATTACCTATGGTCAACAAGATTGATTAGGCATACAATTCCTCCCACCTCCCTGAGAATTTGCATTCCTTACTACTACTGCTACTACTACTACTACTACTACCGATCATTTGTATAGCGCTACAAGGGGTATGCGGCGCTGTACAGATATATGTAAAAGACAGTCCCTGCTCATCCGAGCTTACAGTCTAGTCAAGACAGACAACATAACACTCAAGGACAAGCATACATCTAGGGGTTATGGTAAGGAAACAGTTAGGGACTAAGTGGATCTGGATCCAAAAGTGTCCTCAAAGAGGTGAGTTTTCAGCCTGGATTTGAAAAGGGCCAAAGGTGAAGCCTGATGTACAGACTTGGGTAGTTTGCTCCAGGTATAAGGAGCAGTAAGACGAAAGGATCAAAGCTTGGCAGTAGAACAGAGGCACAGATGGAAGCAATCTGCTAGAAGAACAGAGTTCCCGAGGAGGGGTGTAGGGAGCGATAAGAGAAAAGGTAGCAAGGAGCATCAGAATGATTGCACTTATAGGTCAATAGGAGAAGTTTGAACTGGATACGGAAAGGGATAGGGAGCCAATGAAGCGACTTGAGAAGAGGGGTTATATGAGCATATCGAGGCTGGCGGAAGATTAGCTGGGCAGCTGAGTTTTGAACAGTTTGCTGCTTTCTGACACTGTTGACCACCACTTTCTCCTCAATATCTTACCCTCGCTTGATTTTAAGGGTTCTTTGCTATCCTGGTTCTCTACTTATCTTTCTCATCACACTTTCAGTGTTTGTGCTGGTGGATCCTCCTCTACTGCTATCTTGCTCTGTTGGTGTACCCCAAGGTTCTGTCTTGGGCCCACTCCTTTTCTCTCTCTCTATACGCAGTCTCTTGGTGCACTCATCTCCTATGGTTTTCAGTATCATCTTTACGCTGATGACTCTGATCTACCTCTCTGCACCTGAAATCTCTGGCAATCCAGGCCTAGATCTCTGCCTGCCTATCTGACATTGTTGCCTGGATGTCTCACTGTCATTTGAAATTGAACATGACCAAACCGAGCTGCTTATTTTTCCCCCTAAACCCATCTCCCCCTTTCCTCCTTTCTCAGTATCTGTGAATAACGCTCTACTACTCCCCATTTCCTTGGCTTGCAGCCTTGGGATGGTTTTTGACTCATCCCTTTCTACTCCACACACATATAACTGTTAGCTATACCCTGTTGTTTCTTTCTCTGTAATATCAGTAACATTCGTCCCTTCCTTTCTGAAAACATTACTAAGACACTTATCCATTATTTAGTTACCTCCTGTCTAGACTATTGCAACCTACTCCTTGCTGGTCTCTGTGAATCACTCCCCATAAATCTGTTCATTCTTTTTTGAGCTATGGAAGCGAAGCCAATGAGACTGCTGCACATGGGAAAGGCATTACATTCTCAGACCTGTGCACTAAGTTCTGAGCTCTAGGAAAACATTTGTTTTCCCTAGTATTATTGGATGATGTCACCCACTTATGTGTCTGATCAATGGGGCCAGCCCAAGGGTTTCTGCCGCCCCAGGCAGAAATGCCACTGCCCCCCCCCCCCCCTCCACCAATCACGTCTTGGGAGGGAAGCGGGCAGCAGCAGTATTTTAAAAGTGGTGACTTTGTGCCACTGCTTTGTTGCCCACTGCAGACTATGTGCTTCACCACACATGGCTTGTCACTTCTGACCCTCCCCCCCTCCCCCGACAGTAACGGAGGGGGATCAGAGGCGACAGGCCATGTATACCGAAGCACATGGCCTGCCACAGGCATCAAAGGGCAGCACAAAGCTGCCCATATGGGTCAGCCACCCTAGGCAACTGCTTAATGGGCCTGCTGGCCCTGCTGGTCAATCTTCTGTCTATGGAAAATGCCCGTTAGAGGAGAAAAAACATATAGTAGTAGTCCAATAAAACCTTTGACATCAAGCAAAGAATTGTTTTCTTCAGAATCTGAAACTGCTAGTGTTCATTTTCAGCTCTTCAAAATTGTGCTAAATTTCAAATGTATTTCAAGAACACGTGTGGTTTTCAATTAGTTTGGCTGTGTAATGTCATAGTGGGTCCAGGAACTCATACAATGGTTTGCCCACCAGTAACTGCTGAGATTTTTGAGGATATGAGTCTGTTTTTTAAAATTATTCTTATAATAATCTAATTTTGGTACAGATCAAACCAGATGCAACGTGTGGATCTTGGATGGGGACCTGTATCACAAAGGTCTCCTTAAATTTGCTATGGATGCCAGTACAGTAAAGGACACATTGATTATGCTGGTTGTAGACATGTCTCGACCGTGGACTGCACTGGATTCTTTACAAAAATGGACAAGCGTTCTTAGAGAGCACATAGATAAATTAAAAATTTCTCCAGAAGAAGTTAAAGCAATGGAACAACAAAGTGAGTATATATTAAACTAAATTTTCATTCATAATGTAATGTCTTTGAGCTAATTCTGAAACTATTTTACCATTCTGATACAGAAATATTGGTCATATAGTCAGGTCCAGCCCTAGAGTTGGTTCAGGATATTGGTGCCCTAGGCAAACTTTAAGTTTTGCATCCTGGCATCCCCCCCCCCCCCCAGCTGTCAAAATATATTGTTTAGCCTTGAATACCCTGCTTCTTGACGCTTCCCTAGGCAACTACCCAGTTTGCCTAATGATTGGGTCAGCCCTGCATATGGTGGTTGTATTGCTTGAATGTATGAAATTCAGTAAAGAACTCAACTCTACTTGCAACACCTTTCTATTTGGGTCATTATTCTTTGGTGGGGAAAATCTATTAAGAGTTTTCCTGAGAGATGTCTTAAGTAACTATTTTTGTCTCTTGTTGCCTTAGAAATGTTTCTTTCAGGTTTATGGAACATAAGAAATTGCTCCAGTGAATAAGCAGGAAGTCAGTCCTCACATATGGATGACATCAGCGCTGATGGAGCCCACGCGGAAGCATCTCCCCAGCTTTCAAAGAAAGCCTTTGGGAGATGCACCATGCATGCGTGGTCCCCTTCCCGCCCAAGGGTGCCATCTTGCCTCAGTCTCCTTTTTTCTGCAGAGCCCTCCGGACATCTGTCCAGTTTCCCCCAGAAAAAGTGTTTTGGTTTTTTTTTTTGTATATTTCTGTCCTGTTTGTGTACCGGTTCCTTCCTACCCCCGAGCCAGCTTGCCTCAGCTTCACTTCTCGGGTTCATTCCTTGTTTTTTCCCCCTTTTTATCTTGAGGTTGTCCCTTGACCGGTGTTCCTCCCCTTTTTTGGCCGAAGGCCTTTGACCCCCTTTTTCCGATGGCCTCCAATGGCTTAAAGAAGTACAATCTGTGCAGCAAAATGATGTCCTTCAGCCCATTTCCAGTCCAAGCTCCCCCACACTGTCCATTTCCAGTCCGAGCCCCCCCCCATCAGCTCATTTCCAGTCCTAGCCACCCCCCCTCCCCCCACTCAGCCCATTTCCATTCCTAGCCTCCCCCCTCATGACTGCTGCCTCCAGTGCCTTGGCCCAGAGCACAACTCGGACTGCAAATTTTTCAGAACCATGACCTCAAAGGCCTAAGGATCTGTCTGTGCCGAAGTCCACGCTCCAGGGCCCTCTCCGGTACATTGCTGCCCGCAAAGCCCGAGCCTCATAGGAGTCCTGTGGCCACGGTTCCTCCGAGAGGAAATCCCCAGAGGTGGAATGCACAAAGGCAAAACCCTTGAAGACCGCCTCGGAGGATGGATCCAGGAAGAAGGGGAAATTCCACTCCAGGCCCTGCAGTCCCTGGCGTGAATTTGAGGAGTCAGAGCAGGAGCGGCCTCGGAAGCTGCCCTGCAAGAAGTCGTTGGCACCCACCAACTGGCCTCAGATGCCAGAGGCCATCCTCATCGAGGACACCCTAGACCAGGGGTTCTCAACCCTGTCCTCAGGACCCACCTAGCCAGTCGGGTTTTCAGGATAACCACAATGAATATGTATGAGGGAGATTTGCATACACTGCCTCCATTATATGCATATCTCTCCCATGCATATTCATTGTGGTTATCCTGAAAACCCGACTGGCTAGGTGGGTCCCGAGGACTGGGTTGAGAACCCCTGCCCTAGACAGTACAGACCCCAGGCCCAAAATCCTTGGTGCCTGCGTCAAAGGCTGCAGAGCCAACTGGCATGGTGACAGGATGATGGCCTTAGAGAGCAGTATCTCTGCCCTCATGGCCATGCAGCAGGCGTTTATATAGGGTTCATCTGGTTTATCCACCCCGATGACAGGATCTCGACAGGGGGTTTCCTGGATGTCGAGCCAATTCTTGAACACCACCTGCCTCGAGAGATTCAACGGCTCCGGACAAGGTCCCAATCCTATTCCTTGGAACACTGGTCTTCGCTGGCGAGCGCCCGCAGCTCAGACCATAGATCCTCAGGGGGTTGCAGACAGCTTGGCACAGACCTAGACTGTGGTGATCATGAAGCCTTGGACTCATACTCTGACTTTGAGCCCGGATGGGAGACTGAGAACAAGGAGTCCCCGGACACTCGGTGACACAGAGATGTGCCTTTAGACCAGTCTCCTCCAATGTCCGGACGCTATTTGCCACCCGAGGATGTCTCCTTCCTCAACTTTATACGGGACATGGCAGATGCAGAGGAAGACCCACGCACGGAGGAACTGGAGATACTCCAGTACAAGGCTCCCTTTCCCCTACCCCCCCCCCCCCTAAGGAAACCCTTACAGTACCGGTGCCTCCGATCCTCAAGCGCCGCCTCCTTCAGATGTGGGAAACACCGGCATCAGTACCCATTGTCATCAGGCAACTTGATTCCATGTACCGAGTGCACCAAAGCTCTGGGTTCCAGAAGACACAACTTCCCCACAACTCTGTTCTTTGAGTCAACCATGTGCAGGTTCAAGAGTCAAGACTCATTCCTCTGTGTCACCTGGCAGGGAGACCCGAACCCTTGACACCCTTGGCCAAAAGGCCTTTCAGGGCTTGATGCTGACTTCCCAGATCCAGTCCTAGCAGCTATATCTGCATGTACCTTAAGGAGCTGTCGAGGGATCTTGGTGTATTCTCAGCAGGTCTACACTGGGAACCTCTGCAGAGATTTAAGTCTCTGGCCTTGGTGGTCAAAGAGTGCTTGAAGTTCTTGTCTTGAGCAGCCTATGATGGCTTTGAGTCTAAGGCCAGGGTGGCCGCCACAGGCATCGGGGCATGACGCGAAGCATGGCTATAGTCATCTGATCTAGAACAATGGGTTCAGGACAAATTTATTGATGTCCCCTGCATCGGAGAGAAACTCTTTGAAAACCCATGGCAGACAAAGCTGCAGAGATAGACAGAGTTCCTAATGAGAACCAGATTCATAGACCTCTATGCAGCCCCATAAGAAGACCCCGGGGAAGAAGCCCTTCTTCCCGAGGAAGAAAGGAGGGTTTGGCAATACCTCGCAATTTCAGGCTTTCTCAGCCCCTCAGCAAGGCAACAACATACATGGACAAGGGCATGGCCCCTATAAACAAAAGACCCCGAAGTCCCAGGTGCCGGCCCAGCCTGGGGGGAGCTTTTGTCTGCCTGGGCATGTCCACCTCTCCCCCAGAAGGTCCCCTGCAGCCCACAGGGGGTGTCCAGCCCTATTTGCCTATAGGAGAGCATTTTTTGTTTTATGGACCATGAGATGATCCAATGGTTGCAGAGCAGAGATGGCGTCCATCTTTCTAAGAAGGGGCGACATGTCTTCAGTAGCAGATTGGCTAACCTACTGAAGAGAGCTTTAAACTAGATTTGTTGAGGATGAGTGAAGAAAGCCCCCAGGTAAGTGAAAAATTAAATACCTTTACAGAAATAGGTAAGAGGGGCAATACCTGGAAATCAGTGTCTATAAATGCCCACTACATGGGAAATAAGATCCCAGATGTTGAGGCTTTAATGGGAGAAACTGACTTGGATTTAGTGGCAGTTACAGAGACATAGTTCACGGACATCCATGACTGGGATATAACTATACCAGCAAGGACAGGGGTAGGGAGAAGGGGTGGCACTATATGCAAAAATATTAAAGCTATGGAAATACAGGGTTAAAAGGGAGAGAGGAGGCAGTGTGGGTTAAACTAGAAAGAGGGAAAGAAATCCATTTGCATTGGTGAGCTATACAGACCCCCTCACAGGGAGAAGATGTGAACAGAGATTTAATAGAAGACATACGCAGCATTGCCAAGAAAGGGGAAGTGCTACTTATAAGGGATTTCAATATGCTGGATGTTGATTGGCACATCTCTACTGCAGTCTAATCCAGAAGCAAGGAGATCCTGGATTCTTTACAGCAGTGGTTCTCAACCTTTTTTGTGCCATGACCCCTTTTACCATTGGTCAACTTGTGGTGACCCCCAATGATAAAATCAAATACGTCTCTCTTCCTTTACCGTTAACGCATTGTCACTGTAATTGTTTGTTGAATTATTAATATATTATAGGCCTTTGCAATATGTTTTTATTTATAAAATTTACTTATTTAAACCACAATAATTAATCACAACAAGTAACAATATTTGATCTCAAAATTATGATTTTGTAGTCAACGGTTTTAGTGTGCTTTATTCAAAAAGACTGACGAAGGACAAAAATGTTAGCATTGTCAAACCTAAAAAGCAGGCATAGGCTATCAGTGCGAAGGTTGTGCTTGCTTCCTTCTCGCCAGATGTGAAATTCTTGGCTCAGTCTTTGCGAGAGCACAACGAAGATCATCTTCTGCAGCAAGTCTATTTCGGTATTTACTCTTGATAAGTAACAAGCTTGAGAAGCCGGTTTCACACAGATATGTTGTTGGAAACGGAAGAAGTAGACGCAACACAATCTCAGACAGTCCTGGATACAAATGAAAATACTTGATCCAGAATTTAATTACTGACATTGAAGAAAAATCATTTTTCGCTGCATCGCTGGTAATGAGTTCAATGAACTCTTCTTGTGCAATCTCAGGAACATCCTCAACTTTAACTGTGAATGGACTTCTGGCAAGTGCAAATGGTGTGCCAGGTAAATTTGGAAAATATGCTGAAATTTCTTCTTCCAGCATCTCTAAGTGCTGTTTGACAGAAATTGAACTTGACACAAGAAATGGAATTATAATCTCGTTTTCTTCAAAGAAAGTGGATAAGTTGAGCAACATGTACGTTCTATTTTCAGCTAACTTTTTCTACCAAAGCTGAAGTTTCATTTGAAACGCTTGGATCTTTTCGGACAAATCTAGACATGTTGCATTTGGTACTTGCAGTGATAAATTTAATTTGTTCAATATTGCAAATATGTGAACCAAGTAAGCAATTTTCAGCAGCTGCTTTTTGTTACTGAAAAGTGCTTCAAATTGTGGTTTTGCTTTTTGCTTAAGCATTTTTAGTTCATCGCGAAGATCAGACGCGCTTTAAAACCTTTCCTTTTGATAACCATCTCACCTCAGTGTGTAGTAAAAGAACATTATTGGATGCATCCAAATCATTACAAAGTTTCGTAATCAGTCGAGTGTTTAAAGCACTTGCTTTTATGAAATTAACGGCACTTACTACATTTATCATAGCTTCTTGCAGCTCTTGTGGCAGCGTCTTCGTTGCTAAAACTTGTCTATGAATCATACAGTGAGTTCCGAAGGCTTTCGGTGACTCATTGAACACCAAACGTTGAAATCCCGACTGACATCCTAGCATAGCTGGAGCTCCATCTGTGCAAACACCACAAACATTGTCGATGGGGATATCGTGTTTTTGCAGAAATGAACAAAATATTTCAAACACATGATGAGCAGTTATTGTTTCAAGTGGCTTGCAAAAAAGGAACTCATCTTTAAACTCACCATCATTAATATATCTCATGTAAACCAGTAACTGAGAATAGTTTGAAACATCTGTGGATTCATCAAGCTGGATGCTAAATAGTCCAAGTGGAGCAGATTTAATTTCCTGGATTACTTGGTCAAGGATATCAGCAGAGACATCTTCTATTCGTCTACCAATGGTGTCGTTAGACAAGGAAATTGGACTAAATTTCCGTACAAATTCATCTCCAAGCATGACTCTAACAATATCTTTTGTTGCTGGTAACAGCAATTCCTTGGCAATGGTGTGAGCTTTCTTGGCTTTGGCAGTTCTGAGAGCCACCATATATGAAGCTTCAACAGCAGCTATGTTTTGCTGGTGGAGCTTTCCGCCAATATCAAGTCTGCTTTTCTTGATTCCATCAGCTTTGTTCTTAAAATACTGAATATCCTTGCCTACAAAGATGGGATGCTTACTGTCAAAATGCCGTTTCAGTTTGTTTGGCTTCATGGATTCCGCTGATAAAACTTCATTACAAATAACGCATTTTTATTTATTTATTTTATTTATTTATTTACATTTCTTATATACCGCGCTATTAAAATCAGTGCGGTGCACAATGAACAGAAACAATACTACAATGTTTAAAGTCACATTGAGTTTACAGTAAACAGGGAGTAAACTTGGGGAGAACCGGGGAAACTAATTACATGTCATTTTAAGAAACTAAAACGTATTTACAATTGGACAAAGGTTGGAGGTGCCGTTCTAACTCTAGCTAGCTGATTATCCATTCTCTTTTCGGGTCAGAGTGGTGGGGCAGCTAGGGAGGGGAGTCAGGTTGCCCATCGTAATCTTTCCTGCATTTGTTTCTGGATAGGATTTTAGAAACAGGTAGTGTTTAAGTGCTTTTCTGAATGGGGCAAGGCTCGTGAATGCTCTAATATCAGGAGGGAGGGTGTTCCAGGCTATGGGTGCATAAATTGAAAAGGCCCTACTGGAAGTTGCTTTCGTGCATTTTGACATTATCCTGGGGGTCTCCAATGCGTTCAACATTGCAGATCTTCTACTTCTGTTGTCAGGTAAGATGCGGATCAGCTTACTGATGGGTGTATGGGGCTGGTTCTTCAGTGCTTTGAATGTTAGAACTAGGGCTTTGTAATGGATTCGGGCCTGTAGTGGTAGCCAGTGGAGTTCCTTCATTACTGGTGTTATGTGGTCTGACCTTGATATACCTATGAGTACTCTAGCGGCTGAATTCATGGTAAGCCAGAGCAGGCTTAGAGTGGACTGTGGGAGACCATGGAGGATGATATTAGCGAAGTCCAGGTGAGGTATCACTAGGGCTTGGAAAATCGTCCGGTAGTCAGCAAAGTCAAGCAAAGGTCGAAGATGGCGTAATGTTTGTATTTTGTGGTAAAAACTGCTTTTGTGACGTTTTTCACATGAGTTATCATATCGAGCCGCTGATCCAGCGTGATGCCTAGGTAACGGATTGTGGCTTTGCTTTTGAGCTCGGCATTGTTGACTTGTAGTGAGGGAGGTGGAATAAACTTCTGGTTCCTCGTAACGAAGAGGACATCTGTTTTGCTGTGGTTAATTCGCAGATTTTGTGTGAGAAGCCAGTCTGCAACTACATCAAAGCATCTTATGATAGGGGAGAAATCCGGTTGGTCAATCTTGAATGGTATGTATAACAGGATGTTGTCTGCATATGCAAGGCATTGAACGTTTAGAGAACGTATCAAGGTGCAGATGGGCTGCATATAGATGTTAAACAGTAGTGCAGACAAGGAAGATCCTTGGGGTACCCCCTGCTTCTGTAGGAATGGTTCAGATGTTGTAGTACCTGTCTTAACTTGTTGCCATCTGTTAATCAGGTATGATTTGCACCATTCTAGAGCGGTGCCTTGTATACCCTTTTCTTGGAGGCGTTGCAGTAGTATCTCATGGTTCACAGAGTCAAAAGCGGCTGCAATGTTGTCTGTCTTCAACAAAGGCTAACACACCTTGTTAATGAAGACGTGCATTTATTTATAATACAAAGCAGGGATAACTTGAATTTCACTTATTTAACTTCTTAATTCGTACTTATTTAGAAAGGCAAGTAATTCATATATCTACCTATGATTAGTTAAAAAGATATCTGGAAAACTATTAGAATAAAAGCACTTAATTACAGAATAGATAACTAGAAAGATAATTACAGAAGAAGAATATACTTCACCGAAAGACTACTTCATCTCCTGTCACACTTCGATTGAATGGATCCCTGATTCAACCAGACAAGAGAGACTTCTCAATCGGGAGTTTCTCTAGGCAATGCGTCCATTCCTAGATGAATCCATTTCTCTCTCTCTAGCTGAAAACAGGTACCCATTTTATCCAGTTGCAAGAACAATCCAGTTATTTCCTATCATGTGACACATACGTAGTATAGAGTCAGTTATCCATTAAGCACATCCAAGACACTGGCCAGGTGCTTGAAAATGCTCAAGGGAACCCCCCCCCCCCTGGTCTACATTACAATTGATGAATTCTTAGGAGAAATGTTTCCAAGGCAAGGTGAATTGTCCTGTTTTGTCCTGTTAATGGGTTTCAATTTGTCTGCTAGTAGAAAGGCTCCTAGGTGAAGTGTTCTTTTGTTCTCTGTAATGGGTCTCCATTTGCTTGCTAGGAGAAGGTCTCCTCCCTGATCTTTCCAGTATCTGTAGTTATGTAAATTGTTTCAACAGTTTCAAGTGCCCCTATTTACAGTTGAGGCATATTCACTGCTGAGACATATTCACTAGTGGCATAATCAATAGTCAAAATTCATCTGTACCACAAATGTCCATGAAGATGAGAACGAATCCTTGGTGTATGTTGTCAAGACCTGTGACTAACCCATTGAAGAGGGTCGTAAGGATGGTATTGACACGATGTGCTTCCCTGAAGCCATGTTGGGATGGATCCAGAGGTGCTTCAGTGTCGATATGCTGTTGGATCTGACGTTGGACTATCTTCTCAATGATTTTAGCGAGCAGGGGGATGCTCGAAATCGGTCTATAGGATTTGACTTTGGACGGGTCAAGTCTGCTGTTTTTTAGTAGCGGCCTGATTGAAGTGTGTTTAAGGCTCTGTGGGAAAGATCCTGTTGATAGGGATTGATTCAGTATATTGCTCAGGGTGTGACTTAATTCATAGCGTAGCTCTTTTATCCAACTGGCGGGACAGGGATCGTTGGGTGCTGTGGTGAGGTTGATAGAGGCGATAGTGTCCTCGATTTCTTTGCTGGATATTTCACAGAATTTGAGTAGTGGGGTTGGCTGTGGCACATTGTGAATGGTGGTATGGATTAAGTTGGTTGAGTTCATGCTGGTCTGGATTGTTTTTGATTGCAGGTAATCTGAGTAATCCTGGGGTTGGAGCATGGGTGGTTGTGCTGAGGCTGGGTCGCCTGTTAAGGATTTTACAATGCTGAACAGGTCATGCGGTTTATTTAATGAGCGCTTTAGAATGTCAGTGTGGTATTGTCTCCTTTTCTCCATTATTTTCTCTCTGTCTATTACCAGGTATGAGTTGTAAGCGCAATGTGACTCGACGGATTGGAGTCTGCGCCACTGCCTCTTGAGCTTGCGTAGGTGTAGGAGTGATGCTCGTAGGTCTTTTGAGTACCATAGAACGTGTTCACGTTTCCTTTTCTCATTGTTGGCAGGAGGGAGGCAGGCTGCAGTTCTGAGGCTGTTATTCCAGTTAGCTATCATCTCGTCTGGATCAAGGGTTGTGCTGGTAAGAAGTGGGAGGATCTTCTCCAGGGCTTCATCTCTAACGAATGGTCGAAAGCGTGTTGTTGGAGCTCTAGATGAGGGGGCATCGGTTCTGTTGCTGTTCTTGATGCAGCAGCTAGTAGGTATGTGAAATCGGAGCAGGTTATGGTCAGACTAAGGTACAGGGGTTATGGATATCGGTAGGTGTTGGGTAGTGTCAACCTCGGACGTGGGGGCGAAGATCAGGTCTAGCTTATTCCCCAATATATGTGTGGGAGAGTCGATAATTTGTTTGTAGCCTAACTCATCTAGTGCTTCAAGGAGGGCTGTTGCTTGTGTGTCTTGTGAGGAGAGCAGGTTGAAGTCTCCAATTTGAGGATCGTAGGTTGTTTGAGTTGCAGGCGAGGTCGATTATTGTTGGTAGGTCATCAGGTGATGAAGTTGGTGCTCGATAGAGTAAATTGAGTGTGAAATACTCATTTGATATCGTGATCGTGTCTAGTTGAGTTGTGGAGATGGTATTATTTAGTTTGAATTGTAGTTTTGTTTTAGCAAGTATGAGGGTTCCTCCTCCCTTCTGGTTGGCCCTGTGGCAGGCAAAGGGTGAGAAACCAGGTGGTGTCATCTGAGTACGTTGTCGCAATCGGATAGCCATGTTTCAGTGATCAGTAGGATATCAAGGTCATGGAGTGTTATCAGGTCGGTGACTACTGGCCATTTTGCGCGTATTGACCTGGCATTTATGAGTGCGCATTTTAGGGGCTGATGGTGCTTGTGTTTGTAGGGTTGGTTTTTCTTGATGTTCTGTAGGGGGGATATGTAGTAAGTGTGGATGAAATGTATTATTGGTGTTAGCTGTGGTGTGACGAGGGTTTTCTGACCATCTCCTTCCATTACTGTGGAGGATCGGGATATAATTAGTGCATGGGTTAAAGGCATGTGATATGCCGGGAAGCCATGATGTGAGGATGATAACAGTTAATGGTATGATTACGCACATCTTAGGGGTATTCCTGTGGTGATTGGCTGGTTGAGTAAGACTTAGCATGAGTGTGGGTGTGTGGATCGTAGGACTTAATGGTTTGGTGGGGCGGGGATAATCTAACAGTTGAGGATAAACAAACAATTAAGCAATTAAGGTTAAGCAGACAGATAATCAGATAAGCTTAAAGATAACAGGGTCCCTGAGCGTCTTGGAAGGTCAAATTCAAGACTAGTGAGTTCATAGAAGCTTTAAGAGAATATAAACGCAGGGTTGCAGAAGACAATATGGTAGTGGCTCAGTGACCGCTTAGTTACTTTGTTACGGGAAGGACAGTTCTCTTTGCACAATGGTTACCTCGTGCTACGGTGATACTCTCTTCGCTTCAGAAGACTTCAAGTGGCGGGGTGGTGGAGAAGTCCTGTTTGGGGTGCATGGTTAGGAGTGTTGCTGCTTCCGAGATGAACTTGGTCTTGTTTGTCCTGTAAGGCTTCCGTCAAGGGGCCTCCGCCTAAGGGCCACGCCAAAGGGCCCTCTGGCGAGGCCCTCAGGCGCGGGCCCGCCCGTTCAGCGCGGCTTTAAATTCCGTGTCAGGCCGCCCTGATTGGGCAGCTCGTGCTGTGTGGGTGGTCCTGTTGCTTCGGCGTGCTCGATCCTCGCGCCGGAGGAGAGCAGAGTAACGCTGGAGTGCTGGGGAGGCAGAGAGCATTGTGGTTTCTCAATCCCTGCTGAAAATATGGAGGTGAAACCATACCTTAAAAAGTCATCACAATATTTTCTTTTCTTGGTATTCTTCTCTCTGTCATTCATTTTCAATGGAGTCGCTGTTATATAATATTACACACAAGGCGAAGGCAGATGAGGTCACCGGTGCTAACTTATGCATTTCGGCTGTATAAATAAATAAATAAATAGAAATACATAATGTGCTGTGCTGCTTTTGAACTCTTCTACTTCCATGCCTCCAGTTCCTGCTTTTGCTACCAGTTGTTTTTCTCAGCCTGCAATAGCCTCCTCACACTTCATCCCATTCCTCTTACATTTCTACCCTTTCTCAGCAACCCTATTCAGCCCTACCAAGAAACCCACTTATTCCACTGACTTTCTCCCAGACTCTGTGCAGAAAATCAGCCCACCCTTCCTGTGACCATTAGCATTTTTATTATTCATGACCCCTGGATAGGACCCAAAGCACACCAAATCAACCAATTCTCCATTGACTGTTGTGCTTCCCCACTCCCAAAACCAAACCACCAGAAACAAAAGGATGCATGCACAGCCACTCTAGTAAACGTATGTAGTCGCACACCGGCCTTTCTTGCATACAGTCATATAAACAGACAAACAGAAATGCCCTCCCCAGTAGAAGTTCCCACCGAAAAACCCAGCATGTTTTTAATAGGAGGTGTATGGTAAGAGCAGATCACCTCCACAAGGCCCGATCCGGCCCACTGCACCCCAGCAACATAAAAAGCAGCGCCGGAAGGTGGGCCTGTGCCTGAGAGCCTCGCTAGAGGGCCCTTTGGTGTGGTACTTGGATGCAGGCCAAACAGCGGGGCGATCCAGGAGCACCACTGATTGAGGGCATCCAGCAAAGACCAACAGAACTATCCATCCATACCAACAGACCTCCATAAAAACGAATTGTAAGCTCTGATGAGCAGGGACTGTCTCTTATGTCTGTGCAGTGCTACATACGTCTTGTAGCACTATACAAATGCTCAGAAGTAGTAGTAAGTCTCTGTTAATTAGGCCGACTTGTACCAATGACAAACAGCATATAGTTACCGTCGCACATATCACCTTCTTTTCAAAAGGAAATACAAAATATCATCCAGCATACAGACACAATTACAGTACTCTACCAAAGTATAATATTCAACACAATGAAAACGGAAACCAGGCTGCTGAAAATACAAATGCAGAAGGAAAATATAGTATTTCTATCCATATGAGCCTGGCTGGGGGACCTTGCACTTTGAGCTGTACAGCTGAGCTATGTTTTATTCCACTGAGGCACACTTTCCCCTCCGATGTTAACACTTACTGTCTCCTTCTGCCTCCTGCACCTCTGTCGCGTTCCTCTTAGACCTCTGCCACGTGGCTGCACGTCCTGGACCCGCACAGCCCTTGCTCAGTCGCTTCGGCGGGCTACCTCTGCTGTCCGGTGTTTTGTGCTCCCGCCTCCTTTGCTCACTCCACTGCCAGCTCGCACCGGAGCTTCCGTCCTGTTCCGCCCGCCTCCACTTATCCTCCGCCGCTCCGTTCTAAGTCCGGGCCCGATCCAACACCTCGCTCCACTATCGGGTGTCGGCGTGATCTTCATTTATAAAAGCCAAGCGGATGCTGAGCCTTCCCGCCTCTGAGGAGCCAATGCGGATGTGTCCCGCCCCTAAAGGAAGTTAATGTAACTTCCTTTGGGGGCGGGACGCATGTGCACAGGCTCCTTCACAGAGACGGAAGGCTCTGCACCGGCTTGGCTTTTTTAAACTGAAGATCTCTCAAAAAGTCGTCACCGCCGCTGCTGCGGCGACCCCCGGTAAATCCCAAGGCGACCCCCACGGGGGTCACAACCCACAGGTTGAGAACCGCTGCTTTACAGGAAGAAGTATTCAGGCAACTGGTAACAGAACCCATAAGTGAAGGGGCCATACTGGACTTTTTGCTTACCAATGGGGAACGTGATTCTGATGTTAGTGGGAGATCATCTTGCATCCAGTGATCACCAGATGGTGTGGTTCAGTATTAGGACTAGGGCTGATAAAATCCATTCAAAAGCGAGGGCCTTAGGCTTTAGGAAAACTAACTTTGCCAAGATGGGCCAATACCTCAAGGGGTCATTAGCGGGATGGGAATAGCTGTAGGATGTAGAAAAACGGTGGGAAAAACTGAAAGGGGATATTTTAAGGGCAACCAACCTTTTTGTTAAAAAGGTAAATAAAGGTAAAAGGAAAAGGAGGCTGTTATGGTTCTCAAGAGATAGCTGAAAATGTGAAGAAAGAGGGAGGCCTTCATGAAATAGAAGAGATCACAGAGAGAGGCAGACAGGCATCTATATTTGGTAAAACTTAGAGAGGTTGGCAAAGTAGTCAAGAAAGCAAAGATACAAAAAGAAGAAATAGCCAATGCAATAAAATGCAGAGAAGACATTTTTCAAATATGTTAGTGAGAAGAAGGGGGGCAAAAGTGGTATTGTCAGACTCAAGGGTGAAGGGGAGGAATATGTAGAAGCTGATGAGGATAAAGCAGAATTGTTTAACAAATATTTCTGTTCTGTGTTTGCAGATGAAGGGCCAGCAGCAGAACATCTGACAACACCCACAAACAGGAACAAAAACGAGGGGCATCTCAAACGATTTTCAGAAGACTGTGTTTTTGAGGAACTAGTTAAACAAAGTGATGGGACCAGATGAAATGCATCCAAGAATATTGAAGGAACTTGGGGATATTCTAGCAGCTCCACTGACTGACCTTTCAATGCCTCTTTGGAGTTCAGGGTGATGCCAGAGGACTGGAGAAAGGCACATGTGGTCCTTTTACACAAAAGCGGAAGTAATGATGTGGTTGAAAACTACAGACTAAGTTAGTTTAACCTCGGTGGTGAGTAAAATTATTGGAAACGCTGCTGAAAGAGAACATAGTCAGGTTTCTGGAAGCCAACAGATTACCGGATCCGAGGCAGCATGGATTCACCAGGGGTGGCCTTGTCAGACAAATCTGATTTATTTGACTGGATGACCGGGGAGTTGGCCAGAGGGAGAGCCCTAAATGTGGTTTATTTAGATTTCAGTAAAGCATTTGACCCTGTTCCACACAGGTAATTTATAAATAGAGTCCCCTAGGGATAGACCCTAAAGTTACTGCTTGGGTTAGAAATTGGTTGAGTGGGAGGCGACAAGGATATAGGTAAACGGAACTCACTCTGAGGAGAAGGAGGTTACCAGTGGAGTGCCGCAGGGATCTGTCCTTGGTCAGAATTCTTTTTAACATCTTTGTTAGTGATATTGCAGAATGGCTGTCGGGTAAGGTTTGTCTCTTTGCGGATAATACCAAAATCTGCAACACCCAGGAAGGTGTAGATAACATGAGGGGGAATCTATCTAAGCCTGAAGAATGATTTAGAATTTGGCAGCTGAGATTTAATGCTAAAAAATGTAGGGTCATGCATTTGGGCTGCAACAATCCAAGGGAGCAATACAGTAATAGGGGGTGATGTACTTCTGTCCTCAAAAGAAGACTGGGACCTATGTATGTTTGTGTCTGACTATCTTAAAGTAGCTAAACAGATAGAAAAGGCGATGGCGAAAGCTAGAAGGATGCTTGGGTGCATAGGGAGAGGAATGGCTAGCAGAAGAAAGGAGGTGATAGTGCCTTTGTATAAGCCTTTAGTGCGACCTCATTTGAAGTATTATGTGCAATTCTGGAGACAGCACCTTCAAAAGGATATAAACAGGTTGGAATTGGTGCAGAGGGTTGCTACTAAAATGGTTAGTGGTCTTCGTTATAAAGCATATGAGGACAGTCTTAAAGACCTTAATATGTATACTTTAGAGGAAAACAAACAAAACCAACAAAGTATCTGTAGAAGCCACGGAAACAAAGGGAACAGATACAAGGACTGGCAGTAATTCAGGTAAAAACCCTTTTTATTGATGACCCCTACGCGTTTTTCGGCCAAAGGCCTTCCTCGGGGGGTGACGTGAGAGGGCAAACCTCAAAAATATAACAAATCAATAAACATAAAAATACAAACATATCCATTAGAACATATAAATAATATCATCAAGTGATCAATAAATAAATATATAAAACAATAAAAATTAAACATACAAAATGTATCAACTACCTATATATGAATTAATAATAATGATACAAATACTGATATGTTAAAAACAATTGACTATAAAAATTATAAATAGAAAATGTGATAACAATAAGTATGAACTATAAATTACTAATATGTATAAAAAATTATAATAAGATAAACCTAAAACAAAACAGAGATGAGGAGGATATACTGGAACAAAAATGATTTTTTTAAAAAATCAATTGATGAATAAAACAAAAGATAAAAACATATATAAATATATAAATACCAATACCTTCAAACAAATCTTTCATGTAAATAGAGACAAACACCACTGAAATGAAAAAGAATATCATCCACTAAATTGACATGTAAATGTATACATATGAATATAAAAATGATGAAATTGATAAACTTTTCTTTTCTAATCCATGGGAAAACAACCACAGGATAAAATCTGTATTTAAAAGGAAGATTGGACCTATCAAAATCATAAATTTTGCTACTGTAGAATATATGTATCAAACCTAAAACGAGAGAGCAAAGAGGAGCTCTGGGCAAACGAACCATCAAAATGTAAGACCCTGGTTAAAATATCTTGGAGAGCCTCTTTAAAAAATATATATGTATGTGTACTAAAAAACAGACTAAGACCCATGTTCCATACTTGTGGAATAAGATATTGCTATTTCCATGTAGAGAATGTCAACCAACTAAATGTGAAATTCATCTTACCCATACGGCATGAAAGTAACTAGAAATGCCGTCAGAGAACAGACCTTATTATAGATATTTCAAACGGACTATTAAATACTGCATCAAAGGTGCATCTACTAGTGGTGAAAATTAAAATACAATTACAAAAAAATCTATATGTATGTAAAATAGTGAAATGACAATGTGGACGATGTATGTTTACTTTTGAAAAACATTTCGTTAAGATCTCTTGTTTTTGAAAGACCACATGTCATACTCATAATGTGGATAGAAAGCACTACCACTACTTTCACATGAAAGAAAGCACGGCCAGCATACCATGAAAGAAAAACAGACAAAGACAAAGTTGACACACTAATTCATGTAGGCCGAGAGCAGGATATTTAACTCCAAAAGAAGCAGATTTTTTAACAGTAAGCCATCCTGTAATGCCGACAATATGTCTTACCAAAAATTCATAAATCTTTAGGGAATCCACCGGGTAGACCCATTATATCGGCTATTGGCTCTCTTTTTGATCCTGCGTCTAAATTTTTAGATGTTTTTCTCCCTCCCTTTGTGGAACTTGCTCCATCATATGTTCGTGACTCATCCCATATGTTACAATTTTTGAAGTCTTATCAAGGAACGCATACTGGAATTTTATTAGTTACCTTGGATATAAAATCATTATATACTAATATACCTCAAGAGGCAGCCCTTATAGTTTTAGAAAGTGTTCTTATAACAAGATCTAGACCTGTTAGAGCATCCACTTGTTTTTTTATGCAATTGGCCAGCCTAATTCTTTGCAACAATTTCTTCTGTTTTCAAGAATTATATTATCACCAAGTTAGAGGAGTAGCATGGGATCCTCTGTAGCACCGGACGTTGCTAATCTTTGTTACAAATTTTGAAAAAGTCTTTTTCTTCACACCCATTTCAGAAGCAGGTATTTTTATGGAGACGCTATATAGATGACATATTTTTCATCTGGGAAGGGACGTGATCAGTTAGACGTATTCACTGACTGGTTGAATTCATTAGACCCACATCTACAATTCAAATGTACATACAGTTCAGAACAAATTGCGTATTTAGATATTTTAATTAAGAATACACCAGATAGTTTTCTCACCACCTTGTTCAGAAAACCTACTGACAGGAATTCATTACTACATTTTAGCAGTTTTCACAGTCGTTCTTTGAAAGAAAATCTACCTACAAGTCAATTTTTAAGAGTTCATAGATTATGCACTACTGATGAAGATTCTGAAAATCAGGCCACATTAATGAGCAATAGATTTTTAGATCGTGGTTATCCAGTGCAATGTGTTGAGAAAGCATTGTTTCGTGCCCGTTCATCAGACAGAGAATCCTTGCTGAAACCATATACTCATGAACAAATGAATAATATAGTCTGTGCATTAACTTTCTCTGCATATTCAAAGAAAATTACTCAGATTCTAAAGAACGCATGACATATTTTGGAACCCTTACCTTTTTTAAAAGACACCAAGTTAGTAGTGGCTTATAAAAGGAATTCAAATTTGAGGAACATTTTGGTTCCATCTGCTCTCAGCAAACCACAGATTTTACCTAAAGCTGTTGGCCATTTCAAGTGTGGCAGATGCACTGTATGTGAAAACGCCATGGTTACTAAAAAGGAATTTGTTAATCCCATTAATTCGTATAAAGTATGGAGTGGAGGAGTGGCCTAGTGGTTGGGGCAAGGTACTTCAGGCCGGAAGGTCGGGGGTTCAAATCCCACTAGAGGACAGCAACCTTGGGCCAGAAGGACTGAGGTTTCTAGTCCCACAGGTGCTCCTTGTGGTCTTGGGCAAGCCACTTAACCCTCCATAGCCCATGTTCCCTGTAAAATAGTTATCTCCAAGTTATAATGCCTTGTTCAATGTAATTTCAGTTTGTTCAATGTAAACCGCACTGATGCAGAATAGCGCGGTATATAAGAGAATATAAATAAATAAAATAGTCAAATTAGGTGACTTTTTGAACTGTGATACATCAAATGTTATCTATCTAATACAGTGTCCCTGCAAGGTATGCTATGTAGGTAAGACTGAAAGGAGTATTAAAACACGCGTTATAGAACATAAAAGTTGTATCCGCAGGAAAATTATGGAAAAACCTTTGCTACAACATTGGCATGAGGCCCAACATTCTGTTTCAGATTTGCGTTTTCTTGTTCTAAAAGTAGTAAGACCCCATTGGCGAGGAGGAGATATCAGTAAAGTCCTTCTTAGGATAGAACAACGATTCATATATAATTTACGAACACTACATCCACAAGGTCTAAACCAAGATGTTGATCTTTCCGTTTTTTTATAAGTTTCTCTTTCTCTCTCCCCCTTTCCTTCTTCCTCTCCCTTTCTCTTTTGGTTCCTTTTCCCTGTCCCCTCTCCCTTCCCCTTCCCCCCCCCCCCCTTTTTCTCTCTCCCACTTTTTTTCCCCTCTTTCTCTTTCTCTCTTTCCCTTTCTCTCTCTCTCTCTCTCTCTCTTCCCCTTCCTTTTCACTCCACCTTCCTTCCCCCCTTCTTCTCTTCCTCTCTCCCTCTCTCCCCTTCCCCCCTTCTCCCCCTCCCCCACCTCCCCTCCCCTTCTCCCTTTCTCTTCCCCCCTTCCCCCTTCCCCTCCCTTTCTCTACCCTCCCTCCCCCTCCCCTCACCCTTCTTCCCCCTCCCCCTCTCCCTTCCCCCTTCTCTTTCCCTTCCCCCCTTCCTTCCTCTCCTTTCCTTCCTCCCCCTTCCTCCCTTCCCCCCTCTTTACCCTCCCTTCTCCTCCCCCTTTTCTCCCTTTTTCCCCCTCCCTTCCTTCCTCTCCTTTTCTCCCCCCACTCACCCCATCCCCCTTTTTTCTTTCTAGTTTCTTCATTTCCTCTTTCTTTCTTTAATAGCAATCATTTAATGAAGAATGAATATACAAGCCGCACTTGTTTTTGAAAAGATTTTTGTTATAGCACATGCATTCCAATATTTCTGCAACACATATCACGTGGGTATACATCGATATCTATCTATATGCAATAATAGTTTTTTTTATGTTTAACACCACAAATCCGTTTGATAACCTTTGCCTCATGAACTTTCACTTTGTTTCGGCGGAAAAACGCCGTTAAATACTTCAGGAAGAACACGGCTCATTCTACATTTGTTTCACAAGATTTTCCACGGAATAGCGGTAAGCCTTCTTTTTCTGCCCTTTCTTCTTATTTTATAACATGGCCTAACTTTGAAGGAATATATTTTATAATATGACTTAATTTTGAAAGAACATATTTTATCAGTGTATACGTTTTGCTTTTTCGGCAAGGTATATTGTGTTTATAAGCACTATTGTGCCGCTATTTGCACAAAAAGATCTTCAGAACAAACATGTAGCGTACATATTGTCTTCTAGAATATCTTTTTATATACTTAATGCACCTCCTTGGAATTACATTTGTATAATTTGTCAGACGGCTGCCTGGGTGAGAATGTTCACAGTCTTGGCAAGTGCATATATCAATATGATTTGCAAGGGATTGTGGGAAATGCAGTCCATTCACACCAGACACAGCCACTCACAATAATTAGTTGTGCTTGAGTGTAAAGCCAATAAGATATTTATTTATGGGGTTATTTCTCCCAACACAGATATGCTTGGTAGCACATAAAACAGGATACTTGCTTTCAGTGTTAAACTTAGAAAAACAAAATCAGGAAAACAACAGTTGAACTTTGTCAGGCAATCAAAGCAAAAGAATAAAGACCTGGTTGGTAACAAACTGGTCTTTTCTGTAGGCTTTAGCTAATATTTTCTTAGCAGTGTATCAAACAACAAGCAAAACCCACAAAGAAGGGAAAAACTGTTCTTTTCAGGTTAACTTCTTATATCTTCACACATAGATTCAGAAGTGATTCCCTCAGAGCTCACAAGCAATTAGGTAAGGCTCAATTGCTAGCAGTTACCCAGCTGAAACCCCTTAGCTGGCTTGCTTTCTACTGCGTGGCTCAAATCCTACTTCAGGAGCTTTTCTGAGTAGATTAAAGAACAAGTTTGTATTTCTTTGTGATGGTTGTTGTACTTTGTAACAGAAAATTACCAAAGGAGTTTAGACAGAGAGCAATCCATATATTCACAGCCTGTATCTAAGACCGCTCCCCCTTCTTCAACAATCATGGGTTCAATATCATGGATTGGCACAGAGGAATTTCTCAATGTAGCACTCTCAGGAGAATACTTGTTTCCCTGCTGTCTTTCAAGGTTATAGCTAGGGCATAGATCAGTGTTCATACCTGAGCTTCCATTGCTGTTAGAGTTCCTCTCTAAATAGCCTGGCCAGTATGTAGTCCAGTTCTTATGTCCAGCCTTCCAATCCAGATCCCTGGACACTGGATCTCTCTTCACATACCTTCTGGCACGGGTCCTAGGGTCCCTTCCAAGTGCAGCCGTCTCCCTCACAGGTACCCTCTGGAGATTCCTAGCTCTGCAGCACCATTCCTCTGGCTTTCCCCAGTCCATTGGTGTATGCTGGCCCTTGGAATACCTTCCAGTATACGTACTGCTCTGGACTCCTTTAGACCTCCCAAATGCTTTTCTCTTCTTTCTTCCAAAGGGTTTCTTGCCCTTTCTGTCCGTCCGTTCTGGCTTCTGCTTCTGATGATCCTCCAGATGATGAAGACGTCCAAGCTGAGGATCTCCAAGCTGATTCTGAGGATGAGGATCTCCCAGATGAAACTGAGGATGAGGATAATTCTCTGTAGAATAAACTCTACCTTTATTCTGCTTTGATGAGTGCTCCACCCTAGCACAGCGCAGCTGTGCTGAATCAGGCCCTGCCCTTTGAGATGAGTGCTTGGGGATTACCTCATAGCCCTCCTGATTGAACACACGTTTCCCCACTTCAGCTCCTCTAATGGCTGTTGGAAACCTGGTGCATTCTGGGACTGGTAGTCTTTTATAGAAAAATTCTGTTTTCTTATTTCTACCAGAACTGACAGGTTGCTTGTTCAGAGTCACTTCACCTTTACTATAACTCCTTCCTGAGCTATGATAAGCTTCCTTATCACAAATTTCATAATTAAGAGTTATACTTCGTTTGGTATGGCGGTTCAATAGTCCGCTTGCAACACTGATGTTAGCGATCTCAGCCTTTTTCCGGCTTTGTAAAATTCCCCTTTTTCTTTCATGGTATGCTGGCCGTGCTTTCTTTCATGTGAAAGTAGTGGTAGTGCTTTCTATCCACATGAGTATGACATGTGGTCTTTCAAAAACAAGAGAGAGCTTAGGGAAATCAGAATCCTATATATGTGCCCTTTGTAATAATAATGCTTAGTTTAAGTGCATATACAAGAGGCCTGCACAAGAGAAATTAGAATCCTATAGAAATCAGAATCCTATGTGTGTGCCCTTTGTACATTCTGGTGGGTATGGAAAAAGGAATGTGCTGTGTAAGCTAAACTGATTGATTGTTCTACTCAAGGATGACTTGTATTTGCACAGTTACTGATAAGCTATAGTGGGCCCCTAGAAGATGGGTGAATGACGTATGATTATGTCTCTGATAATGTATAAAATACAGACAATCCCTCCACCCTTTGGAATAAACTTGCATACTGTCCTTCTGTGTGGTCTGAGTTTTATTCCCCTGGATTCCAGCCAGCCGGAGCAGCCACCGCAGATGAGGGTTCGGGATTTCCTGGCCTGGAGTGACCAACAAGGAGCAGACCCATTACAGAAATGTTTTTGAAAAGTAAACATACATCGTCCAGCATAAGTATTGGCAAGTTAAATGCAAGGCATTGATAAGGCAGGCAAAGAGAAAATTTGAAAAGAAGGTTGTCGTGGAAGCAAAATCACATAATAAAATTTTTTTCAAGTACATTCATAGCTAAAAACCTGAGTCTGTTGGATCATTGGAGGATAGAAAGGTAAAAGGGGCACTTAGTGAGGACAAGGCCATAGCAGAAAGACTGAATTAATTCTTTGCTTCGATCTTTACTGAATAACATGTAGGAAAGTTACTTGTGCCTGAAATGATATGATGAACTACAGAACATCATAACCCATCACCTCCCTCCTTGATCCATGTCCACCAACCTGGATCACTCAAACTAAGACTTGTCCTCCAAAGCCTCAGTGGGGGATCGGGAGGCTTCCAAGGCCTCTATTTCTAGAGAACCCCCGCTGCCTTACTTTGGTTTGGTAGCAGCAAGCCCCGTTCTTGTGTTGGACCAGACGCAGGCAACTTCCTTGGTTTACAGCGCATGCTATCCTTGGAGAGAACTTTAGCGGCCCTCCTCACAGCATCTGTTCCACTTGCACAGACAGCTGGAGGACCGCAAACCTTGGCATCGACATAGATGTCACCAATGGCACCGATCCAGTCTCCCTCAAGGCCCAGTGCCCCTTGGACGCAGCCTGCGGGACTTGACCCCAAAGGTATCAGAGCATCAGCATAGATTACATCCGCATTGATATCAATAATCGCCTGAATCAGACCACTGCTCCTTCAATTCCATGGATTTCCATGATATTGTCTGAGTCCTCTCCTCCAACCAGAGCACACTGAGGAAGTCACCCCCAGAAATTTATCCAGGACATGGTGGCAGGCTTGTCCATCCCTGCTTCAACGGAACCAGAACAGAGGGCAGAGGAACTGGAGATCCTAAAGCCCTGAAAGAAGCCACAATTCTCCCGGTGCATCGCATCTTCCACAACTTGATGCTCCAAATGTGGGAGACCCCTCTCATGGTATTGCCATTAGCCGGCGGCTCGATACCATGTACAGGGTACCAGATTGTCCTGGTTGTCAAAAACCACAACTACCACACCACTCCATGGTGGTTGAATTGGCCATGCGTTGAATCAAGAGTGGCAAGAAACACACTTCAATACCCCCGGGAAGGGAATCCAGGAATCTCTATTCCTTTGCTCGCTGATCCTTTCAGGCTTCTATGCTAGCCAGCAGGTTAAACTCTTACATTCTCTGTATGGGAATGTTCCTGAAAGAACTTAGGGACTAGAAAGGTTTACTTCCATTCCTTCCTAAAGGGAAAAAAGGCCTGCCTTTCAGGCTGTGCTTGCACACAGCCAAAATGTGTTAAAATTTGTAAACAAGGCGGCATTTGATGCTTTTGAATCCACCAGTAGGGCCTCAGCTATTGCTATAGGTGCACGCGGATTAGCATGGCTTCAAGCATCAGACCTGGAACAATGGGTCCAAAACAAGCTTTGTGGTAATCCCTCTTTGGTAAAAACTGGAGGGAGAAGGCTGGAGAGCTGGAGACAGTCGATAACAACTCTTGAAAGGCTCTTCAGGAAGACTTCTGATACTACAAAGAAAAAAAGCAGCAGTTAAAAGATCCTTCTACCCAAAGAAGAGGAGATTCTACCCCTCCTATTCCCAGCCTGCTTATCAGCCCCAACAAAAATAGCAGGGTCCCAAGCAAGCCAAGAAACCTAGAATAGCCAAATCACAGCCAGCTAGACACCCACCCAGGTGCCAGCAGCACCTAGCTTTTGACTCCTATCTAGGGAGCATAGCCAACCTGTCCCTGCAGATCCAAGAACATCTCCAGGAACAAGCAGGAATAAGTCCTCACATATGGGTACGTCGGTACCGACGGAGCCTGCGCGGGAAAGCTCCCCAGCTTCCTAGAATGGAAGCTTTTGGGACCTCCCACTGCACATGCGCACTGCCTTCCCGCCTTCCTGAACAGCTCTCCTCAGTTTCTCTTTTTCCGCGGAGCCAGCAGGTCGTGTATCCTGTCACCGCTGAAGAAATTGTAGTTTTTTGTTTTGTTTCTTTAGACCGCGTACCTGCCTTCCCATACCGATACCGGTATCGCCGGTCTTCCTTTTTCTTTCTTAAAAAAATAAATTCTTTTATTATTTTTACAGCACTTGGTCACTTCAGTTAGGCCTTCAGGCCTACTTTAATTCTCCACATGGAGAAGCCAGCCCCTGGATTTAAGAAGTGTACCAAGTGTACTGCTGTAATATCAGTCACAGACACCCATGAATGGTGTCTTAAATGTTTGGGGCCTGACCACTCCATTCCGGACTGCCCTTCCTGCTCCCAAATGTCTAAGCGTGGGCTGCAGAACCGGGCCAACAAATTCCATGTGCTGTTTGCTTCAGAGAATCCAACATCACAGTCATCCAGGTCATCATCCCGGATGGATCTCAGGTAACCAAACCTTCTGTGGGCAAGTCCTCAAAGAGCAAATCTCCTTCAAAGCATCGAGAGGCTCTTAGTTTTGAGGACCCTGCCCCAGCCAAACAGCCCCGGCGGGAAGCCCTACCTTCCAAAACGCCAATACAGGGGCTACAGGTTGACATCGATGGCACGGCCTCGACAGATCACCTGTTGGACTGCTCTGGGGTACCGGCCCATACCGGTACCGACATCCAGGCAGCCGTGGCGTCTATGGGCAATACTGTCCAATCCATGCAGCAGGCCGTCATGGCTTTCATTAAAGCTGCAACGCCATCGGTACCGCTTCCAGCGGTTCCGGGCCCGGTTCCGGTATCGTCCGCCATGCCGGAAACCCGGCCTTCCTCTGCTAAACGCAAATCGGTACCGTATGGGCTTTCGCTCCATACCGCTTCCATACCCGGTACGCCCGATGTCGATACCGATCGGTATGCGTATCGTGCGTTGGAGGAAACTAGAGAATACACCGATTCCTCTGAGGATTTTGTCTCCTCTGATGAGTCTGCAGAGCTCTCCCTTGACCTTCCTGAGGAACCTTCTTCTCCAAAAAGGAGAATGTCTCCTCCAGAGGATTTGTCCTTTCAGGACTTTATTTTAGAAATGGCTAAAGGCCTTTCTATCACTACCTCCTCTGAAAGGGAACCAAGGTCAAAAAGATTGGATATTTTAGGATACTCTAAGTCTCCTAAAGAAGCAGTTACTCTGCCTATCCATGAAATCCTTCAGGAACAATTGATGGATTTCTGGGAGAACCCTTTAACTCTGTCTCCTTATTCCCGTAGGTTGGACACCATGTATCGGGTCCCTCCTTCTCCTGGTTTTCAGAAAACTCAATTGCCTCACCACTCCATTGTGGTAAAGTCTGCAATGAAAAAGATCAAGAGTACTAAAAGGCACTCTTCTACACCTCCAGGAAGGGAATGTAAGACACTAGACTCTTTTGGTAGGAAAATCTTCCAGGCTAGTATGCTTATAGCCAGGATTAATTCCTACAGCCTCTATATGGGCATGTTCCTAGGGGAACTTGCCAAGAAAGTACGGCATTTTGCCTCCCTTATCCCTGAGGATAAACAGGAGGACTTCCTTTCTGTTGTGAAACAACTTTTAGATGTTTCTAAGTTCTCCAACAGAGCTGCCTTTGATTCCTTCGAAGGAGCCAGCAGAGCTTCTGGCATTGCTATCGCAGCCAGACGTCTGGCCTGGCTCCAGGCTTCTGATCTGGAACCCTGGGTTCTAGATGGCTTACGGAATCTGCCCTGTACAGGTGAGAACTTATTCGGTGCAGAGTGGCAGGTTAAGGCCACTCAAATGGACGCTGAAAATGCCACCTTAGAGAGACTTTCTAAGTCCACTTCTACTCCCACTAAGAAGAAGTCTTTCAAGAGGCCTTATTATAAGAAGGCCAGATATGCTTCCAATACTGGCCAGCAATCTTCTCAACCTCGTTTTGCGGCTAAACGTCAGCAAACGAAACAAGCAAGAGCAAAGCCTGCAGCAGCTACTGCAGCTCAACAGGCTCCACCCCCTCAGGGGTTTTGACTTGCCCCTAGAGAACTTGCCATTCCTGGTTCTGGACCAACCAGAACCTCTCACCATACCTGGAAGGTTAGCTCACTTTGCTCCCAGATGGGAACAGATCACAACAGAGCAATGGACCCTCTCTATCATCCGAGAGGGTTACAAACTTCATTTCTCCAGCCTTCCTCCTCATCACATGGTGAGACCCTTCAATTCTCCATCTCCTCTCCTAGCCCTGTTGGATCAGGAGATCTCTTCTCTGCTTGCCCAAGGGGCCATAGAAGAGGTTCCTCTTCATCAACAGGGGTCAGGTTTCTACTCCCCCTATTTTCTCATTCCAAAGAAGACAGGGGGATTCAGACCAATCCTAGATCTGAGAGAATTGAACAAATTTCTGTACAAGGAGAAATTCAAAATGCTCTCTTTGGGCATTCTCCTTCCATACCTTCAGAGTCAGGACTGGCTTTGTTCTCTAGACCTGCAGGATGCGTATACACATCTACTCATCCATCCCTCCCACAGAAAATATCTTCGCTTTCTGTTCAGGGGAAGTCATTACCAATACAGAGTACTTCCCTTCGGTCTCGCCTCTGCCCCAAGAATCTTTACCAAATGCATGGCAGTCGTAGCCGCATTTCTCAGAAGCATGGGGATTTTCGTATTCCCATATCTGGACGACTGGCTCATTCGAGCTCCAACTCAGTCGCAGGCCCAGATTTCCCTAGACCGCACAAGGAACCTTCTGCAGTATCTGGGACTGGTGGTAAACCTTCCCAAGTCTCAACTCAGCCCTACTCAGTCTCTAGAATTCATAGGGGCCCGGTTGGACACCACCACTGCAAGAGCCTACCTTCCACTGGTTCGGGGTCAGCGTCTGCTGAGCTTGGCCTCCCAAGCCCAGTCCAGTACTCACTTGACAGCCAGGGAAATGCTACGCCTCCTGGGCCATATGGCCTCCACAGTACATGTGGTGCCCTATGCTCGTCTTCATATGAGAGCAGCTCAATGGACCCTGGCCACCCAGTGGACTCAGGCGTCGGGAGCACTCTCAGACCAAATACAAACCTCAAACCGTCTGTCTTGGTCCCTCCATTGGTGGATATCCACCAAGAATCTGTTGTTGGGGGCTCCCTTTCAGCCCTTGCTACCCCAAGCAACCCTCACAACAGATGCCTCCCAATTGGGGTGGGGAGCCCATCTGCTAACTCTCTCCACTCAGGGCACTTGGTCTCCACAAGAGGCCACCCTTCATATCAACCTCCTGGAACTGCGAGCAATTTACCTTGCCCTCAAGGTCTTCCATACCCTCCTTGCCAACCTGACTGTCCTGGTTCAGACAGACAATCAGGTGGCCATGTTTTACATAAACAAACAAGGAGGAACGGGCTCTCTGTCGCTTTGCAACGAAGCTCTCAGATTATGGGCCTTCGCCAGAGAGCACCAAATTCATCTGCTAGCAGTGTACCTTCCAGGAGTTCAAAACTCTCGAGCAGACAGGCTCAGTCGAGTTCTGCTGCCACACGAGTGGTCCCTACACGTGGACCAGATAACCAGAATCTTTCAGGAATGGGGGACCCCGGACATAGACCTCTTTGCAAGTCCGTGGAATGCCAAACTTCCCCGGTTCTGTTCCAGGACTCCATGTCAGGAAGCTCAGGCCATGGACGCCTTTCTCCTCCATTGGGGTCAGGCGTTCCTATATGCCTTTCCACCCATTCCACTGATTCCCAAGACTCTGTTCAAACTCCAGAGAGATCACGGCTCTATGATCCTCATAGCTCCACGCTGGCCACGCCAAGTGTGGTTCCCTCTGCTTCTACAGCTCTCCCAGGGATCCTCCCTGGACTTAGGAGCTGCACCAGACCTTCTGTCTCAGGAGGACGGGACTTTGTGGCACCCAAACCCCAAATCCCTACATCTCCGAGCTTGGTTACTGAAGGCTTAAGTCTTCAAGACTTTAATCTTTCTCAACCTGTGAAAGATATCCTTCATGCCTCTAGGAAACCTTCCACGAGGCGGTCTTATGCTTTCAAATGGAAACGTTTTTCCATTTGGTGTGCTCAGCAGGGCCTTGACCCTCTGGCACTTCCTTTGAATTCCCTCTTAGACTATCTCCTGCATCTTTCCAATGCAGGCCTTAAGACGAATTCTGTAAGAGTCCATTTAAGTGCTATTTCAGCATCCCTGAAACCTGTAAATGGACAACCTATCTCCTCTCATCCTCTTGTTGCAAGATTCATGAGAGGCCTGACCCTCACTAAACCTCCCATCAGACCCCCCCCGGTCGCATGGGATTTGAATCTAGTGCTTGGTCAGCTTATGAAGCCACCTTTTGAGCCGTTATTTTCTACCTCCTTGAAATTTCTTTCCTGGAAGGTATTATTCCTAATTGCAGTCACTTCCGCTCGTCGCATCAGCGAACTGCAGGCTCTAGTGGCTAATCCACCTTATACAAGATTTCATCATGACAAGGTGGTCCTTAGGACGAATCCCCACTTTATGCCTAAAGTGGTCTCGCCTTTTCATCTTAATCAAGAGGTATATCTACCTGTATTTTTTCCGGCTCCTCATGCCTCCAGTGCAGAGAGGAACCTTCATACTCTGGATTGTAAAAGAGCTCTAGCCTTTTACCTTAATAGGACTCAGCCACATCGAAAGTCTTCTCAACTTTTCGTGGCTTTTGATCCTTCACATTTGGGACTTCCAGTCTCCAAGCGTACACTTTCCAATTGGATTGCTCAGTGTATTTCCTTTGCTTACCAGAGTAAAAACATTTCTCTGGAAGGCCATGTCACAGCTCACAATGTGAGAGCCATGGCAACTTCTATGGCTCATCTGCACTCTGTTTCCATTGATCAGATCTGTCGAGCCGCTACCTGGGCCTCGGTTCATACCTTCACAGCCCATTACTGTTTGGACAAAGACTCCCGCCGGGATGCCTTGTTTGGCCAGGCTGTCCTCAAACACCTGTTCCATTCTTAGACAACTCCTGCCCACCTTCCCAGGATGGATGCCTGAGATCCATACGAAGATGGCGAACCTTGACAGGGGATCCCACGCATCTAAGCTAGGGAGTCCCCATATGTGAGGACTTATTCCTGCTTGTTCCTGGAGATAGCACAGTTACTTACCTGTAACAGGTGATCTCTGGGAACAGCAGGAATTAGTCCTCACAACCCACCCACCTCCCCTAGGAGTTGTATCTTTTATCTATCTATCTTCCTGTCCTCTCTCTATTGACTCAGCTATAAACTCGAAACTGAGGAGAGCTGTTCAGGAAGGCGGGAAGGCAGTGCGCATGTGCAGTGGGAGGTCCCAAAAGCTTCCATTCTAGGAAGCTGGGGAGCTTTCCCGCGCAGGCTCCGTCGGTACCGACGTACCCATATGTGAGGACTAATTCCTGCTGTTCCCAGAGATCACCTGTTACAGGTAAGTAACTGTGCTTTCCAAGCATTCCATGGAGACTCTACCATTTCTCACATCGGTGGTGTTCCATCATTACAGAGCAGTGGACTCTATCCATAGTCTAGGAGGGTACAAATTAAATTTTCAGGAACGTCCCCCAACCATTTCGGGGGAATTATTCCACCCAGCCTCCCCTCAATGCCCTGCTCAAGCAAGAAGTCACCAATCTCCTTTCCCAAGGAGCCATAGAAGCAGTTCCTCAAAACCAACTGCTACAGGGCTCCTACTCCTCCGACTTAGTCATTCCAAAGAAATCGGGGGGGCTATAGACCCATTCTCAAGCTCAGAGAACTCAAAAAAAATTCCTAATCGAAGAGAAGTTCAAAATGATCTATCTGGGAACTCTGCTTCCCTATCTGCAGAAACAAGACTGGCTGTGTTCCCTAGACCTCAGAGGCTTATTCTCGCATCCTGATTCACTCAGACTACAGGCAGTATTTTCACTTCACCTGTCAGGGCACACATTATCAATACAGGGTCCTTCCCTTCGGCCTCTCATCTGCACCAAGAGTCTTCACAAAGTGCATGGCAGTAGTGGCAGCATATTTTTGAAGCAACAAAGTCTTTGTCTTTACTTACTTAGACGACTGGCTGATAAAGGCAGACTCTCCAGAAGAACTCTGATCATCGCTTCAGCAAACTCTTGCACTATTGCAACATCTGGGATTTGTCATAAACTTCCCAAAGTCCCATCTCACCCCAACCCAAAGATTGGAGTTCATCGGTGCCATACTGGATGCTCAACAATTCAGGGCCTGCCTCCTTCTAGATCGCATGAACAGACTGGTGGACCTAGCCACCCACATGTGCCAGCAGAAGACTACAAATGCTTAAGCCTTTCTCTGCCTGTTAGGCCACATAGCATCCACAGTGCATGTAATACCATATACAAGACTACATATACGACTAACACAATTGACCCCTTCATTCCAGTGGACCCAGGCCACAGGAAATCTATGGGATATCATTCAAGTAACACACCCTCTGGCCGTATCACTCCTCTGGTTGTGTACCCCAACAAATCTCCTAGTAGGGTCACCTTTTCGTATGCCCCAACCTCAACACACTCTGACTACAGATGCTTCAAAGCTTGGTTGGGGAACCCATCTAGATTCCAACTCCACACAAGGACTGTGGAAAGCCTAGGAATAAACTCAACAAATCAACCTCCTCGAGCTTTGGGCAGTCACGAATGCTCTGCAAGCTTTCCAGCACCACTTTTCCAACAGTCAGATCCTGATCAGGACAGACAATCAGGTGGCAATGTTTTACGTAAACAAACAAGGGGGGACAGGCTCTCTTCCTCTCTGCGAAGAAGTCTGTGGCTTATGGAATTTCGCCATTCTCCATCGCATGCACCTCCATGCAGTTTATATTCCAGGAGAAGACAATCACTTGACGGACAAACTGAGTTGGATCTTACATCCGCACAAGTGGACCCTAAATCCAGACACAATGGTACATATCTTCAAAACCTGGGGGACCCCAGTCATAGATCTCTTTGCCACTCCACAGAACTCTCAACTTCCACAGTTCTGCTCCAGGATACCATCCGATCTCAGTCTGGCATCCAATGTCTTCCTGATTCACTGGGGCTGCTTTATGCTCCCCCCCCCCCCCATACCCCTGATCCCAAAGACCCTCCTCAAACTCCAAGCAGACAAGGGAACTATGATCCTCATAGTCCCCCGCTGGCCCCATCAGCCTTGGTTTCCCCTCCTACTTCGGCTGACACAGACTCCTCAGATCTCATTGGGATCCAACCTGGGTCTTCTGTCCCAGGACAATGGGACAGTCCTGCATCCCAATCTGCATTCTCTCCACCTGGCTGCATGGATGTTGAAAGCATGATGTTTCAACATCTACGACTTTCCATAACTGTGAAAGACATCCTCTTTCTTCCAGAAAGCCCTCCACCAGGCTAACATACTCTTTCAAATGGCGTAGATATGCTTTATGGTGCTCTCAAAATAGCCACAATCCTTTTGAGGCATTAGTACCTATGCTTCTTCAGTACCTTTTACATCTGTCCTCTTCGGGGCTCAAAAAAAATTCAGTACATGTTCACCTCTGTGCTATTTCAGCTTTTCACAGACCTGTCGATGGTCAACCCATCTCCACAGTTCCTCTAGTGGCACATTTCATGAGAGGACTACTCCTCTCCAAGCCATCCCTTCGACCATCCCTAGTAGTGTGGGATCTCAATGTGGTTTTGGCTCAGCTTCTCAAACGTCTGTTTGAGCCCTTAGCAACTACCCACCTATGATACTTTTCTTGGAAAGTTATATTCAGCATCACCTTGACCTCTGTCAGGCGCATCAGTGAGCTACAAGCCTTAGTGGCGCATCCACTGTATACCAGATTCCATCATGACAAGGTCATCCTTCGGAGACATCCCCATTTTTTACCAAAGGTGGTGTCGCCTTTCCACATTAATCAGTCAGTAATCCTTCTGGTCATCTTCCCTAAACCTCGCGCATCTCATGCAGAGGCAACCCTGCACACTCTTGACTGCAGAAGGGCTCTGGCCTTTCGTCTCCAAAGGATTCAGGATATCTGAAAATTCTCACAATTATTTGTGTCCTTTGACCCCAACCACTTGGGCCTTCGTGTTATGAAATGCACATTCTCCAAATAGATAGCACTGGCATATGACAAAGCAGTCCTTATCCTCATAGGGCACATTACTGTTCATAATATCTGAGCCATGGCAACATCGGTAGCGAACCTACGTTCAGTAGCAAAGTCAAAATCTACTGCCCTCTACTGCTTGGACAAGGACTCCTGGGATATGGCCTTCGGCCAGGCGGTACTCTTTGGAACATAACTCCTACCCCTGCCCCTATATTCATACCAGATCTCCTTGGCGGTGAAGTCTAGGTTAACCTAACCCTATCTGACTTTCTGACCCGGCCTAAGTCTTCTGATATCTGGGAGCTAGGGAGTCTCATATGTGAAGGCTACATTCCTGCTTGTTCCTGGAGATAACATCGTCACTCACCTGTAACAGGTGATATCTGGGAACAGCAGGAATTGAGTTTTCACAACCCACCCTCCTCCCCTTAAAGTTGTAGGGTTGTATTTTGTTTTTGTTCTTACTCCTTGTTTTCAGCTACAAACTCAGCTGAGGAGAGGGAGTTGGGAGAGCAGGCAGGCAATGGTGCAGGCGCAGAGGACTGTTCCCAAAGGCTTTCCTGTTGGTAACTGGGGAGCTTCCTGCGCGGGCTCCATCAATATCCGATGTCACCCCATATGTGAAGACTAAATTCCTGCTGTTTCCAGAGATCACCTATTACAGTGAGTAACTACGCTTTTATACCTTATTAAGCCCCTCAGGTGTCATTACCTGTGCTATTAAAGGAGGTAGAAAATTATGGTAGGGTCTCCAGTTATAAAGTTAACATCTCTAAGACTGAGGTTCTGGAGGTCCATGTTGTGGCAGAGATGGAGAAGACCCTTCGGTCATCTTTTCCATTTAAATGGGTGACCAACTCACTGGAAAAAAATTTGTTTATACCAATACTAAAGAGAGGTGATCCAATTGACTGTGGAAATTATCGCACAATCGCTCTGATCCTATATGCCGGCAAGATTCTACTGAAGATTATTCAACAAAGACTACAACCATACCTGGAACAAGAGCTACATGACTTGCAAGCAGGGTTCAGGAAAGGTCGAGGAATGAGAGACGACATTGCGAATGTGAGATGGATCCTTGAAAAGACTAAATACCAAAAAGGATATCTATTTGTGCTTTATCGACTACAGCAAGGCTTTTGACTGTGTAAACCATGAGAAACTCTGGGCCACATTAAGAAGCATGGGTATATCAGAACACCTGATCATTCTCTTGCACAATCTGTACATTGATAAAGAAGCAACAGTTCGAACGGAACAAGGAGAAACAGAATGCTTTAAAATCAGCATAGGTGTACGACAAGGCTGCATACTTTCCCCCTACCTCTTTAATTTATATGCAGAACAAATCATCAGAGAAACAGGATTGTACGAAGACAATAGATGTGTGAAGATTGGTGGAAGACTCATCAACCTTCGCTATGCTGATAATTTCACATTATTGACTGAAAGTGAAGATGATCTGAAACATTTGCTTCACGATCAAGGAACATAGTCTTAAAATGGGCCTGAACCTCAATGTAAAGACAAAGATCATAAGTGGGAAAATCAATAAGTTTATCATTGAAGGAGAAGAAATTGAAATTGTGGACAACTTTAACCTACTTGAAGCAACTATCAATACGGAAGCAACAAACAGTCAAGAAATCAGATGACGCATTGCTCTTGGCAGAATGGCTATGGAAGACCTAGACAAGATTCTCAAGAGCAGAGATGTCGCTCTCTATACAAAGATTTGACTCGTTATTGAAAATGCCATGGCTTGAACATCATATGGATGCGAAAGCTAGACAGTGAAAAAGAGACAGAAGAAAATTGATGCCTTTGAATTATGGTGCTTTTGGCGAATACTGCATATACCATGGACTGCTCGAACAACATAAGATATGCCATACTGGGTCAGACCAAGGTCCATCAAGCCCAGTATCCTGTTTCCAACAGTGGCCAATCTAGGTCATACGTACCTAGCAGTTTCTCCAAAAGACACAGGTTCCGCAATGCTTGTACTGGGTCAAGCATTGATATCCTGGGTCCCTTCTTAATAATGGTTTATGGACTTTTCCTCCAGGAACTTGTCCAAACCTTTTTTAAACCCAGCTACACTAACAGCTTTTACTACATCCTCTGTAACAAATTCCAGAGTTTGATTGCACGTTGAGTGAAAAAATATTTTCTTTTATTAGTCTTAAATAGTTTACCCTGTAGTTTCATTGCATGTCCCCTAGTCTTTCTATATTCTGATAACGTAAACAATCGATCTACGTTTACCCGTTTCACTCCGTTCATTAATTTATAGACTTCTATCATATCTCCCCTCAGCCGCCTCTTTTCCAGGTTAAAGAGCCCTAACCTTTTTAGCCTTTCCTCATAGGAGTATCCTTCCATCCCCTTTACCATTTTGGTGGCTCTTCTCTGAACCTTTTCTAATAACGCTATATCCTTTTTAAGATACGGTGACCAGAATTGCACACAATATTCAAGGTGCGGTCTCACCATGAAACGGTATAGAGGCATTATAATATCTTTTATTTTCCATTCCTTTCCTTATGATACCTAGCATTCTATTTGCTCTCTTGGCTGCCGCTGCACACTGGGCCGAGGGTTTTAACATGTTATCCACAATGATGCCTAAATCTTTTTCCTGGGTGGTGGTTCCTAATGTGGAACCTTGCATTGTGTAACCATAGTTTGGGTTGTTCTTCCCTAGGTGCATAACTTTGCACTTGTCCACTTTAAATTTCATCTGCCATTTTGATGCCCAGTCTTCCAATTTATCAAGATCCTCTTGCAATTTTCCACAATCCTCTTGGGTTTTAACAACTTTAAATAGTTTTGTGTCATCTGCAAATTTTGATAACCTCACTCGTTATTCCACTTTCGAGGTCATTTATGAATATGTCAAAAAGCAGCGTACCCAGCACAGATTCCTGGGGTGCACCACTATTCACCTTTCTCCATTGGGAAAATTGGCCATTCAGCCCAACCCTCTGCTTTCTATCTTTTAACCAGTTCCTGATCCACAGTAGTACACTGCCTCCTATCCCATGACTCTTTAGTTTTGCCAAAAGTCTCTGATGAGGGACCTTGTCAAAGGCTTTCTGAAAGTCCAGATACACTATATCAACCGACTCACCTTTGTCCACCTGTTTATTCACACTTTCAAAAAAAACATAACAGATTAGTAAGACAAGATCTTCCTTGTCTAAAGCCATGTTGGCTGTCTCCCATTAGGCCATGACTATCTACATGCTGAGTAATTTTATTCTTTATGATGGTTTCTACCATTTTTCCCGGTACTGACGTGAGGCTCACCAGTCTGTAGTTTCCCGGATCACCCCTGGAACCCTTTTTAAAAATTGGTGTTACATTGGCGATCCTCCAATCTTCAGGTATTCGAGATGATTTTAATGATAGTTCACAGATTACTAATAGCAGGTCTGCAATTTCATATTTCAGTTCTTTCAACACCCTTGGATGTATACCGTCTGGCACAGGTGATTTGCTACTCTTCAGTTTATCTAATAGTTGTAATACATCTTCCCGATGTATCGATATTTCCTTCAATTCTTCTGCACCTTTAAATACCACTTCAGTCATGGGTAACATCCCTACATCTTCCTCAGTAAAGACCGAAGCAAAGAAACTAGTACTAGAGGACATCAAACCTAAGCTTTCTTTCTTTCTTTCTTTCTTTATTTAATTTTCTTATATACCACGCTATTTGTCATCAGTGCAATTTACATTGAAACAATACAACAATTGGTCAGATATAACAGACCTATTACAAGTAACAGGAAAATTAACATGGAAGTAAACAGGGAAATCATTAATAATTCTTTAGAAGCTCAAATGACAAAACTTTGACTTTCATACTTTGGATATCTCATGCGAAGAGAGAGATCATTAGAGAAAGACATCATGCTTGGCAAGATAGGTCAACACAAAAGAGGAAGGCCAGCAATGAGGTGGATCGATACAATAACAGCAGCTACGGGTACCAGTCTGTCAACAATGAGCTGCCTGACTGAAGATCAAATACAATTTAGGACAACTATCCAGAGGGCCGCCATGAGTAGACACCGACTTGACGGCACTTAACAACAACATTTTTTGGGTGTTCAGATGGGCAAAAATTGATGGGAACTATACCAGCTGAACTACAGGCTCCTTTTGAAGACCCTAGTGGACGACTTGGAGTGGTGAGGGAAGGGGTGTGGTATTCCTGGTTGGGTAGGGTGTCAATAGTAAAAATGAGTGTGCTCCCACAGCTTCTTTTTTATTTTATGTCATTACCAGTGGAGGTTCTTGGGGCCCAGTTAAGGGAATTTCAGAGGAAGCTTTTAGCCTTTATACAGAGAAAGAAGCCGCCCTGGGTAGAGTAAGGCAGGTATTATGGTAGGCCCACTGGAGTGAGGGATTGAGGGTTCCTTGTTTACAAGCATACTACGAGGCAGCCCAGGTCTGTAGCATTTTTGATTGGAAGGGCAGGGAAGATGAAGGAAAAAATTGGGTTGGGGTTAAACAAGCTGCGTGGAGAAGAGGACGCCCCCTGACTGGGATGCAGGGGAGGAAAGAAGGTGGAGCAGTGAGTCCCTTCACAGCCTTCACTCTTAAAAATATGGAAGACCTTTCAATGATGGGTAGCAGGTAGGCGTAATGAAGGAGAATAGTGCCTTCCCACTAGGAGTACAAACTTCTGGGTGAAGTAGGTGGGAACAGGGAGGGTTTTGGAGGGTGGGACACTTATGGAGGAAGGAAAGGGGGGTGGTGATACCTTTTGAGGAGTTGAAAGAGAAAGGAGGTCTCTGGGAGGTGGATTGCTCCTCTATGCGCAGGTGACATCCTTCTTACAAAGTAAATTCTTGCAGTAGGGTTTACAGCGAATGGAAACAGTTTTTGAACACCTATATAGGACATAAAAGATTTGTAGAAGTTTAATGTCCCAAATATATGTTGAGAATGGAAAGAGTGAATCCGAACTTGCGGTTCGGGGAAGCTTGGGAGAAGGACTTAGGGGCCCCCTCACAGAGGAGCAATGGAACAAATTTATGAACCGGCTTGGCGTGTGTCCCTATCTGCCCAACTACAGGAAAATGCCTGTAAGGTTTTATCTCCAGGAACAAGCAGGAATGAGTTTTCACATATGGGTACGTTGGTACTGATGGAGCCTGCGCGGGAACGATCCCCAGCGTCCAAAAAGAAAGCCTTTGGGAGCATCCCACACGCATGCGCACTGCCTTCCTGCCCATTCACTTCCCTCTCATCAGTTTTCCGCGGAGCCGGCAGGACATATTCCTCTCACCACAGAAAATTCTTCTTTTTATTCTTTTTTTTTTTTTTTTTTTTTGTGGTCGCGTCTGCCTTCCCTCGATGCCACCGGTACCGCCGGTGCTTTTCTTTCTTTTTACTAAAAATTTCTTCTTTTCTCTAGGAACCTTTCCTGTTTAGTGCCTGACGGTTTCTAGGCCACTAGGTCTCTATCCTTCCATTATGGAAAAGCCAGCCACTATCCTTAAGAAATGCTCAAAGTGTGGCGGTACAAATATATTTTTAGACACTCATACTTGGTGTCTAAAATGTTTAGGTCCTGACCATTGCCCACTGGAGTGTCTCTCCTGCTGGAGCTCAAACAGAAGAAGTCTTCAGGATCGAGCACAACTCGATACTCGGTTCACATCGGACTCGATGTCACCAGCCAGAATATCTTCTTTTTCACAGGATCAGGTAACCAAACAAAAGTCTGTTAAGACTAGCCAGTCCTCGAGTGGTAGATCTCCTTCTAAGCATCGAGATGCCTCTGGCGTTGCCCTCAGACATTTTGGCAATAAAGCCCCGGCGGGAGTCTTCGGGCTCCAAAGCATTAACAGGGCTTCAGGTTGTTCCCGAGGTTTTTACCTCCATGGACATACCTGGGCCATGCTCGGTGGTTGTGGCCGCTTCGAGCGGTACCGACACCCTGGCATCGGCTATAGTGATGGATGAAACACTCCTCACCGATGAACATAGTCTAGCGCTCTCAGCTACTTTGGTACCGCTAGAGTTGCTGCAGACCATTCCTCGAGTATCGGTATCGGCTTCAGTACTGGTATCGACATCGTCACCGGTGTCGGTACCGTCAATGTTTTCTTCGACAGACTCGCTCCCTTCCATGCCGAGCCTGGAATCGCTCTCTAGCATGGATGATTCGGTACAGACTCATCTCGGTACTGACCTCGGGCGGTACCGAAGACATCTCTTTAAAGAAAATCCGATGCTTCATCCTTTCAAGTCTTCCGATCCCGATGACTGGGATGAATCCATCGGTGCCAAGGCTGAATTTTCAACAATTTCAGCCTTTACCCCTCATTTCAGAGGGTCTTCCTCAGGAGAGTTTTCTTTTCAAGCTCTTTTGCTTGATATGGCAAAGTTACTTGCCATTTCTGTACCTGGTAAAGAATCTATACCAGGGGATTCAGAGACTCTGCAATTCCCCTGGATTCCAAAGGATGTGATCATGCTTCCTGTGCATCAGATCTTACAGGATCTACTATTAAAAATGTGGGAAACTCCTTTAACGTTATCCCCAACTTCTAAAACACTTGACACTGTGTACAAGATGCCACCTTCTCCAGGTTATCAAAAGACTCAACTTCCTCATCATTCTATTGTTGTAGAATCAGCAATGAGGCGTATTAAGAGTGCAAAGAAGCACTCCTCTTATCCGCCAGGTTGTGAGTCTAGGATTTTAGATGCCTTTGGACGTCGATGCTTCCAGGCATCTATGCTTTCAGCAAGAATTATCTCATATATTTTCTATATGGGATTGTCTCTTGAAGAGGTCACAAAGAATTTAAAACTTTTGAACCCTTTGCTTCAAGAACATAAAAGAGCAGACTATTTCTTATTAGTCAGTCATGCTCAAAATGTCTCTAAGTTCCTTAATCGTGCTTCCCTGGACTGTTTTGAGTCTATTAGCAGAACGTCTGCTTTAGCCATAGGGGCACGACGTATGGCCTGGCTCCAAGCTTCAGACTTGGACAAATGGGTACAAGAAAGGCTGGCAAATACTCCTTGTACTGGTGAAAATCTCTTTAACAAGGATGCTTTATTCCAAGCTAATCAGTTAAGCACTGATATTGTTGCTTTCAGAGGATTGTCAAAACTTTCCTCTATGCCAGCTAGTAAAAAATCTCCTAAAAAACTTTATTCCCCTAGGGGAAAAAAGTTTTATCCATCTTCTAACCATCATGCAGATGTTTCCAAAGAAGGGCAACATCAAACCAGGCTAAGAAAATCAAAACTCAACAGGCTCAGCAAACCCAGCAGTCGCAGGGTTTCTGATATTTTATTCATTAAATCTCTTTTTCCTGTTTGAGGTTTAGAACCGCTAACCTACTTCTTATCAACAGAAGCATCTACAGTTCATCTCATCCTTACTGAGAGATCAGTGATACATTGACTCAATCCTCGACTCTAAGCATGAATCTCTTGCCACAAGAGAAATCCATTCTTTTAGCTCCTAGAGCTATTGAGGATAATCATGCCCTACAGGTAACAGGTTTCTCCTCTCCTTTTTGAAGGAAAAAGAGGAATAACAACTAATAACAAGGTAGGCTATGCCCTTCACCTTGACAGTTTTCTTGTACGAGGATATCTCATAGTTTTGACTGCAAGGGGGCTTTACCTTTTTCAGGGACTTACCAAATGTAAGTCTTCTCAACTCTGTATTACTTTCTATCTCTCTTAGTCGAGACATTCAGTCTAAGAGTGATACTATTCAACTGGAGGGCTTACTTTTTAAGCCCATAGGATTTTCATCCATACCTACTCCAGTAAGTGGTTTCCATACAGAGCTTTCTTCCCCTTTGCAATCTTCTCAAATATTTCTTTTAAGACAGCTTATCAGACGATAATTGAGTTTTACCACTCCTAATTATGTCTGTCGGTCCTTTTCCAATCTATAGGACCTAACTTTTTCTGCTGCCTTAATAACAAATAATTCCAAGAGAGGTTCCAAAACCCACTTGGACAATTTATCATTGCAGGCAACCAACCTGTCTGCTAGTCTTAGCCATCTTCAATTCTTTTTGGCTCCAACAGAATAGATTAGGTTGCACACTGGCAATTAAACAGCCAGATCTCACCTAAGCAACCTACAACATGCTCTCTGCAATTATACAAAAAAGCTCTGCAACTATGGGCCTTTGCCAGAGAGCGTCAGAGCCATTCCTAGTAGGTAACTTCCAGATGGTTAAAAAGGCTTTGCCCAGTCATGCTCCTACATGACTGGTTTTTTCCTGCTCTTACCATCTTCCTTAAAATTTCCTTTTAAGAAAAAGGAACCAGGGCTTAGACCACGTGAAAGCATAAAGAATTGCTCAATTCCCTGGGTTGTTCCACATCTCCAGTGGAACTCTTACAACAGGGATGCATTCCTTTTCACTGCAGTCGGTCCTTGTCTAATGCATTCCTTCTAATTCCCAATACTTCATTGAAGCTTATGCTGAACAAAGAACGCATGATACTCATATTGCCTTCATAGAGGGGCAAACATGGTATCCCCTTATATTGCGTCGTCTTCTCCACACTGAAGTTATAGAAGGATCCAGACTTGTTGTCTTAAGACTAAGGATCTCCTCTGCACCCCTTCACGTAGGTCTCCATTTCTGGTTATTCAAAGGCTAGAATTTGTAAATAAATCTAGACCTCTCCTTCTAAGTAAGAACGTTCCACTGGTTTCCATGTAACCTTCTCCATGGTTCTTCCATTTGTAACCAGAAAGCTTCTTTATCTATATCCTCAAGCAGGTTCTTACCCCTTCTTGTTATTAAGTGAATCTCTCTCTCTCTCTCTCTCCTATGTATCTATATCTGACTCTGAAAGATTTGTTACTGTCCATAGTAATGCTGTTTCAGCACACCATAGGGTTTTAAATGGACAACCAATTTCTATGGTAATTAGAAACTACCTTTTACTGTAACCTTTCCGGTTACATTACATCTGAAGCTCTCCATGTAAAGTCATTATCCTAAGTGACATTACTTAGGGAAGACATTACTGATCTTCAAGAAATTGGAGGCTACACTGCCAACTACAAATGTTTGTTTCTTTCATTTGGATAGAGGGGTCTTAAAGACCCATCCTTTTCCTGCAAACCAGTCAGATTTATCTCCTCTCTTTCCTAGAGCCTTATTCTGCTCCAAGGACAAAGAGCTTCAAACTTTGACCTACAGAAGCTTTAGCTTCTCCTCCGAGGTCCAACCTCATTAAACTCCCCCAGTTTTTTCTTCTGGGATTAGTTCTAACCATTAAGGCTTCTGACCTCTGCCTGTATTGCAATATTTATTTTCCTCTACTTCACAGGGAGGTAATTTCTTTGAGGCTAATGTACTGGCTCTTAGCACCAGACCCATATTAGCTTCAACAAATACTTTCGCAATACTTTTGAATAAGGTCCACATTAGTAAATATTGAATTCCAATTTTCTAACACGTATGATCTACACAAGGACTCCCCTCTAGATGCCTTGTTTAGTCAAGCTGTTCCACAGCACACCCTTTTTAATTCAACTCCTACCCTCCATCCCTTGGATGCCTGAGGTTCTGGGAAATAGCATGGTCCATCTATTAGATTTGCAGCATGCTGGGACCTCCTCTAGGCATCTCTAGCTTGGGAGTCCCCATATGTGAAGACTCATTCCTGATTGTTCCTGGAGATAGCACAGTTACTTACCTGTAACAGGTGATCTCTGGGAACAGCAGGAATAAGTCTTCACAACCCACCCACCTCCCCTAGGAGTTGTTCTCTCTCTCTCTCGCGCTCTCTCTCATTTGTCTACTTCCCTCCTTTGGTCTCGGCTACAAACCCAACTGATGAGAGGGAAGTGAATGGGCGGGAAGGCAGCGTGCATGCATGTGGGATGCTCCCAAAGGCTTTCTTTTTGGACGCTGGGGAGCGTTCCCGCGCAGGCTCCGTCGGTACCATCGTACCCATATGTGAAGACTTATTCCTGCTGTTCCCAGAGATTACCTGTTACAGGTAAGTAACTGTGCTGTAACGTACCTACTTATCCCCAACACATGTGAGCCTGATGGGGGAGGTGGGGCGGCAGTGATCGGCAGTGTTGGAAGGGATGTGGAATGAAAGGGGATTTCTTTCATTTATGGTAGAGTTGTGTGAAAGTAGTGAAGGTATGGACCTGGGCAGTAGAATTTTCAGGTAATGACTGAGGTAAAGATACATTGCTCTCCACAATATATGCTTCTTAACTTGATTCCAGGCTGCCCAGATTTGGAAGTGGCATGGTGGGGTGGGCAGATATAGTTGGTGGTGCAATTGAAGTTGGCGGAAGTGTGGAAAGAAGCACAAATGCCTAGTGGAGAGGAAAGTTTGCAGAAATTGGATTATATTAAGAGAATGACTGCCTTAACAGTTTATAAACACCAAAAGTCAGATGAGCACCAACAGATGTGGGGGGCCTATAGGAAATGGAAAGAAATGGGGAGGAAAAAGGGGAATATGGCTACCAAGTAATGGGATGAAGGTACCTCTTTATCTATATTTGGGTCTCTGAGATAGGCTGGATGCAGCCTTAAGCACGTCTCTGCGATAGGCTGGATGCAGCCTTAAGCCTTAACATTATTGCATCGAAGGGCACATCTACATGAATGTGCGCGAAGGTTTAGGGGGGTGTATTTGAGCTGCCTGCTGTTGCCCTGCCACCACTGTTCTTTGCTTTCTCAGCAGCAGCAGCAGGGTAACAGCAGGCAGCCAAAATGTATTTATTTATTTATTTATCTATTTCTTCTATACCGCCCCTTCCAGAGATCAGGGGCGGTTTACATGGAACAATTTAACAGTTTTGTATACGTTCGTATAACAGTACATTGAACAAGAACAAAATGTACCCCTAAGCTTTTCAAGGTCTTTCTGCAGGACTGGTCCCTCCCTCCTCTGATGCGATGTCAGAGCAGGGAGGGATCAGATCTGCTGCTGGCAACTTGCACATCGGGCATGTGCCCCTCCCCTCCATACTTCCATCCAGTCTCTGCCTGCTCTTGCCCTACTGCCGCTGCCGTGGAGAAAACAGAGGGCAGCAGTAGCAGGGCAGGAGCAGGCAGCGGCTGGACTTAGGTATGAGGAGGTGGGGGTGAGGGGCACACGCCCGATGTGCAAGTTGCACAGGGCTCGATTCTGGCTTGGAACAGCCCTGCCTGTGTGGTTGAGTAAGCAAAGTCTTTTCAGTTAAGTCAGCTTCCCTCCCCATATGTAATATACTGATTGGTGTTTGTCCTGAGACTCCAAAGACCAAATAAGAAAAAGATAACTCCAGGTACTGAAATTCTCAGTTGTATGTCTAACTGATCCTTCTTGTTGACAAAGTGAAGTTTCATGTGTTAATGGATTCTCTGTATATACCAAGGTGTATCAGATATATCTACCCATCTAGGGAGTTAATGCTTAATCTTTGCATGAAACTGAGGGGACTGGGAGGGTAGCAGCTCTGTGGTAAGTCCTGCACATGCTCTGAAAAAACCCTTATATCCTTGGCCTTCACTCCCAGTCCTTGAGGGCTGCCTGAAATATCCATAATGAATGGAAAGTCCAAGAAATGGCAAAATATTGCACATATAGACCGTGAAGAAAAAGCAATATCGTAGACTATGATGTTAAAATAATCATAAACTATATAAAAGAACCCTGCATGGCTGTGTTTTGGCAGAAGTCTTCTTCAAAGGTCATGTGTCTCTAGATTTAGCCTTAATGTTTTTACTGCTGTGTTAAACACCACATCTGTTAATGTCAGTAAATCAAGATGTGGGGAAAAATGCCAGTTCCTTACAATGATAGCCACAATATCAATAATATCCTGCAATAACAGGTCAAATATAAAACCTAATGTGCACATATCTTTATTGGTCGCAGAATATGGAGTTTTTAAGCTCTCTGTGCAAACTTCCTTTGGTAATACCCCTGTATATAAGGCTATTTATTTTCTAATACAGCACTTTTTAAGATAGGACTAAGTGCAATCGTGTCACTGACTATTGTTCAAACAATCACTTGCACTTTGTTGAGCTGTTACTGTAACCTTCTATAAGATTCTCTCATCTCTTGTGCACACAGCATGGCCCTATGGTTTAAGGATTTAGAAAATGGTTGTGTGGAATTTTTTTTTAATCCAATACTAGATTTTATTTAGTTGTGTTTTAAATCATAGCTTACCAACATGCCGTGGAGGAGGAGTTAATTTTTTGATGATTGTTAAGATTTGTAGATATACTGTAAGTGAAATTGGTTTGAATCTTTCCCATGAGATATTTTTGCTATACAGAATCACTATTCATTACACCTCATGATTTTATTTGATTTTTGCATTTTATAGTTGACCTGTTATCAAAGGATATTGTTGATAAGCAACTTTGTTTTTCCACCAAATTGTGGTGCTTTGCAAAAAACATTCCGGAACTTTTTACTGTCTCGGGAGGGTACTAGTGGCTGTATCTGATGAACTATTCAACTCTCATCTGTATTCTTTCTATTGTCGTTGCTCTTCTCCTAGAACTTACATAATAGGCTATCCCCACTTTAAATAAAAACATGAGTGGCAGAAAGAGACCACATGGCCTATCTAGTCTGCCCTTCCATATCAACCACTATGACAGTCCCCTTTTTTCCTTTAGAGATCCTCTGTGTTGGTCCCATGCTTTTTTGAATTCAGATACTGTCCTCATTTCTACCACCTCCACTGGGAGACTATTCCATGCATCTGCCACGCTTTCCATAAAGAAATATTTCCGCATATTACTCCTGAATCTATCCCCCTTCAGCCTCATCCTATGTCCCCTCGTAGCAGAACTTGCTTTCAGTCAAAAGAGGCTCTCCTGTGCATTTATGCCATGGAGGTATTTAAACGTCTCAATCATATCACCTCTATCCCACCTTTCCTTCAAAGTATACATATTAAGATCTTTAAGTCTGTCCTCATATGCTTTATAACAAAGACCATTAACCATTTTAGTAGGCACCTTCTGCACAGACGCCAACCTTTTGATATCCTTTTTTGAAGGTGTGGTCTCCAGAATTGCATACAATATTCCAAATGAGGTTGCACCAATAACTTATACAGAGGCACTATCACCTCCTTTTTTTTTCTGTTGGCCATTCCTCTCACTATGCACCCAAGCATCCTTCTAGTTTTTGCCGTCACCTTTTCTACCTGTTTAGCTACTTTAAGATCATCAGACACAATCACACCCAGGTCCCGCTCTTCTTTTGTGGACATAAGTACTTTTTTCCCATCTGCTGTTCTCTTTCTAGAAGAGTTGCCTTACAATGTCCATTACATTTTTATTGTGAAAAAGAGGCTATATACTAAGTCTAACTAAATGTCTCTAGTTTAGTGCTAGTGTCCAGGGAGTCATCTGGGAAACTCATTAAGACTTTGACTGTGAGACTCAAGCTCCTCTTGTGATTTCCATAGCAATTTTTGGAGCCCTGTAAAATCCTGATGAAGCTGGTTCTGAAGAAATTAGATTTTTCAAGATTTGGTTCAGGAGGTAATTGGGGCCATTCCCTTCAATTAGGAGGTAGAGGGAGAGCTTCAACCTCTCTACATTTCGGCTGTCTCAGGTACTTCAGTGCCCCTAATTGGTTTATATATTGCCCTGCTTCAGGGAAAAAAAATCCAATAACTAGTAATACATACACTGATCCTTTTCTGATTTAAAATTTTTTTTACAAATTTTCAGCAGCATCCACAACAGCTCTTTATGACCTGTCAGTTTGGATAAAAAAGAAAGTTATTGAGAGTGCTGCTGAAAGAGCTAAAATCATAGAGAACTGTTGTGACTTCTACTGAAAGAATTTGGAAAGTTTTTTATAAATCTGAAAAAGATCAGTATATTTTTGTTACTAGCTATGGAAAATTACTTGTTTGTTCCTTCAGAGACGCAAGAGTTGAGTGGAAAGTATCTGAGAGCCTCTGCTGGAGGCGTCTACGCTGCACTTCTTCATAGCTGTGGGCATTAAAATGTGCAGGATAGTATCACCGCAGTGGAGAAAACTTTGTTCTGCAGAATCAAGGAACGCTTTATCCTAAATTGCTTCTAATCCTTAGAATGGATGTTGAGGGAATTATGTTTGCATTTTTCATTTAAGTGTCTTCAGTATGAAGGGGTTAAAATTGAACTGGTCTTAGTTAGGCCATAATGCTGTGAGCCTTCACTTGTAAGTACCTGAATCTCCCTTTACCTCTCAATTTCATATTTTCTATTGACATTGAGTTCAGTAATGTATGTATCTGATGTAGTGGTGGATAAATAATTCATGTGTAGTTTACAACTTGTACTATTTTGCCCTTGAATAACATTTTACTTTTTCTAAAATGGCAAAATTCATAAGTAATGTAGTATGTAGCTTCAGATAGCAATGAGAATATTTGCATGATGAAGCATTCATAATTCAGATCTTGGCATCACTCTCTTCACAGTGATTAGAGATTTCCAGCAATATGAAGAACCAAGGGAAGACTTTCCAGCCTCTCCACAGAGAAGAAATACTTTATTGCAAGGAGACAGAGACGAAAGTGTGATTTTACCTCTGAGTGAAGATACGCTTACACACAACCTGGGCATGCCTGTAGTAGTGGTTTGCACAAAGGTTTGTTTCATATTTGTCATTGTTCTCTTGCATTTTAATTAGTTTTTTATTTTTTTTTTATTTGGATATTAACTGTTATAATTCACACAACAGATATACAAAAGTCATTTTAATAATTTTCTAAGTGATAAGATGTGCTTATTCTTATCTTAAATCAATTGTGAATGCAGCTGCATTTTTACTGTTAACCGTGAAAATAGTTTCAATCACAAGTTTCTGTTCCTAATCTTATTAAAAATAATATAGGAACCTTCCCATATTTGGTTAAATATTTTGAATGTGTTGCACACTTCCTGGTGTTGCAACCATGAAAGCAGTGGAACATGCTGATCTTGAAAAGATGGATTAGTTTGACTTCTTATACAGTCTCCTTGCAACTTTCAATGCTATAAAAGGCATCAGTCAGTTGATTCCCCTATTGCTGTATATATATAGAGCATTCTTATAAATACGTTATATGCCTGTTAACTTCAAAAGGGACTGTTTTCTTTCTAGGATAAGAAGCTGCTTGATATCAGCACTTGTACTTTGAGAATAAATACAGGAGTATCTTTTAGAGCTCTGTCATTGATGCATGTGACTTCAGTAACTTTCACATTTAATCTCTCTTGATCAGCTATGGTCTACCACAGAGACCAATGAATACTGGAAAACATGTACAATGAATACATATAAAAGCATGCAGTTTTGCAAAGATGATGTGCAATGTAAATTGTATATCTTAGTCTTGTGTGAAACATCATGTATGTTGTAGCCATTGCCCCTCATTTTCTCTCATACCCTCATAGCCCTTGCCACAGTTTTTTGCGGGTCTAAAACTGCAGAAACTTTCCAGCTTTTAAAGCTGTTTTAAAGCCAAACTACATTAAGCTATATATATTAAAAACGGTGATTATTATGTCTTTCACGCTATTGTAACAGCTGTAGTATTAACCATAGGTATATGGCTTGAACAACTCCCATAAATCCTGGTCCTGACACCAAATCCTTGGCCAGAAAGATTTACCTTACCCTTAGAACATTTAACTATGAGTCTGCAAAATTCCTGTCATCTGTATCCCTGTCCTTGAGTTTGCCTGACTGTAATGGAGATCGCCCATTCCAATTTATGCTTAGTCATTCTTACATTTTTTAAATATAGATCATATAGAATATAATTATACATTCACATGGGACATTCTCAGGTCAACCAATACAATTCGCTCAACAATTAGTACAGAGCAGAAGTAGAATCTTTAAGTTTACAAATCAGCATGCAGAATCATTTCTGTACAAATTTTGGTATCACATTTGTAACAGCAGCACAAACTGTCGCTGTTGCTAGTCACTAAGAAATACAAAACCTTGCAGGCACACACTCAGAAGCTGCTTATACCAGCACAGAGTCTAAGAATTCAAACTGCACTAACCTTATCTATGAAAAGTCGGTTTTGCAAATATTTTAGATCACTGAGAAAAATAAAAAAAACAAGCTGAACTGCTACAGATTCCTACACAACCTACATATTCAAAGAATCCCTTGCGGTTATCCAGAAAAACAGACCATCTAGTAAAAATAAGAGACTACAGGTTAGAAACAAATACATAGACAAAAAAAAAGGAAAAACATAAGAAATCAGATTGTGAGCACCAGAAAAGAGAAACAGAAATATATTTCCTACTGTACAGAACAAAATACGAGATCCACATTTTCAAAGCTGGTACTTTTACAAAAAAAAAAAAAAAATTTGAAATATTTTCGTGTCTTTCAACAGTTTGTTTTTCTAGTTGGAATGGTCTTGGGCCCTCTTTACCACTTGTTTTGGTGGTGATTCCATGTCCTTTTCTAGGATCTCAATTCCATTTTCTGTTTGTTCACTGTCCGTGTTTCCCCTTCCTCCTTTATATCTATTTCTGACATTGATTCTTCTGGGGAGGGCTTTTCTCTTCATTTCTCTCATCTGCTTTATTCCCCCCCTCCCGAAGTCCTCAGTCTCCCACTTTTAACCTGTGTACTAGCTTTACCTGGTGATCTACATCTGGTCATACCTTGCCAAGAAAACCCAGGGGCTGTTGGGTCACAAGCAGTCAACATTCACTCAACAGCACACATTGTGTGTTTCACATTTTATACTAGTCCTCCCTTTCTCCACTTGTTTCTGATTCCTTCTTCAGTGTCCTAGTCCCATCTGTCATCCACCTTCTAGTTCCATTTCCATTGTCTGTACTCTTTCCCTTCCCAGCCTTATCTGTCTATATTTCACATTCCTTCTCTATCTCACTTCCCCTTTTTAGGCCGTTATCCAGGCTCTTGGTTCCCTTTTTACCTTCCCAATTTCCACTCTTCATAGCCCTCTGCCTCTCTCCCCTTTCTTCAATATCCATTGCCCCTCCCTTTTGCCAGCATTTGTCTATCTCACCACCTCCTCCAGATATTCATTTGCCCTGTTTTTCCTCAACCTTAATCCCAGCATCCATCCCTTTGCCCCTCCATTTTTTTGACCTCCCCCCTGCATATCCCCTTGCTCCCCCATCATGGTATTTGTCCTGCTTTCATATCACTTCTCCAGCATCAGACCCATCTCCAAGCCCTAGCCACCCTTCTCTCACTTCCCCCTTATCCTCATCCTCTGTCAGCCCCCTTTTCCCATCCCCATCCTTTAGCATCTGCCTGTTTCATATCGTCCTGCTAGAACAGTCCAGATAAGTCAATTGTATTACATGATCAGCAGATTGGTGGCAACAAAGAACCAATGAAAAGCCCAGGTTTCAATGACATTACTCCCGTGCTTCTATGCGGCTCACCTACCAGAGGTCTCAGTTTTTTTGTCTCCAGCAGATGGATGGATTTTCTCCTCTCTGTAGAAAATGTGAAGATTTGAGGGGAACAGAGATTGCTTAAACTCTCATGAACGACTATCTCAAGCTCTAAAGTGGTGACTCTTACTTAAGCGTGATGTAGAAGGCTCCACGCTTTTTGGTAGCCATAGGAGGAGGGAAAATTGATTCAGTTCCACACCCTTGTCATAAGCGCCTGTTGAATAGCCACAAATTGGAAGGATTTGGAAGAATCTGGATGAGTATAACAGCATCACACAATCTCAGCACTCCCTCCCTTTTCCTTTTCCCCACAGCTCTCTCCCAAAGATTGCAGAAAGATTTCAGAGGGATCTGCCTGCCAGCCACCTTTCACACAGTGCTGCTTAAAAATAAATCCAGCCAGTGAAGCAGTTTCAGGAGAGATGAGTTGAGCCTCGCATGGATCCTACACCCAGGGCTCTCAGGGGATGTGTGCCAAGGCTTAACCTTGACCTTATCATTGTCCCTGTTGAGGGCTCCTGGTTCTGTCTCTGAGGGATGCTATTCGGGGTGGACTACTAGAGACCACTGGTGCTGTGTGGGGGTTTCCCACCATTTTCTTCACGTGTTAGTAAAGGATTTTCTTATTGTGTGCCTGGAAGTCTCATGGCTCCAATGCACGTTCCGCCCAAGCAACTCCAATGCACACCCCTTCCCTAATTCCTTTAAACATGCATTGCATAAAAGCACAGTTAATGCGTGCTTGCAGGTCTATGCAGCCTTAGTGCGTGCTCTTGTGATACTTAACCTAACTCTCTCTGTCTTCTAGAAAACGCTATTTGACCTATGGCAGGTGAGGAGCCTCATCCTTGGATTCTGGACTCTGCCTTTCCTCTATGGCAGCTTCTGAGTCACCCCTAGAGGTCATGCTTTCCCTCTCTCAGCCTGAGGATAGTTAGTCCGCCCTTACCCTTCTCATAAGAACATAAGATATGCCATACTGGGTCAGACCAAGGTCCATCAAGCCCAGTATCCTGTTTCCAACAGTGGCCAATCTAGGTCATACATACCTAGCAGTTTCCCCAAAAGACACAGGTTCCGCAATGCTTGTACTGGGTCAAGCATGGATATCCTGGGTCCCTTCTTAATAATGGTTTATGGACCTTTCCTCCAGGAACTTGTCCAAACCTTTTTTTAAACCCAGCTACACTAACAGCCCTTACTATATCTAACAGCCTTTACTACAGGGCAGGATATGCAGGATGGCGCTAAGTGTAAGGATGCTCAGCTGGCCGGTGGCTCCAGTGACTCTGCTGTGAGCCGCTCTTCATTCTCTAGGTGGTCTTTGATGGCCATGCCCCCTGGTGTCGGGGAGCCTTTTCAGAGATGAGAGCTTCTGGAGTCCGGATTGTCCTCCCTGGAGTTCTTTTCCTTTTTGCAAAAGGCCTGGTATATGTGACATGGAAATTCAGATCCTGCGGCTTCTAGGCGCATCTGGATGCAGTCTCGTATTGGGCAGGCTGAAAGTAAAAGTCCTGTTTAATTACCTTTTGCTAAGCATCCCCAGCACGGGACACTCCCTGAAGATGAACAACAGTTGGGAGCTATCAGATATTGATTATGCCTCGGACCCAGATGAATCGGTATTGGGCTGTGATGTGGATGGAGGACCTATTCTCACTTTCAGAAGACTATGCAGAGGCTGGCGTAATCTGCCTGTTGTGGAAGGAGATGCTGGCAGCATTGATTTCCAGAGTCTCATTTGTTTTGAACTTGACAGATGCTTACGGCACAGAGCAGGAGCCGAAAGTACACCCACTATGTCAAGGGGTATGGAAATCCACTACTGTCTGTCCGTTCCTGGAGATGGTCAAAGATATGATCTGGTCCAAGTGAGACTTGCCAGACACCCTGTCTAAAGGGTTAAGGGTCTGTGACAAGATCTATGCTCTTCCAGAGGAGCATTGCGAGTGGTTTGACATTCCCAAGGTGGATGCACAGGTCATGATGGTTACCAGATGGACCACCATTCCCATGGAAGGCGGATTGGCCTTAAAAGATGTCCTGGACTGCAAGGTTGATTCCTTGCTGAAGAGTCAGTTTGCTATGGTGGCGGCTATTCTACAGCTGGGGTTATGCCCCAGCTTGACATCTGGAGCCCTGCTCCAGTGGATTCGGTCTCTTCTGCCTGATGATACATACTACATATCTCTTGGAGTCTGCTACGGCCTTCCTTTCTGATGCCATGTATGACCTGGTATGGTTGGCAGCCAGGGGTGGTGCCATGGCATTGGATTTGGCTCAGTCACTGGGTGATGGACACGTCCTCCAAAGCCCGTTTTTGCTCAATGGGCCCTTTAAAGGAAAGCTCCTCTTTGGAACAGATTTGGAGAAACTGGTGAAGGACCTAGGCGAGACAAAATCTTGCTGCCTCCTGGAAGACAGGGCCAGGGGACCTGTGAAGTGGGCCAGTGCCCCTTTCTTGTCTGCCTCCACCTGACCACCAAGGGCACGCTGGCCGGATTCCCAGGGGTTTCAGATTTTCCAGGGTGGTAGACATGATATTCCCTTATTCACTTCTGATTCAAGACCTTGAGCTCATTCTCAGTCCTTTCATGGAGCACATGGGCCCAGGAATTGGGCCTCATCCAGAGGAGAACTCTCCTGGGCCACACAATGAATGTTTGGTAGAAGGCAGGCTTCGCCGCCTTTTTTTCATGAATGAACCTGGGTTACCAAGGATCGCTGGGTGCTAGACACCATTCAGTCAGCTATGTCCTGGAATGCAAGGAGCAGATTCCTGATGCCTTTATAGTTTCCCTTTGTGGGTCTATGATCAAGGATGCCATGATGTGGACCACCTTGGACAAGTTGCTTTGCCTAAAAGTGGTGATGCCCATCCCCCCCCAGACGAGCGGGGTAAGGGCAGACACTCTATAAACTTTGTGGTGCCAAAGGAGGAGGTTCCTTCTGGCCCATTCTGGACCTCAAAGGGGTCAATGTGCACTTTTGCATGTCTTGCACTTTTGGATGGAAACCTTATGCTCTGTGATTCGAGCTGTGCACAGAAGGAAATTCTTGGCTTCTCTGGATCTGGCTGAGGCGTATTTTCATATTCTGATCTAGGCAGATCAGCAGACGTATCTGTTTTGCAGTGCTTTGCTCTCACTATCAGTTTGCTGCCCTTCCTTTTGGGCTCTCCACCACCCCCAATGACTGCCTCAAAGGTCATGGTGATATCAACTGCGGCACCAAGGGATCTGTGTCCATCCCTATCTAGACAACTGACTCATCTGAGCCCATTCCCTGTCAGAAGTGTCTCAGGCAATGTCCCAAGCGGTGTCCTTTTTTGGAAAGCCTCGACTGGGTGATCAATCGGGAAAAGAGCCATCTTTTACCTTCCCACTCCTTGGAGTTTTTGGAAGCACGTTTTGACACTCGAGTGGTCAGATTTTTCCTGCCAGAGGAGATGGACAGAAGACTGCTGAATTGCCTGGCAATGTTCTGTGCATAGCAAGTCCTAGAGTCTGGGATTATCTTCAGCTCCTCAGATTGATGGCAACGATCATAGAGATGGTCCCATGGGTGCGTGCTCACATGAGGCTGCTCCAGTAGTCCTTGTTGACTTGATAGTCCCAGAGTTTTCAGGAGTTCCAGCACAGGCTTCTGCTCATGTTGAGAGTGAGGTCTAGCCTGCAGTGGTGGTGGCAACCATGTCATCTGAGAAGGCATATCGCTGGACAATTTTTCCTGGATCCTACTGAAAAAGTTGCCAGTCTCTCGGGTTGCAAGTCCATTGCCGGGATCATATGGCTCGGGGTCATTGGAACTACAGGGAAGTGGTGTGGTCCAACTGCTCGAGGTAAGGGCCATCAGGTTGGCTGTTCTGTGTTTATGGGCCTTGGTCAGGGGTTGGGTGGTTTGAGTATTTTTAGACAATGTCACAACAGTAGCTTATGTCAGTTGGCAGGGCAGCACAAGAAGCGCCAAATTGGCCCTGGAGATGGATCTCCTGTTTGCTTGGGTGGAGAAGAACCTCTTAGCCTTGTTGGCTCAGCACATTGTCCACTCTAGCAATGTGGAAGCTGACTTCCTCAGCCGGTACACTCTAAATCTCAGTGAGTGGGAGTTGTCAAGAGGCATTTTAGTTGACTCTGCACTACTGGGGTCACCCTGAAATGGATCTGATGGCGACTTGCTCCAGTGCTAAAGTGTGCCGCTTCTTCAGTTTCCATTCAGAGATGGGGTCCGAGAGCATCTCTGCTTTGACCCAGCCTTGGCCCACTCAGTGGCTGCTGTATGTGTTTCCTCCGTGGCTTCTGTTGGGGCATGTGATTCGGCATATAGAGTGTCACCTGGGCACGATTGTTCTGGTAGTGCCAAATTGGCTGCAGAGTGTGGATGTGCAGGTCACGGCAGTTACCAGCCAGACCACCATTTCTGTAGGGGGGGGGGGTGGATCGGCCTTAAAGGATGCTCTAGATCACAAGGTGGATTCCTTGTTGAAGAACCAGTTCATCGCAGTGGCTGCTATTCTTCAATTATGTGCAGGCCTGACATCTTGAGCCCCGCACATACTGTCCCAGGGGATTCAGTCTCTTATGTGGATGATAATACCCCTCTTTTGAAGTCTGCTTTGGCCTTCCTTTCTGATGCTGTGTATGACCTCATCCACCTAGTATCCAGGGACATTGCCCTATTGACAGTGATGTGGTGTTGGATTTGGCTCCAACATTGGGCAGCAGATACTTCTTCAAAAGCCAGGTTGTCCTGACTAGCTTTTAAAGAGAAGCTTCTGTTTGGGACTGATTTGGAGCAGTTGATGAAGGATCTGGGCAAGACAAAAATCTTACTGCCTTTTGGAGGAACGGTCCAGGGAGGCCTGTGAAATGGGCAGGAGTCCCTTTTCCATCAGGCTCTACCTGCGCCTCACATGCATGCCGGTTAGATCCCTGCGGGTCTTAGGACTCTTGTTGCTGCCAGCTTAGTCCCTCCAGAACACCTTTCTTCCCCTCTGCTTCTGGATTTTGGACTCATTATCAGTCCTTTAGTGGAGCTCATGGACCCAGGGATTAAACCCCCTCCAGAAGGGGGGTTCCTCCCAGACTGCGCAATGAAGGTTTGAGGGCCTATTCCCTGGCATCTCCGTTTGGAGGCAGGCTTCACCTTTTTCTTTCTGGAATGAGCCTGGGTCACTAAAGATTGCTGAGTAGTAGATACCATGCAGTATGACTGTGTCCTGGAATGCAGTGAGCCAATCACAGATGCTTTCATCTCCCCTTGTAGGTCTGCAAATAAAAGGGCCACTGTGTAGATCACATTGGACAAGTTGCTACTCTTGAAGGTCATGGTGCCCATTCCCACAGACTATCTGGGTAATGGCAGGTATTCTATATATTTTGTGGTGCCGAAAGACGACTGATCATTCCAGCCCATTTTGAACCTCAAGGGTGTCAATGCACACTTGTATGTCTGGAAACTTTGCAATCCCTGCATTTCGCCAAGGCGTATTTTCATATCCCGATCTTGGAGGATCAGCAAAGGTATCTGCATTTTTGCTGTGCTTGGGGTCTCACTTTCATTTCGCTGCCCTCCCATTTGGCCTCTCCATTGCCCCAAGAACATTCTCCAAGGTCATGGTGGTGGTGGCTATGGTGCCCAAGGGATTTGTGTGCATCCCTGTCTGGACTACTGGCTCATCTGAGCCTGTTCTCTTTCAGAGGCTTCTTGAATAGTGCCTCAAGTGGTGTCCTTTTTGGAAGGCCTTAGCTGGGTGATCATTTGGGGGGGGGGGGGGATAGCCAGTTGATGCCCTCCCAATCCCTGGATTTCCTAGGAGCATATTTCGATAATCGAGTGGGCAGAGTCTCTTCTTGCCAGGAAAAAAGTCACGAGGGTGTTGGATTGCCTGGAGCCGTAAATTTCACAGCAGGCTCCCAGAGTTTGGGATTATCGTCAGCTCCTCAGATCGATAGCAATCACAATCGAGATGGTACTGTGGGTGCATACTCATGTGGCCACTCCAGAGGTCCTTGCTGACTCTGTGGTCCCCAAGTTCTCATGAGTTAAAGCTCAGGCTTCTGCTCCTGGTTATAGTGAAGGCATACTGCTAGACGTTTACTCATGAATCCTTCTGATGACTGATGCCAGTGTCTCGTGCTTGGGAACCCATTACCAAGAATGGCCTAGGGAACCAGTGTGGCCATCAACCGTATAGAGGCATGTGCCATCAGGCTGGCTCTTCTGCCTTTCTGACCCCTGGTCAAGGGCCAGGCAGTTTGAGTGTTTGACATAAGCCACCAACATGGCGTTGTCAGTTGGCAAGGTGGCATGAGGAGTGCTGGGGTAGATCTGGAGATGGCTCTCCTGTTTGCTTGGGTGGAGAACTGCTAGCCTTGTCAGCTCAGCACATTGCCAGGGTGGGCAGTGTGGAAACAGACTTTCTTCGTGGACAAGCAGGAAGTAGGTCCTCACATATGAGTGACATTGCCAACGGAGCCCACACAGAACGCTCCCCAGCTTCCATTGGAAGCTTTTGGGAGCTGCAGCGCACATGGCACTGTGGCAGGCAGGAAGGCAGAGCACATCTTCTCCAGTCTTCCTTTTTTTTTTTTCCTATGGAGCCCATAGGACATGTCCTGCACCAGCGGAAAATCTTTATCTCCAGGAAAAAAGCAGGAATGAGTCTTCACATATGGGTATCGTCGGAACCGACAGAGCCTGCGTGGGAACGCTCTCCAGCGTCCAATCAGAAAGCTTTTGGGAGCATCCACAGCGCCTGCGTGCTGCCTTCCCGCCTTTCCCAACTGCCTCTTTCCAGTTCTTCTTTTTCCGCGGAGCCAGCAGGTCGTGTTCCTGTCACCGCAGAAGAATTTCCTTATTTCTTTTGTATCGCGTCTGCCTTCTTCGACACTCTACCGGTACCGCCGGTCTTTCTTTTCTTCTTTTCAAAAAAAAAAAACTATTTATTTTTTCTTCAGGTGCACTTGCGTTTTGGGCCTTAGGCCCAAAATATTTTCCTCAACATGGAAAAGCCTGCCTCAGGGTTTAAGAAGTGCACAAAATGTGGCGGTACCATTTCCATCACCGACACTCATGACTGGTGTCTAAAATGTTTAGGTCCTGACCATTCCATCACAGATTGTATGTCCTGTACTATGATGTCTAAAAGAGGTTGGCAGAACCGAGCAGCCAAGCTCAGTATCCTGTTTCCCTCTGATGCGGCTTAGCTGGCATCGACGTCTTCCAGGGCTGCTTCTTCCTCCCATGGATCTCAGGTAACTAAACATAAATCCAGCCGGTCCTCAAAGGGTAGATCTCCCTCTAAGCATCGAGATGCCTCTGGGGTTGCCCTCGGATTCTGCACCTGCAAAATTACCCTGGCGGGAGGCTTCGGCCTCCAAAGCATCATCATCGGGGTTCCAGGATGATCTTGATGGCTTGGCCTCGACAGATCACCTGGTGCCATGCTCTGGGATACCGGTGGCTTCCACCGGTACCGACTTCCAAGCATTGGCGGCGTCGATGGACCAGAGAATTCAGTCCATGGAACGCAGTCTGGCGGCTTTCCTTGTGGCATCGACGCCCCAGGTACCGCAACAGACTACTCCACCGGTACCGGCTCGAGCACCGCCATCGGTGTCTGCTATGCCGGTACTCTGTCCTCTGAGGCCCTCCGGTACCGATACCCTGGTACCGGTTATTCCCGATACCGATCCTTGTCGGTACGGGTATCTGGCTTTGCAGGAGCATCCGGACAGACGATACTTCCATTCCTCTGAAGAGTCTGAGGATTCTGACGCGTCTGTCGATGCAGCGATGCTTATTCCACAGGAGGAGTCCTCTCCTAAGCGAAGGATGTCTCCTCCATAAGACTTGTCTTTTCAAGACTTCATCAGGGAGGTGGCTCGGCGCTTATCCATCACGGTGGCCCCTGAGACAGAACCCAGAGCCAAGGAGTTAGATATTTTATAATATCCTAAACTCCTAAGGAGGCAGCTACCTTGCCTGTTCATGAGATTTTGTATGATCTCATGTTGAGGATGTGGGAAACACCTCTTACCACCTCTCCTCATTCTCGCAGGTTAGATACAATGTATCGTGTCCCTCCTTGTCCTGGTTTCCATAAAGCTCAGCTTCCTTACCACTCTATTGTGGTTGAGTCTGCTATGAGAAAGATTAGAAGTGCTAAGAGACATACCTCTAATCCTCCAGTACGTGAATGTAGAATCCTGGATGCTTTTGGACGTAGAGTCTTCCAAGCTTCCATGCTTGCAAGGATTAATTCCTATAGTCTTTACATGGGAATGTTCCTAAAAGAGGTCACTGATCATTTGCAGACTTTAAGTCCTTTCATTTCTGAGGATAAAAGACAGGACTTTCTCACTTGGCTCAAACATGCCCAAGATATCTCCAAATTCTCCAACCGTGCAGCTTTTGACTCTTGAATGTGTAAGCAGAGCCTCGGCTATTGCCATAGGTGCATGTAGAATTGCTTGGCTTCAAGCATCTGATTTGGAGATCTGGGTCCAAGATGAATTTACCGGTGAAAACCTGTTTGGTAAAGATTGGCAAGCAAAGGCCAATCAGATGGATGCTGAAAATTCCGCCTTGGATAGACTATCCAAGTCTACGGCTGCTCCTGTTAAGAAAAGGTGGTTCAAAAAAGCACCTTTTTCTAAAAAAGGGAAGATTTTATCCTGCTTATAGTCAGCGGGCATCTTCTGCAGCTCAGTTCGCTACCAAACGTCAGCAAACATCCAAACAGAGCAAAGCAAAGGCTGCTAGGCCTCCACAGGCCCAGCAACGTCAGCCTCCTCAGGGCCTTTGACTTTCCACTAGAGAACTTAACCTTCCTGGAATGGTGGGGGGCTCTGGTCCTTCCAGAGCCAGGAAGGCTATGTCATTTTGCTCCCAGGTGGGGACAAATTACAGCAGAGCATTGGACACTCTCCATCATAAAGGAGGGGTACAAACTTCATTTTTCAAGCTTGCCCCCTCACACAAGAGTGAACCAGTTCAATTCTCCGACCTCCCTCCTCAACCTGTTGGGTCAGGAAATTGCCACCCTTCTTGCCCAGGGGGCAGTAGAAGAAGTGCCTCTTCATCAACAGGGCACAGGGTTCTACTCCCCCTATTTTCTTATTCCAAAGAAAACACGGGATTACAGACCCATTTTAGACCTCAGAGAATTGAACAAATTCCTAGTCAATGAAAAATTCAAAATGATTTCTCTGGGAACTCTGCTGCCATACCTTCAGAGTCAGGATTGGCTTTGTTCTCTAGATCTCAAGGATGCGTACACCAATGTTCTCATCTATCCAACTCACAGAATGTTCCTTCGGTTCCTTTTTCAAGAGAAGCACTATCAATACAGAGTGCTTCCATTCAGTCTGGCCTCTGCACCAAGGGTGTTCACGAAATGCATGGCAGTGGTAGCTGCATTTCTGTGCTCTCTGGGAATATTCGTCTTCCCTTATTTGGACGACTGGCTCATTCAAGCTCCCCCTCAGTCAGAGGCCAAAAATTCTCTATCCTGCACAATGCGTATCCTTCAGTATTTAGGGCTGGTAATAAACATCCCAAAATCCAATCTAACCCCTACTCAGTCCCTCGAGTTTATAGGGGTATTGCTGGATACCACAAGGGCAAGAGCCTATCTCCCCCAGGCCCGTTGCCTTCGCTTGGTGCAGTTAGCTTCTCAAGCAGAGATAAAGCCCCATTTATCTGCTCGAGAAATGTTAGTTACTAGGCCACATGGCATCCACCGTGCATGTGGTACCATATGCTCGCCTTCACATGAGGGCAGCTCAGTGGACTTTATCTACCCAATAGACCGAGGCATTAGACTGCCTGTCAGACAAAATAGCAAACACAAGTCGCCTCATTTTGTCCCTCCAGTGGTGGAAGTCCCCTCAAAACCTGTTGCTGGGGTCCCCCTTTCAGCAGTCTCTACCCCCAAGCAACTCTCACAACAGATGCTTCTCCAATGGGTTGGGTTGCTCATCTGCAAGACCTCTCCACCCAGGGCATCTGGTCTCCACAGGAGAGTGCTCTACATATCAATCTCTTGGAGCTCAGAGCAATCTTCCTTGCTCTACGAGTGTTCCACACCCTGCTCAGCTACAAGACAGTCCTTATCCACACGGACAATCAGGTAGCCATGTTTTACGTGAACAAGCAGGGCGGAACAGGCTCTCTGTCGCTCTGCAACGAAGCTTTGTGACTGTGGGCCCTCGCCAGAGAGCATCAGATCCATCTTCTGGCAGTTTATCTTCCAGGCGTTCAGAACTCTTGGGCAGACAGCCTCAGTCGATTTCTGCTTCCACACGAGTGGTCCCTGCATGTGGACCAGGTGGCCAGGATTTTTCAAATTTGGGGAACCCCGGACATAGACCTCTTTGCAAGTCCGTGGAATGCCAAACTTCCCCGGTTCTGTTCCAGGACTCCGGCTCGGGGCTCAGGCCAGGGATGCTTTCCTCCTTTATTGGGGTCAAGACTTCCTGTATGCCTTTCCACCCATTCCCCTAATTTCCAAAACCCTATTCAAGCTTCAGAGAGACAGAGGTCGCATGATCCTCATAGCACCTCATTGGCCACGCCAAGTGTGGTACCCTCTGCTTCTACATCTCTCTCAAGCTCCCTCCCTGCAGTTAGGGTCTGCTCCAGATCTCCTATCTCAGGAGGACGGAACATTATGGCATCCCAATCCCCAGTCTCTGCATCTCAGGCCTGGTTGCTGAAGGCCTAGATCTCCAAAATCTTGATCTTTCTCAGCAGGTGAAAAATATTCTTCATGCTTCCAGAAAGCCTTCCACTAGACGTTCTTATGCTTTTAAGTGGAAAAGGTTTACAATTTGGTGCTCGGAAAAGGGGCTTAACCCCCTTGCGATACTCTAGTAAAGATTCCAGAGGTATCTTCTTCATTTATCTAATGCAGGCCTTAAGACAAATTCAGTAAGAGTACATTTGAGTGCTATTGCAGCTTCCCTTAAGCCTCTCAATGGACAGACTATTTCCTCTCATCCTCTTATAGCAAGATTTATGAGAGGCCTTCTTTTAACTAAGCCTCCCATTAAACCACCACCGGTGGCATGGGACTTAAACATGGTTCTTGGGCAGCTCATGAAGCCACCTTTTGAACCGTTAGCCACCACTTCCTTGAAATTTCTTTCTTGGAAGGTTATCTTTCTCATTGCAATCACCTTAGCACGCCGCATCAGTGAGTTGCAAGCACTAGTAGCTAATCCACCTTATACAAGGTTCCATCATGACATGGTGGTCCTTAGGACTCATCCACACTTTATGCCTAAAGTGATCTCACCCTTTCATCTGAACCAAGAGGTATACCTACCTGTCTTTTTTTCCAGGACCTCATACATCAAGTGCAGAGAGGAATCTTCATACCATGGATTGTAAAAGAGCTCTAGCCATCTACTTACAAAGAACACAGCAACATAGAAAGTTCTCTCAACTCTGTTGCTTTTGATCCTTCTCATTTAGGACTTCCAGTTTCCAAAAGAACACTGTCCAACTGGATTGCTCGGTGTATTTCTTTCACCTATCAGGGTAAGAACCTTTCTCTGGAGGGCCATGTCACAGCTCACAATGTGAGAGCCATGGCAACCTCAATGGCTCATCTACATTCTGTGTCTATTGGCGACATTTGTCGAGCAGCCACTTGGGCCTCGGTTCATACCTTCACAGCCCATTACTGTTTGGACAAGGACGCCTGCCGGGATGCCTTGTTTGGTCAGGCTGTTCTCAAACATCTGTTCCATACCTAGTCAACTCCTACCCACCAACCCTGGTTGGATGCCAGAGATCCATGGGGGGAACTGCAGCCCTTCTTAGGGACACACAGCTCTGGGGTCTCTCCCTGGCATCTAAAGCTAGGGAGTCCCCATATGTGAAGACTCATTCCTGCTTGTTCCTGGAGATAGCACAGTTACTTACCTGTAACAGGTGATCTCTGGGAACAGCAGGAATAAGTCTTCACAACCCACCCACCTCCCCTAGGAGTTGTATCTCTCTATCTTTCCTTTCCCTCTCTCTCTCTTTGTCTCAGCTTTAAAACTCGAACTGGAGAGAGGCAGTTGGGAAAGGCGGGAAGGCAGCACGCAGGTGCTGTGGGATGCTCCCAAAAGCTTTCTGATTGGACACTGGGGAGCGTTCCCGCGCAGGCTCCGTCAGTACCGACGATACCCATATGTGAAGACTACTTCCTGCTGTTCCCAGAGATCATCTGTTACAGGTAAGTAACTGTGCTTTCTCTATTTAACCCCATGGGTATTTTTCTGGAGTAATTTTCACTGCCTGTCATTGGTTAATCAGATCCTAGACAATATTTGTCTCTTTCTGTTCATGTGGGGGGGGGGGGGGTTGGTTTTGGCTATCTTTTTTTGTACTTTTTTCTTTCTGGGCCTTTTTGCCCACCGTCACAATAGAGGCCTTAGACCTCGCTAACGCGGTCTTCCTGGACACATCCAAGCTGGTGAGTGGCTTTAACAAATGCAGAAAGCGTGGCTGCACTATTTCAGTTACACACAGGCACAATTGGTGTCTTGGGCTTGACTGCCCACGTCCTGCAACCTTTGTCTGCAGATGAGGGTGGTTATGAAGGGCTGGGAAAAGCAGAAGCAATCCGTCTTCGGAACGTCTGAATCAGCATCCTATGCCCAAGCATTGGCGATGCCATTGCGGAGTTCCTGGGCGCATTCAGAACCAAGGGGCCAGAGCATCAAGCATAGACGCCTCTTCGATGTCCAACCGGAATTGAGGAAGAACCTGAAACCAATCCCATCAAGGTCGAAAGGGGTGCTGGAGCACCGGGACAAGTCTCAGGGTGCATCGGCACCACAGCCCTTCCCAGAGCGATGCAGACAGTAAGGGCTGGGAGCGGCCGACCAAGCTTACCCTGCTTGAGGAATTGACCTCCACAGCCTTGGAGGGCAGCTGGATGTCTTCCGATGAGCCTGTCACTGTGGAGTCCCCGCTGGAGGTATCTGCACCAGTGGCCAAGGTTGCAATCCCGGCCCTGGTCCCCTCCAAGTTGGTGGTGCTGGAGGAATGCCTGAGGGGCCTTGAGGCTCACATGGTGGCAGTCTTAGCCTTGTGGCAGTCAGGCTCTGCAATGCCTTTGGCACTCCGTCCAGCCCATCCTGGAGACCCATGCACTGCCAGCAGAGGCATCTGGTAGGAGATTGGTCAATGCTGGTTCCCACGGTGATCTGCCTGTTGAGCATATTGCTTTCCGATGTCCCAGGACATCCCCATTCTTGCTCAGACGGCGGGAGGAAACTTGACACTACTTTGATTTCCTCTGAGTCAGAGTTTGAGGACTGGGAAACCAAGGAAGACTGCCATCTAGGACAGGAGATCTCCTGACCTTCCCTCTGATCCGTGCCCACTATATGAGCGGCATAAATCTCCCCCAGAGGACATGTCCTTCCAGGACTTTGTGTGGGATATGGCCAAGGCCATATCCTTCTCCCTTGAGGTGGAGGACGAGCAGAGGGCGGAGGAACTTAAGCTCCTACAGTACCTTTTGGCGCCCAAGGAAGCAGTGATGCTGCTGGTGTGCTGTTTTGCAAAGACTGCGGCTGTGGGAGAATCCACTTATGGTTCCCACCTTCAGGCTGCAGCTGGAATCTATGTACCAGGTCCAGAAGGTACCAGGCTTTGAGATGCCCCAGCTACCACACAACTCCATTGTGGTTGAGTCTGCCTTGAAGCACATGAAGAGCACCAAGACTCACTCCATGGTATCCCCTTGGTGGAAGGCCAGGACCCTGGACTCCTTTTGGGAGGAGATGCTACCAGGTTTCCATGTTGGTGGCCCGGATCGTTTCCTACCAGCTGTATATCTTTGTCCCTGAAGGACATCATGTTGTACCTAGTGGTATTTGCTGCACATCTCTCTCTGGACCGCCTCGACGACTCCTGTGCCTTAGTAGGCCACGGCAAGGATTGCTCTGAATATGCTGTGCAAGCCACATACAATACCTTAGAGTCTGCCTGAAGAGTGGCAGTGGTGGGCATCAACATCTGGTGGCTGGCCTGGCTCCAGTCCTCTGACCCAGAGCAATGGGTTCAGGATAAGCTGGCCTACGTTCTCTGTAGTGGGGAGAATCTTTTCAGGAAGCTGGTTGAGGAGAAAGCGGGTGAGCTAGAAGGATTTGATGCTCTCCAGGCTCTCAAGGAACACTGCGGATACTTCATGTACCGGGGTAAAGAAGGTCTTCTACCTGCACCCGTTCCGGTACTATCCAGTGCCCAGAATGCCAAGTCAAAAGCACATGCCCTCTGCCAGCAGTGGTAGGAGAAGCCTCAGAAGACCCAATCAGTCCTGAAGCCCAAGCCAGGGGCATAGCCAACTGTTCCTTAGCAGTCTGAGTTTGCCCCCAGGTAGGGGAGCGGCTCGTCCATTTCACCCACAGGTGACACCTTGGACACCTGGTTTCTGCAGCTCGTTCAGCAGGGCTACCAGTTGCACTTTGCCCAGCTGCCACCTCCCTTCATCCAAGGGGAGTACCCCATGGACCCACTGCATCGAAGCCTTTTGCAGGAAGTGGTCTCCACTCTGCTGACCAACCTCGCCATCCATGTCATAGTGGGCCAAGGAGGCGATGATGGGATGCAGCAGAGTCCCCTCATCCTGGGCAATGAGATCCAGGGCAGAACCCAGACAGACAGGCTCCCTCCAAGAGAGCTGAAGAGCAGGGGGAACACCAGCTGCTGGGGCCAGTATGGGTCAATGAGGATCATTATGCTCAGGTCCTGGAGCAGAATCGGCCCACCTTGGGCATTCTGCGATTTGGCAAAGAGGTTGATCGTGGGAGTACCCTAATCTCCAGGAACAAGCAGAAATGTAGTCTTCACATATGGGTATCGTCGGTACCGACAGAGCCTGCACGGGAACGCTCCCCAGCGTCCAATAAGAAAGCTTTTGGGAGCATCCCACAGCGCCTGCGTGCTGCCTTCCTGCCTTTCCCAACTGTCCCTCTCCAGTTCTTCGTTTTCCACAGAGCCGACAGGTTGCACATCCTGTCACTGCAGAAAATAATTCCCTTCTATTCTTCTTTTTTGTGGTCATGTCTGCTTTCCTTCGACGTTACACCAGTACTGCCGGTGGTTTTCTTTTTTTCCAAAAAAAACCCTTTTCCTCTGGAGTCTTTTCCAGGTTTTTTTCTCCTCAGGTGCCACGTGCCATTTTCGGCACTAGGCCCAACCTTTCCTTTAAAATGGAAAAACCCGCTTTGGGTTTTAAAAAGTGTTCCAAGTGTGGCGGTACCATCTCTGTCACCGACACCCATGAGTGGTGCCTCAAATGTTTAGGTCCTGACCACTGTATTTCGAAGTGTGTTGCTTGTGAGATGATGTTAAAGAGGGGGCCGGCAGAACTGAGCTGCTAAACTTAGCACCCTTTTTCCCTCCGATGCAGCCTCTGTGGCATCGACATCTTCCAGGGCTTCATCTTCCTCCCATGGCTCTCAGGTAACTAAACATAAATCTAACCGGTCCTCAAAGGGTAGATCTCCCTCTAAGCATTGAGATGCCTCTGGCGTTGCCCTTGAGGGACTTTCACCAGCAAAATTGCCCCGGTGGGAGGCTTCGGCTTCCAAAGCATTAACGAGGCTCCAGGATGTTCTCGAGGCCTCAACCTCGGCAGAATTACTGGTGCCATGCTCTGGGGTACCGGCTGCTTCATCCGGTACTGATACCCAAGCATCGGCAGCATCGATAGACCAGAGATTCTTGGCTATTGAACGCAGTCTGGCAGCTCTTCTCACGGCCCTTGAAATCGCTTCAGACAATTCAACCAGTACCGGCACCGACTCCGGTACCTGTATCGACTGCATCAACATCGGCAGGTATTCTACCAGGACCGAGTCATGCTTATCCATCCGGTATCGACAAGTCTGTACCGGACCCCTCCGATGCCTACTTCGATCGGTACCGTGCCTTGCACGATCACCTGGATTGGAGGTACTTTGAATCCTCGGATGAGTCTGAAGACTCTGAAAGCTCTGCCGATACCAGAGTACTTCTTCCTGGGGATGATTCTTCTCCTCAGCGTAGGATGTCTCCACCAGAGGATATGTCCTTTCAGGATTTTATCCGAGATGTGGCTCGAGGTCTTTCCATCACAGTGGCTCCTGAAAAAGAGCCTAGGGCAAAGGAATTAGAAATCCTACAATACCCTAAAGCTCCCAAGGAGGCAGCTACCTTACCTATTCATGAGATCTTGCATGATCTCATGTTAAGGATGTGGGGAACACCTCTAACCACATCTCCTCACTCTCGAAGACTCGACACCATGTATCGTGTTCCTTCTTGTCCTGGGTTTCAGAAGACTCTGCTACCACACCATTCCATCGTGGTGGAATCAGCTATGAGAAGGATCAAGAGTGCAAAAAGGCATGCATCTAACCCTCCAGGACGTGAGTGTAGGACTCTTGATGCTTTTGGACGTCGAACCTTCCAGGCTTCCATGCTTTCTGCTAGGATCAGTTCCTATATTTTATATATGGGAATGTTCCTTAAGGAGGTCACAGGAGATTTAGAGCTTATGAGCCCTCTCCTTCCTGATAAGAGGCAGGATTACCTCGCTCTTGTCAAACATGCTCAGGATGTTTCCAAGTTTGTCAATCATGCAGCCTTTGACTGCTTTGCGTGCATAAGCAGAACCTCTGCTATTGCCATAGGTGCACGTAGGATTGCCTGCCTCCAGGCATATGACTTGGAACTTTGGGTACAGGATAAACTAGGAAATATTCCTTGCACAGGAGAGAATCTCTTTGGCAAGAATTGGCAGGAAAATGCTAATGAGATAGATGCTGACAATATCACCTTGGATAGATTGTCTAAATCTACAGCTGATCCTGCAAGGAAAATATCCTACAAGAAACCATTCAGTAAGAAGACGTTTTATCCCTCCTATACCCAACAGGGACATCGTTTGGGTCAGTCTGCCCAAAAGGGACAGCAGCAACAACCTAGGCAAAGAAAAACAAAAGCTGCTAAGCCTCAACCAGCTCAGCAGACTCAGCCTCCACAGGGCTTTGACTCCTATCTAGAGAACTTTGCCTTCCTGGCCCTGAACGGTCCAGAACCCTCCACCATTCCAGGATGGTTATGTCATTTTGCTCCCAGATGGGGTCAGATAACAGCAGAAAATTGGACTCTGTTCATTGTAAGAGAGGGGTACAAGCTTCAATTTCCTCAGCATGCCCCCTCCTACAGTGGTAAGACAGTTCAATTCTCAGACCTCTCTCAACATCCAGTTAGGTCAAGAGGTCACTGTGCTGCTTGCCCAAGGGGCAATAGAAGAGGTACCCATTCTACAATAGGGTACAGGGTTCTACTCCCCCTATTCCTTATTCCAAAGAAAACAGGAGGACACAGACCCATTTTAGACCTCAGAGAATTGAACAAATTCCTGTTCAAAGAGAAGTTCAAAATGATTTCTCTAGGAACTCTGCTGCCATACCTTCTAGATCTCAAGGATGCGTACACTCATGTTCTCATCCATCCAACTCATCAAAAGTTCCTTCGCTTCCTATTTCAGGGGAAGCAGTACCAATACAGGGTTCTTCCTTTTGGCCTGGCCTCGGCAACAAGGGTGTTCACAAAATGCATGGCTGTGGTGGCAGTATTTCTTCGCACCCTAGGAATATTCGTCTTCCCTTACTTAGACAACTGGCTCATTCAAGCCCCTTCAGAGCCAGAGGCCAGGGTTGCTCTCTCTCGCACAATGTGCATCCTTCAGTATTTGGGACTTGTCATAAACTTCCCAAAATCCAACCTTGTTCCCGCTCAGTCTCTAGAGTTTATAGGAGCTCTGCTGGATACCAGACAGACAAGGGCCTACTTTCCACAGGCCCGCTGCCTTCGCATTGTGCAGTTGGTTTCCCAAGCAGTGTTAAAGCCTCACCTCACTGCTCGAGAGATGTTACAGTTGCTAGGCCACATGGCATCCACCGTGCATGTGGTTCCTTTTGTTCGCCTCCATATGAGGGTAGCCCAGTGGACTTTGTCCACTCAGTGGGCTCAGGTGTCAGGTTGCCTGTCAGACAAAATAGCAAACTCAGATCGCCTTATTTTGTCCCTCCAATGGTGGCAGTCACCCCAGAACCTTTTGGTGGGGTCTCCTTTTCAGCAACCCCCACCCCAAGCCACTCTAACAACAGATGCTTCACAGGTGGGTTGGGGAGCCCACCTGCAAGGCCTCTCTACCCAGGGTACCTGGACTCCACAGGAGGCCTATCTACACATCAATCTCTTGGAACTCAGAGCAGTCTTCCTTGCTCTTCGAGTATTCCACACCCAGCTCAGCTACAAGACAGTCCTAATTCAAACGGACAATCAAGCAGAGCAGAACAGGCTCTCTGACGCTATGCAACGAAGCTTTGCGACTATGGGCCCTTGCCAGAGAGCATCAGATTCATCTCCTTGCAGTGTATCTTCCAGGCATTCAAAACTCTAGGGCAGACACTCAGTCGAGTTCTGCTTCCACCCAAATGGTCTCTCCATGCGGACCAGGTGGCCAAAATTTTCCAAATTTGGGGAACCCTGGACATAGACCTCTTCGCAAGTCCGCTGAATGCCAAACTTCCAGAATTCCAGCTCAGGGTTGTCAGGCCAGGGATGCTTTCCTCCTCCATTGGGGCCAGGACTTCCTGTATGCTTTTCCACCCATTCCCCTAATTCCCAAAACCTTGTTCAAGCTTCAGAGAGAAAGAGGTCATATGATTCTCATAGCTCCACATTGGCCACGGCAAATGTGGTACCCTCTGCTCCTACATCTCTCTCAAGCTCCACCTCTGGAGTTAGGATCTGCTCCAGATCTCCTTTCTCAAGAGGACGGGATGCTGTGGCATCCCAATCCCCAGTCTCTGCATCTCAGGGCCTGGTTGCTGAAAGCCTAGAACTTCACGGTCTTAACCTTTCTCAACAGGTAAAGGATATCCTTTATGCTTCCAGGAAGCCTTCCACAAGACATTCTTATGCTTTCAAGTGGAAAAGGTTTACCATATGGTGCTCGCAGAAGGGTCTTAACCCTCTTGCGATACCTCTGGAATCACTACTGGAGTATCTCCTTCATTTGTCTAATGCAGGGCTTAAGACCAATTCAGTGAGAGTTCATTTGAGTGCTATCGTAGCTTCTTTCAAGCCTCTAAATGGGCAACCTATTTCCTCTCATCCTCTCATAGCGAGATTTATGGGAGGCCTTCTTTTAACTAAGCCTTCCATTAAGCCACCACCGGTGGCATGGGACTTAAATTTGGCTCTTGGGCAGCTTATGAAACTGCCTTTTGAACCATTAGCCACTACCTCTTTGAAATTCCTTTCCTGGAAGGTCATCTTTCTTATTGCAATCACATCAGCACGTCGCATCAGTGAATTGCAAGCATTGGTGGCTGATCCTCCTTATACAAGGTTCCATCACGATAAGGTAGTCCTTAGGACTCATCCGCGCTTTATGCCAAAGGTGGTGTCACCTTTTCATTTAAACCAAGCAGTTTACCTTCCTGTATTCTTCCCAAGGCCTCATGCCTCAAATGCAGAAAGGAATCTTCATACTTTGGATTGTAAAAGGGCTCTGGCCTTTTACTTACAAAGGACACAGCAACATAGGAAGTCCTCTCAACTCTTTGTTGCTTTTGATCCTAGTCATTTGGGACTTCCAGTCTCCAAAAGAACACAATGCAACTGGATTGCACAGTGTACATCTTTTGCCTATGAGAGTAAAAGCCTTCCTCTGGAAGGCCATGTCACAGCTCAAAATGTGAGAGCCATGGCAGCCTCTATGGCTCATCTTCACTCTGGGTCTATTTACGACGTCTGCCGAGCTGCTACTTGGGCTTCGGTTCATACCTTCACAGCCCATTACTACTTGGACACGGACTTCTGCCGGGATGCCTTGTTTGGTCAGACTGTTCTTCAACACCTGTTCCAGACTTAATCAACTCCTACCCACCATCCCTGGTAGGATGCCACAGATTCATGGGGGGAAGTGGAGCCCTTTCACAAGGGCACACAACTTCTGGGGTCTTCTCCCTGTCATCTGCAGCTAGGGAGTCCCCCATATGTGAAGACTACATTCCTGCTTGTTCCTGAAGATAGCATATTTACTCACCTGTAACAGGTGATCTCCGGGAACAGCAGGAATTTAGTCTTCACAACCTACCCACATCCCCTAGCAGTTGTATCTCTATCTTTCTCTCTTTCCCTCTCTTTTGTCTCAGCTATAAACTCAATTGGAGAGGAAGGCGAGAAGGCAGCACGCAGGTGCTGTGAGATGCTCCCAAAAGCTTTCCTATTGGACGTTGGGGAGTGTTCCCGCGCAGGCTCTGTCGGTACCGACGATACCCATATGTGAAGACTAAATTCATGCTGTTCCCGGAAATCACCTGTTACAGGTGAGTAACTATGCTTTCTTGGAAGATCTACTCCACCACCCCTCTGGAGGATCCAATTGTATGACTGGAGGAGACTGTTCAGCTAATTCTCTAGGATAGTGATCTCCAATTCCGGTCCTGGAAGGCTGCAAAACCAGGAAGGTTTTCAGGATTTCTCTAACGAATATGCATGAGATAATTGCATACTCTGCTCCCGTTGTATTCAAATTTATCTCATACATATTCATTAGGGACATCCTGAAAACTGACTGGTTTGCGGCCCTCCAGGACCAGAATTGGAGACCTCTGCTCTAGGACGTTGAGCTCACCAGGCAAGTAGATTGCCCTGAGCTCCATCCCATGGTCCAGGGCAAACTGCCACAGCCAGACCACTTCGCACCAAAGAAGGTATGAGCCTGTGCCTCCCTGTTTGTTCATATAGAACATTGTCACTTGGTTGTCCGTAGGGATCAGGGCCACCTGATTCACTAGGTAGCCTGGAAGGCTCGGATGGCATTTGCTAGGGCCCGCAACTCAAGGAAGGTGATCTGGTGCAGGCTCTCATCTAGATTGCCCTTTGTAGGCAGGCCATCCGGATGAGCTCCACATCCGAGTTTGGATGTATCAATGTCCTGCAGGGATGCTCTGCTTGGAACAGAGGCTCTGAACCAGCAGAGGGACTGTAGCAGAGAAATGGTGACCACCATCCTGTCTCTGCTTCCATTACGTGCATAGGGTCCGTTGCTCTTGCCGCATGAAGAGGCGGTCAAGGTGCTGTCCCTGCTGGCTTTTCTGCAGGAAGGTCTGTAAAAGGGCCTCTACCGCTTCTCTTAGGTTCAGGTGGCAGCTTTGGCCTGTTTCAGAAGTCCGATGGCTGATAAGTCGCTAGCCTTACTCCAGGATGTTTTGCTCTATCTCCAGGAACAAGCAGGAATGAGTCTTCACATATGGGTACGTCGGTACCGACGGAGCCTGCACGGGAATGCTGCCCAGCTTTCAATTAGAAAGCTTTTGGCAGCATCCCTCGCGCCTGCGCAGTGACTTCCCGCCTTCTCCACAGCCTCTCTTCAGTTTTCGTTTTTCCGCAGAGCCGGCAGGACGTCCTCCTGCCACTGCAGAAACTTTTCTTTTTAATTGCTTTAATTATTTTAATTTTTTTGTTTTCTTGTGGTTGCGGCTGTTTTTCCCGCTACCACCGGTACCGCCGGTGGTTTTTAGGCTAAAGTCTGTAAAACTTTTCTTCAGTTTTTTTGCCTTAACTTCTTAGGCCTACTAGGCCTTTTTTTCATTATGGAGCCTTCTTTTCCTAAGAAGTGCATCCGCTGTGGAAACACCTGTTTCTTTTTAGACACCAATAGTTGGTGTCTCAACTGTGTGGGTCCTGACCCTTTTTCCCCTGACTTGTCAGGAGATAATTTTGTGAGAAAACCTTCAGTATTTAGAGTTTCCCTCGATACTGTTTTTTCTTCGGCAGTGAGGGTACCCAGTTTCTCTACTTCACAGGATCAGGTAACCCAAAAACAGTCTGTTAAGACTAGTCAATGCTTGAGTGGTATGTCCCATGCCCAGCATGGTGACGGCTTCGGCCTTACCCTCAAGAATCCATTGGCATTACCCCTGCGGGAGTCTTCGGGCTCCAAAGCGTTAAAGGGGTTTCAGGATGTTCCTGGGGCTCACCCCTCACAGAACATACCTGAGCCATGCGCGGGGGTGGTATCCGCTTCGAGCGGTACCGAGCCTCCGGCATCGGCACCGGTGTCGAGTACTCCACTCTTCACCAGGGATCGTCATCGGGCATCCTCGGTACCTTCGGGACCGATCGATACACACCGCATTGACTTCCCTCAATCTCAGCCATGCTCCGGGACGGTACCGACATCGATCGGTTCCGATACCCTAGCATCGGCATCAACATGGATGGGTGCTCATCGGGTATCCTCGGTACCGTCGGTATCGATCGATGTCACCCAGGCTGCCTTAGTGGTATCGGCATCGCCGATACTACCACTGGCGTCGGAACTGTCGAGACATGCATCGCTAGTCTCGCTCTCTTCGATGCCGAGTCTTGAGTCGATATCGAGTCTCGAGGACTGCGTCCCGACGCGTCCCGGAACAGACTCCTGTCTTTTCCCAATAGGTAGTTCCGAAGATCCTAGCCATAACTCCCTCATGATCTCAGTACCACTACAGCAGTTCCCGATGACTACTTCACCTGCTAGTCCTTTATCAGTAGCGAGGTTGATGCCTGTTCTTGCACCGCTGCCTAGTTTGGAACCGATACCTGGCATTGGTGCAGTACCTTGTACGTCCTCTGATACTCAGGCTCTTTCTTTAGCCTCACCAGGAATAGTTCCCATCGGAGATCAGTCTTTTCAGACTTTTCTCCTGGATATGGCAACCTTTCTTAATATTTCTATCCCTGGTTGTGATCCTACACATGGCTCACCGGCACAAATGCAACATATACAGTTTCCTTTACATCCTGCTCTGCAGGATCTCCTCCTTAGGGTATGGAAATCACCCTTACGACTTCCTCAAGTTTCTACTGACATTGAGGTTAGGTACCGTGTGCCACCCTGTCCAGGGTTCCAAAAACCTCAACTTTCTCATCGTTCCCTTGTAGTGGAATCAGCACTGAGGAAGGTTAAGAGCAAGAAGAAGCATTCTTCTTTTCCGCCAGGTCGTTCTTCCAGAACACTTGATGCTTTTGGCCGTCAGGCCTTCCAAAAAACTATGCTGGCTTCCAGAGTTCTCTCATATATTTTTCACATGAGTCTAACACTCCAGGAAGTCACAGAGAAATTGTCTCTTTTGACCCCTTTTTTACCAGAGCCCAAGGCTACTGATTATACCTTGCTCATCAATCACAGCCGGAATATATCCTGGTTTCTGTCTCGTGCTTCTATAGATTCTTTTGAGTCCATTAGCAGATCCTCTGCTATTGCCATTGCAGCACGTCGCAGAGCCTGACTTGAGGCTTCAGACTTGAGCAAATGGGCACAAACTATACTAGCTCATTCTCCTTGTACAGGGGAAGGTCTTTTTAATAAGGAGGCTTTACGTCAGGTTGCTCAATGCTCCCCTGACTCTTCTTCCACTAGAAACCATTCTAAACCACCTCCTTCTTCAAATAGTAGGAAATGTCCTACCAAACCTTCTTTTCCTAAGAAAAGAAAGTTTCATTCCTCTCCTGCCCATCATTCGGCTGTACCTAAACAAGAGACGCCTCAGCCTAGTCTGAAGTCCTCCAGTTCTGGCCAGTCTCAACATTCCCAGCAACCATAGGGGCCAGGAATTGTAACTTACATATTAAAAGATTATTCACTGTGCTTTTCTTTTTCAGTGTACTAACCTGTCAAAAAATTATTTTGTTCAGGTACTACACACTTCTCCTCTTCTTACTCTCCAGAAGAGCAGTTGCAACTATCACCTGATAGTTTCTTCCCAACTGAACATTTTTCCTTCAGTTGACTTACCCCATGGGTACGTCACCCTCCAACTACTTGAGGGCTACCATACTGAACTACTTCTCTGGTCGTTCCCCAGTCAGTGAGAAGAGATATCCCCTTTCTTTTCTTGTCTGTTTTTCTTTATTCAGCACAGGACAATCTCTCTGCTGCTGTTTCTTCTGTCAGCAGCTCTGCCTGCAGGAGTTACAGTAATTGTATTACTGGGACTTTTCCAAGTTCCAGTCCCTTGTTCAAAATTTTTGTCTAGCCTCAGTAGTGATTCCAAACTATCTTGGATCCTCCTACTCATTAGGCTTTCTCACATTATTCTAACCATCTCCTTTTTTAGGATATGGCAACATAACTGATTTTCAGTCAGTTTATCTCATAGCTCTCCTGCACAATGCTCTCTGCAGTCTTCAGAGAAGCTTTCTACTATGAGGGCTTTGCTATAGAGCATTGTCCTTGTCTCTGAAGTTCCTCTATTATTAGAGAGAAACTTATCAACCCTTCCTATACCTGTGAGGGTTCTCCACACCCCCTCTAGCCTGGGGTGTTAACTCGAGATAGCAGTTCTTCTGCGTGAAAATCCAAGGCATCTACCATGTCAGTGTTCTGTAGAACTCCCTGCCTTGTTCCCTACAGATTCATATCTTCATCTGTTCTCACGCGAACATCACGGTTATCTCACTGGATTGCTTTCCTGCATCCCTCAACCCACGAAAATAGATTCTCTATGCATATCCCAAGTGGACTCACCCTCTTGTAGAACGCAGAATCTTTTTCATTTATATTCCCCATGTACAATCATGGGGCTGGGTGGTAGACATGTATCTCAATCTGTTATTATTTATTTTATTTATTTATTTATTTATTTAACATCTTTTATATACCGCTCTATTTATAATCAGCGCGGTTTACATAGAACAAGAAAACATCAGTATGTAGCATCTCCATATATGTCTACATACTTATATCATTACTCTGGTGGTGCTAAACCATACCCCACAAATTTCCATATATCTAGATATATCATCTCTATATATATATATATATATAGATATATAATATATATATATATATATATATATATATATATATATATATTTGATATATTTCACCAAACATATCCTAATATACAAATCTGGACATATGTATATTTATATATCTATATATATATATGAATATATACATATCTATTCCAGCCACATATATATATATATATATATATATATATATATATATATATATATATATATATATATATATATCTCCCCATATGTATGTGTTTGATGGGGGGCTTCTTAAGGGTTGGTCAATCTTATTCACTATCACCCTTACTGTCTATACTACCTGATTTACCTCTTAGAGGTTTTAGACAGATTGTTGCCCTACGTCCCATAACAAATTATGATACAGGACATGTTAAGCACCAACATCCACTTTGGTGCTAACATCTTCCATTTTTCTTTATGTCCTTGAAGCATCCAGCTTCAATATTTTTCTTATCTCTCGCCAGCTAGGAAAAATAGTGTACATCTTTATCTTCGAGTACACAACTGTTTTCCGTAGATTAGGGGTTTTCCATTTCCCCTTTCCTGCCAGGACTGGGCTAGTTCTTCAACTCCGTCAGTCTTCTTCCTTTAGTCCTCAATGTTCATGATGCCTAAAGGACTTTTCAGCTTTCCCCATAAAGCTTTCCATTGAAGACCAGACGTCTACTCCTACCCAGTTAACACCTGGATCATCTACTACCTCCAGGTCTGAACCTTCATCCTCACTCTGAGAGGTCACCTTGAAGATTCCGCCACTGCTTATCCAGTAGACTCCATCATGCTTTCTACTTCCTACAATACAGTAGGTAAGCTGCATATTTTAAGTGTGCATTAAATATGTTTAATGCTACTTATCATATCTACCAAGGACTCCTGTACTCTGTAGAACCTTCTAGTCCTTGGCTATGCTGTTTCTTTCCTTACAGCTCTTTTATTATCAACTCCTACCCTCCATCCCACATTGGATGCCGGGGATTCCTGGAAACAAAATGCACCCCTGTTCCAGGCACTTGCATTTTTATGGGATCTCCCCCTGACATCTCCAGCTAGGGAGTCCCCATATGTGAAGACTCATTCCTGCTTGTTCCTGGAGATAGCACAGTTACTTACCTGTAACAGGTGATCTCTGGGAACAGCAGGAATTAGTCTTCACAACCCTCCCACCTCCCCTAGGAGTTGCATCTTTTTTTATATTTTCCCTTTTCTCTCCTCGCCTTTGTCTCAGCTCTGACACTCAACTGAAGAGAGGCTGTGGAGAAGGCGGGAAGTCACTGCGCAGGCACGAGGGATGCTGCCAAAAGCTTTCTAATTGAAAGCTGGGCAGCATTCCCGTGCAGGCTCCGTCGGTACCGACGTACCCATATGTGAAGACTAATTCCTGCTGTTCCCAGAGATCACCTGTTACAGGTAAGTAACTGTGCTTTCTTCAGGGGTTTCAGCATCTGCGTCCTCCCTTCTGATCTGTGGTCCCTTTCTGGATCTGGTGCTCTGGGCTCTGATGTTGGAGCCTTTTGAACTCTTGAAGCGTGCTATTTTGAAGGAGTTGATGCTCAAGACTTTTTTTTTTGGTCGTGATTTGTTTCATGAGGTGGCTTTCCAAGCTGCAGGCTCTGTCTTGCCGAGATCCTTATTTGTCTTTTTACAAGGAGGTTATTTCCATTTAGCCTGTGCCTGCCTTTCTTGCATAAGGTGATTTTTTCCCTTTCATGTGAACTAGGTGGTCTGCCTGCCTTCCTTCTCTAAGGAGCGGTGTCGGGGGAAGGATAAGGATACTCGCCTTGTGGATGTCCGGAGGATGCTTCTCTGGTACTTGAAGGTTACAAATTCCTTTCGTAAGTCTGACCATCTTTTTGTTTTGTTTGCTGGTCTACACAAGAGCGACATGGCAGCTAAGTCTACTTTGGAGCGCTGGACTAAGGAGGCCATTGTCTCAGTATACCTTTTTGCAGAACCGGTCGGTCCTGGAGGGTTTGTGTGCCCATTCTACCCAAACGCAAGCATCCTTGTAGATGGAGCATTGCTCGGTAAGTCCTGCAGACATTTGTTGGGCGGCAATGTGGGCGTCACTTTCCACTTTCGTCAAGCATTACTGCTTGGATGTCCACGCTCAGGCTGACACAGCATTTTGGCTCTGAGGTTTTGCAAGCTGCTGTCTCTTCTACCTGCCCAGTGGAGTCGTAGCTTTGATCCGTTCCACTTGTCTGGGCTGGTCTACTGAAATGATATGGAAGATGACATTTTACTTACCAGATAATGTCCTTTCCTTGAGTCCTGCTAGACCAATCCAGGGCTCACCCCTGGAACTGTTGGCTCTGTTCTTCTGCAGCAGTACCCTGGAGTCTGCTATGATTTATATACTTGGCTCTGCAGGTTAATCTTCTACTGATAATCCTGTGTTTAGGCTTTTTCTGTTCATAGTTCTCTGTTTTGTTACTCACTTCAAGGTTGTGTGAAGCTTGTCATGTTCTCACATATGCTTTGGGACAGATACTGAAGAGACCTCTGGTGGCTGAGGCGGATAGAGGCATGGAAGTGATGTCATTGAAACCTGGGCATTTCATTGGTTCTTTCTCTCCACCAATCTGCTGAGAGGGGAACACAACCCACTTGTCTGGACTGGTCTGTCAGGACTCAAGGAAAAGACATTATCTGGTAAGTAAAATGTCACTATTGCTCTTATGGACGTGAATAATTTAATATACATACATACAGATAATCTTCATAGATGTTATGAGACTGCATCAGATCAATGTCATTCAATAATGCTATGTATTTTTTTATCCAACAGTGTGATGCCATCAGTGTTCTGGAAAAAGAACATGACTACAGAGATGAACATTTTGATTTCATTCAGTCACACATCAGAAGATTTTGTTTAAAATGTATCCTTTTTTTAAGTTGAAAGTCTAATGACGTAAACCATTTTGAGACATATAAACCTTTAGACTGTGAATGCATTTTCCAATTTTAGGTTTTTATTTACTGAATAATCCTAAATTAGACAGATTCTCAGAGAATTTCCGCTACTGGGCTTATGTCCAGACCAAATGATTTGTCTGAATCTCCTTATACTTAACAGGTTTTTATGGTTTTGAATTTAGAAGACTTAGTGTGCACTTGAAAGTAATAAGCAGGAAGGGATAGAACTAAAGTTTCTTCTAAGGTAGGTAATTAGGTTTAGTCATGGAACTTATTACCTACTCTCTCACAGTGCTACCCATCCTTTGTGTTCTAGGGCACGGAACCAGTCAGTTGCCATTTACTCCATCTGTGGTTTGTTTTATTTTCCTTCATATTTTACTGAAGGCCTTTCCTCATTTCCTCATCCTATTGTTCTTAGAATATAAACTGTTTTCTGCATGGACAAGCATGATAATATCCTCACTTATCAGTGACCGAGCTCATTCCCTGCTGCTTCTTGAACAGTGGTTCTCAACCTTTTTTTGTACCGCGACCCCTTTTACCATTGGTCAACTTGTGGTGACCCCCAATGATAAAATCAAATGCGTCTCTCTTCCTTTACCGTTAACGCATTGTCACTGTAATCATTTGTTGAATTATTAATATATTATAGGTCTTTGCAATATGTTTTTATTTATAAAATTTGCTTATTTAAACCACAATAATTAATCACAATAACAAGTGACAATATTTGATTTCAAAATGATGATTTTGTAGTCAAATCACTAATATGAAATAAAATTATTTTTTCTACCTTTGTTGTCTGACCAATTTATTCTCTGATCATGCTGGTCCCGATCTGAGGCTTCTGCTTTCCTGTTTTCTCTTAGTTCTCTTTCTGTGGTCTATGGTCCATCTGCCATTTCTTATCTCTTCTTTCGTTTTCTTCTTTCCATCAGCCTATTTCCAGTCCCAGTAACCCTCCCCAGTATCAGCCCCTTTCCAGTCCTCACTCTCAATTCCTTCCAATGTCAACTTGCATTCCCATGACTGCCACTGGTGTCCATTCCCTTCCAGTCCCTTCCTTCCCCACTGACCAGTCTCTAATAGTACAAATACCATGGCAGCCCCTCTCAGATCTACTCCCTTCCAGTTCCATTCTCCCATCCCCTCGTATCAGCCCATTTGTAGCCTTAGCCCCCAGTTTTCTTCCAGGGCGAGCAGCTCTATCCTCCCCTCCCCACAATCAGCCCATTCCCAGTCAGAGCTCCCCCAATCAGCTCGCTTCCAGTGCTAGTCCCCCCTCAACCCCATTACCAGTGCTAGCCTCCCCTAATCAGCCCAACACCAGTCCTACCCCCCCATCAGCTCATTACCAGTGCTAACCTCCCCTAATCAGCTCATTTCCAGTGCTAGTCCCTCCTCAACCCCATTACCAGTGCTAGTCCCTCCTCAACCCCATTACCAGTGCTAGGCTCCCCTAATCAGCCCATTACCAGTCCTACCCCCCCCCCCCATCAGCCCATTACCAGTACTAACCTCCCAGATCAGCTCATTTCCAATGCTAGCCCCCATCAGTCCATTACCAGTCCTACCCCCCTATCAGCACATTACCAGTCCCAACCCCCCCTTGATCAGTCCATTCCCGGTCCTAGCCTTCCCTAATCAACCCATTACCGGTCCTAGCCCCCCCATCTGCCCATTTATAATCCTAACCCGCACTGTCTCTCCCCTCTGTCCAGCATTTATCCTCCGTCTGCCCAGTACGTCCATCTGTCTCTTCCCTCCCTCCATGTCAGCCCCCCTTCTGTCCATGTCAGCCCCCTCTCCCTCCATTCATCCATGTCAGCCCCCCTCCTTCCATCCACCCCTCCATGTCATTCCCCACTCTGTCCATGTCAGCCCTCCCGTCCTCCATGTCAGCCCCCCTCCTTCCCTCCATGTAGGCCCCCCTCCCTCCATCCATGTCAGCCCCCCTCCGTCCATGTCAGCTCCCTCCCTCCATCCATCCATATCAACCCCCCTCCCTCCCTCCCTCCATGTCAGCCCCCCTCAGTCCATGTCAGCTCCCCTCAGTCCATGTCAGCCCCCTCTGTCCATGTCAGCCCCTCCCTCCTTCCATCCATCCATCCATGTCAGTCCCCCTCCATCCATCCATATCAGCCCCCCTCCGTCCATGTCAGCTCCCTCCCTCCATCCATCCATATTAACCCCCGCCCTTCCTCCCGCGGTCCATGTCACCCCCGTTGCAGGTTCCCTGCTCCCCTCTCCCCATGTCTGCCTCCTTCTGCAGCCACGGCTATGCCTGTAAAACCGTTGTGGAGCCTTCCTGTCTCTAAAGGGCTCCGTGCAGCATTGTCCCGCCTCCAAAGGAAGTGGTAAACAACTTCCTTTGGAGGCGGGACAATGCTGCACATAGCCCATCGAGAGGCAGGAAGGCTCCGCAACGGTTTTACAGGCATAGCCGCGGTTTCCTAAGAGGCAGGGAGCCGCGGCTGCAGAAGATTGGAGTCTGTGAGTTTGCCGCTGCCGAGAAGCGGACTCTGCAGCGGCAGCAACTTGTGTGTTGTGTGTTTTTTGTTTTTTTTTTAAGTGGCGGAGTGAGGCGACCCCTGCTGAATCCTGTGGCGACTCCCGTGGGGGTCGCGACCCACAGGTTGAGAACCGCTGTTCTGGAAGCTTTTGGAGCCAGTCCCATGTGAATGTATGCCACTTCCTGTTGCTGCTGTGCGAAGATACTTGCAGCGCTTTCTTGACTTTCTGCTGGCTGCCTGAGTTTTTCTGCTTCTTGTTAGTCAGGTCTTATGGTTGCATTTCGGTTTCCCTATTTTTTCCACATTGCCACTATAGGCCACATTTAGGCCTCAAGTGCTCCGACTGGGATCTTTTTTTCTTTAAAATTGAGTCAGTTGATTTTGCTACAGCTATTTTTCTGAATGACTTGTCCCAGAAACTCACCAGCGGATTCAGGTGAGGTCACTGCAATAGAAGTATGTCTGCTGCAGACACCCACAGATGATGCCTGCGGTGCCTGGGGCCCAGCCATGAACCATCTTTGTCTTGTGTTCATTGATGACAAAAAGAAAAATTGGAGGTTGTGAGATACAGCGCAAAACGAAGCACCAGGCTGTATGGTCTAGGGAGCTGCATTGAATGCTGGTCTTGTATCAATATCAAGGTGTCAGGCTTATTTGGAGCCTAGCATCCCTAGAGTGTCCCAGGAGCAGTCATCTACCAAATTCCACCTGAATAAGAGGAAGAATTCATCCTATGCTTATCCACATCAAGGACATAAAAGACCAAGAAGTGGGCAGAGGTTCAGCTGCATCATGTTGCATTTCATCAGAGCTTTATGTCCATAATATGGAGGCATCAGAGGTTCTGGTATCCTTCAAGTGGCCCCAATATGAGGAACAATCATTCCTCTTTACTAGAGGGACCGCTACAGTCTCTTAGAGACTAGGACCAGCCTCCTAATACTCCCTATCAGATTCCACAACTGGTGATCAGATCTGATGAGGCCCCTGCATGTTTGCCAATGGCAATCCTCATGGAGTGCCTATTGAAGAGCTTTGAAGAATGGATAGGGGCCCTCTCTGCATGGTGCAAGACTGTAGCTTTAATGGCATTATGGCCAGTGTATCGAGACATTGAGCCAATTCTCAATACTCGCCACCTGTCTGCAGGAGACTGAACATCGAGGCATCAAAAGGGTAGACATTGGTGATTACCTGATTATAGTGGATGATTTGTTCACCAGGGTATTGAAGGACCTCTATGCATTGAATTTCTACACGCAGATTGCATCCCAAGGGGAGCAGTGTTGGCCTAGGCAGAGACCTAAATATCCCTTTGAGCATGGCGGAGTCTGAATTGGAGTGCTTTTGGGAGTTGAACTACTATTCAGAATACCTCGTAAAGGAGAGGTCACTTGATCTGCCCTCAGATCTCACCTTCGCATGAGAGATGCTCACTTCCTTTGAGCTTGAGGGAGATGGCTAAGTCCATTTCATTTAAGTTGGAAATGGAGGAGGAACCCAGGGATGAAGTATTATAAATCCTCCAATTCTATGATTCCTCTAAGGAAACTGATTGTGCCTATTCACGAGATCCTGCAAGATATACAGATGAAGATGTGGGAGCCCCCCCCCCCCATCTCTTCCCCCCCCCCCCCCCGGTAAGCCTGTAAACAAGAAGATAGGTTCACTGTACAACATCGGGTAGGCTCTCAGATTTGAGAATCTCTAGCTGCTGTACCACTTCATGGTCATCAGATCTGCTCTCAAAAAGGGCAAGAGCTCCAAGTGTACTCTTCAGTGTCCTTGGAGGAGAGGCTCATACTTTGGATTGTTTTAGGAGGAAGATATTCAGAATGTTATGCTTGCTTCCTGCATAACACCCTTCCAGCTCCTGACTGGCATGCACTTGTGGAATGTGATGTGCTGCATTCAGGAGTTTGCTGACACGTTCCCTCCAGAAAAGGCTGAACCAATTCCATTCCCTAGTCAGCAAAGGGAAAGGAATGCAAAAAGTTCATGTCTTTTATTTAAAAAGATTTCTATACCATATTCCTATGCATACATTCAACGTGGTTTACAAAGATAAAACTACAGTAGTGATATATACATAAAACAATCAATTCAAACAGTAACACAACTAGCAGCACTGCAACTATGGGCTTATACAAAGCCCCAAAACCTACCATAGTCAACTTGCACTGAATTGCAGGCTCAGAACTAAAATAAAAAGGTCTTCAAACGTTTTTTTAAAATTCAGAAAGGTAGTTTTTAATTCTCTGAGCCATTGGAAGCTTGTTACACATTTGTGTTACACTGAGAGAGAATGCAGTCGCCAATATTACAGGCAAACCTCTGATTTAGAAGGAACATTTTAATTGCTTCTCTTGGCATAATCTTTAAAGGCCTACATGGTTTGTTACCAGGTTATTTTTCCCTTCAAATAAGGCGGTCTCCCCACCTGCAGCAATTTAAAAAAAAAACACCTTCAATCTTAAAACTAATTGTTGTTCAATAGACAGCCAATGCAGCTCTCCCAGTGCCTGCTCTTACACTGTCATAGCTCCATAAACAGGCAATCAGCCAAGCTGCCACATTATGGACTGTCTCTTAAATCTGATGTTTTCCAGTGCAGCATCATATCAGCTGATTTACTGTCTTTTTTATTTTTTTTATTTACATTCTCTTATATACCGCGCTATTCTGCATCAGTGCGGTTTACATTGAACAAACTGAAATTACATTTTTTCTTTTCTCATAGATGTCTATTTTCTTAGCTTAAATTGTGCATTGGGGATTTTTATTTTTTTTGCAAATCCGGGGTCTATTTGATGGAGCTCCCTGCTCAGACAGTTATCTAGCTGCTGACATCACTTCCTCCAACTCTGCTATATTGTTATGTGGGCCTCTAACTTTTCACTGCTGTTAAGGTTATTTGGCTCTGATAATTTTTGGTTCTTCACTGTGTCACAAGTATATTGATCATGTTATTCAAAGCACTTGATGGAGATTGCTTGTAAACGTTTTGCTCTTAAGCGTAATTCCTTATCGTCCCTCCAGTCTAGTCCCGAACCTCTGGGGTTTATGCACCTCCTCCAGCAGCTATGGAGACTGAGAAATATCATTCTTATGATGACACTGGTACAAATACTCCTGGGACCGCCTCCTCTGTCCAGTATTCTCAGTCTCCATAGCAACTGGAGGGTGGTGAACCTAGAGGTGAAGGCTCACTGGAGAAACAGTTAAGGAAGTAGAGTAGGGTAGCTTAATATTAAGATTGATGGTATTGTAATTGGTATTAAAAAAAAAATAAATAAAAAAGGCAAAAAGAGAAACTGTGCCAGACAAACTGTGCTGAGGCCCCCTTCCTGTCTCCCGCTCTCTTTCAAGCAGGGCAGGGGAGGAAGGCAATAGTCAGGCGGTGGAAGGGGCCGTGCTCCGGTTCCCGAACTCACGGTTTGGGTGAGGAACCGGCAGCGGAAACGGAGGAGCGCGGTCGGGGGAGATCTGCATAACAAGGCTGCTGACCCCAGAGTACCAGCTCCTCAATTGCTGATCCTCTCCCGCTGCCGAAGCCGCTGCTCGGCTGAGCGCGGGGTGAGTCGATCGCCGAACACACAGTCAGCTGTAGTTGAGGTAAGCTGCCTGTCTTATTTTTTTCACCTCCGCGTGCGGCAAGGCAGGGGCTGACGAGTGTGCACCGCGCTTCGGGGGTGAACCGCAACCGCGTGGCAGAAGCGCGGGAAGCCGTGGGAACATCGGGCCTGCAAAAGAGTTCGGTGGGAGGTGTTTTCCTTCAAGGTAGGGCAGCGCAGTGGGCAAGAACCTAACGGCGCGATTGCAAAGCCCGCGGTTGTAAGTAGCTAGAGGTAATTTCTGTGTGTGTGTGTATATATACAGGTATATATATATGTGTGTGTATATATATGTATATGTATTCAGGTATCTATCTATATCTTTAGATATACAGGTATATATATAGGTAGGTAGAGATATATCTCCAGGAATGAGTCTTCACATATGGGTACGTCGATACCGATGGAGTCTGCGCGGGAACGCTCCCCAGCGTCCAATTAAAACGCTTTTGGGAGCATCCCACCACGCCTGCATGCTGCCTTCCCGCCTTTCCCAACTGCCTCTCCTCAGTTTTCGTTTTTCCGCGGAGCCGGCAGGACGTCCTCCTGCCACCACAGAAAATTCTTACTTTATTTTTGTTTTTTCTTGTGGTTGTGTCTGCCTTCCCTTGACGCACCAGTACCGCCGGTGTTTTTTCTTTTTCTTTTCTTGAACAAAATTATTCCTTGGTAGGGAATTTCTTCCCTGTTTAGTGCCTGACGGTTCTCGGCCTACTAGGCCTCTCCACTTCCTTCATGGAAACGTCAGCCACTATCCCAAAAACATGTTTCATCTGTGGCCGGTACTAAGTTAGTCTTAGACACCCATGGGTCCTGACCACTATCCGCTGGAGTGTCCCTCCTGCAGCGTTTTTTCCAAAAGACGTTTTCAGCATCGAGCTCCACTCGATACGCGGTTCCCGTCAGCTCTGAGGGTACCAGCTACAACTTCTTCTTCACAGGATCAGGTAACCCCACAAAAGTCTGTAAAGACTAGCCAGTCCTCGGGTGGTAGATCTCATGTTCAACATCGAGATCGCTCCGGCCTTGCCTTCGAGGACAATTTGGCTTTAAAACCCCGGTGGGAGTCTTCGGCCTCCAAAGCACTAACGGGGTTTCAGGTTATTTCCGGGGTTTTCACCTCCGCGAAAATACCTGAGCCATGCTCGGTGGTGGTATCCGCTGGGAGCGGTGCCGGTACCCCGGCATCGGCAACGGTGTTGGATGAAACACTCCACACCGATGATCGCAGTCTAGTATTCTCGGTATCTTCGGTGCCGTTAGAGCTGCTACAGACCGATCTTCCAGCTTCGGTATCGATCCCGGTACCGATTCTGACATCCATGTCGGTACCCTCCAGGTCTGTTTCGATTGATTCGCTGCTTTCGATGCCGAGTCTAGAATCTATCTCTAGCCTGGACGATTGGGTACCGACTCGTCTCAGTATCGACCTCGCTCAGTGCTGAAGACATTGTCCCGGAGATCAAAATCTACCGCTCTCGGTACCTTTGGTACCATTCGAGTCGCTTCAGACTGATCATCTGGTGTCGGTACCGGCTGCGATACCACTGCCGGTTCCATTTTCTACCTTTGCATCGGTACCGGTGCCTTCCATGCTTACTTCCACAAGCTCGCTTTCTTCGGTACCGAGCTTGGAGTCCATCCCTGGCATGGATAGTTTTTCACCGATTCGTCGCGGTACCGACCTCAAGCAGTACCGCCGACTATCCTTTCAGGACAACCCGATGCTCCACCCTTTTGGGTCTGGGACTCTAATGGATCAATCCATTAGTGCTAAGGCTAGATTTTCAACAGATCTGACCTTTACTCCTCATAATTCAGGATCCCCTTCTGGGGAAATTTCTTTTCAAGCATTCTTGCTTGATATGGCAAGGTTACTTGCCATTTCTATACCTGATCAAGATCCTGCTCCAAGGGATTCAGAGTTCCTGTGTCTCCCTGAGGCTCCAAAGAAGGTTGTCATGCTCCCTTTGCATCAAACCTTACAGGATCTTTTACTTAGAATGTGGGAAACTCCTTTAAAAGTATCTCCACCTTCAAGGGCCACTGACTCTCTGTACAAGGTGCCCCCTTCTCCATGTTTTCAAAAGACTCCACTTCCACATCATTCTCTTGTTGTGGAATTGGCAATGAGGCATGTGAAAAGTCCTAAAAGGCACTCTTCTTATCCGCCAGGTCGTGAGGCTAGAACTTTAGATGCCTTTGGACGTAAAAGCTTCCAGGCATCCATGTTTTCAACAAGAATTCTCTCATATATTTTCTATATGGGACTATCTCTTGAAGAGCTCACGACCAGTTTGCTGTTTTTGACTCCTTTTCTTCAAGATCACAAAAGAGCAGACTACTCTTTACTGGTTAGTCATGTTCAAAATATCTCTAGGTTTCTTACTCGTGCTACCCTGGACAGTTTTGAGTCTGTTAGCAGAAACTCTGCTATAGTCATAGGGGCACGACGCATGGCCTGGCTCCAAGCTTCTGACTTGGATACATCGGTACAAGAAAGGCTGGGAAATACTCCTTGTACTGGGGAGAATCTCTTTAACACAGAGACTTTACGCCAAGTTGCTCAGTTAACCACTGGCACTATTGCTTTCAGGGGATGGTCTACACCTTCCTCTATCCCAGTTGGTAAGAAATCTTCTACCAAACTTTATTCCTCCAGGGGGAAAAAGTTTTATCCTTTCTCTACCCATACAGCTGTTTCCAAACGGGAAACATCAAACCAGGCTAAAGAAACCACAACCTCAACCACTTCAGCAAACCCAGCAGTCGCAGGGTTGCTGATAGATTCTTCACTGAATCCTTCTCCTGCTTTGAGGTTTAGAACCTGTAGTTTGCTTCTTTTCTTGCAAGCATCTACATCGGTTCCATCCCAAACTTTACATTAAAGAGACAATCCTGACTTTTAGCTCATAGAGCTCCTTAGCATGATTATGCTTTACAGGTAATAACGTTACTCCTCTTCCTTCTAAGTACATAGAGGAGTAACAACTGTCAATAAGGTCCTCTATACCTTTATCTTTGATAGTTTCTCCTGTATTAGTATGTCTCATACTATTCTTTTCAAAGATTTACTCCATTGTAAGTCTTTTTCAACTCTGCCCCTCTTACTAAGACATTTTGGTCTGTAAGAGTATACTACTTAACTGAGGGCTTATCCCTAAGCCCGAAGTTTCTTTTCAGAGTTATCGCCACCTTGCATTCTTGTTGCTTGTGGCAGCTTCTCAGACAATGCTGGAGTTTTTACCACTCCTACTTATGTCTGTAGGTCTTTCCTAATCTTGAGACCTAAGATTTGTTCTGCCGCTCTAACAATAGTTAGAATGCAGGGGCTCTTAGTGTTTAAACCACTAACTTGCTAACCAAGCACCCAGGGCTTGATTTCCAATATCAATCTTTCTGGCCTTAATACTAAGTCCCAGACAGACTTGGAACCTTCTCAGGTTTCTTGGTGCAGCATACCTTCTATCCTTAGCCTTCCCCAATCCTTGGCGTTGGATTTGGGACTGATGGAGGTCCCTTCAAAGAAGTCTAGGAAGGGCAAGCATTTGCAGGAGCAGTCTGTGGCATCGGAGAGTCCTTTCTCAGAGGACGGAGAGCAGGATGTGGAGTTAGAGGAGGAATTAGAGGAAGGAGAGTTAGCAGAGCAAGAGGACCAAGCGAGGGTGATCAGAGTGTTTCGAAGGGACGAGTTACTGACCCTCATAGGGGAAACCCTAAAGACATTAAATATGCCTGTGGCAGGGCCGGCAGAAGATACATCTTTGGAGGGTCCCTTGTTGCAGGCGTTTCGTAAGACGCAAAGAGCCTTCCCGGTTCATAGAATGATGCGGGAGATGATTCAGGAGGAATGGGACATGCCAGAAGCAGGACTTAAGGGTTCCAGGATTATGTCTCGCCTTTACCCGTTGGTAGATCAGGATCGGGAGTTTAAGTTGCCGAAGGTGGATGCGGCGGTCTCGGCAGAGACCAAAAAGACTACCATCCTGGTGGAAGGTAATGCCGCTCTCAAGGATGTGCAAGATAGGAAGCTAGATACCTTGTTGAAGCAGGTGTTCGACATCAATGCTCTTTCCTTACACGCTTCAGTTTGTGGGGACTGGGTGGCTCGTGCCTGTCTCAGATGGTCTCAGCATATTCAGGGAGACCTATTGGAGGAGAGTGAAGGGCATGCATCCAAAGTTGGAGTCGGGGACAGCTTACCTAGCTGATATTCATTATGACCTCATTAGGAGTCTTTTGAAAAGTATGGCGTCAGTGATAGCAGCCCGGCGTTATCTTTGGCTGCGTAATTGGGCGGCCGATGGCTCCTCTAAGTCAAGATTGGGTAAGCTACCTTTTAGAGGTAAGCTGCTTATTGGAGAAGATTTGGACAAGTTGGTAAAGGATTTGGGAGAGTCTAAGGGAGGCAGACTCCCAGAGGACAAACAGAAGCAAGGGAGGCCGTTGCTGTCTAACTTGAATCAGCAGAGATTTTCGCTGTTTTCGTCCGGCTCGGTTTGGACAATTTCAAAGGTGACGTTTATCCTATAGAATCAGGGGGTTCAAGGCTTTAGAAGGGCGAACAGAGGATTCTCAGCTCCCTCTACCTCGACCCTTCGGAAGCCGCAATGAAGCCAGGGGGGCCCAGGGGGAAGTGGTGCCTGTAGGTGGAAGGTTACTAGCCTTCTTGCAGGATGGTTTTGACAAGGGATTGGCTGCAGCTTCCTTACGGGTGCAGGTAGCGGCCCTGGCTTGTTATAGAGGAAAGATAAAAGGGAAGACGCTGGGAACGCATCCAGATGTTAAGCTTTTCTTACGAGCTGTGTCGTTCGCCGGTGCGTCTGTGGGATCTAGCTTTAGTATTGGACGCGTTAATGCGCGAACCGTTTGAGCCAGTGGCGAGGGCGTCTGATAAAGACCTGACTCTCAAGCCAGTTTTTCTAGTGGTGATATGTTCGGCGCGTAGGATTTCGGAGCTTCAGGCTCTATCGTGTCGAAAGCCCTTTTTATCCTTTTTTGATGACAGGGTGATCTTGAGGCCAGTACTGTCGTTCTTGCCGAAGGTGGTGTCGGCATTTTATGTGATTCAGGTAGTTTCTCTTCCAGTGTTTAACAAGCCAGGTGGAGGGTCAAGTTCTGGTCCCTTGCACTCTCTGGATGTTCGGTGTGCGTTGAAAAGATATCTTTGGAGGACGGCGGGTTTCCGAAAGACGAATAGGCTTTTTGTCCTCTTTGGAGGAGCACAGAAGGGGAAGCTGGCTAGTAAAGCTTCCATTGCTCGGTGGCTTAAAGAGGCAATAGCGTCGGCTTACATTCTGAAAGGCAAGTCAATGCCAGAAGGCATTAGGGCTCATTCGACCAGGGTGCAAGCAGCATCGTGGGCAGAATACAGTCTAGTGCCGCTGTTGAGATTTGTAAAACAGCTACTTGGTCATCGTTTAATACCTTTACTAAGCATTACCGTCTGGATGTGCAAGCGAAAGGGGATACTAGGTTTGGCTCAGCGGTGCTTCAGGCTGGCCTAACGGGTCCCTCCCAGTCAGAAAAGGTTCACTGCTCTGTTACATCCCCAGAGGTTCGGGACTAGACTGGAGGGACGATAAGGAAGGTGAAATTAGACTTACCTGCTAATTGGGTTTCCTTGAGTAACTCGTGTAGTCCCGTATCCCTCCCTGGTTGGTTCTGTGGTGTTGGCCTGAAGCACGACATTACGGCTGAAGCATAGGACGTACAAGCTGGTGTAAAAGTGCGGGCCATAAGGAGAAGGGGGGTTAAAAGAGACGAGGGGGGATTTAGGGGACGTCCGGTTCCTTCAGGGAGTGAGGAAGGCCGGGCTTCCTTAGCACAGTTTTTCCAGGCGGGTATGAAATCGCATTTTCAGAACATGGTTGGTTAGTTAAAATTGAGTTTCTATTTGTTATGTTGTTGCTACGTGATTGTTGCTCGGGTGAGTCTGCTTTGTCAATAGATTACTGAACAGAGGAGGTGGTCCCAGGAGTATTTGTACCAGTGTCATCAGAAGAATGATGTTTCTCAGTCTCCATAGCTGCTGGAGGAGGTGCATAAACCCCAGAGGTTTGGGACTAGACTGGAGTTACTCAAGGAAACCCAATTAGCAGGTAAGTCTAATTTCACCTTATATTGTATACAACAAACATATTTAATTTAAATTTCTAAAGACGTAAATTATTTTTGTTAGTTTTTTTCCTATCCTCCCTCCCCCCTTTTGTTTTCTAGGGAATTTGTCATTTAGGGTTGTGTGTTAACATGCAAGCTATTTATGATCTTAGAAATTTTATATATGCTATCTCCAGGAACAAGCAGGAATAAGTCCTCACATATGGGTACGTCGGAACTGACGGAGCCTGCGCGGGAAAGCTCCCCAGCTTCCCAGAAAGGAAGCTTTTGGGGCCTCCCACTGCACATGCGCGCTGCCTTCCCGCCTTCCTGACCAGCTCTCCTCAGTTTCTCTTTTTCCGCGGAGCCAGCAGGTCGTGTTCCTGTCACCGCTGAAGAAATTATTGTTTTAGTTTGTTTCTTTAGACCGCGTACCTGCCTTCCCCATACCGAAACCGGTACCGCCGGTCTCTCTTTTCTTTTCTTTAAAAAAAAAAATCTCTTTTCTGCACAACTTGGTGACTTCGGTTAGGCCTCAGGCCTACACGAATTCTCCTCATGGAGAAACCAGCCTCTGGTTTTAAGAAGTGTACCAAGTGTAGTGCTGTTATTTCTGTCACAGACACCCATGAATGGTGTCTTAAGTGTTTGGGACCTGACCACTCCATTCCGGACTGCCCATCCTGTTCCCAGATGTCTAAACGTGGGTTGCAGAACCGGGCCAACAAATTCCATGTGCTGTTTGCTTCAGATAATCCAGCATCACAGTCATCCAGGTCTTCCTCTCCGGATGGATCTCAGGTAACCAAACCTTCTTCGGGCAGGTCCTCAAAGAGCAAATCTCCTTCAAAGCATCGAGATGCTCTCACTTTTGAGTCTGAGGATCCTGCCCCAGCCAAACAACCCCGGCGGGAAGCTCTGGCTTCCAAAGCACCATCTATGGGGTTACAGGTTGACATCGATGGCACGGCCTCGACTGATCACCTGTTAGACTGCTCTGGGGTACCGGCCCATACCGGTACCGACATCCAGTCAGCAGTGGCGTCTATGAGCAATACTGTTCAGACCATGCAGCAGGCCATGCTGGCTTTTATTAATGCTGCGACGCCCTCGGTACCGCGTTCAGCGGTACCGGGTCCGGTTCCGGTATCGTCTCCCATACCGGAACCGAGACCATCTACTTCCAAACGCAGATCGGTTCCGCATGCCGGATCCGGGTTTTTACCCGATACCGATCCCATACCCGGTACGCCCGATGTCGATACCGATCGGTATGCGTATCGTGCGTTGGAAGCAAATAGAGAATACTCTGATTCTTCTGAGGATTTTGACTCCTCTGAGGACTCTGATGAGCTGTCTCTAGTTCTTCATGAAGACCCTTCTTCCCCAAAGAGGAGAATGTCTCCACCAGAGGATTTGTCCTTTCAAGACTTCATTATAGAGCTAGCTAAAGGACTTTCTATTACCACATCCTCTGAAAAAGAACCTAGGTCAAAGAAATTGGATATTTTAGGATACCCTAAGGTTCCTAAAGAGGCAGTCACCCTGCCTATCCATGAAATCCTTCAAGAACACTTGATGGACTTATGGGAGGCTCCTCTAACGTTGTCGCCTTATTCTCGTAGGTTGGACACCATGTACCCGGGTCCCTCCTTCTCCTGGTTTTCAAAAGACTCAGTTGCCTCACCATTCCATTGTGGTGAAGTCTGCACTGAAAAAGATTAAGAGTACCAAAAGGCACTCTTCTACCCCTCCAGGGCGAGAATGTAAGACCCTAGACTCTTTTGGTAGGAAAATTTTCCAGGCTAGTATGCTTATAGCCAGGATTAATTCATATAGTCTTATATGGGCATGTTTCTAAGGGAACTTGCCCTAAAGGTCTGGCATTTTGCCACCTTTATCCCTGAGTATAGAAAGGAGTTCATTTCTCTGGTGAAACAGCTTCTAGATGTTTCTAAGTTCTCCAACAGAGCAGCCTTTGATTCCTTTGAAGGTGCCGGTAGAGCTTCGGGCATTGCCATTGCAGCCCGACGACTTGCTTGGCTCCAGGCCTCTGACCTAGAACCCTGGGTCCTGGATGGCTTACGGAATCTGCCCTGTACAGGTGAGAACTTATTTGGTAAGGACTGGCAAATTAAAGCCACTCAAATGGACGCAGAAAATGCTACATTGGATAGACTTTCTAAGTCTACCTCTACTCCTGCCAAGAAAGTCTTTCAAGAGGCCTTACTACAAGAAGGCCAGATTTTCCACAAATACTGGCCAACAATCTTCTCAGCCTCGCTTTGCTGCTAAACGTCAGCAACCTAAACAGGCAAGGTCAAAGCCTGCAGCGTCTGCCACTCCTCAGCAGGCTCAACCCCCTCAGGGGTTTTGACTTGCCCCTAGAGAACTTAACATTTCTGGCTCTAGAACAACCAGAGCCCCTCACCATTCCCGGAAGGTTAGCTCACTTTGCTCCCAGATGGGAGCAAATTACATCAGAGCAATGGACCCTCTCTATCATTAGAGAGGGCTACAAACTTCATTTTTCCAACCTTCCTCCATATACCATGGTGAGGCACTTCAATTCTCCCCCATCTCTCCTGGACCTGTTGGATCAGGAAGTCTCTTCTCTCCTTGCCCAAGGGGCAATAGAAGAGGTTCCTCTTCTTCAACAAGGGACAGGATTCTACTCCCCTTATTTTCTCATAACAAAGAAGACAGGGGGATTCAGACCTATCCTAGATCTGAGAGAATTGAACAAATTTCTGTACAAGGAGAAATTCAAAATGCTTTCTCTAGGCATTCTCCTTCCATACCTTCAGAGTCAGGATTGGCTTTGTTCTCTAGATCTCAAGGATGCGTACACACATATACTCATCCACCCATCCCACAGAAAATATCTAAGATTTCTGTTTCAGGGAAAACATTTCCAGTACAGAATACTTCCCTTCGGTCTAGCCTCTGCTCCAAGAGTGTTCACCAAATGCATGGCAGTTGTTGCCGCATTTCTAAGAGGTCTGGGAATTTTTGTATTCCCATATCTAGACGACTGGCTCATCCGAGCTCCATCTCAGTCAGAGGCCCAGATTTCCCTGGACCGCACAAGGCACATTCTGCAGTATCTGGGACTGGTGATAAACCTTCCCAAGTCTCAACTTATCCCTACTCAGTCTCTGGAATTCATAGGGGCCCAGTTGGACACCACCACTGCAAGGGCCTACCTACCTCAAGTCCGGGGCCAACGTCTGGTGTGCTTGGCCTCCCAAGCTCAGTCCAGCAGTCACTTGACAGCCAGAGAAATGCTGCGACTTCTGGGCCACATGGCCTCCACGGTACACGTGGTGCCCTACGCTCGTCTTCATATGAGAGCAGCTCAATGGACCTTGGCCACCCAGTGGACTCAGGCATCAGGAGCGCTCTCCGACCAAATCACCACCTCAAAGCGTCTGTTTTGGTCCCTCCAATGGTGGATGTCCACCAAGAATCTGTTGTTGGGGGCCCCCTTCCAACCTTTGTTGCCCCAAGCAACCCTCACAACAGATGCCTCCCAAACAGGGTGGGGAGCCCATCTACAATCCCTCTCCACTCAGGGTACTTGGTCTCCACAGGAGACCACCCTTCACATCAACCTCCTGGAACTGCGAGCAATCTTCTTTGCCCTCAAAGTCTTTCATACCCTCCTTGTCAACCTGACCGTCCTAGTTCAGACAGACAATCAGGTGGCCATGTTCTACGTAAACAAACAAGGAGGGACAGGCTCTCTGTCGCTTTGCAACGAAGCTCTCAGATTATGGGCCTTCGCCAGAGAGCATCAAATTCATCTTCTGGCAGTATATCTTCCAGGGGTTCACAACTCTCGGGCAGACAGACTCAGTCGAGTTCTGCTTCCACACAAATGGTCCCTACATATGGACCAGATAGGCAGAATCTTTCAGGAATGGGGAACCCCGGACATAGACCTCTTTGCAAGTCCGTGGAATGCCAAACTTCCCCGGTTCTGTTCCAGGACTCCGTGTCAGGGAGCTCAGGCCAACGACGCCTTTCTCCTGCATTGGGGTCAGGAATTCCTATATGCCTTTCCACCCATTCCTTTGATTCCCAAGACTCTGTTCAAACTCCAGAGGGATCACGGATCGATGATCCTCATAGCTCCACGCTGGCCACGCCAAGTGTGGTTCCCTCTACTTCTGCATCTCTCCCAGGGACCCTCCCTGGACCTGGGAGCTGCGCCAGACCTTCTCTCTCAGGAAGAGGGGACTTTGTGGCACCCAAACCCCAAGTCCCTACACCTCAGAGCTTGGTTACTGAAGGCCTAAGCCTTCATGACTTCAATCTTTCTCAGCCAGTGAAAGATATCCTTCATGCTTCTAGGAAACCCTCCACGAGGCGTTCCTATGCTTTCAAATGGAAACGCTTTTCCATTTGGTGTGCTCAACAGGGTCTTGACCCTCTAGCACTTCCTTTGAATTCTCTATTAGACTATCTCCTGCATCTTTCCAATGCAGGCCTTAAGACAAATTCAGTAAGAGTCCATTTGAGTGCTATTGCAGCATCTTTACAACCTATAAATGGACAACCTGTCTCCTCTCATCCTCTTATTTCAAGGTTCATGAGAGGCCTGACTCTAACTAAACCTCCCATCCGGCCTCCTCCGGTAGCATGGGATTTGAACCTAGTTCTAGGTCAGCTTATGAAGCCACCTTTTGAACCGTTGGTTTCTACCTCCTTGAAATGTCTTTCCTGGAAGGTCATTTTCCTTATTGCAGTCACTTCGGCTCGCCGCATCAGTGAACTACAAGCCTTGGTGGCTCATCCACCTTATACCAGGTTTCATCATGATAAGGTGGTCCTCAGGACGAATCCCCACTTTATGCCCAAAGTGGTCTCGCCTTTTCATCTTAATCAAGAGGTATATCTACCTGTCTTTTTTCCAGCTCCTCATCCAGTGCAGAGAGGAACCTTCATACTCTAGATTGTAAAAGAGCTCTCGCCTTTTACCTCAACAGGACTCAGCCACATCGAAAGTCTTCCCAACTTTTTGTGGCTTTTGATCCTTCTCATTTGGGACTTTCCAATTGGATTGCTCAGTGTATTTCCTTTGCTTACCAGAGTAAAAACATTTCTCTGGAAGGCCATGTCACAGCTCACAATGTGAGAGCCATGGCCACTTCTATGGCTCATCTTCACTCTGTATCCATTGATCAGATCTGTCGAGCCGCCACATGGGCCTCGGTTCATACCTTCACAGCCCATTACTGCTTGGACAAGGACTCCCGCCGGGATGCCTTGTTTGGTCAGGCTGTCCTCAAACACCTGTTCCATACTTGAACAACTCCTGCCCACCTTCCCAGGATGGATGCCTGAGATCCATACGAAGATGGCGAACCCTTGGAGGGGGATCTCCCAGGCATCTTAGCTAGGGAGTCCCCATATGTGAGGACTTATTCCTGCTTGTTCCTGGAGATAGCACAGTTACTTACCTGTAACAGGTGATCTCTGGGAACAGCAGGAATTAGTCCTCACAACCCACCCACCTCCCCTAGGAGTTGTATCTTCTATCTATCTTCCTTTCCTCTCTCTATTGTCTCAGCTATAAACTCGAACTGAGGAGAGCTGGTCAGGAAGGCGGGAAGGCAGCGCGCATGTGCAGTGGGAGGCCCCAAAAGCTTCCTTTCTGGGAAGCTGGGGAGCTTTCCCGCGCAGGCTCCGTCGGTTCCGACGTACCCATATGTGAGGACTAATTCCTGCTGTTCCCAGAGATCACCTGTTACAGGTAAGTAACTGTGCTTTCCCCGTGGACAAGCAGAAAGTAAGTCCCTCCCGTATGGGTGACTTCCCTGACAGAGCCCCGCGCAGGAACACTCCCCAGCTTCCAATGGAAGCCTTTGGGAGGCTCCATCGTGCATGCGTGTCTACCTTCCCACCTGTCGCGGTGCCATTTTCTCCAATTGTCTTTTTCCGCAGAGCCCCTAGGACGTATCCCTGCACCTTCAGGAACCCCCTTTGGGGTCTCTTTTCTATCTAGTTTTTAACAGCCTGTCATTGGTAGTGCTGGGCTCAGTGTCATCTCTTTTTTTTTTTTTTTTTTTTTTCATGTTTTGTCCCCATTTTTTTTGTTTTCCTGCAGCTGGCATCATTGAGCCATTCAACCTCGCCATGGCCATGTTCCCAGACATGTCCCAGAAGCCAGCAAGCGGGTTTAAGAAATGCACCAAGTGTGCCTGGACTGTCATGGCCTGGCACAGTTGGTGCCTTCAGTGCCTGGGCCCTGACAACCAGCCCGTCTCTTGTAACCTATGACTTTAGAAGACCAGAAGGGGTCTGAAGGGTTGCCTGAAACAGCAGGAGTCCCTCTTCGGACTGACAGACTCTGCATCTTCTACCTCAGCATTATTTATTATTATTATTTATTATTTACATTTCTTATATACCGCGCTATTATAATCAGTGCGGTGTACATTTGAACAGAACAAACCACAATGTAACAGACTACATTGAGTTTTACAGTGAACAGGGGTAGCAAACATGGACGTAACCGGGGGAACTATTTACATATTATGGTAACTATGTATATAAATGTAGGTTTTATGTGAGAGACATAGATGGAGCATTTTGACCCCAGTGTCCTCATGCAGCACCGTAGAGGCATAGTCATTGAAAGGAGCCCGAGCAAACTCTGAGCCGAGGGGTCACAGTGTCCTGAAGTGAAGGATCTCTGACTTTCACATAGAATCGACTTCATCGACCCTTGGCGTCCATTGTAGGGGGCATTCAAGCACTGGACCAAGGCCACGTGACATGGAGTGATGGCCGGGAGGAGCCTGCTAAATTATCCTAATGAGAGGAATAGTCGCGAAGAGTACCGGAGAGGTGCTGGGAATCCCCCGATGTCCCCACCATCGTGTATTCCCCAACAGCCAATCCTCAAGATTCATGTGCTGTCCACCGATACAGACGCATAGGCCCAGTGATCGGAATCTATGGCTGTTCCTACAACCATCTCCCTATCGAGCGCATCAGGGTCTAGTGTCTGGGAGTAGAGCTTCCAAGCTCTCCTCAGACCCCTCTCCTCACAAGCGGCAGAAGTTGCCCCCAGAGGACATGTTCTTCCAGGACTTCGTGCAGGATATGGCCAAGGCCATTTCCTTCTCCTTGCATTTAGAAGATGAGCCCAGGGCGGAGGAGCTGGAGATCCTCCAGAGCTGCAGTGGTGGGCTTTGGAGCCTGCCAGCTTGTCTGACTTCAGTCCTTGGATCTGGAGCAGTGGGTGCAGGATAAGCTGGCCGATGTGCTGTGCCCGAGTGAGAACCTCTTTGGGAAGCAGGTGGAGACTAAAGTTGGCGAGATTGAAATACAGCTTGTCACCCTCACCAGGCTTTCAAGAAAGATGACTCAGAAGTACCAGGGCAAGAAGACCTACCACCAGCATAAGTGCCAGAACCTCCCAAGCCCATAGAACTCTCAGCTGAGAGCACAGGCAGCTCCTCAGCAGTGCCATAAGAAGTTGCAGAAGATCTAGCCGGCCCTGCAACCCAAACCTAGGGCAGGGTTTTGACTGTCTATGCTCCAGAGGAACCAATCTGCCAGTTTCCACAGAGGATAGCCCTCTGGTGGGGAGGGGGCAGCTCGTCCTGTTAGCCTCTCATCACATCAGACATGTGGGTGCTGTAGATAGCGAAATGCAGCATGTAGCTGCTCCAGACTGAGCTGCCCACCCCCTTTTCCCCTGAAGGAGTTTCCACTATACCCCCTGCATCTCAACCTGCAATAGGGGAAAGGACTCTGCCCCGCTCGTGGTTCTTGCCATCGAGCTGGTACCTCCAACTCAAGTTGGGCTGGGATATTCTACTCTAGGTTCTTCCTAGTCCCCAAGAAGATGGGCAGGTTTTGGCCTATCCTGGACCTCCAAGACATTAACACCTTCCTCGTGCAAGCAGTTAAAGATGGTCTCGCTGGGGATCCTGCTTCTGTACCTCCTAGAGGACGATTCGCTATGCTCCCTTGATCTCTAAGATGTGTGTGCACACATAGTAGTCCACCCTGCTCATAAAAAATACCTCTGGTTTGTCTTGGGGGATTTAACACTTCCAGTACTGGATTTTTGCCTTTGGACTAGCATCCGTGCTCAGTGTCTTCATAAAGTGTCTTGTGGTGGTTGCCTATGGACTCTGGGGATATTCGTCTTCCCCTACTTAGATGACTGGCTACTAAAGAGTTCCACGCTGGACTGAGTCCGTCCAACCAGCTCAGCTGACCATCAAGGTGTTCAAGCAGCTGGGTTTAACTACCCCAAATTTCACCTCCAGCTCTCAACAGTTGGCGTTCATAGTTGAGCTTGGGCCTTTCTCACCATTGCCTGCAGAGGCTGACTGCCATGGTTTGCAATACTTGGCAGCAGCATCAGATGAAGGCCCAGGGAATGCTGAAGGTGCTTGATCATATGGCCTCGACTCTGCATTTCATTCCCCTGGCCCATCTGTCAATGAGACAAGCTCAAAGGACCCTGAGTACACAATGGAAGCAAGCCACTGGCTGTCTTCAGGACCAGGTCTGCTCCCTGCTCTGGTGACTGGAGCTGCAGAACTTGCTCAGGGATCTCCCTTTTCAGGCATCAACCCCCCCCCCCCCCCAAGAGGACACTGATGACTGATGTGTCCAAGCTCAGCTGGATGTCCTGCGCATGCAGGGCCTGTGATCTGAGCAGAAGAGCCTGCATGAAATCAATTTCTTGAAACTCTGGGCTATAGCAAACACCCTCCGAGCATGCCAGGTTCATTTGGCCAACCAATCTTTGCTGATTAAGACAGACAACCAGGTGGTGATGTATTATGTCAACAAGCAGGGCGGCACGTGGTCATACCTCCTGTGCTGGGAAGCAATACACTTGTGGAAGTTCACCGTTGCTCATGGGAAGAAGCTGAGTGCTACATATCTGCCAGGGGAACTCACCTCCCTGGTGGACCAGCTGAGCCATGTCCTCTAGCCGCATGAGTGGATCCTCAAGGAAGTTGTTGGGCAGATCTTTCGGGAGTGGAGTACTTCCATGATAGATCTCTTTGCCACTCTGCGCAATGTACAGGTGGATCAGTTCTGCTCTAGTGTTGTGTCAAGCGACCAGCTGGCATCTGATGCTTTTTCCTCATACTCTTGGGAGCGGGCCTGCCATATGCCTTTGCTCCCCTTCCGCTCGTAGTGAAGACCTTACTGAAGCTGCAAGCCGACAGGGGCACGATGATGCCAATCACCCCATATTGGCCCAGGCAGCTGAGATTCCTCCTGCTGCTCCAGCTCTGAGGAAGCCTCTGACTAGGCTCTGTCCCAGATATCATCTCTCAGGAGGCCAGGACTTAGCTGCATCCCAACATACGGCATGGATGTTGAGCAGATAGTCCTCTAAGAGCTCAACCTGCCTGAGAATATTACAGAAATTCTTCTGGCGTCCCACAAGCCTTTTACACAGTGGTCTTCTACGTTTAAGTGGCAGAGGTGTTCTCCTGGTATGTGGACTGGGCCATGGATACCTTCTGTGCTTTGGACAGGTTGCTGGAATACCTCCTGCACCTCTCATACTCAGGTCTCAAGTCCAATTCAGTCAGAGTCCACCTGAGCATGATTGGGGCCTACCATCATGGCTCGGAGAGGAAGCTCATCTCCAGGAACAAGCAGGAATGAGTCTTCACATATGGGTACGTCGGTACCGACGGAGCCTGCGCGGGAACGCTCCCCAGCGTCCAATCAGAAAGCTTTTGGGAGCATCCCTCAGCGCCTGCGTGCTGCCTTTCCGCCTTTCCAACTGTCGCTCCTCAGTTTTCGTTTTTCCACGGAGCCGACAGGACGTCTTCCTGTCACCGCAGAAATTGTTTTCTTTAATTCTTGTTTTCTTGTGGTCGCGGCTGTTTCCCCGCTTCCACCGGTACGCCGGTGGGTTTTTTCTTTTCTTTTTCTCAAACTCAGGGAGAGTTTTCCCTCAGTTTCTGTCTTAACTTTTTGGGCCTGTAAGGCCTCTCCATCATGGAGCCGCCTTCTCCTAAGAAGTGCCTTAACTGTGGAAATACAGTTTTCTTTTTAGACTCCAATAACTGGTGTCTAATCTGTTTGGGTCCTGACCCTTTTCCTCCGGAGCCATTAGGCTACAATTTTATGAGGAGAGATTTTCCATTTCGAGTTTCCCTCGATACCGAGTTCCCCTCCAGTGTCAGGGTACCGATCATTTCTTCTCTACAGGATCAGGTAACCCACAAACAGTCTGTTAAGACTAGCCAATCCTTGAGTGGTAGGTCTCATGTCAAGCATGATGACGGCTCCGGCCTTGCCCTCAAGACCTTATTGGCTTCAAAACCCCAGCGGGAGTCTTCGGTCTGTAAACGGGGGTGCTGGTCGTGAATGTCCACAGTCTTGGCAAAGGCAAAATATTATGACTTGCAAAGGATTGTGGGGGATGTAGTTCATTCATACCAGAATCAGCCGTTCACAAAATAATGAGTTGTGATGCTCGAGTGTAAGCAAAGAAAACCTGATTTTATTCATGGGGTTAATTCTTCCACACAGATTTACTTGGTAACACAAAAGGACACTTGCTTCAAGTATTGTACTCAGGAAAAACAAAACATGATATAAGGTAACTGAACTTCTTAAGCAATAAATCAATAAAGACCTTGATGGGAAACAGAAAAGGTCTTTTTGATGGTTCCTGCTAATGACCTTCTTAGCAGTGCTCCAAAAGGCAAAACAAAACCCAAAAGTAACAAAAAAAACCCTGTTCTTTATCAAGGATAACTTTCTTCTATTTACACACACAAAAAAAAAAGAAGTTTCCTTCCAGAGCTCACGTGCACTTGTGCCTGGCTCAATTACCAATAATTAGCCAGCTGCAAACCCCTTTGCTGGTTCACTCTCTACGTGGCTCAATCCTACCCTAAAGCTTTCTTGCAGAGACTTTTCTGGGTAGATAAAAGAACAAGTTACAGTTCCTTTTGGTGGTTGTTGTATTAGTGAGAAAGTACTTTAAAACAGCAGCCTAGACAGAGAGCAATCCATGTATTCATTCTGATCATTTGATATATCTCCTTCTTCCTCAAATATCATGGAATCAATATCATGGTTTGGCTCAGAGGAATTCCTTAATTGATCACTCTCAGGATATTTGTTTCCCTGCTGTCTTCCTGGAGAAGAGCTAGGGCATAGATCAAAGTTCATACCTGAGCTTCCTTTGTTGTTAGGTTTCCTCTCCAGGTATCCTGGCCAGTAAGTAGTCCAGCTTTTATGTCCAGCCTTCCAATCAAGATCCCTGGACACTGGGTCTCTCTTCACATACCTTCTTGCACCGGTCTTAGGGCCCCTTCCAAATGCAGCCGTCTCCCTCAAAGGTGCCGTTTGGGAGTTCCTGGCTCTATAACCCCAATCCTCTGGCTTCCTCCAGTCCAATGGAGTATGCTTGCCTCTGGAATCACTCCTAACACACGTACTGCTGTGGGCTCCTTCTTTAGACCTCCAAGATGTCTTTCTCTTCTTCCTTCCACGTTGCTTCTGCTGTTGTAGTCCTCTCTCTTCTTTCTCCAATGGCTTCTGCTTCTGTCTCTCCTTGTTCTCCTGGTTCTGTCTGCTCTCCTGGTTCTCTCTGCTCTCCTGGTTCTTGTTCTGTGTAGAATATCTTTTACTTTTAACGTGCTTAGAGGGACACTCCATACTAGCACAGCCCAGGTGTGCTGAATCAAGCCCTGCCCTTGGAGATGAGTGATTGGGGATTACCTCATAGCTCTCCTGATTGAACACACGTTTCCCCACTTCAGCTCTTCTAGAGGCTGTTTGTAACCTGGCGCATTCTGGGACTGGTAGTCTTTTATGAAAACTTTGTTTTAGTATTTTTACCAGCAAAGACAGGCTGCTTGTTCAGAGCCAATTCACCTCTTTTATAGTTCCTTCCTGAACTATGATAAGCTTCCTTATCACAGGTCTCTAAAGCCTTTCAGGGGTTTCAGGTTGTTCCTGGGGCTCACCCCTCACAGAACATACCTGAGCCATGCTCGGTGGTGGCGTCCGCTTCCAGCGATACCGATACCCCAGCATCGGCACTGGTGTTGAGTAATCCACTCTTCACCAGGGATCGTCATCTGGCGTTCTCGGTACCTTCGGGACCGATCGATACGTCCCAGATTGACTTTCCAGTATCGGCAGAATCGCCGATACGACCACCGACGCCGGTACCCTCCAGACATGCATCGATAGACTCGCTTCCTTTGATGCCGAGTCTGGAATCGATATCTAGTCTGGAAGACTGGGTACCAACGCGTCTCGGAACCGACGCTTACCGATTCCGGATGCGCGGTATCGAGGATACTCACCAAGAGTTTCTGGTTGCCTCGGTACCGCTTGAGCAGCCTCCGATGACTGCTTCGATGTCGGTATCGCCTCCGATTCCGGCACAGCTACCGGTATCGGTACCGATGCCGGTTCCTGCAGTAACATCCGGACCAACTACTTCCATGCCCTTTTCAACGGGATTGCTCCTTTCTATGCCTAGTTTGGAGTCGATACCTGGCATGGACGATGCAGTACTGACTGTCTCAAGTCATACCCGCCAGTACCAGTATCCATCCATTAGGGCTCTTTTTCTGCACCGGACTAGTACATCCTCCGCTCCGGTGCCCAGGCTAGTTCTTCAACTTTAGTCTGTCCAGGGATAGTTCCCCTTTGGAGATCCTCCTTTTCAGAAATTTCTCCTTGACATGGCTACATTCCTTGCTATTCCTATCCCTGACTATGATCCTACACAAGGCTCTTCTGGGGAAAAGGAAAATATAATGCTTCCTTTACTTCATTCTTTGCAGGATCTTCTTCTGAGAATATGGGAAACACCTTTTAAGGGTTTCCTCACCTTCTACAGCAACTGATCTTCTGTATCAGGTGCCCCCCTCTCCAGGGTTTCAAAAGACTCAACTTCCCCATCATTCCATTGTAGTGGAATCAGCAATGAGGAAGGTAAAAAGCAAGAAGAAGCATTCTTCTTATCCGCCAGGTCGTGCTTCTAGAACACTGGATGCTTTTGGACGTCAAACCTTCCAAACATCTATGCTGGCAACAAGGATTCTCTCATATATTTTTTATATGAGTCTATCCCTTCAGGAGGTCACAAAGAAATTATCTCTTTTGACTCCTTTTCTATCAGAGCCCAAGGCTGCAGACTATTCCTTACTTCTTAGTCATAGCCAAAATATCTCTTGGTTTCTTTCTCGTGCTTCCCTTGACTCTTTTGAGTCTGTTAGCAGAACCTCTGCTATAGCTATAGGGGCACGACGTAAAGCCTGGCTCCAAGCTTCAGACTTGAACAGATGGGCACAACAAAGACTGGGTAATACTCCTTGTACTGGAGAAAATCTCTTCAATAGGGAGTCTTGACTTCCCTGTTTCTGAGGGCTATCCTAAGCCTTCTCCTTCCCCAGTAGGTAGGAAATGCCCTACCAAACCTTCTTTTCCTAAAAGAAGAAGATTTTATTCTTCTCCTGCCCATCATACAGATGTTCCCAAACAAGGGAAACCTCGCCCTGGTCTGAAGAATCCAAACTCAAGCCAGGAAAATTAACCCTCAATGGGGTTCCAATTGATCTCTTATAACCTACAGTTCACTTCTTCTCAGCAGAGGTTTTTTCACTGTTTTTTCATTTCAAACTCTATGCTTGGATTCCTGTTTCTAGGACATCCACTTGCTCTCAGGTAGGCTGAGCTGTCAGGAGATTCATGTCTGTGGGTCACAGGGTTTCCTCCTCTTCCTACCATGAAGAGAGGTTTGCCAACTATCTCATAATAGTTTCCCTGTACCACCATGAATTTTTTCCTTCTACAGACTTACCATATAGCAAGTCTTCCTTCAGCTCCTATTTTTCTTTACCCTCGTTTCCAGGGCTTCCCCTGTACTAGTGGTACTGTACGACTGGAAGGCTTTCTTAGCCTTTCTAGTCTTCCCTTCCTTTCCAGTGTAGAGTTTTTCTCTGGAGTTACCTCCCTGCTTTCAATGGGCAGCTCATCAGACATGATCAGGATTTCTCCTCTTCTTCTGTCTGTTCTCTCTGTTACAAGCAGAAGGATTCTCTCTGCTGTTCTATTCAGCAGCTGCCCATGCAGGAGTTCCAGTGATTGGACTACTGGTACTTTCTACGAGTTCCAGTCTTGCCTTTCACTACTTCTCTGGTCTTAGTAGTGCTTCCAAGATAGTGCCCATCTATCTTGGAAAATCCTTATCGCTTCTTTTCTGTCATCTCCAGATCTCTGGAGTTGGCAGCATAACTGAGGTGGCAGCTGGTTTCCTCCAACAGCCACTTTTATTTCCCAATTCTCCTGCATAGTGCTCTCTGCAATCCTACTGAGAAGCTTTCCACTATGGGCCCTTGCTAGAGAGCATGGGGATTTTTTCCTCTAATTACTATCCTATATGGTTGAAAAAGGCTTCCTCAGTCATTCTTCTTAACTGTAGGGGGTTCTTTACACCCTTCTGTTTCCTTTTAATAAAGGACATAAGCCTTCTCTATGTGACAGTCTAAAGAGTTACCCAGTTTCTACAGGAAATATGCTCTTTTTCCTTGCAGCTTGTCCTCATTTATTTTTTATTTTATTTATTTATTTACTTCTCTTATATACCGCGCTATTAAAATCAGTGCGGTTTACAATTGAACAAAAAACATACTGCAGTGTCACACGACAATTGAGTTTTTACATTGAACAAGGACGAGATAACCTAGAGGTAACAGGGGTAACTAATTACAGAGTAATTATTCATGGAGTATGGTGAGAAATTATACATATAATATAGCTTGGTTTCAACATATTTATAAGAGGTTTAATCAATAAGATCAGTACCAATAATAAATAAGAGAGGGGATATGGTGGTAGAGCTAGTCATTTTCTTTATGGTGTTGGATTTTGGGTGGGGTGGAGTAGGATGTGAGGATGTGAGGATGGGTGGATGTTTCTGGGATTGGATTCTGGGTAATGGATGAGGAAAAGGTGGTGTTTGAGGGCTTTTCTAAATGACAATAGGTCTGGGGTGGAACGGAGCTCAGTAGGGAGGGCATTCCAGGTCATGGGTGCAAATAGGGAGAAGGTTCTATTGGCGGTAGCCTTTTTGCACTTAGTTAGAATGTTGGGGATCTCTAGAGTGTTTGCTTGATTAGATCTCCTGATCCTGTTGAACGGCCGGCTTTGAATGAGTTTGCTGATGGGTGAGGTGATCTGGTTCCTTAGGGCTTTGAATGTTAGTACTAGGGACTTATACTGGATTCTAGCCTGAAGTGGAACCCAGTGGAGATCCATCATGACTGGGGTTATATGTTCAGCTCTTGATGTACCTGCAAGTACCCTTGCTGCAGCATTCATTGCAAGGCGAAGAGGTCCTAGTGTTGACTGAGGGAGGCCATGAAGGATAATATTTGCAAAGTCTAGATGTGGGAGCACCAAGGCTTGGAAGATAGTTCGGTAGTCATTAAAGTCCAATACTGGGCGCAGGTGACGTAGTATTCGGACCTTGTGGTAAATTGCTTTCGTAATGTTCTTCACATGTGTAAACATGTCGAGTCGTTGGTCGAGCGTGATGCCGAGATAGCGGATAGTTGATTTTGCTATCAACTCAATATTGTTTACTTTTAATGTGGGGGGTGGGGAGAACATCTGGTTCTTGGTGAGGAATAAGACATCTGTTTTACTATGGTTGATCCTTAAATTTTGTGTTGTAAGCCACTGTGATACAGCTTCGAAGCAGCTTGATATAGGTGAAAAGTCAGGTTGATCAATCAGGAATGGTGAGTAGATTAGGACGTCGTCTGCGTAGACTAGGCACTGGATGTTGAAGGAGCGGATTAGGGTACAAATTGGTTGCATATATATGTTGAACATTAATGCAGATAGGGATGAACCCTGAGGTACACCTTGATTGAGAGGGAATGGGTCAGAAGTCATGGGACCTGTTCTGACTTGTTGCCATCTGTTAGATAGGTAGGACTTGCACCATGCTATAGCTGAGCCTTGTATTCCTTTCTCCACAAGACGGAGTATCAGAGTTTCATGGTTGACTGAATCAAAGGCTGCAGCAATATCCATAAAAATGAGGACAAATCCCTGGCAGATGTTATCAAGTCCTGTAACTAGATCATTGAAGAGAGTTGTGAGGATGGTGTCGACAGCATGAGCTTCTCTGAAGCCATGTTGAGATGGATCCAGAGGAGCTACATCGTCAATATGTATCCTAATCCTTCATGGACAGCATATATTTAATTAAACAACGCATGATACCCCCCCCCCCCCCCTTGTTCCTCAAGTGGGTCAACCTGGTATCTCATCCTATGCGTTTCATGTCCATTTACCATGCGCGAGTTCTATAGGACTCAGGACTTCCTGTTTACAGACTGATATTATCCTCTGTTTTTCACGCAACCATCCTGGTTATTCCATTGGCTGGCATTCCTGCACCATCTTAACCAGGGGGATTAGATTCTCTATATATCTACTCAAGTAGGTTCCACCTTCTTGTTCTTAGATGAATCTTTCTCCTTCACATCTCCCATGTGAATGTTCTTATAGGCATATCTCTATCTGCTTAGTTGCAGACATTTATCTTTAGACATCTGTATACATGTATGTATATATTTCTATACTTCTCTATAGATACATATGTCTGTCAGCTGCGTGTGCATATCTTATGCCCCCCAGATCTCACTATAGACATACACATATATATAGGGATATATATATATATCTGTCGAGATGCTTCCTTGCAGGTAGATATGTATCTACATACTTATCTCTCTGTCTATGCTTATAAAAGGTTTTACCTTCCTATAGGTTCCAGACAGTGGGCTTGCATATCTTCATACTGTTCCTCAGTATGTCTGGGGTATTATGCACACAGCCACTACTTGTGGTACTGACAGCTTCTACTTTAACCCTACGTCTAGGTATCCCTGAAGCTCCATGCTTCACTATCTTTCCTATCTCTCAACAGATAGGAAAGACAGGGTGGATCTTCAGTAGATCTGAAGTTTCAACCCTTCAGACATCTGTCCTCCTTGGGAATATGGGCTTTTTTCCATACCCCTTCTTCCCTCCAGGACTGGGCTAGTTGTCCAAATCAGTCAGTCTTCCTCTTTTGCTCATAAATGTTACTAACTCTGTATCCAAAAGAGTTCCCAGCTTTTTCCATAACGCTTCCACTAAGGACCTGACGTTTTTGTGCTACCCCAGTTGACACCTGGGTCACCTGTCAATTCCAGATTTGGACCTTCGCCTTCACTTCAGTGAAGTCACCTTGAAGATTCCTCTACTGGATCTCCAGTAGACTCCATCAGCCTCTCTACTTCCTGCAATCCAGTAGGTGAGGACCATATTGTGTTTGTTCATGTCAATATTTTTCATGGTGATTATCATACATACAAGGACTCCTTGTCTGTAGTCCTTAGCTGTTTTTTCCTACAGCTCCCCTCTTTTCAACTCCTACCCTCCATCCTCAGAATGCCTGGCCATATGAGGTGTAGCTTGTTCCAATCCTCACCATGCTAGGGCTCCAGGCATTTTAGCTTGGGAGTCCCCATATGTGAAGACTCATTCCTGCTTGTTCCTGGAGATAGCACAGTTACTTACCTGTAACAGGTGATCTCTGGGAACAGCAGGATTAAGTCTTCACAACATGAGGGAGGAGTGGCCTAGTGGTTGGGGCAAGGTACTACAGGCCGGAAGGTCAGTGGTTCAAATCCCACTAGAGGACAACAACCTTGGGCCGGAAGGACTGGGGTTTCTAGTCCAACAGGTGCTCCTTGTGGTCTTGGGCAAGCCACTTAACCCTCCATTGCCCATGTTCCCTGTAAGTATTAGTGTATGTGTCTCATATCCCCTCGTGTTAAATGTATCCCCCTACTGCTTTGACCCCGTGAAAAGCGGGATATAAATGCAGCTAAATAAATAAATAAAATAAATAAACCCACCCACCTCCCCTAGGAGTTGTATCTCTCTATCTATCTTCCTTTCCTCTTTCTCTCTTTTTGTCTCAGCTATAAAACTCAACTGAGGCGAGACAGTTGGAAAGGCGGGAAGACAGCACGCAGGCGCTGAGGGATGCTCCCAAAAGCTTTCTGATTGGACGCTGGGGAGCATTCCCGTGCAGGCTCTGTCGGTACCGACGTACCCATATGTGAAGACTTATTCCTGCTGTTCCCAGAGATCACCTGTTATCTCAGCTCAGCCCCTCTTGGTTTGCTTCATATGGGGCTTAATCTTTTCTAAACCTCTGGTCAAGCCCCTGCTGGTGGTTTGGGACCTTAATGTAGTTGTGGCGCAGCTCTTGTCAGCTCCCTTTGAGCCATTCGCTTCCTGCCCTGTGAAGTTCCTGACCTGGAAGGTCATCTTCCTAGTGTCAGTCACTTTGGCATGCCATGTTAGTGAGCTCCAGACCTTAGTGGCTCACCCACTGTACACCAGGATCCACCATAATAGTGTAGTCTTGCACATACACATCCGAGTTTCCTGCCAATGGTGGTATCTACTTTCAACCTCGGTCAGTGCAACTTTCTTCCCCGGGCCTCATGCTAATAGAGGGAAAGCTGCTTTGCATGTGTTGGACTGCAAGTGAGCCTTGGCCTTCTACCTTGAGCGGATGAAGGGCCACCGTAAGTCCACCCAACTGTTAGTCTTTTTTGACCTTAACAAACTGGGGGCTGCCATTTCCAAATGCACTCTGCCAATTTGGCTAGCAGACTGCATCTCTTTCACTTATGCCTAGGCAGGCCTGAGCCTTGATTTGATGGCCAGGTGATAGTTCACAATGCAAGAGCCATGGCTGTGCTAGTGGCCAACTTGCACTCAGCCTCCATGGAGATCTGCAGGGCTGCAATGTGGTCTTCGGTCTCCACATTCACAGCTCTACTATCTGGATGGGGATTCCCAACGCAACAGCAACTTCGGCCAAGGCGTGCTCTAGTATCTCCTTGGAAATTGAAGGCAAGACATCTCTTTACCTGTGGCCTACTTCCGACAAGGCTACCAAATAAGACTTCTGGCTTCAGTTCTCTAAATTCAAATGCAAATAAGGAGGAATCAAATAAAACAAAACACAGAGAATTATCTTAAACACAGTACTACCTAAGGCCTTAAGAGGAGGGGGCCTACAGTCCTGTAAACTTGTGCAGTTCCTGTAAATCCCCTAATCCTCACTAGACCAGAGCACCTAATTTATTGAGAGAAAACTGCTACATGGTACAAATTCAGCTCTACATCACGTTTCAGCATCACTTTTGTTTTTCTACATGTTACAAGTCATGTTATAGATCAAAGTAAGCACAGACATTGCTCAGTTGAATTAGGAGAAGCTAATGTTCTGCTAAACATGGCCTTGGCTTTGGGTACACATCTCTCCAAGCTCCTAGTGAATTCCAAACTGCCAGGCTTCAGGCTGTTAGCACATTTTAAGGCTTTCTCCATATTAACCCTTTCAGAGTTCTCTGCTACCCCATTTCAAGTTCCTCTCAACAGGAATTAGGTTCCAACTCTTTCCACCGGCCCTTCCATCTGTTCAGGCTCCCAAAAAGTGTATTCCTCAGTGGTGCTGTATGCTGAATCAGTTGAGTTCCCTAGAGGGACTATCCACGCTGTTTCTGTTGCCCCCATTGGACTTTTTGCCTCCTCTGTTTTTGGTATCTTGTAGCTTGGGAGTCCCATATAGAAGGACTTCCTGCTCGTCCACAGAGAAAGTATAGTTACTCAGTGTAGCAGGTGTTCTCTGTGGACAGCAACAATAACTCCCTGCAATCCTCCCACCTCCCTGAGGAGTTTTTTGTCACAGCTTTTATATTCTACTGGCGAAGATGATGCCGTGGCAGGTGGGAAGGCAGGCACGCATGCGCGATAGAACCTCCCAAAAGTTTGTTGGAAGCTGGAGAGCGTTTCTGTGCGGGGCTCCGTCGGGGATGTCACCATACGTGAAGACTTTCTCCTGCTGTCCATGGAGAACACCTGCTAGAGGTGAGTAACTACTCTTCAGCCTCCTCTAAAGTAGATACACCTCTAATTTTTTTTTTTAAAGTTTAGTTTATGGTCCTGGTTCTGCATATGTTTTGCTGTTGCTAAGCCTTTCAGCTCCTTATTTCTGGGATTATTTCTACCACCCAGGTGCCTTGAGGCCTTTCTTAGACGTCTTTTAAACTTTGTGTAAATTTGGTAAACTGACAGAGTAATGCTATCTGAAAGGCTAACAAGGGAAGGCTAGCCTAGTGCCTCTGGCATGCTGTATGGAAGAGCTATGCTCGATGGCTAGATCTCTGTTCCCCCTAGGCTGACTGGGAACAAACTGGAAGAAGTGTTTATAGTGGAGGAGTGCCTTCTGTTCAGTAGCAACAGCTTTTATCTTGGTTCTACAGGGAGCTGAGATTTGTGACCCATTGAGAACTTTTGCTGAAATAACTAGTAAAGGCTATTTCTGAGCAAGGAAGAATACCAAGCAACCTGCTAGACCAAAAAAGACAGACAAAAAAAACGTGCATAGTATTACATACTACAGTATTGTTTTTGTTGGTCCTTTAAAAGGTATCTCAAGGAAAAGGAAATTCTGAACATGGGGTGTATTGGTAAGGAAAAGGAGATGGACTATGGAAGGAGGGGGGAGGTGTATGGTTGAAGGTTCGCTTAGAGCAGGGGTGGTCAACTCTGGTCCTATTGTACCATGATCCTTCAGGATGTCCCTAATGAATATCCATGAGCTATATTTGCATGCACTGGGAGGCTGTGCATGCAAATATACCTCATGAACATTCATTAGGGACATCCTGAAAACCAGGTTGGATCGTAGTGCATTAGGACTGGAGTTGGCCTCCCCCACCTTAGAGCAAGGGTTTCCAAACCTGCTTCCCAGCCAGTCAGGTTTTCTAAATTATCCAAAATGAATATGCCTGAGAGATTTGCATGCACTGCCTTCATTGTATGCAAATCTCTCTTGCATATTGATTGTGGATATCCTGAAAACCCAACTGGCTGGGGAGGCCCCTGGCCTAGATTGTTAGTTATCCTTTTGACAAGTCCTGACAATACTATTGATTTTCAGCCAGCCATATTAACTGATTGCAGAGGGCCTAAGAATTTCACATGCATATGTGCTTATCTTCTAGGTATTTCACGTGCCATAACGTTTTTGCTATAAACACACTCCCAGTTTATCCAGTGACATAAGCAAACTGCTACTGTACATTTAAAAAAAATGGTTATATGTAAATGACCCTACCACTTCAGTTAGATGAAGGCCAAATAATATTTTGTGATGCAAGAGAGATATAGCCAGATGAAGTTTTCTCAACCACAGATCTCTTTTAGCAAGTTAGATTAGAAACTGTAAGAAGAGTGTTACTTATAAATGCAAAATTAGTATACTCAATAGAAGAGGTCAGCCTGATAGCCTAATGCCAAATGGGAATATCTGGGTCAGGTAATGGTCATGGGCCTGTCTTGTTGAACTGGGGATGTTGTGGAAGCCATATCAAGCCTAGAGGAGGAAAGGAATCGGTCATTGCACAGCAGTTTTAACCATGGATAGCAGTTTAGGATATGCGTGTGCAAGGTTTTGAACAGTTGATTTTTGTCCCATACTGTGGACTGTTGCTTTGACTGGATTATAGAAGCATGGAGCAATAGCCACCTAGTTGAGGAACAAGACAGGATAGATGACATTTGAACTGGAATCCTAAAGGAGAAGGGGAAGTTAGAGGGCTGTAAAAATATAAATGTTCAATGGAACTTATATTATAAAAGCATTTTTCTTATATTTTATTTGAGCAGTTTTCCACAAGGCATAAATCAATGTTGTAGAATTTTAGGTTAGAATACAATAAAATTGAGTGTGTTTAAAACTCACTAATAACTCAGCTGCATGATGCGACTTTAGTGGCTTGAACATTTTCTTTAACAAACTTCCAAAGATGGTGCTGCACTTATTTATACATCAATAAAGGAAAATAAAAACATTGATATAGTATACAAGTATATAGTCCAGAAATTATATGGATTCCCTTTCCACATACCTGCTGTAGTGGTGGAAAAAGATGCAGTATTTATGTAAGTAATCTCTACAAAAGTATGTATATTTGTAAATGATCAACCATAAGATGGGTGTTAGTGCTTAATGAGTAGTTTATAGTGGTGTGTTAGAGAGGTTTTTAATGAAGTTGGACCTTACACCTTTGTTTAGAAAACGGGAGGAGTCTACAGCTATATGGCCTAAAGAGCCCATTTTTGGAGATAAAGAAAAACAGGTTAAGAGTGGGGGGTTTATAGGTGGCAAATGAAACTACTGTTTTTGCACAGTCTCGCTTTTAGTATTATAACCATTGAGATTTTGGAGGACCATGAACCCAAATTGATAAGTCTACCCATGCTAAGAGGAGCAATAATAATGAAGAGAAAAATTATCCAGAAATAAACTGGGAAATAAGCAAGGTTTCTAGACTTCCTTTTATGGTTAATTGCCTCTCCAAATGATCCATGCCCTGTTTAATGGATAAAAACCACTAAAGAACAACTCAGACCTTACATACAAAAAGTAGTCAAATTATCTCTACTACAAGGACACATGCCAACCTCCCTCAAACATGCAAAGCACCTCACTATGCAAGACAGACCCTGTAGCACCGTCCAATCTCCAGCCTACCATTTCTTGCACAAATCATAGAGAAAACTGTGCAGACCACAACGCGCCATTGGACCTGCAGCAGCATGGCTTTAAGCCACATCACAATGTGGAGACACTCCTAACATCACTGTTTTAACAACATCCTGAAAGGAATTGACAAGCCAAAGTATGGATTTCTCCTCATTTTCTTGGATATCTCATCCACCTTCTACTCTGTCTCGCACCCCATCCTAATCCAACGCCTCCAGGAAACTGGCATTGCAACACCACTCTAAAATGGTTCACCTCATACCTAAAGGACAGACTGCAACAAGTAAAATGTGGAACAAAACACTCCACACCCTTCCCTACAACACAAGGCATCCCACAAGGGTCAGCACTCTCATCAATACTGTTCAGCTTATACATGTGCCCCGTCTGCAACATCATCAAGAAACATAACATACTATTCCATCTGTATGCTGATGACCTCATGGTCTACACACTGATTGACTTGAAAGCACCAAACCTCATGACCATCGCTCAATGCCTAGAAGATGTAACCACCTGGCTCAGCAGCACAACCTCACTCTGAACTATAAGAAGACAGAAGCGCTTTGTCATCAGCAGTACCACCTTCAACCCTCCAACAAATCCAACTGCTGGATGCCATACCTGTAAAAGAGGAAGTATGCTACCTAGGCATCACACTAGACAAAAACATCAACCTTCAATCACATATAAACAAGACAGCTTCGAAGGCATACTGCAAATTAAATCTCATAAGAAAAAACACTCTTACTCCAGGACCACTTCCAGACAGTTTGCCAAGCCATCATAACACCAATACTGGACTACAATAACTCACTCTACCAAGGCCTACCAAAGCAAACCACACACCCGCTAGAAATGGTGCAGAACGCAACAGCACAAATCAGCGGGACCAATAAGACAGATCACATTGCACCAATATTACATCAACTACACTGGCTACAAATCCAAGCACGTGCCAAGTTTAAAACACTAAACATCTTTAAAATCATCCACCACTTTTCAGCAGACATCTAGAAACCCTAATCACAGGAGAAGACGGCACCTGCCCTAGAAGGACCATCAACAGATATGATTAATGTTCCATCGGACTACCGGAACTGCAAGCAATCAACATCCAAAAAGGCACTATCACTAGCCGCACCACAACTATGGAACACCCTCCCTGAAGAAATCCGTTCCACTGAAGACATCAAAGACGTCCAGAAAAGGCTCAAGACCTTTCTGTTCACAGAACGTTATGGACCTATCACGTAGTCCAACAACCACACCGAATCCAACAAAAGACTCTGAAACATTCCAAAAGACATGATAACCCTACTTGGACGTAAATGGCAGATATCATGTAAACAAATGGTAAATAGTTACTACCTTGTTAAATACCCCAAGTAATTTAATGTACCCAGTTTGAGATTAAAGTTTAATGTAAATCTTTTTGATTCCAGGATAAGGTAGTATAGAAAACTGTTTAGATAAAATAAATAAATAAAAATATTCCACTAGATTAGGGATCATTGTGAATCTGAATCTTTCAAACTAGGAAGAAACTGTTAAAGACCTGAATTTTATAGAAAAAAATCCAGTAGATTTTTTTTTAAATATTAACGCCACATGGATGAGGTCCATTTGTGGCTGCATTGAAAAAACGAGATAAAGCAAACAGAAATCTAAATAACATTTTTCCTTTAGTGTTAATGATAGAAAAGCCTCTTAAATCAATGTGTGAACATTTCATCATATTCAAGCCAGGAAAAGTTTGGGAAAAATTGATTCTTTCCATAGGTGCCAAGAATATCCTTCGCTTGGAAGATATGAAGAAAATCTGATATACATTTTGACAATCTGAAATGGACTAATTTCAAACTGTTAGAGATGTGGATTTTAGCACAATGTGCTTTCTTTAAATATTTGTTAAATTTGGCTTAAACAGCATATGTTTTTCACAGGTTCATTGAAGCACTGTAGGGTGAAATGTCTTGAAAAGAACTCCACATAATTTCACTTTTGAGGAAGATAAACTAAAATAAGTGCTAGCTACAAATATTAAATATAAAACAGAGTAAATTTAAAGTTTAAGTAAAGAGAAATGACTCTAAAATCAGATTTTCCTCAAAGAATAGAACAACCGTTGGATTTAATTTCAAGACTTGGTTCCTTAAACAGGCAAAGGAAAGTCCAAAAAGGCTTGTATTTTAACAACTTTGAATAATTTTGTCGTTGATTCCAGGTCATTTATAAATCTGTTAAAAAGCAGCAGGCCCAGCACAGAACCCTGGGGTACTCCACTATTCACCTTTCTCCATTGAGAAAATAGGCTGTTCAATCCTACTCTCTGCTTTCTGTCTTTTAACCAGTTCCTGATCCACAATAATACACTGCCTCCTATGACTTGACTCTTTATTTTCCCCATGAGGGACGTTGTAAAAGGCTTTCTGAAAATCCAGATATAGTATATCAACTGGTTCACCTGTTTATTCACACCTTTAAAAAAATGTAACAGATTGGTAAGACCAGATCTTCCTTGGCTAAATCCATGTTGACTATCTTCATGTTCAGTAATTTCATTCTTTATAGTGGTTTCTATCATTTTGCCCAGTACTGAGGTCACACTCGCCAGTCTGTAGTTCCTCAGATTACCCCTGGAACCTTTTTTTAAAAAATTGAAGTTACATTGACCATTCTCCAGTCTTCACATAATACAGATGATTTTAATGAGAGTTCATAGTTTGCAGACCTACTGTTAGTAGTCCCATATTTAATTTCTTTCAGCACCCTCAAATGTATACCACCTGGTCCGGGTGATTTGCTACTCTTTAGTTTATCAAATAGTTGTAATACATCTTCCAGGTTTTTGAAATTTGTTTCAGTTCTTTTGATACATCACCTTTAAATGCCATCTTAGGCATGGGTAACTTTCTTACAGTCTTCTTCAGTAAAGACTGAAGTAAAGAATTCATTCAGTTTCTCTGCTATGGCCTTGTCCTTCCTTAGTGCCCCTTTTCCCCTTTATCATATAATAGTCCAACTGACTCTCACAGGTTTTTTGCTATGAAAGTACTTGAAAAGGTTTATCTCCAGGAACAAGCAGGAATGTAGTCTTCACATATGGGAGACATCTATACTGACGTAACCTGCGCAGCTGCCTTCCCAACTCCCTCTCTTCAGCTCTTCATTTTCTGCAGAGCCAGCAGGAAGCCAATCCTGTCACCACAGGGTGAATTTAAAAAAAAACTTCTCTCTTTGTGGCTAGTGCCTCTGCCTTCCCATTGATGCCTGCACCATCAAAGGATCACCGGTTACATTATTCTCTTCTTTTTTTCTTTAACCTAAGTTAAAAAAGAAAAACAAAACCTCTGGTGTCTCGACACCCTCTTAGGCTTAAGCCTGCCATAGCCTTCCTATCCTTAGACGTGGAGAAACTAGCTAGTGGTTTCAAAAAATGTTCTAAGTGTGACAGCACCATCTCAGTGACTGACACACATGACTGGTGTTTAGAATGCCTCGTCCCAGACCACCAGCCAAAAGATCGTCCCCTCTGTCAGAAAATGACATGGAGAGGCCCACAGAACTGGGCTTCTAAATTTGGGACACTCTTCACCTCTGAAACAGTATTGTTGGCGTTCACTTCGTCAAAGGCCTCATCCTCCTCTCATGGATCCCAAGTATCCTCCAAGTCTAAGCAAGTGTCTTCATTGAAGCAGGACAAAACTTCCAGGGGTAGATCTCGCTCAAAGCATCAAGATCCCTTGGGTGTTTCATCGGAGGTGGATCGGCCTGCCAAATGGCCCCAGCAGGAAGCCCTGTCCTCCAAAGCCATAGAGAGGCTCTAAGATGCTCCTGAGGCCTTGCCCTCCATAAAGCTACTGGTGCCATGCATTGGGATGTTAGCACAAGTAGCCACAACCAATACCCAAGCATTGGCAACCTTGATAGACCAGCGCATGCTGGCCATCAAGCAGAGCTTAGCAGCTCTCCTGGCAGCTTCAGTACCTATAAAGTCCTTGGCTCTAGGCACCACCCTGTCTATACCGATATTGACAACCATCCAGTTGCCAGCATGACATCAGGGCTAATGCAGATGGCATCAACATCACTGCCACCCATGCCCTCTCTTGAAATCATCACAGATATTGGTATCCAACCCAAATGACTTACAGAGGCCGATACCTCGGAGCATCAGTAGACATCTAACTTCGGGCGAACATTGTACTCGTCAATACTTCAGGATCTTCCTTCGGAGCCTTCCCCACCACTACAGCAATGCATGTCGCCTCCAGAAGACATGTCCTTCCAAGAATTCATTTGAGCCAAGCTAAGGGTCTCTCCATCACAGTAACATTGGAGAAGGAACTAAGATTAGAGGAATTGGAGATCCTCCAATACCCAACACCACCCAAAGAGCCAGCCACTCTGCCAGTGCGCTGCATTCTTCATGATCTTATGTTCTGGATGTGGGAGACTCCTCTTAGTCTCCCCTCACAGTCGACACCTCGATACCATGTATCGGGTACCAGAGTGCCCCGGCTTCCAAAAACCACAGCTACCCCACCATTCCATGGTGGTTGAATTGACGATGTGTCAAATCAAAACCTGGAAGACCCACTTCTCAAACCTTCCAGGTAGAGAAGAGAGAACCCTTGATGTCTTTTGGACATCGATGTTTCCAAGCATCCATGCTCTCCACTAGAATCACCTCCTATATCCTGTATATGGAAATATTCCTTAAAGAGGTGTCCAGGGATTTCAAGGCCTTTGCTCCTCTCCTCCCAGATGACAAGAGGGCAGACTATCTCACCCTAGTCAAACCTAGTCAAGATGTATCAGTTTGTCAATAGGGGTCATCTTTGTTTTTGAATGCACAAGCAGGACCTCAACAATATGCATTGGTGCCCACAGAATTGCATGGCTTCAGGCCTTGGATCTTGAATAGTAGGTTCAAGATAAGCTGGGCAACATACCTTGCACAGGTAAAATCCTTTTTGGCAAAGACTGGCAAGATGAGGCCTCTCAGAGTCAGAAAACACTACTCTAAAGAGACCGTCTAGAACAGCTGACCCTGCTAGAAAAAGACAGCTGCAAAGAAGTCTTTCTACAATAAGAAGAGATTCTACTCTTCTTAACCTCCTGTTTCTCAGTACCAAGGTCAAGCCCCACAGAAAAGGCAACAGCCTCCTAAGCAGCAGAAGACGCCACAGGTGGCTAAACCTCAATCAGCTCTGCAGTCACAGTCTGCACCTGTTTTTTTTACTCTTTTCTAGAGAACATTGCCACCCTGCCTCTGGAGGACCCCCACCCCTTCCCCATAGCAGGTAGACTGTTTCATTACGCCCACAGATGGCACATCAGAGCAGTGGACACTCACCATAGTCTAGGAAGGGTACAGACTTCATCTGCAAATTCTGCCCCCCTCCACTTTTGCGGAGGAATACCAAACGCAACCCCCACTCAGTGTTCTCCTAGAGGACGAGGTGTACTCTCTTCTGTCTCAGGGTACCACTGAAGATGTCCCAACATCCCAAAAGAGAATGAACTTTTACTTTCTGTACTTTCTCATTCCAAAGAAAACTGGAGGGCACAGGCCCTTTCTGGACATCAGAAACCTCAAGTTTCTAGTCCACGAAAAGTTCAACATGGTCTCTCTTGGGACTCTTCTTCCCCATCTCCAGTAGCTGCCTAAATCTGTTCTCTAGTGTACACATGTATCCTCATCCATCCAGGACACAGGAAATATCTGCGCGTCATCTCTCAAAGAAAACATTATCAATACAGAGTCCTTCCCTTTGGACTCGCCTCTGCCCCAAGAGTCTTCACAAAGTGCATGGTGGTCGTGGCTGCATATCTAAGATCTCTGGGGATATTGGTCTTCCCTTACTTAGGCGACTGGCTAATAAAAGCAAACACATCTGAAGAGGTACTGCTTTCCTTGCATTGTACCATCACAGTACTATAACACTTGTGATAAACTTTCCAAAATCCTAGCTCACTCCAACTCAAAAACTATAGTTTATCGGAGCCCTACTAGACACCCAATAGTCCAGGGCGTTTCTGCCCCAGCTCTTTTGTGCCCGTCTAGTCGAACTAGCATCCCATAAGGTACTTTGAGACCATCTGACAGCCCAAGAGATGCTGCAGCTCCTTGGGCACATGGCCTCTGCAGTACATGTTATTCCATATGCCCGACTACATATGCAGACAGCCCAGTGGACTCTTGCCTCCCAGTAGAAGCAGCCTCAGGCTGGCACAGGGACACAATCCAAGTCATTGCCCATCTAACCACATCCCTTCAGTGGTGGTGTTCTCCAGAAAATCTGCTCATAGGGTCACCTTTTCAGATGCCTCCACTTCAGTGCACCCTGATTATGGATTTATTTATTTAATTGGTTTTGGTATACTGTTTTTCTACCAGTCAAAACGGTGAATAGTCAACAGCAGGAGTAGGATCCATCAAGATACAGTAAGTTCAGCTGATGAGGTGGACAGTCAGTAGAGGGAAGATTAGAAAATGGTAATAGCTAACAGTGAGTTGTGTGAGGGGGGAGGGGTTTGACAAAGTATCGCTGGGTTAAAAGAAGGTTATAGTAAGGTTCAGTATAGTAGTACTGGGTGATATTACATAAGAATTCAACTTGGCATCATCAGGTTACAACAAGATTTGGTAACATAAGCATGAGTGTTTGTCTGGCCTCTCATCAAGAGTGCAAGTGTGTGCAGTAGTGTTCTAGGAACAGGCAGGCCTTCGGGTGTTGTTTGAAGGATCTGGCAGACTGAGTGTTTTGCAAGACGGGTGGTAGGGTGTTCCAGCATGTGGGAGTGTAAAGGGAGACTGCTCTCAGGCGGGCATATTGAGTGCTCCTGCATATCTGTGGTGGTAGGCTAAGAAAATTCAGTGTATTTTGCACAGTCTGGTGGCACTGGGGGTTCTGAGAGATGTCTAGAGTTGCTGAGCAATGAGGCCATTTTGGGCCTTATGTATGATGGTGAGGACTTTGATTTTGATCCTAGAGGCAATGGGAAGCCAGTGGAGGGATTTTAGAATCGGTGTAATGTGGGAGTATTTGGGTGCCCTGAAGATTTGTTTAATGTAGTGTTCTGTGCTAGTTGTAGTGACAGATGCCTCCAAACTGGGGTTGGGAGCCCATCTGGGCAATCTCCTGGAACTTCAGCGCTATCTCAAATGTCCTCTGGGTGTTTCAACACGACCTCAAAGCACAAGAAGCCCTAGTCAGGATGGACAATCAGGTTGCCATGTTCTATGTGAACAAGCAGGGAGGAACAGGCTCTTGGGCCTTTTGTGACAAGGCGATATACCTCTAGTCCTTTGCCATTGCTCATCAAATACACCTCCAAGCTATGTACCTTCTGGGGGAGTCCAATGTTTTGGCAGACAGACTGAGTTGCATCTTTCTTCCCCCACGAATAGTCTCTCCATCTGGACACAACGTCCAACATCTTCCAGACCTGGGGAACTCCAGACATAAATTTGTTTGCAACACCTCAAAATGCCAAGTTTCCTTGCTTCTGCACAAAAGCTCTGACATCCACCAAACAAATGGATGCCTTCAGCCTACATTGGGGTCAGGGTCTGCTTTATGCTTACCCTCATTCTCAAGACACGTTTCAAGCTTCAGTCCAACAAGGGCTCCATGATTATCATAGCCCCTCACTGGCCGTGGCAACCGTGGTTTCCACTGCTATGTCTGATTCACTCATCTTCTGCGATTGGGATATGTGCTGGATCTCCTCTCCTAGGATGACTGCTCACTACTACATCCCAATCCACAGTCTCTCCATTTCATAGCTTGGCTGCTGAGAGCGTAGCTTTATAAGGCTTTGACCTTGCTCAAGAAGTTAAGGAGATCCTTTTGTCTTCTAGAAAGCCCGCCACCAGACTTTCATATGCTTTTAAGTGGCATAGATTCTCTGTCTGGTGTTCCCAGAAAGATCTCAATCCCTTTTCTGCTCCAGTGGAGCCACTCCTCCAGTATCTCTTCCACCTGTCCTCAACAGGTCTAAAGACCAAACTTGGTGAGAGTCCATCTTGGTGCCATTGCGGCCTCTCATCTACTTGTTGGACAGCCCATCTCCACGCAACCACAAGTAGCGTGTTTCATGAGAGGTCTCCTGCTGTCCAAACCGCCCATTAAGCCACCTCCGGTAGCTTGGGACCTCGGTGTCGTTCTAGCGCAGCTTCTCAAGCCGCCCTTTGAACTATTAGCCATGACCTCACTTAGGTTCCTCTCTTGGAAGGTGATCTTTCTAATTGCCCTCACTTCAGCTAGATGCATTAATGCGCTTCAGGCTTTGGTGGCAGATCCACCCTATACCTGCTTCCACCATGATAAAGTAGTCTTTCGGACTTGACCACCCTTTATGCCAAAGGTGGTGTCTCTCTTCCATTTAAACCAGTCAATTTACCTTCCAGTTTCTTTCTGAAACTGCATGCATCTTGAGCTGAAGCATCTCTGCACTCTTGACTGCAAACATGCCTTGCGCTGTTTATTTTGTTTGTCCCTAGTCACCTGGGATTACCTGTTTCTAAATGTACACTCTCCAGATGGATAGCAGACTGCATTTCATTTGCCTATGACAAAGCAGGACTTTCCCTTGAAGGGCATGTCACTGCTCACAACGTTCACACCATGGCCACCTCTATGGTAAACTTACACTCGGTAGCCATCAACAAAATTTGCAAAGCAACAACTTGGTCTTCCATCCATACCTTTTGCTGCCCATTATTGTCTTGAAGATTGAGGTGGGACTGCTCAGCAGCGGTTATATTCAGCTAAGTTATGCATTATGTAGCTATATCTTCCTGTAGAAGCTATGCTGTGGTGGTGATATAAAAGGAGGAATTATTGTTGGGTCATTGATGTTTTGGGGATGTGGAGTAGCAGAGAGATTTTCTGAGCTGCCCACGTAGATGCCCTGTTGATTCTGAGACCCTTCCCTCCTTTTATTTGTATTTTTAGAACAAATGAAGAAAGAATTAGGACAGAATAATTTGATTGTTTGCTATAAACTGTGACTGAAATACGTAGTGTTAGCTTTGAGTTTATTGAATAATCAATTGACACTCTGGAATTGACCTTACTTATTGCCCATTATTGTCTGGACAAGGACTCCCATCGGGATGCCATGTTGGGTCAGGCTGTACTCTAGCACCTCTTTCAGACTTAGATGCAACTCCTACCTTCCATCCCACCTTCCATCTTTGAAGATATCAAAAATCCGTGTGGGATCCATGACCTCATCACTGGGGTTTCTAGTCCTATAGGCATTCCTTGTGGACTTTGGAAAGCCACTTAACCCTCCATTGCCTCAGGTACGCATAGATTGTGAGCCCTTTGGGGACGAGGGAATATATCCAATACCTGTTTGTAGTAATTACATAATGTAAACCACTTTGATTGAAGGATAAGGCGGTATAGAAAACTGGTTAAATAAATACAAATAAATGCCTACTCCGAGGCGAACCTCTAGCGGTTCTGAGGTCACTTCATCTGGCATCTGTAGGCATATGTGAAGACTACATTTCTGCTTGTTCCTGGAGATTGCATAATTACTCACCTGTAACAGGTGATCTCCAGGAACAGCAAGAATTTAGTCTTCACAACCCGCCCTCCTCCCCTAGGAGTTATAGGGTTTCATTTACTCTTTTTTTTTTTTTCTCAGCTACAAACTCCACTGAAGAGAGGGAGTTGGGAAGGTGGGATGACAGTTGCATAGATGCACTGGTGTGCTCCCAAAAGCTTTTCATTTGGACATTGTGTTGCAGTCTCACACAGGCTCTGTTGGTACTGATGTCTTCAATATGTGAAGACTAAATTCCTGCTGTTCCCAGAGATCACCTGTTACAGATGAGTAGCCACACTTCATTGGGCGTTTCTGCTTCCATAGCATGCTTTTTTACAAATTCTCTCTTTGCTTGCCTTATCAGTGCCTTGCATCTATCTTGCCAGTACTTATATTTCCTGTTTTTGTCATTTGACTCCTTTTTTCTTTTCCTGAAAGATGCTTCTTTTTTGGCTACAACAACCTCTCTGACCTCGCCTTTAAACCATGGTGGCAGTTTTTTGGCCTTCTTTCCACCATTCTTAAAGAGTGGAATACATGTGGTCTGGGCTTCCAAGATAGTATATTTAAATAACGCCCATACTTGATGTAAACTTTTAACCTTTGCAGCTGCTGCTTTTATTTTTTTTTCTTAACTATTTTCCTCATGTTATCATAGTCTCCCTTTTGAAAGTTAAACGGTTGTACTGTTGATTTCCTTGCCATCCTCCCTCCAAATATTTATTAAATCAAATATGATCATGCTATGATCATGATTGCCAAGTGGCCCCAACACCCTTATCTCTTGCACCAGACCCTGTATTTCACTAAGGACTAGGTCCAAAGTAGCTTCCCCTCTTGTCTGTTCATGAATCAGCTGCTCCAAGAAGCAGTCATTTATTGCATCTAGAAACTTTATCTCCCTAGCGTATCCTGCTGTGACATTGACCCAGTCGATACTGAGGTAATTGAAATATCTCATTATTACTGTTATAACTTTTGTTAACTTCCCTGATTTCTTTTAGCATTTCATTATCCATCTGTTCATTCTGGCCAGATGGATGCTAGTACACCCCCACTGTCACTGTCTTTCCCTTTTTACATGGACTTTCTATCCATAAAGATTCTTTAGTGTGTTTTGTTTCCTGCAAAGCTTTTATCCTGTGTGACTCAAAGCCCTCTCTAACATTGAGTGCAATCCCTATCATTGTGATATAGTTTGTACCTGCTCTCTGGAATTGTTTGCTTTCTCATGTCTGTCTAGAGCTCTCCTTCAGTAAGTTCTAAGCCCTTTGGAAGACGCATCAGACTGGGGATCCTCCTCGAAGGGCCATCCCATGAAGAGCTGGGACGTTGTCAGCGGCATCGTCGGGTGATGATGCCAGTACCATGGGTAAGACCCACAGTCACCAGCATCAGAGTCCCTGATGTGATGCAGAGGGCAAGGGCTGAGAGCAGCCCTCCAAGTTGCCCCAGTGAGAGAAGATGCCTTCAACATCGGGAGATAAACCCTGGTCTCCCGAACTCATTCTTGTTGAGGACACTCCCTTGATGGTGCCGGTGTCGGGTCTGAGGTCCTTGGTGCCCACACTGATGGCTGCGAAGCCTTCTGACCTCAAGATTGGCTATGCTCCTTAGATCTCAAAGATGCATACATGCATATTCTCATCCATCCTTGCCACCAGCAGTACCTACGCTTTGTCATTGGAGGATGCCATTACCAGTACAGGTTCCTACCCTTTGGCCTTGCTTCGGCCCTGAGGGTGTTTACCAAGTGCCTGATGGTGGTTGCAGTCTACCTACAGCTGCAGGGGGCGATGTTCTTCAGCTACCTGGACAAGTGGCTTGTCAAGGGTGGCATCACCAATGAAGTCCATGTATGAAGTTCATAGAGGCACTGCTAGACATGGTCCAGGCCAGTGCCTTCCTCCCCCTCGACAGGGCCTGGCACTTAGCAGCCCTTGCAAAGGAAGTTCAGGGCCTCTGCCCAGCTCATGTTGTGCCTCCTGGGGCACATGACCTTGACGGTGCACTTCACAACCAGCGCCCATCTCCACCTGTCTGGCTCAGTGGGCCCTGTGCTCCCAGTGGTCTCAGGCAGTGGGACTGTCACCCAGCCCCTTGCCAAATCCCTCAGCTGGTAGCAACAGCCGCAGAACCTAATAGCGGGAATGCCCTTCCAGGCCCTGAGCTTGGGGGCCCACTGCGACAACCTTTGCACCCAGGGCCTGTGGTCAGTATCAGAGAGCCTCCATCAGATCAGTTTCCTAGAGCTCCAAGCCATTGCGTATGCTCTCTGGGCCTTTCAGCACCACATGCGGAACCAGTCAGTTCTGATTCAGACAATCAGGTGGCGATGTTTTGTCAACAAGTAAGGGGGCACGGGATCATCCTTTCCTTGTCAGTGAGGGTGGGATGCCCCTCAGGGCTGTGTACCTCCCCGACCAGGACAATTTTTATTTATTTCTTTATTTAACATTTCTTATATACTGCCTTTCATGGTATCAAGGCGGTTTACATTGAACAAACTGAAATTACATTGAACAGGGCATTATAACTTGGAGATAATTATTTTACAGGGAACATGGGCAATGGAGGGTTTAGTGGCTTACCCAAGACCACAAGGAACACCTGCGGGACTAGAAACCCCAGACCTTCCGGCCCAAGGTTGCTGTCCTTTAGTGGGATTTGAACCCCCCCGGCCTTCTGGCCTGAGGTACCTTGCCCCAACCACTAGGCCACTCCTCCCTCCCACAATGCTCTGGCAGACCGGCTCAGCTGGGTTCTTCAACGCCACAATTGGCAATTCGACCCACATGTGGTCAGTCAACTGTTCTGTCGCTGGGGCCTTCCTGCGATAGATCTCTTTGCCAGCCTGGCCAATGCTCAGCTGCCCTGCTTCTGCTCTAGGGCACCACACCCCTCTCAGGTGGTGACTGATGTATTTATCATCCTGTGGACGGAGGGCCTTCTCTATGCCTGCTCTCCCATGCCTCTGATTGCCAAGGCTCTTTTCAAAGTCCAGCTCGATCGGCCTACCCTGATCCTCATAGCTCCCCAGTGGTTTCCCCTGCTCTTTAGCCAGTCTTGGATGCCCCTGGTCCCCCTAGGGTGTGCTCGGGACCTTCTATCACAGGAGGATGGGGCTCTCCTATACCCCCAACTTGGGATTTCTGGTCTTGGCTGCTGAAAGGGTAGCCTTGGCCCAGTTCAACTTACCCAGGGAGGTGGAAAAGATCCTACTGTAATCCCGCAAAGATTCCACTTGATGGGCGTACACCTTCAAGTGGTATAGATTTTCTGGTGGCGTTGAGGGGTGTCAACCCCTTCTCCTGTCCAGCTGGTGCTGCAGTACTTGCTGCACCTGTCCAGAACTGCACCTGTCCAGCACTGGTCTGAAGTCTTCCATCAGGGTACACGTAAGTGTGCTGTCAGCACACCATCACCTCATCGAGGGGAAGCCCCTCTCCACCCAGCCTCTCGTGGCTTGCTTCCTGAGGGTCCTCCTGCTCTCTTAACTGCCTGCCCGCAGGCGGCAGTGTGGGATCTCAGTGTGGTCCTCTCGAAGCTTATTGCTGTGCCCTTTGAACCGCTGGCTTCTTGTCACCTCAAATATCTGTCCTGGACGGTGGTCTTCCTCGTGGCACTCACATCTGTGCACAGAGTTGGCAAGCTCCAGGCTCTGGTGGCTTATGCCCCCTACACCAGGTTCCACAAGATTAGAGTGGTGCTTTGGACACGCCCTAAGGGGTATGTTTACTAAACAGCAGTAGTGGACTCAGTGTGATATCGAAACCGGGGCCCCATTGAAATCAATGGGGCCGCGGCTCCGATATCGCACAGTCTCTGCTACTGCTGTTTAGTAAAAATACCCCTAAGTTCCTAAGGTGGTTTCTCCATTCTATCTCAACCAGGAAGTAGTGCTTTCCACCTTTTTTCCATGGCCTCATGCTAACAGAACAGAGGCTGCTCTCCACACTCTGGACTGTAAGTGGGCCTTGGCCTACTCTCTGGAGCGAACCAAGCCTCATTGCTGCTCCTCACAGCATTTTGTATGACCCTAATTGTCTGAGCGTAGCGCTCTCCAAGCGTAGTTTGACCACCTGATTTGTGGACTGCATCACCTTCACCTATGAGCAGGCCTATATTTTGCTGGAGTGCCACGTCATGGCGCACAGTGTCTGGACCATGATGGCATCTGTGGCAAACCTCCACTCATCTCTCATGCTGGAGATCTGCCGGGCTGCCACCGGTTCTTGGTCAACACCTTTGCAGCCCATTACTGCCTGGAGGAGTCCTGGCAGGCTTCAGCTAGTTGGTACTCAGTAATCTGTTTAGGGTTTAAGGCAACTCCTGCCCTCCGGCTCTTCTGTGTCCCGGCTATCAGAGAGCTGGTTTCTCTGGTAGATACTATGGTTGCTGTTGAGGTCTTGCGACCAAACTGTGCTCTTTGCTGTTCTTCATAGTTCGCTTTTTGGGTTGTCCGTGACTTACAGATTTTTTTCATTAGCCTGTAGCTAGGGAGTCCCTCGTCTAAGGACTGACTACCTGCTTGTTCCCGGGGAAAGCATAGTTGCTCACCTGTAGCAGGTGTTCTCTGGGTACATCAGGAATCAGTCCTCATAACCACCTTCCCTTCTCCCCATGGAGTTGCTTTTCTTTTTGCTGTTTTGAGCTATGTTGTCATACTGAGGCAAGATGGAACCCTTGGGCGGGGAGGTGACCATGCATGCATGATGGATCTCCCAAAGGCTTTGTTTGAAAGCTGGGGAGAACTTACCATGTGGGCTCCATCGGTTCTGATGTCACCCATATGTGAGGATTGATTCCTGCTGTTCCCGGAGAACACCTGCAGTAGGTGAGTAACTAGGTTCTATTGCGCGGATTTACAAAAAACATCTTTCCAGTAAAGTTCTCAAAAGCTGTGCTAGATGATCAACAGCACTGCATTATACCATAAACTGCCTAATTAACTTCCACAGATAATTATCTGCAGGAACATGAAACTCTGACAGATTCATCATCTCAATTTTATCCACAAAATACTGGGCTAATTCATCATATTTTTTATGATATTTGATTTTGTGAACTCTTGCAAGATAATTCTGACTACAGAAAACACTTCTCTGTTTGCATCATTTATTTCCAAAATCCATTTAGTAAAATAATCTCTCTTCAGTCGCCATAATATCTGCCTATAGCTCTTAAATTTCTTTCCTCAGCTTTTTTATATTATCTCTTTGCTGTTTACGCCATTTCCTTTATTCACAATAACAATCTTGTTATCAGTTGACAAAGGTAATTTGGAATCTTTCAGCTCTATCTGCTCTATACTTAAAGGCATCTGAGTTACTCTTATCTTTTTTAGAACCTCCCTATGAGGATGCCTTAACTTCCCTCTTTTGCTAGTATCGTTCAAGGATACATCCTTCCTTCCAAACCATGAACTCTTGGGAGACTGTCTGCTTTCCCTATTATGTAGTTTTAAAAGTTGCTCTACCTCCTTTTTAAGGGTTAATTCCAGCAGCCTAGTTACACTCCGGTTAAGGTGGAGCCCATTCTTTTGGAAAAGTTACCCCCTCTTTCCCCAGAATGTTGCCCAGCTCCTAACTAATCCAAACCCCTCTTCTTTGTACCATTATCTTATCCATGCGTTAAGACTCTGGAGCTCTGCCTGTCTTTTGGGTCCTGTGTTTGGAACGGGAAGCATTTCTGAGAATGCTATCCTGGAAGTTCTGGATTTCAACTTCCTATCTAAAATCCTAAATTTGGCCTCCAGAGCCTCCCTCCCACAGTTTCTTATGTCATTGGTACCAACATGTAACAAGAAAGCAGGCTCCTCTCCAGCACTATTTAAAACCTTGTCTAGGTGGTGCGTAGCAAGCAGGCATGTTACCAGGCGATCCTCACGTCCACCAGTCACCCAGCTATCTATATGCCTAATGATCGAATCTCTAACTATAACTGCTATCCTAACCCTGCCCTCATGGGCACATGGCCCTGGAGAAACCACCTCAGTGCAAAAAGATTTTACATCACCTGGAGGACAGGTCCTAGCTACAGAATCACTTCTTGCCACACCAAGGTGATACTCTCCTTTCATGTGACACTTCTCCTTGGCAGCAGAGAGGCTGCTAGATTGGAGGTGGGACTTAAGTACTGCGTCCCTGTAGGTGTCGTCTGTATACTTGTCTCTTCCTTATGTCCAAGTCTGCTATTCTAGCCTCCAGAAATCAGACTCATTCCCTAAGAGCAGAAAGCTCCATGCACCTAATGTACACGTAAGACCTTGCAAACTGGGAGAAAATTGTTGTGACATTCAATGCAAAAGACGGGATAGCCCCCATCTTGCTGCTAGACTGCTGTCTGCATCTTAGTTTTAAGGATTTATTTAGGATTTAAGTTGTTTGCTTAAAATTGCTAGGGATACTTGTACCAATACAACTATATCTACTAAGATTAAGGGACTTTTTTTCACCTCCAGATTTAATTTTAGGGCCTTAATTTAGCTATTCCTAATGAAGATATCCAGCTGAACCTGAATGTGAATTTGACCACCTGTTTCCCTTTAAGAGTCTATAAATCTAAGATTATGCCTGGAGTGGGTGGGAGGGAAAGAAAGACTGAGTAAGCTGGCTAGCTACACAATGCCCTGACCTGTGTTTCTAAGGTAATCTCTTTAACAATTTCCTGGATGATTCACACTGCCCTTGGTTTGATAGAGGGAGCCTTTCAAATTGCTCCTTTGATGTACCTTGGCTTTAACACATTTAAAACAATTTCACAGGTCTCTTGCCGCTTAACTGGAAAGCCTTTTTGTAAAGGTCTCTAGAAATTATTTCTTTTTTTTTTTTTTTTTTTAATTTTTTATTTATGCAATTTTCAAAAAATAACAAGAAGGTTACAACACCAATCCTGAAGTAATAGAAAGGCAACAGAAATAAATCCCCACAACCGGGAATCAATGAAAGAAAAAATCATAACATACAACAAATTGCCTATTTCACTCTAGCCCACAATGGGGGGAAATTCCATAGAAATTATACACAATACAAGAAGAAATATGCATGCAGCCTAAACCTGGAGACTAAACTATGAGTCAGAGGGAATTTCCAGACGCTTGGCACCAATAAAAGCCAACAACTGGGAGGGCTCAAAGAAAATATAAGAAAAAGTCTGGAATTTCACCAAACACTTACATGGGTGTTTAAGAAAAAACAGCCCCCCCCCAGTTGTAATACCCCTGGTCGAAGCAACAGAAACTCTCTACGTCTCTTTTGCGTTTCTCTTGATAGGTCTGGATAAATACGCACTGAAAGACCTCGAAACGAAAGTTTCCGCTTCTGAAAAAACAATTTCAATAACCATTCTTTATCGGATAGTAAAGCAAAGGTAATTAACAGTGTAGCAGGAACCTGTGACTCTAAACCAGAATTTTCAATAATATCTGTAAGATTTAATACATCACTCTGGCTCTGGTTTACCCCTGACACACTAGGAGCCGAAACCCGTTTAGCAGTGGGCAGATAGTAAATTTTTACCAGGGGGGGAACCAGGTCAGGGGAAACCCCAAGTATCTCAACTAAATATTTAGCAAGCATATCTCGGGGAGAGATGGAAGACACCTTGGGGAAGTTTATAATTCTTAAATTGTTCACTCGAGTCAAGTTATCTAAATGCTCCATCTTCATCTGTAATGACATTACACTTTTCCTATGGCCATCCGAGTATTCTTCCAAGCTTTCAACTTTGCTAGAAACAGCAGTATGCTCCATTTGGAGCTTAGAAACCTTTCCTTCCAACTCAGTCAGTAAAACTGCAGAAGAGTCTACCTTATTAGCCAACTGGGAAACTTGTGTTAGCAGGGCCTCTCCAAGAGAAACAATCGCATTCCAAATAGATTCCAACGTAAAGTTCTGTGGCTTCCTTAATGAAAAAAACTTCACCTGAGCAGGGAGGGGGCACAGCAGGCTCCATTGATGCACAAGGTCGGTCACCACTCGAAGAGAGAGACAGCTGCTCCAACTGTGTCTCTCCCGACACCGCCGTAGGTCTTCGTGAGCCCAGATCTCCAGAGGGCTCCGCTCCCGACTCTGATGAAACAGCCCAACCTGACCCTCGTGAGGACTTCCCCACCCCCTCCGCAGAGGGAGGAGAAGCCAGCTCCAGGAACCCAGAAGGCAAGGGCTGAGTACGAGTCGACGGAGGTGCAGGACTCAATACGGGGGAGACAGATGAAAGCGACGCAGACACCGGGCACTCCGTCTCCGGTGAGTCAGCAAGTCGCATAGCTCCTCCCGTTTGCTCCGAAGCCCTAATGGTGCGCACGAGGAAAGGATCCAAAGGACCAAATAAAGGTAAATTCGGCGTGGAGGTACCAACGGGCTGTGAGGGCAACGGCCCTGTCTTCCCCTTGCGCTTCCTCCCCATTCACAAACGCCACCCTACAGCGCAGGCTGCTGCCGTAGCCATCTTGGAAACGCCCCCCATCAGAAATTATTTCTAAACTATTTCTACTCGGGGAATATATACCCTATTCTATCTTCTATGCTGCACTCTGATTTTGATTTAAATGAAAAGCTCACTGGTAGTACTAAGCCCTGGCTGACTTTAAAATTAAATGAAATTTTTCTGGTGGTACTAAGCTCTGACTGACTTAACAAAAACAATACACAGATTTATCAGCTTTAACCCAAAATTCCCTTTTCCCCAAGATTTAGAGAATTTCCTAACAGATATACTTGAGCAGAATTCTTTCCAACAGTAGCAGTCCCTTTTGGTAGTCCTTCAAGTCAGACATTCGGTTGAGCAGTTCCCCAACCCTAATCTTGCAGGATCATGGTACACTTGCATACCAACATAGTCCCTAGCCCTCACTGCTTAGATGATGAACGGCTAATATTTATTTATTTATAAGGATTTAGTATACCGCCTTATCGTTAAATCAAGGCGGTGTGGCACATCAATCAAAATCAATAAAGTGTGGTTTGTAGCATGCAGTGTGTGGGGCAGTACGTTAGATTATATTGGTGAACTATTTACATAATGAGCTATATACATATATACAAAATGGGGCTGTTTGAGAGGCGTGCTAGGATTGAGATTCTGTAATGTCTTGGGGGTAGGATCGTGATCCTGTAATGTCTTGAGGTAGAAAATTTATGTGAGGTCCTTGAAATGGACTGTAAATAGATCAGTCTTAAGAAGTTTTCTGAAGTCCTTGAGGTTCTTGGTTGATCTTATGTGGTCTGGGAGAGAGTTCCATATAGCGGGTGCTGCCAGGGAGAGTGCCCTCCTTGATGTGGCCAGCCTTGTTTTAGCAAATTCTTTTGGTGTTCTGATGGTGTCTGAGGTTCCTTTTCTTCTTGGTCTCCTGTTGTCATCGGTTTTTATGAGAGGGCGTAGGCTGTCTGTTGATAGGTTGTGTATTATTTTAAATATGTGTAGAAGTACTTTGAATTGGATTCTGGAGCTGACTGGGAGCCAGTGTAGGTGGTACAGTATTAGGGGTGATGTGATCGTGAATTATGTAATCTGTCGTGAGTCGTGCGGCTGTGTTTTGTGCTAGCTGTAGTGGTTTTATTGCCTTTTTAGGTAGTCCTTGGTAGATGTGATTACAATAGTCTAGGGTTGGAGTGATGATGGCTTGACAGACTGTTCGGAAGTGTTCATGGGCGAGGATGGGTTTGAGCCTTCTGACTGTCCTTATTTTGATGTAAGCGCCCTTTGTTATTTTTGCAATGTGGGACTGGAGGTTGAGGTCCTTGTCGAGCGTTACTCCCAAGTATTTTATTTCTTGTCTTACTGGTATGATGGTGGTGTTTAGGTTGATGGTGGCCGATGGTGAGAATGTCCGGTTTCTTGTGATGAATAGAGCTTCGGTTTTGTTGTAATTTATTGATAGGTTGTTTTCTTGCATACAGGTTGCCATTTGTTGGAAGCAGTTGGCTATGTTGGAGTAGTCTGGGTTGTCCAGTTTGATTGGTGTGTATATCATTATGTCATCTGCGTATATGGTGTATTGAATCTTGTAGTCCTTGATGATGGTGCATATGGGTTGTACGTAGATGTTAAATAGCAGGGCGGAGAGAGCCGAGCCTTGTGGGACTCCTTGAGTGGCTCTGAATGGTTGTCTGTTGGTGAGGTAAGATGTAAACCAGCTCAGAGTAGTACTGTGTAGGCCTGCCTCCTGTAGTCTGTTTAGTAGGGTTGTGTGGCAGACAGTGTCGAAAGCTGAGGAGATATCTAGGAATATCATGACGCCACCCATTCTGGTGTTGTCGATTGTCCTCAAAAGGCTGTCGAATAGCTGGATCAGTATGGTTTCAACCCCATGTCTGGGTCGAAAACCGTGTTGATTGGGGTCCAGTGGATTGTAGATGTCGATGTGGTGTTGGAGCTGGTGTTGGACTGTTTTCTCGATGATCTTGTCTGCTTTAAACCTGCTGGTTAATGTAACCAGCATCCTGGCTTCTAAGAGAGATTTCACTAGGTCATATGGTTTCAGATGGAAGAGGCTTGCTGTCTGGTGTGACAGAAAAAGGCCCTAGATCCTTTCACCAGTCCTACAAACTTCTTGAATATTTTCTACATTTATTAAAGTCTGGTGTGAAAACCAACTCAGTAAAGGTCCACCTCTGTGCAATTGATGCTTACCACCACCATGTAGAAGGTAATCCATCTCTCTATTGCCATTAGTTCTTTGCTTCATGCAGGGCTTGCGTCTTTTGAAGCCTCCTGCTGTGTCTTGAGACCTCAGTATGGTTTTAATTCAGCTTATGAAAGCTCCCTTTAAGCCACTAGGTATCTGTGGACTGAAATATTTGACCTGGAAGGTCTTATTTTTTGTGGTGGTAACTTTAGCATGCAAGAGTTAGTGAGTTCCAGGCTCAAGTAACTGATCTACCATATGCCAAGTTTTACAGTAGGGTGTTTTTGTTTACTCATAAATTCCTTCCTAAAGTGCTGACAGAGTTCAATCTTAATCAGTTGGTTGTCCTACCAACATCTTACCCAGGCCTCATGCTCACTAAGGAGAAAGCACATTGCCCACAATGGACTGAAAGACAGCCTTGCCCTTCTGTTTGGAATGGACCAAAGCTCTTAGAAAAGGGCTCATCTTATTTCTTTTAACCCAAGTAAATTGAGGGCTGCCGTTGGCAAGCATTCTATCCAATTGGCTAGCAGATTGCATTTCCTTAATGCCCAAGCTTGATTGACTCTTGGGGGTCATGTCGCATCTCAGCATGTTAGCCATGACTGCATTGATAGCCCACTTCAGGTCATGCAAGGCCATGACATGGACTCCTATGCATACATTCACATCTTACTGTTGTTTGGGAAGGGATTCCTGGTGTGACGGATTTGGTCAATCTGTTCTCCAGAATGTGGTTGGGAAATAGAATCCATCTCCACCTTAGGCCCAGTTCTTTTCTGTTCAGGATGCGTCTTAAAAAAACAAAGAATTATAAAATACCTTTTGACAACAAAAACACACATTGAATGTCTGCTGCTTCCAACACTGCTTGCTTATCCCCTTTTTCTTTTGAGGCAACTTCGAACTAGGAATTCTCATATGTGAAAACATTTATCCTGCATATCCACAGAGAAAACATTTACTTGCCTTTAGCAGGTGTTCTCGCTGGACAGCAGGATAAGTCCTAACAACCCTCCCACCTCCTTTTGGAGTTGGATTCTGATTCAGCTGGTGAATAAGCTGAGGGGTTCCTGTATGATGAAGGCAGACAGGAAGTGGTACGCATGCTACAGGTGAGTAACTTCGTTTTATCATAAGGACCTAAATTAGTGTGTTACAGTATTCTTAGTTACATAACTGGACAGACAATGTGATGCTGACATTTACTTTTTCTGGTTTAATCATTTTATTTAAAAAAAAAAAGGTGGGTGTTTTGTCGTGCTTTTTGACCCTCTAATTTTAAAGTAGAAAGGAAAGAAAGATGATGATCCTTCACTGAATGTATCAGAACAGGTCATCCTGTGGAATTCTTCCATACAGTGGGCAATAAATATTTCTACCCCTTTAAAGCACATTTCACTCACTTTATACTATGCTCATTTTAAGGGTTAGTACACCGATGTGTACTAACCAACGTGTGCAGCAAGACAGGACAAGGAAAAGTACTACAATGACGCATGCAAGGAAATAGAAGCGCAAACTATTAGAGGAAGAACAAGATCGGCTTTCCTAAAGCTACGAGAGTTAAAGAAAAAGTTCCAGCCTCAAACTGGAATGTTACAAGATGCTCAAGGTTCTATGTTGAATGATGCTGAGAAGATCAAGAAAAGATGGAAGGAATATACAGAGTTTTTATATGATAAAAATCAAGTAGACCAACAGCCGTTTCAACCTGTACCTTATGATCGGGAACCATTGGTGATGAAAGAAGAAGTTGAAGCAGCATTGAAAGCCTTATCAAAGAACAAAGCACCAGGCATTGATAGCATTCCCATAGAAGTATTACAGCAATCTGATGCAGCTGTTACCGTACTTACAAGGCTCTGCCAAAAAATATGGAAGACAACATCATGGCCAACTGACTGGAAAAGATCTGTGTTTATACCAATACTAAAGAAAGGTGATCCAACTGACTGTGGAAATTATCGCACAGTCGCTCTGATCCCACATGCCAGCAAGATTCTACTAAAGATTATTCAGAAGAGACTAGAACCATATCTGGAACAAGAACTACCTGAAGTGCAAGCAGGGTTCAGGAAAGGGCGAGGAACGAGAGACATCATTGCGGATGTGAGATGGATCTTTGAAAAGACTAAAGAATACCAAAAGGATATCTATTTGTGCTTTATTGACTATAGCAAAGCTTTTGACTGTGTAAACCATGAGAAACTCTGGGCCACATTAAGAAGCATGGGTATACCAGAACACCTGATCATACTCTTGCACAATCTGTACATTGATCAAGAAGCAACAGTTCGAATGGAACAAGGAGAAACAGAATGGTTTAAAATAAGCAAAGGTGTAAGACAAGGCTGCATACTTCCCCCTACCTGTTTAATTTATATGCAGAACAAATCATCAGAGAAGCAGGATTGTATGAAGACAACAGAGGTGTGAAGATTGGTGGAAGACTCATCAACAGCCTTCGCTATGCTGATAACACATTACTGGCTGAAAGTGAAGATGATCTGAAACATTTGCTTCTCACAATCAAAGAACATAGTCTCAAAATGGGCCTGCACCTTAATGTAAAGAAGACAAAGATCATGACAACTGGCATAATCAACAGGTTCATCGTTGAAGGAGAAGAAATTGAAATCGTGAACAACTTTAACCTACTTGGATCAACTATCATTAAAGAAGCAACAAGCAGTCAAGAAATCAGACGACGCATTGCTCTTGGCAGAATGGCTTTGAAAGACCTAGATAAGATTCTCAAGAGCAGAGATGTCTCTCTCCATACAAAGATTCGACTTATTCAAGCCATGGTATTTTCAATAACATCATATGTATGTGAAAGCTGGACAGTGAAAAAGATACAGGAAGAAAATTGATGCCTTTGAATTATGGTGCTGGTGGCGAATACTGTGTATACCATGGACTGTCTGAAGAACAAACCAGTCGGTACTAGAGGAGATCAAACCTAAGCTTTCTTTAGAAGCTCAGATGACAAGACTTTGACTTTCATACTTTGGACACATCATGCGAAGAGAGATCATTAGAGAAAGACATCATGCTTGGCAAGATAGGTCAACGCAAAAGAGGAAGGCCAGCAATGAGATGGATTGATACAATAACAGCAGCTACGGGTACCAGTCTGTCAACAATGAGCCGCCTGACTGAAGACCGAACACAATTTAGGATAGCTATCCAGAGGGTCTCCATGAGTCGACTCCAACTCGACGGTACTTAACAACACACCAATGATACTTTGGTGCCATTTATACCATGTTCTTCTGAGACCCTTTTGTTTGCAAAGTGTGAGTAGGAATTGTGAATCCAAGCCCAGAAACACAATTTATCTGCTAAACTAGTTTGCACAGTAAGTTGACTAACGTGATTGTTTTCTTTAGATTCATGAATTGTCCCTTTTTATCAAAGTATATCATAATATACTTCTCTCTGTAGAGAAACTGGCCTGGTTTGAACCGAGCCAAAAATGTTAGGTTAACAATAAATAGTCAAACAACATACTGAGATCATCTTTTTTTCCTCATCTTCCAAGCTGTTTCTTGCTGTGGTGTGGAATACGTTTTGCCAGGTTAAGCATAAATTAAAAGGGAGCTGTTGAGATCCTTTGCCTAACAGTGTTCTGTCTCAAATGATTTTCTTCAGTTTGCATTATCAATGATAAATAACTCATTGCAAACTGGCAGTGTTTGAAGCTCTTTAAGCTGTTGTATATTCTTTATTAAAGAACCTGAAGGCTGACATGTTAGTAGTAAATTGAAGCCCCATTTCTCCTTTTACTTCACTTGCCAAAATTCTAGAAAACGTGTGAGGCAGCAATTGGGGGATTGCGTCTAAGCTATTATCTCCAGGAACAAGCAGGAATGTAGTCATCACATATGGGTATCGTCAGTACCGATGGAGCCTGCGCGGGAACGCTCCCCAGCGTCCAATAAGAAAGCTTTTGGGAGCATCCCACAGCGCCTGCGTGCTGCCTTCCCGCCTTTCCCAACTGCCTCTCTCCAGTTCTTCTTTTTCCGCAGAGCCAGCAGGTCGTGTTCCTGTCACCGCAGAATTCTTTTTTATTTCTTTCTTTTTTGTGGTCGTGTCTGCCTTCCTCGACGCTTTACCGGTACCGCCGGGTTTTTTCTTATTATTTCTGTCTTTAAAAAAAAAAAAACATATATATATATATATATATATTCTACTTTTTTTTTTCTTCAGGTGCATGCCCCTTTTTGGGCCTTAGGCCCAAAAACGTTTCCTTACAATGGAAAAACATGCCTCAGGTTTCAAGAAGTGCACCAAGTGTGACAGTACCGTCACCGACACCTATGAATGGTTTCTAAAATGTTTAGGTCCTGACCACTCCATCACAGATTGTATGTCCTGCACCATGATGTCTAAAAGAGGTCGGCAGAACCGAGCTGCTAAGCTCAGTACCCTGTTTCCCTCTGATGCAGCTTCGGTGGCATCAACGTCTTCCAGGGCTGCTTCTTCCTTCCGTGGATCTCAGGTAACTAAACATAAGTCTAGCCGGTCCTCAAAGGGTAGATCTCTTTTTAAGCATCAAGATGCCTCTGGCGTTGCCCTTGAGGATTCTACACCGGCAAAATTGCCCTGGCGGGAGGCTTTGGCTTCCAAAGCATTATCGGCGTTCCAGGATGTTCTCGAGGCCTCAACCTCGGCAGAACTACTGGTGCCATGCTCTGGGGTACCGTCGGTCTCCTCCGGTACCGACATCCAGGCATTGGCAGCGTCGATAGACCAGAGAGTCCTGGCTATTGAGCGCAGTCTAGTGGCTCTCCTTGCGGCATCGGTGCCCTCAGAACCACGACAGACAATTCAGCCGGTACCAGCACCAATAGCATCGACATCGTCATCGGTGTCTGCTTTGCCGGTACCCAGTCATCCGATGCCCTCCGGTACCGATACCCTGGTACCGGTTACTCCCGGTACCGACTTCGGTCTGTACTGGTATCGGGCTCTTCAAGAGCATCAGGACAAACGGTACTTCGAGTCCTCAGTGGAATCTGAGGATTCTGACAGTTCTGTCGATGCAGTAATGCTTCTCCCAGAGGAGCCCTCCTCCCCCAAGCGCAGGATGTCTCCTCCAGAGGATATTTCCTTCCAGGATTTTATCAGGGAGGTGGCTTGGGGTCTATCCCTTACTGTGGCCCCTGAAACGGAGCCAAGGGCCAAGAAGTTGGAAATTCTACAATATCCCAAAACTCCTAAGGAGGCAGCTACCTTGCCCATTCATGAGATTTTATATGATCTCATGTTAAGGATGTGGGAGACACCTCTTACCAGCTCTCCTCATTCTCGCAGACTCTGAGTATTGAGTCCCTCCTTGTCCTGGTTTCCAAAAGACTCTGCTTCCTCACCACTCTATTGTAGTGGAATCAGCTATGAGAAGGATCAAGAGTGCAAAGAGGCATGCCTCTAATCCTCCAGGACGAGAGTGCAGAACCCTGGATGCTTTTGGACGTCGGGTCTTCCAAGCTTCCATGCTTTCTGCCAGGATCACTTCCTATAGTCTCTACATGGGAATGTTCCTGAAGGAGGTCACAGATGATTTAGAAGCTTTGTCCTATTCTTCCTGAAGATAGAAGACAGGATTTTCTCACTTTGGTCAAACATGCCCAAGATGTTTCTAAATTTGCCAACCGTGCAGCTTTTTACTGTTATGAGTGCATAAGCAGGACCTCTGCTATTGCCATAGGTGCACGTAGAATTGCTTGGCTCCAGGCATCTGATCTGGAGCTCTGGGTACAAGACAAATTGGGAAACATCCCTTGTACTGGTGAGAACCTGTTTGGTAGAGATTGGCAGGAAAAAGCCAATGAGATGGATGCTGAAAATTCCACCTTGGATAGATTATCCAAGTCCACTGATGATCATGCTAGAAAGAAATTGTTCAAGAAACCACCCCCCTTCAGTGAGATTGTCTTCCCTTGTTTCGACCTTGACGCTCAGTCTTGCTCTGCTTAATTGCAGGTTCCTCCGAACTAAGTCGCTGTTGGTCCAGGATCTCATCCACAGCCATTCCTATGACCTATGTTTCCTTACAGAGATGTGGCTCAGAGAAGGTGACAGTCCTGTTCTGTCCAGCTCTCTTCTCTCCGGCTACTCAGCTTTTTCATCCTATAGGTTGGGTAGAGCAGGAGGTGGTGTGGCTGTTCTTTATCGTTATTCAGTGGTTCTGGAGGAGATCTCACCCCCCGGAATTACTCTTCCTGAGTGTCTTTTTCTTCGCTTGCAGTCCTCACCTCCACTCTTTTTCTTGCTACTTTACCTCCCTCCCTCCCTTCCTACTCCCTGTTGGGAGGCAACCCTACAGGCTCTCTCAGAGGTGGTTCTTCATTTCCCCAACATTATCATTCTGGGTGATTTTAACATCCATATAGATGCACCTTGTAGACCAAAAGATCGGGTTTTCCTGAATCTTGAATGACCTTTCCCTTCAACAGCATGTCATTGGTCCTACCCACGCAGCTGGTCACATTCTTGATTTAGTTCTCACCCCCTACCCTGCTCCCTTTGCTTTCCACCCCTGTTACCCACCCAGTTCCTTGGTCAGACCATCTTTGTGTCTCTTTCTCGGTATCTTACTCCTTTTCAAGTTCTGCTAAGGTACCGATACCTCAGCCTCCACCTAGCTTGCATCGTCGCCTTACTCCAGAAACGCTTAGTGCCTTCCCGCCTGCCCACTCCCTCTTTCCTTCCAATTTTGCTTCCTCTTCATCTGACACCCAAGCTTTTCTCTGGAATTCTGTTCTTACTGAAGCTCTGGATGATTTAGCTCCTCTCTGCCTCAGCTCCAGGGCCCCCCATCAGGTGCACTCTCCCTGGTATCACCCAGGTTTACGCCTTCAGTGTACTCAACTTAGACAGGCGGAGCGTCACTGGTCCAAACATCCCTCACAGGAGGCACTCTGTCAGTTTAAACAGCTCTACACTGCCTATCGTGCAGCTGTACAGCCTGGCAAGCGCTCCTTTTACTCTACAGCCATTGCTGAGGCGGCTCATTCCTCTAGGCAACTCTTTACGATTTTACATCAGCTCTCTTCTACCTCTGTATCTTCCCATTTGTCTACTAAAGCCCCAGCGCCACAAACACTAGCTACTTTTTTTGTTGACAAAATCCTGAACCTATGCTCCTCATTCCCTAGCCCTCCCCCTTCTCCTTTGATATCTCTATTGGACTCTTCCTCTGCTCCGGCTTTTACTGACAAGTCGTCTGGCCCAGGGCACATTGAGTCACCTTCCTCCCCTCCCAATCGGGCCCTTGCCCATGTCTGGTCCTCCTTTTCCCTTATTTCTTCTGCTGAACTGGTAAAATTTCTCTCCAAATCTAGAAAGACAACTTGTCGGTTGGACTCTATTCCATCACACTGGCTGGCTGAGCCATCCTTAGAACTTGTCCCCATTATGGTTACAATTATTAATACTAGTTTATCTACGGGCGTTTTTCCTTCTGTGTGGAAATCTGCTATAGTTCACCCTGTCTTAAAACAGCCTTCTCTGGATCCCTCTGTACCTGCCCATTGGCAGCCTGTATCAAATCTCCCTCTTTTGGCCAAACTGCTCGAACGTTTTGCTTTTCTACAACTCAATTCGCATGTTGAAGCAACTAACACTCTCCATCCCCGGCAAGCGGGTTTTCGTCCGGGGCACAGCACCGAGACAGTTCTTCTGGCCTTGCTAAATGAAATTCACGTTGCTCATGATCGAGGAGACGTCACTCTTATTGTGTTTGTTTATGTTTATTTGGTTTGATATACCGCCCTTCTGTGATAAGCAAGGCGGTTTACATTTCATAAAATACAGTAGAGGCACGAGGCCTAGCGGAAAAAGAAAGGAACTACAATCAATGACAGGACAGTAGAAGAACGAGAGAGAGGACAAGACATAAGTTATTTATCATTTAATATCAACTGCCTGGTCTATGCTGACGACGTCTTGATGTACATGCCAATTTCGACAGAACATCTTGAACTATCCCCACTTATCAGGTGCTTTGACGCTGTCACAGACTGGCTAAATGCACAAATGCTTAAGTTAAATTTCAAAAAGACAGAAGCCCTCTTCGTCACCAGGAATCCAGCTTTTACTCCACCCCTGTCTATCAAGGTTCGCGACGCAGAGATCATATGCAAGACTACATTAAGATACCTAGGTGTAACACTTGATCAGCAACTTAATATGAAGGCTCATATCAAAAACATAACAAAGTCGGTCTACCATAAAATCCAGACCCTCCGCAATCTGCGTCAACTGTTAGAGCCTGATGACTTCCGAACTGTCTTTCAGGCCCTAATAATGCCTCACTTTGACTATGCCAATGCGATCTTGTATGGTCTACCTAAGTGCACGACTAACCCCTTACAACTTGCAATGAATTCAGCTGCAAGAATCCTTCATGGAGCCTCAAGAAGTTCTCATATTACCCCAATACTAAAGCAATTGCACTGGCTACCCATACAAGCCAGGATCTCATTCAAGATCCTAATTATGACCCATAAAGCCATCAAGAAATACCCTGCTACTGCCATTACTGACCTAATTTCAATCACACCTCCCAATCGAGCAAGGAGATCGAATGCCGCAAATACTCTCATATTACCTAAGGCAAGCACGAAGTGTTCTCAATTCACTAGATCCAGAGCCTTCTCCTTCTTTGCTCCATCCTGCTGGAACGCACTACCAGCAACTATCAGAACCATCAGTGAACTCTCTCAATTTAGGAAGGCACTGAAACGTCACCTCTTTCTTAATCACTACGATGTTGCAGTCTTCCCCCCACACCCACCCACTCTCACATCTCAATGCAGCACCTCAAACTCATGCACGTCACATTCCCAGACTGATCACTCGCAATCACACCTTCTCCTCCAACCACCATGAGAAACTTATGCAGTGCCGCATAACTCATTATATTGTTGCATAAAGTAGACTGTATTTATTCATCGTGTCTCCTTGTTAAGGGACTGGTTATTTATACCCCATTTTACCTGTTATACCTGCTTAATGCATACCCAGGTTTAATTTTCCTGTTTAATGTATACCCAAGTTATTATACCTGTTTCACTGTAAGCACAAATCACGAAATTGAGATGTGCAACTCTTATGTTCATTGTAAACCGCACTGATGTCAAATAGCGCGGTATAAAAGAGACTGCAAATAAATAAATAAAATAAAAATAAAATAAGTGAGACAGTTATATAAAGGGTGAGGGGAGGTCGAAGGCCAGGGAGAAAAGGTGGGTCTTGAGGTTACACTTAAAGGAGGCATGATCGGGGTCTAAGCGGAGGGAGGGGGGGGAGGGAGTTCCAAAGGGCCGGACCGGTGAAGAAAAAGGCAGAGGAACGGGTGGAATGCAGATGAGCAAGGGAGGGGGAGGGGAGGCTAAGGCGGTTGAGGTGAAAGGAGCGAGGAGTGTGGGAGTGTGAAATGTAATGAGATCAGCTAGGTATTGTGGGGTGCTAGTGTGGAGAACCCTGTGCACAAGAGAAAGTAATTTGAATTGAGCGCGGAAGGGGACCGGTAACCAATGAAGATGAAAGAGAAGGGGCGTTATATGGCCTCTGAGGGAGGAATGGGTAATGAGGCGTGCGGCAGTATTTTGAATCCTTTGAAGTCGTGCCTGTTGAGATTTGGAAAGGCCAGTAAGGATAGAGTTGGAGAAATCAACGCGTGACATGACAAGAGAAAGTAGCAAGGTTTTGAGGGCAGACGGGGAAAGAAAGGGGCGGACTGCATGGATCTGACGGAGAGAGAAAAAAGAGGACTTAGTGATGTGAGAGATGTGGGCCTTAAAGGAAAGATCAGACTCAAAGAGCACACCCAGGTAACGAAAAGTAGAGACCAGGGGTATGGGGTGCCAGAAAAAGAGGGGGCCAGCGAGGGGGATGGGGCACCATGGGAGAACCAGATAGCAATAGTTTTGGTTAGGTTGAGGTGAAGTCAGTTCTGAATCAGCCAGTTTGCCACAGTAGAAAGACAGGAGTTCAGCGCGGAGAGATCAGGGCAAGAGGGAGAAGTGTGGTGAAGAACTATGTCATCTGCGTAAAAAAATGCAGAAACACCAGACTGTTGAATTAGTAAAGCGAGAGGGGCCAAGAAGAGGTTGAAGAGCAGGGGGGCCAGAACAGATCCTTGGGGGACCCCACATGGGAGAGGGAGAGTGTCTGATGCAGGAATGGAAGGAGAGGAGGAGAGAACAGCACACGACCGGGAGGAAAGAAAGGAGTGGAACCAGCGATAGACGATGCTGCAAAGACCCGCTTCCCGTAGGCGGGGAAGAAGAAGGGAGTGATCGACTAAGTCAAAGGCAGCAGAAAGATCAAGAGCTACTGCCACCGAAATATCCCCGCGATCGTGAGCCACATGCAGTTCATTAGTGAAAGCAAGCAACACCGTTTCAACACTGTGACTTTGACGGGATCCAGATTAGCGAGGGTGTAAAAAGTTAGTAGAGTCAAGGTGGTGAGAGAGTTGTGCAAAGATGATTTTTTCTAGGAGTTTAGACAGACAGGGGAGATTAGAGACAGGATGGTAGTGGGCGGGAACCAGAGCATCAAGGGAAGGATTCTTAAGGATAGGACAGACCAGAGCGTGCTTCCAGGGGTGGGGGAAAGACCCTGTGGAAAGACTAGAGTGTCACTTGATCTGTCCGCCGCGTTTGACTTAATAGACCATCAAACTCTCCTTTCCCATCTGTATGATTCTGGTGTACGTGGTACTGTGTGGGACTGGTTTCGTTCCTTCCTCACAGCCCGTTCTTTTACTGTTCATGCCAATAATCAGTCGTCCTCCTCCTTGTCTCTTCCCTGTGGAGTCCCACAGGGTTCTGTTCTTTCCCCTCTTTAACATTTTTCTTTCCCCTCTTTAACATTTTTCTTTCTCCACTTCCACTCCTGATCCAACAGTTCCCAGTTTCTACTTATATATATGCTGATGACATCATTTTTCTCTTTCACTCTTCACCTGCTCAGTTGGACATTTCTCAGTTTAACCAATGCCTCTCTCATGTTGCTTCTTGGCTATCTTCTAATTTCTTGCACTTAAATCCCTCTAAATCCACTGCAGTGTGGGTTTCTCTAAGTGGCTCCTGTCCAACAATAGCACCCATGATTGATCAGACTCCGATCCCTCTTGTCACCTCTTTCCGTTATCTAGGAGTGATCTTGGATTCATCTCTCTCCTTTCATGCTCATATCTCTACTCTTACTCGCCATTCTTTCGCAGCACTACGTCGAATCAGAGCTGTTCGTTCCCTTCTTCCCAACTAGTTCCTTGATTACTTTGGTGTTGGCATCACTAGTAGACTTGACTATTGTAATATCTTCCTGGCTAATTTGCCAGCTTATCAGTTGCAGCGTCTCCAACTCATACAGAATACCGCTGCTCGCCTTATTACATTTGCTCGTCGTTTTGACCATGTCTCCCCTATTCTCTATCATCTTCACTGGTTGCCTCTTCGTTTCCGGTTTCAATATAAATTTTTCATTTTGACACATAGCTATCCATACATCCACCCCATTGTACTTGTGTAACCTCATTTCCCTCCATACACCTTACCGTCACCTTCGTTCCTTGCATGCTAATCGTTTGTCCCTACCATCACCATCCCAGGCTCATCTAGAACAAACCCGTCACGCAGCTTTCTTTTTTCTCAGCCCTGTTCTTTGGAACACCCTTCCTACTTCCCTCCGTCTAGAACCCTGTTATTCAAAGTTCAAAGAACTATTAAAAACCCATTTATTCCAACGAGCTTTCAACCTGCCCACTACCATCCCTTCCTGAGTTTGGTCTTGTTGTGTCTGTTGTATTTTACTGTATGTTTGCACTGTCCTTTTTCCCTCTTTCCTATTTTTTTATGGCGTTCTTTTTCCTATAGTTAGGGAGGGTAGTCTTTTTAGTATTGTAAACCGCTTATATGTTTCGACAAAAACGGTATATCAAATTTGGGAATAAAGATAAAAGATAATGATTCTTTTCTAAGAAGAAAAGATTTTATCCTGCTTATGTTCAGCAGGGACGTTCTGCAGGTCAGCTTGCCAGGAAAGGTCAGCAACCACCCAAACAAGAAAGCAAAGACTGCTAGGCCTCAGCAGGCTCAGCCTCCACAGGGCCTTTGACTCTCAACTAGAGAACTTAGCCTTCCTGGCTCTCGGGGGAACAGAGCCTTCCACCATTCCAGGAAGGTTATGTCATTTTGCCCCCAGATGGGGGCAGATAACAGCAGAGCATTGGACACACTCCATCATAGAGGAGGGGTACAAGCTTCATTTTTCAAGCATGCCTCCTCACACAATAGTAAAGCAGTTCAATTCTCCGACCTCTATCATCAACCTGCTAGGTCAGGAGGTCGCTATCCTTCTTGCCCAAGGGGCAATAGAAGAAGTACCCATTCATCAGCAGGGTACAAGGTTCTATTCCCCTTATTTCCTTATCCCAAAGAAAACATGGGGATACAGACCTATCTTAGACCTCAGAGAATTGAACAAATTCCTTGTCAAGGAGAAATTCAAGATGATTTCTCTCGGATCTCTGCTGCCATACCTTCGGAGTCAGGATTGGCTTTGTTCTCTAGATCTCAAGGATGCGTACACCCATGTCCTCATCCATCCAACCCACAGAAGGTTCCTTCGGTTCCTTTTTCAAGGAAAGCACTACCAATGCAGGGTGCTTCCTTTTGGCCTGGCCTCAGCACCAAGGGTGTTCACGAAATGCATGGGTGTAGTAGCAGCATTTCTCCGCACTCTAGGGATATTCGTCTTCCCCTACTTAGACGACTGGCTCATTCGAGCCCCAACAGAGTCAGAGGCCAGGACTTCTCTATCCTGCACAGTGCGTATCCTTCAGTATTTAGGGCTGGTAATAAACATCCCAAAATCCAGTCTAACTCCCACTCAGTCTTTAGAGTTCATAGGAGCTTTACTGGATACCAGAAAGGCAAGGGCCTATCTCCCCCAGGCCCGTTGCCTTTGCATGGTGCAGTTAGCTTCTCAAGCAGTGCTAAAGCCTCATCTAACTGCTCGAGAAATGTTACAACTACTAGGCCACATGGCATCTACTGTGCATGTGATTCCCTATGCTTGCCTCCACATGAGGGCAGCTCAGTGGACTTTATCCACCCAATGGACCCAGGCATCAGGATGCCTGTCAGACAAAATAGCAAACACAAGTCGCCTTAGTTTGTCCCTCCAGTGGTGGAAGTCCACTCAAAACTTGTTGCTGGGGTCCCCTTTTCAACAACCCTTACCCCAAGCAACTCTCATAACAGATGCTTCTCCAGTGGGTTGGGGAGCTCATCTGCAAGACCTCTCCACCCAAGGCACCTGGTCTATGCAGGAGAGTCATCTACATATCAATCTCTTGGAGCTCAGAGCAATCTTCCTTGCTCTGCGAGTGTTCCACACCCTGCTGAGCTGCAAGACAGTCCTCATTGATACGGACAATCAAGTAGCCATGTTCTATGTGAACAAGCAGGGGGGAACAGGCTCTCTGTCACTTTGCAACGAAGCGTTGCGACTATGGGCCCTCGCCAGAGAGCATCAGATTCATCTCCTGGCAGTTTATCTTCCAGGCATACAAAACTCTTGGGCAGACAGACTGTCGAGTTCTGCTTCCACACAAATGGTCTCTGCGTGCAGACCAGGTAACCAAGATTTTTCAAATTTGGGGAACCCCGGACATAGACCTCTTTGCAAGTCTGTGGAATGCCAAACTTCCCCGGTTCTGTTCCAGAATTCCGTCTCAGAAGGCTCAGGCCAGGGATGCTTTCCTCCTTCATTGGGGTCAAGACTTCCTGTATGCCTTTCCACCCATTCCCCTAATTCCCAAAACCCTGTTCAAGCTTCAGAGAGACAGAGGCCATATGATTCTCATAGCTCCACATTGGCCACAGCAAGTGTGGTACCCTCTGCTTCTACAGCTCTCTCAAGCTCCCTCCCTGGAGTTAGGGTCTGCTCCAGATCTCCTATCTCAGGAGGACGGAATGTTATGGCATCCCAATCCCCAGTCTCTGCGTCTCAGGGCTTGGTTGCTGAAGGCCTAGATCTTCAGGATCTTAATCTTCCTCAGCAAGTAAAAGGTATTCTTTTTGTTTCCAGGAAACCTTCCACCAGATGCTCTTATGCTTTTAAGTGGAAAAGATTTACCATATGGTGTTCGCAGAAGGGTCTTAACCCCTTTGCGATACCTCTGGAATCACTGCTGGAGTATCTCCTTCATTTATCCAATGCAGGACTTAAAACTAGCTCAGTAAGAGTCCATTTGAGTGCTATTGCAGCTTCCTTTGAACCTCTAAATGGACAACCTATTTCCTCTCATCCTCTTATAGCAAGATTTGAGAGGCCGCCTTCTAACTAAGCCTCCCATTAGGCCACCACCGGTGGCATGGGACTTAAACCTGGTTCTTGGGCAGCTCATGAAGCCACCCTTTGAACCTTTAGCTACTACCTCCTTGAAATTCCTTTCTTGGAAGGTTATCTCTCATTGCAATCACATCAGCACGCCGCATTAGTGAGTTGCAAGCGCTAGTAGCTGATCCATCTTATACAAGGTTCCACCATGACAAGGTAGTCCTTAGGACTCATCCACACTTTATGCCAAAGGTGGTCTCGCCTTTTCATCTAAACCATGCGGTCTACCTACCTGTGTTTTTTCCAAGGCCTCATGCATCAAATGCAGAGAGGAATCTTCATACCTTGGACTGCAAAAGAGCTTTAGCCTTTTACTTACAAAGAACACAGCAAAATAGAAAGTCCTCTCAACTCTTTGTTGCTTTTGATCCTTCTCATTTGGGACTTCGAGTCTCCAAGAGAACACTGTCTAATTGGATTGCTCAGTGTATTTCCTTCGCCTATCAGAGTAAGAACCTTTCTCTGGAGGGCCATGTCACAGCTCACAATGTGAGAGCCATGGCAGCCTCAATGGCTCATCTGCACTCTGTGTCTATCGACGACATCTGTTGAGCAGCCACTTGGGCCTCGGTTCATACCTTCACAGCCCATTACTGCTTGGACAAGGACTCCCGCCGGAATGCCTTGTTTGGTCAGGCTGTTCTCCAACACCTGTTCCATACCTAATCAACTCCTACCCGCCATCCCTGGTAGGATGCCAGAGATCCATGGGGGGAAGTGGAGCCCTGTTCAGGGACACACAACATTTGGGGTCTCTCCCTGGCACCTAAAGCTAGGAAGTCCCCATATGTGATGACTACATTCCTGCTTGTTCCTGGAGATAGCATAGTTACTCACCTGTAACAGGCGACCTCCGGGAGCAGCAGGAATTTAGTCCTCACAACCCACCCACCTCCCCTAGGAGTTGTATCTCTCTATCTCTTTCCTTTCCCTCTCTCTCTCTTTGTCTCAGCTTTAAAACTCAACTGGAGAGAGGCAGTTGGGAAAGGCGGGAAGGCGGCACGCAGGCGCTGTGGGATGCTCCCAAAAGCTTTCTTATTGGATGCTGGGGAGCGTTCCCGTGCAGGCTCCGTCGGTACTGACGATACCCATATGTGAGGACTAAATTCCTGCTGTTCCCGGAGATCACCTGTTACAGGTGAGTAACTATGCTTTGTTTCTTTCTAAGGTTTTAATAGATGAAGTTAAATTCTCTAGTTTATCCCAACGATTTACTTCATGTGTACTTAGCAATTCGAAGTTTGCAGTTGAGAAAATTCAGATATATTCAAAGCACCGTCCATTAAAGTTTCAAAACTGGTATGGACACTCTCTGCATTCTTTTCAGTGGCTACCCCTGATTATAGAATAGTTCGCCGCCAGAAATTAGGTTGGAGCAGGATATAACCATGTAGGATGGTTTTTAACCAGTATTGCAGTAAATAAGTATGCCCCCACCTACTCATCTCCCAGTCTCTTCTCTTCTCTTCCTATCCTTTATCCTACTCCACATTCCCTCTCTGCCCCATCCTTTCTCTTCTTCCTTCCTTTTACTCTCTACTCCTCTCTCTTCTTTTGTCATCCCAAATTCTCTCTTCTATATCCCCATTCCCTTTTTGTCCCAACCCATACTCTCCTCTGTGCCAAACTCCCCTCTCTGCCGCCTTCTAGTGATCAGGCCGAAAAAATGTGTTGGACTTAATGACAGATTCCTTTTCCTCCTACCTCTGACCCAGCCTCTTTTTTTTCTTCAGTAGCTTGTTGGTCCAGGTGAGCTGGCCCGTTCTAGCAGGTAGCAGCACAGCCACAACAGCACTGACATTTAAAAGGAGGGAACAGTGGTCAGCTCTGAGGATAGTGACAGGACTCCAGAGAGGAGTGATACAGAGTTCATGGCTCCTGGCTGGATCTGAAACATCAAAAAATAAAAATAAAAATACAGCGGAGGGCAATTAACCACGGCCTACCAAGGATAACACAGGTACACTAAAAAATTTTTTTTTTAAACTGCCTCTAATGTTTCGATTGATTTTTACGTTTTTTGGTGCGCTGAATCCAAATCTGGTAACCAATTTGCTCCATCACGTACAGATTTTTTGCTACATTGGGTTAGCAGTTTGAGGTGAACGTTTCAGATTGAGTGCGATCGAGATAAAAGTTTCTTGGATGAATTCTTTATACTAATTGTTTAGTAGTTATTCAAATAAGAATAAAGAAAATTGTAACAAGGCAGCACATAAGAATAGAGTAATGTCAACAAAACACACTGTGATGGTAGCAAAATTGTCTGCACTTAAAACAGCCACATACATGTGCACAAACATTGAGCATATAAGAGCGAGGTTAGACACAAAGCAAAGCAAAGAAATGTGCAAAAAATGTTGTACAGGTATGTATGTAAGAATAGAAAACGCAAACCGCACCATTGCAATACATGAAGACAAACACCCGATGGTGTGAAAATAAAATTCTAATAAATGAGATCCGACACTGTGGTAATAACTAGCAAATTTTTATTTCAAAGTTTAGTAAAAACACGATACTTGTCAACACAGTTTAGATTTTAAAGTCATTCTTGGGTCAATCAATCTCCTGGTGGGCCCGTTTCTTCTTCCCCTGAATGCTTCTCTTGGTGCGCTGCTTGGCGTATTTTTCATCTGGGGTTTCCCGCAGCAGCAACCAGCAGAAATCAGCCATCATAGTGGTGTTCCATCTTCCTTGGTACCTTCTCTCTGCGTCCTTGATGTCCTGGTGAAACCTTTCACCTTGTTCTTCACTGTACGCCCCCAAGTTTTCGGGAAAGTAGTTCACATGGGAGTGCAAAAAATGGACTTTCAGGCTCATGTTACAGCCTTGTTCTTTGAAGGCATTGAGCATCCTGGCAGCAATATCATTATAGTTCTCATCCCGCCTTTTCCCCAAGAATTTGAGAACAACATCCTTGAAGGAATCCCAGGCTTCTTTTTCCTTCTCAGACATCGTTTCAGCGAATGCTCCATCTGAAATGAGTTTCCTTATATCAGGGCCAACAAACACTCCTTCCTTTAGCTTTGCTTCAGAAAGTCGGGGGAACTTTGAGCAAAGGTACCGAAAGCACTAGCCATCTTTTGGAAGGGACTTGATGAATTGCTTAATGAGACCCAACTTAATGTGGAGAGGTGGTAATAGAATTTTATCACGAGGTACCAAGCTCTCATGAAGAACATTTTTCTCACCGGGTCTCAAATACTCCCGAATTGGCCAGTCTTTTTTCCCCCAGTGTAGGTCGCGGGCCCGGCTATCCCACAAGCAAAGGAAGCAGGGATATTTGGTGAAACCGGATTGCTGCCCTAATAGCATGGATAGAATTTTAAAGTCTCCACAAATCATCCACTTATGCTCATCATAACGAATCTTCTGAAGAATCAGGGCCAAATTCTCGTATTTTTCTTGGAGAATAACAGAGTGAGCAATAGGAACTGAAGCGAATGTGTTGCCATTATGAAGAAGAACACCTTTTATGGTGTCTTTTGACGAATCAATGAACAGCCGCCATTCAGCAGGATCATACTTGAGTTTAAACTTTTCCATCACTCCGTATATATCGTTGCAAAATACCAAATCTTCCTCTTTGCTGAAATACTTCAAAAATTGTGTCTCGCGGTTGCGGTATGTGATAAGGAAGCTTATCATAGCTCAGGTAGGAGCTATAGAAAAGATGATGTGACTCTGAACAAGCAACCTGTCAGTTCTGGTAGAAGCAAGAAAACAGAGTTTTCACATAAAAGACTACCAGTCCCAGAATGCACCAGGTTTCCAGCAGCCATGAGAGGGGCTGAAGTGAGAGAATGTGTGTGCAATCAAGAGAGCTATGAGGTAATCCCTAAGCACTCATCTCAAAGGGCAGGGCCTGATTCAACACAGCTGTGCTGTGTTAGGGAGCAGCACACATTAGAACAGGATAAGAATAGAGCTTATTCTTCAGATAACAGTTTCAGCAACAGTTGGAAGAACAGCTTCAGCAAAAGCCACGCAGATAGAGAGAGAAGGAAACTCTCTGGAAGGAAGAGAAGAAAGGCCATTGGAAGGTCTGGGAGATTCCAAGGCAGTACTCATACTGGGAGGTATTCCAAAAGCCAGCAGAGTCCATTGGACTGGATTCAGCCAGAGGAATGGAGTGGCAGAGATAGGAATCACCAGTGGCTACCTGGAAGAGAGAAGACTGCATGTGGAAGGGACTTTCAGACCAAGGCCAGAAGGTATGTGAGAGGAGATCCAGTGTCCAGGGATCAAGATTGGAAGGCTGGACATCAGAAATGGATTACATATTGGCCAGGCTTTACAGAGAGGAATTATGATGGCAGGAGAGGCTCAGGTATGAACACTGATCCAGACCCTATCTATAATAGAGAATGGCAGCAAGGGAATAAGCATTCTCATGATAGTGCCTTAATGAAAGACTCATCTGTGCCAATGTATGATATTGACCCTATGATTGTTGATGAAGGGGGAGATACAGCAGATGAAACTATTTATATGGACTGTTCTCTATCTAAATGCTATTGCTAGTTTTTCTGTGAGCAAACACATCAGCCATCACAAAGAAACCTAACTTTGTTCTTTATTTCCACTGCAAACAGCTCTTAAAGCAGGATTTGGGCTCACACAGTAGCAGCCAGCCAGCTAAAGGCTTTCAGCTGGTCCATTGATAGTAATTAGGGCTGCACCTGATTGTGTGTGTGAGCAAGGGAGAATCACTGCTGAGATCGGCGTGGAAAATAAGCAGAAGTTAACCTAACCAGCAAAGTTTATTCTTTACTTTGTGCCTTTGTATTTGGTAATTACTTGCTAAGAAAACATTAGCTAATTGCCTGACAAGCTGAAGGTTGTTTTCTGGTTTACTTTGTGACTTTTTGTTATCCATTTTAAACACTGCAAGCAAGTAACCTCATTTATAGTGCTATCAAGCATACATGTGCTGTGTGAATTAAACCCCATCAATAAAAGAAGTATTTTATTGATCTTACCACTTGGTTTCACAACTCAAATTATTGTCATCAGCTGTGTTTGGGAGTGAATGAACTACAATACCCACAATACCTTGCAAGAATCATATGAATATATGCATCGTCAAGATTGTGTAAGTTCTCACCCTAGGCAGCCGTCTTACAGGTACCAATAAAAAGTTGTTCCTGGTGACAATAGATTTTTCTGTTTAAGCCGAGAACCTAGCATTTGGGCAGCATCTTTTGGGAGTCCTAAATCCCGGACTAAATCATTCAATTCAGCTTGAGAGAAAAGTTCAGGTTTCGGATCTGGTTCAGTTTCAAACTCGGAAGTACTGGACTCATCGGGAAAAGCCATCTGATGAGTCTCATCATGATCAGAACCGTCCACACAAATATGATCCAAAGATTTTGGTGGTTCAGGCACAGGTACTTCGTTGCTATGAGGCATAGGCCTAATTGCTGAGGGAAGGTTGGGGTAACTTATTACGTTCTTATTTTTTAAGTTGTATCCCTTCACAATGCAAGAGCAAAAATAGCAGTCACTGCTGTGGTCTCTTTGTTCACGCCACATCATAGATATTCCGAAACGAAATGCTTATTTTTTACCTTTCATCCATAAGCGTAGATCTTCCTCACATGTCTTGCACACTTTGTGAGGAGCCCACGGTTTGTCTTGATCGCCTAACTTCAAACCGAAATAGGCGAAATATACTTTTTTAATAAATGCAGAAATGTTCCTCTGCCGCTTTTTCACGGTATATTCCCCACAAATAAAACAAAAACTGTCCGGAGAGTTGACGCAACCTCTGGCTCTGTGAGCCATCACAAATACACAGCACTGCAAACTACAACTGTAGTGAACCACTTCGGAATAAAGCTGGATTACGACTGAGCAAACAAAAGGTAATAATGAACTTGCAAGAAACTGAAATTTGACAGGAACGTTCATGTCGCAACCACCGTGTTTGAGCGAGCGAAGCGAACGAGGCGAAGCGAACAGGAAAGAACATGCGCCAGCGCGAGTACTGGATTTAGCCCCCCGCCTCCCAATTGTCCTGTTAATGTATAAAATGAATACAGAACACTCTAAAATATCATGAGGGAGTGTTTCTAGTTAGTTAACCATTACAACCTCTATTTTGGGCCAAGAAAATAAACTGCAGTCGGCTAAAAAGAAATTATGTGAACATTCCTTATATGGGTAAGAAATCTAATTTTGCAAGAAAACGTGACGTGATGGAACATTTTGGCTATTTTTCCTGGATTCAGCACCCCAAAATCTATAGGAATTAGTTGCAAAACTGGAGGCAGTTTTTTGGTAGTGTACCTGTGTAATTGGTAAAAACAACTTTATTGAAGACCCGCAGTACAATGTCCATTGTACTGCAGGTCTTCAATAAAGTTGTTTTTACCAATTATCCTTGGTAGGCCGTGGTTAATTGCCCTCCGCTGTATTTTGTTGTTGGCAATTTGCGGAAGGCCTTCTTCTTTTGTTCCTTGGATCTGAAACATGTCAGCCCTGGTGTCTGGGACAGACCCAGTCCTGGCAGGAAAGAAGCACGGTGGCCAATCATGGCTTCTGGCTGGGCTCCTTAATCAGCATAGCACCAGCACTGCATTACCATGAGGAGAGCAGGCTTCAGCAAAGGCATTAAACAGTTCCTCCTGGCCTTCATGTGAACTCCATATTACAGGCAGGTGCAGAAGCTATAGTTCTAATAATAACAGGCAGTGGAAGACGTTTTGTACCTTTTTTTGATGCCTGCTCTCCTTAAAGATAAAGCACTCAGGATTACAAACAATGGGGGGATAGGGTGGGGAGGGAGAGAGAGGGAACAGATAGTGTCACTGTAGGGCAGGGTTCACTAAATTCCTTGAAAGCCCTGTATGCCATTGATTTCATTTGATTGGAAAATACAGGTTTCTGTTGTTTAATCAAATGTTAAGCATCCACTGAAATTTTCCTCAGTTGGACCTTGTTTCCTAATGTTTAGCAGAGAAAGAAAGAACATGTCTGTTGAAAGTATGCTTGTTCATCATGGTTAATGTCTGTTCCATGAAGAAAATAGAATATAGAACTTCAAATGGATGATTGTCAACCCAGCCAGTCAGGTTTTCAAAAAATCCACCTTGAATATTTGTATTTTTAGTGCTGTCAAGTCAGTGCTGACTCCTAGTGACTCAGCTGCTGCTGGGTTTTCTTAGCAATATATTACTAGAAGTAGATTGTCAGGCCTTTTCTTCCAAGGCAGTGGAGGGTAGAGTGACTTGTCCAAGGTCACAAGGAGTACTAATGGGAGACAAACCCTTGCTGTTCTGGGTACTAGGTCATTGCTCTAACCACTAGGCCGTCACTCTTGAATATAGAAACATAGAAAATGATGGCTTATAAAGACCATACGACCCATCTAGTGTGCATGCATGCAATGTGCTGACTCCTGGCGACCCAGCAACCCTTGGGTTTTCATGGCAGTGTGACCGGAAGTAGATTGCCAGGCCTTTCTTCCGAGGCAATGGAAGGTTAAGTGATGTGCGCAAGGCCACAAGGAGAATGCTAGTGGGAATCGAATCCTGGTCTCTTGGGTACCAAGCCAGTGCTCGAACCACTAGGCTACTCCTCCACTGCCTGCTCATCCATAAGAACTGTTAAACTCTACAGTTCATTCCATTGTATGCAAATCTCTTAGATATTTAGGGTAGCTACCCTAAATATCTAACTAGTGAGTTATAGCCCAAGGATTGGATTACAAAGGCCTGCTTTAGATCATGTTGGCATTTCTTTTAAGAGACAGTAATGAAAATGTGGTAGAGTGTAGTTTTAAAATGATGATGAAATACAGAAATGGAAAGTTAAGAATAGTTTTTTTGTATGTTTACTTACAGTCCAGCAGGATGGGATAATGAGAAGAAGATAGGAATTTTACATGAAAACTTTCAGACATTAAAAGCAGAAGATAGTTTTGAAGAGAGAATAACAAAACCACCTGTTAGAAAGGTAACTTGATTTTTCTATTTATGCCTTAGAAGAAGCTCATAATTTTGTATTATGAACTTCCTGAGGGCATGTTATCTTTTACGCTGGGTCTAAGCATCTGCAGTCTGATTGTTTGCAGAATGTGATATTTTATTGTACCAAAATGTTAATTATCCATAGATGAAAGTAACATACAGTAAGAAATGCCATATTGAGTCAGACCAGCATCCCGTTTGACAGTGGCCAGTTTTCAGTATCTGCCAAGATTCCAAAGAAGATCCTATCCTTCTGCATACTATGGAGAAGTAATGATTTTCCAAAATCTACATAGCTGCTAATAGTTTATAGAGTTTGACATTCAGTGCAAAATGTGAGAGCTATCAAAAAATATACAGGCAAACCAATTGCAAAAGAAAAAAAAACAGAACATCGGTTTATCAATTTTTTTTAATGTAAACAATTTTATTAAAGGTCAAGATCGAAACAGATAAACATCATTGTGACTCCAGACATACTAGGCAATAAGAGCACAGAAACAGCACTTCTCCAAAACAGAGTACAAATAAACAACAAGCAGAGTTGCAGAATAACAGCCCAATCACCCCCCAGGACACAAAGGAGTCCAGAGGTATTCAATTAGAAAAACATATGGAACAAATCAAACTTCATGGACAGGCATAGAAAATACTATAGATACTGACAGTCGGGAAGCATACAGTTTCCCAATAAAGTGTACCCAAGTCGCTCAGGGAAGCCGTGCTCTAGAAAAACGGAAGAGCTCAGAGCACTTAACCTTGCACTCAGACCCCCCACCCCCTCGTACCAAGAGAGAAATCTTTTTAACAAGGCTTATATACCGCTTTTCGGGTATTGTGTGCATATATATTTTTTTTCCTGACAAGGGCTGACAATCTGTTTTTGTACCTGAGACAACAGAGGGTTAAGTGGTTTGCCCAAGGCCAGAAGGAGCACCTGTGGGACTAGAAACCCCAGTCCTTCCGGCCCAAAGTTGTTGTCCTCTAGTGGGATTTGAACCCTTGACCCTCTGGCCCAAGGTAACTTGCCCCACCCACTAGGCCACTCCTCCCTCATCAGAAATGGGAGGTGAGTAAAGTGGGCATCACGAAGACAGAGGGAGAGAGCTCAGCACAAGCACACATCCCGAGAGCAGTGACTCAGTTCGTGGCAAGCCCCCAGCCCAGCACTACAGAGAGGCTCAACCCAGCAAGGGTAGGAAAATGGATCAGAGACACCGCACCCGCTCTGGGTTCCCATGGATATCAGCGGTAAGTTTCTCCATCCTATAGATATCCCAGAGCTTCACCATCCACTCATCAAAAGTGGGCGCAGAGGACCTCTTCCAAAGCCTACCAATGACAGAATGAGCTGCCGGAAGCAAATGGTTAATCAATCAAAGGTGATCAGGCAAGACAGAGTCCTGAGGTAAGAAACAGAGAACACAAGATTCGAGATTTAAAAGGGAAAGAGACCCCCACAACCTGTACTATATGGCCATACACCAAAGCACGGAATGACTGGATCTTGAGTAAAGTCCACCACATATGATAAAAAATCTCAGCAACCGCAAAGCCACCAACACAGAAAATCATCCACTTGCCCCCAGCAATAAAGATCCACCAGTAATATATACATACGGTAGAGGATGCGCAACTGAGTATTAACCAAGGAAAGCAAGATAGAGTGGGCAGGGGCGACTGTAAAGGTGCCGAAGCAAAGGCCCGATAGAGCAGAGTGAGGAGAGCTTTAAAACACAGTGCTTCAAATAGTATCTTATGTTCTTATCCATTCCTAAGGACATGGGGTGTGGCAACCAGCTTCAGCACAATCAGAAGGTCCAAAGCAGTGGTATAACTGTACGTATTGGAAGGGAGAGAGCATAACTCCTGTCAGGGGCAGCTCAAGGCAATCTGCTGCCTGAGGCGAAGGATGAGATGTGCCCCCTCCCCCCCCCCCCCCCGGTAGATTATATGGAGGAAATGCGAGATGTTTGCACACCAAGGAACTAAAAGTGAGCGAGAACCACAGCACAGTTCATAAAACTAAATTATAACTCATCTTTATTTTGTTATAAACTGCGTTATGGTTATTACCTTTTCTTTTTCAACATATATTTTGCATCCACAGAACCTTCAACAGTGGTTGCACAGCAGAACCAGGACATTCACCCACAGAACTCAATATCTTAAAACAAAAAAAATCTGATTCTGATCTCACTAACAACAAACATTCTCCACTACCAGGCATATTGTGAACTAATACAAAACCCTACAACAAAGTCAGAGTATCTGTAGAGCAAATCTACCATACCATATCAGCACCAACTTCCAAAACTCACATAAGGAGCCCACCAAAATAAAGCATCACTGTAAATACTACAGTGGACCCTGGAACATCCATACACCTGTTTGAAAAGCTGAACAAGTCAAATTACAACTGTACAGTATAGATCAGTGATGGCTAACCTTTTTGAGCCCGAGTGCCCAAACTGCCGCACAAAACCAAAGAATTTCCTCAAAGTGCCAGCACGTCATTTGCATAAGTGGTCTTATTTGCATAAATATTTGCATAATGTTACCATACACTAACTTTTAGTAAACATGTCTCTTAATGAGTGTATGGATAAAGAAAGACTAAAAGATTTCTACATTACTATAATCCAGTGCCAACCGCCAGGCACATTAGGAACTACTACAAACGCTGCCCATTTAGAACCCATAGCAAACCCGCCGTATCCTGACAGCATTACCAGGACTCACAAAGCACCATACCCTACCTATCAAAAGGCAACACTGCAAATATTAAACCAATACATTTCAGAGAATACTGGGGAAAGAGAACAAGTGGCAACGTCAAATAGGAATTTCCTCTTGTACCAAACAAAGCGCAGATGTTAATGATGCACATTTCCCAGAGCTGACATATTCCAGTTAATAAATTCAAAATAAAGAGAGATCTTTCTACCTTTTGTGCATTTTCTTTTTCAGTTGCAATTGGTCCAGCCACTTTCTTCTGGTTTCTTCATGTTTTCTGCTAACTCTCCATCGTCTGCTGTCCATTTGTCCTTTCTTCTCTCTTCTAGTTTTTTTTTCCATTCTCTCTCTCTCTACATCTGCTTTAACATACTAATCTTTCTCCTTTTGCTCTTTCCTCATTCCTATTTCATCCACACAAATTTTACCCCTCCATCCTCAATCCCCAATTACTCTCCCAATACCTGGCCAATTGTAGATTTTTCATCCCTCCTACACAAAATATTTTTCCCCTCTCCATTTTACTCTCCCAGCCCCATCCCATTCTAATCCTCCCCCAACATCAGCTCCCTTCTAGTTCCAGTCTCACCCAGCATCCATTCCCTTCTAGTCCCTGCATCAGCCCATTTCCAGTCCTAGCCCCCCATCAGCCCATTTCCAGTCCTAGCTCCCCCATCCATTTCCAGTCCAAGTCCCTTCATCAGCTCATTTTCAATCCTAGCCCCCCCATCAGCCCATTTCTAGTCATTTCCTAGCCCCACCATCAGCCCATGTCAAATCATAGCTCCCCTCCACTCAGCCCAATTCCAGTCCAAGCCCCCCCATGAGCCTACTTCCAGTTCTAGCCCCTCCATGAGTCCATTTCAATTCAAGCCCCCACCACAGCCCATTTCCAATCTTAGTTCCCCCCAACAGCCCATTTCCAGTCCTATCCTAGCTGTTCCATCAGCCCATTTTCAGTCCTAGCTCCCTTCCCTCACAGCCCATTTCCATTCCAAGCCCCCTCCCCATCAGCTATTTGCAGTTCAAGCCTCCCCTTCCACTCAGCCCATTTCCAGTCCTAGCAACACCCCAACCCATTACCAGTCCTAGCCCCCCGTCAATCAACTTCCAGTCCTAACCCCCATCACCCCATGTTCAGTTTAAGCCCCCCCCCTATAACCCATTACCAGTCCTAACCCCCCCCATCAGCCCATTTCCAGTCAGCCCCCCATAGCCCATTGCCAGTCCTAACCCCCCCATCAGCCCACAGCCCATTACCAGTCCTAACCACATCAGCCCACCTCAAGTCCTAACCCCTCCCATCAGCCCATTTCCTGTACTAGCCACCCCTTAACACATTATCAGTCCTACCCCCCCCCTCAGCCCACTACCAGTCTTAACCCCCCCATAGCCCATTACCAGTCCTAACCCCCCCATCAGCCCACTACCATTCTTAACCCCCCCCATAGCCCATTACCAGTCCTAACCCCCCCCATCACCCCATTTCCAGACAGCCCTCATCAGCCCACAGCCCATTGCCAGTCTTAACCCCCCCATAGGCCATTGCCAGTCTTAACCCCCCCCCATAGCCCATTGCCAGCCCTCATCAGCCCATTGCCAGTCTTAACCCCCCCCCCCATAGCCCATTGCCAGCCCTCATCAGCCCACTGCCAGTCTTAACCCCCCCCAGCCCACTGCCAGTCTTAACCCCCCTCCCTCCCTAGCCCATTGCCAGTCTCAACCCCCCTCCCTCCCTCCCTCCCTATCCAATTGCCAGTCTCAACCAGCCTCACTCCCTCCCTCCCGAGCCCATTGCCAGTCTCAACCCCCCTCCCTCCCTAGCCCATTGCCAGTCTCGACCTCCCTCCCTCCCTAGCCCATTGCCAGTCTCAACCCCCCTCCCTCCCTAGCTCATTGCCAGTCTCAACCCCCCTCCCTCCCTCCCTAGCCCATTGCCAGTCTCAACCTCCCTCCCTCCCTCCCTCCCCCATTGCCAGTCTCAACCTCCCTCCCTCCCTCCCTCCCTAGCCCATTGCCAGTCTCAACCCCCCTCCCTCCCTAGCCCATTGCCAGTCTCAACCCCCCTCCCTCCCTCCCTCCCTAGCCCATTGCCAGTCTCAACCCCCCTCCCTCCCTCCCTAGCCCATTGCCAGTCTTAACCTCCCTCCCTCCCTAGCCCATTGCCAGTCTAAACCCCCCACACTCCCACCCTAGCCCATTGCCAGTCTTAACCTCCCTCCCTCCCTAGCCCATTGCCAGTCTTAACCCCCCCCCACCCCCCTAGCCCTTTGCCAGTCCTACCCGCCCCCCCTCGGCTCATGGCAATTAAAAAAAAAAAAAAAGCTGGCCGCCGCGGCGGCATGGAGTGTCCCGCGGGGCTTCCACTGCCCGGCGGGACTCTCCCGGCGCAGCTCAGCCCCTCTCTGCCTGCTTGCAGTTCCGCGAAGGGTGAGCGAGTCTCCCTCGCTTCTCTGTTAAGCCCGCAGGGGCAGATGGGAAATTTCCCATCAGCCCCTGCGGGCTTAACAGAGACGCGAGGGAGACTTTCCCTTCGCGTATCTGCAAGCCGGCAGAGAGGGGCTGAGCTGCGCCGGGAGAGTTCCGCCGGGCAGAGGAAGCCCCGCGGGACACTCCATGCCGCCGCGGCGGCCAGCTTTTTTTTTTTTTTTTTAAATTGCCATGAGCCGGCATATATTAATTTGCAACCTTCCCGCGTGCCAGCTGCAAGGCCTTCGCGTGCCACAGCTGGCACGCGTGCCATAGGTTCGCCATCGCTGGTATAGATCTTTATGTACAAACTCTATGTTAACAGAACACTTGGGCTCAGTCACACACACAGAACACAGACCCCTCACCAAGTACAGAATAAGTGGCTTACAATCTAAAGTAAAAATAAAAATATGTTGACAAAATTTAAACGGAAACCCCAAGAAGCCAGACTCTTCAAGCAGTGCAACATCAGATAAATATGCAGTTCCTCCATGCAGTATAAAATATAAAGATAACACAAAATCCAATCACTAAAATGAAATAAAATTATTTTTCTACCTTTGTCTGACCATTTTATTCTCTGATCATGCTGGTCCCGATCTGAGGCTTCTGCTTTCCTGTCTTCTCTTAGCTCTTTTTCTATGGTCCATCTGCCATTTCTTTTGTTTTCACTTCTTTCCATCAGCCTATTTCCAGTCCCAATAACCCTTCCCAGTATCAGCCCCTTTCCAGTCCTCCCTCCCAGTACCTTCCAATGTCAACTTGCATTCACATGACTGCCACTGTTGTCCATTCCCTTCCAGTCCCCCTCCTTCCCCACTGTCCAGTCCCTTCTAGTCTAAATAACATGGCAGCCCCTCTCAGCATACACTCCCTTCTAGTTCCATTCTCCCATCCCCTCGCATCAGCCCATTTGTAGCCCTAGCCCCCAGTTTTCTTCCAGGGCCAGCAGCTCTATCCTCCCATCCCCTCGCATCAGCCTATTCCCAGTCAAAGCCCCCCAATCAGCTCACTTCTAGTGCTAGTCCCCCCTCAACCCCATTACCAGTGCTAGCCCAATACCAGTCCTACTCCCCCATCAGCCCATTACCAATCCTAGCCTCCACTAATCAGCCCATTTCCAGTCCTAGCCCCCTGATCAGCTCATTTCCAATGCTAGCCCCCCCATCAGTCCATTACCAGTCCTACCCCACTCCATCAGACCATTACCAGTCCTAGCCTCCCCTAATCAGCTCATTTCCAGTGCTAGCCTTCCCTAATCAGCCCATTACCAGTCCTACCCCTCCATCAGCCCATTACCAGTCCTAACCTCTACTAATCAGCCCATTTCCAGTCCTAGCTCCTCTGATCAGCTCATTTCCAGTGCTAGGCCCCCTTATCAGCCCATTACCAATTCCAGGCCCCCTGATCAGCCAATTACCAGTTCCAGCCCCCCTTGATCAATCCATTACCAGTCCTAGCCTTCCCTAATCAACCCATTACCAGTCCTAGCCCCCCCCTGATCTACCCATTAACAGTGATAGCCCCCCATCATCCCATTATAATCCTAACCCGCACTGTCTCTCCCCTTTGTCCAGCATTTCTCTCCTGTCGCTCCCCTTTGTCTACTATTTATCCCCCTGTCTCCCCCTTTTGTCCAGCATGTCCTCATCTCCCCCTTTGTCCAGCGTGCCCCTGTCTCTCCCTTTGTCCAGCACTTGTCCCCGTCTCTCCCCTTTGTCCAGCAAAATTCCCTGTCTCCCCCTTTGTCCAGTACTTGTCCCCCTGTCTCCCCCTTTCTCCAGCATATCTCCTGTCTCCCCTTGTCCAGCATCATGTCCCCTGTCTCCTCCTTTATCCAGCATGTCCCCTGTTTCCCCCTTTCTCCACCCTGTCACTCACCGTTGTCTCTCCTTGTTGTCTTCCTCCTGTCCCCATTCCCTCCACCTACACCTCTCATCCGGTGGCAGCAGGGGCACTCCGGCTGTTTCAATTTTAGATTTTGCCACCTCTGCCCTGCCTCTGCCTTACCATGTGGGAAATTAGAGGCAGGCCAGAAGCTGTAAATTCTAAAATGAAAACACATCCGGAGTGCCACCGGCATTGGGAGTGCTACTCCCGTCGGAGTGTCACCTGAGGCGATTGCCTCAGACGGCCTAATGGAAGAACCACCCCTGATGTCTACAATTTCTCACCCTTCATCCAGTGTCTTTCTCTTTCCTTCCATCCAGTATCCATTCTTTCTCTCCCTATCTTTCCATATCTGTCCTCTCCCTTCCTATCTCCCTGCATCCAGCACTCCATCTCCCCTCCTTGATTCTCCCTATGCCCGTTCCCCCATTCCTCTTCCCATGTCCAGTATCTCCTTTTCTCCTAGCCTTCACCTCTAGCTTGTCTCCACTGTTTCCCTTTTCCCCCCTGCATCTTTCATCTCCTGTCAGTCTATGCCCCTCCATATCCAGCATATCTCGTCCACCCCCCGTGCACCCCTTGACCACTCCCAATACCCTCCTCAATGTCCATTCCCCCCTCCCTGGTAATGTGCAAGAGGCAACAGCCCAAGGGAAACAGCGTGTTCCGCAGGCCGGGGCAATGCAAGAGATCACAGCCCAAAGAGACAGATGGTGCACAAGTTCCTGCCGAGTCCGCTTCTCGGCAGCAGCAGACTGGCTCTCTCTTTCCTATGGCAGCCACGCCTCCTGCTTCTTAGAGCCGCGACTGTGCTGCTGCTAGCGATGGTTGTCCGTTTAAACCAACTTCATACCGGTGCGGAGCCTTTGCACCTCTGTGAAGGAACCCGTGCAACTGTGTCCCGCCCCCAAAGGAAGTACACCAGTGTCCGTCGCATACAGGTGGAAAATATGTAAGCAAGCACAGTAATAGTAGAGCTCTAGATTCGGCAGACCAAGTCCTCCCGAGCCTTTGGAGTGAAGCAGAAGAGACAAACTTATCTGCGATTAGCGACCCTGCCAATATACAATGCCTCGATCCAGCCTCGGAAGAAAGGTCCAAAACCAAAATGCTCCAATGTGATGAATAAATAACGCCACTCAATCTTATGCCTTCTCTGCATCTAGCGATAAGATAGCGAACTCCCCAGGGACACCCCACAGTCCAGACATCACATTAATCAACCTACAGACATTTTCAAAGCCATAGAATTGTGTAAAAAAAGCCCATTCTCCAGGAACAAGCAGGAAGTCAGTCCTCACTTATGGGTGACGTTGGCACCGACGGAGCCCACGCAGAGCAATTCCACAGCTTTCAAAGAAAACCTTTGGGATTGCTACCACGCATGTGTGGTCCTCTTCCCGTCCAAAGGTGCCATCTTGCTCAGTCTCCCTTTCTCTGCGGAGCCCTTCGGACATGCATCCTCGTCCCTCAGAAAAAGTTTCATGTTTTTAGCTTTAACAGGCTCTTCTATTTTCCGGTTGCACCGATCCTGTACCCATCCTTCCCCCGCTCTATTTTTAGAACTATCGGGGATACTCCTTTTCTTTTCATTTTTTCTTACGGGCTTCGCACCCTTTTCTTCTCCAACCGCTGGCCGAATGGGTCTTCAACCTTGCAGGGGCCATTTTTGCCCCCATGGCCACCGGATTCAAAAAGTGCGATAGATGCTCTAGGAACATGTCGCTTACGGACACTCATGACTATTGTCTGCTGTGTCTCTGAGCCGACCATGATCCAGAACTCTGTTCGCTCTGCAAGAAAATGTCCTCTAAGGCCCTGCTCAGTCGTAAGCAGAAGTCCGAAGACTTTTTCCGAAAGGCCACCTCGGAGTCCCCGGTGGCGCTATCGGTCATCTCCCCTCCAGTGGGTTCCCCACCTACGGTCCTGCGTTCTCAGTGGCACTTTGATCAGGGATTCCCCGAGGTAGAGCGATGCAAAAAAGAAGGCGGCCTAGAAATTGCTGTCCGAGGCCCCTGACAAACGCGAGCGCGCTCGCGCCCGGTCGCTGAGCCCCCTTCGGCGTTCCTGAGAGTCGGACAAGGAGCGGCCCCACAAGGTACCCCGCATGGAAGCAGAGGCCTCCGGTGAAGGCGCCAGGTTTCCTGAGGGTCGTCCCGGTGACGACCCTCTCTCTTCCTCGACACCGGATCCAGTGACCCTGCGATTGGCGTCACAGGGCCCCAAGAGGATTGTGAAAAATTGCAAGAGGATCTAGATAAATTGGAAGACTGGGCATCAAAATGGCAGATGAAATTTAATGTGGACAAGTGCAAGGTTATGCACCTAGGGAAGAACAACCCAAACTATGGTTACACGATGCAAGGTTCCACATTAGGAACCACCACCCAGGAAAAAGATTTAGGCGTCATTGTGGATACCATGTTAAAACCCTCGGCCCAGTGTGCAGCGGCGGCCAAGAGAGCAAATAGAATGCTAGGTATGATAAGGAAAGGAATGGAAAATAAAACAAAAGATATTATAATGCCTCTATATCGTTCCATGGTGAGACCGCACCTTGAATATTGTGTGCAATTCTGGTCGCCGTATCTTAAAAAGGATATAGCGATTTTAGAAAAGGTACAGAGAAGAGCCACCAAAATGGTAAAGGGGATGGAAGGATACTCCTATGAAGAAAGGCTAAAAAGGTTAGGGCTCTTTAACCTGGAAAAGAGACGGCTGAGGGAAGCTATGATAGAAGTCTATAAATTAATGAACGGAGTGGAACGGGTAAACGTAGATCGATTGTTTACCTTATCAGAATATAGAAAGACTAGGGGACATGCAATGAAGCTACAGGGTAAACTATTTAAGACTAATAAAAGAAAATATTTTTTCACTCAACGTGTAATCAAACTCTGGAACTTGTTACCGGAGGATGTAGTAAAGGCTGTTAGTGTAGCTGGGTTTAAAAAAGGTTTGGACAAGTTCCTGGAGGAAAGGTCCATAAACCATTATTAAGAAGTGACCGAAGATATCAATGCTTGACCCAGTACAAGCATTGTGGAACTTGTGTCTCTTGGGGAAACTGCTAGGTACATATGACCTAGATTGGCCACTGTTGGAAACAGAATACTGGGCTTGATGGACCTTGGTCTGACCCAGTATGGCATATCTTATGTTCTTATATGCCCGCGTGGGAGTCCCACATGCTGGCACTAGAACGCAGCGTTTGTGTTCATTGCTTCCCAGCAGGCGCTTACAGCCAGCTTTGCTGACTCGCGCCTTGAGACCGTGGGTCTCTCACATGGGACACCCAAATCTGTCCAGGAAACCCCCGAGAGCCGTGGGCCTCGTGAGCATCCTCGACGTCGGTCTCGCTCGCCCTCCCGTTCCTCGGAGGCGAGATCATCTAGGGCCCTCCAGCACCAGACCACCGGCCACTGGACAGGGCGATCGGCCCTGCTCGGACTCCTTGACCGAATTCTCGGAGTGGGAGTCAGATGGGGATGCCTCCCCGGAAAGCTGTACCCACCGGGATCTTCTGTCGGAACCCTCACCGCCCGCCTTCCAGCAGCGCTCGCCACCCGAAGACATCTTCTTCCTGATGTCCATCCGGGACATGGCATGGGCCCTTAGCCTGGTCACCCAGACTGAAGAAGACCTTCGTGCTGAAGAACTCAATATTCTTCAGTACGAGTCCCTGCCCGGGGAATCCCTCACTGTGCCTGTGTCTCAGATTCTCTCTCGGCTGCTGCTCCATATGTGGGAGGCCCTGGCCTCAGTCCCCATCATAAGCATGCGCCTGGACACAATGTACAAAATACAACGTTGGCCCAGCTTCCAAAAGGCCCAACTTCCACACACCTCGATGTTGGTGGAATTGGCCATGAGGAAGCAAAAGAGCCTGAAATCTCACTCGTCTGTGCCACCTGGCTGAGCGTCAAGAGCCCTTGATGCCCTGGGCTGCAAGGCCTACCAAGGCTCCCTGCTCTCTTGTCACATCCAAGCATATCAACTGTATATTGGTATGTTCCTACGCGACTTGGCTAAGGAACTCAGGGGCTTCTCTGCGGGCCTCAAGGGAAAGCCCCTTGATAGGTTCTGCACCCTGCTAAAGTCCATCGCGGACTGCTCTAAGTACCTCTCCTGAGCCTCCTATGATGGCTTTGAGACATTGGCTCAGGTAGCGGCCACATGCATTGGGGCCCACTGTCAGGCATGGCTCCAATCCTTGGATTTGGAGCAATAGGTGCAGGAGAAGCTCCTGGACGTGCCCTGTCTCGGTGAGCAGCTCTTTGGCAAACCGATGGAGAAGAAGGCTACAGAAATTGAAACAGAGTTCATCACTAGAACCCGTCTTTCCTGCAAAACGTCCACCCTGCCTCGGAAGAAACAGCCGGCCAAAAAGCCCTTCTTCCCTAGAAAGGGTCTGCAGTATCAGGTCTATCCACCAAATCCATCTACCCCCACGCTGACCACTCCGGCGCAGGGTAAATCTGGCCAGGAGCATCGTAAACCAAAGGGCCCAAAGGCCGGCTCCCCCACAACCCACTCTGGTTTTGACGCCATCGGCATAGCCCCTCGCCCTCCGACAACGCAGCAGCCAGTGGGGGGACGCCTGTTCCGCTTTGCCCCATCGTGGGCTTCCATCACCTCGGACATGGGTCCTACAAGTCATCCGAGACGGCTATCACCTTCTCCAACAGGCTTCCACCTCCTTTCTCCCCGGCGGAGCCTCATCGACTCCCCGCACACCAGCTCCTGCGGCAACGGGAATTACACTCTCTCCTTGCCCAACGGGCAGTCGAGAAAGTCCCTCATCACTTTTGAGGTCGGGGCTTCTATTCCCGGTACTTCCTCGTCCCGAAAAAGATGGGGGATCTGCGGCCCATCCTCGACCTCCGCAGGCTAAACAGGTTTCTGGTGCGGGAGAAATTCAAGATGTTATCTCTTGGTGTTCTGCTGCCCTTCATCTGGCAGGGCGACTGGCTATGTTCCTTGGATCTAAAGGATGCTTACGCACACATCTTAATCCACCCCAACACAGGCAGTATCTGCATTTCAGGGTGCAGGGAGAGCATTTCCAGTACAGGGTGCTCCCCCTCAACCTCGTGTCTGCTCCACGAGTCTTCACAAAGTGTCTTGTTGTGGTCGCCACGTACATTTGGCGTCGGGGGATGCCTGTCTTCCCCTACCTCGACAATTGGCTTGTTAAGAGCTCCTCGTTCGAGGAGACTCGGCGAGCGATGTCGTGCGCTGTCCTCCTCCTGGAGAGCTTGGCATTCTTGGTCAACTACCTGAAGTCTCACCTCGAGCCAGTGCAGGCTCTCGAGTTTATCGGGGCGCGCCTCAACACTCAGCAGGCGACCGCCTTCTTGCCGGTGGATCGCTCTACCTGCCTTCGGGCTCCGGAAGCTTGAGTCAAAAGCGCTCCCCAGGTCACCGCTCGGACCATGCTAGTCTCTTGGGCCACAGGGTCTCGACCGTACATGTGGTCCCCCACGCCTGCCTGCATGCACATGTGGACGGCTCAGTGGAGTCTCAGGGCCCAATGGAGCCAGTCCTTCGGACACCTCAGAAACCCAGTCAGGGTCCTTCCCGGCCTCCGTTTGTCCCTGCGCTGGTGGCAAAATCCCAGCAACCTCTTACGGGGGTCGCCCTTTCAGGCACCGCAGCCCGAGGCAGTGCCAATGAGACGCCTCCCTGTTAGGGTGGGGAGTCCACTGCGGGCCTCTCTGCACGCGGGGGCAATGGTCACCTGAGGAGTCTCAACAGCAGATAAACCTGCTCGAGCTCCAGGCAATTTGGTGGGCCCTGAGGGCCTTCAAGGACCACCTCTACGGGAGGTCAGTTCTAGTGCAGACTGACAACCGTGTAGTGATGTTCTACATCAACAAAGAGGGAGGTACGGGATCGCACTCCCTCTGCCAGGAAGTGATCATCTGCTCGTTCGCTGTCCGGGGTTGTCCCTCAGAGAGACGTGCCTCCCGGGTCAGGAGAATGGCCTGGCGGACAGACTCGGCAGGATCCTTCGCCCCCACGAATGGTGACTGGATCCCAGAGTAGCAGATTAGCTGTTTCTTCGTTGGGGGACGCTGGCGATAGACCTCTTCACCAGCCCCCAGAACACGCAGCTTCCCCGTTTCTGTGGGCCGGTGCCACACCCGAACAGGGAGGGCCCCAATGCATTTCTCCTGGACTGGTCCTCCAGCGTTCTCTATGCATTCCCTCCTTTCCCCCTCATTGCGAGGACCCTTTTCAAGGCTCAGCAGGACAGGGTATCGCTGATTCTCGTGGCCCCTTCGTGACCTCGGCAGCCTTGATTCCCGCTCCTGCTGTGCCTGTCGACAGAGCCTCCGGTTCCCCTGGGCTCTGCTCGGAGTCTGCTGATGCAGGAGGAGGGTCGGGTGCTGCACTTGAACCTAACCTCCCTATCCCTCACAGCCTGGCAGCTGAACGGGTCTCCCTAGCCTCTCTGGCCCTTCCAGAGGAGGTCAAGGCAATCCTCACCTCGAGGAAGGACTCCACTAGGTAAGCCTACGCCTTTAAGTGGAAACGCTTTTCCGTCTGGTGCTCGGAGCACCAGATCAACCCCTTATGCCCCGATCGATGGGTTCTCCAGTACCTCCTCCATATTTCTAGAGAAGGGCTGAAGTCGAACTCAGTCAGGGCTTATTTGAGTGCCATTTCGGCTGATCGCTTCCCCATTGAGGGAAAACCCCTCTCGGGGCAGCCATTTAGTCTCCTGCTTCATGCGGGATCTTCTGCTTTCCAAGCCGCCCATCCGCCCTCCCCCCGGCGGAATGGGACCTGAATGTGGTACTCGCACAGCTCACCCATTTGCCCTTCGAGCTGATGGCGACGTGCTCACCCCAGCACCTGTCCTGGAAGGTGGCCTTTCCTGGTGGCGCTGACCTCGGCCTGCCGAGTCAGTGAGCTCCAGGCTCTCATGGCTGTCTCCCCTTACACCAGGTTTTATTGGAATAGGGTGGTCCTACGTACCCACCCTAAATTCCTGCCCAAAGTCATTTTGGACTTCCATCTCAACCAAGAGAGAGTCCTGCCGACCTTCTTCCTGAGGCCCTACACCGACCAGGCGTCGACGGCTCTCCACACCCGCAACCGCAAACGGGCCCTCGCCTTTTATTTGCAGCGTTCCCAGACTCATCGCAAATCTGACCGGCTTTTCGTGACGTATGATCCCAATAGACCGGGGCGGGCAGTCACCAAGCGCACCCTCGCAGTTTGGGTGGCAGACTGCATTGCTTTTGCCCATGTGAAGGCAGGCATCCTGCTGGATCGTCGAGTCACCAAACACGGGGTCCGGGCCAAAGCGGCCTCGGAGGCCTCACTGTGCTCCTTACCCCTGATGGACCCCTGCCGGGCGGCAACCTGGTCTTCCACGAATACCTTCGCTGCCCACTACTGCCTGGAAAGGAAGTCCCGCCGGGACAATGCCTTCGGCCAGGCTGTACTCCATAACCTGTTCGGGGTATAAACAACTCCTGCACGCCGACCCTTCTTCACGGCTACCGAGGGCTTCGCCCCGAGGACCCTGGCTCTTTCGGGCATCAGCTTTTGCTCACGGCCTCACGGAGGCATTTTTTGGTTACAGGTTCACTAGCCTGTAGCTAGGGAGTCCCATAAGTGAGAACCGACTTCCTGCTTGTTCCTGGAGAAAGTGTAGTTACTCACCTGTAACAGGTGTTCTCCAGGGACAGCAGGAATCAGTCCTCACTACCCTCCCGCCTCCCCTGATGAGTTGCTAGATTTTTGTCCTTCCCTTGCCATCTGCTTGGTAGGGCTCGAGCTAAGGGACCTGACTGAGCAAGATGGCACCTTTGGGCGGGAAGAGGACCATGCATGCGTGGTAGCAATCCGAAAGGCTTTCTTTGAAAGCTGGGGAATTGCTGTGTGTGGGCTCCGTCGGTGCCGACGTCACCCATAAGTGAAAACTGATTCCTGCTGTCCCTGGAGACCTGTTACAGGTGAGTACGCTTTTGGTTATGATGTACAAGATCAGGTATCTGCTTGTCAAGTCGTGCCAACAGAATTTTCGTAAAGATTTTGTAATCGATGTTGAGCAGGGAAATCGGCCTATAGCTACTGCAACACAAGGGATTCTTGCCCTCTTTCGGGATCACAGTTAACATTGCCTAATAAAAGGAAGGAGGGAGTCTTCGCTGAGGTATTTCATTAAACATCCTGGTGAGCATTGGAGTAAAGAGTTCAGGGAAAGCTTTATAAAGCTCGGCTGGGAAGAGATCTGGACTCACTGCTTTGGCATTTTTCAATGTGCAGATAGCCCGTTGAACCTCTGTGAGGGTTATGGGGCCCCCTCCAAAGCTGTGCAAGCTTCGGGCAATAGGCAAGGTAGCTCTGCCTCTTGTAGCCATCGTCAAGTATTAGAATCAGACTCTGACAACTGAGATGTGTAAAGATCCTTATAAAACTGCGCAGAGTTGCACCATATCAGCTAATTTATGCACCATGAGGAGGTTATGGCAACAATCTTGTTTTTTGGCATTGGCGCTTCAGCTGCGACAATGGCAACCAGCTTGCCTTGTTGCCATATTCATATTGATGCATTCTCTCAATAGTTGCAAGGCAATGTCTTCTGTTTCTAAAGCCACAAGCTCACCTCTGTTGAACCAGCCTTCGCCACACCAAGGGACTGCTCCCCTGTCTGTGAAGGACTTCCTATCACGAAATCAGTGTGCACAGTTCCTCCTGTCGAAGCCTTTCCATTTTTTAAAAGCCATTGCTAAGGAGATCAGCTGACCTCGCAGGACTGCCTTTTCCACCTCCCACACGGTGAAGAGGACAGTATCTCCAGTATCATTAAAGCTAGGATAATCCCGCCACCCCTCACCAATCACTTTTAAGAAATCCCGATTAAGTAAGTGGTGGGGAGAGTCCATGAACGTGGGTGCAATTCCCATCTACTACATTCCACTCCAGAGGCAGAGTATGATCTGAAAGTCCCATTGGGCCAATCGCACCTTCGAGAACATTGGCAGTAGGGAGTGGGAAATTAACCAGACGTCTATGCAAGAGTGTGTGAGGTGAACTGAGGAAAAAAAAGTATCCCATTCTCCAGGATGTATGTATGTCTGTATTGTGTTCTCTATACCGCCTTATCATAGTTTCAAAGTGGTTTACATTTCAACTCAAATATAATATACGTTTTAATAGTTTGTTTCAACTTATATAACATACATTATAACAGGGATTTCATCTTGGGTGTTAACATTGGGGTTTCTTCACTAGGAGCCCGATTCTGACATGGATGTCCCCCGACCCTCTGTGCGCCCACTCGGAACTGGACACACAGAATTAGCCAGGATTCTGATCCCATGGGGCACATCTAGCTCCGTGGGATCAGAATCATGTCCAGACCTGTACATGCAGGCTGGGAACCTGATTCAGGTCGGCCTGCATGTACAGACCTTGCCCGGATAGCTCAGTCAGGCCTTTGAATAGAGCCACGGCGTCCAGTTGCCATGGCACCATGGCTGTATTCAAAAGCCACAATCCCTGGCTGCCGGACTGCAAACTGCATATCTCCAGGAACAAGCAGGAATGAGTCCTCACATATGGGTACGTCGGAACCGACGGAGCCTGCGCGGGAAAGCTCCCCAGCTTCCCAGAAAGGAAGATTTTGGGGCCTCCCACAGCGCATGCGCGCTGCCTTCCCGCCTTCCTGACCAACTCTCTTCAGTTCTTCTTTTTCCGCGGAGCCAGCAGGTCGTGTTCCTGTCACCGCTGAAGAAATTGTTATTTTAATTTGTTTCTTTGACCGCGTGTCTGCCTTCCCCGATTCCAGACCGGTACCGCCGGTCGTTTTTTCGTTTATTTAAAAAAAAAAAATATATATATAATTACTTTTTCTTCACTTGGTGTATTTTTTCTGTGAGGCCTCTAGGCCTTCTCAGGTCTCCCTCATGGAAAAACCAGCTTCTGGTTTTAAAAAATGCACTAAGTGTACCGGTACTATTTCAGTTACAGACACCCATGAGTGGTGTCTTAAATGTTTGGGGCCTGACCATTCCATTCCGGATTGTCCATCCTGCTCTCTGATGTCCAAAAGGGGCTTACAGAACAGAGCAGCTAAATTTCATATGCTGTTTTCTACCGATACTCCAGCATCAACATCCTCCAGGTCTTCTTCTCCTGATGGATCTCAGGTAACCAAACATTCTTCGGGCAAGTCCTCAAAAGGCAAATCTCCCTCTAAGCAGCGAGAGGCCCTTGCAATTGACCCTGAGGACCCTGCCCCAGCCAAACAACCCCGTCGGGAAGCTCCGGCTTCCAAAGCTCCTCCTATGGGGTTACAGGTAGACATCGATGGCACGGCCTCGACCAATCTCCTGTTAGACTGCTCTGGGGTACCGATTTCCAGGCAGTTGTGGCGGCTATGGGTACTACGGTACAATCCATGCAGCAGGCCTTACTGACTTTCATTAATGCTGCACCGCGACAATCGGTTCCGACTCCGATTCCGGTACCGCAACCGATACCGGTACCCAGAGCATCTACTTCCAGTAGCATGCCGGTTCCGGTCTCCGGTTCCGGAGCTTTCTTCGATACCGCTCCGATTCCCGGTACGCCCGATGTCGGTACCGATCGGTACGCGTATCGATCTCTGGAAGCAAATAGACGATACTTTGAATCCTCTGAAGATTCTGATACATCAGATGATTCTGCTGACGTCTCTTTTACTCTTCCTGAGGAGCCCTCTTCTCCAAAAAGGAGAATGTCTCCTCCAGAGGATTTGTCCTTTCAAGACTTCATCATTGAAGTAGCTAAAGGACTCTCCATATCTGTATCCTCTGAAAAGGAACCTAGAGCAAAAAAATTAGATATTTTAGGATACTCTAAGGTTCCCAAAGAGGCAGCCACCTTACCCATACATGAAATTCTTCAAGAACACATGATGGATTTGTGGGAGGCTCCTCTCACCCTATCTCCACATTCTCGACGTTTGGACACCATGTATTGGGTTCCTCCTTCTCCTGGTTTTCAAAAAACTCAGCTTCCTCACCACTCTATTGTGGTGAAGTCTGCTATGAAAAAGATAAAGAGTACCAAAAGACACTCTTCTACCCCTCCAGGAAGAGAATGTAGGACTCTGGATGCTTTTGGGAGAAAAATCTTCCAAGCTAGCATGCTTATTGCCAGAATCAATTCATACAGCCCCTCTATATGGGCATGTTTTTGAAAGAGATTGCATTAAAGATACGTCAGTTTCTCCCCTTTATCCCAGAGGATAAGCAAGAGGAATTCCTTCTTTTGCTAAAGCACACTCAAGATGTTTCAAAGTTCTCCAACAGAGCAGCCTTTGACTCTTTTGAGGGGGCAAGCAGAGCCTCTGGCATTGCCATAGCTGCTCGCAGACTGGCTTGGCTCCAGGCCTCTGATTTGGAACCCTGGGTACAAGAAGGCTTGGGCAATCTGCCCTGTACAGGTGAAAATCTGTTTGGCAAAGAGTGGCAAATCAAAGCCACTCAAATGGATGCAGAGAATGCTGCTTTAGATAGACTTTCTAAGTCTACCTCTACCCCTGCCAAGAAAAAACCTTTTAAGAAAACTTTCTATAAAAAGACCAGATTTTCCACAAATACTGGCCAGCAATCTTCCCAAGTTCGCTTTGCTCCTAAGCGTCAGCAAACTAAACAGGCCAGAACAAAGTCTACAAGGGCTGCTACAATCCAGCAGTCCCAACCTCCTCAGGGTTTTTGACTTGATTCTAGAGAACTTAACCTTTCTGGCTCTGCAACAGCCAGAACCTCTCACCATTCCAGGAAGGTTAGCTCATTTTGCTCCCAGATGGGAACAAATCACATCAGAACCGTAGACCCTCTCTATCATCAGAGAGGGCTACAAACTACATTTCTCCAGCCTTCCTCCCCATACCATGGTGAGACAATTCAATTCTCCCCCATCTCTCCTGTACCTGTTGGGCCAGGAGGTGACCACTCTTCTCGCCCAAAAGGCAATAGAAGAGGTTCCTCTTCCTCAACAAGGGTCAGGTTTCTACTCCCCTTATTTTCTCATTCCCAAGAAAACAGGGGGGTACAGACCCATTCTGGATCTCAGAGAATTGAACAAATTCCTATACAAAGAGAAATTCAAAATGCTTTCTCTAGGTACTCTCCTTCCATACCTACAGAGTCAGGACTGGCTTTGTTCTCTAGATCTCAAGGATGCGTACACACATATACTCATCCATCCATCCCACAGAAAATTCCTACGGTTTCTGTTCCAGGGAAAACATTTCCAATACAGAGTACTCCCCTTCGGTCTAGCCTCTGCCCCAAGGGTATTTACCAAATGCATGGCAATAGTAGCTGCATTTCTACACACTCTGGGGATCTTTGTCTTCCCATACCTGGACGACTGGCTCATCCGAGCTCCATCTCAGTTCGAGGCTCAGACTTCCCTGGACCACACCAGACGCATACTGCAGTATCTGGGACTTGTCATCAATCTGCCAAAGTCTCAACTCACCCCTACTCAGTCCCTAGAATTCATAGGGGCCTGGCTAGATACTACCACTGCAAGGGCCTATCTTCCTCAGGCCCGTTGCCACCGTCTAGTGCACTTGGCCTCTCAAATTCAGTCCAGAAGTCACTTGACTGCCAGAGAGATGCTACTGCTGCTAGGCCACATGGCATCCACAGTTCATGTGGTGCCTTATGCTCGCCTACATATGAGAGCAGCTCAATGGACCTTGTCCACCCAGTGGACCCAAGCATCAGGAGCTCTCTCAGACCAAATAGCAACCTCAAAACGTCTTTTTTGGTCTCTCCAATGGTGGATATCCACTCAAAATCTGTTGTTGGGGGCCCCCTTCCAACCTTTGTTACCCCAAGCAACTCTCACTACAGATGCCTCCCAAACAGGTTGGGGAGCTCATCTCCAAGACCTCTCCACTCAGGGCATTTGGTCTCCACAGGAGACCACCCTTCATATCAACCTTTTGGAGCTGCGAGCAATTTTCCTTGCTCTCAAGGTCTTCCATACCCTCCTCATCAACATGACAGTCCTTGTTCATACCGACAATCAAGTAGCCATGTTCTACATAAACAAACAAGGAGGGACTGGCTCTCTGTCGCTTTGCAACGAAGCTCTAAAACTGTGGGCCTTCGCCAGAGAGCATCGGATCCATCTCCTGGCAGTGTACCTCCCAGGAATCCAAAACTCTTGGGCAGACAGACTCAGTCGAGTTCTGCTTCCACACGAATGGTCCCTGCACATGGATCAGGTACTCAGAATCTTTCAGGAATGGGGGACCCCGGACATAGACCTCTTTGCAAGTCCGTACAATGCCAAACTTCCCCGGTTCTGTTCCAGGATTCCGTGTCAGGGAGCTCAGGCCAAGGATGCCTTCCTCCTTCATTGGGGTCAGGCCTTCCTATATGCCTTTCCACCCATTCCCTTGATTCCCAAGACTCTATTCAAACTTCAGAGGGATCAAGGATCCATGATCCTCATAGCTCCACGCTGGCCACGCCAAGTGTGGTACCCTCTACTTCTGCATATCTCCCAGACACCCTCCCTGGATCTGGGAGCTGCTCCAGACCTTCTGTCTCAAGAGGAGGGGACTTTGTGGCACCCAAACCCCAAGTCCCTTCACCTCAGAGCTTGGTTACTGAAGGCCTAGACCTTCAAGACTTGAATCTTTCTCAACAGGTGAAGGATGTCTTCCATGCATCGAGGAAACCTTCCACCAGGCGTTCTTATGCTTTTAAATGGAAAAGATTTTCAATTTGGTGTGCTGACAAAGGTCTTAACCCTCTAGCACTACCTTTGAATTCTTTACTCGAATATCTCCTGCATCTTTCCAATGCAGGACTTAAAACCAATTCTGTAAGGGTCCATTTGAGTGCTATTGCAGCATCTCTTCAGCCTATCAATGGACAATCTGTTTCTTCTCATCCTCTTATTGCAAGATTCATGAGAGGTCTAACTTTAACTAAACCTCCCATTCGGCCTCCTCCGGTGGCATGGGACTTAAACGAGTTCTTGGTCAGCTTATGAAGCCACCCTTTGAACCCTTAGCCACTACCTCCTTAAAATTCCTTTCCTGGAAAGTCATTTTCCTTATTGCAATCACTTCTGCTCGCCGCATCAGTGAACTGCAGGCTTTAGTGGCTAATCCACCTTATACACGGTTCCATCATGATAAGGTAGTCCTTAGGACAAATCCCCACTTTATGCCTAAAGTGGTCTCACCTTTTCATCTTAATCAAGAGGTATATTTACCTGTCTTTTTTCCAGCTCCTCATGCATCAAATGCAGAGAGGAACCTTCATACTCTAGACTGTAAAAGAGCTCTTGCCTTTTACCTCCACAGGACACAGCAACATCGAAAGTCTTCTCAACGTTTTGTTGCTTTTGATCCTTCTCATTTAGGACTTCCAGTCTCAAAAAGAACACTGTCCAATTGGATTGCTCAGTGTATTTCTTTTGCTTACCAGAGCAAGAACCTTTCTCTGGAAGGCCATGTCACAGCTCACAATGTCAGAGCCATGGCCGCATCTGTGGCTCATCTTCATTCTGTATCCATTGATCAGATCTGTCGAGCAGCCACCTGGGCCTCGGTTCATACCTTCACAGCCCATTACTGCTTGGACAAGGACTCCCGCCGGGATGCCTTGTTTGGTCAGGCTGTCCTCAGACACCTGTTCCATTCTTAAACAACTCCTGCCCACCTTCCCTGAATGGATGCCTGAGATCCATAGGAAGATGAGGAACCCTTGGGGGGGGATCTCCCCGGCATCTTAGCTAGGGAGTCCCGATATGTGAGGACTCATTCCTGCTTGTTCCTGGAGATAGCACAGTTACTTACCTGTAACAGGTGATCTCTGGGAACAGCAGGAGTTGTGTCTCTCTCTCTCTCTCTCTCTCTCTCTCACTCTCTCACTCTCTCACTCTCTCACTCTCTCACTCTCTCACTCTCTCACTCTCTCACTCTCACTCTCTCTCTCTCTCTCTCTCTCTCTCACTCTCTCTCACTCTCTCACTCTCTCACTCTCTCTCACTCTCTCTCTCACTCTCTCTCTCTCTCTCTCTCTCTCTCTCTCTCTCGTCTCAGCTTTAAACTCGAACTGAAGAGAGTTGGTCGGGAAGGCAGCGCGCATGCGCTGTGGGAGGCCCCAAAAGCTTCCTTGCTGGGGAGCTTTCCCGCGCAGGCTCAGTCGGTTCCGACATACCCATATGTGAGGACTAATTCCTGCTGTTCCCAGAGATCACCTGTTACAGGTAAGTAACTGTGCTTTCCCGCAGCCCGACTGTCTATCTGGCCTTCGAAGGCCAGGGTTGGGCTGTGGGGAATCTCCTCTGCCCCCTCCTGCCGCTTTCCAGCCCCAGGCCTGCCATCCTCTGCCGACTCAGGGAACTTATTCCACCTCAGAAGTGGAATAAAGTCCCCATTCAGGCCACCGGCCCTGTATGTCTGGGGCTGCTGACCACCCACTGCCCGCCCTAACACTGCCTCCAATCTGCCCCTTTCCCGCCCTCGTCTAATTTCCCCGTGCAATGAGTGGGGAAGTTAGTTGCGGTCAGGAGGGGTCCCCAACAGGACATCCATCCCCACTATTCGTTCCTCAGAATGACCTCATAGGTGTTTAAATTTAGGGTTGATGATAACAATGTTACATGGAGTAATGGCGTGTGGTGTAAGGGTTTACAGTTAGGTTTGATTGCTTTTCAATTAGTTTGGTTGGCATTATGCCAGTCCGTAGTGGCCCTTGAAAAGATGCTTTTTTAATGCTTTTCTAAAGTCCGATAAGTCCTTTATGCCCCTTATGTTTTCTGGAAGTGCATTCCATAATGTTGGTGCATAGATGGTGAATGCCCTGTTGCATGTTGATTGGTTGTGTTTTCTTTGTTATTGGTATGAGGAGAAGATTTCTGTAGTGTGGTTCGCTTTGCTCTGTTTTCAGGGTCCTTGATTATTAATGGTAGTGTCTGGGGATATTTTATTTATGATTTTGAATATGTTGAGTGTAGTTTTGAATTTGATGCATGCTTGTATCAGGAGCCAGTGAAGCTGTATCAGAGTTGGTGTTTGTGTTTTTGTTGGTTTCTGTGATCATTCTTGCTGCCATATTCTGACTTGTTTGCAGTGGTATTACATGCTTTGAGAGTCCTTGGTTAATTATATTACAGTAGTCTAGGGTGGGTGTTATTGCCTACAAACTGTTCTAAGTCACTGTTGCTGAGAGGCGGTTTGAGTTTGGTAAATGTCCTTATTTTATAGTATGCTGTTTTGGTTGGCTTGTATATGTGGGCAGGGAAGTTTAGTGCTTGATCTAGTATGACCCCAGGTATTTCACCTCCTTTTTGATTGAGAGTTCATTGTTTTTCAGTTTATTGTAGCAGGTGGTGTAAATGTTGCTTTTCTGGTGATATGTAGGACCTCTGTTTTTTGTGTACTTTATAGTTAAGTTTTGCTTTTGTGGCCAATGTGTCATTGCCTCCATGTAGTTTATCATTGTGTATTTGGACTTTGCAGTGTTGAAGGTTGTGTAAATCATATTATCTGCGTATATTTTGTATTATATGTTGTGTGTTTTTATTATCTCTGTTAGAGATTGTAGGTATATATTGAATAGTGTTGATAAGGCTGCTCCTTGTGGTATTCCCTGTATTTGGGTGATGAACTTAGATTGCCTTTTTCCACATTTGATTTGTTTTCTGTTTTTTAGGTAGGAGGTAAACCAGTTAATGATGGTGCCGCCAAATCCTATTTTGTGTAGTCTTCTTAACATGCTTGTGTGGTTGACTGTATCAAATGCTGCTTTGATATCAATGAAGATTAGTATGTTTCCCAGTTTGAAATTGTCTGTGCCTGTGATTGATGTGTGTAGGAGCGGTGTGAAGAGTATTTCCACACTGTGCTTGGGGTTGAAGCCATGCTGGTGTTGATCAAGTGGTGCACGTTGGTCCAGATGGTCTTGAAGCTGTTTGTACTGTGTTTTTGGTTTTTTTTTTTCAATTATTTTCGCATAGAATGGCAGGCTGGCAGTGGGTCTGTAGGAGCTTGGTTCTGTTTGATCAAGTTTGTTGTTTTTTAGTACTGGCCTAATTGATGCCATTTTTAGTTTGTCAGGCATATATCCTTGAAGTGATACTTGTGATGTTCAGTAGTATTGGTCCTAGTTCCTTTGATCCATGGTACTGGGCAGGGATCCATGGGTAATGCTGTTGTATTTATATTGGTTATGATGTTTTCTAATTGCCGCATGGTGGGTATATGGACTGTGTCCCATATTGCATTGGTGTCTGGTTTTGTGTAAGCGATGTTTGCTTGTTTTTGTGCTTCCATTGTTTGTTTATAGTTTGCTTCCATATAGTCTGTCCTGTGGGTTTATCTTTTCTAGTTGTGTTTGTTTCTTGTATAAGTGTGTGTGTGCACTATGTCAAATAGCTCCCTTGGTTTGTTTAGGGATTTCTTTATTAGATTTGTGTGATGATTTTGTATCATGTGGTTATACTATTTTAGCTTTTCATTATGTTTTTTGTTTTTCTGGGGTTTTTGTTCTTCTCCATATTCTTTCTAGTTTCTTTCAGCAGTTGTCTTTTTTTTTTTCGTTTTTGATCTCTTGCTATGTGTTTCCTTATTTTTAGTTTGCATTCTTGCTGTGCAGTTGCTGCTTTGCTAATGGTGGTGGTCCAGTTTTCGATTGTACTTCGATCCAGTAGACAGGAGCGTTGATCCAGTAGACAGGAGCTTTGATCCAATAGACAGGAGTGACTTAACTTGCTTTAGGAAATATTTGCTGTTGAATTGTATTTTCTGTATGTGCTTGATTTTTCTTCTTTCATTTCTGTTTGTGTGGGGGTTATGGTTAGTGTTATCATGGCATGATCTGACCAGGGGACCAGTGTGCACCAAGCATCGCATAGTTCCCAGTCGGCCATTAGAGTTGCCAGTTGGGGGAAGTTTAAGGTGGAAGCATTTCCTCATCCAGTTCTATCTAGCACCGACAGGACACAATTAGTCTCCCCCAATAAAAAGCTCACCTTGTGCATAGACCTTAATAGCCCCTGAGGGTTCTTGTTCATGGATGGACATAGACATTAATTAGCTTAATTAAGGACCCATGTAAAGCGCTAACAAGTATCAAGTAGTGCCTGGAAGGGTCACTTTGTTGAGCACTCACTGTAAAAGGACAAGTGTGGGAAAACATGGTGACCACCCCGTGCTTATGTGAGGAGAGACTAGATGCAAAAATCTGCGGGTACTTCTGAGACACACACCGGAGATGATCCTGGAAAGCCAGATGCTGCATCTGTAGGAATATCATATCTGCATGAGCTCTACATACCTGATCGAGAGCCCATCTCCATTTAATGGAATAGTGAAGCCCTGGACACTCCAAGAGATAATCTTAGTCATCAAACCACTGGAGCAGTGTGAACTGAAACCCACTCTGCGGTGCTGGGCCAAAGTGCACCACTGCCAAAGGAAAGAAAGAAATCGGTGCTCCCACAATTATCTCTAACACTACCCCCTCACAGCAGCAAAGGGTATCCACCTCCTTCCCCTGCCTCCCTCCCGAGTTCCCCAATCCCATCCCACCCTCCCCACCCCCCAAACCCCTCAGTCATATACCATAAGGACAGAAACATTTCACAAAAAGGTGTAAAAAAAAAAAAAAGGCACAAATCGCCTTAAAAGCATAAGGGGTATGAGAGTGAAACCTCCAGGCCACCAACCACCCAAGATCCCTCTCCCCTAGCTAACCCCTAAATCTCCACATCCCACCTCATCTTTATGGGCCCCACCAAAGGGAATTCCCTGCTCCTCACCCCCTAACAGCCTCTCTGAAACAGCCCCTAAAAGTGCCAGAGGTAGCTGCTAGCAGGGCAACATGTTTGCCCTCTGAAACTGATAGAGGACAAGCAGAACAACCTCCACCCCCTCAATTGATTAGAAACCATACAACATAGTGCAAAACTAGAACAGCAGAAAGTATTGTAAAGGGAATCCCAGGATAGGCAGGGGAGAAATACAACTGCATCAAAATCGTGGACACAGAAGATAAGAACAGTATCTGTCAGGTAGGAGTAGTTGTGACCATAGCTTTATTCAGCATGTCTTCCACGTCTGCCTCGGATTGGCAACATGATCTGGACACTTTATGATGCTTTGAAGTTTATACCTCCCACTCAGTTGAAAATTCTGCTAGCGCGGTGTGCGACGGTCCTTGTTTTGGATCAAATCAAGAAAATCCAGGCAGGCTGATCGTTCAGTAATCTTATGGGCCATATTGTTCCATTCAAAGAGTAGTGTAAAAGGGAATCCCCATCTGTATCAGATGGATTTATTTCTGGAGTATTTGTATGAGTGGTTTAAAGCTACAGCATTTCTCCAGAGTGTATTGGGACAGGTCCTGGTATATCTGAATCTCATGCTCATGGAAAGGTACCACATGCTTGCCATGTAGACTCCGGCGTAAGGCCACTTTGTCCTCAAGAAAACAAAAACATGCCACAATGGGACATGGTCTAGCACCTCCCCCCTCCCCCCAGACTGGGATCCAGCACCCCTATGCGCTCACTGTAGTTTGACCAGACTCAGCCCTCCTAGGACACAACATGAATAAATTTCTTGAATGAGTTATACAGTATTCTCCTGACCGCCTGGTAATTCTAGAACAGCTAAGATTCGTACGTTGTTACGACATAGCCTATTCTCTAAGTTGTCATGTCGGTCTTTAAGGTCTCTCGTAAGCTGATCTAGCTTGTGGATTTTGAACTGGAATAAGGCCGTAGCATCAATTTGTTCCCCAATGCTTTTGTTTTGGGTGAAGCGATCATCCAGAGCTTTCATATCTGAATGAACGTCTGAGATGGCTTTAGAGAAATCCATTTGGAATGACTGGAGCTCATGGAGCACCTCCATAAGGTCCACCTTGGTGGCAGGTAGTGAAGCTGCTCCCTCGTCGCAAAAAAATGGGCTCGGAGACGAGAACTTATCCCTCTGTGGGCTCTCCGCATCCAATCTGTCAGGTTTTCTGAAACTTTGAGAGTGCTGCCGCTTAGGTGTTCTTGAAGGACATGATGGAAAGAAAAAAGAACCCACCCTACACAACAAGTAAGGCAAGGCTTTCCTGGCAGACGAATACTAGTGGTTGTACTTCAGGCATCAGAAAAGACTAGACATCTTCACCACTGTTGGAAACTAAAATGAGTTGTTCAGAAAGTTGCCACTAGATGGTGCTCCAGCCACACTAAAGAATGCTGTTGAGGAATTACATAGTGTGTAAAACTGCTGAGTAAGGAGGAAAGAGAAACAAAGTGCTGCCTGCATCATTGCTACCTCGGACCTCCCTCTATGTGAAGGCTGCTGCAGCTATTCAGTTGATTGAGCACATCTCATCCCAGAAGGTTGACAGAACAGGCGAGGACGGTGATAACCGGCAGTCCAGAACCACAGTACTGCATTCAGATCCTCCGCAGGAGTGCTTTCCACAGTGATATTTATAGAGATGGCTTGGGTGTCTTGTGCACACCTCCTGATGACAGGCACTGGTCTCAAGAGCAGGGGATTAGACACGTCACCGGAACGGACTATATTCCCGCATCAACTGGAATGCTACTGTTTCAGGCTGCATTTCATCCATGCATTCCAGCACCATGTGGGAATGGTATCTGCCGATTTTCTGAAAGCAGTCTCCAGGAAACTTCACTAAGACATGCGCTTCAATCTGAGGCAGTAACAGAGAGCCGCACCAGAAAGCAGCACACTCTGAGTAGTCATACACAACCGGGCTCTGTCAAGAGATCAGGCACAGATAGTGGCATTGTGTAGCAAGGCAGAGAAGCTAAAGCAGGGAGACTGCGGAAAGAGAGGGCAGTGACATGGTTGAGTGCAGGTAAGCCATGTAAATACATGCCACATAGGTGTCTAGCAGTGTCCCTGGCAGACCGGAGCCAGCGATAGAGGGGTAATCGTTTGTAGCCACAAAGAACTTATCGGGACATCCCAAGAGAGCCCAAACCAGGCAGAAAGGTCCAGTGCAGATAAAAATGTGGCGATCGAACATCCCTTCCCTCAGGCAGAATTGTCCAGGTACAGAGCAGTCAGTTTAGGGCATGTCTGCAGAAATGGACTGCAAGCCTCAAATGGGATCTATTGGGCAGGAGCTGATCTAAATTGTGGCCATTTCTTGCTGGACTCACTAGCGCTCCCCATCATATATTTTAAGGACTTAAACTATCAACTACTCATGAGCTATAGTAAAAAGAGATTGCATGGGGCCAGTGGTGCAAAGGATAATGCATCTGACTATGGATTCAGGGAGATTCTAAGTAGAACAATGCCCCGGTCTATTCGGGCTATAGATGTTACAAAGAATCAATGGATGGTCTTCTAAATCTCCCGGTATTACATATCTACCCCGAATATCTATCGGTTTTATGCACAAAACATATACCTTTGTGTGTTAAGATCACTACACCTCCTTTTTTGCCCTGTGCCGGTGCTCCAAGAACCTGGCCCGCCCATCTTGTCTGAGTTTAACATGTTCTACAGCGGTCTGGTGTCTCCTGGAGGAAACCATCGCATTTCTGGAGTGCTAACGTGCGTAACACTTTATTGGGTGCCTAATCCACAAGTATTCCAAGAGATCATTCTCAACTCTTTTCCAGGACCAGTAGTTCCTGAAAATAAAGTTCTGAGATCTGTCACTAGGGAAGACCTCCCCAGCCTGGAGCGTCCCCTTCCCAACTATGTTGAAAGACATAGGATGGTGCGCCTGGTCTACAGCCTTGATCAGAAATACAGCTTCCCATCCCCCCTTTCTCCCCAGTTCTCCACCTAAATGTTTCCGATATCTTTGTATCAAAATCCTCTTGTTCTTTCCAGGATCTCTCTGGGCTTTTTGCCTCAGCCCATCCATTACCCCTACCCATCCCTTGCTTTTCCCCTTCCCCTACCCTTCTCATCTCCCACTCGTGAATCATGTCACAATGGGTCAGGGGTCTCCCCCCTCCCCACCCACCACATTCTCCACAGCAATATACAATCTGGCCCTCCTTCCTTTCCCCACACTTATTCTTCAACCAATCCCCCCCCCCCCCACACACACACACACACATGCATAAGCACTCACCCTCCCTCAATACTTCATACCCTTCTTTTCAACCCCCCATGCCCTTTCAGGATTCCCAGGGTCAATCCCCCAAGGCTACTGACAGCCGATCCAGACTGAGGAGAACCGCCTTAACCACCTTTATTGGAGATGACTTGGAATGTTTCTGCTAACTGGCTCCAACGATCCCTCAGAGGCAGTCTCGGGTTGCCCAAGTTCCAAATCCTGGGCCGTGGGACCAGATATAGAGGGCCAAAGTCCCACCATAAAGGGTTCCCACTGAGTCCTGTTAAGTTGTTCCCACCTCTCTCAGGGACTTTGATATTCAACTCTCCCACACAATCCCTACTCATAACTCTCAACCCCCTTGTGCATTCATACTAACATCCATTTTATGTGTCCCACCGCCCATTAATCCTCATCTTCCATTCACACTGTTCTTTTCTCTCCTTCATTCAACCCCTATCTCCAGGAACAAGCAGGAAGTCAGTCTTCACATATGGGTGACGTCATCACTGTGCAGGAACTCTCCCCAGCATCCAATAGGAATGCTTTTGGGAGTGTTCCTCCATGCATGCGTGGCTGCCTTCCCACCTTCCCTTCATATCTTCTCAGTTGCCTTTTTTCCATGGAGCTGTTGCTGTTTTCACTGCATTAAGAGACTTTTTTTTTCTGGTACCGGCTGGTATCCTTCTTTTTGGCCTTCCTGTCAACCGATTTGACTCCCCGTCTATTCCGGTTCCCATTTTTTTTTTTCTAAATTTCCCTTTTTTTAAAATTTTCATTAATTTCTCAGTTTTCTTTTAGGCCCAACGTGGCGTCATTGCCCAATTTGATTTTGCTTCCCTCTTTTTCCCAAAGATGGGTAAGCCCAGGAGTGGTTTAAAAAAAAAAAATACTCCAACTGTTCCAGTATCATATCCATAACAGACAAGCATGACTGGTGCCTAAAATTCTTAGGCCCAGACCATAATGTCAGATTCTGCACTTCCTGTTGCCATATGACTACCAGAGTAGGAAGAACCGGGACAAGCAGAAGGCTAAATTGTTTCCAACAGACTCTGCTCCTTCAGTGCACTCGGGGGCGTCAACTCCTTCCAAGTCCTCCTATGCTTCCAAGTCTTCCTCTTTGTTGAAACTAAGAAGCATCGACTACAGTCCTTGGAGTACAAGAGCAAAAAGACATCGACATCGAGGGCATACCATTCCTCAAAATCGGCATCCAACTCTTCTTCGATGGCTACCGAAAGATTCGCCCCGGGGACCCGAAAACTCGGGCTCCTTCAGTCGTCGACTTCTGCTCAAGGCCTCACGGAGGCATTTTTGGGTTACCGGCTGGTAGCCTGTAGCTGGGGAGTCTCATAAGTGAGGACTGACTTCCTGCTTTTTCCTAGAGAAAGCATAGTTACTCACCTGTAACAGGTCTTCTCCAGGGACAGCAGGAATCCGTCCTCACTACCCTCCCACCTCCCCTGAAGAGTTGCTATTTTTGTCCTTCCCTTGCCACTGCTTAGTAGGGCTCTAGCTAGGGGACCTGACTGAGCAAGATGGCACCCTTGGGCGGGAAGAGGACCATACATGAGGACCATACATGGTTAGGACAAGGTACTTCAGGCCGGAGGGCCGGGGGTTCAAGTCCCACCTGGGGACAGCAATCTCAGGCTGGAGGGACTGGGATTTCTAGTCCTATAGGCACTCCTTGAGGTCTTGGGCAAGCCACTTAACCCTCCATTGCCCATGTTCCCTGTAAGTATTAGCGTATGTGTCTCATATCCCCTCGTGTTAAATTTATCCCCCAATTGACCGCTTTGACCCGGTGAAAAGCGGGATATAAATACAGCTAAATAAATAAATAAAATTATGGAATGGCATCAAGACGATTGTGTTGGAAGAAAGCGAGAAGTCTCTACAAAAGGTGAAAAAGAAAAAAAACGGCCAAAATGGATGACGGAAGAAACTCTGAAAATTGCCCAGAAACACAGAGAAGCTAAAGCCAGAGGAGAAAGGATCTCCTGATGAAAATACCATATTTAAACGCCTTAGTGGCGCCAAATTTGAGCGTCGGGATCCGTTCAGCTCGCTGGGCATGACTCGTAGGAGTGATTAAGTTAAGTTAAATTTTATTTCACTGTTAAAGAGCCAGCGCAGTGGACTAGTAAAAACAGATTACAATAGTTTATAAGGTCATTGATGCAAAATATAGCACTAAATGAAAAGGCGCAAGCCCGGATTTAAGTGCGATACAAGTCTGAGACCTTATTATAGTGTTGCAAGAAGAATGATTGATTCCACTTTACTATAGTGTTTTGAGTGAACGTGCCATTCATCAGAGATACATATTAACACGTTCGGAAAGAGACCATAAAGCTTAGCTAGAGGAGAAAGAAAGACAATCACAGAACTCAACAGAGATTTCCAACGTGCAGCAAGACAGGAAAACTACAACGATGCATGCAAGGAAATAGAAGCAGAAACTATTCGGCTTTCCTAAAGCTACGAGAGTTAAGGAAAAGGTTCCAGCCTCAAATTGGAATGTTACAAGTTGCTCAAGGTTCTATGTTGAATGATGCTGAGAAGATCAAGAAAAGGTGGAAGGAATATACAGAGTTTTTATATAATAAAGATCAAGTGGACCAACAACCGTTTCAACTTGTACCTTATGATCGGGAACCATTGGTGATGAAAGAAAAAGATGAAGCAGCATTGAAAGCCTTATCAAAGAACAAAGCACCAGGCATTGATAGCATTCCCATAGAAGTATTACAGCAATCTGATGCAGCTGTTACTGTACTTACAAGGCTCTGCCAAGAAATATGGAAGACAGCATCATGGCCAACTGACTGGAAAAGATCTCTGTACCAATCCTAAAGAAAGGTGATCCAACTGACTGTGGAAATTATCGTACAGTCGCTCTGATCCCACATGCCAGCAAGATTCTACTGAAGATTATTCAAAAGAGACTACAACCATACCTGGAACAAGAACTACCTGAAGTGCAAGCAGGGTTCAGGAAAGGGCGAGGAACGAGAGACATCATTGCGGATGTGAGATGGATCTTTGAAAAGACTAAAGAATACCAAAAGGATATCTATTTGTGCTTTATCGACTATAGCAAGGCTTTTGACTGTGTAAACCATGAGAAACCCTGGGCCACATTAAGAAGCATGGGTATACCAGAACACCTGATCGTACTCTTGCACAATCTGTACATTGATTGAGAAGCAATAGTTCGAATGGAACAGGGAGAGACAGAATGCTTTAAAATAAGCAAAGGTGTAAGACAAGGCTGCATACTTCCCCCTACCTGTTTAATTTATATGCAGAACAAATCATCAGAGAAGCAGGATTGTATGAAGACAACAGAGGTGTGAAGATTGGTGGAAGACTCATCAACAACCTTTGCTATGCTGATGATACCACATTACTGGCTGAAAGTGAAGATGATCTGAAACATATGCTTCTCACAATCAAAGAACATAGTCTGAAATACTTTGCAAAGAAGACAAAGATCATGACAACTGGCATAATCAACAGGTTCATCGTTGAAGGAGAAGAAATTGAAATTGTGAACAACTTTAACCTACTTGGATCAACTATCAATAAAGAAGCAACAAGCAGTCAAGAAATCAGATGACGTATTGCTCTTGGCAGAATGGCTATGAAAGACCTAGATAAGATTCTCAAGAACAGAGATGTCTCTCTCCATACAAAGATGCGACTTGTTCAAGCCATGGTATTTTCAATAACATCATATGGATGTGAAAGCTGGACAGTGAAAAAGATAGACAGGAAGAAAATTGATGCCTTTGAATTATGGTGCTGGTGGCGAATACTGTGTATACCATGGACTGCCCAAGGAACAAACCAGTCGGTACTAGAGGAGATCAAACCTAAGCTTTCTTTAGAAGCTCAGATGACAAGACTTTGACTTTCATACTTTGGACACATCATGAGAAGAGAGAGAAAGACATCATGCTTGGCAAGATAGAAGGTCAACGCAAAAGAGGAAGGCCAGCAATGAGATGGATCGATACAATAACAGCAGCTACGGGTACTAGTCTGTCAACAATGAGCCGCCTGACTGAAGACCGAATACAATTTAGGATAGCTATCCAGAGGGTCGCCATGAGTCGACTCCGACTCAACGGCACTTAACAACAACATGGAGAACGCCTGTTACAGGTGAGTAACTACGCTTTATAGTCACCTCACTTATCCAACACCTACCCATTTCATAGTTCATCACAACATGTACATAACTGACCCTCTTAGCATATGTTATAATATGTTTAATATGTGTTCAATGTAGTGTGCACTACCAGTTATATTAGTTTCTGTTCTTGCACTAAGTTCCATGTAAACTGTCTTGACTTGTAGAAAGACCGTATAGAAAAATGGCTAAAATATTATATAGTCAAAGCGGTTTACACTGTAACTTAAGCTTGGTAATGCACATTAAACAGGGACATTGATAACGTGGATTCTTCTGAGACAATAGTTATATTCTAAAGTAGATAACACAATATAATAATACCCAAACATTCCCTTTGATATAAGATCCCATTCCAATTTTCAGTGCAGTTCTCATGATGTAAAATACATCTGTGTTCATAAAAATATTCTATCCCAAATGTGAGATGTGCCCAGTGTGTTAACATAAATTAAGTTAATGAAATGATTGCTTAGTACAAGTACAGTAAAACACCATTACAATTTCCATATTATAAATTAAGAAGCTGCATCATATTCCAAGATAATTGTATGCATAAATTTCATAACACAAAACCATCATAACATAGATAAGGCAATCTTACATTTAAAAATAACTACATATTCTAAAGCAATCATACATATTGCAAGAAAAAGGAGGCTACAGTAAAAGGAAAAAACATACTGTTTTAAAAAAACACATTATCTCAATCAATTGGACAGTATTGTATTCATATTGAAAATAAAATTCTGTTCATCTCCCAGTCCAATATAGGTCTTCCCCCTTCTAAGCTAAATTCACTCTTTCGTTGACAGTTGGTCTTTTTCTGTTTTTTGACATTCAGGTTAGCATCCATTTGAGTGGTACTTTTCCAACAGGATTATCTCAAAAGATTGTTCCCTTTCGCCATTATTTAACTTGGTAATAGAATCTGTTTCACCTACTGTAGGCAGAAACATACCGTTTGTTACAGGCTTGGAAACATGAGTATTTTGTATAAACGTTTTTGATGCAGATACCTTTTTATTTTTAATCTCACTAAGGTTAAATCTGCATATGTGCTCCTTGCTATGTTAGATTGATACATTAAAGTCTCTGGGTAAAACATTTCTGAAAATCTGAAGTTCTTAGTATTTATGTGAAAACAAAATAATCTGATTCTAAATCTTGTTAGAATATCGGGGATTTTTTTTAGATTTGAAACTATTTCTTTGGAATTTCGGAAATCATGTAAGTTGATTTTTACAAGTGGTATGGAACATTTAAAAAAAATTGGGGGGAGTGGCTTGAGTTCAAGATGGCGTCAGAGTTGTAGCGGGCTGAAATGCCTAAACGCAAGGGTAAGCATAAGGCACCTCCCGCGGTGCCTGCTCCTGTTACCGCTGGACCTATGGATCGTTTTGTGCGGCCAACCGAGCATCAACTTGGGGAGATTCGAGCAGGCTCTGCTTCGTCGATTGAGGCTATATCATCGTCGCTTACCCTTGAGGTGTCTCTCTCCCCCAATGGGCGTATGCCTCCGCAGGCCCCGTTACCTCCAGGGGGCTCCTCTTGTAAGCCGAGCTGAAGCTCTTTCCCAAGAGGTAGAAGCGATAGCTCGAGAGCGGGGCTTGCTCGAGGGTGGATCTGGCGAGCAGCCAAGTAACATCGAGTCTGCAGGTATGGAGGAATTACGATCTCTGCAGGAGGCTGTTGATACTCTCGAAGTGGCTGGGTGTGATGAAAGGAAGAATTCCTCAATTCCTACTATGGCGTCTGAGACACCTAAGCTTATTACCTTAATTCGCCCGGATGTGATCTCTCTGGAGAATATTTGGGAAGCTATCTCTCAGCTTGCAGGTGGTGTTAGTCAACAGTTGGCGTTATCCGTTTTGAGGGTGGATAAACTTGAGGCTGTTTCATCTGGAATAAACTTGTAAATGTTGGCTGTTAAAGAGAAAGTGGAAAATGGGGAACAAAAATTGTTACAGGTTTCAAATTTAACTGATGCTTTGTTGAAAGATAATATGGCTTTGAGGCTGAAGTTGGAATCCTTGGAAAACTTTCATAAAGTGTTGAATATTCGAATGTTGAATTTTCCCATTGTTCCTGCGATGGCTGCTCTTGATCTGTTTAAAAAATATCTTCAAGAAGTTCTATTGGTACCAGCTGACTTAATCCCCCCAGTTTTAAAAGCATACTTTTTGCCTTTGGGTAAAAAGGACTGGAAAAGGTCAGTTGGGACGTTGGATATGGATTTTCTTGACGCTTCAGCTCTCCTTTTAACACCTAAAGAAGATGAGATTGTAACTTCCACTTTGTTAGTAACGTTTGCTATTGCATCTGATCGTGATTGTCCCTTTTCTTAAAATAAAGCTTGAGAATCCAATCTGTTTATGGGTAAGAAGATTTTGATCTTCCCAGACGTTGCCAGAGAGACTCAAAAACGGCGTAAAGCTTTTTTATTGCTTCGTCCTGGGGTGCTTCAGATTGGGGCTTCTTTTTTGCTTAGATTCCCATGTAAATGTGTAATTGTATATCAATCCAATAAGTACATTTCTTCGACCTGAGGATCTTTCTACTTAGCACTCATATGGTTACTTCTCCTTTTAAGAGTAAACCCCATTAATAGTGTATATGCTTGGTTCTCTGACACATCTTGTTTTTCCTGCGCTTGGTTTCTTCTAAATAATTCGTAATTTGGAGTGCCTGCCATCTTATGATGTTTAATACCGCTCTCCCTTTTATAGTGGACTATGATACTCTTGGGTATGTGTTTCCTTTTCTTTTGCTACTAAATATGTATTTCTGTTGCAAGATGTATCTTACTGTACAAGCTTGTTGCTTGGCTGTAAATTGTAAAAGTTGCATAAATTAATTTGTTTTAATTATTTATCTCCTTACCACTGTCATAGGCAAGCAAGATCAGTTTATTATGATTATTTTAACCTCCTTCCTTAATTTCAGCACATTGGATGAAAATGCTGCTTACCCCCTCTCTCCCTTAGATTATATTTAGAAAGCCAGGGCTAGATATAAAGCTTTATTTGGAAACCTAACTTCTGCAGCATAGAAACTCAAACACTGAAATATAGCAATTAGACCAGGAGTGGTCAACTCCGGTCCTAGTGCACCACGATGCAGCCTGGTTTTCAGGATGTCCCTAATGAATATTCATGAAATGTATTTGCATCTACTGCCTCCCATTGTATGCAAATATATATCATGAATATTCATTAGGGACATCCTGAAAACCACGCTAGATCGTGGTGCACTAGGACCAGATTTGGCCACCCCTGCGTTAGACAGTGCAAAAGCAGCAACTCCTTACTACTCCTCCAACCTCTCCCCCCACCCCCAAAACTTTCCACCTACTACTACCACCACCCTCCCCGACCACCTTTTCAGTCCCCTCCCTCCCCAAAACACACATACACAAACACAGCTATACATGCACTACTTCTATCATTTGAATATCGCTACAAGGTGTTCGCTGCGCTGTACAGACACATGTAAAAGACGGTCCCTGCTTATCAGAGCTTACATTCTAGTCAAGACAGACAACACAACAGCTGAGACTAAGGATAAATCTAGGGGAATGGTAAGGAAACACATATGAGACTAAGCAGATCAGAATCTAAAAGCAGCTTCGAAGAGGTGAGTTTTCAGCCTGGATTTGAAAAGGGCCAGAGATGAAGGCTGACACACAGACTCAGGCACATGCAATCATGTGCACGCAGGGACTGGAAAGCATTTCATAAGCCATGCTCTGTGTTCTTTCCCCTTTTGTTATAATAAGAAAATGTCACAACCTGCAAAGATTCTTATTTGAGGGCCAATATGGCTACAAAAGCAGTATCCTTGTATTTTTTGGGGTTTGTGGTATTAAGTTGTGTGGAAAAACTGGAACATAAATACCAAATTGCAACCTACACTGGGAAAATTTTACTTAGAAATCATATGGCAGAGGTGCTTCAATTCTGCTACTTGGAGGTGCCCATTCCCTTTATAAGGAAGGAAGCAGCTATCTCCAGGAACAAGCAGGAATGTAGTCTTCACATATGGGTATCATCGGTACCGATGAAGCCTGCGCAGGAACACTCCCCAGCGTCCAATTAGGAAGCTTTTGGGAGCATCCCACAGTGCCTGCGTGCTGCCTTCCCACCTTTCCCAACTGCCTCTCTCCAGTAATTCGTTTTCCGCGGAGCCAGCAGGTCGTTTTTCCTGTCACCGCAGAAAATTCTTCCTTTTTACTTTTTTTTGTGGTCGCGTCTGCCTTCCTCGATGCTTACCGGTACCGCCGGTTTTTCTTTCTTTATTTCTGTTCTAAAAAAAAAAAAGATATTTAGTGCTCTTTCTTATTTTTCCCAGGTGCACGTGCCATTTTGGGCCTTAGGCCCAAAATTTTTCCTACAATGGAGAAACCTGCTTCAGGTTTCAAAAAGTGCACCAAGTGTGGCGGTACCATCTCCGTCACCGACACCCATGAATGGTGTCTGAAATGTTTAGGTCCTGACCACTCCATCACGGATTGTATGTCCTGTGCCATGATGTCTAAAAGAGGTCGGCAGAACTGAGCTGCTAAGCTCAGTACCCTGTTTCCCTCTGATGCAGCTTCGGTGGCATCGACGTCTTCCAGGGCTGCTTCTTCCTCCCGTGGATCTCAGTTAACTAAACATAAGTCCAGCCGGTCCTCAAAGGGTAGATCTCCCTCTAAGCACCGAGATGCCTCTGGCGTTGCCCTTGAGGATTCTGCACCGGCAAAATTGCCCCGGCGGGAGGCTTTGGCTTCCAAAGCATTATTGGGGCTCCAGGACGTTCTCGAGGCCTCGACCTCAGCAGAACTACTGGTGCCATGTTCTGGGGTACCGGCTGTCTTCTCCGGTACCGACATCCAGGCATCGGCAGTGTCGATAGACCAGAGGTTCCTGGCTATTGAACGCAGTCTGGCGGCTCTCCTTGCGGCATCGACACCCTCGGAACCGCATCAGACAATCCAGCCGGTACCGGCACCGACTCCGACTCCGGTATCGGTGCCAGTACCGATAGCATCGACATCGGTGTCCGCATTACCGGCAGCCAGTCACCCAATGCCCTCTGGTACCGATTCCCCCCGGTACCGACTTCGGTCGGTATGGATATCAGGCTCTCCAAGAGCATCCGGACAGAAGGTACTTAGAGTCCTCAGAGGAATCTGAGGATTCCGATAGTTCTGTCGATACTGGAGCACTTCTTCCAGAGGAGCCCTCCTCCCCTAAATGCAGGATGTCTCCTCCAGAGGATATCTCTTACCAGGATTTCATCAGGGAGGTGGCTCGGGGTCTCTCCATTACTGTGGCTCCTGAAACAGAGCCCAGAGCAAAGGAGCTGGAAATTTTGCAATATCCCAAAGCTCCTAAGGAGGCAGCTACTTTGCCCATCCATGAGATCTTGCATGATCTCATGCTCAGAATGTGGGAGACCCCTTTTACCACCTCTCCTCATTCTCGTAGACTTGACACTATGTATTGAGTCCCTCCTTGTCCTGGTTTCCAGAAAACTCAGCTTCTCCAGGACCAAGCAGGAAGTCAGTCCTCACTTATGGGTGACGTCGGCGCCGACGGAGCCCTCGCGGAGCAATTTTCCCCAGCTTTCAAAGAAAGCCTTTGGGAATTGCAGCGCGCATGCGCGGTCCTCTTCCCGCCCAAGGGTGCCATCTTAGCCAGTCTTCTTTTTTCCGCGGAGCCCTACAGACGTCCCCGTCTTGTCCCCGCGAAAAAGTCGATATTTCTTCATTATTTTATTCTTTTTCCTTCGGTTCGAAGCGACCTCGCCTGGAGTCGGAGATGCCTGCTCGGGTAAGTCCTGTGGTCCTTCTGGACTCGCCTCCGCGACAGCCGACGTCGGGCCCGACGCCGTCGGGGCCCGAGTCGGGGGCTGCTGGGTCACCTGAGCTCGGACTCAAGTTGACGGCCTTGGAGAGCAGACTGTCTGCCTTCATGGACCAGCAGCGGGCACTGCTCGCTGGCCTCGCTGGCGCCGCTGCCCCGACCGCCGGGACGTCGACGTCCAAGTCGACCCCGGAGACCGAGCCGATCCTCGAGTCGATGCGAACTCGAGTCGATCCTCGGTCGAGGTCACCCTCGGCCTCCCGTTCAGGACCGAGGTCGCCGACGCCGACTCCCTTGGCGTCGGGGCGGCAGGCGCCGCGCCCTGCCCGAGCCGACCCCACCGAGTCCTCGTCGGAGTCGGTCTGGGAGTCTGAAGAGGAAGAGTCGCCTGATTCTTTCCGGACTCGGTGTGTCCCCTCGGACTCACCGGAGTCCGAGCCTCGGAAGCAGTCCCCCCCGGAGGATGCCCGGTTCTCGGACTTCGTTAGGGATATGGCCAAGGCTTTGGCCTTCCCTGCGGACCCTGAGGAGGAGCCTCGAGCCGAAGAGCTCGACGCCCTCCAGTATGACTCTCCCGCAAGGGAACACTTTACTGTACCGGTTCCTCCTATGCTGGAACGACTACTCTTCCGCATGTGGGAGAGTCCGGCCTCCTCGCCGGTCCTGAGCAAGCGGGTCGATTCTATCTATCGAGTCCGCAAGAGCCCTGGCTTTCAAAAGGCACAGCTACCACACCATTCCATGGTAGTGGAATCGGCCATGCATCGTCTTAAGAGCCAGAAGATGCACTCCTCGGTGCCTCCTGGCAGGGAGGCCCGTAACCTGGATGGCCTTGGTAAGAAGTGTTTCCAGGGCTCTATGCTCGCATGTCGTGTCCAGACTTACCAGCTATACATGGGCATGTATCTCCGAGATCTGGCTAAAGAGCTAGCCGGATTCTCCGCTGGTTTGTCCGAGGAACCCTTGCGGAGGTTCCTGGCCTTGTCCACTGGCATTCGGGAATGCTCAAAGTTCATGTCCCGAGCAGCCTATGATGGCTTTGAAGCATCGGCTCGAGTGGCCGCAGCCGGCATCGGTGCCCGCCGACAGGCTTGGCTTCAGTCGTCAGACCTTGAGCCCTGGGTGCAGGACAAGTTGGTCGATGTCCCCTGCCGAGGCGAAAACCTCTTTGGCAAGCCCATGGCGGAAAAGGCTGCACAAATTGAGACTGAGACTCTCACCAGGACCAGGCTTTCTAGGAAGACCTCCGCCCCTTCCCAGAAAAAGAAGGGCTCGGGGAAAAAGTCCTTTTACCCGAGGAAGGCGGCTGCCTACAAACAATACCCCCATTATCAGGCCCCTGCAGCTCCCCAACAGGGCCAGCAGGCCAAGGGACGGGGTAACGGGTCCCGTAGGCAGCAAGCCCACAAGCCTGCACCACCAGCCCCTGCTCAGCAGGGTGGGGGTTTTTGACTCACTAAGCATAGCCTCTCCCCCCCCCGCTGATTCCTCCCAGCACCGGAGGCCGGCTGGTTCACTTCGCCCACAGGTGGTCCAGCATCACCGCAGATGCCTGGGTGCTTCAAGTCGTGCGAGAAGGCTATCTTCTCCACTTCCACCAGGTCCCTCCCTCCTATTTTCCGGGAGAACCTCCACGACCCCCCTCTGCACAGGGAATTACTCCTTCAGGAGTTAGCAGGTCTTCTGCAGGAACAGGCGGTGGAACCGGTGCCACACCACCTGAGAGGTCAAGGCTTTTATTCCAGGTATTTTCTAATACCAAAGAGAACAGGGGGCCTCAGACCCATCCTGGACTTGCGCAACCTCAACAAGTTCCTTGTGCGGGAGAAGTTCAAAATGCTTACCCTTGGAATCCTTCTGCCCTACCTCCAGCAGGGAGATTGGCTATGCTCCTTGGATCTAAAGGATGCCTACACGCACATACTCATCCACCCAAGCCACCGCCAATACCTAAGGTTTGTGGTGGCAGGAAATCATTACCAGTACAGAGTACTGCCCTTTGGCCTGTCCTCCGCACCGCGAGTCTTCACAAAATGTCTCGCGGTGGTGGCGGCCCATCTCCGGCTTCACGGCCTCTATGTCTTTCCGTACCTCGACGACTGGCTCATCAGAGCAGCGTCCGCTCGGGAGGTCACCAACGCCACGCGCCGCACGGTGACTCTTCTGCAGCACTTGGGCTTTGTTATAAACTTCGCAAAGTCCACTTTGCTCCCCTCACAGGATCTCGAGTTCATCGGCGCGAGGCTGCACACTCCTCAGGCGCGAGCATACCTACCGCTCGACAGGGCTCAACGGCTCATGGACCTAGCCGACCGCTTTCGCAGCCAGCCCCTGGTCTCCGCCAGGCGCTTCCTGAGACTACTCGGCCATATGGCTTCCACCGTCCATGTGACCCCCAATGCCCGCCTGAATATGCGGCCTGCTCAATGGTGTCTCCGCCAGCAGTGGCGACAAGCCACAGGCGGCCTAGCAGACCTAGTGCGCGTCTCCGAGCCGCTGATCTCGTCTCTCCGGTGGTGGCTTCGGCAGCCGAACCTGATATTCGGAATGCCTTTCCAGTCACCTCAGCCGACCCGGGTGCTGACCACCGATGCATCCCTCCTGGGCTGGGGAGCACATTGCCAAGGGGCACGTACTCAGGGCCTCTGGACCACGTGGGAGTCTGCTCAGCAGATCAACTTCCTGGAGCTCAGGGCGATCCGCCTAGCTCTCAAGGCTTTCTCCCACCTGACTTCCCACCAGTCCGTCCTTGTCCAGACGGACAATCAAGTTGCCATGTTCTACGTGAACAAGCAGGGGGGCACGGGCTCCTTCCTCCTCTGCCGGGAGGCACAGAAGCTCTGCTCTTGGGCCGTCAGTCACGGCATTCTCCTCAAGGCAGTTTATCTCCCGGGCCAAGAAAATTGCTTGGCGGACAAACTCAGCAGGGTCCTCCAGCCGCACGAGTGGCGTCTGGATCCCTTAGTAGTTCAGAAGCTCTTCCTAAAGTGGGGCCTCCCCACGGTGGATCTCTTTGCCAGTCCTCACAACCGGCAGCTTCCTCGCTTCTGCTCTCGTCAGCCACACCCCCTTCGGGTTGCGGCGGACGCTTTTCTAATCTCATGGTCGGGGAGCCTTCTGTACGCTTTCCCTCCCATCCCGCTAGTCTCTCGGACTCTTTTCAAGGTTCTCCGAGACAAAGCCTTCATGATCCTGGTGGCCCCTCGCTGGCCCAGACAGCCGTGGTTTCCGCTCCTGCAATTAGCGGTGGAGGATCCATTCCCTCTGGGGGTACAACCGGATCTCCTCACTCAGGATCAGGGGTCTCTAATACACCCCAACCTCAGGTCTCTCAACCTCATGGCCTGGCTGCTGAGAGGGTAGTCCTTGCTCCCCTTCTCCTGCCGGCGGAGGTGGAGGAGGTCGTCTTGGCTTCGCGACGGCCTTCTACCCGCAAATGCTACGCCCTTAAATGGCGTCGCTTTGCAGTCTGGTGTACCCAACAGTCTCAGGATCCCTTCTCCTGCCCGGTGTCGGTGATCTTGCAGTACTTGCTACACCTCTCTAATCTGGGACTTAAGTCCAACTCCGTCAAAGTTCACCTCAGTGCTCTTTCGGCACATCATGTGCCGGTGGACGGTAGACCTCTCTCCAGCGACCCTCTCGTAGCGAGGTTTCTCCGAGGTCTCCTTCTACTTAAACCACCTCTGCGCCCGCCAGCGCCTGACTGGGACCTGAATGTGGTTTTGCAGCGGATCACCTGTCCGCCTTTTGAACCTATGGCTACCTGTTCTCTCCGTTTTCTGTCTTGGAAAACACTGTTCTTGATAGCCCTCACTTCCGCTAGACGCGTAAGTGAATTGCAGGCCCTCGTGTCTGATCCCCCTTACACTCGGTTCTACAAAAATAGGGTAGTCCTACGGACTCATCCAAAATTTCTTCCTAAAGTGGTCTCCCCTTTTCACATCAATCAGGAGGTGGTACTTCCAACCTTCTTTCCCAGACCACACTCCAGCCGAGCTGAAACGGTCCTCCATACCCTGGACTGTAGAAGGGCTTTGAACTTCTACCTTGACCGTACGCGGGAGCACCGTAAAGCTGCTCAGCTTTTTGTGTCTTTTGACCCCAATAAATTGGGGCTCCCGGTCTCCAAGCGTACTCTGTCCATCTGGGTTGCGGACTGTATCTCTTGGGCTTATGGGGCAGCCGGACTCTCCTTAGAAAGCCGAGTCACGGCTCATTGCGTTCGGGCAAAGGCTACGTCAGTGGCTTACCTCCGCTCTGTTCCGCTGGCAGACATCTGCCGGGCCGCTACTTGGTCTTCGAGCCAGACTTTTGCGGTCCATTACTGTCTCGAGAGGGAGTCCCGCAGGGACAGTGCTTTCGGACAGGCAGTCCTCCGTAATCTCTTTGAGGTCTGAGCAACTCCTACCCTCCATCCCGGATGTGGGCTACCGGTGGGTGACAATTCAGCGAAGATTCTTTCCTTCTGTGCTGCTGAGCTAGAGGGAGCTCATTTTTGTGCTTAGGGTCTCCGGTAGCCTTGAGCTTGGGAGTCCCATAAGTGAGGACTGATTTCCTGCTTGGTCCTGGAGAAAGTGTAGTTACTCACCTGTAACAGGTGTTCTCCAGGAGCAGCAGGAATCAGTCCTCACTACCCTCCCTCCTCCCCTTGGAGTTGCAATCGTCTGCTTATGTTTTTTTTTTTGCAAATATTTTTATGCTGTCTTTTTTAGCTATGTCATCTGACTGGCTAAGATGGCACCCTTGGGCGGGAAGAGGACCGCGCATGCGCGCTGCAATTCCCAAAGGCTTTCTTTGAAAGCTGGGGAAAATTGCTCCGCGAGGGCTCCGTCGGCGCCGACGTCACCCATAAGTGAGGACTGATTCCTGCTGCTCCTGGAGAACACCTGTTACAGGTGAGTAACTACGCTTTCCTCACCACTCTATTGTGGTGGAGTCAGCTATGAGAAGGATCAGGAGTGCAGAGAGGCATGCCTCTAATCCCCCAGGACGTGAGTGCAGAACTTTGGATGCTTTTGGACGTCGTACCTTCCAAGCTTCCATGCTATCTGCCAGGATCAGTTCCTATATTTTATATATGGGAATGTTCCTGAAGGAAATCACAGGAGATTTAGAGGTTTTGAGTCCTCTTCTTCCTGAGGATAGAAGACAGAATTTTCTCACATTGGTCAAACATGCCCAGGATGTTTCCAAATTTGTCAACCGTGCAGCTTTTGACTGTTTTGAGTGCATAAGCAGAACCTCTGCCATTGCCATTGGTGCACGTAGAATTGCCTGGCTCCAGGCATCTGATTTGGAGCTCTGGGTACAAGACAAATTGGGCAATATTCCTTGTACTGATGAGAACCTGTTTGGCAAAGATTGGCAGGAAAAGGCCAATGAGTTGGATGCTGACAACTCCACCATGGACAGATTATCCAAGAGCACAGCTGATCCTGCAAGAAAGATCTTTCAAAAAGCCATTCTTTTCCAAAAAGAAAAGGTTTTATCCTGCTTATTCCTAGCAGGGATGCTCTGCAGGTCAACCTGTCCGGAAGGGTCAGCAACCATCCAAGAAAAGAAAAGCAGACTGCTAAGCCTCAACCGCCTTAGCAGTCTCAGCCTCCACAAGGCCTTTGACTTGCATCTAGAGAACTTAGCCTTCCTGGCTCTAAATGGACCAGAGCCTTCCACCATTCCAGGAAGGTTATGCCATTTTGCCCCAAGATGGGGGCAGATAACAGCAGAGCATTGGACACTCTCCATCATAAAAGAGGGATACAAACTTCATTTCTTGAGCATGCCCCCTCCCACAGTAGTAAAACAGTTCAATTCTCAGACCTTTCTCATCAACCTGTTAGATCAAGAGGTCACAATACTTCTTGCCCAAGGGGCAATAGAAGAAGTACCCATTCATCAACAGGGTACAGGGTTTTACTCCCCCTATTTCCTTATCCCAAAGAAAACAGGGGATACAAACCTATCTTGGACCTCAGAGAATTGAACAAATTCCTGTTCAAAGAGAAATTCAAGAAGATTTCTCTAGGAACTCTGCTGCCATACCTTCAGAGTCAGGATTGGCTTTGTTCTCTAGATCTCAAGGATGCGTACACCCATGTTCTCATCCATCCAACTCACAGAAGGTTCCTTCGGTTCCTTTTTCAAGGAAAGCACTACCAATACAGGGTGCTTCCCTTTGGCCTGGCCTCAGCTCCAAGAGTGTTCACGAAATGCATGGCTGTGGTAGCAGCATTTCTCCACACTCTAGGCATATTCGTCTTCCCCTACTTAGACGATTGGCTCATTCGAGCCCCATCAGAGCCAGAGGCCAGAGCTTCTCTATATTGCACAATGCGTATCCTTCAGTATTTGGGTCTGGTTATAAACCTCCCAAAATCCAGTCTAACTCCCACTCAGTCTCTAGAATTCATAGGAGCTTTGCTGGATACCAGAAAGGCAAGGGCCTATCTCCGCCAAGCCCGTTGCCTTCGCATGATGCAGTTAGCTTCTCAAGCAGTGCTAAAACCTCATCTCACTGCCCGAGAAATGCTACAACTACTAGGCCACATGGCATCAACAGTGCATGTGGTTCCTTATGCTCGCCTCCATATGAGAGCAGCCCAGTGGACTTTATCCACCCAATGGACCCAGGCATCGGGGTGCCTGTCAGACAAAATAGTAAACACAAGTTGCCTTATTTTGTCTCTCCAATGGTGGCAGTCCACTCAGAACCTGTTGCTGGGGTTCCCTTTTCAACAACCCTTACCCCAGGCAACTCTCACAACAGATGCTTCACCAATGGGTTGGGGAGCTCATTTACAAGACCTCTCCACCCAAGGCACCTGGACTCCACAGGAGACTCATCTACATATCAATCTCTTAGAGCTCAGAGCAATCTTCCTCGCTCTTTGAGTGTTCCATATCCTGCTCAGCTACAAGACAGTCCTCATTCATACGGACAATCAGGTAGCGATGTTCTATGTGAACAAGCGGGGGGGGGGGGAACAGGCTCTCTGTTGCTTTGCAACAAAGCTTTGCAACTATGGGCCCTCGCCAGAGAGCATTAGATTCATCTCCTGGCAGTGTACCTACCAGGCATACAAAACTCTTGGGCAGACAGACTCAGTCGAGTTCTGCTTCCACACGAATGGTCTCTACATGTAGACCAGGTGGCCAAGATCTTTCAAATTTGGGGAACCCCGGACATAGACCTCTTTGCAAGTCCGTTGAATGCCAAACGTCCCCGGTTCTGTTCCAGAATTCCGGCTCAGGGCTCTCAGGCCAGGGATGCTTTCCTCCTTCACTGGGGTCAAGACTTCCTTTATGCCTTTCCACCCATTCCCCTAATTCCCAAAACCCTATTCAAGCTTCAGAGAGACAGAGGGCGTATGATTCTCATAGCTCCACATTGGCCACGGCAAGTGTGGTACCCTCTGCTTCTACATCTCTCTCAAGCTCCCTCCCTGGAGTTAGGATCTGCTCCAGATCTCCTGTCTCAGGAGGACGGAATGTTATGGCATCCCAGTCCCCAATCTCTGCACCTCAGAGCTTGGTTGCTTAAGTCCTAGATCTTCAAGATCTTAACCTCCCTCAGCAAGTAAAGGATGTCCTTCATGCTTCCAGGAAGCCTTCCACAAGACGCTCTTATGTTTTCAAGTGGGAAAGGTTTACCATATGGTGTTTGCAGAAGGGTCTTAACCCCCTTGCGATACCTCTGAAATCATTACTGGAGTATCTCCTTCATTTATCCAATGCAGGACTTAAAACTAAGTCCATTTGAGTGCTATTGCAGCTTCTCTCAAGCCTCTAAATGGACAACCTATTTCCTCCCATCCTCTTATAGCAAGATTTATGAGAGGCCTTCTTCTAACTAAGCCTCCCATTAGGCCACCACCGGTGGCATGGGACTTAATCCTGGTTCGTGGTCAGCTCATGAAGCCACCTTTCGAACCCTTGGCTACTACCTCATTGAAATTCCATTCTTGTAAAGTTATCTTTCTCATTGCAGTCACATCAGCACGCCGCATCAGTGAGTTGCAGGCACTAGTAGCTGATCCACCTTATACAAGGTTTCATCATAAGGTAGTCCTTAAGACTCATCCACGCTTTATGCCAAAGGTGGTCTCGCCTTTTCATCTTAATAAAGCACCTGCCTGTGTTCTTTCCAAGACCTCATGCATCAAATGCAGAAAGGAATCTTCATCTTTGGACTGTAAAAGAGCTTTGGCCTTTTACTTGCAAAGAACACAGCAACATAGAAAGTCCTCTCAACTCTTTGTTGCTTTTGATCCTTCTCATTTGGGACTTCCAGTCTCCAAGAGAACACTGTCCAACTGGATTGCTCAATGTATTTCTTTTGCCTATCAGAGTAAGAACATTCCTCTGGAGGGCCATGTCACAGCTCACAATGTGAGAGCCATGGCAGCTTCAATGGCTCATCTACACTGTGTCTATTGACGACATCTGTCGAGCAGCCACTTGGGCCTCGGTTCATACCTTCACAGCCCATTACTGTGTGGACAAGGACTCCCGCCGGGATGCCTTGTTTGGTCAGGCTGTTCTCCAACACCTGTTCCATACCTAATCAACTCCTACCCACCATCCCTGGTTGGATGACAGAGATCCATGGGGGGGAAGTGGAGCCCTTTCACAGGGACACACAACTTCTGGGGTCTCTCCCTGGCATCTAAAGCTAGGGAGTCCCCATATGTGAAGACTACATTCCTGCTTGTTCCTGGAGATAGCATAGTTACTCACCTGTAACAGGTGATCTCCGGGAACAGCAGGAATTTAGTCTTCACAACCCACCCACCTCCCCTAGGAGTTGTATCTCTCTTTCCCTTTCCCTTTCTCTCTCTCTCTTTGTCTCAGCTTTAAACTCAACTGGAGAGAGGCAGTTGGGAAAGACGGGAAGGCAGCACGCAGGCGCTGTGGGATGCTCTCAAAAGCTTCCTAATTGGACGCTGGGGAGCATTCCCGCGCAGGCTCTGTCGATATCGATGATACCCATATGTGAAGACTAAATTCCTGCTGTTCCTGGAGATCACCTCTTACAGGTGAGTAACTATGCTTTGCTGATCTATGTGGACTACGTACTACTCTTCACCCCATTCACGATCAACCAGCCGGACTTCTCCCCACTAGTAAAATGCTTTGACGCCATAACTGACTGACTCCACTCACAGAGCGTCAAGATAAACTTCAGCAAGACGGACGTACTGTTCATTACAAGAAATCAATCCTTCTCCCCACCGGTGACATTAAAGACAAGAGACGCTGATCTCCCAAGTAGGTCCACCATCCGCTACCTAGGCGTGACGCTAGACCAGCACCTCGAATTTAAAGCGCACATCAGCAACACCATCAAGCAAATTTACCACAAAATACGAACAATTCGACATCTCCGACCCCTGCTGCAATCAGATGACTTCAGAACAGTTTTTCAGGCACTGGTGACCCCCCACTTTGACTACGCCAATGTTATCCTGCATGGACTCTGCAAGAACACACTAAACCAGGGGTGGGCAATTCCAGTCCTGGAGAGCCGCAGACCAGTCAGGTTTTCATGATGTCCCTAATGAATATTCATGAGATCTATTTGCATCCACTGCCTTCCATTGTATGGAAATAGGTCCATGAATATTCATTAGGGACATCATGAAAACCTGCCTGGTCTGCGGCCATACAGGACTTTAATTGCTCAGCCCTGCTCTAAACCCATTACAGCTAGCAATGAACGCAGCCGCACGCTGCCTACACGGGGCCTCTAGAAGAAACCACATTACCCCAATCCTAAAGGACTTGCACTGGCTACCAATCTACTGCCGGCTCACCTATAAAGTAGTCTTGATGACCTTCAAGGCCATCAACAAAATATCCTCCACCTCCCTAACGGACCTGCTCTACCCCACTTCAGCAAACAGAGCAAGGAGGACATTCGCCACCAACACATTACAGACCCCCAAGGAAATAACAAAATGCACCCAGGTAACAAAGAACCGAGCCTTTAAGATCTATGCTCCCAGCTGCTGGAATGCGCTCCCAACTACCGTCCAAGCGATCACTGACCTTGCTCAATTCAGAAAAGCACTAAAGCACCACCTTTTTCTCCTACACTACTCACAGCCCAGTAACGCAACCTCACCTCCCATATCACCAGCTAGCCAATTGTAAATAATAGACAACCTTGTACATAAAACTAGCAACTCATGTTTATATTATAGATAGTTACGCCAGTTTGAAATCCAAGTTGTATTACCCGTTCAATGTAAGTACATAACAGGCTCCCCCCACCCCCGTTCTGTACAAAAATGTTCTCTGTAAACCGCACTGATTTTAAAGAGCGCGGTATATAAACGCAATAAATAAATAAAAATAAAAATAGCTGTAGATTGCTTAACACTGAGTGTATAATCAGTAAATATGCACATATCGTGTAATATATTTATATATGTTGGCTTGGTATCTGAATCATTTTTACATATGGGAAATCAAGCTTTAGGAGTTGATACTCGTACCTTGCAGAAAATTTATTCGTCAATGCTGTAAACAAGTATGCAAATTGGGCTGCGCAAAAAACACACACGCTAATGTGGGAGAGCATTCGCGAAGGGATCTGTGTTAGCAGAAGCTGTATCGGTATGCACCATGCCTATGATGGGATGTTATTCAGAGTATAGCAATATTTGTGCACGGGGGTTATGAACCTGCAACTTACAAAGCAAAATACACGGCAGTTTGGAGTTGCACAAGCATAACAGTCACGCATATGATGAAATGCTATTCTGTGCACTGATAATTGTAGAATTACTGTGTACTGAACAACCCAGCATATGCCACAGAAGAAACAGATGCAAACTCCTCACTGATGCCAAGTGGAGAACAAGCAACTGTCTTTTACACCACCTCAAACCTTGCGTTAAAGCTCCAGTGTTGAGCTTGGCGTTTTGGTCTTCTGCGCACTTCTCTGCAGCTAATTTCTTCATCACTATGGATTTAAATGTGCTGCGCACTGCTGTCTGCTCGAGGCTTTGCACACAGCTCATGTGCAAAACTTTTCAGTGCATTGGTAGCGCACGTTGACAAGGTAGCTGATGGGAGAGAGCAGGAGCTGGAGTAATTTGATTACTATCTATCCTCCTCCCTTGCAGACATCTCTGCACTTTGTCCTATATCATTGGATGTGGGAAAAAGTAAAGAGCACACTGGGGGCCCATCTAGGTTATCTGAGTGCTGGACAGAAGAGACCCTGGACTTGGTTTTATTTCTTTAGGTATAAGATGTAACATAAGAACATAGATTTAGATTTTTAGTATGCACTACTCATATTTGAATATATTTTACCATTTGTATCTCAAATGCGGTATTGATATTTTGTTGCAGTTTGTGCATGAAAGAGAAATTGTAGCGGAAGATGACCAAGTATTTCTGATGAAACAACAGGTAACTAGACTAACTATTGTCAACAAATCTGTTCAGTCTTAATGTCCTTAATCTGGGTATTGTATGTAAAACCTAGCTCTGGAAATGCCTTCTTTGTTAAAAGGCAGTGGGAACCCCAATGGAAATTAGTACTGGAACAGCCATGAGACTTTAAAATAGTTGGCTCTCTGGCATGCTAGGATAATTTTCCCAAGAGCTGCTATGTGGAACTTAACCATACTGTTGAAAAGATCATTGATTCACATGCCATGCCATCCCCTATTCTCCCCCTTATTTTATTTTTTTTGTAAACCAAATGCTAGCTGGACTGTCTATTGATCAATCTTGGTGTGCTTAATTCTTTTGAGATCCTTCCTTGGGTAGATATTTCTGAGATGCTCCTTTGTTGCATGAGGTGCTTCAAATATGTTTAGGCCTTAAAATCTGCATTACAGAGAGACTGATTCATCCATGGTAATTTGGGCTGATAGGCAGCTTGTTCTTGAGAGGTAAATCCCTCCCACCCCCCTCCCACCACACACACATAATAAACCACCCATCACTGAATTTTTTTTTGACAGTTGGTGCATATTGAAACGTCCGAAGAGATTGAGTGGCCTGAAGACATTCAGTCCATATAGAAGCCAAAAACAGTTTTCACACTCTATTTTAGGGTTCTGCTCTTCTATTACTTGCACCCACAGTGATTCGCCCACATACACAGCTGCCTTATATGACTTCTCTAAACTCTCCACCCAGTGGTATGCACCATTATTTATGATGGCACACTTTTTTACTCTATCCTATAATACTGGCTTGAAATCCAAAACAAATAGCTTCAGAAAAATGCCATTTTATCAAAGTAGCAAAACCTAGCATTGAGCCAAGGCAATGCCACAACATATTCAGGTAGCAGTACAAGTGATCAACACTTTGAAAGACAAGTGGTGCAATAAGTATGTCCATACATGAGGCACACGTTTTGCCCCTACATCTACTCTCCCTACACCCCATTCATACCTCTTGCTCACTTTTCAGCAGCAAACATTGGACCTATCAATTTGCATGAACTTTAACATTTTCCTTATTTATTTATTTATTTAACTAAGCTTATATACCGCTTTTCTGCCAAAGTGGTGTACATTCAGGTACTGTATACATATTTTTCCCTTGTCCCCGAAGAGCTCACAATCTGTTTTTGTACCTGAGGAAACGTAGGGTTAAGTGGCTTGCCCAAGGCCACAATGAGCACCTGTGGGGCTAGAAACTCCAGTCCTTCTGGCCCAAGATTGCTGTCCTCTAGCGGGATTTGAACTCCTGGCCCAAGGTAAATTGCCCCAACTACTAGGCCACTCCTCCCTTTATGTAGGCAAGAAGGCATGCCTGACTTACTGGAGATCCAAAAAATATATGGTCGTTTTTTAGAGTGTGAAAGTCCAAAATACTCAGATCACTCACTCTATGAAAACAATAAACTGTTATGCTTCTCAAAGAACTTCAATGTCTGTCATACAATATTCTTGAACAAAATAACACACAATACTACGAGGAAGGTCTCAGTAACCACGGGCTTATGACTGACATGATACAAGATCGCTATCATAATATACAGGCCCCATAACATCAGTGACCTTCCCTGTAGACCCAGAATGGCCACCAAAGCAAAATCACTTAACTTTGGGAAAACTTCCCTTCATCGATGGCCACCCTGCTCCCCGACGCTTCGGTTCAGAGCTCACAAGCGTTTCGCGATTACCCTCGCTTCATCAGGGGAAACGCCAACTAATCATCAAAACAGATAACAAACATCAAATCAACAATACATTAAAAATCATCAGACATGAGTTCTGGTGACGTCATGGAGCTGATGGCGGCTTAGTTGCCTAGCTCCTATCCAATCCCCGAATTTAAGCAACTTTAGGATACCTCCACAGTGGAAGGGAAGCGTGCCTCTGGTTCTGCGATGGCCGCGCGGAAGAAGTTGGCAAACTTTCAGTCACCATATGTTCGGGAGTTGCAGGAGGCCTTGGCGGATCTCGAGGAGATGGAGGGGTTGGAGAGCCCAGAGGAGGAGGAGAACACTGTCGGGCCAGAGGAGATGCCGCTGAAACTTGGTTGACGGTGTTCAAAACTGAGATGCAGGGAGCGATGAAGGAGATGAGGAAGGATTTAAAGGAAGCGTTGGTGGCTATACAAAAAGAGGTGAGCTGCATGGGGCAGCGGATGGAAGACCTAGAGGGCCACGTGGAGCAGCAAGAGGAGGATATACGGGAAATGGTGGCTGAGCAGGAAAGAGTTAAAACAGCAGGAGGAGATGGAGGAGAGAGAAGATAGAGCGAGACAAAATAATCTACGGATAAGAGGAGTGCCTGAAACAGAGTTGACCAAGGACTGTGTGAAACTTGTACAGCGCTTGTGTAGCCACATTTTAAGGCTTGGAGAAGAGGGGGAGGTCCGAATGGACTCCATTGGAGTGGAGAGAGCACATAGGAGTCTTGGTCCACGGAGAGAGAAACAGGGCAGAGACATTATTGCCTACATGAGCAGGTTCCCTGTTAAAGAACAAATACTACTGTTGGCGCAGAAGTATGGCAGGATTGCCTGGGAAGGACATGAGGTGGAGGTGTTTAATGATCTTTCAAAAGGCACCCTGGAGCGGAGGAGAAGTTTGAGGGAGATCACTGCATATTTGCGGGGGAAAAATCTTCGCTACAGATGGATGTTCCCTTTTGGCCTGCTTCTATCCGTAAATGGGGTGTCTAAGAAAGTTAAAACAGTGGAAGAAGCCTGGTCGGCGCTGGAAGAGTTGGGGTGTGAGAATCTACCCCACTCGAGTGAGAGAACGCAGCGGGGGCAACAAGTAGCGATGACTGGAAAGCAGCGCTCGAGATCGCAATGGCAGAGAGTGGGAGAAAAAGGGAAGAGACTGAAGCGGCTAGCCCAAGAGCAAGAGAGCGAGGTTGCGGGGACAGACGATTGAAGGGTCTGCAAGTTGGAGATGTTTTGTGAAAAGATGGAGTATGGGCGATAGAGCCCTACCCGCCTGGTAACGTGGACACTGGACTTATAGGGCTGACAAGGGGGTGGGAGGGGGTGCTGGGGTGACGGAAGGCAGAAGGGGAGTTGGGGGGCACGCTGTCTCTGAACCTGTACATGCAATTTCTGTGGGGGAGGGGGATAAATGAAAGGGTAGGATATGATGGTCTCGGAGAGGAAGGAGGGTGGTGAGGTGGAGGGAGGAAGGTTGGGGGGGAGGGGGTGGGGAAGGGGGGTGGGGGAGGGGTGTGGGAATGGATGGGTGAGGGTTAAGGGCACAGCATATGGGGGGAGAAGGAGCTGTTTAGGGGGGGATGTTGCAGATAGGGACAGTAAACATGAAGGGGTTGAATTCACCTGTTAAACGCAGCCTGTTATTTAGGGAGGCACAGTGAAATCAGTGGGACGTAGTACTGATTCAAGAGATCCACTTGAGGGGGGATGTGGGGAGGATGAGGAATAGACTTTCCCTGAGCAATTTTATTCTTGCAATAAAGAGGGGGTGAAGAAGGGGGGGTAGCTATACTGGTGAGGTTGGGGTGTGGAATTCAAATAGGGGGGCATTTTAAGTACACGGAAGGGAGGGTAGTGGGGATTAGGGGGAGGTTTGGAATGGCGGATATAGTGATGGTGTCGGTGTATGGGCCGAATGGCAACCAAGGGACATTTTGGAAAGAACTGGGGAGGTTGTTGGAAGGAGCGGGTGGGGGGAAATTGGTGGTAGGGGGGGATTGTAATGTAGTTCTAGACCCAAGGGTCGATCAGGATCCGAAGGGGGGAGATGGGGGGAGTAGGAATAGGCAAGGATTGAGAAGCCTGATGAATCAATGGAACTTGGTGGATGCTTGGAGGGTGCTTCACCCCAGTAGGCGGGAGTATACTTTTTTCTCATCGCCCTATAATAGTTGGGGTAGGATAGACATGATCCTACTTGATAAGGTTTGGATGTTAGAAGTGGAGAGTGGGGGTATTATCCCAGTAGGATGGACGGATCATGGGGCAGTGGAAATAGCAATTAGTAGCCCTACACAAGGGGGGGTGGCATTCTGGAGGTTGAATGAAAGCGTGTTGCAGAGTAGGGAGGTGGTGGAGGATGTTAGGGCGGCGGTGAAGGAATATTTAGCCTTGAATGATACGGGGGAGGTTTGGGACATGATGGTATGGGAAGATTTGAAGGCGGTTCTAAGAGGGTGGTTCCTTATGTGTGGGGCAAAGAGGGGAAAAGGAAGAGGGGTTGAGGAGGAGGTTGAAGGAGGCAGAGGAAGCTTACAGGCAGGTTGGGGCAGAGAGGGATAAGAGGGAGGTAGAGAGGGTACGTGAAGAGCTACAAGCTCTGCAGCTGGAGCAAGTGGCCTTTGCACTACAAAAAGTGAAGCAGGTACATTATGAGTTTGGGGATAAGGCTGGCTGCTTGCTGGCCAGGCGTTTGAGACAGCAGAAAGGTGCTTCCACGATCTTTCAGATTAAAGGGGAGGATGGGGAGATTTGCAGGGGAGATGGGAAGATCCGGGAATGTTTTAGGGATTTTTATCGGGCATTGTATACTGGAGGGGGTGGGGGGGGAGGTAATCTCAGAATATTTGGACAGGATTCCGCTTACAGGGCTGTCAGAGGCGAGAGAGGGGCTGGAGGTTCCCATTACTAAGGAAGAAATTGGGAGGGTAGTGAAGGGTCTGGTGGGGGGGAAGGCGCCAGGTTTAGATGGGTTGCCAGGAAGTTTTTATAAGGTTTTTTTGGGGGAGATTGGGGGGATATTAGGGAGGGTTTTCAATGGTATTTTGGAACAGGGAGGTGAGCTCACGAGAGGAATGCTGACGGCAGGGATCACTGTATTATTGAAACTGGGGAAAGACCCCTTGAGTTGTGGGTCTTATAGGCCTATCTCCCTGTTGAATGTGGATGTCAAAATTTTGGCTAAGATTTTGGCGGATAGATTAGCGAGCTGGTTGCCAGGGTTGGTTCACGAGGATCAAACGGGGTTCATTAAGGGGAGGCAGGCAGCGGATAATGTAAAGAGGGCAATAGGGGTGGTGTGGGAGGCAAGACAAGTGGGGGAGGAGCTGATACTGATGTCCATTGACGCAGAGAAGGCCTTCGATAGGGTTCATTGGGGGTTCCTGATGAAGGTGTTAGAAAAGGTGGGATGCGGGCCGAATTTTCTGAAGTGGGTACAGGGCTTATATCGGGAGCCGCATGCCCGAGTAAAGGTTAATGGGCGTTATTCTAGGGATTTTGCAGTGGGGCATGGGACAAGGCAGGGATGCCCCATGTCTCCGCTGCTGTTTGCTTTGGTAGTTGAACCACTGGCAGAAAGGATCCGTAGGAATGTGACGATAGTAGGACTGGAAAGGGGGGGGAATTCTCATAAGATTTCACTATATGCGGATGACATTCTTTTGTACATATGTAAGCCCCAGCAAACGCTACCGGAAGTGCTAAGGGAGGTGGAGGCCTTCGGGGCGGTGTCGGGGTTCAAAATGAATATTGATAAGACAGAAGTAATGAAGGTGCAGCTGGGCGTGGAGATTGAAGAGAATCTGAAGAAGGCTTACCCCTTACGATGGGTCCGTAAATCCCTGGGGTACTTGGGGGTAAACTTGACGGGTAGGTATGAGGATCTGTACAAGGCGAATTATCCTAAACTTTTAGGGACCATTAATAAGGACCTAGAGGGCTGGATGGGGTTGGAGACATCATGGTTAGGTAGGATTGCAGCCATTAAAATGAATATTCTCCCTCGCCTGCTTTACTTATTTCATGCCTTACCAGTTGAGATACCAGAGGGAGTGATGAGAGCCCTGCAAAGGCGAGTATTTAGCTACATTTGGAAAAGGAAGCCACCTCGGATTTCCAGGAGGGTTATGTGCACTGGCAAGGCAGGGGTGGGGGGGGGTTAGGAGTGCCTAATCTGAAGGAATACTATAGGGCAGCACAATTAAAACATATCATGGATTGGAGGGGAAGAGGGGGACTGTTACCATGGGTTAGCTTGGAAAGAACAAGGGTGCAAGGGAGGGGGGTTAGACGCTTGGATATGGGCCCCAAAGGGGGAGAGGGCGGTGTAGGGGGGGGGAACCCAAACGATGAGGCAGGTGTCGAGGATCTGGGATGCGGTTAGGAGACCTGAGGTAACAAGGAGGGGGTCTTGGTTTTTGGTAATGACCCCTTGGAGGGGGTGGCGGGCCTTTAAACCGGGTTGGGAGGGTGGCCAGTTTGACATTTGGAGTGGGAAGGGGCTCAAGTGTGGATTCCAATTGATGGAGGAGGGGGAACTAAGGAGGTTTGAGGAGGTGAAGGAGTATGATTTGGAAGAGAGGGACAGGTTTGCTTACGTCCAGGCCTGCTCCTTCTTGCGAAGGACATTGGGGAGGGAGGGGATAGAGAGGGAAGTTTCGGAGTTGGAGGCCTTATGGTATGGGAGGGGAGGTTCGAAGGGTATGATAACGGCACTATATGTGGCGGTGAAAGGGCAGGGGGATGGGAAATTTAGATATATGATAGAGTGGGAACAAGATTTAGGGCAAACCATAAATGTTAAGGACTGGAAGAATATATGGGATCTGATAAAGAAGAGGCCTTGTTCTAGCCAGATTAAAGAAAACAGCTATAAGGTGCTGTTATGGTGCTATTACACGCCGGCGAAATTGCATACGTTTTACTCGGGGATTTCCCCTTTGTGTTGGAGAGGGTGTAGAGAGGTGGGGTCTTTTTGGCACATTTGGTGGAGGTGTACAAAAGTGCAGGGGTATTGGGGGCTGATTCAGAAATGGATTCAAGTGAATCTAGGGGTGGTGATGGATCTATCCCCGCAAATAGCCCTGCTGTCCTGGTGGGGGGAAGGGCGGATGCAGCAGGGGTGAAGGATGGTGATGGCATGCTTGTGTACGGCCCGGTGCGAAGTGGCTGCAGCCTGGAAGAAAAGAGAGATGCCTTCACTGGAGGAATATGTGAAGAGGCTCAGGAATTTGACCCTTATGGAAAAGTTGACAGCTGTTAGGAGGAGGAGGGGGGTTTGATTTGAGGAGGAGTGGGGAATGCTGTGTAGGGTGTTAGGGGTGGGATAGGGGGGGAGGGGTGGGGTAGGTAGGGTGGGATGGGGAGTGACGGGAAGGGGGCACAGGGATGGGGAGGAGGCGAATATAAAAGGTTGAGCAGTTGGGATGGTGGGTTATTGGTCATTGGCTACAGTTTAGTGAGGGGGTTGCTGGGTAATTAGAGGGCCATCTGTCATTATTTTGGTGGTGTACATGGTTGACTGGCAGTGCTGCGGGTTGTGATCCAATGATTGGGGCGGGTTTGTTGTCTGTTAACTAGAAGTGGTGGCTTTATTTGGTGATAAAACTATATAAATATGAAAAGGTGGGAGCAGGAAAGAAGAGTTTTATCAGAAGATAGTAAAGCGGAAAGGAGAATGTCCGATAGTACAGAGAGCGGAGGGAGCTAGGTAACACACAGGAGGACAGGAGCTTTGAAATGGACTGAAGAGGGTGCAAAAGCTTGCTTTAATTGTATGAATGTCTCAATAGTATATGCTACTTCATTTAGTCATTGTTTCTATTCTGCCAGGAATCTAGCGGGAGGGGGGAAGTGAGAAAGGATAGGGGGAAGGTGGGAAGGAGAGGGCTTTTAGAAAGAAATGAAAATATTCAATACAAATGCAGGTGGTGATAAATGATGGTTTATTACAGAATACTGTAATCTTCTGAATATGTAATCTTCTGGTCTACTCTCCGTTTGGTCCTGGGTTCATTTCACAGAGACAGTAGGGTAAGCAGCACAAATAAGATAACCAAACAGGTGTGGCTTGGAAAAAGAGTTTTATATAGAAATAGGCTTATTACAAAGTTACAGAACAGAGGTAGGAGGTTGTTAGAAAGCTGCTTCAGTTTACTTCAATGAATGTGTGTGTGTGTGAGAGAGAGGTAAGAAAATGTGGGTCAGAGCCTCATAGAAGAATAGGGAGAGAAAGAGAGAACAAGGGGGAGGGGAGAGAAGTGGGTGTCAGAGCCTCATGGCAAGGTGTGTCCGATGAAAATAGGAAGAGAGAGAGAAAGAGGAAGTATTTCTGTCCTTTATAGTGAATTTTCTCTAGCACCTCCCTTTGAGGTCTGCTATTCTTGATTTAGCAAGGAGGGGCTGCAGACCAATCTCATCAGGCCTGGAGGCTGCCATCACCAGGGGGTCAGAGCTAATCTCATCTTGTAAACTACCCTCATTAACTTTGGAGACTGACATCACCAGAGTAACAAAGCTGCTTGAAATCCAAGGTCTGGGAACAGCCATGACACCTATGCTAGGCATAATGTCATGTTGATGTATGCTGACAAATACATGTACAGTTAATGAATCCATAATAGAAGTTAGTTGGAAAGAATGTAAACCATGTTCATTTAAAGGTATAGATATATATGTTATGCACATATGGTGTTTTGTACAACAAAAGTATTGAATAAAAACAAGTTTAAAAAAAAAAGTAGAAAGACTAGGGGACATGCAATGAAGCTACAATGTAACCCATTAAGACTAATAAAAAAGAAAACATTTTTCAGTCAAAAAAAAATCATCAGACATGAGCATAAAACACCAGACCCATCTCCAACCCATTACTCACCCATAACCCAAATTAGCAAAACTATCACAAAGTAGCCATCCTTCCAGCTTCTCTTCAACACTGCTGATCAAAAAAGCGCCACGCATGCTCACACACTACACACCCCACCTCACTTCTAAACGCGTCCCTATTTGTGACATACAGGCTTCCCCCACGGAAAAACTCCTCCCTCAAATTAAATGCACACCCCCCAGTCGATCTGCAAATTCACACCATCAGGTACCACAGTACGTACCCTAAAGATCCACCTTTGTTCACAAATCAACAATGACTGTTCTCTGGATTTACCCTTCCTACCGGCCATCACCTGATCTAAACAAACACCGCAGATCAGAAAATCGATGGCCGGACTCACTAAAATGCTGTACTAGAGGAGCCTCCCATACCTGACACTTGAGTCTACTCTTGTGTTCAATCATTCGCTTACAAAAAGGTCTACTGGTACTCCCGATGTATAACTGACAAGAGCACATGATCCCGTAAACAACATACGAGGAATCACAAGAGGTCTGTTTCCTCAGCTTATAATGTGAGCCATGATAATCAAATTGCATCACTACACTAGACATTTCACAAATTGAACAATGCCCACAGATGCTATGACCCTGCACCCCATCAGAAACCTGTGTGTTTGGCATCGGACGTAACACCGATGGGCTCAACCACTCCCGTAAGTTCTGTTGACGTTGCCAAACACACCTCACTGTTTTACCTTACAAACCCAGAATAGTATGTAGCCCCCCCAAATGCTTCTTAATTATACTCTGTATACTGAAGCTAAATGGAGAGTATTTTGAAACCAAGTTGACCTGCTCCCCACCCTCAGTTTGCTCATCTTTACTTCTAGGCGTTAATAAGAGCCCGATTGTTGTATAGTGCCCTTTTATATGCATCATTGATTTACCCCCACAGGATAACTCCTAGCTGCAAACCCACGTGCCAAAAACTTTGATTGTCGCCTAAAATCAGAATCACTTGAGCAATTCCTACTATACCTTATAAATTGGGAGAACGGTAAGCTATTCCTTAAACGTGCAGGATGAGCACTACCATAATGCAAGAGTGTGTTCCTATCTGTAGACTTCCTATGTACTGATGTTACCCACCCTTTCACGCTCTTCTGCACCAATACATCAAAGAACACAATCTCAGTGCTACTACATACACTCGTGAACTGAATATTCTTCTCACAACTATTAAGCCAGTGCATAAAATCTTGGAAACCAGCAACTGTGCCCTGCCATAAGACAAACATATCGTCTATAAACCTGCACCACAATTTCAAGTGTACAGCAAAAGGGGACTTGTAAATCCATTTATCTTCATACCTCCCCATAAAAAGATTTGCTACCAAGGGAGCACAAGTGGCCCCTGTTGCCACTCCCGATACTTGATGATACACTACGTCCTCAAAAACAAAGTAATTCTCATAGATGGCCCATCGTGCTAGTTGAGTTACAAAAGCAATCATGCCAAGCGACAGGTCCCCCCGACACTGTAAACATTCTTCCACCACCTCCACCGCTGTTGCTTGCGGAATTGACGTGTACAATGAAGCGACGCCTAAAGTGACTAATAATACCTCCGGGGAACCCGCTAACTCAACATGACGTTCTAGAATGTTTAAAAATTGCATAGTGTCCCTGATATATGCTGGAATATCTAGCAGTAAAGGTCTCAGAAAAGAATCCACATACACAGAGAGAGGTTCAAGTACCATGCCCCTTGTTGAGACTGTGTCGTCCTGACGGATGCAATAAATTTTTGTGGACTTTAGGCAACAAATAAAATTTATCTATGGATGGACTCTGAACATTCAAAAAGGAATATTCCTTTTTTGAAATCATTTTAACTGAGAATTCTTCTGCCGTAATATCCCTAATTATTGTTTTGCAGTCTTCTCGTTGGATCATGGGACAGTTGTTCATATACCGATTTATCAGTGAGTTGGTGCTGAGCTTCTCGTAAATAATCACTATGGGCCCAGGTGACAATTGCACCACCCTTATCTGCGCTTCTGATCACTAAATCTGGTCTAGCAATTAGATCATCAAGTGCTCTTTTCTCAGTTCTTGATAGGGCAAAAAATGCTGGTTGATGCGTCCGTTCAAGATGTTGAACTTCTTGTAGAGCTAACCGTTTGAAAATCTGTAGCGCTGGAGGAATCTGGCCAGGTGGGCTCCAAGTTGATCTTAAAGGTAGCTTCACTCTTCTTGAATTATAATCTTCTACTGCACTACGCTCTCCTTGTTGAGAAGAAAAAAAGATCTTTAAATGCAATTTCCTGATCAAACTCTCCAGATCCACTCGGAACTGAAATGGGTCAAACAATGTTGCAGGCACAAAAGAATAAACCCTTGTTTAATACTTTGTAATGATCCATTGACAACTCAACAGAGGACAAGTTAATTACCAGGGATGCTGTTCCTAGATCCAATGATTCCAACATAATTAATCCTTCTGGCGACCTCCTCCCCATCCTCTGGATCGTCCTTGGGTACTCCCCTTCTTCTCTTGTCCCGAGCCTTTGTCTAAAAAATTATTCTGTGCCAACTTGAACCTCCCGTGGCTGAATCTTCCGAAGACCAATCAAATTCTATACGTCTCTTATCCTTTTTCTGCTGCCTCCGTTTGGCATTCATCCAAGGATATACATATCCCGTGGTGTAATCCTCATTATCCCACTTCATTTTTTTTGCTTTGGCCATCTTCACGTAACAAATCAACCTGCTTCCTGATGTCCTCCACTTGTAATTTGTACCGTCCTTCAGTTTTATTAGCTTTTAGAGAAGATAATAATTCATCCACTTCTTTATTCAGCTCCTCTAAACTTGATTTAGCTGTGTCAATTACTAACACCATTAGATCTAATGAACACTTTATTTAACTGCATTTATATACCGCTTTTCACTGGGTCAAAGCGGTGTAACATAAAAGGGGGGGGGACAGAAATCAGTGTAGGGGGGGGCCTTCACCAGGGGGCCAACATTGATGATTCAAACAGGTGGAGAAGTCTTAGGGAATAGACATGGGTCTCTTAGAGGGTAGATTGGGATTTCGGTTGCGGGGTTGTGAGATGTCAGTGGAGGTTGCCTGGATCTGGTCCAAGATATTCCAGGAAGAGGATGGTTTTTAGTTGTCTTCGGAACGCAGTTGGATCAGCGGTGTTTCTGATTTGGCTTGGTAGTGAGTTCCAGAGGGAGAGTGCATATAGTTTGAAGGCTCTGTTGCAGGTCCGTTGGTTATATTTTGTTCGCTGATAGGGGATGGTGAGGGTGGTGTTGGTGGTTTGTCGGGTCGTTCTGTTGTGGGTGGGCTGGGGTAGCAGGGAGCGGAGATGGGAGGTCTGTGGTTGATGGAGGGCTTTGTGTATAAGCAGGGCAGCTTTGTATTTGATCCTTGCTTGAAGTGGTAGTATGTGTAGTTCTTTTAGTACTGGGATGATGTGGTCGTGTTTTTTTGCTTTCTGGATGATCCTTGCGGTGATGTTCAGGGCAGTCCGTAGAGGGTTGATGTGGGTTGCAGGGAGTCCATGATAGATTATGTTGCAGTAGTCCATGTGTGGGAGTGTCATGGCCTGCATGACAGTTCTGAAGTCTTGTGGATCTATGAGTGGTCTGAGCCGTTGTATTGTTTTTGCTTTGTGGAATATTGTCCTTGCAGTCTTTTTTATCTGTGGGGTAAATGTGAGAGCTTGGTCTATAGTGATTCCCAGATACTTTAGTTGGGGTTAAATCTTTATTTGGGTGGTTCCTAGTGTGATGTGAGATGGTGGGGTGAAATCTGGGTCCTTTGTTACTATAAGGGTTTCAGTTTTCTTGATGTTGATGGTCAGATTGTTTCTTTGTAGCCAGTCGGAGATCTCAGTGAAGCAGTCTGATAGTTGTTTATATGTCGGGTTGGTGGTTGTGATTGGGGCGTAGAGCATTATGTCATCTGCGTATATATGGTAGTTGATGTTGTGGTCCTGTATGATCGAGCAGAGTGGTTGCAGATAGACATTGAAGAGCATGGCGGACAGTGTGGAGCCTTGTGGCACACCTTGATGTTGTTGGAAGGGGGGGGGAGGTTGCTGTGTTTGTGCGGATCAGTTGTTGTCTGTTAGGTAGGAGCAGAACCATTGCAGAACGGTGTCTTTGATTCCTATATCCTGGAGTCTTTGTAGGAGAGTGTTGTGGGAAATGGTGTCGAAGGCCGCAGATATGTCTAGAAAGAGCATGATGTACCCCGAGTGTTTGGCCTGTGTGCCTTTGGTGAGGGTGTTCAGTAGTGTTGCCATGAGGGTTTCAACTCCATGGTGTGGGTGAAATCCGTGTTGTTGCGAGTCCAGTATTTTGTTGGTGTCCAGGTGGTCTTGGAGTTGCTGTTGAATGATCTTCTGTATAATTTTGGTGGTGAATGGGAGGCTTGCTATTGGTCTGTAGGAGGCTGGATCGAGTGGGTCCAGGTTGGGTTTTTTCAGGGTTGGACGAATGATAGAGGTCTTAAGGGCGTCTGGAATGTGTCCTTGCTTGAGGGATTCGTTGATGTGGGTTAGGGGTGTGCTTAAGTCTTCTTTTGATTTCTTTATCCACTCAGCAGGGCAGGGGTCTAGTAGAGAGGTGGTGGTATTTAGTCGGGAGATAGTGGATTCTACTTGTTCAGTTGTGATTGTTTCAAATGTGCTTCAATCCGTGGCTTTGCTGGTGTATTGGAGGGTTGTTGATGTTGCTTGTTGTTGAGGTCTGTTTGGTAGCTGGAGCTGTTTATATTGGCGTGCTAGTAGCTCAGGTGGTATGTTTGGTAGCTGATCAGGTTGGCTGGGTGCTTTGGTGAGCTTTTTGACTATTTCAAAGAGCTCGCGTGGCTTGTTTAGTGAGGAATGAATGATTTTTGAGTGGTAGGCCCTTTTTGCTTTATCGGTTTCTGTGTGGTATGAGTTGAGGTTGTTGGTGTATTTCGCTTTGTCTGTTTCCTTTTTGGTCTTTCTCCCTTTCCTTTCAGTTCTTCTGAGTTGTGTCTTTAATTTGCCTAGGATTGGGGTGTACCATCTTGCTTTCGTTCTGGTAGTTTTTGTTTTGGGATTGGTTGTTGTCGCATTGGATGCTGCGGCGATTGTAGCATTCCAGTTGTTGATCAGGTCTTCAAGGTTGGAGGAGTTTGATTGAAGTTTGGGTGATATTTGTGTTAGGAAGTCTTCTTTGTTGAATGGTTTGAATCTTCTTGTGGGATGGTTGTTCTCTATGGTTTTGGTGTGCTTGTATGCATGGGTAATGTTGATGAGATGGTGGTCTGACCATGGTACGCATGTGATCTTTGGGTTCGTAGATGTAGTGGTGCTGTGGGAATTCAAGAATATTAGATCAAGTATGTTCCCTTTTTCGTGGGTTGGGTCTTGTATAATCTGTGTTAAGTCCATTGCTTCCATGGCGTTGATGAAGGCTTCGGCATATTTGTCCTGTAGTGAGGGAAGGTTGAAATCTCCAAGAATTAGTTGCTCTTTTGTGGAGATGGAACTCTGATATGTTTTAGTATGTCTGACAGATCGGTGCATGGTGTGGGTGTCCGATAGATTAGGCATATGGAGATGTGTTGGTGAGAGTGAGCATGTCCGCTTCCTTGGTTGTTTCTGACGCATGAATCCTGAGGTGCAGGTTAGATCTTGCAATGATGGCTACCCCTCCTCCTCTGACACTTGTTCAATATGCAATTCCATTTCCCTAAAAAACTGGGATCTGAAGCAAACAAGCGTGGTTCTTTGTATACCCGAAGCCCCCGAGGGATCTGCTGCTGTCAAACATATTCTGTCAATGAAAGTCTGTGTAGTTCAGACTGCATAATGCACTTCTGTAGTGCCAACACTTTGTCCCAAGTGACAACACCCACTGCTTCTCCTAGCTCATCCAAACGGTGTTTTCTCAATACAGAGTTCGGAGATGTGGTCACTGGAAAAACTAAAAATCTCCTTCCAGGATAATTGACCTTACATTATTGGTATAATCCAAAAAATATATGGTCATTTTTTAGAGTGTGAAAGTCCAAAATACTCAGATCACTCTCTATGAAAACAATAAACTGTTATGCTTCTCAAAGAACTTCAATGTCTGTCATACAATATTCTTGAACAGAATAACACAAAATACTACAGGGAAGGTCATTGATGTTATGGGGCCTGTATATTATGATAGCGATCTTGTATCATGTCTGTCATAAGCCCGTGGTTACTGAGACCTTCCTCGTAGTATTTTGTGTTATTTTGTTCAAGAATATTGTATGACAGACATTGAAGTTCTTTGAGAAGCATAACAGTTTATTGTTTTCATAGAGTGAGTGATCTGAGTATTTTTGACTTACTGGAGATAGCATAAGGTTCGGTCCTTATTCCCATACTAGTCTTGGTGAGCAACTTATCCTGGTGCCAACTGTGCTGATGCTTGCCGTTGAAGGCTGTCAAATAGCGAGCATGACTACATGGCATCAGCCATCTTATAGTGGGTCTAACACTAGGGTGGCGCTTTTCCAGCCCTTCAAGAGCCAATGCCTATTTGTGCTGCTTTAGGCACTAGTGGGAAGCATGCTATTATATTTGGGCATTCTCAAGAGCAAGCTTTTAAAGAAGGGGCAAGACCAGGGAAGGTCACCAGGGATTGATTGTTTCAGGATATTGTTGGTTCCTAGAGTAGCAGCATGCATAGACCTTCAGCAAGGCATCCTGACCTGAATGTTGTTTAACTTCTCATTGTGTGTGCTGGTTGTATAAGGTGTGAGGGTGGCATGCAGCAGTGTGATACATGAAGACTACCTCACGTTTGTGTACATATGAGTGCTGGGATGTGGGGTAAGTGGTGATGGAAGGAAGCAGCCTGATTGTGTGGATGTGAAGAAATGTCTGCTTTTTACACACGAGTTGTCCAAGCCTGCCAATAATTCCTGCCACTCTGCAGCTTGTTTCATTTCCACCTTCTTTTCCTTGGAGAGAATATGTAAAAATGAGGTGTATTTGACTTCTTGCCCTGAGATTGTAGAGACATGTCCCATGCATGCTCTAATTTTCCTGCCTTTTTCTGTAGTTGGAGCAAATTTCCATGCTGATAAATGACAATATGAGTAAAGTTCTCAGTTTACTAACTTTGAGCATATACAGCTTCCTTTATTAAATGGTCATTTGTATGCAGTTCATCTTCAGGGGTAAGAACAAGCTTCGTTCTGGGAATGAATTCTAAAAATGTGCTGGTTGGTTTATAACAATTGGCTTACAGACAGGTCTCAGTTAAAATGACGGTTCCAAAGTTTGTTGCAGGTTTTGTCTAATAAGCTGCTTTTCTTTTTTACAGCCCCAGTTATCAAAACAATCTCCTATTGCAGTTGGACGGCCTGTGGTTAGTATTCTTTATATATGTGGATGTATATATAGCAAATAAGTCATTAGAAAATACCATAGTAAGTTAAGGGTGTGTTTTAGATGTGCTATATACATATTTTAGTTTTAAGAAAGCATTTTATGTCCTAAATGTGATAAGATTTTTTTTTATCTCCAGGAACAAGCAGGAATGTAGTCATCACATATGGGTATCGTCGGTACCGACGGAGCCTGCGCGGGAACGCTCCCCACCGTCCAATTAGAAAGCTTTTGGGAGCATCCCACAGCGCCTGCGTACTGCCTTTCCCAACTGCCTTTCTCCAGTTCTTTTTCCGCGGAGCCAGCAGGTCGTTGTTCCTGTCACCGCAGAAGAATTCTTCTTTATTTCTTTCTTTTTTGTGGTCGCGTCTGCCTTCCTCGACGCTTTACCGGTACTGCCGTTTTTTTCTTCTTATTTTCTGTTCTAAAAAAAATATATATATACTACGTTTTTTCCTATTTTTCTTCAGGTGCACGTGCCTTTTTGGGCCTTAGGCCCAAAAACCTTTTCTTATAATGGAGAAACCTGCCTCAGGTTTCAAAAAGTGCACCAAGTGTGACGGTACCATTTCCGTCACCGACACTCATGAATGGGTGTCTAAAATGTTTAGGTCCTGACCACTCCATCACGGATTGTATATCCTGCTCCATGATGTCTAAAAGAGGTCGGCAGAACTGAGTTGCTAAGCTCAGTACCCTGTTTCCCTCTGATGCAGCTTTGGTGGCATCCACGTCTTACAGGGCTTCCTCTTCCTCCCGTGGATCTCAGGTAACTAAACATAAGTCTAGCCGGTCCTCAAAGGGTAGATCTCCTTCTAAGCATCGAGATGCCTCTGGCGTTGCCCTTGAGGATTCTGCACCGGCGAAATTGCCCCGGCGGGAGGCTTCGGCTTCCAAAGCATTATCGGGGCTCCAGGATGTTCTCGAGGCCTCTACCTCGGCAGAACTACTTGTGCCATGCTCTGGGGTACTGGCGGTCTTCCCCGGTACCGACATCCAGGCATCGGCAGCATCGATAGACCAGAGATTCCTGGCTATTGAGCGCAGTCTGGCGGCTCTCCTTGCGGCATCGACGCCCTCGGAACCACGACAGACAATTCAGCCGGCCCCGGCATCGGTACCGGTAGCATTGACATCAGCATCGGTGTCTGCTTTGCGAGTACCCAGTCATCCGATGCCCTCCGGTCCCGTTAGGGGTATCGGGCTCTTCAAGAGCATCCGGACAGACGGTACTTCGAGTCCTCAGAAGAATCTGAGGATTCTGATAGTTCTGTCGATGCAGAAATGCTTCTCCCAGAGGAGCCCTCCTCCCCTAAGCGCAGGATGTCTCCTCCGGAGGATATTTCCTTCCAGGATTTTATCAGGGAGGTGGCTCAGGGTCTGTCCATTACTGTGGCCCCTGAAACAGAGCCAAGAACCAAGGAGTTGGAAATTCTACAATATCCCAAAACTCCTAAGGAGGCAGTTACCTTGCCCATTCATGAGATTTTATATGATCTCATGTTAAGGATGTGGGAGACACCTCTTACCACCTCTCCTCATTCTCGCAGACTGGATACTATGTATCAAGTCCCTCCTTGTCCTGGTTTCCAAAAGACTCAGCTTCCTCACCACTCTATTGTAGTGGAATCAGCTATGAGAAGGATCAAGAGTGCAAAGAGGCATGCCTCTAATCCTCCAGGACGTGAGTGCAGAACCCTGGATGCTTTTGGACTTCGTGTCTTCCAAGCTTCCATGCTTTCTGCCAGGATCACTTCCTATAGTCTCTACATGGGAATGTTCCTGAAGGAGGTCACAGATGATTTAGAAGCTTTAAGTCCTATTCTTCCTGAAGATAGAAGACAGGATTTTCTCACTTTGGTCAAACATGCCCAAGATGTTTCTAGATTTACCAACCGTGCAGCCTTTGACTGCTTTGAGTGCATAAGCAGGACCTCTGCTATTGCCATAGGTGCATGTAGAATTGCTTGGCTCCAGGCATCTGATCTAGAGCTCTGGGTACAAGACAAATTGGGAAACATCCCTTGTACTGGTGAGAACCTGTTTGGTAGAGATTGGCAGGAAAAAGCCAATGAGGTGGATGCTGAAAATTCCAACTTGGATAGATTATCCAAGTCCACAACTGATCCTGCTAGAAAGAAATCTTTCAAGAAACCATTCTTTTCTAAGAAGAAAAGATATTATCCTGCCTATGCTCAGCAGGCACGTTCGGTAGGTCAGTTTGTCAAGAAGGGTCAGCAACCACCCAAACAGAAGAAAGCAAAGACTGCTAAGCCTCAACCGTCACAGCAGTCTCAGCCTCCACAAGGCCTTTGACTTTCAGCTAGAGAACTTAGCTTTCCTGGCTCTCGGGGGACCAGAGCCTTCCACCATTCCAGGAAGGTTATGTCACTTTGCCCCCAGATGGGAGCAGATAACAGCAGAGCATTGGACACACTCCATCATAAAGGAGGGGTACAAGCTTCATTTTTCAAGCATGCCCCCTCACACAATAGTAAGGCAGTTCAATTCTCCGACCTCTCTCATCAACCTGTTAGGGCAGGAGGTCGCTATTCTTCTTGCCCAAGGGGCAATAGAAGAAGTACCCATTCATTAGCAGGGTACAGGGTTCTACTCCCCTTATTTCCTTATTCCAAAGAAAACAGGGGGATACAAACCTATCTTAGACCTCAGAGAATTGAACAAATTCCTTGTCAAAGAGAAATTCAAAATGATTTCTCTCGGGTCTCTGCTGCCATACCTTCAGAGTCAGGATTGGCTTTGTTCTCTAGATCTCAAGGATGCGTACACCCATGTCCTCATCCATCCAACCCACAGAAGGTTCCTTCGGTTCCTTTTTCAAGGAAAGCACTACCAATACAGGGTGCTTCCTTTTGGCCTGGCCTCGGCACCAAGGGTGTTCACGAAATGCATGGTTGTCGTAGCAGCATTTCTCCGCACTCTAGGGATATTCGTCTTCCCCTACTTAGACGACTGGCTCATTCGAGCCCTACAGAGTCAGAGGCCAGGACTTCTCTATCCTGCACAATGTGTATCCTTCAGTATTTGGGTCTTGTAATAAACATCCCAAAATCCAGTCTAACTCCCACTCAGTCTTTAGAGTTCATAGGAGCTTTGCTGGACACCAGAAAGGCAAGGGCCTATCTCCCTCAGGCTCGCTGCCTTCGCATGGTGCAGTTAGCTTCTCAAGCAGTCCTAAAGCCTCATCTCACTGCTCGAGAAATGCTACAACTACTAGGCCACATGGCATCTACTGTACATGTGGTTCCCTATGCTCGCCTCCATATGAGGGCAGCCCAGTGGACTTTATCCACTCAATGGACCCAGGCATCAGGATGTCTGTCAGACAAAATAGCGCAAACAAGTCGCCTTATTTTGTCCCTCCAGTGGTGGAAGTCCACTCAAAACCTGTTGCTGGGGTCCCCTTTTCAACAACCCTTACCCCAAGCAACTCTCACAACAGATGCTTCTCCAATGGGTTGGGGAGCTCATCTGCAAGACCTCTCCACCCAGGGCACCTGGTCTCCACAGGAGAGTCATCTACATATCAATCTCTTGGAGCTCAGAGCAATCTTCCTTGCTCTTCGAGTGTTCCACACCCTGCTCAGCTACAAAACAGTCCTCATTCATACAGACAATCAAGTAGCCATGTTCTGTGTGAACAAGCAGGAGGGGAACAGGCTCTCTGTCGCTTTGCAACGGAGCTTTGCGACTATGGGACCTCGCCAGAGAGCATCAGATTCATCTCCTGGCAGTGTATCTTCCAGGCATACAAACCTATTGGGCAGACAGATTCAGTCGAGTAATGCTTCCACACGAGTGGTCTCTGCATGCAGACCTGGTGACCAAGATTTTTCAAATTTGGGGAACCCCGGACATAGACCTTTTTGCAAGTCCGTGGAATGCCAAATTTCCCCGGTTCTGTTCCAGAATTCCGGCTCAGGCCAGGGATGCTTTCCTCCTTTATTGGGGTCAAGACTTCCTGTATGCCTTTCCACCCATTCCCCTAATTCCCAAAACCCTGTTCAAGCTTCAGAGAGACAGAGGCCATATGATTCTCATAGCTCCATATTGGCCACGGCAAGTGTGGTACCCTCTGCTTCTACATCTCTCTCAAGCTCCCTCCCTGGAGTTAGGGTCTGCTCCAGCTCTCCTATCTCAGGAGGACTGAATGTTATGGCATCCCAATCCCCAGTCTCTGCATCTCAGGGCTTGGTTGCTGAAGGCCTAGATCTCCATGATCTTAATCTCCCTCAGCAAGTAAAAGATATTCTTTTTGCTTACAGGAAACCTTCCACAAGACGCTCTTATGCTTTCAAGTGGAAAAGGTTTACCATATGGTGTTCGCAAAAGGGTCTTCACCCCCTTGCGATACCTCTGGAATCATTGCTGGAGTATCTCCTTCATTTATCCAATGCAGGTTTTAAGACTAATTCAGTAAGAGTCCATTTGAGTGCTATTGCAGCTTCCTTTAAGCCTCTAAATGGACAGCCTATTTCCTCTCATCCTCTTATAGCAAGATTTATGAGAGGCCTTCTTCTAACTAAGCCTCCCATTAGGCCACCACTGGTGGCATGGGACTTAAACCTGGTTCTTGGGCAGCTCATGAAGCCACCTTTTGAACCTTTAGCTACTACCTCCTTGAAATTCCTTTCTTGGAAGGTTATCTTTCTCATTGCAATCACATCAGCACGCCGCATTAGTGAGTTGCAAGCGCTAGTAGCTGATCCACCTTATACAAGGTTCCATCATGACAAGGTAGTCCTTAGGACTCATCCACACTTTATGCCAAAGGTGGTCTCGCCTTTCCATCTGAACCAAACGGTCTACCTACCTGTGTTTTTTCCAAGGCCTCATGCATCAAATGCAGAGAGGAATCTTCATATCTTGGACTGTAAAAGAGCTTTAGCCTTTTACTTACAAAGAACAAAGCAACTTAGAAAGTCCTCTCAACTCTTTGTTGCTTTTGATCCTTCTCATTTGGGACTTCCAGTCTCCAAGAGAACACTGTCTTACTGGATTGCTCAGTGTATTTCCTTCGCCTATCAGAGTAAGAACCTTTCTCTGGAGGGCCATGTCACAGCTCACAATGTGAGAGCCATGGCAGCCTCAATGGCTCATCTGCACTCTGTGTCTATCGACGACATCTGTCGAGCAGCCACTTGGGCCTCGGTTCATACCTTCACAGCCTATTCCTGCTTGGACAAGGACTCCCGCCGGGATGCCTTGTTTGGTCAGGCTGTTCTCCAACACCTGTTCCATACCTAATCAACTCCTACCCGCCATCCCTGGTAGGATGCCAGAGATCCATGGGGGGAAGTGGAGCCCTGTTCAGGGACACACAACTTCTGGGGTCTCTCCCTGGCACCTAAAGCTAGGGAGTCCCCATATGTGAAGACTACATTCCTGCTTGTTCCTGGAGATAGCATAGTTACTCACCTGTAACAGGCGATCTCCAGGAACAGCAGGAATTTAGTCCTCACAACCCACCCACCTCCCCTAGGAGTTGTATCTCGCTATCTCTTTCCTTTCCCTCTCTCTCTCTCTCTTTGTCTCAGCTTTAAAACTCAGCTGGAGAGAGGCAGTTGGGAAAGGCGGGAAGGCAGCACGCAGGTGCTGTGGGATGCTCCCAAAAGCTTTCTAATTGGACGCTGGGGAGCGTTCCCGCGCAGGCTCCGTCGGTACTGACGATACCCATATGTGAGGACTAAATTCCTGCTGTTCCCGGAGATCACCTGTTACAGGTGAGTAACTATGCTTTATCTGCATAATATAGCTAATTAATGTCTGTAACATTAAGTTGGTATTGTTAAGCCATTAAAAGACAATTATTCATCTGGCACACTCATTCACTTTATTATTCATCCTTTTAAGTAGGCAGCCAGAGGAACAAACTAGGTGGGTCTCAATCCCTTGCTGATAGGGAAAATAATTTACTTGTAAACAGACATGAAAATGCAAACTTCTAAACTTTTCAGTCTTGAACAGAGTACAAGAGAGAATGCCGTCAACTGGGAGACTTGGTGCTAACCCTGTATGTTAGTGATAGTGGTGAAAAGAAGATCATGCTTTTGAGTGTTTTGGGTGCCAAAGCATGAGACTTCATCCACTTTACACTCCAGCAGGATAAAATGACAGCTGACACTTCAGAAATGACTCAAGCTAGTACCTGAATAGAGCTGCAGGCTGGTCAACAAAATTCAGAGGAAAATCCCTCCAGTTTTAACATGAGGAAACCAGTTCATAAACTCAAAACCTTTTGTGTGTTTGTACTGGGTGCCATGTGTGGCATCTTTGTTTTATTGTTGCTGAATTGACTTTTAGCTTTATCTAGGTATAAAAAAAATGCTGTATTTCCATATAGGATTCCACTCCAAGGATTCCCGGAGGATCCCCCAGGACACCAAGCAGATCAGGGACTTCAAATGTTAATGCTACACCTGTATCGTCTGGATCCAAAAAAATTGACCCCAATATGAAAGGTATGCTTTTATGAAAAAGGTTTTTTATTACAAGTTTTGTTTTCTGTCTCTGAATAATTGTGCATTTCTAAGCAATAAACAGATTGCAACATGGGCCCTTGTAAATGAGGTAAAGACTTTATATTTATTTTTGAAATAGGCATCAGAGGCCAGGTTCTTAGTTGGCTCTCTTCATGCTTAGATGACCAGCTTCTTTGTGCTTATTATGGCGCTCATTATTTTCCCTCAAATACTGTTATGTGGGATCCTTCAGTGATCACTTCACCCCAGTTCTTTTTAATCTTATATGGATCCCCCTTCCCTCACTTTGCAACTTTGCAACTTGTCATGCTGTGAGGCTTGTGTGCATCAGTGATGCTGAGGGCTAAACTATCGGTAGTTTAACTACTGGCAGGGTCTCCCAAGTTGGAGAGGTCTCAGCTGAGGTGCCAGACAAAGACAAACCACCCGTCTGGGCAGCAGCAGAATGGAACAACGTTGGCGGCAGAGGATCACATTTCTGTGACAACAACAATAACACTAAACTTAAACTGCACGGAAGAAAGGCCCAGCAATCTACTTCCATTTCTTGCCATGAAAACCCAATGGCTAGTAGCAACAAAACAAATTGCACTATAGTGCTGGAAGATGAGACCCCCAGATTGGAAGGCTCTCAACTGGCTACTGGGGAGGAGCTGAAGACTTTACAGAGTAAAGCCAGCATTTATGATGTGATTGAATCAAAGCCCTTGGGACATCTGACTGCTGATGTAGCTGCACATGAAATGAGTCAGAATCTGCAAAGATGTCTTACATATTGGGACATGGAATGTACGAAGCATGAACCAAGGGAAGTTAGAGGCGGTCAAGAATGAAATGGAACGTGTACAACTTGATCTGTTGAGTGTCAGTGAACTGAAATGGACTGGCATTGGGACTTTGCATCAGATGATCACATTGTCTACTATGCTGGAAATGAAAGAAAAAGAAGAAATGGTGTTGCATTCATAATTAAGAAACTTGCAAGAACTGTAATGAAATACAATGCAGTCGGTGAACGCTTGATGTCTATTTGTCTACAAAGAATGCCTATCAACGCAACTATAATTCAAGTATATGTGCCAACAACAGCTGCAGAAGAGAATGAAATTGAAGAGTTCTATGAACAAGTACAAGCTGAAATTGACAGAACATGCAAACAGGATATCCTGATAGTCATGGGTGACTGGAACGCAAAAGTTGGCAACAAAGAAGGCAAAGTAGTTGGAAAATATGGACTTGGCAACAGAAATAAAACTGGAGAAAGACTGATAGAATTCTGTAAGACCAACGATGTATTCATCTCAAACATCTTCTTCCAGCAACACAAGCAATGACTATACACATGGACTTCACCTAATGGATTGTGCAAAAATCAAATTGATTACATCTGTGGAAACCAACGATGGAAAAGCTCTATAATAGCAGCAAAGACAAAACCTGGAGCTGACTGTGGTACAGATCACCAACTACTAGTATGTAAACTCAAGCCAAAGTTGAAAAGAGCAAGCCACCCTTGAATGTAGCAAAATATGACCGTGAGAATATATCATTGGAATTTAAAGATTGCCTGCAAAATAGATTCGCTGCTTTAGGTACGAATGACAGAGCTCCAGAAGCATTATGGGATGACATAAAAAAAGGTTGTGTTGAAAGAAAGTGAGAAGTCTCTACAAAAGGTGAAAAAGCAAAAACGGACAAAATGGATGACTGAGGAAACTCTGAAAATTGCCCAGAAACGCAGAGAAGCTAAAGCCAGAGGAAAAAGAGGCAATCGCAGAACTTAAGAGATTTCCAAGGTGCAGCAAGACAAGACAAGGAGAAGTACTACAATGATACATGCAAGGAAATAGAAGCAGAAACTATTAGAGGAAGAACAAGATCAGCTTTTCTAAAGCTACAAGAGTTAACAAAAAAAAATTCCAGCCTCGAATTGGAATATTACAAGAGGCTGAAGGATCTATGTTGAATGATGCTGAGAAGATCAAGAAAAGGTGGAAAGAATATACATTGTTTTTATATGATAAAGATCAAGTGGACCAACAGCTGTTTCAATCTGTACCTTATGATCCAGAACCATTGGTGATGAAAGAAGTCAAAGCAGCATTGAAAACCTTATCCAAGAACAAAGCACCAGGCTTTGATGGCATTTCCATAGAAGTATTACAGCAATCTGATGCAGTTGTTACCGTACTTAACAAGGCTTTGCCAGGAAATTTGGAAGATAACATCATGGTCAACTGACTGGAAAAGATCTGTGTTTATACCAGTACTAAAGAAAGGTGATCCAACTGACTGTGGAAATTATTGCACAATCGCTCTGATCCCACATGCCAGCAAGATTCTACTGAGGATTATTAAATAGAGACTACAACCATACCTGGAACGAGAACTACCTGAAGTGCAAGCAAGGTTCAGAAAAGGGTGAGGAACGAGAGACATCATCGCGGATGTGAGATGGATCCTTGAAAAGACTAAAGAATACCAAAAGGATATCTTTGTGCTTTGACTACAGCAAGGCTTTTGACTGTGTAAACCATGAGAAACTCTGGGTCACATTGAGAAGCATGGGTATGCCAGAACACCTGCTTGTTCTCTTGCACAACCTTTACATTAATCAAGAAGCAACAGTTCGAACAGAACAAGGAGAAACAGAATGATTTAAAATCAGCAAAGGTGTATGACAAGGCTGCATATTTCCCCCTACCTGTTTAATTTATATGCAGAACAAATCATCAGAGAAGCAGGCTTGTATGAAGATAAGAGGTGTGAGGATTGGTGGAAGACTCATCAATAACCTTCGCTATGCTGACACCACCACATTACTGGCTGAAAGTGAAGATTATCTGAAACATTTGCTTCTTAAGATCAAGGAACATAGTCTTACAATGGACTTGTACCTTAATATAAAGAAGACAAGATCATGACAACTGACAAAATCAATAAGTTCATCATTGATGGAGAAGAAATTGAAATAATGCAACTTTAACCTACTTGGATCAACATTAATAAAGAAACAACAAACGGTCAAATCAGACGATGCATTGCTCTTGGCAGAATGGCTATGAAGGACCTAGACAAGATTCTCAAGAGCAGAGATGTCTCTCCCCATACAAAGGTTCGACTTGTTCAAGCCATGGCTTTTTCAATAACGTCATATGGATGCGAAAGTTGGACAATGAAAAAGATACAGAAAGAAAATTGATGCCTTTGAATTATGGTGCTGTCGATGAATACAGTGTATACCATGGACTGCCCGAAGAACAAACCAGTCAGTATTAGAGGAGATCAAACCTAAGCTTTCTTTAGACGTTCAGATGACAAGACTTTGACTTTCATAATTTGGACACATCATGTGAAGAGAGATCATTAGAGAAAAACATCAAAGCAACCAAGCAAGACTTCCTCAGTTATTTACACCACCTCGTAAACAACTCCCTAACTCAAGGAATCATGCCAAAACAGCTAAAACTAGCCACAATAAGGCCTATCCCCAAGAAGACCAACCTAGAAAAGAGCAATCCAGCAGCATATAGGCCAATCTCCAGCATACCATTCCTAGCCAAAATTATAGAAAAGACAGTACAACTACAACTCCAGGACCACATTGATGAGCATGCTCCACTTGATTTACATCAACATGGCTTCCGCCCCAACCATGGAGTTGAAACGCTGCTGCTATATCTATTCAATGACATCATCCAGACAATAGACAATTACAATCGAGGAACCCTAATGATATTTATAGATATTTCAGCGGCCTTCGATACAGTGGACCACAAAATCCTCCTAGCCAGACTACAGAGCATTGGATTAACTGGCACCGTCCTAAGCTGGTTCAAATCATACCTGACAGACAGGCAGTTCCAGGTTAAAATAGGAACTAACACATCACAGCCCACAATGATCAAACAAGGTGTACCACAAGGATCTGCACTCTCCTCACTGCTATTTAACTTATTTATCCAACCGATCTGTCACATAATGGCAGCCCATCAAATAAATTACACTATTTATGCAGACGACATTATGATTTACACTCCAATCGACATTAACAGCCCTGACTACAACAGAATTACGAACTGCCTTGCCAACATGTCCACGTGGCTAACGAACAACAACCTTGCTATAAACCTTAACAAGACAGAGGCACTTATTATCACCAGAAACACCAACTTTAGCCCCCCACCATACATCACATGTAACACAACGATACCAATTAAGGACGAAGTTAGATACCTCGGAGTAACCCTTGACAAAGGACTCAACCTACGGTCCCACATAAGAAAAACGGTTAAAAGTGCATATTGCAGAATGAAAATAATCAGACGCCTCAAGCCTCTTCTCTCATATGAACACTTCCGTACAGTCTGTCAAGCGCTTATAACTCCCATACTAGATTTTTGTAACCCAATCTACAACGGTCTTTCAAAACATGCTCTCAAACCCCTACAAATGGCTCAGAACACAGCAGCCAGAATAATCAACGGCTCCGCAAATTATGACCACATTACCCCTATCCTCAAAGAACTCCATTGGCTCCCAATAAGTCACCGTATCAAATATAAGATCATCATAAATATTTTCAAAATTAGACATAAGAGCTCTGCATTCAGCCTCCATGCTCTCTTACTCCCTAATTCCAGCAACAGACCAAGGAGGCAAACCACTTCAAACACCCTCAGCACCCCAAGAAACTACGCAAAATCATGCAATTTCTCTACACAAAGAGCAATTTCGTTGGCTGCCCCATTGATATGGAACTCTCTCCCTCCTGACTTACGATCAATTGACGACTTAAAGGACTTTCGTAAACAATTAAAGACGATACTCTTCATTGAACACTACAGATCAAACAATTAACTATATTCTGTCTATTGTAGCTGTTTTATAAAATGATTTGCTGTAGTGGTTGACCTATATTGTTTATCCTTCCTTACCCCTCTCATGTTTTGTTTATACAGTGTATATTTCCCTTACTTTATAACCTTTGTATGTCTTGTAACCGCTTTGATTTAAGGAAAAGGCGGTATAAAAAACTTGTTAAATAAATAAATAAGGTAGAAGGTCAACGCAAAAGAGGAAGACCAGCAATGAGATGGATCGATAAAATAACAGCAGCTATGGGTGCCAGTCTGTCAACAATAAGCTGCCTGACTGAAGACCAAACACAATTTAGGACAACTATCCAGAGGGTCACCATGAGTCGACACAGACTCGACGGCACTTAACAACAACAACAACAACATGGATCCCATAGTCACACTGATGCAAACCTTTGGCATAAACAACTGTTACTATGCCAGTGATGTGCATTTGGTCCACTACTTTAACTTTAGGACTCCTGACTCTACACCCTTTAACTCTCGCTTAGATGACATTTCATGTTGGCTTCTGGATCACTGACTCAAACCCAGAAAAATGTAGAGCAATGTGAATTACTGATTCACAAGAATCCTTTACTGTATCATCATCACTATTGGGCAACCTAATTTCTCTCTAAGTCAATTAAAATTCTGGGCTACCTTTTAATTCATCTTTTTTTGAAAACCAAGTCTCCAATTGTTCAAACTGGTTTTCTGCCCTTAAGCAAACTGTGGGTAATCCGCGTTTTCTCAGATAATAGTGCTTTTAGGATTGTGGTGCATTCTTTGGTTCTGTTACATTTAGTTTATAGTAGGGGTTCTCAACCCAGTCCTGTGGATAATACCATGAATATGCATATGAGACTTGTATACAGTGGCGGCAGGGCATGCAAATCACACTCATGCATATTCATTGTGGTTATCCTGAAAACCTGTTACTGAACTTTAGACCTGGATATTCAATGCTGGAGCCATATTCAGGCCCTGGTATTGAATATCAGGATTGCCCGGTTAGCTTCAGCAGAAAAAGTTAGGCTTGCCTTACTTCACCTGGCTTTTGCCACATTGTGATAACCAGGCAGCAGCTCAATATCGCTGCTACCCTAGTTATCAGAGTGTCATTCCTGAAACGCCCCAGTGCTAATCGGTTGGCATCAGGGCATGCAGCAGCAGCACCACTTAGTGCCAGTGAATACCTCGGCCAAGAGGATTAACATGGTAAGTATGTTAATCCCTTTAAATATCGGGCCCAAGGTTTTTTACATAAGCCAGCCACTATGTAGTCAGTCATCTCCTTCCTGTTTGCTCCTCTAGGCCACTTAGATCACAGAGAGAACTAGTCATCTACCCTCCCATGACTCACACTTGTCATGAGGTTACTTGTAAGACTGCTTTCTTCCACCCTGAAGCTTCCTTATGGAACACACCCTGCTTATCCGAACATAGAAACCTCCTACCCTAAGTTTAAAAAGGGCTTAAAACCCTTTTTTAAGGTTTATGGTAATTGGCTAGACTGATGCAATGACATGTGCCTCTTCTTTCTCCTACCCTTTTGATTTTCCCCAGCCTCCCTTTTTACTTTGTAACAGCTGATGTTATCTGTATGAGTAATATCTTTATATCTGACCCACTATTTTAAGCAGTAATACAAATGGCAATATAACCAGACATGGAATACAAAAAAAGAGGTGGTCATATATTGTGAATACTTAGAAAAAGCAAATCTTTTGTAATTTCTTTTTGTGTAGCTGGAACCACAAGTGAAGGTGTGTTAGCTAATTTCTTCAACAGTTTGCTGAGTAAAAAAACTGGCTCACCAGGAGGTGGTGGAAGTGCTGCTGTCAGTGTCACTAACAGCACTCTCATTGGCAGTGGTTTACCAGTCTCTGCAAAAAAGTCAGGTGAGTGCTGTCTTAATGTGTTTTTTCTGAACTGGAAACTATCACATATTGAAGTCCCCTTAGGTGGTTGTGCAGTTTACTGGGAAATGTGATCCTGCCTTTCACGTGGCTGTTGTAGTAAGGTACTCTAACTCAAATATGCAATAAGATTAGACATTACTCATGATTTAATAAGGTTTTAACTTGCAAAAATGGCATTAAAACATGAGCAAACATGTGCCATTTAAAGGACAGAGAAGGGAGGTGTGCTGGAACATTATTTAATCTTTCAAGGCCCGTTTAACTCCTGGATTAGAGTTGGAGGAAAGTTAACTTACATTTCTGGGAATAATTTTAGTCTGGTGCTGTATCGGCACGATCTTGGACCTGGAGTTACAGGGTGAAGGGAGCCTGGACTCAAGTCTTTCTAGGTCTAGGGTGGACTAATGCACCCAGGAACTAAAGACTTGGGGGCCATGTTTGCACAGCATCATGGACTAACACTAGCCCCATAAATATGAGTTAGATTTCCTCCACTTCTCATTCAAGAGTTAAATTTCCAAGCTTAATAAGAAAGGGCTATGTACTGGCATCCTGACTCTGAGGAGTTCTGCCCCAGAAATCTACGCCACATCTAACCCAGTCACTAAATGTATTAGTGAATAGATAGGGGGTGGATTAAGAATTTGAATGGGTAGGTAGGTGGGCAAAGAAGTAGAATAGTGGATGGTTGGGGGGGAGTAAGGTGGGTAACTGGGTTAGATGAGTGGGAGGTAATAGTGGGTATACGAGTTGAAAGGTTCTTGGAGGAGACTTCCTTTGACTTGGGGATCCCAGGTTAGAACATAAGAACATAAGATATGCCATACTGGGTCAGACCAAGGTCCATCAAGCCCAGTATCCTGTTTCCAACGGTGGCCAATGTAGGTCATACGTACCTAGCAGTTTCCCCAAAAGACACAGGTTCCACAATGCTTGTATTGGGTCAAGCATTGATATCCTGTGTCCCTTCTTAATAATGGTTTATGGACCTTTCCTCCAGGAACTTGTCCAAACCTTTTTTAAACCCAGCTACACTAAGCCTTTACTACATCCTCCGGTAACAAATTCCAGAGTTTGATTACACGTTGAATGAAACATGCTAAAACCCTCAGCCCAGTGTGCAGCGGCGGCCAAGAGAGCAAACGGAATGCTAGGTATCATAAGGAAAGGAATGGAAAATAAAACAAAGGATATTATAATGCCTCTGTATCGTTCCATGGTGAGACCGCACCTTGAATATTGTGTGCAATTCTGGTCGCCGTATCTTAAAAAGGATATAGCGTTATTAGAAAAGGTTTAGAGAAGAGCCACCAAAATGGTAAAGGGGATGGAAGGATACCCCTATGAAGAAAGGCTAAAAACGTTAGGGCTCTTTAACCTGGAAAAGAGACGGCTGAGGGGGAGATAAGATAGAAGTCTATAAATTAATCAATGGAGTGGAACAGGTAAACGTAGATCGATTGTTTGCTATCAGAATATAGAAAGACTAGGGGACATGCAATGAAGCTACAAGGTAAACTAAAACTAATAAAAGAAAATATTAATCTCCAGGAACAAGCAGGAATGTAGTCATCACATATGGGTATCGTCGGTACCGACGGAGCCTGCGCGGGAACGCTCCCCAGCGTCCAATTAGAAAGCTTTTGGGAGCATCCCACAGCGCCTGCGTGCTGCCTTCCTGCCTTTCCCAACTGCCTCTCTCCAGTTCTTCTTTTTCCACGGAGCCAGCAGGTCATTGTTCCTGTCACCGCAGAAGAATTCTTCATTTCTTTCTTTTTTGTGGTCGCGTCTGCCTTCCTCGACGCTTTACCGGTACCGCTGGTTTTTCTTATTTTGTGTTTTTAAAAAAAAAAAATTATACTAGGACTTTTTCCTATTTTGCCCAGGTGCACGCGCCTTTTTGGGCCTTAGGCCCAAAAATCTTTCCTACAATGGAGAAACCTGCCTCAGGTTTCAAAAAGTGCACCAAGTGTGGTGGTACCATTTCCGTCACCGACACCCATGAATGGTGTCTAAAATGTTTAGGTCCTGACCACTCCATCACGGCTTGTATGTCCTGCGCCATGATGTCTAAAAGAGGTCGGCAGAACCGAGCTGCTAAGCTCCGTACCCTGTTTCCCTCTGATGCAGCTTCGGTGGCATCGACGTCTTCCAGGTCTTCCTCTTCCTCCCGTGGATCTCAGGTAACTAAACATAAGTCCAGCCGGTCCTCAAAGAGTAGATCTCCTTCTAAGCATCGAGATGCCTCTGGCGTTGCCCTTGAGGATTCTGCACCGGCAAAATTGCCCCGGCGGGAGGCTTCGGCTTCCAAAGTATTATCGGGGCTCCAGGATGTTCTCGAGGCCTCGACCTCGGCAGAACTACTGGTGCCATGCTCTGGGGTACCGGCGGTCTTCTCCGGTACCAACATCCAGGCATCGGCAGCGTCAATAGACCAGAGATTCCTGGCTATTGAGCGCAGTCTGGCGGCTCTCCTTGTGGCATCGATGCCCTCGGAACCGCGGCAGACAATCCGGCCAGTACCAGCCCGGTACCGATAGCATCGACATCGGCATCAGTGTCTGCTTTGCCGGTACCCAGTCATCCGATGCCCTCGGGTACTGATACCCCGGTACCGATTACTCCCGGTACCGACTTCGGTTAGTATGGGTATCGGGCTCTTCAAGAGCATCCGGACAGACGGTACTTCGAGTCCTCAGAAGAATCTGAGGATTCTGACAGTTCTGTCGATGCAGGAATGCTTCTCCCAGAGGAGCCCTCCTCCCCTAAGCGCAGGATGTCTCCTCCGGAGGATATTTCCTTCCAGGATTTTATCAGGGAGGTGGCTCGGGGTCTGTCCATTACTGTGGCCCCTAAAACAGAGCCAAGGCCTAAGGAGTTGGAAATGTTACAATATCCCAAAACTCCTAAGGAGGCAGCTACTTTGCCCATTCATGAGATTTTGCATGATCTCATGTTAAGGATATGGGAGACGCCTCTTACCACCTCTCCTCATTCTCGCAGACTGGATACTCTGTGTCGGGTCCCTCCTTGTCCTGGTTTCCAGAAAACTCAGCTTCCTCACCACTCTATTGTAGTGGAATCAGCTATGAGAAGGATTAAGAGTGCAAAGAGACATGCCTCTAATCCTCCAGGGCGTGAGTGCAGAACCCTTGATGCTTTTGGACGTCGTGTCTTCCAAGCTTCCATGCTTTCTGCCAGGTTCAGTTCCTATAGTCTTTACATGGCAATGTTCCTGAAGGAGGTCACAGATGATTTAGAGGCCTTGAGTCAAACATGCCCAAGATGTTTCTAAATTTGTCAACCGTGCAGCCTTTGACTGTTTCGAGTGCATAAGCAGAACTTCTGCCATTGCCATAGGCGCACGTAGAATTGCTTGGCTCCAGGCATCTGATCTGGAGCTCTGGGTACAAGACAAATTGGGAAATATCCCTTGTACTGGTGAGAACCTGTTTGGTAGAGATTGTCAGGAAAAGGACGAGTTGGATGCTGACAACTCTACCTTGGATAGATTATCCAAGTCCACAACTGATCCTGCTAGAAAGAAATTGTTCAAGAAACCATTCTTTTCTAAGAAGAAAATATATTATCCTGCTTATGCTCAGCAGGGACGTTCTGCAGGTCAGCTTGTCAGAAAAGGTCAGCAACCACCCAGGCAGAAGAAAGCAAAGACTGCTAAGCCTAAGCAGTCTCAGCCTCCACAAGGCCTTTGACGTTCAGCTAGAGAACTTAGCCTTCCTGGCTCTCGTGGGACCAGAGCCTTCCACCATTCCAGGAAGGTTATGTCACTTTGCCCCCAGATGGGGGCAGATAACAGCAGAGCGTTGGACACTTTCCATCATAAAGGAGGGGTACAGGCTTCATTTTTCAAGCATGCCCCCTCCCACAGTAATAAGGCAGTTCAATTCTCCGACACCTCTCATCAACCTGTTAGGTCAGGAGGCTACTATCCTTCTTGCCCAAGGGGTGATAGAAGAAGTACCCATTCCTCATCAGGGTACGGGGTTTTAATCCCCCTATTTCCTTATTCCAAAGAAAACAGGGGGATACAGACCTATTTTGGACCTCAGAGAATTGAAGAAATTCCTTGTCAAAAAGAAATTCAAGATGATTTCTTTCGGAACTCTGCTGCCATACCTTCAGAGTCAGGATTGGCTTTGTTCTCTAGATCTCAAGGATGCGTACACCCATGTTCTCATCCATCCAACTCACAGAAAGTTCCTTAGGTTCCTTTTTCAGGGAAAGCACTACCAATAAAGGGTGCTTCCTTTTGGCCTGGCCTTAGCACCAAGGGTGTTCACGAAATGCATGGCTGTTGTAGCAGCATTTCTCCACACTCTAGGGATATTCGTCTTCCCCTACTTAGACGACTGGCTTATTCGAGCCCCAACAGAGTCAGAGGCCAGGACTTCTCTATCCTGCACAATGCGTATCCTTCAGTATTTGGGTCTGGTAATAAACATCCCAAAATCCAGTCTAACTCCCACTCAGTCCTTGGAGTTCATAGGAGCTTTGCTGGATACCAGAAAGGCAAGGGCCTACCTCCCCCAGGCCCGTTGTCTTCGCATGGTGCAGTTAACTTCTCAAGCAGTGCTAAAGTCTCATCTCACTGCTCGAGAAATGTTGCAACTACTAGGCCACATGGCATCCACCGTGCATGTGGTGCCCTATGCTCACTTCCATATGAGGGCAGCCCAGTGGACTTTATCAACTCAATGGACCCAGACATCAGGATGCCTGTCAGACAAAATAGCAAACACAAGTCGCCTTATTTTGTCCCTCCAGTGGTGGAAGTCCACTCAAAACTTGTTGCTGGAGTCCCCTTTTCAACAACCTTTACCCCAAGCAACTCTCACAACAGATGCTTCTCCGATGGGTTGGGGAGCTCATCTGCAAGACCTCTCCACCCAAGGCACCTGGTATCCGCAGGACACTCATCTACATATCAGTCTCTTGGAGCTCAGAGCAATCTTCCTTGCTCTTCGAGTGTTCCACACCCTGCTCAGCTATAAGACAGTCCTCATTCATACAGACAATCAAGTAGCCATGTTCTGTGTGAACAAGCAGGGGGGGAACAGGCTCTCTGTCACTTTGCAACGGAGCTTTGCGACTATGGGACCTCGCCAGAGAGCATCAGATTCATTTCCTGGCAGTGTATCTTCCAGACATACAAAACTCTTGGGCAGACAGATTCAGTCGAGTAATGCTTCCACACGAGTGGTCTCTGCATGCAGACCAGGTGACCAAGATTTTTCAAATTTGGGGAACCCCGGACATAGACCTCTTTGCAAGTCCGTGGAATGCCAAATTTCCCCGGTTCTGTTCCAGAATTCCGACTCAGGCCAGGGATGCTTTCCTCCTTTATTGGGGTCAAGACTTCCTGTATGCCTTTCCACCCATTCCCCTAATTCCCAAAATCCTGTTCAAGCTTCAGAGAGACAGAGGCCTTATGATTCTCATAGCTCCACATTGGCCACGGCAAGTGTGGTACCCTCTGCTTCTACATCTCTCTCAAGCTCCCTCCCTGGAGTTAGGGTCTGCTCCAGATCTCCTATCTCAGGAGGACGGAATGTTATGGCATCCGAATCCCCAGTCTCTGCATCTCAGGGCTTTGTTGCTGAAGGCCTAGATCTCCATGATCTTAATCTCCCTCAGCAAGTAAAAGATATTCTTTTTGCTTCCAGGAAACCTTCCTCAAGACACTCTTATGCTTTCAAGTGGAAAAGGTTTACCATATGGTGTTCGCAAAAGGGTCTTAACCCCCTTGTGATACCTATGGAATCCTTGCTGGAATATCTCCTTCATTTATCCAATGCAGGACTTAAGACTAACTCAGTAAGGGTCCATTTGAGTGCTATTACAGCTTCCTTTAAGCCTCTAAATGGACAGCCTATTTCCTCTCATTCTCTTATAGCAAGATTTATGAGAGGCCTTCTTCTAACTAAGCCTCCCATTAGGCCACCACTGGTGGCATGGGACTTAAACCTGGTTCTTGGGCAGCTCGTGAAGCCACTCTTCGAACCTTTAGCTACTACCTCCTTAAAATTCCTTTCTTGGAAGGTTATCTTTCTTATTGAAATCACATCAGCACGTCGCATTAATGAGTTGCAAGTGCTAGTAGCTAATCCACCTTATACAAGGTTCCATCATGACAAGGTAGTCCTTAGGACTCATCCACACTTTATGCCAAAGGTGGTCTCGCCTTTTCATCTGAACCAAGCGGTCTACCTACCTATGTTTTTTCCAAGGCCTCATGCATCAAATGCAGAGAGGAATCTTCATAGCTTGGACTGTAAAAGAGCTTTATCTTTTTACTTACAAAGAACACAGCAACATAGAAAGTCCTCTCAACTCTTTGTTGCTTTTGATCCTTCTCATTTGGGACTTCCAGTCTCCAAGAGAACACTATCTAACTGGATTTCTCAGTGTATTTCCTTCGCCTATCAGAGTAAGAACCTTTCTCTGGATTGCCATGTCACAGCTCACAATGTGAGAGCCATGGCAGCCTCAATGGCTCATCTGCACTCTGTGTCTATCGACGACATCTGTCGAGCAGCCACCTGGGCCTCGGTTCATACCTTCACAGCCCATTACTGCTTGGACAAGGACTCCCGCCGGGATGCCCTGTTTAGTCAGGCTGTTCTCCAACACTTGTTCCATACCTAATCAACTCCTACCCACCATCCCTGGTAGGATGCCAGAGATCCATGGGGGGAAGTGGAGTCCTTCTCAGGGATACACAACTTCTGGGGTCTCTCCCTGGCATCTAAAGCTAGGGAGTCCCCATATGTGATGACTGCATTCCTGCTTGTTCCTGGAGATAGCATAGTTACTCACCTGTAACAGGTGATCTCCGGGAACAGCAGGAATTTAGTCCTCACAACCCACCCACCTCCCCTAGGAGTTGTATCTCTCTATCTATCTCTTTCTCTTCCCCTCTCTCTTTCTTTGTCTCATCTTTAAACTCAACTGGAGAGAGGTAGTTGGGAAAGGCGGGAAGGCAGCACGCAGGCACTGTGGGATGCTCCCAAAAGCTTTCTAATTGGACGCTGGGGAGCGTTCCCGTGCAGGCTCCGTCGGTACCGACGATACCCATTTGTGAGGACTAAATTCCTGCTGTTCCCAGAGATCACCTGTTACAGGTGAGTAACTATGCTTTATCTACAATGACGCCTAAATCTTTTTCCTGGGTGGTGGTTCCTAATGTGGAACCTTGCATCGTGTATCTATAGTTTGGGTTGTTCTTCCCTAGGTGCATAACTTTGCACTTGTCCACATTAAATGTCATCTGCGATTTTGATGCCCAGTCTTCCAATTTATCAAGATCCTCTCACAATTTTCCACAATCCTCTTGGGTTTTAACAACTTTAAATAGTTTTGTGTCATCTGCAAATTTGATAACCTCACTCGTTATTCCCTTTTCCAGGTCATTTATGAATGTCAAAAAGCAGCGGACCCAGCACAGATCCCTGGGGTACACCACTATTTACCTTTCTCCATTGGGAAAATTGGCCATTTAGTCCTACCCTCTGTTTTCTATCTTTTAACCAGTTCCTGATCCACAATAGTACACTTTTCTTTTTTTTTTTAATTTTTTAGTGTTACAACACAACAGTCTTATTAGACAATCCAAAAAGAATAAATAAACACAAAAACTCTAGTCCACATCAAGGAGGTGTTTACATATACAAATTAAGTAATAAATCTGGATGGTCGCTGTAAAAAATAAACTCCTTTTAACTTATCAATGAACCCAGAGAAAAAAAAAATTAAAAGAAATCAAAAATAAAATTAAGTCCTGCTATCCAAAAAGGCAGTTAACTCATCAACTACAGAAAATATATATCTCTTCCCCTGGTATACAATATGGCATTTACAAGGAAATTTTAAATAAAATAACATACCCAAAGTCAAAGCCCGTGGTCGAAGCTGTAAAAAAGATTTACGTCGTTTTTGAGTCTCCCTAGAAACATCCAGAAACAATTGAACAGTTTGACCACAAAATTTTTCATTCTTTTTTTGAAAATAAGCTCTAAAAACCCTATCCTTATCCATCTCTAATACAAAACTAACCAAAAGAGTAGCTCTAGAGGGGATAACATCATTGTCTGATTCAATAAATTCTGAAATGTTAAGGGGAGATGGAACTAACCGCTCTGGCTGAGCACCATCATCCCCTACTTCCCCATTCCGATGCTCAATAGCCTGGGGAATATAGTAAAGCTTAGATACAAGAATTCCATCAGGATCAGACAATAAAAGAGTCTCCTTAAAATATTTACACAACAATATAATTGGAGACAAGAAATGAGTCTTAGGAAAATTTAAAAATCAGATTACGAGATCTCACCACATTTTCCAGAAACTCATCTTGCCGATGCAATAATAAGGAATCCAATTAAAACTTTTCAACATAATTCTTCTGCGATAACACTTTAGACTCCTGATCAACCACTTTCCTCTCCAAAGATAACACCCTCTCTTCATGGTCCTTTAATTTAAGAACCGTTTCTTTAGAAAAATCAGAAATCTTCATTAAGGAAGAGCCCACAGTCAACTCTTAACGAGAAACAATTGTCCATATATCTTTTAAGGAGACATCCGAAGGTGGAAAACTAATTTGTAGAGCCGGGGAAAAAGAGATCACAGCTGGAATAGCTGGCGACAGTAGGACAGAGTCACCACCTAAGCTAACATCCGGAGGCAGAACTACGCTAGGATCAGCCTTCACCAGATTCCCTTCTGGGGAGGCCTCACCCTGCAAAGAATCAAGTTCATCGATGGGAGGAGTTAAACCCATTTCGCGTAAAGGAGTGGAAGAAACAGTACTCACTGTCGAAACATCCATGACTGCTTCCCGCACAAGCAGGGCAGGAGATGAAGATGACGACGGCTCTTGCACCGTCACATGGGCATCCATCGGGCCGACGATTTTTACTGCCTTCACTTGGGGAACCAGCGGGTTTCTTTTCTACCTTTTCCCCATACCAGAGGGGAAACCTTCTTACACCGACGTACGCCGAAGGGACGCCAAAGGGGCGTGACCTGCCCCTTTGGTCACGCCCCTTCAGGCACGCCCCCGAGGGGCGACCGCATCCCGCGGTGGGGCAGTTGGTTTTAAAGCCCTCTAACAGACCTGCAGCCAATCAGTGCAGCCTCAGGAGCCAGCAGCCATCCAAACAGGTAACAAAGGAACAAATCAGGAAATGAAACACCACAGCGTCCCGCGGAGGGGCAGTTGGTTTTAAAGCCCTCTAACAGACCTGCAGCCAATCAGTTCAGCCTCAGGAGCCAGCAGCCATCCAAACAGGTAACAGAGGAACAAATCAGGAAATGAAACACCACCCACAATAGTACACTTTATCTTTATTTCAAAACTTTATATACCACCCATTGTCAGGACATTAGAGCGGTTTACAAAAGAACAATAATTCTACGCTAAAGAAAAATGAAAATTACGCCATAAAATATAGGAAAGAAGAAATAGTAGTAAAGCAACAGCAAAGCTACAATGAAAAAAAACATGGAGTGGCATCACAAAAGGGTATCATTTGGGAGGAGGTTAAAAGCCTATTGAAATAAGTGTGTTTTTAACATGTTCTTAAACTCTGGATATGAGGGTTCCAAACAGAGTGAAGCTGGTAGGGCATTCCAAAGTGAGGGGCCAAGGAAGAAAAAGGCAGCCCGCCGAGTCTGCTCCACGTGGGCTCTCGAGGGGGGAGGTAATTATAGTTTGTTGGCATGCAGTGAACGAAGTTGATGATATAGGGCGTGGAGAGAGATGAGATCAGCCAAGTAGAGAGGACTTGTATGAATTACCCAATGTGTCAGAATCAAGATCTTGTATTGATATCTAAGGCGGAGAGGCAACCAGTGAAGGTGAAGAAGAAGAGGAGTAATATGATCTGACTGTCGAGCATGAAAGATGACACAGGCTGCTGTGTTCTGCACTAACTGTAAACGTTGAAGCTGATAGGCTGGTAGGTTAGCAAGAGCTACATTACAGTAATCTAATCTACTGGTGACCAGAGCCAAAACTAGTGTGGCGAGTGCATCAAAAGGGAGGAGAGACCGAACAGCTCTGATCTGACGTAGTGCGAAATAGGAGCGACAAGTGAGACTAGATATATGGTTATGGAAAGAGAGTGTGGGATCCAAGGTTACACTTAAATAGCGAAGCGAGGAGGTGAGAGAGATAGGGGTGGAATTTAAGTGAGGAGCTACGGTTGGACACGAGGTACTACGAGATCCACGTGGCTGTGGATTTAGCCTGTTTAAATGAAGGTAGTTAGCAGAAAGCCAAGAGGCAATCTGGGAAAGACAGTTATTAAATGGTGAGATGTCAACAGATACTGGGGACGTGTGAAACAGGAGGATAATGTCATCCGCATAAATGTAGGTCGAAACTGGATACTGTTGAATAAGAAGTAGAAGAGGGGAAAGAAAGATATTGAACAGTAACAGAGAGAGGACCGAGCCCTGAGGCACCCCACATGGTAAAGGAAGTGGGGAGGAAGACTGGTTATTAGAATGAACGACAAAAGAACGCGCAGTAAGGAAGGACTGAAACCAGTGCAGCACCTTGCCCCGTAACCCAGCATCATAAAGACGAGACAACAGTGTTTGATGGTCTATTAAATCGAATGCAGAGGATAAATCAAGTGACATTGAGTGTGATATCTCCCCTGTCATGAGCATCATGCACCTCATTTAAAAGAGCTAGGCACCTCATTTAAAAGAGCTAGGAGAACAGTTTCTATACTGTGTCCGGGTCGAAACCCCGCCTGACGGGGGTGAAGGATATTGGTAGCCTCCACATGAGAGGCTAACTGAGCGAAGACAAAATGTTCTAGTAATTTGGCTAGAAAGGGGAGATTTGAGACGGGACGCCAGTGGGATAACAGAGGGATCCAGTGAGGGCTGTTTCAAAAGTGGATGAACAATAGCAGACTTCCAGGAAGAGGGAAAATATCTGGATGAGAGACTGGTGTTCAGAATAGAAACAATGATAGGGATCAATTGTAGAGATGGCTCAGCCAACCAATGTGAGGGAATAGGATTTAACTGACAGGTAGTCTTTCTTGACTTCCCAAAGGCCTCCAGCAGCCCAGAGGAGGTAATAGTGTAAAATGACGACCAAGTATGGCCTAGTGCACGGTTGGAGGGGGGGGGGGAAGATGGAGCAGTAGGACCAGAAATGACCAGCTCCAGAGAGGGAGTTAGTGAACCTAAGAGAAGAGACGAGGGGCAAGGGGGCGATAGTGGTGATGGTGGAGAATTAGGGAAAGTTGAGCATAGGTTTTGAATTTTTTCAATGAAAAATGAAGCTAGAGTTGAAGGCGCAGGCATTGAGCCCTGCAAACCGGGGCTGAGGTGGTAGCAGAAAGACTTCGTAGAATTTTAAATAACTGCTTCGAGGAACTGGCAGCCTCGGAAATCTCAGAGGTATAAAAGGAACGTTTGGCAGCTAACACTGCAGAATGGTATTCAGAATAGAGTTGTTTAAATTGAGTCAAAGTAGTGGGAAAAGACTGCTTTGACCAGCGGCGCTCAGCCTGACGAAGTTAGGTACGTTGTAAACGTAGGCCTGGATGAAACCAAGGGGAACATACTGTATGTGAAGGCCTAGAAGAAGAAGATTGGAGAGATGCCAACTCATCCAAGGCAGCAATGAGGATAGAATTCCAAAGTACAGCCTGCGAGTCCAGGGAACGTGAGGCAAAATCAGGGGGGAATAAAGACGAGGCAGGCGGAAAGGCTCTCAAGGTAGAGGGGGTAATATGGCGGTGGAGGGAGGAAGGGGAGTGGGGCCTGACCAACTCCCCTCACCTGAAGTTAGTCATGAAATGGAGAAAGACACAGAAATGGTCAGACCATGGGATTTCGTGAGTTTTAGGGACAGAGATCATAAAGCAGAAAGCGGTGGGTGTGAGAATTAAATCTAAGGTATGTCCTGCACTGCCTCCTATCCCATGACTTTTTAGTTTTGCCAAACGTCTCTGATGAGGGACCTTGTCAAAGGCTTTCTGAAAGTCCAAATACACTATATCAACCAACTCACCTTTGTCTATCTGTTTATTCACACCTTCAAAAAAACATAACAGATTAGTAAGACAAGATCTTCCTTGTCTAAAGCCATGTTGGCTGTCTCCCATTAAGCCATGACTATCTACATGTTCAGCAATTTTGTTCTTTTTGATGGTTTCTACCATTTTTCCCGATACTGATGTCAGGCTCACCGGTCTGTAGTTTCCAGAATCACCCCTGGAACCCTTTTTAAAAATTGGTGTTACGTTCGCCATCCTCCAATCTTCAGGTATTAGAGATGATTTTAATGATAGTTCACAGATTACTAATAGCAGGTCTGCAATCTCATATTTCAGTTCTTTCAACACCCTTGGATGTATATCATCCGGCCCAGGTGATTTGCTACTCTTCAGTTTATCTAATAGTTGTAATACATCTTCCTGATATATCAATATTTCCTTCAATTCTTCTGCACCTTTAAATACCACTTCAGTCATGGGTAACATCCCTACATCTTCCTCAGTAAAGACCGAAGCAAATAATTCATTCAGTCTCTCCGCTATCGCCTTGTCGCCTCTTGGTGCCCCTTTAACCCCTCTATCATCTAATGAACCAACTGACTGACTCAGAGGTGTTTTTTGCTACGAATGTACTTGAAAAAGTCTTTATTACGCTTTTTTGCTTCCGCAGCAAGCTTCTCAAATTCTCCCTTTGCCTGCCTTATCAGTGCCTTGCATTTAACTTGCCAGTGCTTGTGCTGTTTCCAGGTTTCGTCGTTTTTCTCCTTTGTCCATTTCCTGAAAGATGCTTTTTTGGCATCAGCCTCTCTGACCTCACCTTTAAACCCTGCTGGCAGTTTTTTGGACTTCCTTCCACTTTTCTTAAAGCGTGGAATACAGCTGGTCTGGGCTTCCAAGATAGTATTTTTCAACAACACCCAAGCTTGATGTAAGTCTTTAACCTTTGCAACTGCTCCTTTTAGTTTTTTCTTAACTATTTTCCTCATTTTATCATAGTCTCCCTTTCGAAAGTTAAAAGGTAGTACTGTGGATTTCCTTACTATCCCTCCTCCACTAATTAAATCAAACACGATCATGCTATGATCACTATTGCCAAGTGGCCCCAACACCCTTATCTCTTGCACCAGATCTGGTGTTCCACTAAGGACTAGGTCCAATATGGCTTCCCCTCTGGTTGGTTCATGAACCAGATGCTCCAAGAAGCAGTCATTTATTTCATCTAGGAACTTTGTCTCCCTAGCATGTCCTGCCGTGACACTGACCCAGTCAATACCGGGGTAATTGAAATCGCCCATTATTATTACTGTGCTGTAACTTTTGTTTCCTTGATTTCTTTGAGCAATTCATCATCCATTTGTTTATTCTGGCCAGGCGGTCGATAGTACACACCCACTGCCATCGCCTTCCCCTTTTTACATGGAATTTCAATCCATAGAGATTGAACAGCAAATTTTGTTTCCTGCAAAACTTTAATCCTTTCTGACTCAATGCCCTCTCTAACATAGAGTGCAACCCCTCCACCAATTTGATCAGCTCTGTCATTATGATATAGTTTGTACCCAGGTATCAGTGTCCCACTGGTTCTTCTTCTTCCACCATGTCTCTGAGATTCCAATCATATCTAACCTCTCATTTAGTGCTATATATTCTCTCTCCCATCTTATTTTTTAGACTTCTAGCATTTGCATACAAGCATTTTAGAGACTGTATTTTATTCATATTAATTTGGTTATTGGTAGGCATGGGTAATTTGGGATCTTTAAGCTCTGTCTGCTCCATACTCGAGGGCATTTGGGCTACTTTACTCTTTTTTGGAACCTCTCTGCTTTTGGTAGTATCCTTCAAGGATACATTCTTCCAAACCATGCGCTTTTGTGGGACTGTTGGCTTTCCCCTATTATCTAGTTTAAAAACTGCTCTATCTCCTTTTTAAAGGTTAATGCCAGCAGCCTGGTTCCATCCGGTTAAGGTAAAGCTCATCCCTTCGGAAGACCCCCTACTTTCCCCAGAATGTTCCCCAGTCCTAACAAATCCAAAACCCTCATCCTTGCACCATCGTCTCATCCACGCATTGAGACTCCGGAGCTCTGCCTGTCTTTTGGGTCCTGCGCGTGGAACGGGAAGCATTTTGGAGAACGCTACCCTGGATGTTCTGGATTTCAACTTCCTACCTAAAAGCCTAAATTTAGCCTCCAGAACCTCCCTACCACATTTTCCTATGTCATTGGTACCGACATGTACCAAGACAGCAGACTCCTCCCCAGCACTTTCTAAGACCTTATCTAGGTGGCGCATGAGTTCTGCTACCTTCGCACCAGGCTGGCATGTTACCAGGCGATCCTCACATCCACCAGCCACCCAGCTATCTACATGCTTAATGATCGAATCACCAACTATAACGGCTGTCCTAACCCTTCCCTCATGGGCACATAGCCCTGGAAAAACTTCCTCGGTGCAAGTACAGGTCCTAGTTAAAGGATCACTTCTTGCCATGCCAGGGTGATGCTCTGCTGTCACGTGACCCCTCTCCTCCATGGCAACAGGGATGCTGCCAGACTGGAGGTGGGACTTCAGGACTATATCCCTGTAGGTCTCGTTTATGTACCTCTCTGTCTTTGTCTTCCAAGTCTGCTACTCTAGCCTCTAGAGAACGGACTCGTTCCCTGAGAGCAAAGAGCTCCTTGCACCTAGTGCACACGTAAGACCTCTCAGCAACTGGGAGAAAATCATACATGTGACACTCGGTGCAATAGACTGGAAAGCCCCCATCTTGCTGCTGAACTGCTGTCTTCATCTTAGTTTTAATCTTGTGTTTAGATCTTTAAGTTCTTTACGTACTAAGGGTTGCTATGGATACTTATACTAATAAAATTGTACCTAATACATTTAATATACCTTGTTCACCTGAAGCTTAATTAATCTCAGGTCCTTAGTGTATGACTGATTTGGATAACGAGCTGCACCTGAGAGCACCTCCTTTCCTTTAAGATGTGTAAGTACATATAAAGCTCCGATTATCCTAGGGGTGGTTGGGTGTTGGGGAGGGAGGGAAATAACACTTATTAAGAGGGCTGCTACACAGTACCCTGTCCTGTGCTGCTGAGGTAAGCTGTGATTAACTTCCTGGGTGATTAACAGTCCTTGCTTGGATAGGAGTCTTTCAAAATGGCCTTTTGACCTGCCACCTGGCATTAACACCTATTGAAAAAGTTTGACAGGTCTCTTGCCCTCTAGGTAGAAGGTGAAATTTAAACTAGAAGCTCTCTGCTGGGTTCTAAATTTAACCAGAAAGCTCTCTTCTGTGCTTTAAATTTAAACGTAAACTGCTGCTACTAGGCCCTTACTGATTTAACCAATACACTGGGTTCACAGATTGCAAATGCAATGTTTGCCTTCGAGTCAGTCCTGACTCCTGGTGACCCAGAAGCTCCTGGGTTTTTTTGGCAGTGTCACCGGAAGTAGATTGCGAGGCCTTTCTTCCGAGGCAATGGAGGGTTAAGTGACTTGCCCAAGGCCACAAGGAGTGCTAGTGGGAATCAAACCCTGGTTGCTTGGTTACCAAGCCAGTGTTCTAACCACCAGGCTACTCCTCCACTCAGGTTCACAGATTAATCAACTTTAATCCAAAGAAGTCCCTTCAGAAAAATTCCCAGAAGTATATACTCACAATTGCAGATCTCTCTCCAGAAGTAGCAGTCCCCTTTTCTAGTCCTTCAAGACTGAGGATCACAGAACTCTGGTTGAACTATATCTCCAGGAACAAGCAGGAATGTAGTCTTCACATATGGGTATCGTCGGTACCGACGGAGCCTGCGCGGGAATGCTCCCCAGCGTCCAATAGGAAAGCTTTTGGGAGCATCTCACAGCGCCTGCGTGCTACCTTCCCGCCTTTCCCAACTGTCCCTCTCCAGTTCTTCGTTTTCCGCGGAGCCGGCAGGTCGCACATCCTGTCACTGCAGAAAAATCCCTTCTTATACTTTTTTTTTTTTTTTTGTGGTCGCATCTGCCTTCCCTCAATGCTATACCGGTACCACCGGTTCTTCTTTTCTTTTTTTCTAAAAAAAACAAAACAAAAAAACCTTTGTTTCTGGAGTCTTTCTCCAGTAATTTTCTTCTCGGGTGCCACGCACCATTTTGGGCACTAGGCCCAACTTTCACCCTCAAAATGGAAAAGTGTTCTAAGTGTGGCGGTACCATCTCCGTCACAGACACCCATGAGTGGTGCCTCAAATGTTTAGGTCCTGACCACTCTATTTCAGAGTGTGTTGCCTGTGGAATGATGTCAGAAAGGGGCCGGCAAAACCGAGCTGCTAAGCTCAGCACCCTTTTTCCCTCCGATGCAGCCTCTGTGGCATCGACGTCCTCCAGGGATTCATCCTCCTCCCATGGATCTCAGGTAACTAAACATAAATCTAGCCGGTCTTCAAAGGGTAGATCGCCTTTTAAACATCGAGATGCCTCTGGCGTTGCCCTTGAGAGACTTTCACCGGCAAAATTGCCCCGATGGGAGGCTTCAGTTTCAAAAGCACTAACGGGGCTCCAGGATGTTCTCGAGGCTTCAACCTCGGCAGAACTACTGGTGCCATGCTCTGGGGTTCCAGCTGCTTTAACCGGCACCGATACCCAAGGATCGGCAGCGTCGATAGACCAGAGATTCTTGGCTATTGAACGCAGTCTGGCAGCTCTTCTCACGGCCTCAATGCCCTTGAAACAGATTCAGACAATTCAACCGGTACCGCCACCGACTGCATCGACATTGGCAGGTATTCTACCAGGACCGAGTCATGCGTCTCTATCTGGCATCGACAAGTCTGTACCGGACCACTCCGATGCCGACTTCGATCAGTACTGGTACCGGTACCGTGCCTTGCACGATCACCCAGATCTGAGATACTTCGAATCCTTGGATGAGTCTGAAGACTCCGAAGGCTCTGCTGATACCAGAGTACTAATTCCAAAGGATTCCTCTTCTCCTCAGCGTAGGATGTCTCTACCAGAGGATATGTCCTTTCAGGATTTTATCCGAGATGTGGCCCGAGGTCTTTCCATCACAGTGGCTCCTGAAAAAGAGCCTAGGGCAAAGGAATTAGAAATCCTACAATACCATAAAGCTCCCAAGGAGGCAGCTACCTTACCTATTCATGAGATCTTGCATGATCTTATGTTAAGGATGTGGGAAACACCTCTAACCACATCTCCTCATTCTCAAAGACTCGACACCATGTATCGAGTTCCTCCTTGTCCTGGGTTTCAGAAGACTCAATTACCACACCATTCCATGATGGTGGAATCAGCCATGAGACGGATGAAGATTGCAAAAAGGCATGCATCTAATCCTCCAGGACGTGAGTGTAGGACTCTTGACGCCTTTGGACGTCGATCTTTCCTGCCTGTTTTCCACCTCTATGGCTAACACCTTAAGATGCACTGACTTCTTAAGAGGGAGGAAGGCCTTAGCCTGTTTGGTGTCCCGCAGGTCTAGGATGGGCCAGAGGCCCTCCATTCATTTGTTGAGCCCATGTGCCCATCTGTACATGAGGGCAGCTCAGTGGTGTCTCCGCTCCCAGTGGATGCAAGCCACGGGCAGACTGAGACCGGGATAAGAGTGACCCGCCACCTGGTGGACTCCCTCAGCTGGTGGCAGTTTCCCTGCCACCTTCAGGCTAGGATTCCCTTTCAGGCACCCACCCCCCAGAGGATCCTAACCATAGATGCCTCCTTGTTGGGTTGGGGAGCTCATTGCAAGGACCTCCGCACACAAGGCAGTTAGTCTCAGGCAGAATGCCAGTTGCAAATCAACCTTCTGGAGCTCTGGGCCTTCTGCCACCGGCTGCAATGCCAGTCTGCTGGTCCAGACAGACAACCAAGTTGCAGTGTTCTATGTGAACAAGCAGGGGGGACATGGGGTCATACTCCCTATGCCAGAGGCGGTGGCCCTCTGCTCATATGCCAAGAGGTCCAACAGAGAGCAAGCCACCCACACTGGAACAAAGAATAAGACAGTAGGTGCACTGACTAGTGGTATGGGCACTTTATTCACCAAGATAACCCCAATGCATTTCAGCCAGTAAGGCCTTTTCAGGGGATACAGACCTTGAAAACAACAATAATAGTAATACATGAATAAATCACTTAATGGATGAACAGTATAATAAATAAATAAATAAAAATAATAATAAGCATAATATGATAAATAATAAAACATAAGTCATTAAAAACATGTATCGCTTATGAGCACTCAAAACATATATCACAATGAGCACTCAAAAACGGGTAAAAGCACTTCTAAAAACACCCAACCAGTCAGTCTACTCAGAATATTGTATTTTAATAGATAGGACTCTCTTGTTGCACTTAATATGCTTCCCACATTTAGAAGTACCTTTTGTTATTATCACATCAGGCTTTTTTTAAATAAAGGGCTTTGACATTTTCTTATTGCTGTAAGGAGATCATGGGATCAGGAATGTGAGCCAGATGTTTCAAGCGACAAAATGGTCAGTAATGCGTTTGGTTTTGAAAAAAGAAAAATATTTATGACAAAAGTACAGATTGAAAATTTGGTGATTTTATTCACTCCTAAAGGTTTCTGTATATCACATAGGTTTTCATGTTGCTTATGTTTTGATCTGACTCATTTCATAATATATCGTCCAATAGGTGTTTTTAGAGGTGCTTTTACCCTTTTTTGAGTGCTCATTGCAGTGACACTGTGAATACCAGGTATTGTAAGCTCTGGTTAGTTGATGAGGCATTAATTACATATCCTGTTCTCTTAATCTGAATAGTTTGCCCACGTATAATGCAGCCTTTTGGCTTCTAAGTAGTCCTCTACCTATTTTCAAGTTTGTTTTGACCAGAAACATTGAGAAATACTTTTTCTGCTCTAAGGTCTTTATGTTCAGCCTTGCATATTAGCTCTGTTTTGATAGCACTAGCTTTTATTGATGGATTTATTGCTTCTTTGATTTTATATAACGATATGTTTTTAATGGTCTTATGTTTTATTAATTATCATCTTGTTTTATTATTATATTTAGTTATTATACTGTTCATTCATGAAGTGATTTGTCATGTATTTTACTATTGTTTTTGAGCTCAGTACCCCCTGAAGAAGGCTTTATTGGCAGAAACGCATTGGGATTATCATGGTGAATAAAGTGCCCTTACCACCTGTCGGTGCACCTGCTGTCTTTGTCCTCTGCTCATATGCGACTCGCAACGGAATGCTCTTGTGAGTTATCTACCTCCCTGGGTCAGCAAAATGCCCTGGCGGACAAGCTGAGCAGAGTCCTCCAGCTGCATGAGTGGCGCCTGGACCCCCGAGTGGCCTCCCGGCTTTTCCAGCTCTGGGGCATCCCCCTAGTGGACCTTTTCACCAGCCTGGACAACACATTGTTGCCCTAATTCTGCTCCCTCCAGCTGCCTGTCCCGGTTGGCAGCAGATGCATTTCTCATTACATGGACGGAAGGCCGCCTCTATGCCTTCCAGCCAACACTGCTAGTCGCCAAGACCCTTTTCAATGTCCAGAGCAACAAAGTGTCATTGATACCAATAGGCCCCAGGTGATCCAGGCAGCCTTGGTTCCCACTACTTCTCCATCTGTCGGTGGCATTCCTGATTCCCCTGGGCCATGCACCAGGACTACTTTCACAGGAGGAGGGCTCTCTTCTGCAAACCAACCTGTGGTCTCTGTCATTCATGGCCTGTGGATACTCTCACCTCCTTTGACCTCCCATGAGACATGGTGGAGGTAGTTCTTGCCTTCTGTAGGGCCTCTATGAGACGGGTATATGTCTTTTAAGTGGTACCACTTTTCAGTGTGGTGCACCAAGAGACAGACAAACCTGTTCTCCTGCTCGGTGCAGATAGTACTTCAGTACCTACTCCATCTGCCCCAGGTGGGACTGAAGTCCATCTCTGTCAGGGTGCACCTGAGTGCTATCGCTGCGCACCACCACTCAGTTGAGAGAAAACCCCTCTCAGCTCAGCTCCTTGTTTCTCTTTTTCTGCGGGATCTCATGTTGTCTAAGCTCCCCCTTCCATGGAGTGGGATCTCAACATGGTGCTCTCACAGTTCACTAAGCCACCCTTTGAGCACTTGGCTACAGGCCACTTACAGTATCTCTCCTGGAAGGTTGTCATTCTCGTGGCATTCATGTTGGCTTGCAGGATCAGCTAGCTCCAGGCTCTGATGGCAGAGCCTCCCTCTCTGTCCACTTGGGTGCGGACTGCATTGCCCTCATCTTTGAGCAGGCTAGGATCTCATTAGAACACCGGGTCACGGCGCACCAGGTCAGAGCCATGGCTACCTCTGTAGCGAATCTGCGTCTTCGGTACATACCTTCTCAGCTCACTACTGCCTGGAGAGGGAGTCCCAATGGGGCAGCGTCTTTGGCCAGGCTGTACTACGTAATTTCTTAGGGATGTAGGCAACTCCTGCCCTTCAACCCTTCTGTGCTGAGGCTACCGGAGTGCTGGTTTTCCCCCAGACACTTGGGTCTTGCGAGAATCTCTGTCAGGGCTTAACTGCTGCAGCCCATGGCTCACTTTTTCTGACCGCCTTGGCATTTCTTGTTAGCTTGTAGCTGGAGAGTCCCATATGTGAAGACCGACTTCCTGCTTGTTTCAGGAGAAAACATATTTACCCACCTGTAACAGGTGTTCACCGGGGACAGCAGGAATCAGTCCTCACAAGCCTTCCTTTTCCCCTTGGAATTGCTTCTTTACCATATTTTAATTTTTTTGCCATCTTAGCTATGTCATTAGACTGAGGCAAGATGGCATTCTTGGTCAGGAAGGGGACCATACATGTGTGGTGCATCTCCCAGCTTGCTTTGAAAGCTGGGGAGATGCTTCCGTGGTAGCTCCATCGGCACTGATGTCACCCATATGTGATGACTGATTCCTGCTGTCCCTGGAGAACTCCTATTACAGGTGAGTAACTACGCTTTCCTCCAGCAGCCAACACCTGTGACTTAAGCTGGAGAAATGCTCTCTTCTGTACTTGAGTAAATATAGAGACATCTGGAAAAAGTATAACCTTTTGACCACAAAACAAGCTAGCTATCTTCGAAAAATATGCTTTTAAAACACTAATTTTGACCATCTCATTTGAGAATGAGACAAATTAGCTCTGGAGTTAAGATATGGGGACCAGAATTGCACACCACATTCAAGGTGTGCTTGTATGATGGAGCGGTACAGAGGCATTATAATATTCTTGGTTTTATTCTCTACTCCTTTCCTTATGGTTCTTAGCATTCTATTTGTTTGCTTGGCTGCCGCTGTGCACTGGGTAGAGAGTTTCAATGTATTGTGCATGATGACACCTAGATCCTTTTCCTGGATGATGAATCCTAATGTGGAACATTGCATCATATAACTGTATTTGGATTATTCTTCCTTAAGTGCATAAATTTGCACTTATCCACATTAAATTTCATTTGCCAGTTGGATGCACAGTCTCCCAATTTCTCAAGGTCCTCTTGCATTTTTTCACAATCCTGTTGTGTTCTTAACAACTGAATAATTTTGTCTCATCTGCAAATTTGATCACCTCACTCATTATTCCCATTTCCAGGTCATTTATGAATGTTAAAAAGCAGCTGGCCCAGTACAGATCCCTAGGGTACTCACTATTCATCTTTTTCCATTGAGAAAATTGGCCATTTAGCCCAACTGTTTTTTCTCTTTTAACCATTTCCTAATCTACATTAGTATACTTCTTTCTAGCCCATAACTTTTTAATTTCCCCAAGAGTCTCTCATGAGGGACCTTGTCAAAGGCTTTCTGAAAATCCAGATACACTTAATCAACTGTCTCACCTTTATCTACCTGTTTCTTCACACCTTCAAAAAAATATAAGAGAAACCTTTCTTTGACAAAATTGATGTTGGCTTTCTCCCATTAAACCATGATTATCTACATGTTCAGTAATTTTGTTTTTTTTATGTTTTCTACCATTTTGCCTGGTACTGACGTTAGGCTCACTGTTCTATATTTTCCCATATCACCCCTGGAACCTTTTTAAAAATAGGTGTTACATTGGCCACTCTCCATTCTACAGATGATAGTTCACCAATTGCTACAGATGATAGTTCACCAATTGCTAATATAAGGTCTGCAATCTCATATTTTAGTTTTTTTGGCACCCTGGGATGTATACCATCTGGTCCAGGTGATCTGTTACTCTTTAGTTTATCAAATAGCTATATTACATCTTCCTGGTTTATCAAGATTTGTTTCAGTTCCTCTGATACATCACCTTTAAATACCATTTCAGGCATGGATAATTTCCCTACATCATAGAAACATGACAGCAGAAAAAGACCATATGGCCTATCTAGTCATCCCTTCCATATCATCTACAATAGTCCCCTTCAGTAAAGACCAAAGCAAAGAATTCATTCAGCTTCTCCACTATGGCCTTGTCCTCCCTTAGTGCCCCTTTTTACCCCTCTATCATCTAATGATCTAGCTGACTCTCATAGGGTTTTTCCTATGAATATACTTGGGAAACGTTTTTATTATGCATTTTTGCTTCCACACCTAGCTTCTTTACAAATTCTTTGCCTGCCTTATCAATGTCTTGCATTTAACTTGCCAATGTTGTTCCTGTTTTCTTCATTTGGCTCCTTTTTCCATTTTCTGAAAGATGCTTTTTTTGGCTAAAACGGCCTCTCTGACCTTACCTTTAAACCATGCTGGTAGTTTGGCCTTCCTTGCACCTTAAAGTGTGGAATACATCTGATCTGGGCATCCAAGATGGTATTTTTAAACACCAATGCTTGATGTACATCTTTTCCAGCTGCTCCTTAGGTTTTTTTCTTAACCATTTTTCTCATTTTATCATCTCGCTTTTGAAAGTTGAATACTAGCACCATGGATTTCTTTGCTGTCATCCTTCCATTTATTAAATCAGATGTGATCATGTTATCACCATTGCCAAGCGGCTCCAACACCATTCTCTCTTGCACCACTAAGGACTAGTGATGGAATAAAGATAAAATAGCTTCCCTTTGTGTCTGTTCATGAACCAGCTGCTCCATGAGGCAGTTATTTCATCTAGAAACATTTCCACCCTAATATGTCCTGATGTGACATTGATCCATCGATACTAGGGTAATTGAAATCACCCATTATTACTGTGTAGTAACATTTTTTTTAAAACTTTCCTGATTATTATTATTATTTTTTTTTTTTACTTTTATCATCCAACTGTTCATTCTGGCCAGGTAGATGGTAATACACCCTTCAGTGGCATTGCCTTCCCCTTGTTACATGGAATCTCTATCCATAGAGATTCTACAGTATATGGTTACCTGCAAATGTTTTCAAAAATGTAATTTATGCTAAGAAAATTCCAATGAACAAGGAATACTGGGACCAGATGTCTTAGGCCCCTTTCTACCTGTGCAGCAAACATTGACACAAGCACACATACATTTGCTATGAAAATACAATACTGCAGCAGCTACATATTGGATATTGTATCACAGCAATACTTTTGCTACAGTGAAACAAGTTAATTTTTAGTAATATAGAATAAATCTGTTTTTATATAACGCTTCTATATTTCCTGTATTCTCCATGGACAAGCAGGAAATAAGCCCCTCCACGTATGGGTGATATGCACCTGTGTGGGAATACTCCCCAGCTACTAGTTAAAGCTTTTGGGAGCTTCCTCTGTGCATATGTGCCATCTTATTGCCTTTCACTGTGTTGTCATTTTAGGTCATCCTTTGTTTTCCATGGAGCCCAATGAACATGTCTTCAATCTGCTTTTCTAAGTTGGTAATTTTACCCCTTTTTGGGGACTTCACTGCCTTTTGTTGGTGTCCTCAACATTTCCCTGCCATCATGGGGTTTTTTCTTTCTAATAGTAAGTTTTTCGACCATTCAAGTTTTTCCTTTTTCGTGGCACCACTGCCCCCTTAGGCGTCGGTACTCTGGCTATGGGTACCTTCATTCTCCAGGAACAAGCAGGAAGTCAGCCCTCACTTATGGGGTGACATCGGCACCGACGGAGCCCACGTGGAGCAATTCCCCAGCTTTCAAAGAAAGCCTTTGGGATTGCTGCCATGCATGTGTGGCCCTCTTCCCACCCAAGGGTGCCATCTTGCTCAGTCTCCCTTTTTCCGCGGAGCCCTTCGGACACACGTCCTTGTCCCTTGGAAAAAGTGTTTTGTTTCCCGGCCTCTTGCCTACTATTTTTCCGTTTGCACCGGTCCTCTACCCATCTTTCCCCTGCTCTCCTTTCTTTTGAGCATAGGGGACATTGTTTCCTAACATTTTTGCAGTTAGCGGGCTTTGCGCCCTTTTTTTTCTTCCAACCACTGGCTGCGTGTGTCTTCAACCTTGCGGGGGTCCTTTTTGCCACGATGGCCACCGGCTTCAAAAAATGTGATAGATGCTCCAAGAACATGTTGCGTACAGACATCCATGACTGCTGTCTGCGGTGTCTCGGGACGGACCATGATCCGGATTGTATTTTGGTATTAAACTGTGCTATGGTTCTTTCTTTCTTTTTCAGTATCTATTTTGCGTCCTACAAAACCCCTCCTCCAGCAGTAGGTGCAGAGCAGAACTAAGACATTTCACCAGAGAACCCACCATACAAGAAAAAGAAAATCAGATTCCGGTGTCATCTCATTAATACCCTCTTCAGTACCAGGCAGATTGTGAACTAACACAAAACCCTATAAAAGTCATTGAAGATCTATAAAGCAAATCTACCATACCATAATGACACCAGCTTCTAAAATTAACACAGTAAGGAGCCTACCCAGAACAGAGCAGTACTATAAATATTGCAGTGGGCCTTAGAACATCCTTACCACCTATTCAGAAAATTGAAAAAGCCAGATTACTACAAATCCAACAAAGAAACACTATACTAACAGAACACATGGTCTCAGGCACACAGGCAGAACACAGTTAGACCCTTACCAAATACAGAATAAAGTATAGCAAATTCAAAGTAGAAATATGTAGACAAAATTAAATTGAAACCCCAACAAGCTAGGATGTGCATGCAGTGCGACACAAGAAATAGAAAGTGATGCATTCCCCCTGTACTGTGCAAAATATAATGATGGCATATAAAATCCAAAAACTGACACATTCCAGTCATTAAACTGAAAATAAATTCTTTACCTTTATCATCTAGCTATTTTTTTTAATTGCCTTGGTCCTGGTATCTGGTTTCTGTGTCCTCTGTCTTTTCTTAGCTCTTCCAGAGTCCACCTGCAATCCACCTGCCACTTTTCTCCATTCCTGTCTTCACTTTCTCCCCTACATCCATCTCTGATGTTTATCTTTTTCCTTTCAGCTTGCTTCCATTTATTTTTCTCTTTATCGACTCAGATTTCATTTCTCTTATATCCAGTTCTCAATCTCCCTTTTTTATAACCCTCTCACGCCATCTTTTTATCTTTTCCCAGCCATTAATTCTCCAGTCTTTAACTTTTTCCTTTTTCTCTTTCATCCTCCCTTTCTCTTTCACCCTCCCTGTGTTCAGCATCTAGCCCCTTCTCTCCTGCCCTCTCTTCTGTCCCCAATCTCATGATTTCCCCCTTTTTCTCATCCTATCCACCCTCATGTCCAGTATTCCCTCCTCCCTCATCTACCATTTATCCCCATATGACCTCTACCCTGTGTTCAGCATCTGCCCTCCATCCCTTTATGGTCCCTACCACATGTCCAGCATCTGCTTTCTAAACTAGTGATTCCCAGAGTGAGTGGCACCGCCACCTGGGGGCATTAGGCTAATCTTGGGGGGGGGGGCATTGAAAGACAAGGGGGCGCTGCACTGCCCTTGGGGGGGGGTGCTGGAGGGATAAGCACAGTAAAAGTCTCACTGGAACCAAGGGGGTGGCGGGCTGAAAAGGTTTGGGAATCACTGTTCTAAACTCTCTACTATATGTCCAGCATATACCCCCACTCCACATTCACCATCTGCTCTCCATCCCCTTATAATTCCCCACCCCCTATGTCCAGCATCTGTCCACCACCCCTACCTGTGCCCTTCATCTGCCTTCCACCCTCCGCACTGTATCCAATATTTGACATCACCTCCCTTTGTGTCCAGCATCTGTCCTGTCATCCCCTCCACACTTCTGCCCCCACTCATGTGCAACATTTGCCCACCGTTTTCGTTCTAGCTATTCCACCTCCTCCCCCATGTCCATTTGCCCAGCATTTCCTTTCCAGCCATTCAACACTCCCTTCTGTCCATTAGCCCGGCATTTCTTTTCTGGCCTTTCCAACCCCCCCCCCCCCCCCCCCCCCCCCCCCCGTGAACATCTGTCCATTTCCCTTCCAGCCATTTCACACACACACACACACCCATGTCCATCTGCCCAGCATTTCTCTTCTGGCCATTCCAACCCCCTGTTGTGTCCATTTGCCTAGCATTTCCCTTCTGGCTTTCCACACACCTTCCTGTCGCCCCCCTTCCCCCAAACCGCACCATTTCTATTGTCTTTTCTGTGCTTGCAGTGTTAGCAGAAGACTGGCCTCCGATTTGAAAAAAATAAAACACGCAGTGTAAGCACTTCTGTGCTAGGAGAGCTGGTCTGGTCCTGCCCCTCTGACGCATGCTTTGTCAGAGGGCACAGAACCAGACCAGCCTTCTTAGCAAGGATGTTTTTTTTTTTCATTAGGGAGGTATTAGAGTAGGGTGTGAATGGTGTGATGTATTTGGGGTTGTTGGGGATAAATAGATTACTGGATGAGTATGAGACTGCAATTCTGTAACTTTAATATTTTTTTTTTTACATAAAATGCCATTTCTCTTCCCTTTCTTCTTACACTTGGCTCCCCCTTCCTCGGCTGGGGAGATATCGTTTTCTCCCTTTGGGTGGCAAAAGGATTGAAGATTTCTGGGCAGTATCTGGAAGATGGAGCAACTTGGGAATATTGTGGATATTAGTGAAGATCGAGTTAGTACTTAAAAACAGATTTCAATATGCACAATTCTTTTAGGCCAATCTCGAACATCCCCCAGCTTGCCAAGATCATCGAAAAAGCTGCTCAACAACAAATCCAGCATCATATCGATACTGAAGCACCGCTAGATCCATCCCAACACAGCTTCAGGGAAGCACATGGAGTGGACACTGTCCTTACAACCCTATTCAACGATTTGGTCACAGGAATAAACAGCATCCAACAAGGATTTGTCCTCATCTTTCTGGACATCTCTGCCGCCTTCGACTCTGTGAGCCATGACATACTTCTACAATGCCTGAAAGAGAAGGGGATTCAAAGCACAGCACTGGAATGGTGTAAATCCTACCTATCCAATAAGTGGCAACAAGTCAAGGCAGGCCACACATCCTCAGAACCATTTCTGCAGACACAGGGGGTACCTCAAGGATCGTCCTTATCGGCACTGATGTTCAATATCTATATGCAGCCGATATGTGATTTGATCCGATCCTTCAACGTACAATGCCTTGCTTATGCAGACGACATCCTCCTTTACATGCCGTTCACAATTGACCAACCAGTGTTCTCCCCAATAATCAGTTGCTTCGAAGCTGTAGCCGAATGGTTGTTGACACAAAACCTACGGATCAATCATGACAAAACTGATGTTCTATTCGTCACGAGGAACCGTAAGTTCATACCTCCCCCATCACTACTTGTCAACAATGTAGAGTTGAAATCCAAACCCACAATCCGTTATCTCGGCATCACACTGGACCAGCACCTGGATATGACAACACATGTGAAGAACGTCACAAAGGCAATATATCATAAGATCAGAATGCTACGTCACCTACGCCCCCTACTGGATTTCACCGACTACAGAAAAACCTTCCAGGCATTAGTCCTCCCACATCTGGATTTCGCTAACATCATCCTCCATGGTCTCTCTCAATCAACCTTAAATCCGCTCCGCCTAGCTATGAATGCAGCTGCAAGAGTTCTTTCTGGATCGTCAAGATCTGACCACATAACGCCTATCATGAAAGATCTGCATTGGCTACCTTTACATGCCAGACTCCCAATACAAGTCATTAGTCCTTACCTTCAAAGCCCTAAATAACTACCCTCCTACGCCAATCAGCAAGCTAATCCACGGTACCCTGGAAAATAGAAACAGGAGGCCTACTGCAATGAACACCTTAGTAGTCCCCAAGATGATGACTAAGTGTACAAAGGCTACCTCCAACAGGGCCTTCTCTATATTTGCTCCTTTAAGCTGGAATGCCCTTCCCCATGAAATCCGTGGCATCAAAAGCCTAGTCCTATTCAGAAAAGCCTTGAAACACCACCTGTTCACAAAATGCTACCCAGAAACCATCCGAGGCAAACACACAACCAGCAAACTTCCCACATGCCCCAGCCGCCCTTGCACCTTAATACAAAGAGAAAATGGTTAGCCTACACACAAGCCCATTCGCCATTCACCATAGGTGTACCACCCATCAACAAAAGCACATGCAATTTCCAAATGAGTTAGAGTATTGTACATAGTATCGAGTTAACTTGTATATAGTTTTCCCGGTTTATCCCATGTTTAATTTCCTGTTCATTGTAAACTCAATGTTGCTTGTATGCATTGTGGTATGTTTTTGTTCGATGTACACCGCGCTGATTATAATAGTACGGTATAGAAGAAATGTTAAATAAAATAAATAAATAAATAACAAATAAATCATTTTCTGCAGTTGAAGACTAAAAGATTTGAGTGCAGAGGAGACGACTTTGAAAGAGTTAATTTCTGGACAAACTAAGTGGGGTGTTTCTAAGATCTGTAAAGGCATTGCCTCCTCCAAGGGAGAAATCCTAGCTTTCTTAAAAATAAAAATGGGAGCAGGATTTAGGAGGATCCTAGAGATAGACTTCCAGTTAAACCTGTATCAATGATGTTGAAGGTCCTCACTGTGAGCAGCTTGATTGAAGATGCTGTATTGCCTGTGCTATATGTCAGGTTATTTAAGATATTTTGGACTGGGAATAATTTGTTGGCGCTGATCTGGTCAGGTAGGTACCTTTATGCACATCTGGTGGCCCAGCCCGAAAGTTAAAATTTCTGGAATAAAGTGGTAAAGCTTCTAGAGGATGTTATGGGGCAAGCTATTATGTTGCATAGACATGTTACTACTTTAGTTATATTGCTACACCTGCTCATTTAAGTTTCAAATAGTTGGAGGAGACCTAAGTTTCCAGTGAATGAACATTTTATGGTAAGAATGCGCCATGTATACCAGATGGCTAAATTCACAAAGTTGGTGCAGTCTAGATGACCAGCTTTTAGGTGGGGCATCTAGAACTTCATCTTCCTAGAATATATTGACATGACATTCCACCCATTCAGTATCAGGGTAATTTAAATCACCCATTATTACTGCATTGCCAATTTTGCCAGCTTTCCTAATTTTTTAGCCTTTCATCCATCTGTTCATTTTGGCCAGGCAGATGGTAGCACATCCATACTGCTATTCCCTTTCCCTTCACACATAGAATTTCTATACATAAGGATGCTACAGTGCATTTTGTTTCCTGCAAAACCTTTATCCTATTTTACTCAATGCCCTCTTGAACATTTAGTGCCATTCTACCACCAATTTGATCTACCCTATCATTGCAATATCATTTCCATCCCGGTGTCTGTATCCTGTTATCCTCTTCCACCAGGTCTCTGAGGCACTAGTTATATCTACCTCTTCATTCAGTGCTATATACAGTATTTAACTCTACCATCTTCAATTTTTAGACTCCTAGAATTTGTATATAGGCATTTCAAAGTACATGTTTTTGTAATATTTACAACCTGTTTATCAGTTGAAAGGGTTAATTGGGAATCCCTCAACGCAGTCTACTGTTGACTTAAGGGCAGCTGGGCTACTTTTTCACCTTTATTGCAACCTCTCTATTGAGACGCCTTAACCTCCCTATTTTGATACTATCCTTCAAAGATACATTCCAATCCATGCACTTTGGGCGAGTATTGGCTAGTGTAAAAGCTGCTCTCTTTCCTTTTAAAGGTTAGTGGCAGCAGCCTGGTTCCATCCTGGTTAAAGTGGAGTTCATCCTCCTTAAAAAGGCCCCCTCTCCCTCAACCACATATTAAAACTCCAGAGCTCTGCTTGGCTCTTGCAGGTAGAACAGGGAGCATTTCTGAGAATGCTACCCTGGAGGTCTTGGATTTCAACTTTCTACCTAAAAGCCTGAATTTTGGCTTCCAGGACCCTTCTCCCAGGCTTTCCTATATCATTGGTGCCCAAAATGTACCAAAACAGCAGGCTTCTTCCCAGTACTGTCTAGAATCCTATCTAGGTGGCATGTGAGGTCAGCCACCTTCATACCAGGCAGGCAAGTGACCTATGATCCTCTTGTCCACGAGACACCAAGTTATATCTACGAGTACATGCCCATTAAATCATCAACTTAAAACAGCTGTCTTAACCATTTCCTCCTGAGCAGAAGTCCCTGGAGAGACATCCTCTGTACAAGAGGATATTGCATCCCATCGAGGGCAGGTTCTAGCTACAGGATCATTTCCTTTTGCAACAAGGTGATACACTCCTTCCAGATCTGTCGTCTCCAAGGCAGCATTGAGATTTCCAGACTGGAGGTGGAACTTCTCTACAATGCCCCTGTAAGTCTCTTCTATGTACTTCTGTCTTCCTCAGCTCCTCCAAGTCTACTACACCAGCCTCCAGAGGTCAGACTCATTCTCTGAGAGCCCAAGAGCTATTTTGCAGAGAGTGCTCACATATGCCTCTCAACAGCTAAAAGATAATCATCTGCATCCTTAAATTAGTGAGTTTAGTTGTTTAGAGTAGGGATACCTAAACTAATATAAATGATTATTTGGTATAGTTTATGCTGCTATTTTTGTTTCCCAGTGAACTGCTAATTATAATAAGGGTTAATCACTTCTTGATGAAAATAGACTGTGGTGTCAAATGCATGTGTCTCTCTAATTGGGATAACTCTCTATAAATTAAGGGATGTTCCTGGAGAGGGTGGGTAGGAAAGACTAAGTACCTGTCTGTTTTCTTTTAAAGCTATAAGGACCTATCTAAATCTAACAAAAGTGAATTTAAAACATCTAAAGCAAGTTGATAACTAATTTCATTTTTAATGACATCAGAAACAGACTTGTCCAAATAAACCCACAATCTCTTCTCTATCCCAAGTTTTGTCACCAAGTTTGCCAGCAAAGTAATGCCCACATAAGTTTCATCCACTCATCTTTTCCTCAGAAAAGTTGCTTTGTTTTTATTTCTCTATTTTACTTGCTCTGACTTTTTAGTTTATTACTTTTTATTTTATTGTGTGTTTTTATTTGTGCATTTATACTTTGCTCTGCTTTTTTTGGAATGTGGGCTGCTGTCCTACCTGTTGCTTTCTGCTTATATTTTAGGTCTTTGAATCTGCTAATTCTATGTGCCTTTATCTCCTACTCTTACTTCTTAAGTAGAAAATATACTCATACCACCATTACTGAACTTGGCACATTCTTTCTAATCTGCTAATTTTGTCCCTCCCTCCTTCTCTCGCCTCTCCTCGCTCACCCACCCCATTGTCTGCATTTCATATACAGCCTTCCTCTATCTCGTTAATAGTATTCCCAATTACTCAAATCCATACTTCCTTTATCTCAGAGGTTCTCAAACCAGTTCTCTAGACACAGTCAGGTTTTCAGGATAACCATAAAGAATATGCATGAGAGATCTGTATGCACTGTCTCCATTGAATGCAAATCTTTTTTATGCATATACATTGTGATTATCCTGAAAGCCTGACTGACTAGGTATGTCCCAAGCAGGGTCAGCCCGTCCACTGGGTGAGCTAAGTGGCTGCAATGCAACCACCCTGCGGCTGCCGCTGATTCTATTTGGAGGGGAGGTGGGCAGAAGCAATATTTCTAAAAGCGCTGTCTTTTTGCTGCCGCTTTCTTGCTTACAGCAGGCCATGTCCTTCACACATGGCCTGCCATGGGCAAGAAAGCGGCAACAAAAAGCTGCCACTTTTCGAAATGCTGCTGCTGCCTGCCTCATGAGAGGGAATATGCGGCAGCTGGGGGAGGGGGAGCGACGAGGCCAAGGTTTCTGCCTAGGATGGCAGAAACCCTTGGGCCGGCCCTGATCTCAAGGACTGGGTTGAGAAACCCCTGCTGTAGCCCATACAGCCCCATGGTTCCACACTACTTTTTTTCTCTTGATGCTAACTCTTCCAATTCTTTTCCCTTCGTTCACACAATTTTATTTATTTTTTATTTATTTTATTTATTTATTTACAACAAACTACCATGAAGCCTGAGAGAGATTAAAGACCTTATTTCTTTCAGGAGGGAACTTAAAACATACCTTTTCACCCAACACTATCACAACTTACAACCCACATTCAAACAAATTTCACAAGAATACACGACTCAACTAACACAAGTCTACCCGACCTAACCCAAGACTCACTCTCCAATGTATGCTCTCACTGACAGCCCCATTACACTATCCCCACTGATGATAGTCAGACTTTAATGGCTGTTTGTAAATAGTCCTTCTGCATATTATAGAACTTCATACTTTTAGTATTTTCCATAATAGTTATTGTAAATAGTTTTTTCTGCCTTTTATAGTTTTCCATACTGTACTATCATTGCTAAATAATGAATAATTTTCCCAACCTATGTAAATAGTTTAATATGTTCTTTGTATGATAGTTACTTATGTGCTCAAAATGTTCTATGTAATTTAATGTTTAAACAAGTTCTCTGTAAACCGCCCCTGATCTCTGGAAGGGGTGGTATAGAAAAGCGCACAAATAAATAAAAATAAATAAATAAATAAAAACTCTTCCAATTCTTTTCCCTTCGTTCACACAATTTCCAACTCCAAATCAAACGCCCTCTTTTCTTCACCTCTGCAGCCATTTTGTCCTCTACCGTCATCTGCTTTTGAGCTTCAACATTTTCTTCCTTTCATTCCATCTCCATTCTGAGAGCACCTCACCCTTCCCACCATCACATCTTCTCATCTCCATGAACAAGCAGGAATGCAGTCTTCACATATGGGTGGTGTCCTCTGACGGAGCCCACACAGGAACACTCCCCAGCTTCCAATATGAAGCCGTAGGGAGCATCTGTCCATGCATGCGTGTGTGCCTTCCCAGATGATTCTCTTCAGACTTTGTTTTTCCGTGGAGCCCAATAGACACTTTTCCTGACACTGCAGATAAAACTTTTTTCTTCTGTGCTCTTTGGGGTGCTTGTTCTTTTTGCCTTCCCGTCTACCTTCGAGACTATCGCTTGATGATGCCGGTGCCCTTTTTGGCACTCTAACTTTTATTTTCTTTTTTTTTTTACCTTGCGGTTCCCACGGGTTTTTTCATTTGTTCTGCCTGCCAATGAATCTTTTGACCTGGCAAAGGCTGTTTTTTTTCTAACATGGAAAAGCCAGACAGTGGTTTCAAGAAATGTATTTCTGCAACTGCACCATTTTGGTTACAGACAAGCACAATTGGTGCTTACAGAGCTTGGACCCTTGCCACCACTTGGACACTTATAACATGTGTCAGCAAATGACAAAAAAGGATTAAACCAGGAAAAGCAATGTGAGAGTCCTTTTTGGATCTGACTCTGCGCCCTGAGCACACTCCTCTTCGACATTGTCTCCCTTTTGGGGCTCTTGTTCTTTGTGCGGTTCCCACGCTCCTTTGGAACAGAGAGTCCATGGTAACAAACAGCTGACCACCAATGTCGCATCGGCAGCTCAGGCTTCGACATCAAGGACAGATGCTGATTCCCAGAATCAGTCCCTTGACATCGACACTGGAGCCTGCCTTGGTGAGACTCAAACAGCAGGAGGAATCTACTTCTAAAGCTCAAAAGGGGCTCTGGAGTGCTACCGAGGCTTCGACCTCTGGAGAGCCTCTGGTTTCATTGTCTGGAACAGTGGTCCAGAGTCCGCTCAGACATCCTCCATCTCCCTTGAGCAGCACATGCTGTCCATCAAGAGGAGTTTGGCTGCACTCCTGACGGCATCCATGCCTTTGGCCTCAAGACCCTCAGCAGCCCAGATCTTGATGCTAAGCTTGGAGCTGCTACCATCAGGACCCTTTGGGTCGATGCTGAGCCTGAAACTGGCAGAGTCCCATTGGCTGCAGGAGGAACCGGCCTCGACCTTCTATGGTTCTGATGCTCAGGGCATCGTGATCGTCCATCAGCATCAGATTGACAGCAGAAACGCAACATTGACGTCACTATTTTGACTTCCTCTCTGATTCCAATGCCTGCCAATCAGAGGTTGAATCTCCTGTTTCACAGAGGCACTGTGATGTGCCATTGGACCCTTACCACCTCATGAGTGCCGCCGGTCCCCACCTGAGGACATGTCGTTTCAGGACTTTATTTGAGACATGACCAAAGCTCTCGGTCTCTGTAGGCACCAAGATAGAATAGAGAGCAGAGAAACTGGAGGTACTGCTGTATCCCTCAACTCTTAAGGAGGCTGCCACTCTTCCAGTCCATCGTATTCTGCAGGACCTCCATGTTTAGGATGTGGGAGACCCCTCTCTTGGTTCTCTCGGTCAGGACAGGAGCAGAGCCGCGACGAACTCACCATCTACCAGCTCCCCTTGATCGGAGTTGAGCGCCAGAGCGGGAAGGAAGCTGAGTTCCTGCTCTGAAGTTCCAGCCCAATCGGGGCAGGGGAAGCTCCTTTAAAAGCAAGCAGGCACACCCGCGCCTTGCGGGCCCGCACCTAAGGACCACGCCAAAGGGCCCTTTGGCATGGCCCTTAGGCGGGGCTCTAGGCAAACAACACAAGCCACCAAGAAAGGACAGCCCAATTAACCACAGCACCGCAGAGCACACACCTGAAGAGTCAAGCCACAACAGCCCTCAGTCTCTGCGAAAGCTCGTCAAGCCTTCGCAACATCGAAGGGCCTGAAGCAAGCAACAGCACTGACCACAAGCAACATACTCAAAAAACACTTAGCCTCCAAGACCCCGGAACCATCTTCGATACACCTTACAACTAAAACCACAACCGCAGAAGACCACACACCCGCAGACAGCAAAAAGCACCCGACAAAGGAATCTGAGCCAACCGACCAGAGCACAGCCAGAAGCAACTCAGTCACCACAGGCTGTGCGCATCAGTGGTCTCCCCCCACCTCTCTGCAAACATGCAGGCAACATACCAGCACCTAATGGCATAATGCACTTTACTGCTCCTCATGCAGGGAGTCCAAAAAAATACATATAGGCAATACCTATATACCTACTCCTGCCTTCCACAAACTGGACCACCACCTCAGAGGGATGCCACCAACCCAAGCAAACAGCGCTCAGACCATCCAACAGAGCACGAGCCCCACCACAGCGAGCACTCAACAGCAACCCCATACTAGCATCATCCATCTATCAATTGTGCACTAATAAATGCAAGATCAATCCGGAACAAACCAAATACCATCTATGATTACATTTTGGGCCAAAAACTGGACATCATATGCATCACTGAAACCTGGCTCACAGACACAGACCAGGTCATCCTGAACCAAGTGACCCCATCGGATTTCACAGCACTTTGCTGCCGTAGAGAACATGAGGGGAGGTGGAACCCTCATAATAACCAGTAAAAGCTACAAGTTTAAAACGGTCACCACCAGTACCTCAACAGAGTCAAATACAATCATCATATCCAACCATCACGTCAGCATTTGCCTCACCTACAGACCCCCACAACACAACAAAGGATCATCTCTCAGCAATACTAGAATCAATATGTGCATTTAGCACCCAACACAAGCCATTGATCGCCCTGGGCGAATTCAACCTAATCTCCACGCCTGCTAAAGAAACCAGAGCATTTCTCAGAGCCATGGAATCTCTAAACTACCAACAGATGGTCAATGCACCATCACACCAGCATGGAACCACACCTGACTTCATCTTCATCCCATTGCAGCTGATAAGACAGACCCAAACCACTGCCCACTCCAGTTCCATTGTCGGACCACCACGTACTCTCCTTCACCTTACTCCTTAAAACCCTCATGCAGCAAGCAGAAAGAGAAACCAAAACAAGAAGATTTTAAACATACCATAAAGAGAACTTCCTACAGGACATAATGCCACAAATACAACAAGACTGCAATGGAAACCATAAACAAATGGAACTCCACCCTATCCAAAGCTGCAACAGCGACGAACAAGGAAAAGACACACACCTGAAGAAAAACCAGCGCTCCCTGGTACTCAAATAAGATTCGGGAATCAAAACACACGCTCAGAAGGCTAGAAAGAAAATGGAGACACACCAAGTCACCGGAGGCAGCACTCCAATACAGAACCAAACAAGCCTACAACGACCTGATCAACAACCACAAGCAGCAACACCACACCAACCTAATCCTGAAAGCAGCCAACAAGCCAAGAGAACTGTTCGACATAGTTCAACAACTCACAAAAGACACCCCGCACCACAGTGGACACCAAATAGACCCACAGGAATTCGCAAATTACATGATAAACAAGAACACAACTCCAGCTCACACCATGCCCACCGAAGAACTCGACCCAACACCGATGGAGTACCAGACCTGCGAACAATCTCACCAAACCTGGAATGACTTCTCTATTCCAATAAAGCAGCAGATAGACATTGTGGGCACCCTCAACACGACAACGGCACCAGCCGACCCGTGCCCAGTGGAATGGATCAAGGCCTCCAAGGACCAATTAAGTGGCCACTTACACAAAATCGTGAAGGAGTCCCTACAACAAGGACACCTGCCACAGGTACTAAAGCAAGCCACTATACGACCAATCCTCAAAGGTAACATGTCAAACACCTCTGATCCAAAATCTTACCGTCCAATCTCAAGCCTGCCATTTATCTCAAAAACCATTGAGAAAGTTGTACAAAGACAACTACAGGATCACGTGGACCTACATGCTCCACTGGACATGCACCAGCACAGCTTCAAACCGCATCACAATATAGAAACCCTACTCACCTCCCTCTTCGACAGCCTCCTGAGAGGTCTGGATAATATAAAAAAACGGTTTCCTACTAATCTTCATCGACATCTCAGCTGCCTTTGACACGGTATCACACTCCATGCTCCTACAGAGACGCCAAGAAATTGGATTACGCAACAACACAATGAAATGGTTCACCTCCTACCTAAGCAACCGAACACAGCAAGTAAAATGCAGAGAGAATAGATCAACAAAGTTTCCCACAATGCAAGGAATATCACAGGGTTCGGCCCTATCATCAATTCTTTTCAACATCTATATACAGCCTATATGCAGCATCATCAGACAACACAGCATACAATATAACCTATACGCAGACGATATCATGGTGTACACCCCAATTGACCTGAGCGCCCCTGACATAATCCCAATGACCAAGTGCCTCGAACACATGAACAACTGGCTCGCCAACCACAACCTCAAGGTGAACTTTGACAAAACTGAAGCAATGTTCATTTCCAGAAGCACAACATTCAAGCCACCTCAAGAAATAAAAATACTACATAGGACAATAACAAAGGACGAAGTAAAATATCTAGGTGTCACCCTGGACAAGAACCTTAATCTCCAATCCCACATAAACAAGACTGCAGCAAAAGCATACCACCGTTTAAAGATCATCAGACGACTCAAGCCACTCCTCAGCCAAGACCACTTCCGCACCGTATGCCAGGCAGTCATCACCCCCATACTGGATTACGGAAATTCCTTATACCAGGGGTTACCAAAGCAAACTGTGCACCCACTTCAAATGATTCAAAATACTGCGGCTCGCATAATCAGAGGCACAGCCAAATGCGAGCACGTAACACCGGTACTCCGACAGCTGCACTGGCTACCTATAATTGCACGGAAAAAATTCAAGGCTACACTAACCATCTTCAAGATCATACACCACTGCTCAGCAGAGGTTCTACAAACCTTGATAACTAAAGACACAAGCAGCAGACCCAGGCGAACCCAAGGCAGCAATAGACTCAGCACCCCAGCCGGATACCACAGGACAAAGCAAGCAACATCCAGAAGGGCGTTATCACTCTCGGTACCCGATCTATGGAACTTCCCTCCCTGAGGATCTACGAGCACAAAAAGACCTCAAGGACTTCCGCAAATCCCTTTAAAACCCACCTGTTCATGGACTCATTTGAACAAGCCCCATAACTCAATCACCATCGATACAGACACCAACCACCAATGACTCAGATCTGGGCTCAACCCCCAGAATTATGTGTGTGTCTGGTCATCCTCCGTTCAATGTAGACCCCTTGTTATGTCCCTAACCACTTTGATTGAAGGAAAAGGTGGTATACACAACTGGCTAAATAAAATAAAAGCCTAGACACCATGTACAGTGTTTTCAGTTCCCCAGGATTCAAAAAAACTCAAACGCCTCACCATTCTATGGTGGTCGTCGGCCATGTGCCGACTCAAGAGCACTAAGAACCACTCTTCAGTTCCTCCTGGAAGGGAATTGCATACCCTTGATACCTTTGGCCACCACTGATTCCAGGCATTGATGTTGGCTTGCTGCATTAATTCTTATATGCCTTATATAGGTATGTTCCTTAGACATTTGTGAAAGATCTTGATGAATTCTCTGCTATAATTCCTTTGAAGAAACTGGATGCCTACCGGTCCCTAGTCAAGCATTGGCAGTACTGTCCTAATTCATCACTAGAGCAGTTTTTGACTCTTTTGAGTCTACCTGCAGAGCTGCAATGGTAGGCATTGAGGCCAGAAGGCTGGCTTGGTTGCAGTCTTCAGACCTCGAACAGTGGGTCCAAGACAAGCTAGCAGACATTCCCTGTCAAGGTGAGAGCCTCTTTGGTAAAGGCTGGTAAAATTGAGACTGATGACCTTACCATGAAGCATCTCTCTTGTAAAACAGCTGATTATTCTAGGAAGAAGGCCTCTGTTACAAAACCTTTCTATCCTAAGATAAAGTATTACTCCTCTTATGCAGCCTACATGCCCTATCATGCTCACAAAGCTCAGCAGAAGACTCTGGTTCCTCACCAACCCAAGAGACCCAAGCCTCCTAAGCCTCAACCAGTCCCACAACCCCATCCTGGGGCTAGCTTTTGACTACTTTCTGGAGAACATTGCCATTCTTCCCCTGAAGGAGCTGCAGTCTACTCACATAACAGGCAGGCTGGTCCATTTTGCCCATAGGTGGCTCCTCATAACATTAGAACCCTGGGTTCTACAGGTCATCCTCGGGCTACCTGCTACATTTTACCCAGTTACTTCCTCCTTTCTTTCCATAGGAGTTTTCTCTTGAACCTCTCCATCTGTCTTTTACCGCAGGAAGTCACCACCCTACTAAGGGATGGTGCAATAGAACTCGTTCCCTGCAAATAGGAAAAGTTAGGATTTTACTCCCGATATTTCCTTATTCCCAAAAAGTCAGGAGGGTTTCGTCCCATCCTAAACTTCCGGAACCTCAAGTTTCTAGTACGAGAGAAGTTCAAGAAGGTTTCTCTAGGAACCCTACTGCCCTACCTTCAGAGGAACAATTGGTTCTGTTCTTTGGATCTAAAGGATGTATGCACGCACGTCCTCATTCACCTGTCTCACAGGCAATATTTCTGCTTCATGTTCGACTGCAGGCACTACCAATATTGAGTCCTGCCCTTTGGCCTGGCATCCACTCCAAGAGTCTTCACAAAAGGTCTGGTGGTAGTGGCGGCCCATCTCTGCACCCTGGGCATATTTGTCATCCTCTACTTAGATGATTGGCTCATTAGGGGTGAGACATCATATATGGTGCATCTGTCCATTTGATGCACCATCTCTGTGCTCGAACAACTAGGATTTGTCATAATCTTTCCAAAGTTACACCTTTCTCTTACTCAGAAGCTAGAATTCATAGTGCACTACTCGACACCACTTGGCCTCGAGCATTCCTGCCTGATGACCATCTCCAATGCCTCACAGAACTGGCAGGCATCATTTAGCACAGTCATCACACCACGGCAAGAGGCATACTTTGTATGTTTGGTCACATGGCCTCCACGGTCTATGTGGTCCCCTACGCTCAACTCCACATGCGTCAAACACAGTGGACCCTCTCCTCCCAATGGAAGCAAGCGAAGGGCTGTCTTAGAGACAGATTGGTAGTCACCCTTCTTCTAGCAGACTCACTTCAGTGGTGGCTCTCTCCTCAGTACCTTCTCGTAGGGTTACCTTTTCAGATGCTGCTACCTCAATGGATGCTAACAACCGATGCGTCCAAACAGGTCTAAAGAGCTCATCTTGATGGCCTAGACACGCAGGGCCTGTGGTCTCAACAGGAAGCCGTGCATCAGATCAGCTTCTTGGAGTTGAGAGCAATAGCCAATGCCCTTTAGGAGTTTTGCCATCAGTTATCACATCCATCTATCCTGGGTTCAGATGGACAACCAGGTTGCTATGTTTTACATCAACAAACAGAGGAACCTCCTCTGCTGGGAAGCGGTCTACTTGTGGACCTTTGCCCTGACTCATGGAATGGTTCTCAGAGCCGTTTATCTACCGGGAAATCGGAATGTTCTCACAGACCGTCTGAGTCCTTTGACCTCATGAATGGACTTTTCATCAGAGAATAGTCTATTGCATCTTCGGGCTATGGGGAATCTCAGAGATTGACCTTTTTACCACTCTGCTCAATGCGCAGGTCCCTTGTAATTGCTCCAGGGTGCTGTCCCCGTACATTCAAGCTCCAGATGCATTCCTCCTGCATTGGGGAACAGGTCTACTATACGCTTTCCTGCCCATTCTGCTAATAGCCAGAACATTGTTTAAGCTGCAGGCCGAGAGGGGCACCATGATCCTGGTAGCCCCAATCCCCAGCCCGCTTTGACCCGGTGAAAAGCGGGATATAAATGCAGTTAAATAAATAAATAAAATAAAGCAGGAATGTAGTCCTCACATATGGGTATCGTCGGTACTGACGGAGCCTGCGCGGGAACACTCCCCAGCGTCCAATAAGAACGCTTTTGGGAGCATACCTCAGCACATGCGCGCTGCCTTTCCAACTGTCCCTCTTCAGTTCTTCGTTTTCCGCGGAGCCGACAGGACCTATTCCCTGTCACCGCAGAAAATTACATCTTTAAACTTCTTTCTGTGGTCGCGTTTGCCTACCGCACGACGCCTACCGGTACCGCCAGTTCTTTTCTTTTCCTTCTCTAAAAATTTAAAAAAAAAAAAAAAAAAAAACACCTTTCAGTGTTTCTTTCAGAAACTTTCCTTTTTGGTGCTAGGCGCCATTTTGGGCACTAGGCCCCCATTTTCCTGAATCATGGAAAAACCAACTAGTGGTTTTAAGAAATGTACTAAGTGTGGCGGTACCATTTCCGTCACTGACACCCATGATTGGTGTCTAAAATGTTTAGGACCTGATCATTCTCCAACTGAATGTCTCTCCTGCATGGGGATGACCAAAAGAGGAAGACAGAACCGGGCCGCAAAGCTCGGGACCCTTTTTTCTTCAGATGCCAGATCCATTGCATCAACATCGAGGGCCTCTTCTTCCTCCCATGGATCTCAGGTAACTAAACATAAGAGCCGGTCCTCAAAGGGTAGCTCTCCTGCTAAGCATCGAGAGGCCTTTGGCATTGCCCTTGAGGGAACCACACCGGCAAAACAGCCCCAGCGGGGAGGCTTCAGCTTCCAAAGCATCGATGGGGCTTCAGTATGTTCTCGAGGCCTCAACCTCGCAAGAACTACCTGTGCCATGCTCAGGGGCTCCGGCCATCCTTACCGGTACCGACACCCAGGCATCGGCAGCATCAATAGACCAAAGGTTCCTCGCTATCGAGCGCAGTATCACAGCTCTTCTCTCGGCTGTGGTACCGGTGGTCCCAAGAGCACTGGTGCCGACATCAACACCGATGCCGGTACAGACACCGGTGATGCTGGTACCGACGGTGCCGGCCCCGGTGGGAACTCTTCCTATGCCATCTCTGGCTGGAGGAGATAAAACGGTATCGGGTCACCTCGGTACCGACTTCGATCGGTACCGGGATCGTGCTTTGCAAGAGTATCGGGATCAGGAATACTTTGATTCCTCCAATTCTGAAGACACTGACAATTCTGCTGGCACTAGAGGTTTTTTACTAGAAGATCCCTCTTCTCCACAACGCAGAATGTCACCTCCAGAGGACATGTCTTTTCAGGATTTCATCCGTGATATGGCCAAAGGTCTTTCAATCACAGTAGCTCCTGAAGAAGAACCCAGAGCAAAGGAATTGGAAATCCTCCAATATCCTAAAGCTCCCAAGGAGGCAGCTACTCTGCCTATCCATGAAATTCTGCATAGCTTGATGCTCAGAATGTGGGAGACACCTCTGACCACTTCTCCTCACTCTAGGAGACTTGATACTATGTATCGAGTCCCACCATGTCCTGGTTTTCAGAAAACCCAGCTGCCACACCCTTCAGTGGTAGTGGAATCAGCCATGCGTAGGATGAAAAGTGCAAAGAGACATGCATCCAATTCTCCAGGTCGTGAATGCAGGACTCTGGATGCTTTTGGACGCAGAACTTTTCAAGCTTCCATGCTTTCAGCTAGGATCAGTTCATACATCCTATATATGGGAATGTTCCTTAAGGAAGTCACAGGAGACTTGGAACTTATGAGCCCTTTTCTTCCAGATTAAGAGAAGATTTTCTTGCTCTAGTTAAGCATGCTCAAAATGTCTCCAAGTTTGTCAATCGTGCAGCTTTTGACTACTTTGAATGCATCAGCAGAACTTCTGCTATTGCCATTGGTGCACGACGAATTGCCTGGCTACAGGCACCAGACTTGGGTACAGGACAAATTAGGCAACATTCCTTGCCCGGGGGAGAATCTCTTTGGCAAGAACTGACAGGAAAAGGCTAATGAGTTAGATGCTGACAATTCTACCTTAGATTGTCAAAGTCTACAGCCACTCCAGCCAAAAGGAAGCCTTATAAAAAAAACCCCTCTTTTAGCAAAACGAGGACGTTTTATCCTTCCTATACCCAGCAGAGTCAGACTTCAGGTCAGGTTACCCAAAAGGGACAACCTAGACAGCAGAAGAAACCAAAAGGACAGAGTCCAACCAGCTCTCCAGGTTCAGCCCCCTCAAGGGCTTTGACTCCTTCCCGGAGAGCTTCACCTTCCCTGCCTCTGAAGGGTCCCCAACCCCCCAATATTCCGGGCAGGTTATGCCACTTTACCAGCAGATGGCATCAAATAACAGCAGAAGATTGGACTTTGTCCATTGTAGGAGAGGGGTACAAACTTCATTTTCACAGCATACCCCCTCCTACAATTCTAAAGCAGTTCAATTCACAAACCTCTGCAGACAATCTGCTAGATTACTAGGTCTCCACACTTCTTGCCCAAGGGGCAATAGATGAAGTACCCGTTTTTCAACAGGCAACAGGGTTCTACTCCCCCTATTTTCTTATCCCAAAGAAAACAGGGGGACACAGACCCATTCTAGACCTCAGAGAATTGAACAAATATCTGTTTCGAGAGAAATTCAAAATGATTTCTCTAGGAACTCTTCTGCCATACCTTCAAGCCCAGGACTGGCTTTGCTCTCTAGACTTAAAGGATGCATACACACACATTCTCATCCATCCAGATCACAGGAAATTCTTACGTTTCCTTTTCAGGGGAAGACATTTCCAGTACAGGGTTCTTCCTTTTGGTCTGGCTTCAGCACCAAGGTTGTTCACGAAATGCATGGCAGTAGTAGCAGCATTTCTACGAACCCTGGGAATTTTTGTCTTCCCCTACTTAAACGACTGGCTCATTCGAGCCTCCACAGTTGCAGAGGCCAGCACTGCACTATCTCGTACAATGTGAATCCTCCAATACTTGGGATTAGAAATGAACTTCCCGAAGTCTCAACTAGTTCCTTCCCAATGCCTAGAATTCATAGGAGCCTCTCTGGATACCAGGCAGGCAAGGGTTTTTCTTCCACAAGCCCGGTGTCTTTGCATTATACAGCTAGCTTCCCAAGCAGCCGGAAAATCCTCTCTCACGGCTCGGGAACTACTGCAGTTGCTGAGACACATGGCATCCACAGTTCATATAGTCCCATATGCTCGCCTTCACATGCGAGCAGCTCAGTGGACCCTCTCCACACAGTGGACACAGGCTACGGGCAATTTGTCGGACAAAATAACAGTCTCTCAAAGACTAATTTTGTCCCTCCAAAGGTGGCAATCGCAAGAAAATCTGACAGTGGGGTCTCCTTTCCATCAACCCCTCTTTCAGGCCACCCTAACAGATGCATCACAGGTGGGTTGGGGAGCACACCTGGATCATCTCTCTACCCAGGGCACCTGGACTCCACAGGAGGTAGGTTTACACATAAATCTCCTGGAATTAAGAGCAATTTATTTAGCTCTTTAAGTGTTCCATGCCCAGCTCAGCTACAAGACAGTCCTGGTCCAGACGGACAATCAGGTAGCCATGTTCTATGTGAATAAGCAGGGCGGAACCAGCTCTCTGTCGTTAAGCAACGAAGCTTTACGACTATGGGCCCTTGCCAGAGAGCAGCAAATTCACCTTCTAGTGGTATATCTTCCAGGCATTCAAAACCTTTGGGCAGACAAACTCAGTCGAGTACTGCTGCCTCACGAGTGGTCCCTCCACCTAGACCAGGTGGCAAAGATATTTCATCTCTGGGGCACTCCAGACATAGACCTCTTTGCAAGTCCACTGAATGCCAAACTTCCCCGGTTCTGTTCCAGGATACTGGCACACCACTGTCAAGCAAGGGATGCCTTCCTCCTTCACTGGGGTCAGGACTTCCTTTATGCTTTCCCACCCATTCCCCTCATTCCCAAAACACTTCAAGCTTCAGAGAGACAGGGGTCGCATGATTCTCATTGCACCACGATGGCCACGCCAAGCGTGGTATTCCCTGCTTCTGCATCTCTCTCAAGCGGCACCTCTGGAGTTAGGGCACGCTCCAGATCTCCTTTCTCAGGAGAACGGGGCGCTATGGCACCCGAATCCCCAGTCCCTGCACCTCATGGCCTGGTTGCTGAAGGCTTAGACCTCCAGGATCTCAACCTGTCTCAGCAGGTAAAGGATATCCTTTGAGCTTCTAGGAAACTTTCCACAAGAAGATCTTATGCCTTCAAGTGGAAACGTTTTACTATATGGTGCTCCAAGAAGGGATTAAACCCCCTGGTCATACCATTATAATCGATACTAGAGTATCTCCTTCACTTATCGAATTCTGGGTTAAAGACCAATTCGGTAAGAGTCCATCTTAGTGCAATTGCAGCTTCTTATAAGCCTCTGAATGGACAACCAATTTCCTCTCATCCACTCATATCAAGATTTATGAGAGGCCTTCTATTAACCAAACCTCCCATCAAGCCTCCATCGGTGGCATGGGACCTAAATCTAGTTCTCGGGCAGCTCATGAAGCCACCTTTTGAGCCTTTAGCCACTGCAGCCCTTAAGATTTTGACCTGGAAGGTCATCTTCCTAATTGCAATCACCTCTGCCCGTTGCATCAGTGAATTGCAAGCTTTAGTGGCTGATCCTCCTTATACTAAGTTTCATCATAAGGTTGTTCTTCGAACTCACCCACATTTTATGCCAAAGGTGGTTTTGCCTTTTCATTTAAATCAATCAATTTACCTTCCTGTATTTTTTTCCCAGGCCTCACGCCTCTAATGCAGAAAGAAACCTTCATACTTTGGATTGCAAAAGGGCCTTGGCCTTTTACATACAAAGAACACAGCAACATAGAAAGTCTTCACAACTTTTTATAGCTTTTGACCCTAGTCATTTGGGACTTCCATTCTCCAAAAGAACTTTATCTAAATGGATTTCCCAATGCATAGCCTTTACTTATGAGAGTAAGGGTCTTCCTCTTCAGAACCATGTCACAGCTCATAATGTCAGGGCCATGGCAGCTTCTATGGCTAATCTCCACTCTGTGTATATCGATGACATTTGTCGAGCAGCCACCTGGGCTTCGGTACACACCTTCACAGCCTACTACTGCCTCAATAAAGCCTCCTGTCGGGATGCCTTCTTTGGCCAAGCTGTTCTTCAAAACCTTTTTCAAACGTAAACCAACTCCTACCCACCAACCCTGGTGGGATGCCAGAGATCCATGGGAGGAAGGATCCTCACCCTTGACGGTGGCACTTTCCTGGGGCTATCTCCCTGGCGTCTTCAGCTAGGGAGTCCCCATATGTGAGGACTACATTCCTGCTTGTTCCTGGAGATAGCATAGTTACTCACCTGTAACAGGTGATCTCCGCGAACAGCAGGAATTTAGTCCTCACAACCCACCCACCTCTCCTAGGAGTTGTCTGTCGCGCTTTCTCTCTCTCTCTCTCTCTTTCTCTTTCCTCTCTCCCCTCTCCCTCTATCCTTTCACTCAGCTACAAACTTAACTGAAGAGGGACAGTTGGAAAGGCGGGAAGGCAGCGTGCATGTGCTGAGAGATGCTCCCAAAAGCGTTCTTATTGGACGCTGGAGAGCGTTCCCGCGCAGGCTCCGTCGGTACCGACGATACCCATATGTGAGGACTAAATTCCTGCTGTTCCCGGAGATCACCTGTTACAGGTGAGTAACTACGCTTTCTGGCCCCGACAGCAGTGGTTTCCTCTGCTGCTTCGTCTAGCTAAGCATCAGCCTTTTCATGTGGGATGCGCTCCAGACCTAATTTTGCAGGATCAGAGAGCGCTGCTGCATCCCAGTGTCCACGTACTGTGCCTGACGGCTTGGATACCGAGAAGGTAGTTCTATCCAAACTCAATTTGCCAGACATTAAGGATATGCTCCTGGTGTCCTGGAAGGACTCTACATGCCACACCTATGCCTTTAAGTGGTGCTGGTTTGTGCTCTGGTGCGCTCAGCATACCCTAAACTCCTTCAATTGTGTCCGGTGGAGTCTCTCCTGCTGTATCTTCTCCACCTCTTCCACTGGTCTCAAAGCTAATTCCATTTGTGTCCACCTCTGCCATTTTGGCTTCTCATCGGGGGATTGATGGAAAACCTGTTTCCACACATCCCTTTCATGCAGAGTCTCCTCTTGACTAAGCCACTGATCTGGCCCATGCCTGTCACCCGGGACTTTTACATGGTTCTTGCTCAGCTTCTCAAGCCTCCTTTTGAGCCTCTTGGCACCACCTCCCTCAAATTTCTTACTTGGAAGGTCACCATCCTAGTTGCACTCACCTCGGCTCACTGGGTCAGCGAACTACAGCCCTTAGTGGCACATACTACTTTTTCACCATGACAGGGTGGTCCTGAGAATGCATCAGAATTTCCTTCCAAAGGTGGTCTCTCTCTTCCATCTCAACCTGTCTGTTGTTCTCCTGACTTTTTTTTCCCCAGGCCGCATGCATCTCGGGCTGAGCCTGTGCTTCATACCCTAGATTGCAAAGGAGCTTTAACATATTACCTTGACAGAACCAAGGTACACTGGAAATCCTCGCAATTATTAATTTCTTTTGACCCTAATCGTCTTGGTCTTCCCGTGACCAAACGCACTCTTTCTTTTTGGATAGCAGACTGCATATCTTTTGCATATGTTCAAGTGGATTTAACATGTGAGGGTTATGTTACCACTCACAATGTCCGGGCTATGGCCACATTTGTAGCCCACTTACGCTCTGTCTCCGAAGCGGAGATCTGCCGGGCTGCTACATGGTCCTCAGTTCACACCTTTGCAGCCCATTACTGCCTGGACAAGGACTCTCGTAAGGACAGTGACTATGGCCAAGCTGTACTCGGCACCTCTTTGGGACTTAGCTACACCTCCTTCCCTCTGGACCTCTGTCCATCCAGGCTACTGCCATTGTGGTATCGATTGGGGTGTACTGGGGATGCAGAATCTTAGGTCCCCTGGATTCTCCATGATGATGATCAGCAGTTTTTTCCCCATTTGCAACAGGCCCTACTCCTCACCTTTTTCCAGTAACCTGGAGCTGGGGAGTCCCATATGTGAAGACTGCATTCCTGCTTATTCCTGGAGATAGCATAGTTACTCACCTGCAGCAGGTGATCTCCGGGAACAGCCGGAATCAGTCTTCACAACCCGTTCTCCTCCCCAAGGAGTCATAGGGGTTTTTTTTCTCTGCTATGAACTTTACTGAAGAGAATCATCTGGGAAGGCATGCACACATGCATGGACTATTGGAAGCTGGGGGGTGTTCTCGCTTGGGCTCCGTCAGAGGATGTCACCCATATGTGAAGACTGATTCCTGCTGTTCCCAGAGATCACCTGATACAGGTGAGTAACCGCTTTTTCTGTACTGTTGTCCTCCTGTGCTTATCTGGGGAGATCTCTCCCAGTCATGATGGTCTTAGGCATCTCTCACTCCATGGAGAAATCCAACTGCAACTCCTCTAATCTTATTCATATCTCTCTCCCTCTACTTCTTCCCTCTTCTATTCCTTTTTCATGTGCCCTGTGGAATGCCCACTCTGCTTTCAACAAACTTACCTACATTCACAACCTCTTTATCTCTAATGCTCTGCATCTGCTTGCTTTAATTCTTAGTTGCAGCTGGTTATTTTGGAGATAGCGTGGGTGAGCTGCAACTAAGAATCCGGGACTTTGAAATAAGTTGCTAATTATACTGCTTCATATTCTCATTCACATAATGGTGACTATATGATTAAGAATACTGAGGATTATTTTGTAATTTTGCCTCAGCGGATGAAAAGGGTGAGTGCACTCTTAACAAAAGAAAAAAAGGAGGGTTTGCTACGAGAGAGGGAAGGTTCCCTTTCACGGCAAACGATCCGACAACATTTTTTTCTCATACATGAAGTATAGAAATAGTAGGGCTGGATGAGCAGATTTTGTTTATCTCATATATAATATATAAATATTGAGTAGGATAAATTAGTTACATCATTATAAGGACATGATTATTGGCACTCTTATAAACAATTCAAATAAGTTTGAATAGAACCACCACATTCCCAATGCTGTAAGCTTAACACTAGAAGCCCCAAAAGGCATTTTACCTAGAAACATCAAAGTGCGTCAATTGACGCATTATCACGATGACTGAGTTTAGCATGAAATGCAGATGTGAATTAATGTGAAGTTACTTATCTAAGTACATGCAGTATGTGACGTCATTACACGTCATTGTGGGTTTATTGTTTGTAATGTCGGAGTAAAACTGTAAACAGTGATTGAGATGCGCCGCCTAGTGGGAACATGAATTTATACCTAGAAGCTCCAAAGTACGTCAGTTGACGCACTCAATTGTCTTTTATGCGTCAATTGACGTACTTTGGGGCTTCTAGGTATAATTCATTTTCCTGCTAGGTGGTGCATCTGCCATTAATTTTTGATGCACATATTTGAACATCTTGACCTTGCTAACAAAGTCATTGAACATGACTGACATGGTTCTAGCAGTGGCGCTGGTATACAACTTCGAAGATGCATTTGCGTCAATTGACACACTTTGGGGCTTCTAGTGTTAAACATACCTGTGATCAATTGTACTCACATGACTTGAATCAACCAATGAATGATTGCGCTAATGTTTAAAATGGCCACATTTGCTCCCTGTTCCATTTTCACAATGGTGAAGATGAGAGCTGCCTGAGACTATCAGAAGAGCCATTATCTCCAAACTTCAAAGGGGTACAAGGCCATCTCCAAAGACCTTGGGATTCCTTTGTCTGCAGTTCACAATGTTGTTAAAGATTTCTGCTCATGGAACTGTCAAGAACTTTCCAGGACTTAGTGGAAAGAAGAAAATTAGTCTAACAAGTCTTTGAAGGTTAGTTTGAACTGTTGGAAAAACACCACATACAACATCCAAAGAGCTTAAGGCTGAACTGGAGCAATCTGGAGTGGTGGTTTCAATCTGCACCATGCACCACACACTGAACAAAGGACAACTTCATGGGTGAAGGCCAAGGAGAACCCCACTGCTCAAAGACAGACCTAAAAAGGCATGTCTGGTCTTTGCCCAAACCCACCTTGAGAAACCACAATCCTGTGGACAGATGAAACCAAACTTGAGCACTTTGGCAATGTAGAAAAGCAAAACATTTACAGGTGAAGAAACGAAGCTTATAAGAAAAAAAAATCACTCTTCCTACAGTTAAATATGGTGAAGGTTCCATAATGTCGTGAAGCTGTTTTCCTGTCTCAGAAACTGGAGGCTTGGAACATATTAAAGGAATCATGGAGTCGAGGACTACCAAGGTATTTTGGAACAAAATGTGCTACCTAGTTTCAGAAAGCTAGATCTAGGTTGAAGGTCATGGGCCCTCTAGCAGGACAGTGAGCCAAAACATACATCCAAAAGTACAAAAGAATGATTAAAAGGAAAAAAATGGACTGTTTTAAACTGGCCAGCAGTGAATGCTGATCTCAATCCAACTGGTTCTATGTAAACCGCACTGATGGAAAATAGCGCGGTATATAAGTGCATGTAATAAATAAATATAATATAATAATAAATAAATAAATTGAGAACCTTTGGAAAGAGCTGAAATCTGCCATTAGTAAAAAGAATCCTGAAACCATTTATGAGCTGGATCAAATCGCAGTTGAAGAGTGGAGAAACTACCAGCAGACAAATGTATGAAACTTAGATGGCTACAAGAAACATCTGGAGGCTGTCGTCATTGCCAAGGGTTGTGCAACCAAATATTAATGAAGAATGCCATTAATCCTGTCCAGTTCATATTTTGTTTTTCTCAGAAATTACATCTGTGTTGCACAGACATCTTTTTTTTATTTGTTGTATACCTTTGAACATATCATTAAAATATTATGATGACATACAATTGGAATATTTCTAATTATTTCTCAAGATATTGTACATAGCATACCTAAAATGCAAGGGTGCCAATAATGTTGACCACAACTGTACTTCCACCTTAATCAGTAAGTTGTCCTTCCAACATTTTTTGCCAGGCCACATGTCCACAAAAGTGAATGTGCCTTGCACAGTTTGGAATGTAGAAGAGCCTCAGCCTTTTCCTTGGAGGAGAATAAAGCCCTTAGAAAGTCTACCCATCTTTTTGTGTTCATTCCAAATCAACTCGAGACTGCCATAGCCAAACGTGCACTGTCTATTTGGATAGGTGATTGCACCTTTTGCTGATGCCCTTGCAGGTTTGATTCTGAAGGAGTATGTTAGTCATGGCATTGTATGTGGTCGACCTGAGACCAGCTACTATGAAACATCTGCAAGGCTGTGACATGGAGTTCTCTTCACATATTTACATACTACTACTGTTAAATTAATCTCTTGTGTGACAGATTTGTTGTATTCTGTCCTTTCCCCGTTTCAGAGGCATGCTCAAAACCCACCTTTTCCATCAGGCTTTTGACCTTCCCCTCCCTGATTCCCCGTCCCCTCCTCCCTTGGCCTGAGACCTTCCTGGTTTAAGCCTCCCCCCTCCGTAAGTCCGGAGCTTGTGTCTATTATTTTCTCTGTCTGTCCCTGTTCTTTCGAAACAGTGGCATCTTTTCTTTCTTTTGCTTTCATTTGTAGCCTGTGTTATTTGTACACCACCCTGAGGCTTGTGCCTGAGTAGTATATCAAGCACTTAAATTAAAGATAAAATAAAGAAACCCTTTGAGGTTTAGTATCCAATTTCATCCCTTATGTAGCTGATATTTTTTACAGCTTGACTTCATAGAAAGAGAAACAAAGTGATTTTCAGATTGAGTTTGTTTTTCCTCTTTGGTTACACAACCTGTAGCTAGGGATTCCCACTTGGAAAGTTCTGGTCATCACAGCTCCAAGAGACTCCACACAAAGCTAAGCTTTCAGACTTTACAATTGCCTGTTTTTTTTAATATAAATTTTAACTTTTGGCTATAAGTTTAGGAATATCTAGACTGCCTAAATTCCTTGTGTAGCTTTTAACACTAGAAGCCCCAAAAGAAATTTTACCTAGAAACCCCAAAGTTCATCAACTGACGCATTATCACAACTGCGTTTAGCATGAAATGCAGATGTGAATTAATGTGAAGTTACTTATTTGTTAAATACGTGCAGTATGTGATGTCATTACATGACGTCATCGTGTGTTTATTGTTTGTAATGCCGGAGTAAAACTGTAAACAGTGATTGAGATGCGCCACCTAGTGGGAACATGAATTTATACCTAGAAGCCCCAAAGTGCATCAATTGATGTACTTTGGGGCTTCTAGGTATAAATTCATTTTCCCGCTAGGTGATGCATCTGTCATTAATTTTCGATGCACATATTTGAACATCTTGACCTTGCTAACAAAGTCATGGAACATGGCTGACATGGTTCTAGCAGTGGCGCTGGTATACAACTTCGAAGATGCATTTGCGTCAATTGACGCACTTTGGGGCTTCTAGTGTTAAATCAGATATCTGAGTGTCCTCAGTTCATATAAAGTCTATTGGCCAGGGACTCTTGTGACATATAGCTATCTGGAATTGAAGTACACATTTGCTTTTAATTTGAAGAGGATCTGGTCTTCTACTTAAGTCTTCTACTTAATTTTTCAGCAAAGGTATACATTTTAATGTTACAGGGTCCTTTGCATAGTGGGCTGATACATAGAAGTAAGATTTCAGTTTGAACTTTTCAGTTTCCATTGTTCTGTTACAGGTCTGCTTCACAGGGTGTGGTTAATTCAATCAGCTATGCAGCCTGAGCAAGTTAGCTGATCCAGTTCTGATCATCACAGCTTCAAGAGACTACACAAAGCTATGCTTTCAGACTTTACAATTGCCTGGGGTTTTTTTAATATAACTTTTGGCTATAAGTTTACGAATATATAGACTGCCTACATTCCTTGCATAGCCTTTAAATCGGATATCTGAGTGTGCCCTCAGTTCATATAAGGTCTATTGGCCAGGGACACTTAACTTCCCACCCACTCTACCCCTCTTCCCACCCGCCCCAGAGTTGCATTGCCTATATAGTAGTCAAATACATTGACATGTGTCCTTTAAGTATTACACCTACCTTTTCTCCTCCTAAAACCACTTTATAACAGTCTTAATCAGCATGTGGTGTATTCAATGCAGTAACTGTGGTGCTTTCATTCTAAGAAAAATCATTTGGCACCTAAGAGCTTGCCCTATATGCCTCAAGTTAGCTGCAATGCATAAAGAATTGACTCTACTAAAGGAAGAATTAGTTGCAATTAAACACACCTCTTCTAGGGTACAAACTGAACAAAATCCACCACCGCTTCCACAAAGAATCAAACAGCCCATGAACAAATGGATCACCGTGAGTTCTGGTAGGTTGCGACCTGTAACACGGAGATACCCTCTACATCAAGAGAGATCCCTACATAATGCCTTCTCTGCCTTGGATAGTGAGGACGTCCAACCCGTGGAAACTGAAGTGCCCTTAAATAAGAGTCAATGCCAAATCTACTGATAATGCACCATGAAGAAAAAAAATTACAGAACAGAAAATTACTACTACTTGGAGATGCCATCATCAGAGGCATCAACTTGGGAACACAGTTCATAGAAGAGAAGATGGCCAAATGCCTCCCAGGCTCTTCAGCCAGCAGAAATACAAACCATATTGTTGGTATAGTTGATGCAGAAAGTGAGCACTCCAAAATTGACGTCATCCACTTGGATTCAAATGACCTGGCTAGAAACAGTGCCTCTGCAGTTCAAAGGGACTTGTGGACTCTGGGAGAGAAACTCAAGTCCATTGTTAACACTATAGCATTCTCAAATATTCTACCTGTTCTTGGTAAGAGAGAGCGCCATCCGGCGCTAGGAGAGCCCAGTCGCATCCCCAATCGGGGGAAGGAACAGCATCCACCGCTGCCGTTGCTGCTCTGCCCAATCGGGGCAGGCAGCCACAGATAAAAGAGAGAGCGCCGTCCGGCGCTAGGAGAGCCCAGTCGCATCCCCAATCGGGGGAAGGAACAGCATCCACCGCTGCCGTTGCTGCTCTGCCCAATCGGGGCAGGCAGCCACAGATAAAAGAGAGAGCGCCGTCCGGCACGCCCGCGCCTGAGGGCCTCGCCAGAGGGCCCTTTGGCGTGGCCCTTAGGCAGTGGACCTACAACTCAAGAAGTGGCCCCCCAACGCCACCCCGAACCTACACAACTGAAACTCCTGAGCAGCTTACCCAAACACCCAACACCGACCGAGACACACAAACTGCACGAAAACCTCTGAAATTGGTACAGGGAAGCCACGAAGACACGCAGCTTGAGCTCCCAATATAGGTTGAGCTCGCTGTAACCGCCTACCAGCTAACTCCCATTACCTCCGCCATTTTACATTTCTAAGGAGTACACAACCGTGGAACGCTCAGACTAATCTACGATACCACAAGACGCTGAAGACCCACACGGCTTGAGCTCCCGAATCAGGTCGAGCTCGCCTACACTGAACACAGACGCTAAGCCAACCACCCAGGTAATTGACTATCTACACGCTCTTTCAAATGTTTACCCACACCCTGTCTACCGACAAGCACAATAGCTGACATACTACGTAAAATCGACGACCTGAAACTCAGACTGACTCATAGATTGTAGTGCCTTGTCCCATTATATGTAACAGACTACAACTAACTGCTGTATAACCATAGAGATACATTATCCAAACGCATTATCTACTGCCAGCATTTGTCACACTTTACAAACGCTTATATCCTACCAGCATTGTATTTGTTATACAGTTTATTGTACCGCTGAATTCTATTACTCTGTATTTTTACCTTTCTATACTACGGGACCATATTTTGCTGTATTGTACTTATCAGACTGCAGGGACAATTAGAAACTTGAGACGATAGGCAAATCATTGACCCACCTAGAACTAAAGCATTAAATTCACAAACAACTGTGACATGGCCCTCACACCATTTATCCTAACCCTATATGCTTGCCTCACTCTACTCACATGGGCATGCAATCCAATCATGTATTACCACTTACCACAAACCTGGAACCCAATATTTTTACATAACCCTATCCTGATACCTACTTTCATTCTGCACAGTCCTCTCTACCCTACCCACGGGCAGCCAGGCCCCCTCACTGACCAGAGAGCAATCATCCCATCCCCAAGAAAATCACTTAAATATCACAAACCAAAACCAAAAAAACTGCGGAGACCGGGGATCACAGCCAAACAGAGCAAGAACCAGCAACATTGCAGCCTGCCACAGACCCCTATCACACTCTTCCTGATTAACACCAGGTCTCTAAGAAACAAGACCCACATTATTCATAATATCCTCACAGATGAAAAGCCGGATATCCTCTGCATCACTGAAACCTGGCTCACTGACACCGACTCAGCAATTGTAAACCAAATATCCAAACCTGGATATAAAATATTCAACTGCCCCCGCCCCAACAAAAGAGGTGGAGGCGTCCTAATCATTGCCAGAACCTCCCTACAGCTAGCGAACACATCACAATCCGCAACCGAGGGCACTGACATACTCAGAATTGAAAACAAAAAAATGGCCATATGCCTAATCTACAGGCCCCCCGCATCACACCACGAAACGCTGGCCACCGCACTGGAGACCATATCAACCACTGCAAACAAAAAGCATCAGATAATCCTGGGTGACTTAAATCTACCATCCGTTCCCCCCGTGCAAGCCAATACATTCCTTGAAGCCATGGATCAACTCGGATTTGTGCAAATAATCCAGGAAGCCACTCACAATAAAGGTAACACTCTTGACCTGGTATTTTTATCATCTGAACAACTGCACAAAGACCTAAATCAACCCGAAACCCAAATTACTCAGGTACCTTGGTCAGACCATCACCAAATCGAACTCTCATTATACCTATCCATCATACAAGAACCACTACATACCTGCCCAGCAATACATCACCAGAGAAGATTCAAAAAATTCAACAAGGAAACCTTAACAACATCCGTCTTATCACACGTTGACACCACACAAACGGATCTCGAAACCCTCGTGGCTCAATGGAATTCAGGAGTTGAACTAGCATCAAACCTAACCTGGAAAGATACAAACTCCAAAACCTTATCTAAATCTGAACCATGGTACACTACAACCTTAAGCTCAATGAAGAAACAACTACGTAAGCTGGAAAAGAAATGGAGAAAAGCCCAAACTGAAGAACGGAAACAGGAATACCTAACACTCCTCACAAAGTACAAGAACGAGACCAACCTGGCCAAAAAGGCACACCACACAAATCTGCTCAACAAGGCAATTAATAGGCCAAGGGAACTCTTCGAACTTGTTAAGTCCCTCACCAAAACATCACAAGACAGTGTCGCGATGGTCGCAATAAATGCCCAAACGCTAGCAGACCATTATGCCAAGAAACTAAACCCACAAGTACTCACCCACACCACTCAAGACCAGAATATGGACAACGACCCACCAAAAGAACACGCATCTCCAAATGATGAGCAAAATGTGCAGTGGAGTAACTTCCTTCATATTAAAGACCAGCAAATCATGAACATTGTCACCAACTTGAATACCACAACCTCCCCTCTAGACCCATGTCCAGCAGCCTGGATCAAAGCTACAAAGAGTGAAATTGCCCAACCTATCACCCACATTGTAAACCAATCACTCCAGCAAGGCACCATGCCAACGCAACTAAAAAGATCACTAATACGACCCATCTTAAAAAACAAAATGCTCAACAACAGTGATCCAGCATCATATCGACCCATCTCGAGCATATCATTCCTAGCCAAGATCATTGAAAAGGCAGTCCAGCAACAACTCCAAGACCACATAGATGACACAAATGCCCTGGACATGCATCAATATGGTTTCCGTCAGCATCATGGAGTGGAAACCCTGCTTATAGCACTCCTTGACAACCTCCTTAAGGGTCTCGAAATCAGAAGCAAGATGTACATTCTCATCTTTATCGACATATCCGCCGCTTTTGATACAGTGCACTACAGAACCCTCATCAACCGTCTCGCCTCCATAGGTGTAACGGGGACCCCGCTAAAATGGTTCACATCTTATATATCAAATAGAATGCAACAAGTACAGTTCAACAATGAAAAAGCTGATGCTTTCCCACAAACCCAAGGAATACCACAAGGATCAGCTCTATCCTCCCTCCTATTCAACCTATACATTAAACCAATATGCGAAATCATACAGAAGCACAAGATCAGCTATCATATGTACGCAGACGATCTAATGTTGTATACCCAGCTGGACATAAACCAACCAAACTACACTCAACTCGAGGAATGCCTCAGCATGCTCCAGACCTGGTTACAAATAAACAACATGTCAATAAACCATAAAAAAACGGAGGTGATGTTCATCTCCAAGAAAAAGGATTTCACTCTGCCCACCACCGTCACCCTCAACAATAACGTCTACTACACCAAGCCCGAAATAAAGTATCTAGGGTTACTACTTGATAGCAACTTGCGGATGGAAAAACACCTACGAACAACAAACCGGGCCATATTTCATAAATTAAGAGTGTTTCAACCACTCCGCAACATCATCGACCATTCTGACTTCAGAACAGTGGCACAAGCTCTTATCATTCCGCACCTGGACTACTGCAACGCTATCCTCCAAGGCCTCCCGAAGAGCACCCTAAACATTCTATAAATGGCCCAAAACGTCGCTGCCAGGATCATTATGAAAAAAGGCATCACTGAACACATCACTCTTGTACTCATTGAACTCCATTGGCTCCCCATTACTGCCCGCATCTTATACAAAATACTAGTAACCACGTACAAGCTCATTCACAACGTAGCCCCGTCATACCTCAACAATCTAATCACCATCCAGGCATCCAATAGAAGCAGAAGAACCATAACTCAAAACACCCTCAACGTCCCAAACAGCATAAGAAAGGTCAAAGCGGAGACAAGCCGTAGGGCCTTCTCGTATACTGCACCATTACTCTGGAATCAGCTGCCCCACGACATACGACAAATAAGTGACCTAAAAGAATTTAGAAAAAATCTCAAGAGATACCTTTTTCAGTCCCATTTTAGGCTGAGTTAACCGAAACCAGTCTGTTAATTCTTTATATGTATATAGACTGAACTAACCAGAAACCAGATCTGTCATATTGTATATATGTATATACGGAGCACACCCCCACCCACGCATCCTAATGTATATATAGGTAAGCAAACCCGCACACACTAATTCAAATGTAAATCAAATGACTCTGTGTTTGTGGTGTTTCTAATCAAATCCTTAACCAATCATAATGTAAATCATACAAATTACTGCACTGTGCAGTCCAACCTGATCTGTAAAGTTAACCGCTGCTGATCGTAGGAAGCAGCGGTATACAAGTGTCTACTAAATAAATAAATAAATAAATTGGTGTTGGGAATCGGACCCAAGCCTGGACAGGCTCGGACAGGGCCTCTGTAGCTACGCCTGTGAGGCAGGCCTAGATATAGGCCGCAGGCCTGCCTGGACCTTTGACCACAGTTAGGCCAACAGAAGAATTGGGGGAAAAGAAAAGGATGAATTGCTGACAGCATGAAATCCTGTGAGTGAAATAAAAGATTACTGACCTGGTGTGCTCTGCTAAGGAAACTAGATAACACAAAATTAAACAAGGAGACGACTTGCGGGGGAACCAGGGAGTGAGATGTAGCTAGGCACTGGCCTTGGGAAGGTGACATGTTCTTTATGCTACTTGAACCTTGGGAAAGTGAAATTATACCAATCCTATGCAGAAAAGTATCTTTAGAACCCCAGCTGCAAAGAAAGAACTAACCATTGTTATTCTGCCAACCTTTCAGAAGAAACTGTATAAAAAACAGACTGGGACAAAAGAGAAACTGGGGAGTTTATTGAGCCCTGCCACGAAGGTGACAGAGTGCTGAATTGCCCCATTAACCTTTCTCTTCTGTCTATCCATATACAGTAGCTACCTTGTACCTGTAAGTGACTGTGTTAGAGAATTTGCGTGTGAAGAATTTATGCTGAGAAAAGGATATCCTGTAATAAAGATTTCGTGATTATTGCTGAGAAGTTGATCTCTGTGTACTTATTCCGTGTAGGGTGAGATAGAGGCCTGGTAGTGGGGCAGAAAGGCTGCATCACATAAACAACTTTAATACATGGTTCCAAACCTGGTGCTAACATGAAGGATTTAGATATACAGACGACTGGGGAAACAGATGGATCAACAAGACTATACTGTGCTGTACATCTATACTATACTGTACATCTCTCTGTCACAGGGAAAAGGATCCTAAGTGAAAAATTCAGGCAGTATGTGGGCAGGCATTCAAACTAGGGAAAGGGGGTGACAGATGGAGGAGCAAAAGCATAATAACATTGGAAACAGCCACACGTTTAAACCACACATCAATGGCAAGTGGGAAGAGGCATGTAGAACAAAATCCATACAAAATGCAGGCTAGCCAGTCAACACATGCTAGAAGGCAATGAGCACAAATGCTCGAAGCCTAGCCAACAAAGTTCCTGACCTGGAGCCCTAATGATGGAAATGGACTTGGACATTGTGGCCATTACAGAAACATGGTTTAACGAGTCACATGAATGGGATATAGTCATAGCTGGCTATAATTTATTAGGAGAGACAGAGAAGGCCGAAAAGGAGGAGTATCAGCCCTATATGTCAAAAGCAATATTAAAGCTGCCAAAATGCTGGGGACGTGGGGAAAAGAAGCAGCATTGTGGATTGTGTTGGAAAGAGGAGATAAGCCTAACATCCATGCTAGTGTAGTCTACAGGCCTCCAACTCAAACCAAAGAAATGGATAAAGACCTTATTGATATTGCAAAGGTAGCCATGAAGTGGGAAGTGATCATATTGGAAGACTTTAAATCTACCAGATGTGGATTAGAGTATTCCTTCTGCATTTCTGGAAAGAAGTTAAAAAATAAATTGTGGCTGCCTTCCAAGATGCGTTGCTTAGACAAATGGTGATGGAACCGACAGGGAAAGTTCGATGCTGGATTTACTACTCGCCAACGGAGAAAGTGTGTTGAATGTCCAGGTATGGGGTGCCCATGTGAGCAATAGCAATCATCACACGATGTAGTTTGAGATAAAAGCCAGCTCAGAGTCCCCTCACAGCAAGCTCAAAGTCCTAGACTTCAAAAACGCTGACTTCAGAAAGTTGGCCAAGTGTCTGAAGGAGGAGTTGGCAGGGTGGGAGGAGGTAAGGGAAGTGGAATTGCAATGGACTAAACTAAAGGAGGCAATAAAAGGGGCAACAGATACATATGTAAGGAAAGTAAATAAAAACAAGAGGAAAAGGAAACCTATTTGGTTTTCTAAAGGAGTGGCTACACAAATAGACCAAAAAAACACAGCTTTCACAAAATTCAGAAGTTTGCAGACAGGAACACCGAAAAGAATACAGGATAAAGCTAAAAGAGAAAGGATAGCAAAATCAAAGGCAGAAAAAAGATGGATAAAGATCTAAAGCATGGTAATAAAACTTTTTTCAGGTATATTCGGGAGAAGAGGATGATCAGAGGTGAAATTGCAAGACTCAAAAGTACTGAGAACGGATTCATGGAAAGTGATGTTGAAAAAGCAAAAATGCTAAACCTATGCTTCTGTTCTCTTTTTACTAAAGAAAATCCTGGTGAAGGATCACCTATGATTGACAAATATACAAATGGAAATGGAGTAGATACTGCACCATTCACAGAAGATGTGTTTGAACAGCTTGCAAAACTGAAAGTGGACAAAGCCATGGGACCAGATGGTATACATCCCAGGATACTGAAAGAGCTCAGAGGTTTTTGCAGGGCTTTTAAAGGATGCTTTTAATAGACCCTTGGAGATAGGAGAAGTTTCACATGACTGGAAAAAGGCCAATGTGGTACCTCTTCACAAAAGTGGTAATAGGGAAGAAGTGGCAAACTACAGGCCAGTAAGCCCTACATCTGTGGTGGGAAAAGTAATGGAGAATAGCGAACCTTCTCGAAACCAATAGATTGCATGATCCAAGGCAACATGGTTTTGCCAAAGGACAATCATGCTAAACAAATCTGATTGAGTTCTTTGACTGGATGACCAGAGAACTAATCAAGGACATGTAATGGATGTGATCTACCTAGATTTCAGCAAAGTCTTTGATACTGTTCCTCATAGGAGGCTTCTCAATAAACTGACCAGCTTGAGGATGAGGTCCCAAGATGAACTGGATCAGAAATTGGTTGACTGACAGATGACAGAAGTTGATGGTAAACGGAACTCACTCGGATGAAAGGAAGGTGATTAGTGGCGTGCCCTAGGAATCGGTCCTTGAGCCGGTACTGTTCAATGTATTTGTGAGTGATATTGCTGAAGGACTGAATAGAAAAGTCTGTCTTTTTACAGATTGCATGAAAATTTGCAACAGTATGGACTTTCCTGAGGGAGTGGATAACATGAGGAAAGATCTGAAAAAGCTGGAAGAATGATCTAATGCTTGGCAGTTAAGATTTAATGTGAAGTGCAGTGTTATGCACTTGGGATGCAAACATCCAAGGGAATTGTATGAGATACGGGGTAATAGGTTAGTGTGCATGGACCAGAAGAAGGGCCTCTGAGTGACTGTGAGGATCTCAAAGTGGTGAAACAGTGTGAGAAGGCAGTTGCCAAAGCCAGAAGGATGCTGTGTTGTATACAGAAAGGAATTACCAGCAGAAAGGAGAAGGCCTACTGTACAAGTCGCTGGCGAGGCCTCACTTGGAATAGTGTGTTCAGTTTTGGAGACCATATCTCGCAAAGGATATAAAAAGACTGGAAACTGTTCGGAGGCAGGTGACCAAAATGATTTGGAGCCTGCGCCAGAAGACATATGGAAAGACTCCAAGATCTAAATATGTATACTCTAGAGGAGAGGAGGGACTGGGGAGATATGATACAGACCTTTTACTTAAGAGTATTAATGAACAAACCAACCCCTTTCAAAGACGGGGAAGCTGTAAGACTAGAAGGCATAACACAAAGCTGCAAGGGGCTAAAGTGAAAGGCAATGTCAGGAAATACTTTTTCACTGAAACGGTGGTGGATGCTTGGAATGCCCTCTCGATGGAAGTGGTGGATGCAAATACAGTGACAAAATTCAAAATGGCATGGGACAGACACAGTGGATCCCTTTTACAGAAACAAGATAAAATCAAAATAAACTTAACTGACTGATATCTTAACAGGTCGAGGTGACTTTGCACGGAGAGGTGGGCACACCCCTAAACAAAGGCATGGGAAGGGGTGACCTGCACGGAGCGGCGTGCGCACCTACTCTTGCCACCTTTCTAGGCAGACTAGTTGGACCATGCTGGTCTTTATCTTCTGTCATATACTGTGTTACTATGGGAAAAAAAAGATATCCTTTTTTTGTCCTCAGAGAAAGTACAGTTGCTTACTTATCTTGCTGTTCTCTAAGAACACTTGTTAGCTTTTATGAAACCGTCCCATTTCCCCTTGGTTTCTGATAATAATTTTATATGGCATTGAGGTGACCCTATGTGGCAACACTAGTGTAAAAGCTCTTGTACATGCCCAGTGGCCTGTTAGAAAGCTTTGTTTACAGTTCTTTGGCCTGGGCTCCATTAGATGTCACCTATTTATGAGAATGATATTATGCTGTCCTTGGAGAATACCTATTATAGATAAGGAACTTTGTGTTATGCCTTGTTGCTAGAGTAAGCTTCTTTGACATAGTGGAAATTAGAGTTACATTATTTAATGGCCATGGCATGCCAAACAGTTAAGTGCGAAAATCATACAGTGTGACGTTCTTGAAACATCAATTGACTTCCTTGGGCTGCCATGCAGAAAGTTCTTGGATCAATCTCCTAATTATCTTCCATATCCTGGGGAAGGGAGTCATGGTAGAATGAAGGCTCATGATTGCTGGGGTCCAGTATGGTTAGTGCAATGAACACAGTAGGTAAATTGATAGAGGAATCCAGAGGTAGTTGCTTAAGAAGACCTTGGTGCCAGGATCCCAGCCCTGGTTCTGGTTGATTGTCGAGGCCCAAAGGAGAAAACTGCTGCAACAAAAAAAAAACTGCTTGCTTTAATTTTTAAGCAGCTTAGGAATTTAATGGCCTTTAATTACTGATGCCTGTCTTTCTCAACTCAGATGATAAAGAAATAAAAGTTTGAAGAGACTTGATATTTGAGTAACATGGGTTTTGAATGCTGTGTCTAAAAGAACCTAGTGCTTGAGAAGAGATTAATTGGGAGGAAGGTGGGGGAGAAGATGTAGCGTTGTATTAAAATTGTATTTGGGGAGGCTATAGAAGGGGAAGATTAGAATTCAGCTCACGCTTTTACAGTACTAGTTCAAAATGTGCTACATTTCGATACAGTAGGTATTTCTGTATCCCCAGAGAGCTTAAAATGTGACGTGCCCAAAGTGATAAGGAGCATCAGTGGTATATGAACCCTGCGGCTCAGCCCACACCTCTAACTACTAGGTGACTATTCCACTCTTGAGTATTATTCCCTCCCCCAGAGGATATAACTAATCACGCATGAATAGTGATCATGGGGTCAAAGAAATTCATGAAGAAATGTGGTATATAATTATGAATCTGAAATTTATTTATTTATTTATTTAAAGTTTCTTTTATACCGCGCTATTCGACATCAGCGCGGTTTACAGTGAACAGAAATTACACTTCACAACATTGATCAGTGCTTACAATGAACAGGGCAATACATTAAACAGGTTTACATTAAACAGGTTTCTTAAACAGCGAACATAATAAACTATGTACAAAAGGCAACTATATACAAAGCCGCTAAGTGCAGCTATATGATTCCTGATGAGAGCGGAAGCAAGGTGAGATTGCCGCTCTTCGTGTTAAGACTATAGAGCGCATGGGTTTAACGTGTTGACCTGGGATGTAGAGGTGGGTTGGTGTGAGACGGTGTCGGAAACATTGTAGTGAAGCAAGAACAGGTGGTGCTTCAGTGCCTTCCTGAACTGAGAAAGGTCACTGATGGTTCTGATGTCTGTTGGTAGGGCATTCCAACATAATGGTGCGAAGTAAGAGAAGGCTCTGGATCTAGTGGCTTGAGAGCACTTCGTGATTGCCTTAGGTAATACAAGGGAGTTAGAGGCAGTTGATCTCCTTGCACGATTAGGGGGTGTAATTGATATCAGGTCGGTGATGGAAGATGCCACTGCTAAGGACTTTCATTGTAGTGACTGAATTAACACGTTGACACGATTAGGGGGTGTAATTGATATCAGGTCGGTGATGGAAGATGCCACTGCTAAGGACTTTCATTGTAGTGACTGAATTAACACGTTGACAGAGAATATTTTTATTTTATTTATTTATTGTGTTTTATGTACCGCTATATCGGGTAATCATAACGGTTTACAATTAAAACAACCGATACATTAAACATTGTAACAATAAATACTGCAATAACAGGCAATCAAGAATGTACCTGATTCGAGATAGTTTTAACTTATATACAGCATATTTATAGTTCTGGTGATCGATATAATATCTGTCAGTACAGGATGGGGTTAAGGGATGGGTGATTTATTGACCAGTTTGGTCAGATAGCCTAGGGGTGAGGAGGGGGGAAAATTATGTTGGGTCAGTGAGAGTTGTAGTTTCATTTTGAGCAAAATGTTCTGTGAAAAGATGGGTTTTGAGTTGGGAGCGGAACGAGGCTAAGTCTCTAATGTTTTGGAGACTGGGTGGTAGGGAGTTGCAGAGCATTGGGTATATAAACTCAAATGCTCTGCTGCTGGTGCACTGTTTAGACTTACGGAAAGCTGATGAGGTAGAGAGAATGTTGGTCATTTGTTCTCTTCTTAGTCGATTGATGGGGGGCATTTTAATTAATTGGAAAAGAGTTTGGGGAGCTATTTTTCTGATGATTTTGAAAGTGGTCATTAATATCTTGAATTTGATGCAGCTTTGTACGGCAGCCAGTGTAAGTCATATGAGATTGGTGTGTTATGATCAATTCGGCGTGCATTGTGGATGATTCATGCTGCAGTATACTGAGCCATTATGAGTGGATGTAGGGATATTTTGGGAAGACCATGAAGTAGACTATTGCAGTAGTCCATATGTGGGGTAATCATTGCTTGCATTATGGTTCTGAAATCAGAGGGCTGAAGTAAGGGTTTTAGATGCTGCAGTAGACTGATCTTATTGAAAATTGTTTTTGTAAGATTTTGGATGTGTGACTGAAAAGAGAGATGTTTAGAATTACACCTAAATATTTTACGTCGTCTTTGAGAGATCATCATCATCAATTGATATGTGTCGTGGTGGTATGTAGGATTGATTCCTAGTTATTATCAAGACATCTGTTTTCTTGTAGTTGTTTAAACCAGCATCTTTAAGCCAGGTAGCTGTTTCCCTAAAGCAGAAAATTATGGGGTCAAAGTTGGGTGTGATTATGTTGAAGGGCATGCAAAGCATATCATTAGCATAGATGGCATAATCAATCTTGTATTTTTTTATGATTTGGCAAACTGGCAGAATGTAGATATTGAATAACAGGGCTGAAAGTGCAGATCCTTGTGGAAGGTCTGTGGTTTGGGAATAAGAGTTGGAGCTGATTTGTCCCATGCAGACTTGTTGAGACGGGTCAAAGAGATAGATAAACCACTTGAGTGTTAGGTTGCTTAGACCTATTTGTCTTAGACTTTGTATTAGAAGTGTGTGTATGACCGAGTCAAATGCAGTGGCTATATTTAGGAATATAAAATATGAGAAACAATCCCTGGATAGTTGTCAATGAAGACTATTGTGCCACATCCCAGCCTTGGTTCCTGTCGAGCTGGAAAGACAAAGGAGCTGGAAGAAACTGCCCTAAAAAAAAAAAGTATTTGTGACTTTAAAATTGTTCATAAACTTAAAGAAAATATCTGAAAATTTAATACAGAAAACACATGTATGCAGTTTTGGTTCTTCCAACTGGATCTGTGATTCATTGTATGGCAGCAGAAATGATGGGCACTCTCATAGTCCAGTCTTGGGGTGTGAGATGTTTTTGAAATGTGTGCTGATTTTCTTCTATTTGCATGCCCACCTCCATCGCGTAGATAATCAGGAGTGTTTTTTTAATTCAAGATATAAATTAACCTTAATTGGAACATCTTGCACACTTTTCTGGCAGAAGGCTAGAGATGATTAATTTTAATATCTTGTTACTTTATTTTTTTTATTTCCAAATATATTTATGTTCAAAAAAGCTTAACAAAATTTTTTAAAAGTGTATCAACAGTTACATTTGAGCATTTGTAGCTTTTTATTTTTAAACCTGGAAATAGAAATAAATGTGAGAATAGTGTAATAACAAGTGTCAGGAAAAAGAACTAAATTTGTCCACCCAGTTTGCCTTGTTCTCATCCACACCGTTAAACATTGCCCAACTCCCAGACACAGAATTTGACCACCTGTAGGTTAGAAACCTTATAGGAGACATTCATTGTACTCAACCATTTTGCATATCTGAGTATGCAAGATCCCCTTTGTGGTTTATGCGCAGCTATCTTCTCTCCCATTTCAAACTGTGAGATCTTTAAAATAATCTCACAGGTGGTGTTTTGGATTATGTAAATATTCTTTATCTTAGGTCCCTGCCACTCATTAATTCACTGCACTAACGTAGTTAACATGAGGATAAATCCAACCATAACCACCTACACCTACACTAGTACTTTGTTGTTACTTTATTTGCAGCTTATCAGACAGATAGATCTGCTAATTAATTACTCTGGTATGTCAGTGAAATGATCTTAACTGATGTGGGGGGTTTTGTCTTCTTTAGGTCAAAAGCCTGTTTTGACAGATGTTCAAGCAGAACTGGAAAGAATTTCACGGAAATCGGATTTCTCTCCTACATCATCACCGACATCACCCACGGAAGGTGAAGCATCTTGAACATGCCAAATAAAGCCATTCATTCTGTTTCCTGGGATTATTTGCCTTGGCCTGTTCTCTTTTTGATAATTATGGCATTATAGAACTGAAAATCCTTTGCAGAGAATGACAAACAATTAGTGTTTCTTTATTGCATTTCTTCGCTTTACAAAAAAACCTGTACCTATGGAAAGTCTTCAAACCAAAATATGGAGGACCGATGCTGATTATGTAAACTTTCAGAAATATTTTTCATTCATAGTTTGGTACATAGTACAATCTATGAAATTATAGCTATGCCCAGTTCAACACATTGTTATAAATGAAGCTTAAAAAGTTGGAAGAGGAGGTTCAACATGGTCACTTAATTTATAGTTTCTCCCAGCTATTTAAGTAAAATATAAAGGAAGTATTACTCTTTTTTTTGTGTTAATTTTTTTTTCTTGAAATAAATAATAAAATGACATTGATAGTGTATGTATTTTGGTACTCATTTTACCAATCCAGACCTAACTTAAAATCATGCAAGAATTAGGGCTGCACTTGCAAATGTGCTAGATCTTATAATTTACACTACATCAGAACTCGTGATATATTTTCTGAAGATTTCTCTAGATTACCTTTTGCTTTTTAAGCACTGAATAAAACAGTAGCTTTTGATATAGTGAAAATGAGGGGAAAAAAAGGCAGATGTGAACTATAATTTGTTCTACAGATGTCAGTGTACACACAGATATAAGTTGGCCTTATACCCTATTTGTCTCTCCTTTAAAGTGATGAGTCTGTTTGTAATTAGAACTGTAATCTAGTTAAAGTTGTATATATTCTGTGCATAAGATGAAAATAAATCTTTCCTTTATATTTAAAACCCTGTTGATCACTCAAGGAGAGGTTTGTCTTTGTTCTCTTGAAGTTTGATTTGGACTTACCCAAATACAGGCAGAAAAATAGTAGACATGCTTTAAAGAAGTCTTAAACAAGTTATAGTAAATAGAGTACAACTTAGACACAAGAATAACTCCTAACATACAGCATCAATTATTTACTTAACTGAGTTCTCATATTCCCCAACTGTACTTTCGACCGCTTCGCACCCCCTTCTTCCCCCCATTTCCCCCATCTCTGAACACTATCTTTTAAAATATAACAGACTAAGCAAGCTAATAACATTAAAGGCATATCTTCTAAAATAGCAGAAAAAAAACAAGTTTTTGTCCTATTCTGAAATGACAATTAATTTGCCTCCTGGCAAAGATCCAAAGGGGAGAAAATTTAGAGAATGAGTGCATAATAAAGGTTCAATCTCTAGTTCATATCATCTGAATGTCATGTAGAATATTCAACAAGAAACTGAAGAGACCTTCATGGAATGTACCATGTCAGATAATGAGTTATTTGGGTCAGCTTCATATTAAACAATACATAATTATAAATCTCCAGGAACAAGCAGGAATGAGTCTTCACACGTGGGAGACGTCGCCGACGAAGCCCGCACGGGAATGCTCCCCAGCATCCAAACACAAAGCCTTTGGGAGCACCCCTCGCACCTGCGCGGTGGCTTCCCGCCCTTCCTACTGCCTCTCCCCAGTTTTTCATTTTCCGCGGAGCAAGCAGGACGTACCTCCTGCTACCGCAGAAACTTTTTTTCTTTTTCATTTTCCTTTTCTTGTTTCTTGTGGTCGCGGCCTTTTTTCCCGCCGACACCGGCACCACCGGTGTTTTTTCTTCTTTTAATCACTTGAGGGAACTTCTTTCCCTCTGGTCCTTTTGAGGCTTACCGGGCTTTCCAGCATGGAACCTTCTTCCCCTAAGAAGTGCCCTCACTGTGGAGACTTCGTTTTTTACTTAGACTCCAATGCTTGGTGCCTCTCCTGTTTGGGCCCTGATCCTTTTTCCCCCGGTCCTCCGGGCTTCAGTATCGGGAGAAGACCTTCCCTTTTTCGGGTGTCCCTCGATGACGTCTTTCCTCCTAAGGTGCGGTCATCGGTTTTCTCTTCTCTCCAGGATCAGGTAACCACACAACAGTCTGTTAAGACTAGCCAAGTCTTGAGGGGTAAGTCTCATGCCGCGGCATGACAATGGCTCCGGCCTCCCCCTCGAGTCCTCCTTGGCAAATAAACCCCGGCGGGAGTCTTCGGGGTCCAAAGCATCCGCGGGGTTTCGGGTTGTTCCTGGGGTTAGCTCCTCACAGAACATTCCCGAGCCATGCTCGAGGGTGGTATCCGCTTCGAGCGGTGCCGTTTCCCCGGCGTCGGCGTCGAGTGTTCCACTCTTCACCAGGGATCGTCAGCTGGTGTCCTCGGCACCTTCGGGGCCGATCGTCTCGACCCAGTCTGGCGTTTCTACATCCCAGCCATGCGCGGAGGTGGTACCCGCTTTGGGCGGTACCGATTCCTCAGCGTCGGTGTCGAGTGTTTCACTCTTCGCCGGGGATCGTCATCTGGTGCCCTCGGTACTAGCTTTCCTGCATCCCAGTCCTGCGCGGGGGTGGTACCGGCTTTGAGCGGCACCACCTCCCCGGCGCCGGCATCGGTGTCGAGTACTCCACTCCTCACAAAGGATCGCCGCCTGGCTCCCCCGGTACCTTCGGGACCTATCGATCTGTCCCGGACGGGCGATCCCCCGGCATCGATGCGGACGTCGAGTGCTCCGCTCGTCGCTAGAAGGGGGGCCTCGGGGACTTCGATCGATTCGACCCAGCCGGGTTTTCCGTCGTCCCGGCCAACAGCGGGGTTAGTTCTGGCGTCAAGAAGCGCCGGTGCCCCGGGGTTGTGTGTTTCACTCCCCGCCGGGGCTCGTCGTCGGGTTACCTGGGTACCCTCGGGGCCGGTTAGTAAGCCCCGGAGGGGTTTTCCTCTCGGTAAGACAGGCTCGAGAGGAGTCCTGGCATCTAGCGGTGCCTATCTCCCGCAGTCGTCGCTGGTGTCGGGTGTCTCCCCCTTCACCGAGCTTCGTCCCCGGGGGTCCTCGATGCCTGCGGCACCGATTGATGCGATTCCGATTCGCTTTCCGGGTTTGGCATCGCCGGCACCGCCGCCGGGGCCCTCTAGGAGGGGGTTGGTCTCCTCGCTCGGTTCGATGCCCTGTCTCGAGTCGATACCCAGCCTAGAAGACTTGGTTACGACACGTTTCGGGCGAGACAGTGCAGAGATTACTGACCACTGCTCTCCTGTTGCCTCGGAAACTTCAACCACCGGGGGCAGTGCCATCCCTGAGGTCTGGGCCAAGGCCGATTCCTGCGGTTCCATCGGTGCCATCGACCCCGTCTATGCCCAGCTGGGAATCAATTCCCGGAACCGAAGACGCAGTACTAACTGCCTCGAATCGGGACTGTTGGTGTCCTTCTCTGTCCAGTGGGCACCAGTCCGCTAGGCCTTCTGGTGTCCAGGCGGCACCTTCCGCCTTAGCCTCCCCCGGAATAGCCCCTCTGGGAGAGCCGTCTTTTCAGGATTTTCTCCTTGACATGGCGGACTTGCTTGCCATTCCTATCCCGGGTCCTTCCCTAAGTCCAGGTCCTGCGGAACAGGCAGCCGTAATGCTTCCTCTACACCCTTCCCTGCAGGATCTTCTGCTGGGGGTTTTGCAGTCGCCTTTGAGGGTTCCTGCACCGTCTACAGCCATGCATGCTCAGTATCGGGTGCCCCTCTCCCCGGGTTTTCAGGAGCACCAGCTTCCACATCATTCCATTGTGGTGGAATCGGCGCTGCGGAAGGTCGGAAGTAAGAAGAAACATTCTTCTCGCCCTCCCAGTCGTGCCTCTAAAGCGCTGGATACCTTTGGGCGTCAGACCTTCCAAATGTCCATGTTGGCTTCCAGAATTATTTCATATATTTTTTATATGAGCCTGACACTCCGGGAGGTCACCGAGAGATTATCTCTCTTGTCTCCCTTTTTGTCTGCAACTAAGGCCTCTGAATATTCCTTGCTTCTTTATTATTGCAGGAATATCTCTGGGTTCCTTTCTCGTGCTTCTCTAGACTCCTTTCAGTCTGTTAGCAGGTCCTCTGCTATTGCCATTGGAGCGCGTCGTACAGCCTGGCTGCAGGCGTCCGACTTGTGTAGATGGGCACAACATAATCTGGGTAATTCTCCGTGTGCTGGAGAAAACCTCTTCAATAGCGAAGCGTTACGTCAGGTTGCTCAGTGCTCCGCTGACCTTCCTAGCACTGGAAGCCATCCTAAGTCCTCTCTTCCCCCCCGGGGGTGGGAAATGTCCTGCCAGACCTCCTTTCCCGAGGAAGAGAAAGTTTCAGCCGTCCACCCACCCGCCAGTTGCGCCCAAGCAAGGGAGTCTCACTCCGGGCGGCGGTTCCCGGGCCCGTGCCAGGAGGCTCATACCAAGCAGCTTTAGGCTCTTGTATGCGGCGGCCTACGATTAACTTCTCTACCGGAAGTTTATTCTTCTAGCTCTACACTGGGGTTCGTTTTCAGTATGGCAAGTGGTTCGGATGCTTGTCCGGGGGTTACGGTATTCCCTCTTCCTTGTTGGAAGAGGGAGGTCACCGCTCTTCCATGATAGTTCTGGCCCCAGGGACTTCAATCCTTCAACTGACTTACCCTTAGGTACGTCCCTCGAACCCTTCTCTTCCAGGGTTCCCCTTCTTGAGCAGATGCCATACCGAAATTTCTTCTTCCAGTGTAGACCTTTCCCCTTGTTCTTTGTCAGTTACTGTGCGTGCAGGAGTCACCAAGAGTGCTTACTGCTTCTGCCAGATGCTCTGCTACCTGGCGTATTGCCACTCCCCACAGGTTTCGTTCTAGCTTCCGGGATGTGGCGACGTCTCTGACTCCTGTCAGTTTCTCCTGCCTCCTGCACGCTGCCCTCTGCAATCTTCAGAGCAGCTTCCCATAAGGCAGGGACCCTTGTATTTGAGGGTTTTTCCATATGAGGGAATGGACTTCTTAGTCACTCCATAGCTATCGATGACTATACCCTCTTGTCTCCCGTTTGGTGCGGGGGACAAGTTCTTTTCTGCGTGCCTGCCATGGGGACACATCGTAGACCTTCCCCTGATGTGCCCTTCACGCAACCGTACTGTTAATCTCGCTGATCTGCCACTGCTCCACAGACATAGACCCACCCCCCTTGTTCTTGGATGGATCTTTCCCGCCACCTTCCCAGGTGGGCGTTCTTCTGTGGATCAGTGGCAGGTCCGACTTATCAGTATTATACTCCCGTATGTATGTCCCTCGGCATACATGTTTTAGTACCTGGGTGGGCGCTCTCCCTGCCCTAATTACCTAGATATATATTACATATTTATCTGTATCGGTAGGCGCCCACTGGGAGATGTCCACAGCACCCTGTGTATTACCGTCTATCTCCCTATTGCAGGTACTTGCGTTTACTCCTTACGGGGTCCGACCAGTCCGCTTGCCTATTTTCTTACGGCTCGATATCTGGGACCGGTTATACTCAACTTGCTGCTGTGAAGTCAACAGCTTCTATTTTTTTTTTTGTTATGCACCTCTTCCTGAGGTTCAGGCCCTATGTCTTCCTTTTCTCAGCTTGGGCTGATAGTGTACTCTTCGGTTCAGGGGTACGCCCCTGTTCTCCTCTGGACTGGGCTCTCCAGATCGGCCAGTCTTCTACTTCTAGCCCTCAGGGTTAGGGACTCTGCCCCTGAAGGAGTGCTCAGCTTTTCCCATAAAGCTTCCTTGAAGACCTGCCGTTCTTCTCCTGCACCAGTTGACACCTGGGTCTCCTGCCCTTCCGGATTTGGAACTTCCCCCTCACTGCTGTGAAGTTCCCTCGAAGACTTCGCTACTGAATCTACGGTACCTTCCATCACAGTTCTCCTTCCTACGATCCGGTAGGTGAGCTCTATGTGGTACTAGTTCATTAAATACTTAATGATACTGACTTGCATTCTAAAGACTACGCCCCCCATGTAGTCTTTGGTTTTGCTGTTCCTCTGGAACCTTTTTTTCTTCTCAACTCCTACTCTCCATCCCTCAGGGGATGCCGGGGATCCAGGTTGGGAAAATGCATGCCTGCCAGGGCTTCGAATTTATGGGATCTCCCCTGGCACCCTCAGCTAGGGAGTCCCCACGTGTGAAGACTCATTCCTGCTTGTTCCTGGAGATAGCACAGTTACTTACCTGTAACAGGTGATCTCCGGAACAGCAGGAATTAGTCTTCACAACCCGCCCACCTCCCCTAGGAGTTGTATCTCTCTATTCCTTCCTCTTCCTCTCCTTCTCTCTCAGCTATGAACTCAACTGGGGAGAGGCAGTAGGAAGGGCGGGAAGCCACCGCGCAGGTGCGAGGGGTGCTCCCAAAGGCTTTGTGTTTGGATGCTGGGGAGCATTCCCGTGCGGGCTCCGTCGGCGACGTCTCCCACGTGTGAAGACTAATTCCTGCTGTTCCGGAGATCACCTGTTACAGGTAAGTAACTGTGCTATTCTACTGGTAATCAGTGCAGATCTTTTTAAGGTAAACAGCTAGGTATTTTTTTTCTGAGCTCTAACCCATATTTATGTATTTGGGAATAACAGAAAGTAACTTCCTTATTCTCATGAAGCCTGCATGTGCTACTAAGAGCAGTCAAAGTAGAAAAAAAAGGATCTTTCCTTCTGCAACGAGGTATACTGTGTATACCATGGACTGCCAGAAGAACAAACCAGTCGGTACTAGAGGAGATCAAATCTATGCTTTCTTTAGAAGCTCAGATGACAAGACTTCGACTTTCATACTTTGGACACATCATGCGAAGAGAGAGATCATTAGAGAAAAACATCATGCTTGGCAAGATAGAAGGTCAACGCAAAAGAGGAAGGCCAGCAATGAGATGGATCGATACAATAACAGCAGCTACGGGTACCAGTCTGTTAACAATGAGCCGCCTGACTGAAGACCGAACACTATTTAGGATAGTTATCCAGAGGGTCAACTCCAACTCGACAGCACTTAACAACAGAGCAACTTCATATAGAATTAAGTACCATTCTTGACCAACATCATTTTGGATTTTGGAGGAGATGAAGCACTTGTTGGTTACATTCTGTGGTGAATAAGAGAATGTCTCAGTTGCTTTCTTGGATATTTCTGCAGGTTTGGGCTCAGTCATTCCTTACCATTTTACTTGACCAGCTAGCGAGCTTCGGGTTAAATAAGTCAGTATTGCAGTCATATCTTTCAAAGAGAGAGCAAAACGTTTATGTAGGAGATCAGAAATCTGAGTGGTTCCCCCTGAAGCGTGATCTTCCCGAGGGCTTTTCATTGTCTGCACTATTAAATAATATTTATATGTACCCTTTATGCACTCTATTAAGCTCATTAGGGATTGAATATTGCTTGTGAATGGTTTGGTTTTATTAGCTGATTGCATACATCAGGCAGGTAGTCTGGCCATAGGTGTAAAATTTGGAGTTAAACTTCTCAAAAATGAAAATATTAGTTCATCACAATCCAGCCTTGCAGTTGCCAGATGCTATTTCTATTCAAACACACTTGCTCGTCATTGTACAGCAAACCTATTATTTGGGAGTATTAGTTTATTCTCAATTGTTGTTTCACCCTTGTTAGAAGATTCTTTTACAAACTGTGCTTAGTGCAAAGGCTAAAGTATTATTTGGAGCCTAGGGATTTTTCAGACATTGATACAGTGTGCGGTATTTTTCCATTAGGTTACTGTAGTACCATCTTGTTTGTTTGCTGACAGTATCTTCAAAACTACTGCAAAGAGTCCAGAATGCTGCAGCCTGTTTAACAGATGCACAGCTGCATGATCACATTTCTCAGTTTTTAAAGTCCTTTCAGATTTTGCCTTTTGAATTCTGTATTTTATTTAGGTTAATGACACTGATTTTTAAAGGTCTGAGATTGGGGATAGACTTAACTTTCTCTTCCCTTTGGGAAGTTTACACCCTGTCTCGAAGTCTACGGTCTCAAAGAAGTGAACAATTTTGATGTCCAGCTTTTCTGTCATATGGCTAAAATTCAACTTCTTATCTTTCACCCTAAACCCTCCTTCCCCTTCCTCCTTTCTCTATCACTGTTGACAACACTCTTCTTCTTCTTCTTCTTCCTGTTTCCTCGGCCTACAACCTTGGGGTTGTCTTTGACTCCTCCCTTTCCTTCTCCACACACATATTCAACATGTTGCTAAAGCCTGTTGTTTCTTTACAACATTAAACAAAATCTGTCCCTTCCTCTCTGAACACACTACTAAGGCTCTTGTCTACTCTTTTGGTCACCTCCCGTCTTGACTATTACAACCTCCTCCTTGCTGGTCTCCCTGTATCATCTTTCTCCTCTTCAATCTAGCAGAACTCCGCTGTGCGGGTAATCTTCTGCCAGCACCAATACACTCATATAACCACTCTTCTAAAATCACTTCACTGGCTCCCCCTTCCATATTCAATTCAAACTTCTCCTTCTAACATATAAATGCATTCACTCTACTGCCCCTCATTACCTTTCCTCTCTTCTCTCTCCCTACACCCCCTCCTCGTGAACTCCGCTCCTCTTTTGACTTTCTTCTGTGACCTTTTCTTCTTCTGGAACCTCCAGACTTTGATCTTTTCACCTTGCTGCTCCTTATGCATTGAACAAATTTCCTCTATCTTTATGTCAAGTCTCTTCTCTCCCCCCCTTCAAATCCATGCTAAAGATCTACCTCTTTGAGGCCATGTTTGGTCATAATCCCTTGTTCTTCTCTTTTTGAACCCCCTTGTTTCTCTTGTATTCTGTCTTGATTAGATTGTAAGCTCTACAAGCAGGTACTGTCTTCTTTATATGTTTGTACACCGCTGCGTGTGCCTTGTAGCTCTATATAGATGATTAATAGTAGTAGTAGGTTGAGATGTTTTTGCATAGTTCATGATCTGATCTATTAATTGTTTTTGGTGAGATTGCTCATCATTTTAAGATGATAAATTTTTGTTTTATGTTATTTATTTTAATTATGTGCTGTGTGTTCATGTCCACAGTTTGTAAATAAATTATGGTTTGTTATTTGTGAATTGCTGAGGATAAATAACATCCATGGTAGACAAGTGCTAAAATAAATAAATACAAATTGCACTTATGCCCCATCCTAGATTTCAAAGATTGGGACCTTTTTCTTCACAAGGAGAAATTCAAGAGGAGTACGCTCCCCTCTACCATCACTGAAAAAAGGGGGCTGGCTGTGTACAGTGCATCCCAATGATGCTTACACATGCATTCCAATCCATCTTCATTACAGAAAAATCCTTTGCTTCCTCTTTTTAGCTGTCCTTTCCTACTTTTAGCCTTTCTTCAACTTCCAGAGTATTAAAAAATTCCTCGCAGTGGTAGTTGCCCACCTCCATAAGCAAGGTTACCTAGTCTTCACATACCTGGACAACTGGCTTCTAGTGGCCTCTTTAGACAACCTTGCTTGAGCCCTAATACGCAAGATAGTGCATCTACTCCAGAGTTTGGGCTTCATCGCCTTTAAGAAATCTACTTTATGCTCTACAAACATTTCCATTGTAGGTGCTTTTTTGGACAGAGTTCAGGCAAACCTATAGACCCTGACTTCAAGTCTGCTACATATAAACCTTGCTGATGCTCATGACTTTTCTTACAAATTATGGGCCACAGAGCCACAGCAGTCTATGTAGTACCATATGCTCAAATGAAAATAAGACAGCTACAATGGGATCTCAAGTTCCAATTGAATCAGCATACTCTGCCTCAGCTCAGTTTCAAACAGTGGAGTGGTGGACATCCACGACCAATCTCACTGCAGGAGTTCACTTTGAGCCGCTGGAATATCAGCTTGTCCTAACCACAAGTGCATCCAATGTTAGGTGGGGAACTCACATGCACACTCACCACATACAGGGCACATGGTCAAGGTCGAAGAATCTTCTTCATATCAATCACCTGGTGCTGCTTCTTTCATCTGCTGTGCGGAATTTATGGTTTAAGCTACCATGTTTTGTAAACAAAAAAGAAATAACAAGATCCCCCCAAGAAGCAGGAAATATTTAGGACTTTGTCATTGCCAAATCAAGAGAAAACCTAATTATATTCCCGGAGCTCGTAGAAAAATGATGGCAGAAAAAGAGTACATGACCTATCTAGTCTGCCCTTCCATATCAACTACAATAGTCCCCTTTTTCCTTTAGAAATTTTCTGGGTTGGTCCCATGCTTTTTTAATTCAGATACTGTCCTTGTCTCTACTACTTCCATTGGGAAACTATTCCACAAATCTACCTCTCTTTCCATAAAGAAATATTACTCCTCCTGAGTCTATCTCCTTTCACTCTCATTCTATGTCCTCTCATAGCAGAGCTCACTTTCAATTGAAAGAGGCTCTCCGCTTGTGCATTTATGCCATGAAAGTATTTAAACGTCTCTATCATATCTCCTTTATCCCGCCTTTCCTCTTGCGTATACATATTAAAATCTTTAAGTCTCTCCTCATATGTTTTATAATGAAGTCCATTAAGCATTTTAATAGCCACCTTCTGCATCAACTCAATCCTGTTTATATGTTTTTGAAGGTGCGGTCTCCAGAATTGCACACCATACTCCAAATGAGGTCACACCAGAGACATATACAGAGGCACTATCGCCTCCTCTTTTTTTTTTTTCCTGGCCATTCCTCTTTTAATGCACCCAAGCATCCTTTTGGCTTTTGCCGCTGCCTTTTCTACCCATTTAGCCACTTTCAGATCATCAGAAACAATCACGCCCAGGTCCCACTCTTTCATCGACAGAAATACTTCGCCCCCTATACTGTACCTTTCCCTTCGATTTTTGCAGCCCAAGTGCATGACCCTGCATTCTTTTAGCATTAAATCTCAGCTGACAAATTCTAGACCATTCTTTAAACTTAGCTAGATCTTTCCTCATGTCATCAACTCCTTCCTGGGTATCTACTCTATTACAGATTTTGGTATCATTTGCAAACAGGCAAACCTTACCCGACAGCCCTTCCATAATATCACTAACAGAGATGTTAAAAAGAATCAAACCAAGGACAGATCCCTGCAGCACACCACTGGTAACGTCCTTCTCCTCAGAGTGAGCTCCATTTATCTGTACCCTTTGTCGTCTCCCACTCAACCAATTTCTAACCCAGTCAGTCACTTTAGGGTCACCTGTGTGGAATGGTATCAAAGGCTTTACTGAAATCTACATACACCATATCTAGGACTTTCCCTTGTTCTAACTCCATGGTCAGATTTTGTCTGCCTCTGGTGAATCCATTGAACTCCAGAAACCTCGCTATTTTCTCTTTCAGCAGCATTTCCAATAATTTACTCACCATAGAGTTTAGACTAACTGTAATTTTCAACCTCATCCTTACTTCCATTTTTGTGTAAAGGGACCACATGTGCCTTTCTGCAGTCCTCTGGGACCATCCCTGACTCCAAAGAAACATTGAAAAGGTCAGTCAGTGGAGCTGCTAGAACCATCCCCAAGTTGCTTCAGTATTCTCGCATGAATCCCATCTGGTTCCATCGCTTTGTCTACTTTTAGTTTAGCTAGTTCCTCACAAACACAGCCTTCTGAAAATCGCTCAAGATCCCCTTCACTTCTGTTCCTTTTTGTGGGTGTTTTCTGAAGTTCTGCTCGTGGCCCTTCATCTGTGAACACAGAACAGAAATATTTGTTAAGTAATTCTGCTTTATCCTCATCAGCTTCTACATATTCCTGCCCTTCACCCTTGAGTCTGACAATACCACTTTTGTCCTTCCTCCTCTCACTAACATATCTGAAAATGTCTTATCCCTCCATTTTACTGCATTGGCTATTTCTTCTTCTTTTTCTATCTTTGCTTCCCTGACTACCCTGCTAGATTCTCTAAGTTGTTCCAAATATAGATGCCTGTCTTCCTGTCTCTGTGATCTCTTCTATTTTATGAAGGCCTCCCTCTTTTTCTTCACCTTTTCAGTTACTTCTTTTGAGAACCATGGTGGCCTCCTTTTCCTTTTAGATATATTTACCTTTCTAACAAAATGGTGTGTTGCCCTTAAGATGTCCCCTTTCAGTTTTTGCCCATTGCTTTTCTACACATCCCAGCTGTTCCCATCCTGCTAACGACTCTTTGAGGTATTATCCCATCTTGGGAAAGCTAGTTTCCCTAAGACCGTTGCTTTGAATGGATTTTATCAGCCCTAGTCCGAATATTGAACCACACCATCTGGTGATCACTGGATGCAAGATGATCCCACTATAACATTGGAAACACTTTCCCCTTTGGTAAGCACCAGTATGGTCTTTCCCTTGTGGGTTCTGTTATCAGCTGCCAGAATATTTCTCCTTATTTCCAGATGACACTGCAGCAGGGATGTGCCAAGCAACATGCGGCATATTCTAGTCACCTAGCAATAGCATGTCTCCTTTCATGGCAATACTGCTTATGTCTTCTATTAAATCTCCATCCACTTCTCCCTGTGAGGGTGATCGGTATATCACTCCAATGCAAATTGATTTCCCTTTCCCTCTTTCTACTTTAACCCACAGTGCCCCCTTGCTCCCTTTTAAGCCCTGTAATTCTATAGCTTTAATATTATTTTTTTACATACAGTGCCACCCCTCTTCTCCTTCTTCCTACCTGGTATAATTACATACCAGTCATGGCTGTCGGTGAATTATGTCTCTGTAACTGACGCTAAATCCAAGTCCGCCTCTTCCATTAAAGTCTCAACATCTGGGATCTTAGTTCTCATGCTACGAGCATTTATACACTGCTTTCTAAATGTTGCCCCTTTTACCCATTTCTACAGATGTATTTAATCTATCACTTACCTGGGGCCTTTCTTCACCCATCCCCCAACTAATCTAGTTTAAAGTCCTCTTCAAAACCATATAGCAGACACACTGAGCAGGGTTACTGAGCCACACAAGTGGTCTCTAGATTCAACAACCTTATGGGATGTCTTTCAAGATTGGGTGACCTCTCAAGTCAACCTCTTCACTAGGAACATAAAGCTTCCTCTTTTGTTTAATCCTCTCGTTCTCTAACTGCCTGGTCTCAGATGCATTAGCAATTTCCCCTGGATTTGGCCTCTAATTTGTGTATTTCCCCATTGAACTCCTACTAAAAACCCTACACAAATTTCAACAGTGGCCAAGCACCAAGATTCTTGTAACCCCCATTTTGGTACCAACAAAACTGATTTCCTCTTCTAAAAAAGCTAGCAGTTCTGCCTGTGTTCAGGATCCAGATCTTTCCAGTGTTAGTTAAACAGGAGGAGGAAGAGCATCTCCTTTATCGCAATCTGAAGTTGCTACCCCTTGCAGCTTGGAAATCAAGAGATGTTTAGTCTCTACTTTATGACTACCAATGCCATTTCAGGACATACTAATAATTGCAATGAAGCAGTCTTCCAGGCATACCCCTATACTTTCAAATGAAACAGATTTTCCATCTGCTGCTTCATGAATGGTCACAATCCTGTTATGTGTTTGCCTACCACTGTAATGCTATATTAATACCACTTATATGATCTAGGACTCCAAAATTCCTTCATTTCAGTGCTCTTTCCACCTATCAGGCTCTAGTTGATGGTCTTCTGGCTTAGCTTTCCATTCTTTTGCACATCATAAAAGGATGACTTCATGTCAGACCACTGGTACAGAAGCCCTCCTGTATTATGGGATCTTAAAGGCTTTCTAACTTCTCTTATGAAATCTGTTTGAACCAATGGAATTAGATTCACTAAAACACCTTATCAGTGTTACCTCAGTAGAAATAAGCAAACTTCAAGCACTATTAACCTATGAAACATATATGCAGTTTCATTACAAAAAATATATTTTTTTAACTCATCCCAAGTTTTTTATTCATGGTGGTAACATATTTACATAGCAAGGAAATAGTGCTGCTTACATTTTGTTCATATCCTCGTGAGAATCCACATGAGAGCCTGCCACACTCTACTGTAAATGGACCCTCTCCTACGACCTCAAAAGACATGAATCCATCAGAAAATCTATGCAGCTCTTTATCTCCTTTGAACCCAACAGAGTTGGCATATCAGTCACCAAACAAGCTCGAGCTAATTGGCTGACATCTTGAATCCAATTCTGTTATGCAAAAATAAGTGCTCCTCTGAACACTAAAGTCTCATCGGGTCAGAGCCACTGCAGCTACTTGGCTCTCCTGAAGTCTGCTCCATTGGACCTTATTTGTAAATACTTTATACCTTTACCATGCACTTCTGTTTGGATCAGTCCCCAATAATACAGTATGTTTGGTTAAGCTGTGCTGGCAAAACAATGTAAGGTGGCAACTCTCACACTGCTTTCTATATATTCTATATACGAGGGTTGCTCCTAAATATGAGATAATATATAAAAGCATGTGTAACCCTAAGCATGAGACTCGCCCATTTGTGTGTCTGACTCAGTCCTTCCTGTCAACAGAAAAAAAACATTTTTTTCTCATTTATAATAGGTGTTTTCCATAGATAGGATTGATCAGGCACACAATCCCTCCCACTTCCCTGAGAGTTGAATTAACGTTTGAGCTATGGAACTAACTAGAGGTGCTGAGGAGACTGCAATGTGTGAGAAGGGCTGTGCATGCTGAGAACTTAATGCTAACTTATGTAGTCTAGGAGAGCTGTTCCATCCTATTGATGTGATGACATCACTCACTTGTGTACCTAAGCAATCCTATCTATGGAAAAGGCCTGTTACAGGTGAGCATCAATGTTTTTCCAATCATGAGAATAACATGGCCTATTTGTTCTTTGCAGTAACAGGTGTTCCGAGGATAGCAGGATATTAGTCCTCACAAAACTCACTCATGTTGTCTAAGAGTTGACTTTTAACAAGGTTTGCACAAAACCAAGCTGGCCTTATGTGATGATACATTACATGTGCTAGAAAGCTCTGTTGCATATCGTGGCCCAGTTATGAGGACTAATATCCTATTGTCCTCAGTGAATACCCGTTTTAGGTAAATAGATTTTTTTTTCATGCTATGTCCTGCATGGAAGCTTGAGTTGATGATCTGGAGAAGTAGCCTATTGGTTAGAGCAGCAGGTTCAGAACCCAACAAGGCACAGTTCAAATCCTGCTTCTTCCATCAATGATTTGTGTGCTCTTGGGTAAGTAACTGAACCCTCTATTGGCGCAGTTAGAAAACTTAGTACATATTAATCTGTTAGCATCTCATTTACTAAAATATGTTAATTTGAGTTATTTATTTGTATTTAGCGTGCCGCTAATGGCAGGAACATCATAGCAGTTTACAAAGACCATTCTATAGGGCAGCGATGGCGAACCTATGGCACGCGTGCCAGCTGTGGCACGCGAAGGCCTTGCAGCTGGCACGCGGGCCATAGGTCCGCAAAAAAGAGAAAAAGCTGTCTCTGACTGCGGACGCGGCAAGGGCAGAATGCAGCGTCCCGCGGGGCCCCCTCCGCCCGCTAAGCCCCTCTGCAAGGGCTTTCAGATTTGCGAGGGAGAGCGTCTCCCTCGCGTCTCTGTTAAGCCCGCAGGGGCTAATGGGAAATTTCCCATCAGCCCCTTTAGACGCGAGGGACTGATGGGAAATTTCCCATTAGCCCCTGCGGGCTTAACAGAGACGCGAGGGAGACGCTCTCCCTCGCGAATCTGAAAGCCCTTGCAGAGGGGCTTAGCGGGCGGAGGGGGCCCCGCGGGACATTGCAATCTGCCGCGGCAGCAGCCAGAGCCTGCTTTTTTTTTTTTTAAATTTGCCGGGGGGGGGTTAGGACTGCTAATGGGCAGGAGGAGGGGGGGGCTTAGGACTGCTAATGGGCAGGAGGGGGGGGTTAGGACTGCTAATGGGCAGGAGGAGGAGGAGGGGGGGGTTAGGACTGCTAATGGGCAGGAGGGGGGGGTTAGGACTGCTAATGGGCCGGAGGGGGGGGTTAGGACTGCTAATGGGCAGGAGGAGGAGGGGGGGGGGTTAGGACTGCTAATGGGCAGGAGGAGGGTTAGGACTGCTAATGGGCCGGAGGAGGGGGGGTTAGGACTGCTAATGGGCAGGAGGAGGAGGGGGGGGTTAGGACTGCTAATGGGCAGGAGGAGGGGGGTTAGGACTGCTAATGGGCAGGAGGGGGGGTGTTAGGACTGCTAATGGGCAGGGGGGGGTTAGGACTGCTAATGGGCAGGAGGAGGGGGGGTTAGGACTGCTAATGGGCAGGAGGGGGGGTGTTAGGACTGCTAATGGGCGGGCGGACGGGGGTAGGACTGCTAATGGGCTGGGGGGGTAGGACTGCTAATGGGCTGTGGGCTGATGGGGGCTGTCTGGAAATGGGGTGATGGGGGTTTAGGGCTGGAAGTGAGTTGATGGGGGGGCTAGGACTGGTATTGGGTTGGGGGGTTGCTAGGACTGGAAATGGGCTGATGCAGGGACTAGAAGGGAATGGATGCTGGGTGAGGCTGGAACTAGAAGGGAGCTGATGTTGGGGGAGGATTAGAATGGGATGGGGCTGGGAGAGTAAAATGGAGAGGGGAAAAATATTTTGTGTGGGAGGGATAAAAAATCTACAATTGGCCGGGTATTGGGAGAGTAAGTGGGGATTGAGGATGGAGGGGTAAAATTTGAGTGGATGAAATAGGAATGAGGAAAGAGCAAAAGGAGAAAGATTAGTATGTTAAAGCAGATGTAGAGAGAGAGAATGGAAAAAAAAACTAGAAGAGAGAAGAAAGGACAAATGGACAGCAGATGATGGAGAGTTAGCAGAAAACATGAAGAAACCAGAAGAAAGTGGCTGGAGCAATTGCAACTGTGTAACTGAGCTGAGGTATTCTGTTTATGTAATTCCTTTTTGACATTGCCACTTGTTCTCTTTCCCCAGTAGGTCATGTATTGTTATTGTCTGAAATGTATTGGTTTAATATTTGCAGTGTTGCCTTTTGATAGGTATGGTGTGGTGCTTTGTGAGTCCTGGTAGTGCTGTTAGGATACGGCGGGTTTGCTATTGGTTCTAAATGGGCAGTGTTTGTAGTAGTTCCTAATGTGCCTGGCGGTTGGCACTGGATTATAGTAATGTAGAAATCTTTTAGTCTGTCTTTATCCATACACTCATTAAGAGACATGTTTACTAAAAGTTAGTGTATGTTAGCATTATGCAAATATTTATGCAAATTGACGTGCTGGCACTTTGAGGAAATTCTTTGGTTTTGTGCGGCAGTTTGGGCACTCGGGCTCAAAAAGGTTAGCCATCACTGCTATAGGGCATTGAGACATATATAACCAAGACAAAGCTAAACAAGTAATTAGCAGATGGGACTCATTGGGAATAAACAACATAAGCCCTATTAACGTGATGGATCAACATAATGAAGCTGTTAGATGGTGAGCTTTCTTGACAGGGAAATTAGCTATTGCAGAGTGGAGAGAAAGTGCTATGTTAAGGCTGGCATAGAGTTAAACAGGATAAAAGTCATTCAAGAAACAAAATGCATAACAAACCTAGCCCACAAAATGGAGTATGATACATTGTAGCAATAATCACGCCACTGCAGAGAGTGGAGCCTAATTTATAAAACAATCCCCTATTACTAAGCGAGAGCCATGAAAATAAGGTAATATCAAAAGCAAAAATCCCTCAGCTCAATCCTTGTAGAAAAACTTCCAACTGGGAAGAATCAAAAAAGATATAGGACTTGCCCTTATTTACAATCACACATTTACAGGGAAATTTTAATTTTTTCTTCTATGATATGTTGATTTCCTGTATTTCCTATGTTTTCCTTAAATAAAAGGATTAAATTTTAAAAAAAAAGAAACAAAATGCAATGTGAAATATTTGCTGGGTGGAAATTTCATGCATGATAGGGAAGGTATGGTGGTCGAAGTGTACTACCATCAACCTGGACAGAATGAAGAGCCAGAGTGAAATACTAACAAAACTTAGACAAGCTAACCCCTTTGGTAACACAATAATTGAAAATGTCTGTAATTCCAGCACTGATTGTGTCTCATTTGGAAATAATTGGGAGGTAAATTTCTAAATGCTGCAAATGTTTCATAGAAACCTGGAACTGAGAAGGGAAACTACTTTCAATCTAGTTCTTACTGGTGTGAGGTAACTAGGCAATAGCGCTCACAAACTGCTCTTATCTGTCATAATGATTGGAAGGAGGACAGTAAAGAAAACTATTGTTGTAGCTTTTGATTTCTAAAAAGAGGAGTAAGATACAATGAGTAAGTTAGGAAAAACTAAGAAGAGTGGCTGTTTGGATCAAGTTTGCATGAGACATACTATTTTGCAAGCTCAGATAAAATATATTCCATAGATCAGAAAAGGCTGAAAGAAGACCCACCAGCTGCTACTATGGTGAAGTGAAATAGGCAGTTAAAGACAAATGGGCATCGTTAAAAAAATGGATAGTTGACTCAAATGCAGGAAAAAGACTTTAAGCACTGCAAAATTAGATGTATAATAAGGCAGGCCATGTCAGAATTGAGAAGAACTCACTGTAAAAGCAATAACTAATACTGAACCTTTTCAAGTCAAAAAGCACAGAAAAGAGTTCATTGGACTGCTAGGTGACTACAGCGTGTAAGACACTAGCACAAAAACTAAATTAATTATTTGCCACAGTCTTTACTGAAGAACATTTTGAGTTCATTCCCATGTTAGGAATGTTTTTTAACAGATTATTTGGAGCAATTGTAGCAAATCATTATAAATCTATAAGTCAAATTGAAAACCAAAGCGTAATGAAGCACCAGGCCTGGCTGCTAGTTACTCAGGCATTCTGAAAGAACTCAACCATGCAATTGCTAATCTTTCACTAGTAATATGTAACTTATTTCAAACAGCAACAGTAACTGAGGAGTGCAGTGTGGTATTCTAACACCAATTTTTAGAAAAAGATCCACAAAACTGGAGTTGCAAGCCTGATGTTCAGTCTGGGCCAAACGATAGAAGCTATTCTACTAAACAATTACTGAACATATCAATAGATATGGTTTGATGGTAATGTCCGAGTTTAACAAATGAAAGTCTTTGCTTACAAATGTATTTGTTTTTTTAAGCTTAAACAAACTGATAGGGGAAAAGTGAACTGGGCTCATAAACCGTTTGGATTTTCAAGAGTATTTACCAAAATCTCTTTTGAGATGGGATAAAAGGCAATCCCCTAGTGTGAATTGGGAATGGTTTAAAAAAAAAAAACAGAAACAAAAGAATTAATGGTGAGTGTCTCAACTGGAAAAAGGTTACTAGTGTAGTGCCTTAAAGGTCTATAATGATATCTGTGCTGTTCAACACATATTCATAACTGATCTAGAAAAGGAGCCATGAATGAGGTGATCAAATTTACAGATACTAGAAAATTAATCAATCCTGTTAAAACAGTAGAGAAGACTGGGAGGACTTGCTCAGTCTCTAAATTTCACGTGATTCTTCTGCATCTGTATGCCTGCTTAAATTTAATGTGGACAAGTCTAAAATGATTCACACAGGGAAAACATGCCAGCTACAGTACAAAATACTAGATTCAGTTTTAGGAGTTGCCACCTAAGGAAGAAAGTTTGCTGTGCATAATCTGTTGATAATTTTCAGTCCTGTGGGATATGGTTGCCAAAAAACCCAAATAGAATGGTAGGGATTATTTGACAAGCAATGGTGAACAAAACTGATAATGTCATTATGCCCCCTGTATACCTTCACAGTGTGACTGCATTATGAGTACCGTGTGCAATTCTGATTGCTCGGTCTCAAAAAGGGTATTGCAAAACTAGGAAAGATTTAGAGCTGATCCAAAAAAGTGATAAGGCCAGCCCACCTCTCTTAGGAAGCAAACGTAAACCTGTTGTGGCTCTTTCTTGGGAAAAGAAACAATCCAGAGAGGATATAATAGAAGTTTACAAAATCATGAATGATGGGGTTGGGGTGGGAGCCTGAGGGAGGAAGGAATGGTTGCACAGAAACATGACGGCAGAAAAAGACCATATGGCCTATCCAGTCTGCCCTTCCATACCGATTACTATAGTCCCTTTCTTTCCTTTAGAGATCTTCTGTGTTAGTCCCATGCTTTCTAAAATTCAGATATTGTCCTGGTCTCTACTACCTCCACCAGGAGACTGTTCCATGCATCTACCACTCTTTCTGTAAAGAAATATTTCTGCACATCACTCCTGAGTCTATCCCCTTTCAACTTCATCCTATGACCCCCTCATTGCAGAGTTTTCGTTCAATTGAAAGAGGCTTTCCTCCTGTGCATTTATGTCACGGAGGTATTTAAACATCTTTATCATATCTCCTCTCTCCTGCCTTTCCTCCAAAGTATACATATTGAGTTCTTTAAGTCCACTAACCATTTTAGTAGCCACCCTCTCCACAGACTCCATTCTATTTATATTCTTTTGAAGGTGTGGTCCCCAGAATTGCACACAATACTCCAAATGAGGCCGCAACAGAGACTTATATAGAGGCACTATCACCTCCTTTTTCCTGCTGGACAATCCTCTCCCTATGTCCCAAACTTCCTTCTAGCTTTCGCAGTTGTCTTTTCCACCTGTTTAGCCGCTTTAAGATCATCAAAAGCAATCACTTCTGGGTCCCACTTTTCATTTGTGGACAAAAGTACTTCACCCTATATACTGTACCGCTCCCTTGGATATTTGCGGCCCAAATGCATGACCCTGCATTTTTTAGCGTTAAATCTCAGCTACCAAATTCTTGACCATTCTCCATGTTACCTACTCCTTCCTGAGTGTCTGCTCTATTGCTGATTTTGGCATCATCAATCCGCCCCTTCCTTTCCGAACATACTACTAAAACGCTTATCCACTCTTTAATCACCTCTCGTCTTGACTACTGCAACCTACTCCTTGCTGGTCTCCCTCTGAATCATCTTTTTCCCCTTCAATCTATTCAACATTGTGCTGCGCGACTAATTTTCCACCAATCTTGCTAGACCCACATTACTCCTCAAATCACTTCACTGACTCCCTATCCATTTCCGCATCCAATTCACACTACTCCTCCTGACCTATAAATGCATTCACTCTGCGGCTCCTCAATACCTTTCATCGCTTATCTCTCCTTACAACCCCTCTCGGGAACTTCACTCTTCTGGCAAACTACTTCTATCTACGCCCTCCACTCGTACTGCTAACTCCAGACTTTGCTCCTTTCACCTTGCTGCACCTTACGCCTGGAACAGGCTACCTTTGTCTGTATGCCAGGCACCCTCCATGGCCCTCTTCAAATCCAAGTTGAAAACCCTCCTCTCCACTATTGCATTCAGATCCTGACTTCTGTGTTTTGTCTTGACTTGATTGTAAGTGCCTTGTTTTAGTGTTTTGCCCTGACTAGACTGTTAGCTCTGTGTTTTGTCTTGACTAGATTTTAAGCTCTGACGAGCAGGGACTGTCTCTTACATGTCTGTGCAGCGCTGCGTATGACTAGTAGTGTTATATAAATGCTTGATAGATAGATCATCTGCAAGAGGCAAACCTTACCTGACAGCATGTCTGCAATATAACTAACAAAAATGTTTTTAAAAATTGGACCAAGGACAGATTACTGCATCACACTACTAGTCACATCCTTCTCCTCAGATTGAGCTCCATTTACCTGTACCCTTTGTTGCCTCCCACTCAACCAATTTCTAACCCAGTCAGTCACTTTAGGGTTTATTTCTAGGATGCTCAATTTATTTATGTCATCTGTGTGGAATGGTGTCAAAGGCTCTAGGGCTCTCCTTTGGTCCAACTCTCTGGTCGTCAAATCAAAGAAATTAATTTGATCTGTCTGAAAAGACAAAATCATGCTGTTTTGGATCCTGCAATCCACTGGACTCCAGAAATCTCACTATCCTTTGTTTTAGCAGTGTTTTCATTAATTTACTCACCACAGAGGTCAGACTAACCAGCCTGTAGTTCCCAATCTCATCCTTACTTCCACTTTTGTGTAAAGGGACCACATGTGCCTTTCTCCAGTCCTCTGGGACCACTCCCAACTCTAAAGCAATGAAAAGGTCAGTCAGTGGAGCCACTAGAATTTCCCCAAGTTCCTTTGATACTCTTGGATGTATCCCATCCAGCCTCATTGCTTTGTCTACTTTTAGTTTAGCTATGTCCTCATGAACACAGTCTTCTGAAAATCGTTCAAGATCCCCTTCACTACTGTTCCTATTTGTAGATGTTTTCTGAGGTCCTGCTCCTGGCCCTTCATCTGTGAACAGAGACCAAAAATATTTGTTAAGCGATTCCGCTTTATCCTCATCAGCTTATACATATTCCTCCCCTTCGAGTCTGACAATATCATTTTTGCATTTCCTCCTTTTACAAACATCTGAAAAATGTCTCGTCCCCCCATATTACTGCTTTGGATATCTTTTCTTCTATTTGTATCTTTGCTTTCCTGATTACTTTCCTAGCTTCTCTAAGTTTTTCCAAATATTGTCGCTTGTCTTCCTCTTTCTGTGAGCTCTTGTATTTTATGAAGGCCACCCTCTTTTTCTTCACCTTTTCAGCTACTTCTTTTGAGAACCATAGTGGCTTCCTTTTCCTTTTATATTTATTTATTTTAATAACAAAAAGTTTTGTTGCCATTAAAATATCCCCTTTCAGATTTTACCCATTACTTTTCTACATCCCCCAGTAGTTCCCATCCCGCTAACGATTCCTTGAGGTATTGTCTCATCTTGGAAAAGTCAGTTTTCCTATTATCTAGGACCTTCACTTTTGAATGGACTTCATCTGTCCTACTGTTCTCAGATCCAGAACAAGGAACACCCACAACCTAATCAACATATAGGTCATGCACTCACAAACGGCATCCCATTTCCTACCCAGCCAATCAGATGTGCCCTCATCAACTCAAGATCAGTACGCAACAGATCCCCATAATAACAGACTGCATAAAAGACAATCAAATGAACATCATCTGCATTACAGAAACATGGCTCGAGGAAGAAGATAATGTCCTAATACACCAGCTTGCCATCCCATCTTACCAGCTTCTCCACCAACCAAGACTACACAAAAAAGGAGGAGGAATAATAATAATAGCAAAAGAAGATCTGCAGTTCAAAGCCATAGCATCCAGCTCACAAGGCCTAGGAGATATCATCCTTGTTACCAACTCATACTTATCAATATGCCTCGCATACAGATCTCCCTCAGCAGGCCCCAGTGACCTCTCATCACTCATTGAAGAAACATGCTCGGAGCACCACAGGAACACATAGGTTATTCTCTTGAGTGACCTGAACCTACCATCCTCTTACTATTCAACCTAACAACTCCCTTCCTACAGACCCTTGAAGCACTCCCACCCCACCAGATAATCACAGGACCAACACACAACAAAGGAGGACCCCTTGACCTCATTTTCACACCTTCCACCTGGCCACATCATGACCTCTCCCACAAGACCAGAGTCACACCAGTACCCTGGTTGAACCACCATTTAATAACTTCTCTCTACCACACAAACCTGCAGCTACCTCCTACAATTCACCCTCACCAAACCATCGAAGATTCAAGACTTTTGATAAGACAATTTCACAAGCATCATCCCACCACTCCACCAGATCAACACATCCAGCACTGATTCCTTCATATCTGAATGGAACACTAACATTTCCACCTATGCAACACTATCCGACAACACACCCAAGACAAAGTGACTTCACAAAGTGCCATGGTTCATGCCTCAACTTAGAAAACTAAAAAATAATCTCAGAAAACTTGAGCGTAGATGGAAAAAACTAAAATGCCTTACCTCCCTCTCAGCCTACTTTAAGCACTCAGGCAGACTACTGTGCACTCATGCTCTGCTCAAAAAAAGAATATCATGCCAAGCTTCTAAACACCTCTCTTAACCGCCCCAGAGAGCTATTCGAAATAGCTCTGAACCTGCTCAAAGCTCCAACTGACATGAAATCTAACCCCAACTTAGCGTCTGACACCATGACACAAGTCCTTCAAACCAGACAACCAACCAAGCTACTGCACCACCTGCCTGTCACTTACTCCAGTAACCCTCCAGACAAAAAAACATGATTATTTTTCAAGCAGCTATCAACCAGAGAGATCATCGACATCATAACAAACTTTAACTGTACCACCACATCACTTGACCCATGCCCCATCACCTGGATCAAGTTGGCAAAACATGACCTTGCTCCAAGACCCATGCTCCATCACCTGGATCAAGTTGGCAAAACATGACCTTGCTCCAAGCATTATGCACCTAGTCAATGCATCTCTGAGGCTCTTCATCTGGTCCGGCCTCATTCCTCACTTCAGGTGGGTGGGCACTCGTCTCTGGGGCAGGAAGCTCAAGAAGGTCAACAGGCAGATTGGTCTTGGCAGCCTGTGTGCTGGGGGACTGCAGATCCAACACGAATGGACACACTCCCCATTGCCTAGATATTTTGTTGTGGACCTGCTCCACCTATCTGACATTGGACTGGACTTGTTCCTTAATAACCTACATGAGACCTTGGAAGCCATCCTTTGGACCAGCCCTCAGCAAGGCTCAACTGTTTCCAGGCTCTGGGGAGAGGTTCCCTTGGTGGGGGGGCATATGAAAGGTGAGCTTCCATGTACCTATGGCGGTTACCCGAGCCAGGCCACAAGCGCACGGTAGCAAAAGGGGTAGGGCGCCCTAGCTGCCACCAAGGTGGGCACCCTGGTGAGTCCCTCTACACAACAGCCGCCCGGCGCAGACGATCCTCTGAGGCCGCACGGAAAGGCCCCTTGTACAGGAGTGGGCCCAGCTCAGTTTGGCAAGAAGGAAACCTAGCCTCCACAGTGGGCTGGCTTGACAGCAAGGGAGGAGGGCATGTCACATGCTGGCTTGGGTGACTAGATCGGGAGCCTCACCCCGTTGTACATATGTTGCATGCATATATATATTTGTAATGATTATGTTGATCTAGTAATAAAGCTACCATTCTATGATTTACCCATAGTTGTTGAGTAAAGTGATCATGGGCCTAAGGGAAAGAGGGCAAAGAGTTTATGTTCGGGGGAGAATGTAAGTCCCGCTTACCTATGTTAATACAAGGGGCCGAGCATGAGTGTGACGGGCCCGCTGCTTAACATGGCAGCAGCCCATCTGCCCCTCCCCATGCCTCTCAGAGGGAGCTGAGATCTCACCAGGGTTGCAGCAGGAAAATATCCCGCCATGGGGCAAACATCACAACAAGTGTTGCCAGCCCCGCACACCTGGGCGAGATCTCAGCCCCCAATAAAAGAAGAGCACAGAGCTCCCCCTTTCAGATCGTCTGCTTCTCCACCCCGTCCACCCTTCATGTTGCCTTGGCCGTGGTCTGCATAGCTTAGCACGCGTCACAGCTGAATAAGCAACTGGCAGTTACCCAAGCCAAGACACAAGCGCACACAGAGTACAAGGGGTAGGGCGCCCTAACTGCCACCAAGACAGGGCACCCTGGCGAGTCCCCATACACAATGGCCAACCTGCACAGGTGGTCCTCTGAGGCAGCATGGTAAGGCCCTTGTATGGGGATGGGCCTCTAGCCCTCGTGGTGGGCTGGCTTGAAGGTAAGGGAGGAGGGTATGTCGCATACTGGCTTAGGTAACTAGATCGGGAACCTCACCCCGCTGTATATATGTTTGTTTATTTATTTATTTATTTATGTGATTTTTATACCGCCATATCAAGAATCATAGCAGTTTACATAAAACAACTGAATTACATTGAACAAGGTAGTGATAACATATAACTACCAAACAATCAGAGAGATATGTGATTCAAATACCAGAAAACTATTTACAATTAGTCTATTCTTGATGACTCATGATCTTTCAATATTATGCATTTTTGAAGAGGTAGTTAGAGCAATATAATGTATTGTGGGGTTGAGAGTAAGTAGAGAAATTGTGGAGAGTAAGGTGCTTGATTCTTCTCAAGGTTTTGTTGGATTAATTAGTTGGATGTTGCATGCATGTATATATTTGTATTAATTATGTTGATCTAGTAATAAAGTTGTGGCCATGTTTTACCCAAAGCTGTTGAGTAAAGTGATCACTGGGTCTCAGGGAAAATGGGCAAAGAGATTATGTTCGGGGGAGAGGCAGATATAAATCCCCCTCCTGCCCATGTTAAGAGCTAGTCCAGCAGGACCCAAGGCCAAATATAATGTAGAAAGAAGCTGGCTTTCCTTTTCTCGTCACCCCAAAGCAAGTAGAAGCCAATAAATCCACAACCCCCAGGCTTGTGAGAGCTGGGCATAGAAAGACTCCAAAGCATCCTGGAAAGTACAATGTTCCAGACTAACATGTTTTCCCCTTATATAGACTGAGCAGTAAAGACGTCCGCCCCTCTCCTCCCTAAATCGAAAAACGGCGCCACCTGCTTGTTGAGGAAGAAGGAAAAGATAGTAACATGGGTTACACTGTAACCTGCTAGCACACGCTGTCCCGCCCCGAGTACGGAATGACTGCAGTGCGAGGGAGGAGCCTTGTCCCGGTCCACTTTCGGTTTTGGTTTCTTAAGCGGTTACTGCTTGCACGGTGGTCCTACTTCTTACCCTTTTGAGTTGGGTCTCGTGATGGAGCGGAGCCTCTGAGACAGCAGCACCGCCTCCTCCTCCTTCCCCCAGCAGGTTCTATTTGGGCGTTTTCCGGAGCTCGACTCCTAGCTACGCTTTCACTTTTGTTCCTGATAAGGGAGAAAGAGAGACGGAAACGGAGGAGCTAAGGGACGATATATTGACCCTACCTCTGCCCTTGGTTGACCATGGCCGATACCGTCAATAACTCCGTGTACCAGGACACTACCGTACCCAACCCCAACACAGGTGGCTGCTTGAAGGCCCTGCCCCTTCCTCGCTTCTGCCTTAAAGTGGCGCAACTGGTGAGTCGGGACTAGAAGGGGGTGGGAGAAAGGGGCTATTAGCCAAGCTTTCGTCAGTGTTTGTAACAGGGGTATAATACTGGGCGTTCTGCTCCTGGGAAATTCGGACATCGCTGTCTATGCGGAAAGAGCATTTGGCAGCCAATCAGAGAGCAAGGGTTTACTTAAGTCGTTGTTAGTGCGTAATTATGTTGCAGGGGTCCTGTGTGCACAGCTTGGGAGGAACTTTGGATTCGCTTGTTTCTTGCATATCTCTGCATTGTAATAATTGAAACTTGGAAATGTCTGCTACCGAGGGGGCTGTATTCTCCTGGGTTGTTTCTGCAGTGGTACAGCTACAGCACGGTTTAAGATTTTGGCGCTAGACCTCAGTTCCACTGCTGGATTTAGGAATAGGTGCAGAGAAGGACCAAATGGAATCTTCTATTGGCACACTTAGAGGTATGTCTATTAAAGCGCGTTAGCTGCTACTGAGTGGGCTAATACTGGAAGGCATCTGAGTTACTTTAATTTTTATTGGAATCTCTCTATCGGAATGCCCAAACGTCCCTCTTTTGTTGGTATCCTTCAAAATAAAATCCTTCTGAACCATGCGCTCTTAGGCGACTGTCTGGTTTCCCTTATTATCTAGTTTAAAAGCTGCTCTATCTCCTTTTTAAAGGTTAATGCTAGCAGCCTGGTTCCACACCGGTTAAGGTGGAGCCCATCCTTTCAGAAAAGCATCCCCCCCCCCACCTTCCCTAGAATGTTGCCCAGTCCTTAACAAATCCAAAACCACCTTCCTTGCACCATTGTCTCATCCACGTATTGAGATTCCGGAGCTCTACCTTTCTTTTGTGTCCTGTGTGTGGAACGGGGAGCATTTCTAAGAATGCTGCCCTGGAGGAGTAGCCTAGTGCTTAAAGCAACAGACTAGAACCCAAGAGATCATGGTTTGATTCCCATTGGCACTCCTTGTGACCTTGGGCAGGTCACTTTACCCTCCATTGCCTCGGAAGAAAAGGCCTGACAAGCTACTTCCAGTCATACCTTGCCAAGAAAACTCAAAAGCTGCCAGGAGACAACATTGATTTGACACACTTAAAAGTAAAAAAACAAAACAAAACAAAAAAAAACCCTGGAAGTTCTGAATTTCAACTTTCTACCTAAAAGCCTAAATTTGGCCTCCAGAACTTCCCTCCCACACTTTCCTATATCATTGGTATCAACATGTACCAAGACAGCAGGCTCCTCCCCAGCACTGTCTAAAACCTTGTCTAAATTCTGTTTCTGTTCCACTTACCTCTTCTTTCCGATATCTGGGAGTCATCTTGGACTCTTCCATGTCTTTCCATGAACACATTTCCAATCTTTCCCATCGCTCATTCTTTGTATTACGACAGCTCCGATCAGTCCGTTCCGTTTTGCCCACTGACTCCTTTGTCACACTTGTACTTGCTTTGGTCATGTCACGACTAGATTATTGTAATGTGGTTTATGCGAATCTTCCGGCCTACCAGATCCAACGCTTGCAGCTTTTGCAAAATACAGCTGCTCGACTTGTTACCTCTGCCCGTAGATCCGATCATGTCACCCCTCTTCTGTATCACCTTCATTGGCTTCCTCTGCGTTTCCGGTTCAAATATAAGTTCCTCATACTAACACATAGTCATTTATTTCTCCAATCCTCATTATTTAGCTAACTTGATCTCTCTTCATACTCCCTACCGACAGCTTCTCACCTTGCATGATAATTGTTTATCTCTTCCTTCCCCTGCACAAGCTCATCTAGAACAAACACGCCACGCTGCTTTCTTTTTTCTAGGACCCTCCCTCTGGAACTCACTGCCATCCTCCCTCCGGTTAGAACCCTCTTACCAGAATTTCAAAACATTATTAAAAACCCATTTATTCCAACAGGCATTTGACCTCCCCCCTGGGCATCCTATGTAGTCCTTCGTTTGTCTGTTTTTCTGTTGTCTTACTGCCTTGTTTTGACGATTGTTTAACTTTTGTTAGTCTTCATTGGTCTGTTCTTTGACTTCAGATTTGTCTGATTATTGTTTTTTGGATTTATTGTTGTGGCCCCTTTGGCCCTTCTTTCTCTTTATTTCAATGGAGTTCTTTTCTTTTCTGACGCTAGCATTTATATTTTATTGTAAACCGCCCTCATGTTTCGACAAGGGCGGTATATAAAATGTTTAATAAAGATAGGTAGCATGCGAGGTCCACTACCTTCGCACCATGCAGGCATGTTACCAGGCGATCTTTACCGGTTCCCCCGCCTCCTGATCTGCTTGCCTATGTCGTCGCATTGTTCTACGGGTTCCTTTTTCTTTTTCCCCTTTGGGGGTCTTTTCTCTGGTGTGTGCGTTTTCGTGCCCTTTCTGGCCGGGCCTAGAGAGTTTGACATCGCAGTGACCATCTTCCCTCCATGGCCTTGGTCAGCAGCTTCAAGCTGTGTGACTGCTGTGCTCACAACACGTTGCACACAGACCTGCATGATTGTTGCCTTCAGTGCCACAGGCTGGATCATGATGCCTTGGTGTGTGGTCTCTGCCAGCAGATGGCCCTCTGAAGCCGGAAAAAGCAGCAATAGTCAATTTTTCACAAGACCAACAGTCCTGGAGTCATCTGTGGGGCCACTGCCCTCGAGGACCACCACAGAGGCTTCTTCCTCATGTGGTGACCATGCTGCCTCAGAGCCTCGAGGTCACGGAGCTCTGAGCTGGGGTGCCCTTCGAAGAGCTTGACATAGAAACATAGAAATATGATGACAGAAAAAGAACACATGGCCTATCTAGTCTGTCCTTCCATAACTACAACAGTCCCCTTTTTACCTTTAGAGATCCTCTGTGTTTGTCCCATGCTTTTTTGAATTCAGTTACTGTCCTCATCTCTACCACCTCCACTGGGAGACTATTCCATGGATCCACTACTTTTTCCGTAAAGAAATATTTCCACATATCACTCCTGAATCTATCTCCCTTCACCCTCATCCCATGTCCCCTCGTAGCAGAACTTGCTTTCAATTGAAAGAGGCTCTCTCCCTGAACATTTATGCCACGGAGGTATTTAAACATCTAAATCACATTTTATTTATTTTTATTTGCAACATTTTTATATACCGCCATTTCCCAAGATCAGTGGCGGTTTACATTGAATATTTGTCAAAATACAGAGAACAATGTGAGAAATACAGTGAAACGATAATTATAAATAAATACTTGTAAATTTAAGCAACTTTGTACAGTTTTGAAAGTTCAGAACTATTTACAGTTATGACATATATTACATATGTACAGGTTTTAGATATCAGCTTAGGTATACATGTAGGGTGTTAGTAAATTGAATGCGAGGGGGGAATATCAATAGATATTAACTTAGGAAGGAATGTGGGTAGTAGTTAATTGAATTGAAATACTAGATATAGGCTATATTATGGAGGTTGGGAAGTTGTATCCATATCACAATCAATATTGGAATAATGTTGTGTGAAGAGATGAGTTTTTAGTTCTCTACGGAACATTTGTAGGTCTTTTATCTCCCTAAGTTGAGTAGGGAGGTTATTCCACAAAGTTGGTGCAATATATGAGAAGGCGCTGCTGCCTTTCCTCTAAGGTGTACATATTAAGATCCTTCAGTCTGTCCTCATATGCTTTATAATGAAGACCACTAATCATTTTAGTAGCCACTCTCTGCACCGACTCCATCCTGTTCACATCCTTTTGAAGGTGCGGTCTCCAGAATTGCACATTATACTTCAAATGAGGTCGCACCAAAGACTTATACAGAAGCATTATCACCTCCTTTTTTCTGCTAGCCATTCCTCTCCGTATGCACCCAAGCATCCTTCTAGCTTTTGCCGTCGCCTTTTCTACCTGTTTAGCTACTTTAAGATCATCGGACACAACCACGCCTAGATCCCGCTCTTCTTTAGTGGACAAAAGTACTTTACCCCCTATACTATATTGCTCCCTTGGATTGCTGCAGCCCAAATGCATGACCTTACATTTTTTAACATTAAATCCCAGCTGCCAAATTCTAGACCATTCTTCAAGCTTAGCTAGATCCCTCCTCATGTTATCTACCCCTTCCCGGGTGTCTACTCTATTGCAGATTTTGGTATCATCCGCAAAGAGGCAAATCTTACCTGAAAACCCTTCCGCTATATCACTAACAAAGATGTTAAAGAATTGGACCAAGGACAGATACCTGGGGCACACCACTGATAACATCCTTCTCCTCAGAGTGAGCTCCATTTACTTGTACTCTTTGTCGCCTTCCTTTGGCACCACTCCCGACTCCAACGAGGCATTGAAAAGGTCAGTCAGTGGAGTTGCTAGAACGTCCCCAAGTTCCCTTGGTATTCTCGGGTGTATCCTATCCGGTCCCATCGCTTTGTCTACTTTAAGTTGAGAGAGTTTCTCACGAACAGTCTTTTGAAAATTGTTCAAGATGTCCTTTGCTTCTGTTCCTATTTGTGGGTGTTTTCTGAGGTCCTGCTCCTGGTTCTTCATCTGTGAACACAGAACAAAAATATTTGTTAAGCAATTCTGCTTTATCCTTATCAGCTTCTACATATTCCTCCCCTGCACCCTTGAGTCTGACAATACCACTCTTGCCCTTCCTCTTCTCACTAATATATCTGTAAAATGTCTTATCCCCCCCCATTTTATTGTATTGGCTGTTTCCTCCTCCTTTTGAATCTTTGCCTTCTTGACTACTTTGCTAGCTTCTCTAAGTTTTTCCAAATACAGATGCCTGTCTTCCTCTCTCTGTGATCTCTTGTATTTCATGAAGGCCTCCCTCTTTTTCTTCACTTTTTCAGCTACTTCTTTCAAAAACCATAGCGGTCTCCTTTTCCTTTTACCTTTTTTTATTTACCATTTTAACAAAAAGGTTGGTTGCCCTTAAAATATCCCCTTTCAGTTTTTCCCACTGTTTTTCTACATCCCTCAGCTGTTCCCATCCAACTAACGACTCCCTGAGGTATTGGCCCATCTTCGCAAAGTTAGTCTTCCTAAAGTCTAAGATCCTTGCCTTTGAATGGATTCTAACAGCCCTAGTCCTAATACTGAACCACACCATCTGGTGATCACTGGATGCAAAATGATCTCCCACTACAATATCAGAAACACTTTCACCATTGGTAAGCACCAAGTCCAGTATGGCCCCTTCACGTGTGGGGTCTGTTACCAATTGCCTGAATAGTTCTCCCTGTAGAGAATCCAGGATCTCCTTACTTCTAGATGATACTGCAGCAGGAATGTGCCAATCAACATCTGGCATATTGAAATCTCCTATCAGTAGCACTTCCCCTTTCCTAGCAATGCTGCGCATGTCTTCAATTAACTCTGTCCACCTCTTCCTCTTGTGAGGGAGGTCTGTATATCACACCAATGTAAATAGATTTCTCTTTCCCTCTTTCTAGTTTAACCCACAATGCCTCCCCTCTCCCTTTTAAGCTCTGTAATTCCAAAGCTTTAATAGTAGTTTTTACATATAGTGCCACTCCTCCTCCCCTACTTCCTACCCTGGCCTTTCTGAATAAAGTATAGCCAGGTATAGTTACATCCCAATCATGGTTTTCTGTGAACCATGTTTCTGTAACTGCCACATAGTCAGTGGCCTCCTTGGGTGACAAGTTTGGGACAGTGGGGAAGTCCCATGGCACCTGGCCCCAGAGCCCTCGATGCCAGGCTGAGGATGATGGCCAGGAGCTGCTCTCGAAGCTGCTCCGGTGGGAGAAAGTACCATCAGCGTCTGGGGATTTGTTTCAGTTCTCCTAGGCCATCCTCATTGAGGACACCCCTTCAACAGTGCTGGTGTCAGGTCCAGGGTCCTCAGTGCCCATATCCGTGGCTGCGGAGCCATCGGGCATTGAGCCTTAGAATGCAGTCTGTCTGCCTTTCTAGCGGACTCTGACACCTGGTTCCTCCGGATCTTGAATCCCAACCACTGGCCCTTCCACAGTGAGGGCGTCACCGGCCTCAAGATGCTCCTTGGGCCCGGTCCCAGTCAAGACTGGGGACTATCCCACACAGTGCACCTGACTTAGGGCGCAGGAACATCAGGACTGGGGTTCCAGCCTGAGGCCTGGGGACCTTCAAAGGCTCCTCGGACGCTGGTTCAGACTGGGAGACCAAGGATGACGAGTCCCCAGATACCTGGCTCCACAGAGATGTGCTCTTGGACCCCTCCCCTCCAGAGACCTGGCGCCGGTCCTCACCGGTGGACCTGGACTTCGTGAGGGACGTGGCGAAGGCCTTTGCCTTCACCATAGAGTCTGAGGAGGAGTCACGGACAGAGGACCTTAAGATCCTCCAGTATGAGACTCTCCCCAGAGAGGCCCTCACGGTGCCGGTTCCTCCTAGCCAGGAGCGGCTGCTCTTCCAAATGTGGGAGATCCTGGCCTCGGTTCCCATTGTGAGCAGGCAGCTGGACTTGATGTACTGGGTTTACTGGAGCCCTCACTTTAAAAAGCTCAACTGCCCCATAGTTCCATGGTGGTAGAGTTGGCAATGCAGAGGCTTAAGAGCCTAAAAACATACTCCTCGATGCCCCTGGATAGGGAGGCCTGTGCCATGGACTTCCTGGGCAGGAAATGCTTCCAGGGCTCAATGCTTATCAGCTGGATCTAGGCCTACTAGCTGTACATGGGCATGTACTTGCGGGACATGGTGAAGGAACTCGCAGAGTTCGCAGCTGGTCTCTCCGAGGAACCTCTTCAGCCATTCCGGACTCTGGTTTCCACAGTCGGAGTGCTCCAAATTTATGACTCGGGTGGCCTTTGACTGCTTTGAGTTGGTGGCTAGAATAGCAGCAGTGGGTGTTTGTCTGGCTACAGTCTTCTGACCTGGGGAAAATTGGTCAATGTCCCTTATCCAGGAGAGAACCTCTTTGGCAAACCCATGATGGAAAAGGTCGCCGAGCTGGCGTCTGAGTTCATGACCAGGACCAGGCGCTCCAAGAAGACCCCCTGATCCTTCCCGAAGGAAGGCTGCGGATAAAAAGTCCTTATGCCTGAAAAAAAAGGAAGGCTTAAGGAAACTACCCTTAGCACTCATCCTCCCCAGCTCCCAAACAGGGCCAGCAGGCCAAGAGACAAGTGCATGGCCCTCGTAGGTGCCCCAGCCTGTGCCTCAGGTGCATCCTGGGGGGTTGGAGCTAGGCTGTGCTCCAAGAGTCATTCTTTCCCCAGGAGGACCTGCCCCACAGTACACCGGGGGGAGTCTGGTGGTGTGTTTTGCCAACCGCTGGCCTGCCATCACTACAGACTTTGCAGGTGGTGAAGGAGGGGTACATCCTCCACCTCGAAGAGATGCCCCCGCCATTCTTTCCAGTCGAACTTTCAATGCATCCCCTTCACTGGGACCTGCTTCAGCAGGAACTCACAAACCTCATGGGAGACAGGGTGGTGGAACCCTTCTTCCTCAAACTTGGAGGCACAGGGTTCTACTCCTGCTACTTTCTGATGCCAAAAAGAACCAGGAGGTTTCGGCCTATCCTAGATCTGAGACCTCAACAGGTTCCTGGTGAGGGAGAATTTCAAGATGCTCTCCCTTGGAATATGCTTCCATACCTCCAGCAGGGAGGTTGGCTATACTCTTTGGATTTAAAGGATGCCTATACATACATCCTTATCTACCCCCTTCACAGGCAGTATCTCCACTTCATGGTAGGAGGCTGCTACTTTCAATACAGGGTTCTTCCCTTGGATCTGGCCTCTGCCCAAAGGGTCATAGAGGGGCAGAAACCCACATGCGACAGCCCGCACATCCTCATTCTGGAACATCTGGGGTTTGTCATAAACTACCCAAAGTCCCATCTCCAGCCAACACAGTACCTGGAGTTCATAAGGGCAGTGCTGGACACCATCCAGGCCAAGGTCTTCCTTCCGCTGGACAAGGCCCAGGGTACTCACAGGGCATGTCCATGGTCAACCCTTGGCCCCTGCCTGCCTCCTGCTTCACCATCAGAGCCACATGGCATCCACGGTGCACGTCACCCCAGACGCCTGCCTGCACATGTGGCCAGCCCAGTGGTTGCAAACAATGGGGTGCTTATCGGACAGAGTGGTCATGACCCGTTCTCTGGCCGACTCCTTCAACTGTTGGCATCAGCTCCAGCACCTGCAGGCTGGAATGCCCTTCCAGGCCCCTGCCCCTCAGAGGATTCTTACCACAGATGCCTCCAAACTGGGCTGGGGAGCTCATTGTGACAACTTTCGCACTCGGGGCAGCTGATCGCAGGAGGAGAGCCTCCAGCACATCCACCTCCTGGAGTTCCGGGTGATAGTGCTTGCCTTCTGGGATTTCCAACATCACCTTCATCAAGCGGTCCTGATCCAGACTGATAACCAGGTGGCAATGTTTTATATCAACAAGCGGGGAGGGACGGGGTCGTTCCTCCTGTGCCAAAAGGCGGTGAGCCTCTGCTCCTTAGCCAGCAGCAGCAGCAGGATGCTCTTGCGGGCAGTCTACCTCCCGGGCCGGGATAACATCCTGGCAGACCAGCTCGGCAAAGTCCTTCAACTGCATGAGTGGAGGCTGGACCCCAAGATGGCCAGTTGATTGTTCCGACTCTGGGGGCTCCCGCAGATGGACCTCTCGCCAGCCAATCAATGCTCAGCTGGCCTCCTTCAGGCAGCCGCACCCCTTATGGGTAGCAGTGGATGTGTTGATCCCGTGGACGGAGGGCCTCTTCTATGCCTTTCTTCCCACACCGCTGATTGCCAAAACACTGTTCAAGGTCCAGTTCGACAGAGCCACATTGATACTGGTGGCTCCTTGGTGGGCCCGGCAGCCATGGTTCCTGCTGCTGCTACTCCGCTTGTCCCAGGCGCCCCCGGTCCCTCTGTGATACAACCTGTGTCTGCTCTTGCTGAAAGACAGCTCCCTCCTGCACCCCAACTTGAAGTCCCTATCCCTGACAGCTTGTCTGCTGAAAGGGTAGACTTGGCCAACTTTGATCTCTCCAGCGAGGTAGAAGCAGTTCTTTTTTAGCTTTCTGCAAACCTTCTATCCGCTGGGCCTATGCCTTCAAGTGGCGAAGATTCTTGGTCTGGTGCACAGAGAGGTGGATTAACCCCTTCTCCTGTTCAGTCCAGCTGCTACTTCAGTACGTGCTCCACCTGCCCGGTTAGCAACTTGTGCCCCTCTGCTCTGCCCTGGAATGCCCCCATCATGCCCTGATGCTAAGCGGTTAGCATCAGGGCATATAATGGTATTAATTGGGGATATTCAGCAGCACTAACCATGTAAGTGCTGCTGAATATCTCGCTTAGGGGCATTTACACAGTTTACAGCCTTGGAATATCGGGTTCATACTGTCTGCTGCAGCACCTATGTTATTCCTATGGGCATAGTGGCCGCGTGTATTAAGATTTAATAAGACACATTGTCCTGATTTAAAAATGGATAAAAATATGATAAATTGTCAACATTAGCAGTAGAGACTTGTTTGAAAATGTGGCTTTAGAATTCGTTTTGAATTCATGTGTCCTTTTGAGACCTATCTGTCATATTCCAAGAATAGGAAAGTGACTTTTGTTGGATGCTGTGTTCTGTGGAGCACATTGTAAACCAGTAGGGAACCCATGCAATTCTGTGGAGCACCCTCAAACTCTAGGCACACCACTACACCTTCATAGCATCAGAGAATCCACAAGGGCGTGAAACTATTTACATGTACCTAATGTGCTAAAAGCTTCACTCGGAAGGGAGACCTCGCAAGGCACCAAATAATCCACATGAGAATGAAATGACTACTCATCTCAGAGCTGGGCACAACAAGGTGACACATCTCATTCATTGGAAACTCTGTAAATACTACAACAGCACTGTACCAGAAAAGCGCTAGGATCATGACCCCAAGAGAATTACGGAGAATGAAGAAGTTATGAGGACTTGTGACGTTTCCTTTCCGACGGATAAGAAGCTGGATGCTAGAGAACATGCCGAAGTGGTAAAGGAGAAAAATAGCAGAACAGCATTGATAATAAAGGGGGGTGTTCCAAGCAATTCTGTGAATTGTTGAGTGAGAGAAGATCTGGCAGAAAGATAGCAGAAATATTTCCCATCATATTGGGAGCCAAGGGCCTGATTTTTAAGAGGAATTTCAAGCCGCATCTTGATGAGTTGCCTATACATGTTACATCTTATGAACTCCAGAAGGAAACTTTGGCACAATGCAAGTACTACATTGAGCATTAGCAGTAAATGTGAGAGACTGAGATCATATTCCACATAACCTGGCTTAGGAGTGGTGTTCATGACTGTCACTGTATGGGTAAAACTAACCCATTTGGAGAATTTGCCCCCAAATGTACTAAATAGAGCTATAAATTATTGCCTTATTCCTATAGCCTCTCTTCTGTAGTGCTCTCTAGCAGATATGTCACACTTAAGGACTGTGAAAAAAGACTCTTCCTAGTGATCAGTCAGTGTTTTCTCTCTACTGTCACTTTTATTGGCCAGGGAAAATTTTGTTTCTATAAATATTTTTTGAGACATGTGGTACCTAATCAAGTTACTAGATTTTCTTAGTAAGGATCAAGAGGTCACGGGGAAAGCACCAAGAATTGACTGACAATTCCACCCTCTCCCCCTACAACCATTCAGAAAGTTTCTTCAAATCAAAAGATGGCCGCCATTCCCAGTAAACAGAAACATTGTTTATCAATGGATCTTTATAGATGGGGGGGGGGGGGGGAGTGGAAGTTGTTCATTCTCTCTCAGCAGCAGCACAACCATGTCTGATGAAGGAGATGATTTTGGCAGATGGGGAGAGGACATAGGAGATAGTATTTAAACATAAAGAGGCCGGTATTCAAAGCATTTTAGTTGGTTAGCAGACCTGCTAATCGGCTAAAATGCATTGAGCCCAATATTTAGCAGCGCTTACTGGTTAATGCCACTGACTATCCCCACGGACCACCTAGAAATGCCTGGTTAAAACCAGGGTACTCTGTGGGTGGATCAGGGGTGGTGCCAATTGCTATCTGGTTAGCAGGCAAATGGCTGTTCTAACGTTTAACCGGTTTTCACTGTCCGATTAGTGATTGACTATCTCTGCTGACTGGCGAACCTAGATACTCGGCACCAGACGGCCGGATAAATTCTGGCATTGAATATCCAGGTGTAATTAAAGCGGTGGCAGCGAGGTGCTTTAAATAGCCTAGCCCCACTGCCTTATCAGCCGGAAAATGTCCTGAAACCATGAAAAGCCACACATATGTAAAACTTTGTGTATCAAGGTAAAAAATTAGACAGTGTTTAAAAGCTGTCTTCTGCAGGATCCTCTATGATCCATCCCATAGACCCAGCACAATGCTTATTGCCAAAAGGGAACTGTTAACAGCTGAGACTAGCTAGATTTATTTGCTCTCAACGAGATGGCTTCCTCTTTAGTCCTTGTTTCTAGGTCTCCTTTTTCTTTTCTCCCTCCGTATGTAATTTCTGTGAACGTGTGCTGTTGTCACATGACCTCCCTCACAAGATTTCTGAGCTCGGAGGTCTAGACTTTGAACCCTGTGACGCTCAAGGCATAACAGCAGCTAAACAGCAGTTTTCTTTCTTACCGTTACATGTGGCACAGCTCATGTTCATGCTTTTCTACCCCTTTTTTTTTCCCTTTAGTCAATCCATTTTAATTTTGGCTCTACTTTCTTGTCTTTCCAAGGATTTGTATTGAGGAAGGCATGTGATCCACTTTGAGCTCCTATTAGCGGCAGAAATGGCAGAATTTTTAGTTAAATTATCTTAATTATTCAGGCATGTTCCTCCCCTGGACGTTTGATGTCCAAAGGTCTGAGATGCAACTGCCTGCTGAGCATCTTCCGTTCCACTGCACCCATCAGTAGGCTGTCGCTTTTTGCATAGCTCTTCTGCCTCCTGTGACATTTTCTGTCTTCTCGTTCCTCCGGCTGAGAGAGCTTGTGCTAGAAAAGATTCCGTCGGAGTTGGATCTGCTGGCAAAGCTAGCACAGCTCTTCCATTAATAATGGGGTAGGCCCCTCTTAGACCTGTCATCCGTGTTTTGAGTGCTTTGATTTCTTGTGTGTCAAGATGATCTTGGTGCAGCAGGACTTCAGTGGCAGTTTGGTTTCTGGAGAGTACTTTTGATGGTGCCTCTTCAAATCTGTTCCTCTAAGTTCTTGGGGAATATTCAGTCCAGAGGCCAGGGTTTTTTTTTTTTTGTTTTGTTTTGTTTTTAAATGATGGCTGCCACAGCTTAAACAGTACTGAATATCGGGATTTTTTAAATCAGGACACTGCCAACTCTGAATATCCAGCAATATTTGGCTGCTGTCCAGATAGGCCAGCCCCACAGCACTTAAGAGAGGTGGGTTTTTTTTTTTTTTTTTGCTATCTTAAGTTATGTGGATTATTGTCCAGATAGCAGTGATTTTCAACACCACTATCTAAATAAGTGCTGGCTGTCTCTGTTCTGCCCATGGACCACTCTGGCACTACTCTGATAAGTGCCAAGATGGTCAGAAGAAATATTCAGTGAATCTCACACTTGCCAGGACTTATCCAGTTGGCAGATCCTTTTGACTATTGCCCCTCCCCCAGTGTGATGGCATCTCTTGAGGGTCATCTGTGAACGGAGTATCCCAAACCGAATATAATCCAAAGGATCTAACGGGACTAGGCTCGCCCCATGTATACCCAAAATCAGTTGCCTAACCCAAACAGGTGTCTCCCATTTAATCACTAGTGCATAAAAGAGAACACTTGTGTGGTTTTTTTTTGGGGTTTTTTTTTTTTTTTTTTTGGACAATGACTGCATGGGGGTTAACCACTACAAGAAGTCTGGTCCTTTTTAATCATACTTGCAGTAAAACCACAGTACGTTAGCCGTAATATATAATGTATGCTTATTTGAATGCAAGTCCAATACAGAATATAGCCAAACATTGGGGTAAATCACCGACATAGCGCCATGTTTCGGGTTATGAATTTCACAAACCCTGCTTCACGCTAGAATTCCCCACCAAACCACTCTGTAATGGATGAAAAGCTAAACTCAGCAGAGCTATTTAAATCCATGGCATCTGACATCATTGAAGACTGATTGCTTACTGCTTGGCCAATGGGGGGGCGGAGAACAACCATGTAATCTCCTCCCCGAGTGGCCAATCAAATTACACTAGGCTGTACCAATCAAGTTTCAGATTAAGCCCAAATGAGATCACCATGTTTAGACAGAAATTCCACTGCTTTTTCCCATAATTGTAACATTGCTTGTCTGAGCCTCCCCTAATGGAAGGTGATATTCAATCCATCATCCTCCAAGTAAACTGAGAAAATGAATGATCACACTGTACCACATGTTGCACCATCGGGGCTGAAAGGATCTTTGTCTGCATATAAGAAACATTCTCAGCCAACCTCTTTTTATATTTAAGACCACATGAGCATTGAATCAAATAGTCTTTAATGATGTCGGACGCGATGGATTGAAGTAGCTCTCCTGAGTATATAGCTTTTCATCCATAATAAAGTGGTTTGGTGGGGAATTCTAGCCTGAAGCAGGGTTTGTGAAATTTATAACCCGAAACGTGATGCTATGTCGCTGATTTACCCAATGTTTGGCTATGTTCCGTATTGAACTTGCATTCAGATAAGTGTACATTATATATTACGGCTGAAGTGCTGTGGTCTTACTGCAAGTATGATTAAAAAGGGCCAGACTTGACTTCTGGTGGTGCTGGCCGAGGCAATGGCGGCGTTCTGACCGAGTTCCGCTGCAACCACCCTCTCTGCGGTGAAAAGGTCCCCCCCCCCCCCCTCCCCTGGAGTTGCTGAGTAGCACGGTGGGGTGCATGTGAAGCTAGAAGCCTGTCTTCCCCCCCCCCCCCCCCATCGGCAAGCCGAGAGAAGCACTTTGAATAGCCACGTGAAGCCACGAAGCCAGAGCGATCAGGGAGCCGCGTGCAGGCAAGCAGGCCTGAGAGGAGAGTGCAGCCCGGCGCGGGGAAATATATTTAAAAGAGAAAACAAGCGCGGAGGAGCACTCGCCGGGGCTGCGTTGGGCAGGAGAGCTGATAGCTTGCAGCAGCAGTGAGCGGAGTGAGACGCTGAGAGGGGAGGACCTGAGCCGAGGTCAAGAATACCCAGCCACGCACGTGGTGCTCAGGAGGGAGACCCAGCAATCCGGGCTCGCAAAGGTGCAAAGCTATCCTGGCTGGGGGCTTTAAAGTGCAGCTAGCAACAGTCAACCCAGGGAGTGAAGAGGTGGTGAGTGCTCCTGGGTACAGCGAAGGAGCTGATCTACTGAGGGGCATAAGGACTGGTGGGAAGCCCCCCTCCCCCCCCTCCAAGTGTTGGGACCCCAGCCTGCTCCTGGAACGTGAGTGGTGGCAGATGGCGGCACGGAAATCGGCCATGGACTTGAAGGCCTATTCATTTAAGTGCACTGGGAATACTAAGGGGCCCGGAGCAAAAACGGCAGCTTCGAGTGGAGAGTTAAAGGATCAGGAGGAGCGGTGTACGACTGGAGGCCCACCGAGTGAGATACAAGCCCTGAGATCTGATCTAAAAGAATGGCTGGACTCTCTGAGGCAAGAGCTGGGAGCCATGAAGAATGAGGTGCAGGGCTGGATGCAAGAGATGAAGGGGGAAATGGTGTCCCTGGAGGCCAGGATGGAAGATGTGGAGAATAAAATGGAGGAGCAGGAAGAGCGATGGGGTCCCTACGAACAGCGAATAGCTCTCTGCGAAGCTCAAGAGGACCTGTGGCAGAAGGTTGAAGATCTGGAGAACCGGTCTAGACATTCGAATATAAGGATACGAGGCCTGCTGGAAAGTGAAGGCATAGTGGATTACATGGCACTGGCAGAGGAATTTTGTGGGGCAGTCCTCAAGGCAGCCGAAATGGAAGTAGAGGGTATCTGTTTGAAAGTCGATAGAGCGCATAGAGCTCTGGGGCCCTGGAGAGAGAATAGGGCACGAGATGTGATTGTTTACCAGGTCTTTGGATTGGAATTCATGTAGGCAATGAAAGCATCGCGGAAGCTGGGCAAGATCAAGTGGCAAGGGTCGGAAGTAGAGGTGTTTTGCAGATATCTCCAGCCTCACTATTAAAAAACATAGGGAGTACCAAGCGGTTACCAAGAGACAGAGAGGAAAACGTGAGGTACCGCTGGTTGTTCCCAGTGGGTCTACAGTTCACAATTCACACCAAAACCACTATAGCCCACTCGGTGGAAGCAGCTATTTCAGGCCTGAAACAGGCAGGATGGACTGACATTCCAGCTCAAGCACCCAAGAGGTTGGACCGTCCGGACAAGAGAGGCCAGGGGCCGGAGTTACAGAATCAGTGGAGTTGAGTGCCTGGAGGAGCAAGGAGCCTGAGGCGCCAGAGACTGCCAAAATGATGAACTGGCTATGTAGAATTGTTTCAGGGGTGTGAGTGGGTGGAGGGCGAGGGGATGGCTATTTGGTGTTGATATGAGGGGGGATGGTTGTTTGTTTGCATGTGGTGGTGAGGGGGAGAAGGGGAGGGTGATTTATTTGTGTGTCCTTTTCAAAGTGGGCAGGAGGTGGGCTATAATTTTAAGATAGTAGTAGGGGTGGGGTGGTCGGCGGGGATTGGATGGAAGGGCTCCTAGAGGAGGCTGGGGGCATGGGCGAGAGGGGCGGGGAGAGCAGGTGGGGTTGGGGTTGGGGGGGGGAGAGGGGGAGGTACATAGAGGAAAGGAAGGTACGAGGCAGAGGGGGAGAGGGCGGATGATTAGATGCCGGAGCTGAATATTATGTTGAATGTGAGAGGCCTCAATTCCTTTGTAAAGCGGTAGTTCCTGTTCGGTAATCCAGTTTAGTCCTCCAACATCGGGTAGTGCCCCTCCTCCTGCAGCCTGGAGACTGGACCAATCAAGTCTTCTGTAGTATATATGCAGACGGAGCTCCCAGAAGCCCCCAGTGTGTCCAGTCTCCTTGCAGCTTGCAGACTTCTGTGCCCTTTCTGGGCACACTAAGTGACACTTGAAGGAGCAACACTAGTTAGTTAGTTCTTTTGGGGTTTTATTTTGGGTCCTTTATTTACCATTTCTTTGCTAGGTAGCTGTATCTTTAAAAAAGAAAAAAGAGCATTGCCACAGGGGACATCCTGGGGGAAGACAGACCTGCATTGGGCTCCTGCCTTCCTGCCTGGGAATATCTGAAGCCTGGGTTGAGCTCTCCCCAGGACTGTTCAGGGAAGAGCCATACCTGCTACAGCATTGCCTGTCACTTGGAGGAGTTGGCTGAGTTCCTTGCTGTTCCCTGAGCTGGTAGGAATTTTCCTTGCTTTATCTTTTCAGCTCTGTTATTTTTTGCATTGTCAGAGGCTCTGTCGGCTCCCCTGGCTTCCGAATTGCACTTTTTCCTGATTTTTTTTCGCTTGCCCTGTATTAGAGGGTCGTTTTCTTTCTTTTCCATATTATTTGGTTACCTTTGTATTTTCGCGCCTTTTTTTATTGTGGGTGAAAAAGTGCGGCGGCCATTTTGGATTTCTAAAGTGTGCTTTTTAAGGGCACTTTTTAACACTTGTGCACGGATTCCCCTGGCATTTTTGGGGTTTCTTTTGCTGGCGATTTTGCTCAGGGCACCCCTAGGATTCTGGGGAGTATTTTTTTTTTTTTTTTTTACAGAAAACAAAAAAGTTTTAATTTTAAAGCTGTACTGATTTGAATATGGTTAGTCCCTTTGCTGTGGGCTTCCCTGTTCCTGTTTCCTTCTTTCCCCCTGGAAGCAGGTTGCCTTAGCATGGCTGCCAAACCTCAAGGTGGGATTTGTGGGTCCCGCAGAGGTACAATGACTGACTCTGGCATCTGTAAGAGCCGTGCTGCAGTTTATTCAGCACTAGAATGTCTTCTCCCTCTGCTGTTTGCAGCTCTGTGGTAACTCGATTGATTTTTCAGCGATTTTAGGCATTTCTCTCATGCCTGCAACCCTCCCACCTTCTTCTTTGACTTTTTAAGTTAATTCCTTAGCTTTTGGGGGTTTTAATTCACTCTTTTGGTGTTTTATTTTTGCTGGTGGCCATTTTGAATAGCTAATGAGCCTCGGTTTTTGGCGGGAAGCCAGATTACGTCTCTGCTGGCTTCTAAAAGCTATATTGTTTCAGTTTTTTTCTTCTTTCCACAACACTTGCTAGAGGTCAGTTGTGCAGAGGTTACTTTTTTCTCTGCCTCTGTATGAACATAATGGATAAAAAGTACAGAAGGCATGGATAGAGAACAGTATGCAATTCAGAGCCACAGTACAAGGCTGAGTCACTGATGAAGGGTGCAGGGCTCATGGCTTCTATTCCCCACTGTGCCCAACAAAGAAGGCTGGCTGAGGCATTACCTATTATGGGGAATATTGTTAAATGCCTGTTCTTGCGGGACGCAGTTATTTCTTTTTAGTTCTCCCTCTGCCTTATTCAGGTTTAAGCTGCATAGGCTGTCAGAAGAAACACAGGGACCTCAGGCATCAGCTCTGCTCTTCCCCCTGCATCTTGCTTCCCCTGAGGAACTTGGGAACTCCGGAGCTTGGCTTCGGGGGAGCTCTCCATTGGCTTTACGCTGCACTGAGTCTTTACCACGAGAGTTTGAATACCTCCAGGAAGTTCAGGTATCATTTTCTGTAAGAAAACTGTGCGTACTCTGTTTTTGTTTTTTCTTCCTTGCCTCAGCTGCTCTGGGATGCTTTCAGCTGTATCCTGACCGGCTGCCCCTGAGTTGGAAGTGCCTACTTTGACTTTTTAGTCCACAAACTGCAGCCGGGTTACTTTGTACGTCCTACTGATTATTGTACCTGTCTTATTCAATATACCATTTGGTTGAGGTTTTAAGTCAGTGTTTTGGATCCTGACTGTTTTGGGCTCGGCCTAATTAAGCATGCTCACTGTAATTTTCCTATGGCTGGATTGAGCTTCTACATCCCTTCCCAGAAACACCTTTCAGCCCCTACCATGGAGGTCTGAATGGCTGCGGAGGGATCCCACTCTAATTTCCCTACTTTCAGTCACTGTAATTGCCTTACCCTGACCTTGAAAGTTTCTCTATGCCAGTACAGTGAATGACTGACAGTTCCCTTCTCAGTTCTGCGAATACCTGACAGTTTTTCGGTGCCAGCGGCTGTTTTGTTTTTCTCTTCAGTGTTTCTTTTTAGAGGCAACAGCTCTAAACAGCAGTTTCCACACACTTAATCATGCTGTGGAGGCACGTGCAGTTTCAAAATCCTTTTCTTAAACAGTCTTGGGTTTCCCTGAGCCTTCCTTGCTTTTTGTTTTAAATGCAAAAATAAATAAATAAATGAAACCCCACACAAGAAGAGGAAAGGTGGTTTAAGTCTCTACAATGCTTTTTTTCTATGGCTGTATTATATGTGAAATGTAATCAGCCGAAGGGTACATTAATAGCTTGCTTGTGTTACACCTGCACGCTGCATCCCGGAGGCTTTCCCCATACCCACTGTGTTGCTAGCTGGGTCCCCCAGCACCTTATCTCCCCCCCTCCTCAGAGCCCCTGCTGCAGGATCTTCCACAGCCGCTGCAGACCACATTACACATTCCCATCCGGCCGTCTCATCAACGGTTTCTCCACTTCGCTCTTCCGTGGGGCCACTTCCAATTTCCGGCCATGCCGTTTGGTCTCGCCACGGCCCCCCGCACCTTCACAAACGTGATGGTAGTGGTCGCGGAGGCCTTGTGCACAGAGGGCATCCTGGTCCATCCGTATCTCGACGACTGGTGGATTCGGGCAAAGTCCAGTCGGGAGTGTGTGCACGTCACGAGCAGGGTGGTGGCTCTGCTGCGGTCCCTCGGCTGGGTGGTGAAAGAATGCAAGAGTTGTCTGTGCCCGACTCAGGATCTCGAGTATCTGGGAGTGAGCCTCGACACAGCACGGGGCTTGGTGTGCCTGCCGGAGCGCCGCATTCGGTCTCTTGTCCGACTCTTCAGGGGGATGCCCGCTCCGTCTGCATGGTGATAGCTACAGTTCCTCGGTACGATGGCAGCGACCTTGGAGGTGGTGCCCTGGGTGCGCTTCCACATGCGCCCGGCTGCAGAGTGCCCTGCTGCGCCGTTGGTCCAACCAATTCGACTCGTTGAACAGGAGATTGACTTGCCCAAGGGCGGTTCGCCGATCACTCCGGTGGTGGCTCTCCTCCGAGAACCTGGCGCGGGGGATTCCCTGGAGCCTCCACTTTGGGTTCCGTTCACAACGGATGCCAGCTTAACCGGCTGGGGGGCTCACTGCGAGACCCGCTTCGCTCAAGGGGAATGATCTCCCCTGGAGACTTCTTGGTCGATCAACCGCCTCGAATGGCGGGCGGTACGGCTAGCCCTCTTGGCCTCAAAGCCCTAGTTCTCGACCGGCCGGTGCGAGTCCTTTCGGACATTGCGTCCACCGTAGCTTACATCAATCGCCAAGGGGGCATCGGCAGCATGGCCCTGGAATCAGAAGCGATGGCCTTGGTCAATTGGGTGCAGTCTCGTCTTCCGGCCATCTCGGCAGCGCCTATTGCAGGCGCAGACAATGTTCAGGCCGATTTTCTCTGCAGAATGCGGGTGGACCCCGGAGAGTGGGAGCTAAACCCGCAAGTTTACGCGCAAATAGTTCGTCGGGGGGGGGGCCGCCCTTCATGGATCTCATGGCGACATTTCAATCGGCCGAGACAGGACGCTTCTTCAGCAGGCAAAGGGAGCGTATGTCCGAGGGGCTCGACGCTCTCATTCAGCCGTGGCCAACGTCCGGCCTTCTTTATGTCTTCCTCCGTGGGTTCTGATTGGCCGGGTCGTTCAGCGCATCGAGGGCCATCGGGGTCGAGTGTTACTGGTGGACCCGGACTGGCCTGGGTGGCCCTGGTATGCCGATCTGGTCCGGCTGAGCGACGGCATTCCTTGGCTCCTATCCACGCTGCCGAATCTTCTTTTTCGGGGACCCTTGCGGATGCCCCAAGTGGGTCAATTCTCGCATACGGTTTGGCCAGGGAGAGGGCTCGGCTGAAAAAGAAGGGTTACTCCCCCCGCGGTGATTTCTACCCTACTGCGGGCGGGGAAAACGTCCACTTCTCTTACTTACGTTCGGATTTGGGGGATCTTTGAAGACTGGTGCTCCCGGCGTGGAGTCCGGGCGGCGACGGTTTTCGTTTCCGTCGTTTTAAGTTTCTTCAGGTTGCTTTTGATAAGGGCCTTGCGGCTAGTTCTCTGAAAGTCCGGTTGGCGGCTATCTCTTGTTATCGATGCAAAGTTTTAGGCCGTCTCTACGGTTCTTATCCGGACGTACGTCGTCTTCTTACGACTGTTTTTCATTTGCGGCCCTCCCGCAGGATTTTCGTTCCTCCGGGGGACTTGAATCTAGTGATGCGGGCCCTGGTTCGTGAACCTTTTGAACCCCTGAGTAGGGCGTTTCTGAAAGATTTTACGCTGAAGACGGTTTTTCTTGTAGCCATCGGTTCGGCACGGCGTATTTCAGATCTACATGCGTTGTCCTGCCGAGAACCTTTTTTGTCTTTTACCCCGGTCCCTTCCTTTTTGCCGAAGGTGGTTTCCCCTATTCATGTGAATCAGGCAGTGTTTCTTCCAGTTCTTTCTTCCCACTCTGTCGGGTCGGCGGACAAAGGTCTTCACCGTCTCGATGTGGGTCGTGCACCTCGTCGTTCTTTGAAGGCTACCGAATCTTTCGGAAGACTGACCGGTTATTCGTGCTCTTCGGTGGTGCACGTAAAGGGGAAGCGGCGGCTAAGGCCTCCGTTGCAAGATGGCTCAAGGAAGCGTTCGCGTCTGCGTATCTGTTGCAGCAGCGGTCTGTTCCGGAGGGGCTACTGGATCATTCCACTAGGGCTCGGGCTACCGCTTGGGCGGAGTATAGCCTAGTTCCGCCAGCAGATATCTGTAAGGCGGCCACCTGGTCGTCTCTGCATGCTTTCAGTACACACTATCGTTTAGATGTGTCAGCGGCTCGGGATTCCTCTTTTGTTCGGCGGTTCTGCGCGCCGGATGGCAAGGTCCCACCCGGTCTTAACTGCTCTGTTACATCCCGATGTTGGAGGACTAAACTGGATTACCGAACAGGAAATGGAAATTACACTAACCTGGTAATTGTAGTTCCTGGAGGGTCCAGTTTAGTCCTCCTTCCCTCCCGACTATCTGTTATAAAAATGCGGCGCGCTTTCCGAACGGTGGATCATAAGACGGTTCCTCTTGCCGTTCGAACCTTTTTTTTGCAGCCGCGTTTTTGGCTATGGCTCTTCCTTTCTCAGGTGTTCAGTCAGCTCCTGAGATTTCTGATACGGAGCTGTATTTTGATTTCTGGGGCGTTGGTTCCAGTGCAATACAGTGTTCTGACTTCCTCGTTTGGAGAGAAAGTTGGATCGTTTTGTGGGGGGGAAACAAATTGTTCTTTAATTATGTCATTTTCATTATGTCATTTTGTATATTAATCTAATGTGTTGCTTCGTTAAGTATGCTTTGTTACTAGTACACTGGGGGCTTCTGGGAGCTCCGTCTGCATATATACTACAGAAGACTTGATTGGTCCAGTCTCCAGGCTGCAGGAGGAGGGGCACTACCCGATGTTGGAGGACTAAACTGGACCCTCCAGGAACTACAATTACCAGGTTAGTGTAATTTCCATTTACTGCTAAAGGAGTGTAAGACTCCAGGGGGGACATTGTGTTTATACAGGAAACACATCTCTTATCCAGGGATGAGAGACGTGTGCAACATCCTCAATACCCTCTGCAATTTTTTGCCTCCAATAGGGTGGAGAAGAAGGGGGGAGTGGGGATTCTGTTATCTGCACGGGTTCAGGGGCAGGTGGGGGAGGTGTTTCGGGATAAAATGGGAAGGTTTGTAGCTGTTCAACTACGTTGGGACCAGCATTTATATACCTTTGTTAATGTGTATGCTCCAAATGTTAATCAAAACCAGTTCTTTAAGGAGCTTCAGGGGAAGATTATTGGGTTGGCAGAGGGCAAGATAATCCTAGGAGGGGACTTTAATGTTACCCTGGACCCACGGGTGGATACATCCAAGGGGTCGTCCTCGCAGGCAAAGCAGCATAGGGCGAGTTTGAAAAAACTCATGGCAGGCCTGGATCTGGTAGATTTATGGAGGGAATTAAATAGTGAGCAACGGGATTACTCCTTCTCAGCAGTTCATGGATGTTACTCCCGAATAGATATGTTGCTGGTGGATCGCACCCTGGTGTCGATGGTACGGATGTGTGCGACTAAAGAATGCACGTGGTCGGACCATGCTCCAGTGCTAGGGGTTCTCATTATGGGGAGTCCGGGAAGGGATAGAGGATGGTGGAAATTAAATGAAGTTTTGCTGGAGGATAAAGAAGTGGTGAAGCAGGTTAATGACTGCATTTCGGAGTATCTGCTGCTGAATGACAGGCGAGTGCAACCCGTGGATAATCTGGGACTGTCTGAAGGCGGTGGTGAGAGGGAAACTTATTGCAGTGGGATCACATCGGAAAAAGGAGAAGTTGCGGGGTGAGAGAGATCTGCTAGCAGGGATTAGGGGGATTGAGGGCAAGCTAAAAGGGAATTCGAAAAATGCTCAACTCCGTGAAGAACTAGGAACCTTGAAGAGGGAATTAAGTGAACTAAATATGCAAGAGATTAGGCATAAGCTCTCGATGTTGCAACAGCGGAATTTTGAGTTTAATAAGGTGGGAAGGTTGTTGGCGCGAAAGGTCCAGAAGCTGAAAGCCCGAAATACGATAGTGAGAGTTAAGGATTTGTGGGCGGGGAGGGACATAGAGGAGAGGTTTCGGCAATTTTATCAAAAGTTATATACCCCGGAGGAAGCGGTGGAGGAGGGAAAGATACAGGACTACTTGGACAAAGTCCAGATGGCTCATTTTGAGCGAGCGGACTGTTTGGAGCTGTCCGCGCCCATTAGGGAGTCTGAAATTGTGGCGGTGATTAAAGGGCTACAGGGTCATAAGGCACCTGGCTTAGATGGCTTTTTGAATAAATTTTACAAAGTGTTTGTCACGGCTTTGGTGGGGCCGCTAGCACGCATGTTTAACTCCTTCAATACGGTGATGCCGCTGCCAGCCTCGCTAAGATTAGCGGGAATTAGCCTGTTACATAAGGAGGGGAAGGATCCAACAGACTGTGGTTCATATCGGCCTATCTCCTTGTTAGGGGGAGACTTTAAAATTTTTATCAGAGTCCTAGCAAATCGCCTGGGGCCTCTTTTGGGGCAGGTGATACATCCTAATCAGTCGGGATTTGTTCAGGGTCGGCATACTTCAGACAATATCAAGAGAGCATTGAATGTGATGTGGTGTGGGATGGCGCAGGACTAGGGAATGGCCCTTTTAGCTGTTGATGCTGAGAAGGCTTTCAACAGGGTGAACTGGGTTTTTTTGTTTAAGGTGCTCGAAAAGGTAGGGATAGAGGGGCAGTTTTTGACCTGGGTTCGGTCTATATACCAGGCGCCCATGGCGTGCTTGAAGGTGAATGGTGCGGTGTCACAGGGATTTGAATTGTTTAGGGGTACAAGGCAGGGTTGCCCACTATCGCCTCTGTTGTTCATTTTGGCAATGGAGCCCATGGCACAGCGAGTTTGGGATAGGGGGGATATTAGGGGGGTGTGGGTTGGGCGGGACCATCATAAAATTTCTTTATTTGCGGATGATGTCTTGTTCATTACAGATCTGCATAAGTCTTTGGATGCCATTCAGGAGGAGCTCTGGGGCTATGGAGAAGTGTCTGGTTTTCGCATGAATGCTTTTAAGTCAGAGATATTGAACCTGTCTATAGGCAAAGAGGATGAGATTAGATTGCGTCGGGAGCTTCCGTTTCACTGGGCACATGGTAGTATCCGTTACTTGGGCGTGCAGCTTACATCCAAGCGTGAGGCGCTGTTTTGTGAGAACTATGGGGTGGCAAGAGCAAGTGTTTCGGATGCTTGAGGAATGGGGGTCTTATGAGGTCTCATGGTTAGGGCGCAGGGATTTGGTGAAGATAGAGCAGCCTGGGTACTATTATCTGTTTATGAATCTGCCAGTGGAAGTTCCAGGGGGGGTTTTACAGCAGTTGCAAGCTAGGGTGATGAAGTTTATTTGGAAGGGGCAGTGGCGCAGAGGGTGTTGTGCGTGGGTAAAGAGGAAGGTGGTATGGGGGTTCCGCTGATCCCTAGGTATTATGAAGCCGCAAGCGTGCGGGCGGTGTTTGAATGGATATTGAGAGACTCGGTGGAATGGGTGCGTATGGAAGGGGATGGGCTGCAAGAAAGGGGGACTTTGAAAGGGAGGATTTGGATGAAGGGGGGTGAGTCCCTGGGTGTTCTACAAGGGAACCCGTATGTGGCCTTAACCCTACGACATTGGAGGAAATGGCGTAAGAAGTGGTATGGCAGTGGGGGGGCCTCTAAGTTTATTCCGCTGGTAGGGAATCGGGAGTTCTCGCCTGGGATGGAGGACCCTGCCTTCAGGCGGTGGGCAGAGAGGGGGCTGTGCTGGGTTGGGCAGTTTAAGAGGAATGGTGAATGGTTAACTTTTGCGGAGGCCCAAGAAGAGTTTCGGCTGTCTGTGGCTGATAGCTTCGATTTGTGCAGGTATTATAGTAGGGAAGTAGCGCGGAGAGGGAATGGGCCTCGAGGGGAGGATATCGATAAGCTCCTAGAAAAGGGAGAGACTAAAGGTTTGGTTTCCCAGCTTTATAAGGCAATGGGAGGAGAAGGTGGGGCGGAGTGGGCCCATCGGAGAGCTTGGGGGGTAGACTTGCATAGATGCTGGGATGCCGCGCAATGGGGGGCAGTGTGTAAGGGATTATTTAAAGGGTTAATATCAAATAGTATCCTAGAGCATAATTATAAAATGTTGTATAGGTGGTATTATGATGCCCCAGCGGCTGCAGAAATGGCAGGGGGGCAGGCGGACTGTTCAAGGGGGTGTGGGCAAGTGGGATCCTTTTTGCATATCTGGTGGGGATGCCCCTTGTTGGCCCCCTTATGGCAAGGGGTAGAAGATTAGTTGTGGGAGGTGCTGGGGGTAGGGCCCTGTTTGGCCATGCTTAATGTGGAGGAGGGGGGGGGATGGAGGGTAAGGGATGGAGTGGAGTGGTCTGCACAGCTACCTGGCAATTAATAGCGCGGTGGTGGCAAACGACCCAGGTGCCTACGCTTCGGGAGGTTCAGGAGAGAGTTGCGCAGCTGTCCCTGTTGTATCGCCTAGCGGCCCTGCATCAAAATGGGTTAGTATGTTTTCAGCATACATGGGGCTTGTATCTGGAGTGGTGTTCACACAGTGGGGGGGAGGAGGGGTGGTGGGGTGGAGAGGAGCAGCCCGGTGAGGGGCAGTGAGGCTTCCCGGGGGGGGGGGGCGGAGGATGAGTTTCGGGGGTGAGGTGGGTTGAATGTGACCCTTGGGTATGTTCCTCTGTGGGGGGTACCAGCCTAATGTCTGTTAAGTGTCAGTATTTTATGGGAGGAGACCAGCTTTGGGTACGGGGAATGGAGGAAGGGCTGGAGTTTGATTTAGACATCTTTCGGCATAAAGAGTTGAAATGTATGAGAAGTAATGACCTTCGGTACTGTGTGTAAAATGGGCAAGGGGGGGAGGGGGGGTGGTTGTGGGACAAGTTTGCATGTAGTGTTTTGTTGCTGTATGAGGTACTTTTCGGATAAATAAAGAATTGGGGGTGGGGGGGGGGAAGGACCAGACTTGTTGTAGTGGTTAACCCCACATGCAGTCATTGTCCAACATAAAAAACTTTTTTTTTTTATCCACTAGTGATTAAATGGGAGATCCTTATACCCAAAACAACTGCCTAACCCAAATATCTGTGAACTGAGTGTCTTGAGGCAGTGGCGTTTATCAGAAGATGACTCTATCAGCCGTTTTGAGTGCTTTAGTGCCGTTTACATGATGTAGCTTTTTGTGAGCACCTCCATGTACCTAGTTAGTGTTTCTGTGGTTAAAATGCTATTTTCTGGACTCTGCGACCCTTAGGTTTAAGTGCTGCTGCTGTTGCCACCACTATTCGTGATATTATTTCCTGCCTGATTGTGTCTTATCACAAGGCCTGGCTTTAAGCATTCGGCAGACTAGGTGACCACCTGAAGGCGGCAGCTTCTTGAAAGGGGGCAAAGAGCAGCTGTAGTTGGAGAGAAATGATGGGTCCTGACAGCTACACAAACTCACAAAACCACCACAGCAGGAGCTTTACCCACAGGAAGGGGGCATGTTTCAAACGGGCCATTAACCTGGTTAAATGTTTTTTGTAAATAGCCCGGGTGTGTGTCTGTATATATGTATTGATTAGCTATAATGTAAATATGAAACAAGCTCGGTATTTAAATATATTATGCTGAATTATGCAATTTCTTACAGGATTGTTCTGGCAGGAGTGGCATTGAAGTGATCGTAATTACTGGGTATAACTAACTATCAAAATCTCAGGGAGGGGACATGAGTGTGCAAGGCTGAAGGCTAGTCACCCTGTGGCTCTTACTAAATCTCTTTATATCATAAAGGAAGGAGTTCACTCTCCCCCCTTTTTTTTTTTAAATTGGCAAGTACAACCAGTTTAACAACTTTGCTACCTGCACACAATATTGCCTTATACAACATGAAAGCCCATCCCCCCACTTCCCCCTTGTCCCTCTTTTTTGTCCTGCATAAGCCATTAAGAGACATTCAGCCTAAATGATAAAGACAGAGTATTAAGCATCTTATTTCACACTTTCATTGACAGAGACATAAAGGGTTCCCACATCTGAATGTTTTTTTTCCCACTGTCAGCAGTCCGCACAGTGATTTTTTTTATCTCATGCATCTTATTTCTCCACAGCATCAAATATGGTGGCTTGTCAGAAACCCAAGAAATCAAAATACATTTTTTTGACAATAAGACAAGCTTTACTTTTAAAGGGTATAACTGCTTCTGAGTGCAAATCCAATTCCTCTCCCATATCCAGGAGACACCTTGTCTCTGAATCCGAGCTGCCCATTTAGGGTGTATATACATCCTATACAAAATCAACTTTCCTTGACTGGGCATTTTCATTTATGTCTGCGCATCCCATCATTCCCATTTCTTTGCTCCATTTTGTCATTATCGTTGCCAGTATTTCCATTCTATAGCTTTTTATATATGTCCCTTGTAAAATCTCCTTTCTTCCATTCAAACCCCATAATTCAGCAAATTTACCCTCCTTCAAAGTCTACTGATCAATTTTATTTTTTATTTTATTAATTTATTTTTTAAAGATGATCTTTAACCACAGTCCTGCTCCCATCCGTATAATCCACTTCCATATCTTTCCTCTTAGGCATCTGTAGTGCAGACTCTGAACTCTAAAGGGCTGCTGATAAGAACATAGGACTTGCCGTACTGGGTCTGGCCAATCCAGGCCACAAGTACTTGGCAGAATCCCAAAAAGTAGATAGATTATATGCAGCCTGCCCCAGGGATAAGTAGTAGATTTTCCTAACTACATTTTAATTATATGGACTTTTGCTTCAAGAACTTGTCCAAACCTTTTTTAAACCCATCTACATTAACAGCTTTTACCACATCCCCCAGCAACAAATTCCAGACTAAAACCAAGCATATTATAATGCCTAAGTAGCACTCCATGGTGCGATCACACTTTGGATATTGTGTGCAGTTCTAGTCACCATATCTGAAAAAGGATATAGCGGACTTAGAAAAGATACAAAGATAAGTCATGTAAAGATCAATGAGGAACGGCTTAAAAATTAGGATGCTTCAGCTTGGAAAAGAGACAGCTGAGGGGAAATATGATAGAGGCCTAAAACAGGGCTTGACAAATCCCCAGGTACAGGTCGCCATAGGGACCAGAAATTTGCATCTGGTGCCTGGGATTTTCTCCCTACTGTTTTCTTTTTTAGGTGTGATCACAGCAAGGACCCCGCCTGTCCGCAGTGATACAATCTTCTATGGACAGAACAGGAGGGGGAAGGTCATGGTTGAACTGGCCTAAACACAATAAAGATTCATTGGGGGGGGGGGAGAGTGAGGCAGCAAAAACATAAAGGGGCAATGGCTTTTTAAAACAGGAGAAGGGGGGAGGAAGTGATGTCATCTCGGAGATGGCTGCCTGAATTTGGAGCTCCCATTGGGATGCAGCTATAAAGGCGGAAAATAGCGGCCAGCCTTCCCCCCCCCCCCCCCCCAGCCTGCTATTTTAGTGCAAAGCGGTGAGGAGGTGATCGTGATGTCGGTCAACAAAAAATTGTCCAGATTCCAGTCCTCCTACGCCACGAAAGTAGAGCGAAGGGCCGCGAAGCCCCAGAGCACGTGGACTCTGATGATGAGATGGAGGAAGAGCTGGAACGTGCAGATGAAGGCTGTACCCGTGGCGATATCTGGGGCTGGATGCGCTCACTCAAAAGGGACATTGGAGCTATGCGGAGTGAGTTGAAAGAAATCCTAGTAGCCATTAAGGATGATATCAGAGACCTTGGTAATAGGGTCGAAGCCCTTGAGGAGCAAACGGAGCGGCGCACTGAAAAGGATAAGGAAGTGGAGGCCCGTATGCAGCAGTACCAATTGGAGCAAGGGCAGCTGAAAGATAAAATCGAGGACTTGAAGAACCACTCCAGGCGTAACAACCTGAGAGTGCGGGGTCTTCCTGAGACGGAGGAATTTGGAGACGCCACGGCGGTAATTAAGAGTGTGTGCCATTTCCTGCTGGAGCGTGGGGACACTGCGGAAAAATGCGAGGTGGCAGTGGAGAGGGCACATAGGGCCTTGGGCCCCGCATGCCGGGGCCAACCTTGGGACATTGTGGCCTGTTTAGGATCATTTGCGGTGAAAGAACGGGTGATGAAGGTGGTGGCGGCGGCCCAGAGAACCTTTCAGTGGGAGGGCCAGAAAGTAGAGGTGTTTCATGATCTCTCAGCGGCAACATTACAGAGGAGGCGGGAGATGAAACCTGTAACAGTGTACCTGCAGTCTGAGCAGAAAAGATACCGGTGGCTGTTCCCGTTTGCGTTATTGATGGACGTTAATGATCGGAGTTTCTGGGTGCGGACTGTGGAAGAGGCATGGGCCATTTTGCGAAGAGAGGGGGCCCCTAGGCTCCTGGAGACGAGCGTGGTCCCGGACACCGGCACAGGCAAGGAGAGGAGATCGGTTTGGGAAAGAGTACCAGTGCGGGGACAGCGCCTGCAGAGGCGACCTGGAGAGTCGGAGTTGGAGGAGCAGCAGGCTGGACAGTCGGGAGGACCTCCCAGTGGGACCAGATGAAGGACTCAGTTCGTCATGGAGGACTTTACATTGTTTGGTTTTGTTCCTGCAGGGGCTAAGGTGCATTTTGCAGTGGAGGGGGGGGGGGGTGAGGGGAGGTGGAGAGGTGGTGGGATTTGTAATGGCAGAAGTTGGGGGTGTGATTTGTGTAATTACTATCATCATTATTGTTGACTGTTATTGATAGTGGGGGGATGTCCTAGCCCTTCTGGAGGGGGGGCTGGGGTGGGGGGGCTGGAGAGGGGGAGTGGGGGCAGCATCTCTGGGAGTGCCACTTCCTCGGTGGTGGTCGGACTGGAGGTCCGTATTCAGGGGGGGAAGGAGGGGGGGGGAAGCAGCGCAGTAGGGCCTGGATGGGCTATTTTGGGAATGGGGGGCGGGGTGAGCAAGAAGCATGGCGGCGGGATTGATAATAGGGAGCCTTAACGTGCGGGGCCTGAACTCTCCACATAAGCGTAGGTTACTGTGGAAGGAGCTCCGGTCCCGGAAGTGGGATGTGGTCTTCTTACAGGAGACTCATTTGCGTAAGGAGGACGAGCAGCTGCTGTGCTCTGTGGCTTATCAGGGCTACTTTGCAGCTGAGGGGGGGGGGCGGAAAAAGCTGTGGGTTGCAATTCTTGTTGGGCAGGGGGTTCCTCTTACAGTGGACTACATACATCAGAAGGCGGACGGGAGGGCGGTGGTGGTAGTGGGAGAAATGGGGGGGGGGGGGGGAGAGAAAGTGACTTTGCTTTCAGTGTATGGGCCTAATTCGGGACAGGGGGAATTTTGGAAGGAATTGGGTTCCTGGTTGGGAGGGCAGATCCAGGGGAAGGTGCTGGTAGGAGGAGATTGCAATGTTGCGTTGGACGATAGGCAGGGGAGGGGGTGGAGCTGGAAAAGCGTTGAGACAATGGATGAAGGAGTTGGGGGTGGAAGATCTTTGGAGGATGGCGAACCCCTCGGCTAGGGATTTCACCTTTTTCTCGCCAGTTCATGGCTCCTACAGCCGCATAGATTATGTGCTGGGAGACAGCTACTGGAGGGAGCGGCTGGAGGGAGCCAGCATTGGCCCAGTGACATGGTCTGATCATGCTCCAGTGCAAGTTGTATTGGGGGGCCCTGGGGATAATGGGAAGAGAACATTTTGGAGGTTGAATGATTATTTACTGCGGGAGGGGGGAGCGGAGCAGAAACTTCGGAAGGTGATTGAGGATTATATGGCTACCAATGACAATGCTGAAGTCTCGACGGGTATTCTATGGGATGGGCTTCAGGCGGTGGTGCGCGGCCACCTGGTCCAGTTAGGGGCTCAGCGGAAGAGGAGGAGAGAGGAGGAGGAGGAGCGTCTACTCCTGGGGCGATTAACAGAGTTGGAGCGGGAGCATAAGATGAGGGGGGGAGAGGAAATTAGAGCCAAGTGGAGGAGGTGCGTAAGAAACTGAATGCCCTCCAACTGGAAATAATCTCTGGACAGATGGATAGGGTAGGGCAAAGGTACTATGAATTTGACAATAAATCCGGGCGGCTGTTGGCTAACAAGCTTTGCGCCCAGAGGCAGAAGCGAACAGTTGTCAAAATTAAAGGGCCCTGGGATACAATGCTATATAAGGCGGGAGATATTCATGATAGCTTTAAAGACTATTATCAGCAGCTGTGTGCAGCGGACCCCCGGGAGGAGGGGGTGGACGCTAAGAGTTATTTGGACAATGAGGGGAATGGGAGTGCTAAGTTGGGTGAGGGGGAGAGGGACGAGTTGGAGGCCGATATCACTCTTGAGGAAGTGCTGGGGGCCATCAGGGCCTTGGTTCCTGGGAAGGCCCAAGGCCTAGACGGGTTCACGGGGTCATTCTATAAAGTGATGGCAGCGACGGTGGCCCCTCTGTTCAAGTGTTTAATGCGGTGTTGAGTGGGGAGGCCTTGCCACCCTCTATGAACCAAGCTGCCATCGCGGTGATTCCTAAGCCTGGGCGTGACCCGGCGGTGTGCGGGACATACTGACCTATCTCGCTGTTAAATATTGATGTTAAGATTTTGGCCAAGGTGCTGGCATTAAGATTGGCCCCACTCATGCCGGACCTGGTCCACCTGGATCAATCCGGATTTATTATGGGAAGGCAACCGGCGGATGGGATTCAGAGGGTGATTCAACTTGGGTGGTTTGTGAGACAGGTTAAGCAGCCAGCCATGTTCCTCTCAATCGATGCTGAAAAGGCCTTTGATAGGATCAGCTTTGCCTTCCTGCAGGAGGTGTTGACGTATGTGGGTTTGGGACCTCGGTTCCGTGCATGGATACGGGCGCTATACGCAGCCCTGGTAGCGGCGGTGAATGTTAACGGAGGCTTCTCTGATTTCTTCCCTTTGGGGAGAGGGACTCGTCAGGGATGCCCGCTCTCACCGTTGCTGTTTGCATTGGTCATGGAGCCTCTGGCAGCTCGGATATGCTCAAATGTTGACATAACAGGGATAGCGGTTGGGCCTGAGCAACACAAAATGGCTCTTTTTGCTGATGTGCTTTTTGCTTTGACCCGACCCGTTGTGTCGCTCCCAATATTGATGGGAGAGCTCCAGACGTATGGTAGTATCTCGGGGTTCAAGGTAAATTGGGATAAAACGGAGGCTATGTCTCTCTCATTGGATTCGCGAGTGGTTGACAGTTTGAAAGGCTCTGTCCCATTTAGGTGGGCAACGCGGTCCATAAAGTATTTGAGGGTACAGATCACTGCCCATCTGTTGGGATTATATAAGGCCAACTATCCAATGCTATTTAGGCAGTTGCGGAAGGACATGGTTCGGTGGAGGAACGTGGAGCTCTCCTGGCTGGGCAGGGTGGCCGTTTTGAAGATGAACCTTCTGCCGCGGCTGTTATATCTCTTTCAGACGCTTCCCTTGGGGATTCCCTCCGGGGAACTAAGGACCTTGCAGAACCAGATCTTCGCGTTTGTGTGTGGGGGGAATCCGACCGCGCGTAAGTTGACGCATAATGTTGGGGGTCCCTGATTTGGCTCGGTACTATAGGGCTGCCCAGTTGAGACAGGTGTTTGAATGGCGAGAGGTGTGTGTGTGTGTGTGTGTGGGGGGGGGTAATGAAGAGGTTTCGAGAGATTGAACAGCATTGGGCCGAGGGACTTCAGTTACAGTACTTATCATGGATCTTTGGCAAGTTGCCGCCGGGTAGATGGAAGGCTAACCCCTTCATGTGGCATCTTACTATGCAGTGGCGGAAGGCAAGATGTAGATGGGTGTCAACAAGGGGAGAGTTTTCGGTGTTGTCACCGGTGCGGGCGACGAGTGAGTTTATACCGGGCAGAGAGGGGGTGTTTCGTAGGTGGGAAATTTATAAGTGAAGGGAAGTTGATTCCCTTTTCGGATCTTAGAGTGTGTTATCAGTTGAGGGGGAGCGATTTTTTTTTTTCCCCTACCTCCAGGTGAGACATTTCTTGACTCAACGCCCGATTCGAGTCAGTTGGGAGGGAGCTCAGGACCCTGGAGAGATGCTGTGGCAAAGTTGGGAGGGCTCACGGGGCTTGATTTCCCGATTGTATCAGGAGTTGGGGGCGGAGGTGGTTGGGAGGTTCCCTCATCAGGATCAATGGGAGACGGACCTGGGCAGGGAGCTGGAGGCTCAGGAGTGGAAGAAAGTGCAGGTGGATATTGGGCGCCAGGCACTTTCGGTAGCTATTCGAGAGACGTCATATAAGCTTCTGTATCGTTGGTATTATACCCCGGAGTGGCTACATCGGATGTTCCCTGGGTCTTCTGATCAGTGTTAGCAGGGGTGTGGCGAGCGGGGGACCTTCACGCACGTGTGGTGGACCTGTTCGACGGTGAGAGGCTATTGGGCTATGGTGGAGAGACAGTTGGAGACTATTTTAGGGCAGCGGGTGGAGGTGGATATGGGCTTAGGGCTGCTGGGGATTTGGGTGGGTGCAAGGCCCCGGGGGTTTGAACGCCTGATACGAGCTTGCATCCAGGCGGCCCGGAGTGAGATAGCCAGGGCCTGGAAGCAACCTCAGCTGCCGGGGTTAGAGGCCTGAAAAAGTCGGCTCTGACGGATTGCATTGATGGAGCAGCTGACAGCAATTCGGCGCCAGACAGAAGAGAAATTTCAGGATCAGTGGCGCCTGCTACTTGCTTATTTGAAGGGATAAATGCCCAAAAGGAGCCAGTTAAAAAAGGGGGGGGTAGGGGGATGGGGGGTTGACGAGGATGGGCGGGGGGAAGGGGGTGGGGAGAAGGGTAAGGGCGTGGTTGGGGAGTGGGGGGGAGCTCGGGGGTGGTGGAGGGGGTGAGGGGGTTAAGGAAGTTGGCCTGGGGAGCTGGTGGACACTGAGGCTAGGGGGGCTGCCCCCTGGGACTTGGATGGTTCTCTTGGGGCATGGAATTTGTGAATTGTGAGACAGCCCTGAATGTGCATTTCTAGGGTTTTCGGGAGTGTTTGCCCAAATGTTTTAGGGGTGAGTTGGTAGAGGTGCACCCTGGCTCTCTCTCTTTGTGTGAACAATACGTTTGGTTTTGTGTGAAAGATACGTTTGTTTGTAATTGTAAACTTCAATAAAAAGAAATATTCAAAAAAAACAAAACAAAACAGGAGGAGAAGGGAGGGCAGGGAGTGGGAGAGAGCCCAGAAGGGGAATGGAGGGTGGGCAGGAGGGGAGAGGGAAGCGTGCAAGGTATTGAACGTTGAAGGGGTGCATGCATGGGGATAAAGCGACACAAAGTATATATGCCCAGAGGTGCGTCGCGGGCCGCCCCCCCCCCCCCCCCCCGAAACATACACACAAGCAAGCCCACATGCCCAGGCTTCCCACCTCCGTACCACATGCACACACCAGTTCACAGCCCCTGCTACCATAACAAAAAGATTAGGAAGGCTTGGGTGGGGGGAAGACTGACTGACTGGATTGCAGGAGTAAGGAGGGGTTTAGACTGTGGGCTACCTGGTTAATTAGGAGCAAGGCTGGCTGGATTTCAGGAGGTAGGAACTTGGGTTTAGCCAATTTTTAAGGGAGTGAAACTGGGTGTTGAGAGGGTGGGGAGGGGAGGGAGGCACAAGACTAGCTGACCAGAGGAAGGGAAGGAGAGAGATGGGGTGACAACAGGGTAACAGTGGGCAGTGGGGCTGCCAGCTATGTATTCTATCAGTGGCCTGCAGGACTGCATTAAGTACCTGATTTACTAAGGGCTTTTTTTTTCCTCTTAGACATAAAATGGAAAAACAGCCTTAGAAAATCTGGGCCTAAAGTGCTGTGGTAGACCTCCTCAGAGGAGATTAATACTGCCACCCCCTCTCCACCCCCCCCCCCCTCAGCTCCTGATCTTAAGTGAAAAATTGAGATAACAGAGGGGAGGGGGTGAGGAAGTCACAGCTGATGGCTTCTAAGATTTTTTTGCGTGACTCATAAATAGTTTGTGAAGGCCTGGTCTATAAAATAAGTGGAGCAGAATGTAGATTGGTTGTTTACACCTTCAAAAAGTAAAAAGACTAGGGGGCACCCAATTAAGTTACAATGTAGCAAATTTAAGACAATTTAGAGAAAATATTTTTTTCACTTAACACGTAATCAAACTGGAATTCATTGCCGAAGGATGTAGTAAAAGTTATTTTTGTAGCTGGTTTAAAAGAGCTTTGGAGAAATTCCTGGAGGAAAAGTCCATAAACCATTATTAAAGAGGGCTGGGGAAATCCACTGCTTACTCCTGGGATAAGCAGCATGGAATCTATTTACTTTTTGGGAATCTGCCAGGTATTTGTGACCTGGATTGGCCACCGTTGGAAACGGAATACTGGGCTTGATAGACCTTTGGTCTGACCCAGTATGGCATTTCTTAAGTTTTTAGCTGAGTGAAACTGTGTGCTTTTTTTTCCTGATCTGTTTTAAATGTGCTGCTTAATAACTTCACTGCATGCCTCTCTAGTCTTTTTAAATGAGTAAATTAGTTGATTCATGTTTACCTGTTCCACTCTGCTTATTTTATACACCTCTGTCCATATCTCTCCACAACCATCTCTTTTCCAAGTTGAAGAGCCCTAACTTCCTTAGCCTTTCCTCACAAGAGATTTGTTCCACTCACTTTATCATTTTGGTCACCCTTCTCTGTTAAGTGCCGTCGAGTCAGTCGACTCATGGCGACCCTCTGGATAGCTATCCCAAATTGTGTTCGGTCTTCAGTCATGCGGCTCATTGTTGACAGACTGGTACCCATAGCTGCTGTTATTGTATCGATCCATCTCATTGCTGGCCTTCCTCTTTTGCGTTGACCTTCTATCTTGCCAAGCATGATGGCTTTCTCTAATGATCTCTCTCTTCGCATGATGTGTCCAAAGTATGAAAGTAGAAGTCTTGTCATCTGAGCTTCTAAAGAAAGCTTAGGTTTGATCTCCTCTAGTACCGACTGGTTTGTTCTTCGGGCAGTCCATGGTATACACAGTATTCGCCACCAGCACCATAATTCAAAGGCATCAATTTTCTTCCTGTCTTTTTCACTGTCCAGCTTTCACATCCATATGATGTTGAAAATACCATGGCTTGAACAAGTCGAATCTTTGTATGGAGAGACATCTCTGCTCTTGAGAAGCTTATCTAGGTCTTTCATAGCAATTCTGCCAAGAGCAATGCGTCGTCTAATTTCTTGACTGCTTGTTGCTTCTTTATTGATAGTTGATCCAAGTAGATTAAAGTTGTTCACAATTTCAATTTCTTCTCCTTCAACGATGAACCTGTTGATTTATGCCAGTTGTCATGATCTTTGTCTTCTTTACATTAAGGAGCAGGCCCATTTTGAGACTATGGGGTATGTTTACTAAACCGCGCACAGCAATGATGCACTTAAGTGCTCTTAAGTGCCCCGCATGCGTGCGCATCACATTAATGGGTCCGCGCACGTGTGCGGTGCGCTGATGTGCGATAGAGGCGGGGAAAGGCGTACGGAGGGCGGAGCAAGGCTCCTGAGGGGCGGGGGGACAGGGTCAATGGGTGGAGAGTGGGAGGGGAGAGGCTCCCCACACAGGAGCGGGGCTGAATTTCGGACAAAAAATACCGCAAGTGAAACACTCGCGTTAGAGGTGATTTAAAGGGAAGAGAAACCTTTTCCGTCAGCAATGTACACCAAAACCGGGGAAACCTGAAAAACGTGAGCAGTGTGATATATGTGCACAGAACAAAATAGCAAATGAACATCAAAAATGAGCAAAACAAATATGTTAAAAATTACAAATCAGCTGGGCAATAGTGATAGCAATGGGCAACAATAAAAAACACACCCAGGAAAGCTCCAAAAAAAAGAAATGATTTTTGGAAGGGTCTACGCTCCGTAGACCCTTTCAAAAACGCATTCCAGTGTATTGGAGCTTTCCTGGGAGTGTTTTGTTTTGTTGCCCATTGCTATCACTATTGCCCAGCTTGGTTATGGGTGTTTGCCCCTTTTTTCGAGGTGTTTTATGAGGTTTATATGCCCGTTTGTCGCCATACAAGGTAAATGAGCCCACAGTAAAATTGTGCAGAGCAGGGTTTCTGACTCGTCCGGCCAGGTTTCCTATCTCCAGGGACTGCACTGTCTCTGTGGCCACAGTGTGGTGCAGCGGACACAGCCAGTGCCTGTAGGACCACAGGGTCACAGGTTCAAATCCCAGCTGGGGCTCCTGCCAACCCAGTCCCCATAGTTTTACCCACCACTGAACTGCGCTAGTAAAGACATTCCTTTATTGCAGAGAACATAAGCATGGTTCAAGCAACCATATTTTACCCTACACCGCACACAAACCATAACAATGGGCATTACCTACAGCCCAGTACCCCAAATTCAGTCCTGGAGTGCCACAACTCAATCAGGTCATATGCTTTTTCCCAGATAAGGACATGTCTGCATGTTGGCGGAAGGGTACAGGTGGTGGAGGGGGCAGTGGCTGCAAGCCACAGCAGACAGTGGCCTAGGCCTCTACAGTCATGGACTCTCCAGGGACTGCAGCATATCTGTGGCAACACAGTGGTGCAGTGCACACAGACAGTGTGTGCAAGAACAGAAGGTCGCAGGTTCAAAGGCCAGCTGGGGCTCCTGCCAATCCTGTTCACATATTTTTCCCACAACTAAACCGTGATAGTAAGGACAAACCTTTAATGCTGAAACCATACGCATGGTTAATCCGCCTATATATTACCACACCAAACAGACACCATACACAGGCGCATTACCTAGAGCAGAGTCTCCCAAATGCAGTCCTGGAGGGCCCCACACCATTCAGGTTCCATGCTGCGTCTACTAAAGATGCCTGTGCTGCATATCTATGCACCACCCCCATGGTATGCAGATGTAGCTCATGCATATTTATGAGGGACAGCATGAAAACCCGAACAGTGTCTGGAACACCAGGACTGGAGTTGGGAAACTCTGCCATAAAGCAGCAGCCAAAAGGGCCAGACGCACCCACACACACACCCACAGGCCCCATTGGCCAATGCTTCCTGGAGAGGCAGGACATTGGGCCCTGCCTGCATCTCCCAATACTAGCACTTGAATACCTTAGCAATGCCACCCTACACCTGGGTATACGGTACACACCTATCAAACGTTTCCTATGATAACAGGCAGATAGCAAGTCCTACGTTAAGCACAGTTTGCTCATTGAGCTCCACCATACAAATCATTCTGATGTCTGGGGTGTGTGCAGCAGGTCTGGTTTCTGACAGTGTTTACCCCCCTGGGGAGTGACCCCCAACAGTATTGCATACCATATCCATGCCTGTACTGCGCCCAGGACTGGTGTGGTGGGTATGGCTGCTGAACCCCTCTATAGTGGCACAATGTTGGCATAGGTGTGGGGGTGGCTGTCTGTCTATCCAGTGTGTGGTGGCTGCAAACATCTTCCACAGCCCACACTGCCAGCACTGTTGCCAGTATTGTGCTGCCAATGTGCATAATGAGGAGCAAGGTACCATGGGTATAGGCCGGACAGGGTGGCCTGGCCAGGGTGCATCTGCACAGGGCATAGGGTACTGACTGGGACATTTTTACTGCCCGGCCACCACCTACACAGACAGGGTGACCTCAGTATGTCCCGCTGAGAGATCACTCTCAACCTGACTGTGCAGTGACCACATCATGGCTAGGCACCCCCATAGTGCTATATAGTATTTCTCTCATGTGATAGCTATGGGTTTCCTTATGGGGCCCAGTCACTGAGTTATCTGCTTGCTGTGTATGCTGACATCCCAGTTCTGGGTGCACGCATCTCCACTGGGAACATGCACTGTGGCCTAACTAGCAGGCTGTTTGCAGCTGGTGTGTGTCTTGATGGAGCGGCTTGCAGGGTGCAGCGGCTGATGACTTGCTGCAGGAGAATATCAGATAGTGTTGGGGGTGCAGCTTACCATATCCAGGCCTAATGTCTGTCTGCTATTGTGTAATATGTGTAGAGCTGCATTGACTGCCCTGTGGGGTGTATGTCCCTCAGCAGGACCGGGGTTGATGGTCCCCTCTACTGCCACCTTTGCAGGGAGGTAGAGGGTGGATGTATTGATAGGAGACCCTGTTTGCCACCCTCGGCCCTGGAGGAGGGGGGGTGGTGGTGCATAGCCCACCTAGGAGTCCATAGGGGCTACACCTGACCGACACAGACAGATATATCCAAGGTGTTTGTGCAGAAACTACGTATCTGAAACATTAACACTGCTTTGGACCTCCAGCATGGCCTCTTTAAGCCATGGAAGGTGTTGTGGACCTGGTCCTGGCCGCCTCATCGCACACTCAGGGTGAGCACAGTACCTGCACAATGTGACGGTGTGTAGCTACTCTGTGCTAGTAAAACACACGGTCAGTACCCCCTACCAGGCCGAGGTGCTGTGGGGGTGCATTCCCCATCTTGTGTTCATCTGTGGACAGCTGATTTGCATGTGCAGTGCATCTTGGGTACGGGTGGCCTAACCCTATCCTGGTGGCTGCAGCAGACTGTCTGTGTGGTGACGTGCAGGCTCTCTGCAGCCAGCCAGGGGCTTGCTAGTAGCTATAGAGCTGTAGCCCAATGGTTGTGTCACTGCCTGTGCAGCCAGAGGTCATGGGTTCAAAACCACAGTGGGGTTATTTGATAGGGTTGGCCAAAGCATTATCTTTGTTTTACTGTACATTTTTGATGCCAGCACAAACAACCTCAGCGTACTGTACCCATATGTTGCCTCTGAGGGCGCTTTATAGGGTGCCCTATAGGGCACCTTATGGTTCCCGTACATATAAGGTGCACTATACATTATCCTGTGACGCAACTTATAGGGTGCCCTATAGGGGACATTTTAGGGTGCCATGGCGGACAGTGCACTTTAAAATGTGCCTTATAGGACGCCTTATGTTGACACGCTTTGAGAGTGCGTTTGCTGTTAATGTTAATTAAAATAAAAATAAAGACTTCCGGTTGGGCAATGAGCTGAACAAACGTCTTTAGTTCAGCTCCGGGTAATTGCCCCGCATATCGGCTTTAAAGCCCTGCAATTGAGACTTTAACCGCAAGATTCTACATCGATCCTCCCACGGGAAAGTTAATTTGTGTGAGAGGGTGGCCTTACTACTGCTGCGGACCCGATGGCATCTAAAACCCTTCGAAAGGACAAGCCTCGTGCCACGGAGGGCAAGATGGCGGAGGGCTCTCCAGCTAGCCCGAAATCGGGCGGTTTGTCTGACTTGGTGGCCGAGGTAAGCGCTGCCGTGGTGCAGGCGCTCAGCGCCCGCTTCCAAGATTTGGCAGAGCAGATCCAATCGATAGGCCAACGTTTTACAGAGATGGAGGACAGCCTGGAACAGGCTGAGACCAGGGTCTCTGGGGTTGAAGATACTCAACACTCAATGGTGGCCAAGGTGGCTGCTCTGGAAGCCCTGGTTAAGCAACAGGGAGATAAAATCGATGAGCTGGAGAACCGAGGCCGGCGAAAAAATTTGCGATTCATCGGCATCCCTGAAAGTGTCGCCGACAATGCCCTAAGTGGGTTTCTGCAGACTTGGATTGGGAGCTTACTGCCGAACTTGAGAGCAGAGTCTCTGAGATTAGAGCGGGTGCATCGGTTGGGCCAACGCAGAGAACAGGCCAGGCGGCCACGTGCAGTGATCGCCCGCTTCCTCGACTACAGACAGAAGGAGGAGGTGCTGAAGGCAGCTCGGGGCCGACGGAGACAGCAACAAGAAAACTGAACCGATCCTGGTCTTTCAGGACTACTCGGTGATTGTCAGTCAACAGCGCAAGGCTTTCTCCGGGGTTTTGAACCCAGCTGTTCAATCGCGGCATCCGCTTCTCCCTCCTCTACCCGGCCAGGCTGCGGATCGAACATCAAGGACACACTCGCGTTTTGGCTACTCTGGAAGAAGCCACTACGTTTTTGGCCTCCCTGCCCGCCCCCTCGACCTCGTGATGGTTGGAACAGTGATTAGGCGTGAGGTGCAGTTCCTCAGGAGCGGAGGGGAGGTCTGGAAGGCCCCCAGGGCCGCCTATTTCCTGGCGGTCTTGCTGCAGACTATATGGACACGAGAGAACTTTTGACTTTGTGTCTGCAGGGGGATGCTGTGTCCCGATACATGGTTTCCTTCAACTGGTAACTCTTGCACTGTGGAAGGAGACATTGTATGTTGGTTACTTTGTTGCAGCTGCTCCTGATTTCTTGATCTGCTAAGTGTCTCATTACATGTCTTCCCTGGTCCCGTCTTCCCTCTTGATCCCACCCCTCCCCTCCCTTTCTTTCTTCTTTCTTTGATTCTTTTCGGTGGGGCTTCGGTAGGTGTGCAGGGTGGTGGGGGATGGGGGGCGGGGGTGGAGGGAGGGGGGAGTTGGGAATAGAATGTGTCGCTATGCTTCCCAACGGCACCGGAGGGGTCTAGTTAGGTCTCGCGTTCATTGGATCCCTCGTAGTTAGCAAGTAGGGGAATGAAACCCCGGTAACATTGTAATTTTGGGCCCCCCTAATATGCTGGCAGTTTAACTCACTTCTGAGGCCCGGATGGGGATAGAGTCTGGGTGTACCCGTTGCTGGGGCCTCTGGCACTGCGGCGTGTGTCCCTCGGTGGCACTGTCCCCTCCGGGCCTTGCGGCTGGTGACCCCTGGGAGCGGTGAGGGCGAGGGGGCGGGTGGAGTCTTCTGCAAGAGGGGGGAGTGAGGTAGTCTGTCATAATTAAGGTGCCCGTGTTTGATGGGGGGGGAGGGACAGAGAGTTGAGAGGTAGCTGGGTGGCTGCGGGAGAGATCGCTGGGGCGCGGGAGAGGGGGGGGAGGTGGAGCCACTAGTGAGACTGCGCATTGTAGCGGTTATTACAGACAAACTTACATAATTTAGTTGATAGCTATGGGGTTGAGTAGGGGGGGTGATCCCGTTGCCATAGGAAGTAGTCCAGGATATGGCTGGACTTGAGAGTGGGGGGTGGAGGGGGGAGGGGGCAGGGATGGGAGGGGGGGGTGGAAGGAGGGGTGGGGGGGGAAGGGGGTACACTCCACTAAATCTTAGCAGACGGCATGCGTGTTTGTTCATGGGGAAGGGGGGGCTCCAGGCTGGGGGAGCCCCTCTGCAATATTTGGTAATGATTAGTTGGAGACACCTTGGCACTGCCCCGGCGCTTTGAAAATAATTACGTGGAATGTCTGTGGGCTAGGGAACCCCATTAAGAGGCACAAGGTATTGCAAGCACTGGCTCGACATAAGTGTGACATTGCATTTCTCCAAGAAACCCACCAGACTGCTGCCGAGCATGACAAACTATGTCGGAATTGGGTGGGCCAAGTTTGGGGATCCCCCGCCCAAGGGCATAAGGGAGGCGTAGCGATTCTCATTCATAAACGCGTTCGCTTCGTGGAGGAGTCCGTCGTCACTGATAATCTGGGTAGATCCTTGTTGCTATATGGTCACCTAGATGGTAAGCCGGTAATTCTTGGAGGCCTTTATGGCCCCAACGTGGCTGACCCAGGTTTTTACAATGGTCTGGCATCAAAAGTGGAACAGCTCCCAGAGTGCTCGGTGATCCTAGGAGGGGATTTTAATGGTGTCCTAGATGTAGATCTGGATACCTCACGTGGAGAAAGTGGTCGGGAGAGGGTGGCGCACTCCCAGGTGTTGGTGCGTTTCTGTCGGAGATTAGGTATAATTGACCCTTGGCGGGTGCTACACTCCTCGGAACGCGACTATACCCATCAGTCTCGGGCACATGGTACCAGTGCCCGTATAGACTATGTATTGACCTCGGGGACTTTGTTTACGCATACGGAGGACGCTCAGATTGGTCCCTCAGAAATCTCTGATCACGCAATGGCTTGGATTGATCTCCACTGTGGGCGAGACGCGGCTCGCTCACGTGTGTGGAGATTTCCCTTGGAGCTCTACTCCGATGGACAATTCCGCCAATTTTTACGTCAGAGATGGGAGGAATTTCTTTGTGACCATCACAACCACACAGCGGACCCCGAGTTACTTTGGGAGACGGCGAAAGTGGTTTTCCGGGGGGACATCATAGGTTACGCCGCGCAAAGACGTCGGCGGATGGCGGAGCGTATTCTCTTACTGGAGCGCCAAGTCACTAAACTACGCCGGCGGTGTGCCCATACGCCTTCCATGCCCAATAAGAAGTTGTTGTGGAAAACCCAGACCGAGCTAAATGAGCTTCTACATCAATGGGCAAAGAAGTCGGTTTTGTTCTATCGGTTTCGACTGCATTGTTATGGTGATAAACCAGGCAAGTTACTGGCTCGCTGTCTGCGGGCCTGACGGAGGCCTGCTTACGTAGCGGCACTTAAAGATGGTCGGGGGCGTCTTCATAAAGACAATGTGGAAATAGCAAAGATTTTTCGCAGTTTTTTTCAAGACTTGTATAACTCCGCAGCCGGCCCTCCCGAGGGGATGCAAGATTACCTCGAGGCCTTAGCGCTACCCCAACTTTCCATGGAGCAGAGGGAGGCCCTTGTTCTGCCCATTACCCCACAAGAGATACAATCAGTAATTTCTGCGGCCCAGTGTTATAAAACGCCAGGACCAGACGGGCTAGGAGCCGAATTTTATAAAATCTTGGGGGATGGGGTTAGTCCCTTACTGCGAGAGGTCTATGCCACCCGAACTGAGCAGGGGGCGTTTCTCTGGGGGAGCAATCACGCATATATTACACTGATCCCGAAGCCGGGCTAAGATCCGATACACGCGGCCTCATATCGACCTATCTCCTTATTAAATTTTGACCTTAACCTATTTGCGAAAGTCCTAGCGGACCGCTTGGCAGGGGTCTTAGGCCATCTAATCCACGACGCACAGGTGGGTTTTGTGAGGGGCCGCCACGCCGTGAGAAACCTTCGGAAGATTCTGGCCTCCTTGGAGTGGGTGCATGCCCACAATATTCCCTCATTACTGATTAGCTTCGATGCAGAAAAAGCATTCGACAGGGTGGACTGGCAGTATCTTTGGGGGCTGTTACCGCAATATGGTATAGGGGCGGATTTTTGTAAAATGGTACAAAGTTTGTACATTTCCCCAACAGCGGGTATCATATGCAATAGTCTAATATCGAAGGACTTTCGGCTGGGCAGAGGCACGAGGCAGGGTTGTCCGCTATCGCCTTTGCTATTTGTTCTTTCCCTAGACCCGCTCATCCGCACCATCGCGTCCTCGGGGAGGATACAGGGAGTGCGGATACGATCGCAGACTTTCCTCATTTCGGCATTTGCTGACGACTTGTTAGTTCATCTGACATCTCCGACCACCTCCTTACACCCGCTTCTGGACGAATTTTTGCGGTTTGGGGCATTTGCGGGTTTGCGCATTAATCAGGACAAATCTGAAGCAGTGGATGTGCTTGGACAAATTCGCAGTTCTTGGAGCGGACCCTTTCCTCTCCGGTGGGCGGACAAGGAGTTCCTCTATCTGGGCATAACCCTTACCGGGAGACCACAAGATTTATACCGGCGCAATCTGGACCGGATATTGCGGCGTCTGGCAGTACAGTTAAAAGCATGGGTGCCTCTCCCGTTGTCTTTAGTAGGGAGGATAGCGGCAGTACAGATGATAATCTTGCCTAGAATATTATACTGGCTGCAAACTTTGCCGGTCTGGTTGTTAAGTCGGGATCTGCGTAAAGGGGAGGTTTTGCTCAAGCGGTTTCTTTGGCGTGGGAAGCGAGCGCGCATCTCGTGGAACCGCATGCTTGGCAAGTGGCGAGAAGGCGGCATGGGCCTCCCCGACTTGAAGCTCTACGCGCTGGCCTGTCAAGCTAGACATTTGGGAGATTGGCTGGGGGGGACGGAAGTCTATACGCCTAGATCATTGGAGGAGTGTTTAGTGGCTCCAGCGACTCTCCTGGGTATTCTGCATGGCTCATGTAAAGACATATCCGACGTTAGTCGGCACAGTCCGCTAGTGGATTCGGCCCGGCGCACCTGGCAACAACTCAACAAAAATTGGAATGATTCGTGGAAAGTGTCATGTTGGTTGCCGCTGCAGGGCAACACCCAATTCACCCCTGGCTCCGAGACTGCGGTGTTTCGGGATTGGTGGTTACGCGGTATTCGATCTGTGGGGCATTTGGTCGACCACGAGGGTCGTTGCAAATCATTCCGAACGCTCAGTCGGGAATACAATCTACCTGACACGCATTGTTTTGCATATATACAGGCTTCCCACTATGTAGCCGCCTTGTCGCGTGATGCACTACAGGTCGCACGCTCGATCCGTATTTTGGAATTTTTTCAGTTGGGGGAGGAGCGTCCGCCTTCGATCTCTAGCCTGAAACTTAGTTTAGAACAATACCGATCTCTCCCCGACTATAGTGGGGTTGAGAGGGCTTGGGCAATTGAATTGGGAGTGGACGTGCTGCCGGGGTTGGTATTGACGGCATTGAAACGGAGCGGACGGCTGGTGCAGGGGGTGCGCTGGCGTGAGATTCAGTTCCAATGTGTGACTAGGGTTCATTTCTCGCCGAGACGGGCTCTGCGTAGTCACCTGGAGACGGACGGCTCCTGCCCGCGCTGTTCCGAGCCTTTGGCCACGCTGCTACATATGTGGTGGAGTTGTCGGGGAATACGGGCTTATTGGGCTCGGATAAGCAATTTTCTCAACACATTACTTCAGCGGTGGTATCGTTGGATGGGGATATTTGTAGTGCTTGACCAAATGCCGACCCCAAGCCCTGTAAAATCGGGGGAACGTTTGCTTATGCGAAAGGCCTGTCTGGTGGGTAAGGGACCGATTCTCCGGCTGTGGAGAGAACGCCAGCTGCCTACTTTTGGGGAATGGAGGAATAACTTTCATCAACTAATGCTAACTGAGCGGTGGATGGCGCGGGGCAGTGCCAAGCGTTGGACAGTTTTTCTGTCGGTCTGGGAGCCCTATATTCAGCAGTTAGGGGCCCATAGCCGTAACGCAACTCTTCAATGGGGAAGTTGACTGAATTTAACTTGTGGAGTGGGGGGGAGGATGCTGCCATACTGTTTCCTGACGACTCTGTGGTCAGAGAGGTTGGAAGTGGAGTGAGGGGGGGTGGGGTGCGGGAGGGGAGGGGAGGGAGAGGGGGGGAGGGGGTATACTGTAAAACTGTCCACCTATTGTATTTCCTTTTGTTGGCTCCCGGGGGGGAGAAGAGTACCCCCCTCCAGGGTGGCTTATATTGTTGTAATGTCTGGATTTCATGGTGGACTTAAAAGTTTAAAAAAAAAATAAAATAAAAAAAAAATAAAATGCCTCCTAAAAGCAATCTTCCCCATAATACGCATTGCCTCAGCCAGCCTTGTTCATTGGGCACTGGGGGATCAAACCCCTGCTTCTTGCACCATTGGTACGTGCCTTAACCATTGTGCTGTGGCTCTGCTCTTCTGTTTGCCTATCAGCGCGCCGCCTTATGCCGCCCAGTATTGGAATGCCTACTAAACAGCGCGCCGCCTTATGCCGCCCAGTATTAGAATGCCTCCAAGACATTAGCGTGCCGCCTTATGCCGCCCATTATTTCACTGCCTCATAAATTAATGCCTCTGCCAGCCGTCTTTATTGGGCTCTGTGGGGGATCGAACCCCTGCTTCTTGCACCATTGGTACGTGCCTTAACCATTGTGCTGTGGCTCTGTTCTTCTGCTTGCCCATCAGCGTGCCACATAGCGCATCCGACAGCTGCACGGGAGGCATAAGGTGCGGGGCGCACAAGGGCGCCGCGCACCTTAGCGCATCTGTCAATCACGGATTTCCTTCTTCAGCGCGAAACGCCCACTCCTTATATGGCACCCGCACTCTACCGCGGCCCGTACTTTACCGGGGTTTTAGTAAACATACCCCTATGTTCTTTGATTGTGAGAAGCAAATGTTTCAGATCATCTTCACTTTCAGCCAGTAATGTAGTATCAGCATAGCGAAGGTTGTTTGATTCTTCCACCAATCTTCACACCTCTGTCTTCATACAATCCTGCTTCTCTGATGATTTGTTCTGCATATAAATTAAACAGGTAGGGGGAAAGTATGCATCCTTGTCTTACACCTTTGCTTATTTTAAACCATTCTGTTTCTCCTTGTTCCGTTCGAACTGTTGCGTCTTGATCAATGTACAGATTGTGCAAGAGAACAATCAGGTGTTCTGGTATACCCATGCTTCTTAATGTGGCCCAGAGTTTCTCGTGGTTTACACAGTCAAAAGCCTTGCTATAGTCGATAAAACACAGATATCCTTTTGGTATCCTTTAGTCTGTTCAAGGATCCATCTCACATCCGCAATGATGTCTCTCGTTCCTCGCCCTTTCCTGAACCCTGCTTGCACTTCAGGTAGTTCTTGTTCCAGGTATGGTTGTAGTCTCTTTTGAATAATCTTCAGTAGAATCTTGCTGGCATGTGGGATCAGAGCGATTGTTCGATAATTTCCACAGTCAGTTGGATCACCTTTCTTTAGTATTGGTATAAACGCAGATCTTTTCCAGTCAGTCGGCCATGATGTTGTCTTCCATATTTCTTGGCAGAGCCTTGTAAGTATGGTAACAGCTGCATCACATTGCTGTAATACTTCTATGGGAATGCTATCAATGCCTGGTGCTTTGTTCTTTGATAAGGCTTTCAATGCTGCTTCAACTTCTTCTTTCATCACAATTGGTTCCCGATCATAAGGTACAGGTTGAAACGGCTGTTGGTCCACTTGATCTTTATCATATAAAAACTCTGTATATTCCTTCCACCTTTTCTTGATCTTCTCAGCATAATTCAACATGGAACCTTGAGCATCTTGTAACATTCCAATTCGAGGCTGGAACTTTTTCTTTGGCTTTCCTAAAGCTATGAGAGTTAATCTTGTTCTTCCTCTAATAGTTTCTGCTTCTATTTTCTTGCAAGTGTCATTGTTCTGTCTTGCTGCATGTTGGAAATCTGAGTTCTGCGATTGTCTTTCTTTCTCCTCTGGCTTTAGCTTCTCTGCGTTTCTGGGCAATTTTCAGAGTTTCTTCCGTCATCCATTCTGGCCGTTTTTTGCTTTTTCACCTTTTTTAGAGACTTCTCATGTTCTTCCAACACAACCTTCTTGATGTCATTCCATAACTCTTCCGGAGCTCTGTCATTTGTATCTAAAGCAGCAAATCGATTTTGCAGGCAGTCTTTAAATTCCAGTGGTATATTCTCAAGGTCATATTTTGCTGCATTCATGAGTGGTTTGCTCTTTTTCAACTTTAGCTTGAGTTTGCATACTAGTAGTTGATGATCTGTACCACAGTCAGCTCCAGGTTTTGTCTTTGTTGATGTTACAGAGCTTTTCCATCGTTGACTTCCACAGATGTAGTCAATTTGATTTTTTTACAATCCATTGGGTGAAGTCCATGTGTACAGTTGCCGCTTGTGTTGCTGGAAGAAGGTGTTTGAGATGAATAGATCATTGGTCTTGCAGAATTCTATCAGTCTTTCTTCAGCTTCATTTCTGTTGCCAAGTCCATATTTTCCAACTACTTTGCCTTCTTTGTTGCCAACGTTTGCGTTCCAGTCACCCATGACTATCAGGGTATCCTGTTTGCATGTTCTGTCAATTTCAGCTTGTACTTTTTCATAGAACTCTTCAATTTCATTCTCTTCTGCAGCTGTTGTTGGGGCATATACTTGAATTATAGTTGTGTTGATAGGCAATCCTCGTAGATGAATAGAGATTAAGCGTTTGCTGACTGCATTGTATTTCATTACAGTTCTTGCAAGTTTCTTCTTTATTATAAATGCAACACCATTTCTTCTTTGTCTTTCATTTCCAGCATAGTAGACCATGTGATCATCTGATGCAAAGTGCCCGATGCCAGTCCATTTCAGTTCGCTGACACCCAACAGATCAAGTTGTACACGTTCCATTTCATTCTTGACCACCTCCAACTTCCCTTGGTTCATGCTTTGTACGTTCCATGTTCCCAAGTGTAAGACATCTTTACAGCTTCTGACTCTCATTTCATGCGCAGCTACATCAGCAGTCAGACTTCCCGAGGGCTTTGATCCAACCACATCATAAATGCTGACTTTACTCTGAAAAGTCTTCAGCTCTTCCCCAGTAGCTAGTTGAGTGCCTTCCGACCTGGGGGTCTCATCTTCCAGCACCATAGCACAATTTGTTTTGTTGTAACTATCCATTGAGTTTTCATGGCAAGATACAGAAGTAGATTTTAGTAGTAGGTACCCTTCTCTGTACCTTTTTCTAATTCCACTTTATCTCTTTGAGATGCAGTGACCACAATTGCACATAATATTCAAGGTGCATCGGTACCATGAAGCAGTACAGAGGCATTATGAAATTCTTTGTTTTATTCTCCATTCCTTTCCTAATAATTCCTAACGTTCTGTTTGCTTTCTGAGCTGCTGCTGCACACTGAGCAAAAGATTTCAACGTATTGTCCATGATGACACCTTGATCCTTTTCCTGGTTGGTGACTCCCAGTGTGGAACCTTGCACCATGTAGCTATAGTCTGGGTGGTGGTTGTTGCCTATTTTCATCACTTTGCATTTGTGCACATTAAATTTCATCTGCCATTTGGATGCTCGTTCTCATAAGGTCCTCTTGGAATTTTTTCACAATCCTGTTGTAATTTTAACAGTTTTGAATAATTTATGCCATCTACAGATTTGATCACCTCACTTGTTTTCCATTTCCAGGTCATTTATAAATGCAATAACAAAGGTGATTTATACCTGTGAGAAGAGAACCCTGATGTTCAGTCATCACCCTATGTAAAGTCTTGCATTTCCTATGCCCGCTAGGTACCTCTCCCACAACCATCTCACAATACTTTAAACTATTTACCGTACTTACTCGAATGTAATGCGCACCTTTTATGGCCAAAAAGAGGCTCTAAATTCAGGGTGCGCATTACATTCAAGGGCGCCTTACATTGGGGGACAAACTGCTCTACACCGGCTCGGCAAAGGTGGCTTCAGTAACGGCAGGAAGGGTGCCCGCAGTCTCGGTAATGGCAGCAATAGCAAGGGCGCCGATCACTGTTGCTGCTGAGACTTATCTCACCTCGGTGACGCTGAAACACCTGCAGCACACACCCCCTCTGACATCACTTCCTCAGACGCTGCTGCAGAAGGAGTTCCCAGCCTCTCACAGGTTTCGTTTGGCTTTTCCTTTTAACCAGCGCTGCGGAAGTCTCCTGTTCTCCCTCGTGTCTCCTGTTCATCTTCAGCGCCACCAAGGTGAGAGAAGTCGCAGCAGCAATCGGCGCCCTTGCTGTTGCCACCGTTACCGAGGCTGTTGGCACCCTTCCTGCCGTTACTGAAGCAGTTTTTGTAGCCACCGTTGCCGAAGGTGCCAGGCCGGTGTAGAGCAGTTTGCCGCCGCCGCCACCGTTGCTGCCGCCGTAGCCACCCTTGCCATTCCTGAAACCGCCTTTGCCACGTGAAACAGCACTAAGGGGTGGGGTGCAGGGGGCGAAGCAACACTAAGGAGGGGTGCGGGGGTCGCAGCAGCACTAAGGGGGGGGGGTGTGCACTACAATCGCCAGCAAACATTTTTTTAACTTTCAAGCCGTTCACAATAGGGGTGTGCATTATATTCGATGGCGCATTAGACTCGCGTAAATACGGTAAGTTAAAAATACGATTTTTCTTTTAGAATTCCTATGCTCTTTCCCCATGATAATCTGATCACATTTCTCACCACTCTTTTTGAGTCTCCCAAAAGTAATTTGTCTGCTATTCTAGTATCTGTTGGTCTAACCCTCGTGTTTGTTTCTGCCTAGGTACTTTCCTTTGTGGCCTTCGTCTGTGAGGAGATCGTGGAGCACTGTAGCACATGTTCTGGGCTCTATTTTTTTGAATTTGTGAGCTGCAGTGCCTTCTTGCTGAGCATCCTGGCATTAATTATATATTGCACTCAGCTACATGAAAAGGTTGGATTGGAGACTGTAAAGAAATTGGTAAGAAATTCCTTTCACTATTGTCCTTTGCGGCTTAATGATGGTGACTAAAATTCATCTTTTGATTAGTTTTGGTCTGGTAGCAACAAGAAAGTTGTACGTAAATAACTTAAATGTTCCTCATAATGCAGATAGAGACTGTGCTGTACAGCATTCCTTTACAAATGTAATTTATTACAACAATTCTGGTGGCCATATCTTAAAAAGCATATAGCAGAATTAGAAGTGGTACAGAGAAGAGCCACCAAAATGGTAAAGTGAATGGAAGGATACCCCTTTGAGGAGAGGCTTAAAAAGTTAGGGTTCTTCAACCTGGAAAAGACAGCTGAGGGAAGATATGGTAGAGGCCTATAAATTAATGAAGGGAGTGGAACGGGTAAACATACATTATTTGTTTACTCCATCAAAAAGTGGAAAGACTACAGGACACAAAATTAAGCTACAATGTAACCGCATTTAAGACTAATAAGAGAATATTTTTTTCACTCAATGCATAAGCAAACTCTGAAATTCGTTACTGGAGAATGTAGCAAAAGCTGTTAGTGTAGCTGGGTATAAAAATGTTTTGGACAGGTTCCTGGAGGAAAGGTCCACAAACCATTATTAACGAGGACCAGGGAATTCCACTGCTTACCCCGAGATAAGCATTGTGGAACCCGCTTACCTTTTTGGGAAACTGACAGGTACTTGTGACCTGGATTGGCTACTATTGGAAAGCGGATACTGGGCTTGATGGACCTTATTCTTAGCCAGTATGACACTTCCTATGTCCTTAGTTCATCACAACCTCAACTGCTGTACATAACCCAGGGTCTTGGAGGCCTTGGCTTGGTCAAGACTGACCCCTGTGGGTGTGTACATGCCTATGGTGAAACCCTTAAGCCAGGCACTTTTCTGAATAGCTCTTTGTGTTCATCCTTGTAGTTAAACACTTGAAGGTGGTGGTATTTAGACTCGACTCATCATGGATAACGACAGTACTAGTGTCACTTCGTTAACCTTGGAATATGCGCCATTTTGCTCAATCTCCTCTTCAGAGAATCTAGTAGCTTAAGCTTGCATCCTTCACTTGCACATGCCTTGGTCTCTATTGCAGTAGTTTGTGCTGGTATCTGTGAACAGCAGGTATTTACACTTTGAGTGATTCTGTGTACGGACCATATTTAACCTGGTAAATGTTTGCATCCTGGTTATAAGGTGGCCAACTGCACTTTAAAGAGGTTGAAATGCGCTGAGGGACTTGACTAAGCATTCTTACATCAAGTTTACTGTTGGCCTTTAACTTAGGATAATTTTTCCCTAAAAATCTAACTTTGCTCTTTCATCCGTAGTGGCCAGGGAAAAAAACTATTGATACCACATTTGGGGAAACAATGGAGTAGAAACCTTGTAAAAAGAATCTGTACATAATGGTGACTGTAGCTGACTGGTGTTCATTGAATAGCCTTAGCCTATCACCATATGCAGAATTTTGATAGCAACCATGCAAAACAATTTATAATTTTGGATGTGAGACCTCTCCTAAGTGACAAGATTGGTTTTATGATCATGCAGACCAACTGAAAAGTGGGCCTATTGTGCAGCTCATTATATTCATGCTAAAATACAGATTTCTACCTGATCTTTTTTTACTTCCTGGGCCAAATAGGTTTGGGGATGCTGTGGAAGCAGCATTCACAGCCTCTGTTCTTTGTGCAACTGTGGTGCCTCGTGGCTGGGCTTAGGGGCCATGCTTGCAGGGTTCTGGAAGGAGTCCTGGTCCATGGTCCTCCAGTTGAAGACTGTCGCTGCAGTGACTGGGCTGAAGTTGAGAGAGCATATCAAGTTGAGAAGAATCTTTGAGTAGCTGTGAATAAAGGCTCATGGTTCTGAATCCCAGGCCTAGTTCCAGTTGATCAGCGAGGCCAAAGGAGCAGGAGGAAACTGTTGCTTACCCCATCTTCCTGTCCTCAACAACAACAAAAAAAAGTTCCTTTTTAATATAAGCTATCATCTACAAGAAGAAAGTCCTCTTTGAATTAGATACTAATGAACAAAGGTGTAGAAAGACTTTAAATCAAAAATCCTGGAGACACTTCTTTATCCTACTAGACCAGTACAGACTAGTCATGCTATCCTTCCAGAAGATGAAGGAATTAATCCGGAATTATTATAGAAACATGACGACAGAAAAAGACCACATGGCCTATCTAGTCTATCCTTCTTATCCATCAATGTCATCACAGTATAAGGGAATAGTGCAACCCTGTATTCTCTGCCTCCAGCAGACTGGTGCAACAGACATTTTCCATCAGGCCTAGCTCCCCAAGGTACTCCCTATTGCGCTCAGGTCGAACACTTAGGTAGTTGTTTGGCTTACAGGGATTAGTCTGCAGACCTTTACCCTGTTAGAGCATGTGCAGTCTTCTCCTGCCCCAGGACCTGACCTGTGAGCCTCGTCCCTGGCAAGGCTAGCAGCTGCTGGCAGAGGTCTCTGGGACCCTGCAGGGCCAAGTGAGTAGTCTCCTTGTGGGGTGTCCTTTCCTAGGTTCTCCTTAATATTCTTTTTAAGCTCTGAAGCATTAGTAAGTTGTTTCTTTTATTGATGTTTCTGAGCCTTTATGCCTTTTAAAGTTCATTAAAAAAAAGGTTTGAGAAGCAGAGGGATGAAAGGAAAATGCACTATTCCTCCTCGTCTCTCCGGGCCAGTCCAGGAACCTTAGAGTTGTCAATCTCCTTCAGCAGCTGAGGACTGAAAACTGAAAGTTTTGCTGACAGCCTATACCACTCCCCCTGGTGTCAGTGACTCAGTCTTTCAGTCCTCAGCAGCTGAACAGGACGTGGGGCTGACAGGCTCCCTGGAGAGAAGAGAAGGAAAGGATTAGTTAGGCGAAGTTAAGGAAGTTTTGGCTCTGGCTGGGCTCTAACTCCGGTATATTTCCCTTGTTGAAATAAAGTACTAAAAAAAAAAAAAAAAAAAAAGGGGACGGGCCTTAGCTGCGGACATTGACATTGACCCGTCCATTTTGAGGGGAAAGGACCTGGGAGCCCCAGAATCTGCCCACCTCTTAGGGGTCGCGATCTCCATCTCCCGCTAGCGCGGGGTCCAGCAGTCTGCCGTTCTGTGGTTCGGCTTTTTTGTGTGTGTTCGAAAGCAGAATGGAAGGCAAGTCAGCTTTGGGGGAGTTAGATAGATAGGCCTCAGGGCTCATTGGAAAAGGCAGGAACGGCAGCCATTTTGGTGGAGACAACCGTTTCTCCCGCGCGGCAGCACAAGCAGGGTAAAAGGAAGATGAAGTAAAATAAGGAGGCTTCTTTTGAAATCAAGGCACAGCAGAAGTTGCTGAGGCTCAGGAGGGCTTCTCATCCTTGTTCTCCTAAGATTTCATTTTAGTGTTGCATAAGGCCTATACTTTAAAGGTGTCTCAGACTGTCAGCAGTTCGTGGGTCCCAACCTCTTTGAGGGGGAGAAACCTGAGTTGAGCAGGATGGACCCTGGAGAGGGCTCTTCCCAAAAGAGTGCGGGCATAGGGACAGGCTTCGATGGCTTCGAGCCACAGATCCCAGCGCCTCAGTTGGTGGAGGAGGGGGAAATCCTCTCTGAGGCGGGCATGGATCCTTGGTCTGGGGAATTGGAAGAAGGAGAGATTGCACCGTGCGAGGACCCGAATGTGTGTTGGGTCTTTCGCAAGGAGGAGCTGGGTGCACTTATTACTCATTCCTTAGCTGCGCTAAATATTCTTCAGCCGACGGTGCCAGAGGAGCCGCTTGAAGATCCTTTGTTGCAAGGCTTTAAGGCGGAGCAGCGCTGTTTTCCCATACACCGAGTAATTAAGCAGATGATAGAATCTGAATGGGAATTCCCGGAGGCTACCCTGTGGGGTAGTCGTGCCATTGGTCGCCTCTATCCTGTTCCACAGGAGGAGAAGGAGTTGTTGAGAATGTCTAAGGTGGATGCGTTGGTTTCGGCGGTGATGAAGACAATGATTCCAGTGGAAGGGGGAGCAGCACTTAAAGATCTGCAGGATCGTAAGCTGGCGGTGCTTCTCAAGCAGGCCTTTGATTCTAATACGCTTTCTCTGCAGGCGTCCATTTGTGGAGCGTATGTGTCTAGGGCTTCTATCCGTTGGCTCCAAGGGGAGGCCAGTTCGGATGGAAGAGAAGGTTCTGCCGCAGAGGGAGCAAAGTTGGAGTCAGCGGCAGCTTACCTGGGAGACTCCTTCTATGATTTGGTTAGGATTTCTGCAAAGTCCATGGCATCGGTAATCGCCGCCAGACGGTTCCTTTGGCTGCGGAATTGGGCGGCGGACTCATCTTCGAAGTCTAGGTTCAGTAAGCTCCCCTATAAGGGCAAGCTGCTCTTTGGGGAGGCCTTGGAGAAGATTGTAAAGGATTTGGGTGATTCCAAGGGAGGCCATTTACCAGAGGATCGGCCTAAGGCACCCAGACCTGGAACTTTGCAATGAGGGCAAGGTAGAGATTTTTGCAGGTTCCGAGGGGCTCGGTTTGCTCCCTATCAGAGGGGCCGCTTCATGGCTCGGGGTCAGCCCTTTCGAGGGGCTAGAGGGTTCAGCAGGGGCTATTTCAATGCCCAGCAGAACTCTGCAAAAAAAGCACAATGAAGGTCGGCTGGTCCAGGCAGAGATCCTGGTAGGAGGCCGCTTGCAGGGCTTTCTCTCTGCCTGGACCGCGATAACTACGGACAGATGGGTGCTGGAGATAATCCGAGACGGGTATGCGCTGGAGTTCACTCACCCATTGGCGGAAGCCTTTATTTATTTAACTGCATTTATATCCCGCTTTTCACCGGGTCAAAGCGGTGTAACATATAACACAGGGGGGGGGGAATATTTTGCAGGGTGGGGCCATCACCGGGGCAACAATTAATGATTTGGGGAGCAGACATGTACACTTCTTCTGAATCTAAGTATTAGATCATGCGGATGGGGTGGAAGTTCTGTTCAAAGGTGTTCATGGAATAGGATTGTTTTCAGCTGTTTCTTGAATGATGTGATGTCAGAATTGTTTCTGATGTGGTTTGGTAGAGAGTTCCAGAGGGATGGGGCATAAAGTTCGAAGGCTCTGTTGCAGGCTCGTTGTGTGAATTTGGTCCTTTTGTGGGGGACGGCAATACAGTTATTGGAGGATTGTCTGGTTGATCTGTTGTGAGATGGGCGAGGTAGCAGGTGGTGGAGTGAGGTGTTCCGTGTTTGGTGGATAGTCTTGTGGATGAGTAGGACAGCTTTGTACTTGACTCTTGCTGGAAATGGAAGGAAGTGGAGATCTCTCAGGATTGGAGTGATGTGATCCCGTTTTTTTGCATTCTGAATAATCCTTGCTGTGGTATTTAAGGCAGTTCGGAGGGGGTTGGTGTGTGAGGCAGGTAGCCCATGGTAGATTATGTTGCAGAAATCCAGATGAGGGAGTGTTACTGCTTGCATTACTTGTCCTGAAGTCGTGAGGTTCTAGAAGTGGTCGGAGACGTTGAACAGTTTTAGCTTTGTGGAATATTGTCCCAGCGGTTTTGTTGATTTGTTTAAAAGTGAGAGCCTGGTCGATGATAACGCCTAGGTATCTTATTTGGGGCTGGATTTGGATTTGTGTGGTTCCCATGTTGAGGTGGGTAGGTGGTTTGAAGTCAGGTTCTTTTGTTACTATAAGGGCTTCGGTTTTCTTTAAGTTGATGGATAAATTGTTCTCCTGTAGCCAGTTGGCTACGTCGTTGAAGCAAGCTGATAGTTGGTCGTTTTTTGGGTTGGTGGTTGTAATTGGTGCGTAGAGCATTATGTCGTCGGCGTATATGTGAAAGTTGATGTTGTGGGTGCGTATGATTGAGCATAGTGGACGGAGGTATATATTGAATAACATGGCTGATAGGGTGGAGCCTTGGGGTACTCCTTGATGTTGTTGGTATGGGGTCGAGGTTGTGGAGAGGGTGCGAATCCGTTGCTGTCTGTTGGTTAAATAGGATCTGAACCATTGGAGCACAGTGTCTTTGATTCCAGTTGATTGGAGTCTGCTTATGAGGATTTCGTGGGAGATTGTGTCAAAGGCCGCGGATATATCTAGAAAGATCAGGATGTATCCAGATTGTTTCTTTTGGGTTCCAATGATGAGGGTGTTCATTAGAATGGTCATGAGGGTCTCAGCTCCGTGTAGTGGCCGGAATCCGTGTTGCTGCGGGTCGAGTATGTCGTTGGTGTCCAGATGATCCTGAAGCTGACGTTGGACTATCTTTTCTATTATCTTGGTGGTAAGGGGGAGGCTTGCGACTGGTCTGTAGGAGGTGGGGTCTAGTGGGTCCAGGTTGCTCTTTTTTATTGTTGGTCGGATGATTGATGTCTTGAGGGCATCTGGTATGTATCCTTGTTTAAAGGATTGGTTTATGATGTGGGTTAATGGAGCGCTCAGGTCTTCCTTCGTTTTCTTTATCCATTCCGTAGGGCAGGGGTCTAGCAGGGAGGTAGTGGTGTTCAGACAGGAGATGGTGGATGATATCTCTTCTTTTGAGGTTTCATTGAATGTACTCCAGTCTGTGTTTATTGTGGTGTCAGGATTTGTCTTTGCAGTCGTAGCACAGAGGTGAGGTTGTTGAGGTTGTTGGAATTGTTTGTATTGTCGGGCCAGAAGATCCGGGGGGATATCTGGGAGTTGATCAGAAGTGGTTGGTGCCTTTGTCAGTTGTTTGGCAATTTGGAAGAGTTCTCGAGGTTTGTTTACAGCTGTCGTGATGAGTTTGGTGTGGTATTTTCTCTTTGCATTGTCGGTCTCTGAGTGGTATTTAGTGAGTTCATAGAGAGATTGCTTTTTGTCCATTTCATTTTTGGTTTTCCTCCATTTCCTTTCTGTTCTTCGAAGTTTTGTTTTTAGTTTCCGGAGTTCAGGGGTGAACCAACGGGCCTTTGAGGAGATGGGTTTGTTGCTGGTTTTTTTAGTTGCGCTGGATGCTGATGAAGTTGTGGTGTTCCAGTTGTTTATGATGTCATCAAGGTTGTTGGAGTTCATGAGTAGGTTAGGTAGGGTTAGTGACAGGAAGTCTTCTTTGTTGAATGCTTTGAATCTCCGTGTGTGTTGTGTGTTTCTTCTGTTTGTGTTTAGTTGATATGCTTGAGAGAAGTGGATGATGTAGTGGTCCGACCATGGTACCGGTGTGATTGTTGGACTGCTGCAGGAGGAGGCTGTTTGGGAGTTCAGAAATATGCAGTCCAGTGTGTTTCCTTTTTCGTGCGTTGGTTCGCTTATGATCTGTGATAGGTCCATTGCAGTCATGGCGTTAAGGAATGTTTCTGTTTGTGTGCCTTGGAGGGATGGGAGATTGAAGTCTCCCAGGATGATTGGTTCTTTTGCTGGGTCAATGCTTTCAGAGATGAGTTGTAAGATCCTCGGAAGGTCGGAGTTTGCGGTGGGTGTTCTGTAGACCAGGCATATTGTGATGTGTTTGTTGGTGAGGGTGAGGATGTCTGCTTCGTCGGATGTTTCAATGGCATGGGTCCGTAGGTGGAGGATGTCTTTTGCAATGATGGCTACGCCTCTGCCTTTTGCGTGCATTCGGGAACATTGATGAAGGCTGTATCCAGTTGGTGTCAGTTGGTTCATTATTACCGTGTCTGTTTCTGTCAGCCAGGTTTCTGTGATACATAGGATGTCAATCTTCTCGGATATAATCAGGTCGTGGATCATGTGGTGTTTGTTCCGTGCAGAGCGTGCGTTTATGAGTGAGATGGAGAGGTGTAGGTGGCTTTTGGGATTGGTGGTATGGGGTGGTGTGTGTGTGTGGTGTCACAGATGGTTGCAGGTTGTGGTGCTTGTGTATGCGGTTGTGTGAGGGTGTGGCGTCTGTGCAGAGGAGGTTGTGCAGGGTAGTGTGTCTGCGTTGAGAGGGTTGATGAGTGTGGTTGGGTGGGGGTATAGTATAGTGTTAGGATAGGAGTGAGTAAGTAGATGTGTTGTCTCCATGTGGACCGGGGACAAAGACAAGCGATAGACGACATGCTTCAGCGTTTGTTATGGCTGCAGGCGGTAGTGCCGGTGCCTCAAGACCAGGGCGGATTAGGTCGATACTCGATTTATTTTGTGGTTCCCAAAAAAGAAGGGTCTTTTCGACAGATTCTGGACCTCAAGCATGTGAACTGGTCGTTGCGGGTGCCGCATTTTCGGATGGAGACGCTGCAGTCAGTTCAAGCAGTAAAGCCGGGAGAGGTGCTCTCGTCCATAGATCTCATGGAGGCTTATCTGCACATTCCTATCAGAGCAGATCATCAACGTTTTTTGCGGTTTGCCGTTCCCAGGGGGCATTTTCAGTTTCGGGCGTTACTGTTCAGCTTGGCGACAGCACCACGTACTTTCACGAAGGTAATGGTGGTGGTTGCGGCAGCTTTGCGGAAGGAAGGAGTTCAAGTGCATCCTTATCTGGACGATTGGTTGATCCGGGCAGGTTCTCTGCCAGAGTCGGTCGCAGCAACCTCACGAGTAGTACAGGTCCTGGAGCAGCTTGGGTGGGTCATCAACCGAGCAAAAAGTCAATTGCAGCTGGTGAGGCGGCTTACTTACCTCGGGGCCTTGTTCGACACAGAAGTGGGGTCGGTGTTCCTGCCCGAAAACAGAGTGCTAAAGATCTTGGATCAGGTGCAAGTGTTCTTGCAGCTGCAGGCGCTATCGGTGTGGAGATACTTGCAGCTGTTGGGGTCCATGGCGGCTGCCTTGGACCTGGTTTCGTGTGCCAGGACGCATATGTGCCCTCTGCAACAGGCGTTGCTTTCCAGATGGTCTCTACAGCGCCATCCTCTCTCGCAGAGTTTGGTCTGTCCAGAGGTAGTGCGCAACAGTCTGCTCTGGTGGTTGGACACAAATCATCTTCAGGCAGCAGTCCCCTTGAAGCACCCAGAATGGGTGTTGGTCACCACAGATGCCAGTTTATCGGGCTGGGGAGCCCATTGTCAGATTCGCGTGGCACAGGGGGGGGTCTGGTCCTCGGAGGAGAGCACTTGGTCGATCAATCGATTTGGAGCTTAGAGCGGTGCATCTCGTGCTTCAGCAATTCGGAAGTCTGCTCGAGGGGAGAGCGGTGCGCGTCTTCTCCGACCAATGTGGTGATGGTATCATATATCAACAGACAGGGAGGCACAGGCAGTGCTCTCTTGCTGGAGGAGAGCCAGGAGTTGATGCTGTGGGCGGAAGATCATCTCATGGCTTTGTCGGCGGCACATGTAGCAGGAAAGGACAATGTGCAGGCCGACTATCTCAGTCGAAATGTTCTTGATTCCGGGGAATGGGAACTGAATGCAGCCGTCTTTCACGACGTTATGAAGTGCTGGGGGCAGCCGGTGATGGATCTGATGGCTACGCTCGGCAATGCCAAAGCGTCTCGTTTTTACAGCAGACGCAGGGAGCGCATGTCGGAGGGGCTCGATGGGCTGGTGCAACCCTGGCCAGTGGGCGATCTTCTGTACGTGTTTCTTCCTTGGCCTATGATCGGCCGGGTCATTCAGCAACTAGCAGGGTACGAGGGGAAGGAGATTCTCATTGCTCCGGATTGGCCCCAGAGGCCTTGGTATGCAGACCTGATACAGCTTTTAGTGGATTCCCCTTGGAGGCTACCAGATCAACTCAATCTGAGTCAGGGACCCGTTCTAATGTCGCAGGTGGATCGGTTCTTGCTTACGGCTTGGCTCTTGAAAGGGAACGGTTGAGATGTAGGGGATATTCTGCGTCTGTGTGGTGGCCACAATGTTGCAGCCTAAGAGAAAGTCGACTTCCTTAGCATACGTTCGAGTATGGTGTGTTTTTGAGACTTGGTGTGCGGAGCATGGCATTAGACCTTTTTCAGCAGTGTTACCAGAGATTTTTGTCGTTCTTTCAGGAAGGACTGGATAAGGGGTTAGCTCTCAGCACCCTCAAGGTTCATCTGGCTGCCAAAGCTTGCTATAGAGGAGCAGTTTAAAGGAGGAGGTTGACAGCGCATTTGTATGTGCAGCAGTTTCTTTGGGCGGCCAAGAATATCAGGCCACCGGTAAGACAGGTAGTGCTGATGTGGGATTTGAATGTGGTGCTGGAAACGTTAAAGTAGCCGCCTTTTGAGCCAGCGTCGGTGAGCTTGAGAGAACTGTCGTGGAAGTCTGCTTTCCTCGTGGCATTGTGTTCGGCACAAAGGATTTCGGATCTGCAGGCTCTAGCTTGTAGGGAGCCGTACCTTCAGTTTTTGGCAGAGAAAGTGGTGTTGCGGCCGGTGCCCTATTTTCTGCCTAAGGTGGTATCTTTTCATGTGAATCAGTCGGTTGCACTTCCGATTTTTTTTATTTTTTCAGGGCTAAAAGGTTCTCGAATGGATCGATCGCTGCGGAAGTTGGATCTGGGACGAGTGTTGAGAAGGTACCTCGAACAGAGTCCTTTCGAAGGTCAGATAGGTTGTTTGTGCTTTTCGGGGGACCACATAAAGGAAAGGCGGCTACCAAAGCTTCGATTGCCCGGTGGGTGAAGCAGGCTATTGGGGGGGCATATAAAGCTGGGGGTAAGTCGCCGCCTGATGGACTCGGAGCTCATTCTACTCGAGGTCAAGCGATGTCTTGGGCTGAGTTTGCTTTGGTTCCTCCGGTGGAAATTTGTAGAGCCGCAACGTGGTCATCACTGCATACTTTCACGAGGCACTATAGGTTGATGTTCAGGCCAGGGAGGATGCGAAAGTAGGGGCCCCGGCCATTGTGGCGGGGTTTGCGGGTCCCTCCCGATTTTAGTTACTGCTTTGGTACTGCCCTAAGGTTCCTGGACTGGCCCGGAGAGACGAGGAGGAAGGAGAAATTAGGCCTTACCTGCTAATCGTCTTTCCTTGAGTTCTCTCTGGGCCAGTCCAGGGCCCACCCAGTTTGTCGGAGTGTGTTTTGAGAGGGGTTAGGCTGACCATAGTGCAAGAGGTGTTAGAAAGTTGTATTCTGGTTGGCGTGGATTGGGGCTTCCTCGGGGATAACGGGGGGGCGCTCTGTAGGTGACAGGTAAATAAAAAAGACAGAGTTGATGCAAATGAAGACATCCTCAAGGGAAGTATACGAAGCTATCAGCACGGTTGAGAGAAAAATTAAGGCAGAGGCAGGAAAGAAAACCAGAAGTTCACAATGTGCAAGTGGTTAGGTTTTCTTGTTTTTTGGTTATGTCTCCTAGGTTATTGTTAGAATTAGGCTGCTTTGACAATAGGAGACTGAGTCACTGACACCAGGGGGAGTGGTATAGGCTGTCAGCAAAACTTTCAGTTTTCAGTCCTCAGCTGCTAAAGGAGATTGACAACCCTAAGGTTCCTGGACTGGCCCAGAGAACTCAAGGAAAGGCAATTAGCAGGTAAGGCCTAATTTATTCTTGTGCCATAGTAACAGTACACTTTCTAACATGTTCACTTTTTTTTTTTTTTTTTTTAATTTTCCACCAGGACTTTTGGTTCAGTTTAGCTGTCGGGCTGATTTTTGTTTTGGCTTCAGTTGTGTTTGCTGCTACTAATGATCAGACTGCATTGGAAAAAACATCAATCGTAAGTCTTCTGATGCATGCTAAGAACATTTTCGCTGTACAACTAACCTTGTTTTCTTTTCCAGCAGCCCCCATGTCTCCTTTGAAGAAGGAAAACAGTTATGACTGTTGGGATGTAGTTTCTGTTTCTGTTCAGTTTTTAGGAAATATAAAGTGGCTTCTGTTATCTGCCACCCAAAAAAATGGCTGCTGTCCTGCACTTTTCCTTTCCTCTTCTTTTCATCTTGCCTCGGACCTCCAACGGGAGACTCCAAAAACACCCACTGGTGATCCGGGGCACGAGGAGCGGAACTGGGTGCCATGGGGCATGGGGTTTTCTTAGTTCAATTAATTTCTTTTCATAGACTTGTATACTGCATCACATCATACTCGAGAGATCCTACAAAGTTTTGTTAGATTCTAAGATGTCCACTTCTTATGTGCTTATGTTTATTTATTTGGTTTTATATGTTGCGTTTTTGCAATCAGCACGGTTTACATTCGAACAACTCTTTACAATAAACAGTACAAGTTAAATACATTGAACAGTTATAAATAACAAGTAACGGGTTAGCGCTATAGAGGATTCCAATAAAATAAAATAAGTCAATGGACTATAAACAAGTTGTTGGAAAGTAACTATATACAAACTGTGCAGGGTTCCTTGGGGTTCACCATTTGCCTCAGTTCTTTTTTTAATCTTTCTTCTCCCCTTGCCACTGTCAATCAGTGAAGCCACGTGTCTGGAAACTATTACGCTGATGTACAACTGTATCGAGTTAATCCTAAAGCTCTAGATTTCACTGTACTTAATACCCTTTTAAGCATCATTCCTGCTTGGCTGGATGAAAACCAGCTTAAATTGAATGTTAGCAAGACACACGCCCTATGGATCTCGGATCCTTTTGTAGAGCTCCTAAACCTGCTTTTTCTAGGACAACCTCTTGCATTAGCAAACTCAAACGTTTTGGGATGGCATATTGACTTCAACCTTACCTTTTAGAGAATCATGGAGCCCCCCATGAACAAGTCCTGTTTCCTAGCCTTACGGCAAATATGTGCATTTCTGGATATAGATGCGCTGAGGACCTTTACTACATATCCTAGTCCTGCCTCGTTTTGTTCTTCTTGGTGGGAGTCATGCCACTCTGCTCAGAAGGCTTACTCAAAGTACTGTGATCCAGACTATTGCATAGTGCTTGCAAAACATAGTAGGCTGAGTCCATTTCTGGCATCTGAACACTGGTTGCCAATCTCTCTCATAGAATCCCATTCAAAATAATATTGACAATATAGACTTTTTACAGAGATCACCCTTTCTGTCTTTCATGGTGTCCCTTCTTTGGACCTCCCTCCCTCTATATCTCCAAATAGAAACCTCTTGTGACCCTTTTTAAATTTTACAGTAAATCACTGTTCTTCTGGAAGGTGTTTTTTGGGGAACTGTTGGACGAGCCTGCACGGTGATTTTCCCCCCCCCCCCCTTCCTGCTATCCCTTGCACATTGACCTGCCTGAGTTCTCTCCCTTAACATAAGATGTCCCTTTGTATTGCTTGTTTTTATCCTTTTTTAAAATTGTAACACTAAGCCACTCTGATTATCCCATTCTTTACAATGGAATTGCAAGCGCATAGTAAACTAAACTACTTCACCGAATCACTTTCATAATAACATTAATCATATATAAAACAAAGCATAAAATGCATACAGCAGTTTAGTAAGTTTGAAATATTTATTTATTTAAAAACTATATTTGGTAAAACCATAGAATATGTAAGAAACACAGCATATTTTATTATATTACATTGCTAGCTCTCTTGACTGGGAGCTCTTAAAAGGGTTTTTTGTATATTTTTTTAAAGCAAGGTTACTTTCTTTTTGGTGCTTTAGAGGAACTTGAGCACAATAGGTTGCTGAACTCTAGTAACCTCCTCTGGTTTAGAAACTGCTAACACCTAATCAGGTGTTAGTTCCCTCCCTACCCACCCCGACTCCCACCCACCCCTAGTGAGCAGGCTTGCTTTATAGGGCACCTCCCCCTTTAACAAATCACAGAGAATTGGACCATCACATTTTGAATATAATTAAAGAGATTTAACTGCTTTTTCTCTGAAAGGACAGCTGCGAAACCGGCTGGTATTTGGTAGATCTCTCTCTTTTGCTTTAACAGATACCTAAGCTCCACGAACAGAACAATGGCTGGGAAAAATCGTATTGCTAAAGCTGTTGCCCCCGTTACAGCTTCTGCCTCGGTCCAGACAGAGGTCCTAATGCCAGTTGAAGGACCGGTTCCATGTGCAGGGTGCCTGCATGCTGAAGCTCTGAGGAAACAAGTGGAGGAACTCAGAGAGGAGGTGGCGAGGCTGAGGAGCATTCAAGACAGTGAGAAGTACATTGAGATGCTTCTTGCAGCAACCAAGCTCTCCAGCACAGGAGAAGATGGGTGCCAACAGAATGTCGATGGTTGGACACAAGTCACCAGGGCCTGCAAAATCACCAATCCAACTTCTCCAGCCCTTGAATTGAAGAACCATTATGCAGCACTGGAAGTGGAGGAGGTGAAAGCATCCCTGGAAAGGGAAGAACTAGAGTTCAAGTACCCCAAAGTTGCAGAATCGGTGACCAGAAGGAAACGAAGGGTAGTGGTGGTTGGAGACTCTCTTCTGAGGGGTACTGAGGCATCCATCTGCCGACCAGACTTGATGTCCAGAGAGGTATGCTGTCTGCCTGGTGCCAAAATCCAAGATGTTACGGAGAGTTTGCCGAGACTCATCAAGCCCACTGACTATTACCCAATGTTGCTAATCCATGTTGGAACAAATGATACTGCCAGGTATACCTCGGAACGTATCAAAAGTGACTTCATGGCTCTGGGACAGAGGGTGAAGCAGTTAGGTGCACAGGTGGTGTTCTCTTCAATCCTCCCTGTTCAGGGTAAAGGCCAAGGCAGAGAGGCTCGCATCCTGGAGATGAATGCATGGCTGCGTGGATGGTGTCATCGAGAGCGTTTTGGTTTCCTAGACCATGGGATGCTGTTCCAAGGGTTGCAGAGCAGAGATGGCATCCATCTGTCCAAGAAAGGTCAACGCATCTTCAGTAGTAGACTGGCTAACCTACTGAAGCTGGCTTTAAACTAGATTCGTTGGGAAAAGGTGAAGAAAGCCCCCAGGTAAGTGAAAGCCCCCAGGTAGGTGATACGTTAAATACCTTTATGGAAATGGGTAATAGGGGTAACATATATGGAAAGCAGTGTGTATAAATGCCCGTAGCATGGGAAATAAGATCCCTGATGTTGAAGCTTTGGTGGGAGTGTCTGACTTGGATTTAGTGGCAGTTACAGAAACATGGTTCACAGAAAACCATGACTGGGATGTAACTATACCTGGCTATACTTTTTATTCAGAAAGGACAGGGTAGGAAGAAGGGGAGGAGGAGTGGCACTATATGTAAAAACTACTATTAAAGCTTTGGAATTACAGAGCTTAAAAGGGAGAGAGGAGGCATTGTGGGTTAAACTAGAAAGAGGGAAAGAGAAATCTATTTGCATTGGTGTGATATACAGGCCTCCCTCACAAGAGGAAGAGGTGGACAGAGTTAATTGAAGACATACGTAGCATTGCTAGGAAAGGGGAACTGCTACTGATAGATTTCAATATGCCAGATGTTGATTGGCACATTCCTGCTGCAGTATCATCTAGAAGTAAGGAGATCCTGGATTCTTTACAGGGAGAACTATTCAGGCAATTGGTAACAGACCCCACACGTGAAGGGACCATACTGGACTTGGTGCTTACCAATGGTGAAAGTGTTTCTGATGTTGTAGTGGGAGATCATTTTGCATCCAGTGATCACCAGATGGTGTGGTTCAGTATTAGGACTTTGGCTGTTAGAATCCATTCCAAGGTGAGGATCTTAGACTTTTTAGGAAGACTAACTTTGTGAAGATGGGCCAATACCTCGGAGTCGTTAGTGGGATGGGAACAGCTGGGGGATGTAGAAAAACAGTGGGCAAAACTGAAAGGGGATATTTTAAGGGCAACCAACCTTTTTGTTAAAATGGTAAATAAAGGTAAAAGGAAAAGGAGACCGCTGTGGTTTTCTAAGGAAGTAGCTGAAAAAGTGAAGAAAAAGAGGAAGGCCTTCATGAAATACAAGAGATCACAGAGAGAGGAAGACAGGCATCTGTATTTGGAAAAACTTAGAGAAGCTAGCAAAGTAGTCAAGAAGGCAAAGATTCAAAAGGAGGAGGAAATAGCCAATGCAATAAAATGGGGGGGGGGGATAAGACATTTTTCAGATATATTAGTGAGAAGAGGAAGGGCAAGAGTGGTATTGTCAGACTCAAGGGTGCAGGGGGGGAATATGTAGAAGCTGATAAGGATAAAGCGGAATTGCTTAACAAATATTTTTGTTCGGTGTTCACAGATGAAGAACCAGGAGCAGGACCTCAGAACACACCCACAAATAGGAACTGAAGCGAGGGACATCTTGAACAATTTTCAGAAGACTGTGTTCGTGAGAAACTAGCTCAACTTAAAGTAGACAAAGCGATGGGACCGGATGGGATACACCCTAGAATACTGAGGGAACTTGGGGACGTTCTAGCAACTCCACTGACTGACCTTTTCAATGCCTCGTTGGAGTCGGGAGTGGTGCCAAAGGACTGGAGAGAGGCTCATGTGGTGCCTTTACACAAAAGCGGAAGTAAGGATGTGGTTGAAAACTACAGGCCGGTTAGTTTAACTTCGGTGGTGAGTAAATTATTGGAAATGCTGCTGAAAGAGAAAATAGTGAGGTTTCTGGAGTCTAGCGGATTACAGGATCCAAGGCAGCATGGATTCACCAGAGGCAGGTCTTGTCAGTCAAATCTGATTGATTTCTTTGACTGGGTGACCAGGGAGTTGGACCGAGGGAGAGCTGTAGATGTGGTGTATTTAGATTTCAGTAAAGCCTTTGACACTGTTCCTCACAGGCGACTTATAAACAAACTGAGCACCCTAGGGATGGACCCTAAAGTTACTGCTTGGGTTAGAAATTGGTTGGGTGGGAGGCGACAGAGTACAAGTAAATGGAGCTCACTTTGAGGAGAAGGATGTTACCAGTGGTGTGCCCCAGGGATCTGTCCTTGGTCCCATTCTTTTTAACATCTTTGTTAGTGATATAGCGGAACGGCTGTCGGGTAAGGTTTGCCTCTTTGCGGATGATACCAAAATCTGCAATAGAGTAGACACCCAGGAAGGTGTAGATAACATGAGGAGGGATCTAGCTAAGCTTGAAGAATGGTCTAGAATTTGGCAGCTGGGATTTAATGTTAAAAAATGTAAGGTCATGCATTTGGGCTGCAGCAATCCAAGGGAGCAATGCAGTATAGGAGGTGAAGTACTTTTGTCCACTAAAGAAGAGCGGGACCTAGGCATGGTTGTGTCTGATGATCTTAAAGTAGCTAAACAGGTAGAAAAGGCGACGGCAAAAGCTAGAAGGATGCTTGGGTGCATACGGAGAGGAATGGCTAGCAGAACAAAGGAGGTGATAATGCCTTTGTATAAGTCTTTGGTGCGACCTCATTTGGAGTATAGTGTGCAATTCTGGAGACCGCACCTTCAAAAGGATGTGAACAGGATGGAGTCGGTGCAGAGGGTGGCTACTAAAATGATTAGTGGGCTTCATTATAAAGCATATGAGGACAGACTTAAGGATCTTAATATGTACACACCTTAGAGGAAAGGCGGGATAGAGGTGATATGATTGAGATGTTTAAATACCTCCGTGGCATAAATGTTCAGGGAGAGAGCCTCTTTCAATTGAAAGCAAGTTCTGCTACGAGGGGACATGGGATGAGGGTGAAGGGAGAGAGATTCAGGAGTGATATGCGGAAATATTTCTTTACGGAAAGAGTAGTGGATCCGTGGAATAGTCTCCCAGTGGAGGTGGTAGAGATGAGGACAGTAACTGAATTAAAAAAAGCATGGGACCAACACAGGATCTCTAAAGGTTAAAAGTGGACTGTTGTAGTTGTTGATATGGAAGGACAGACTAGATAGGCCATGTGGTCTTTTTCTGTCATCATGTTTCTATATTATAACATATTATAATATTGATAGATACAGAGAGAAAAGAAAACAGCATCTCGTAAAGGGACGGCACCAGAGGAGACGACCCCTGGAGCTGCCCCTGTAGTATCCCAGGATTCTCTGGACGTTTCTGTGTTCATTGAGTCCTCTCGGGATTTAATCTCAACACGAGCTACTCTTCTGGTATCATTTGCTTCTGAGGTTGAAAAGAATGCTGTGATGCGTTTATTTTTTACGAACAAAGAGGCTGCTTTCTGTGGGGAGAAAATTAATGTTTCCAGACGTCTCCAGGACGACTCAGCTGCGTCGTCGGCGTTTTCTTATATTAAGGCCCCGCGTCCTAGCTATTGGTGCCACGTTTTTTCTAAAATTTTCCTGCAAATGTCTAGCTACCTTTAAAGGCACCAAGTATGTCTTCTTGGAAACGTCAGCTTTGGAAACTTTTCTTTTGTCACATTCTACGCAGGTTAATAGTTAGTTTCTAGGTTGATTTTCTTTGTCACCAGATGGAAAACAAAGAGTAAAATGATTAGACCAGCTTCCCCTTTTCTTTCAGTTTTTCTTATGTAAAAAAGTTTTTCCTTTCCTTCTTTTGATCAGTTTTCGCTCCCCATGATGTGGACTGTAATCTGTATGCCTATTATATGGTAATGTTTGTTTTGAAATTTTTGTATTCTTTGATTTTGCTCAATAAAGTATTTTGAAACTTAAAAAAAAAAAGAAAAGAAAAAAAGAAAAGAAAACAGCAGAAGGGGATTATCCTGATATGCCCTCATTAACAGTCAGGTGAAAAAAAAAGTCATTAATACTGCCTAAAGGACCAGAAATCACCCATACAGCGTAACAGCTCTGGCAGTGAATTCCACCAGATTGGCACAGTCCTGGGAAAATGCCTGATGGCCCTTCATCGTTGCCTCATTTTTGGTACGAGTAGGAAGTGTTTGGTGCTATAAATTACCAGTCCAGGTCTCAGATTGGTTAATATGAGAGAGATCCCATCATTATAGTTTAGAAATGAGCATTAAAGTGCACTTACAGCTGAGCCAGCTAGTATGGCTGTCATGTGGAAATGGCTATACAGATGTCTGTAGTGCAGCTCTGCAGCACCACTCACCTCTGGAAATAAACCAAAGCTTTATCTGTATCGGAGGTTGATGCTTCTCAGAGTCCTGCTTCTGGTCTCTCTCGCTGCTTAAATGGCTTTTGGTTTTTGAGGAGGGGTAATTGTTTCCTCCTGTTCTTTTAGACTTCCACCTCTGTGAAGAGCATGTCTGAGATCTGGTACCATGAAGCTTTATTTGCAACTACCTGGAGATTTCTCCTCTCTCCCTTATCCCCTTGCTAATTTAAGTGGCCTGATATTATGGTGATGGTCCTGAACTAGGACCATGTACCAACACCCCTTCGAAGCTGGCAATCATTGGTCCCAAATCTAGCCACAAGGTGGCACTGTTGCACAATGACTTTGACTCTTCCCCCCCTCCCCCTAGAGCATGTCAATGCTGCCTTCAGCCTCTCCAACCCCAGTTGGCCTGGGGAACAGGCTTGAGCCTGGAACTGGATCCAGGTCTTTCTGCCAGGCCAGCCCTCAACTTTATTTTTAATTTGTTGCATTTAAAAAAAAAAAAAAAAAAAAAAAAAAGCTTTTCTAAAGAAAATAAAATGCCAGTGAATAAGATTAAAAAGCAAGAAATGTTTTGTGTGGGTTTTTTTTTTTTGTACTCTGGTTTCATCTCTTCTTCAAACCAAGAACTTGAAATACACTTCAACAAAAAATATCTGAATAATTTTTACCGATAAGTGCCTTCATTGGGTTACATCCTGCTGCATATGAAAGCCAGCCCATTTGTTTGGGCGATATTTGTTGATGGTATTAGTGCCCCAGTGTGCTCATATAAGTGGATGTGCTATGTGCCATCTGCCGTGTACAGTGCTGGTTGCACTCAGCAATGTTGCTTGTGGGGAACTGGGGCCCTGCCAATCAAGGAAGAAGATCCGCTGGTATTGCTTACTGGCATGGCTGCTAGAGTGAACCAAGTCTTTTGCCAGCCAATAATGTAGATTAGCTCCTAGGACCAAGGTGGGGGCTGGGGACCAATGAAGGCAGACAGTTTGGGTAGACAGGAAAAGCAAGAGGGAGGCGTGTACAGAATGCAAATACTACAGAGTGGGCCTCCCCACAGTCCCTCACTCCCATCCGCATATACAGTATATACCACTCATACCCCCCACTCTCACACATTCCACTCATGTTGTGGCAACACCCATCAGTGCAGCCTCACCTGCCTGTAAACCCAGATGAGGATGTTTTGAAGAGTTGCAGTCCCATGGGATGCCTTTGCTGGCAGGGGCTTTTGTAAGTAGGGGTTGTTAGGAGGGAGGATTAGAGATTAGAATGAATGGGAGCCTGAGTTTATTCCTTGGCATCTGGGTTTCCTGTTACTTAATGCTGGGCTTTCCCAATAATAAAACAATAAGCAAACACACTATTCTATAGTGCTGTAAAATACTTCTATAAATAGGCACCAGAAAAATAGCCATTATACTCTCATGTACTCTCCCTCCTAGCTGAGGCCTGGTTGTGTAACCCTAGCCCAGGGGTCTGCAACCTTTAAGACATAAAGAGCCACTTGGACCCGTTTCCAAAGGGAAAAAAAAAACTGGGAGCCGCAAAACCATTGCGACATTTAAAACAAATCTAACACTGCATATATTGTTTCTTACCTTAATGCTATATACGACCCCCTACTTTTCCTGTTAAAATATAGGTGTTTGGCCTATACTCGCCGTATAAGACTACCCCTCTTCCTTCGCACACCAAAAAAAATACGCCAGAAAATATCACAACAAGAAGTAACAATATTTGATTTCAAAATTATGATGATTTTGTAGTCAAATCACTAATATGAAATAAAATTATTTTTTCTACCTTTGTTGTCTGACCAATTTATTCTTTGATCATGCTGGTCCTGATCTGAGGCTTCTGCTTTCCTGTCTTCTCTTAGCTCTCTTTCTGTGGTCTATGGTCCATCTGCCATTTCTTATCTCTTCTTTCGTTTTCTTCACTTCTTTCCATCAGCCTATTTCCAGTCCCAGTAACCCTCCCCAATATCAGCCCCTTTCCAGTCCTCACTCCCAGTACCTTCCAATGCCAACTTGCATTCCCATGATTGCCACTGGTGTCCATTTCCTTCCAATCCCCCTCCTTCCCCACTGACCAGTCCCTTCTAGTACAAATACCATGGCAGCCTTAGCCCCCAGTTATCTTCCAGGGCCAGCAGCTCTATCCTCCCCTCCACACAATCAACCCATGCCCATTCAAAGCCCCCCAATCAGCTCGCTTCCAGTGCTAATCCCCCCTCAACCCCATTACCAGTGCTAGCCTCCCCTAATCAGCCCAATACCAGTCCTACCCCCCATCAGCTCATTACCAGTCCTAGCCTCCCCTAATCAGCTCATTTCCAGTGCTAGTCCCCTCAACCCCATTACCAGTGCTCCATCCCTCCATGTCAGCCCCCTCCATCCCTCCATGTCAGCCCCCCTCCCTCCATCCATATCAGCTCCCTCCCTCCATGTCAGCCCCCTCCCTCCCTCCATGTCAGCCCCCCTCCCTCCATCCATATCAGCTCCCTCCCTCCATGTCAGCCCCCCTCCCTCCATCCATATCAGCTCCCTCCCTCCATGTCAGCCCCCTCCATCCCTCCATGTCAGCCCCCCTCCCTCCCTCCATCCATATCTGCTCCCTCCCTCCATGTCAGCTCCCCTCCCCTCTTCTGCAGCCGCGGCTCCCTGCCTCTGAGGGAACCGCGGCTGTGCTTTTAAAATCATCTCGGAGCCCTTCCTGTCTTGACGGGCTCCGTGCAGCATTGTCCCGCCTCCAAACTTCCTTTAGAGGCGGGACAATGCTGCACGGAGCCCGTCAAGACAGGAAGGGCTCCGAGATGATTTTAAAACCACAGCCGCGGTTCCCTAAGAGGCAGGGAGCCGCGGCTGCAGAAGAAGGGAGGGAGCTTACAACACTATTGCCTGTCACCGGGCGGGCAGTGTGCTCCGGAGCCGCGGCAAAGGTGAGAAAGAGCCGCATGCGGCTCCGGAGCCGCGGGTTGCCGACCCCTGCCCTAGCCCATGATAGTTGACCTAAAGAGGAAGAGTTGTTATGCTAGTGTAATAATTTGAATTTAGACAATAATAAGATCCTTAATCACCGGTGTATTGGTGAAGGCACTGAGGTAAAATGCTGCCATGTTATGTGGTAATATATGATATAGCATTGCCGCCTTCTCTGAGGCAGGCAAGACCTAGGGTATCTGATGCTCAGTAGTAGTAGTAGTAGTCCTATCCTGGAGTGCCTCGCTCAATCGGTATCAAGGCCCTCAACGACCGATACGATGCCGTCTGATCAGTGTCTAGAGTTGTCAGCACAGATTTAGTCCAGTGACCGACTTGCACCTGTCAACTCCTCGGGTTTGGAGTCTGGCTGGGAGACCGATGACAACTCCCTCGATACCGTGCTGCAGGACATCTCCAACCTTTCTCTGCTGCATCTCCGGCAGAGGTCACCCCTGGAGAACTTGACCTTCCTCAAGTGCATGAGGGAGATGTCCCAGGCACTCGCCTTTTGTGGCAGTGCCAGAGGATGAGCCTCATGCAGAAGACCTGGAGATCCTCCAGTATGAGACCCCTCCACAGGAAGCACTGACAATGCCCGTGCCCCTTATCCTGGGCCGCCTGTTGCTCAGGCTGTGGGAGAACCCGGTGACTACAGATTGTGAACCGTCGATTTGATTCCCAGTATCAAGTCGGCACAAGCCCGGGGTTTCAAAAGGCACAGCTCCCACACAATTCCATGGTGGTAGTCAGCTATGCATCTGATTTGATTAAGAGCCAGAAGACGTACTCCTTGGTGCCCCCTGGCAGGGAGTCCCATACCATGGATGCATTTGGTAGAAAATGCTTCCAGGGCTCCATGCTCACAGCCTGTATCCAGGCCTGCCAGCTGGGCATGTACTTGAGGCCTGGTGAAGGAGCTCACTGGATACTCGGCTGGTTTATCAGGAGAGCCCCTTGAACGCTTTCGGACCCTGGTCTCCTCAGTCAAGGCATGCTCCAAATTTTAGACTTGGGCAGCCTTCATTGGATTTTAGTTGGTGACTTGTGTGGCTGTGGTGGGCATTAGTACCTGCTGCCTTACCTGGCTGCAGTCCTCCAACTTGGAGAATGGGTTCAGGACAAATTAGCTGACATCCCCTGTTGAGGAGAACCTCTTTGGCAAACCCATGATTGACATGGCTCACGAGTTGAAGGAATTCATGACCAGGACCAGATTGTCCAAGAAGGTGTCAGATCCTTCCTGTTGGAAGGCTTTGGGTAAAAAGCCCTTCCACCCGAAAACTAAGGCGACTTATGGAAAGTACCCTAAATTCCAGTCCTACTCTGCTCCCTCCCAGGAGCAGCAGGCCAAGGGCCAAGAGCACAGCCCCCATAGGTCCAAAGCTCTCAAGCCCCAAACAGCCTGGGGGGAGTTTTTGATTCCTTGGGCATAGCCTCTTTCCTTCAGGAGGTCACAGGCCCCGGAGGTCACGGGGGGGGGGGGGGGAAGGCTCGTCCGCTTCGCGCACAGGTGGTTCACAATAACTACAGACACCTGGGTGCTGTGAATGATCACAGAGGGTTACCTCCTGCTTTTTTCCGAGCTGCTTCCCCCCTCATTCACGGGAGAAATACAGATGGACACCTTGCACAGGGAACTCCTCTTGAGAGAGCTTGAGTCGTTACTCCAAGATCAGGCGGTCGAGCCAGTCCCCCCTCATCTGCAGGGATGGGGCTTCTACTCCCGCTACTTCCTGGTCCCCAAGAGGACATGAGGTCCCGAAGGTCCAGGATGGGCCAGAAGCCTCAACAGCTTCCTGTTCAAGGAAAAACTCAATGGTATCCCTTGGAACCTTGCTGCCTTACCTCCTGCAGGGAGATTGGCTATGCTTCTTGGATTTCAGAGATGCCTATAGCCACATCCTGAGGCACCGTCAGTACCTCCGCTTCGTCATGGGAGGCCAGCACTACCAGTGCAGGATGCTACCATCTGGCCTCGCCTCTGCCCTGCGAGCGGTTGAGGCCTCCTGGCTCAGGGTCTTCGAGGTCTTTCTATTTCCCTACTTGGACAACTGGCTTGTACAGGCTGGCACTCCGAGTGAGGTGCACATTTCCACTCAGTGCATATTGGGGTTGCTGCAGCATCTAGGGTTCGTGGTAAACTTCCCCAAGTCCCACCTTGTACCAAGCCAATGCATGGAGTTCATCGGAACCCTGCTCAACTCATTCAGGCATGGGCGTTCCTTCCCAGGGGAATGGGCCCAATACCTTGCTGCCCTGGCGAGGAAAGTGCAGGGTGCAGCCCCCATGTCAGCCCGACGGATGCACTGCCTCTTAGGTCACATGGCATCCATCGTCCATGTGACTCCTTTTGCCCGCCTATGCATGCAGCAGGCCCAGTAGATGCTCAGCACTCAGTGGGTGCAGGCAACGGGCCTCCTGGAGGACTGTATACAGGTCATTCCTGCCTTGGCATCCTCCCTGACTTGGTGGTAGGACCAGCGCAACCTGAGGGCTGGCCTGTCATCCCGGCATGTCCTTGCTACTGATGCATACAAGCTGGGCTGGGGGTCCCATTGCAGCCTCCTCCAATCGCAGGGACAATGGTTGCCAGAGGAGAGTGCCTTGCAGATCAGCCTGCTTGAGCTTTGGGTGGCTACCCTGCGGGTCGTCTTGGACCATCTGAAGGGGGGTTATCCAGATTCAGATGGACAACCAGGTAGCAATGTTCTATATCAACAAGCAGGGAGGCACAGGGTTGTACCACCTCTGCTGGGAGGCGGTGCACCTTTGGAACTTTGCGGCTGCCAGAAACTTCTTCCTCATGGCAATGTACTGGCAGACCGCCTGAGCTGCATTCTCCAGCCCCACGAACGGAGGCTGAACCCATCTGTCCTGGTGAAGATCTTCCGACAGTGGGGAACCCCAGAGATGAACCTCTTTGCCAGCCTAGAGAACATGCAGTTCCCCAGGTTCTGCTCCAGGAGGCCAGACTGGGGACAGGAGGCAGTGGATGCCTTTCTCCTCCTATGGTCTGAGGGGTTTCTGTATGCCTTCCCGCCAACCCCTCTGATACCATGGGCATTGCTAAAGATTCAAGCGGAAGTGGCCTCCGTCTTCATTGTGCCCCTTTGGCCGAGGCAGCACTGGCGCTCCCCCTGCTGCTGCAGCTATCGCGGGAGACCCCCCCCCCCCCCTGGTCACTGGGGTGTGCCCTGGACCTGCTTTTGCAAGAGGGTGGCACGCTGCACCATCCCAACCTTCGGACCCTGTCACTGACAGCCTGATTGCTGAGAGGCTAGCCACTAACCACCCCCGCCTGGTTTGGCCAAAGGAGGCTGTCCTGCTGGCTTCGTGTAAGGACTCTATAAGATGGGCCTTTGTCTTTAAGTGGTGCAGGTTCTCCCTGTGGTGTGAGGAGCAGGGCCTTGACGCCTTTTCTTGCGCAGTGGCAGAGGTCCTTCGGTACCTCTTGCACCTGTCTGGCACAGGCCTGAAATCCAATTCAGTCAGGGTGCATCTCTGTACCATTTCACATCACTGTGATGTGGAGGGCCACGTTGTGTCCGTCCACATACCCTTGGTGTGTCAGTTCATGCATGGTCTCTTCCTGTCGCAGCCCCCGATCCACCCACCACTGGTGGCGTGGGACTTCAACGTGGTCATCAGGAAGCTTATGGGGGCTCTCTTCAAGCCATTGGCAATGTTCCCTCTGAAGTACCTCTCCTGGAAAGTCATCTTCCTAGTAACGCTCACCTCTGCCAGACAGGTAAGCAAGCTGCAAGTGCTTGTAGTGCATGCTCTTTACATCAGGTTCCATAGAAATAGAGTAGTCCTTCGGACACATCCGAAGTTCCTGCCAAAGGTGGTTTCAGTATTTCACCTGAACCAGGAGGTGGTGCTGCCCACCTTCTTTCCAAAACCTCAGGCCTCCAGAGCCAGAGGCCTCTTTTACACATATTGAACTGTATCTAGAGGACGCAGGCTCATTGCTAGTTGACACTGCTCTTCGTGTCTTTTGATCCCAATCACCTGGGAATAGCTGTCTCCAAATGTACACTCTCTCGGTGAGTGACTAATTTGCATCATGTTCACCTACCAGCTCTCGCTGGATCATCATGTGACAACCCACAGTGTGCAGGCCATGGCGGTCTCTGTAGCTAGCCTGCAGTCGGTGCCCTTGGTGGACATCTGCCAGGCAGCCACCTGGTCTTCCGTGCACATCTTTGTGGCGTACTACTGTCTAGAGGAGTCCTCCTGTAGTGATGGTGCCTTTGGCAGGCGGTACTCTGCCACCTCTTCAGGGAATAATGCAACTCCTTCCCTCCTGCCCTCTGTGTCCAGGCTACTGGAGTAGGGATTACATCTCTGCTAGTGCCGCAATGTTAGACTTCCAGCCAATCGGTGCCCTCTGCTGCCTTTTATGGTCTGCTTTTTGGATCGCCCGTGGCTTTTACAGGTTTTTTTTAGTGGCCTGTAGCTTGGGAGTCCCAATGTGAGGACTGACTTCCTGCTTGTTCCCGGAGAAAGCATAGTTATTCACCTGTAACAGGTGTTTTGAGGGGGCAGCAGGAATCAGTCCTTGTAACCTTCCCTTCTCCCCATGGAGTTGTGTGCGTTTTGTGGGGTTTTTTTTTTCATTTTTGCTGTCTTGTGCTGTGTTATACTGAGGCAAGATGGCAGCTTTGAGCGGGAAGGTGACTGTGCATGCACAGTGTATCTCCCAGAAGCTTTCTTTGAAAGCTGGGGAGTGGATCCGCGTGGGCTCCGTCAATGCCAACATCACCCATATGTGAGGACTGATTCCTGCTGTCCCCGGAGAACACCTGTTACAGATGAGTAACTGTTCTTTACCACCCCACTGATCTCTTTTCTTGCAGCCTAACCAGTTTTCATTTTATTGCTGCTTCTGGGTTCCTGGGGCAGTCTGTCAGTGGGTTGCCAACTTGCTCTGTCATAAGGAGCAGACTAATGCAGTTCTGGCTTTACCCCAGTGCATGCATGGATTTGTAGTTCAGATTTTCTTTTTAGGGGAAGGCAAGTACAAGTTCATGAGGTCTATAGGGTAAATACAGGACTGGATCAATCTTCTGTTTGACATGGATTGAGTTAGCAGCTCTAAGACTAGAGACTTCCTGAGTCCCTACTCCTCAGGAAAGAAGATATTCTCCCTCCAGAAAACCTTTCCATAGCTGATTTGAAGGAAATGGTTGAAGCTAATTCATTTATTTTTGAAGGAGGAGGAGCCTAGATGAAATTTTTGGACATTCTCCAGTTCATTAACCCACTGAAGGATGTAATGGCAGTATCTGTCCATGATGCCCCTGAGGAAGTGCAGATGAGAACATGTGAGATTTTCCTGACTCGACTACCCATCTGTAAAGAGATCAACATCATGTACTGGGACCCGAAGGATTCTGGCTTTGAAAAACAGCAGCTACCACACCATTCTGTAGTGGTCAAATCTGCTGTCAAGAAGTCCAAGTGTCTGAGGACTCTATGCAATTTTTACCTTCTTGGAAGAAAGTTTTATCAAAATGAGATGTTCTCTTCCCACTTAAGATTGCACCTCTGTCTCTTACCAGCCCTTTATGGGGCAATATAGGCCTGATATTCTAAAAATTATGAAAGGCATTTCAGTTTCTCCCATAAGAGGAACATGGTGACCTTAGGGCAATAGTGAGCAAGGTTAAGGAGTACAGGAAACACATGGTTCGATCGACCAATGATGTTTTTGCGATGGCATTGAGAACCTCTGGCTAGGGATTTCTGCCCATAGACTCTCAAGGACTGGATGTGGAGGATAAACCTGGAAACATGTCCTGCAGGGGAAAAAAATCTCTTTAAGCAGAAAGTCAAAGAAGTGATGGCTCAAATTCAAGGTCACTGTGCCACATCTCAGACTTTCTCTGCAGCACTTCACATCCCCACCCTTCACATCTTGTAGGAAGTATTCAAATAGGGCAAAGAGAAGACATTTCTATCTGCCAGAGAGGTGGTGTTTTTTTGTCCACTCATCCCAGACAGCAGAAGACCTTAAAGTTGCAGTCTGCTTTCCAGACAAAACCTGAAATTTTGATTGAATTCAAGAGGGCATAACTAGTATTCCCATTTTGGAGAGCTTACTAGTGGAGGGAAGGACTAATGAACTCGGGTGAGTTCTTGATATTAATATAGATACAGATACACACTTTAACTATTGGAAAATCTGGCAGATTGTCCACTGAGTGGTTCATGGTCCACCCTTCAGCATCATGAGATAACATTTAAGGAACTCTGCTCCCTCTTTGAGATCAAAGTGGTAGAACCCATTCCACCAGGGGAAAGCGGGGACTTTGTTCCAGTTATTTTCTGATTCCAAAACAAACTAACAAATTTAGATGTCATAAGAACTCTGTTAGATATGATTCTGACCAAATCTTCCCTTCCACGAGAGAGAATTACCAATTTAGTACCTGAATGAGAGTAAATAAAGCAGCAGAGATCAGCATGGAACATGTTGAGGAATCTGGTATCGTTACATGTTCCTTCCTTGGCAATGCAATGCAGTTTGTGCCTTTTGAGTCAATGCTGACTACTGGCGACCCAGCAGGTCCTATGTTTTCTTGACAGTGTAACCAGAAGTAGATTGCCAGGCCTGCCTTCTGAGGCAGTGGAGGGTTAAGTGACTTGCCAAGGCCACAAAAAGTTCTATAGTTTATGATTTATTTAAGAACTTGTTATACCGCCCTTCGACAATGTATCAAAGTGATTTACAATAAAAACCTTGAAAGTAAGAAAAAAATGCCAATTAATATCAATAAAGTAAAGCATCAGGTACAATAGGAGAAAATTTGGGTGGGGGGGAGGGGCATGCAGAAATTCTAAAGTGTTCTAGGTGTGCAATTTATTAGTGTGTCCGGAGTCACTATGTTCTAAGTGGTGTCTGGGTTCATGTTGAAAGCTGCTTGGAAAAGATGAGTTTTTAGTGCTGTGTTAAATTTCATGAAAGACAGTTCAACACGCAAAGTCTACAGAAGAGAGTTCCAGGAACTGAGCCCTGGTCTCTTGGTTACCAAACCAGTGCTGTAACCATTAGGCTACTCCTCCACTCCCCTCCCTTGGCATGTCTTGATATATAAAGTAAGACGATTGGATCTTATATCTCAGTAGCTACAACACACTGACACTTAACATTTAAGGGACCACTGTCCTGGGGGCTGAATCATTCCAATTTGGTCAAAGAAATCCCTTTTCCAATTCCTCCAGCTTAAATTGTCCTAATTAGACACATCCAAATTGGGCTGGGGAACTAATGTAGAGGGGCTCCACATACTTGGGACCTATGGTCGTTGAGGATAAGTTTCATTGTATAAATATGCTCACGCTAAGAGCACTTTGGAATGCTCTAAATCAGTGGTTCTCAACCCAGTCCTCTGGGACCCTTATTCCAGTTGGGTTTTCAGGGTATCCATAATGAATATGCACGAGAGATCTGTATGCATGGCTTCCATTGTATACATATCTATCTCATGCATATTCATTGTGGATATCCTGAAAACCTGACTGACCTGGGGAACCCAGAGGACTGGGTTGAGAACCACTGCTCTAAATCCATTCAGAATTGTTCAATAAACTGGTCCAAAGTGAAACAGACAGTCGGGTAGCTCTGTTCTGTGTGAACAAGCAGAGAAGAGCAGCTTCAAACCTGTGTTGGGAAACTGTCAAAACATAGAGCTGGGCCTCTCATATGGGATCACTCTTGAGAGCCATGTATCTGGCAGAGTAGGACAGCTTCTTGGTAGAAAGCTAAGTCAAATCCTGTGACCACACAAATGATCCTGAAATGGGGAGTAGCAAGTTATGCGTTCTGTGAGTGGGGGACACCTCAGTGGATCTGTTTGCATCTTCTACAAACAAAGTTTTTCAGTTCTGTTTAAGGATGGGTTCACACAGCAAACCAGTCTCAAATGGTTTCTCCTTGTACTTGAGAGGTTTGCCTGGGGGCTGAAGATGGTGCTTTTGTCTTTGGTGGCATGTCGGTGGCTCTTTGCCATTGGGCAGAAGACATGGCCTCCAAGGCCCGGTTATCTAAGCTTGACTTTAAAGGGAAGCTATTGTTTGGGGAGGAAAAGGGAAAAACTGGTCAAGGAGTTGGGAAATTTCAAACCTTCTCATCTTCCGGAAAATAGGCCCAAATGGCTGGGAAGTGATTGAACCCATTGTCTTCCTCTGCACTTTCACATTTTTCATTGTTCCTGGTACAAGGATTCCCAAGGGTTCTGTGACTAACCTAAGTATTGCCTAGGTAAACCCTCCTTTCCTTCCAACTCTTGTTCCCAGACTTTCTCCTTTCGCGGGGCTTGTGGGCTCTGGGGAGGCTACCTCCTTCCAGATCCAACTTCTCCTGTCTGACACAATGAGAGGTTGGGCACCTCCTGTGAGTGGCAGACTCCACCTTTTCTACCAGAAATGGATTTGTGTAACTTAGACCACTGGCTACTAAATATTACTCAGTGTGGTTACATCCTGGAGTGCAGGGATCCCATCCTTGATGCCTTTGTGGCCTCCCCATGCAGCTCTGCAGCCAAGAAGACAATGGTCCAGGACATCTTGAAAAGACTGCTCAGTCTCCAGGCTGTCATTCTGTTGCTGCCTGCTTGAAAGGTCCAGGACTGGTATTCCATTTATTTTGTGGTGCCAAAGGATCGATTCTTCTGGATGATCCTCGATCTCGTGTGTCCACGCTCAACTGAAGACATATCCTTTCTGCATGTGGATAATTGACATCCATAGATTTAGTCGACGCCTATTTCCACATTCCCATTTGTGAGGATCAGCAACCCTTCCTGCACTTTGTCGTTCTTGGCTCTCTCTTTCAGTTTGCTGCTCTTCCCTTCACTCTTTCCACCACCTTGAGGATGTTCTCCAAGATAATGGTGGTTGTAGCCATTGCCCTGTGGCATGAGGGGATTTGTGTTCATCCTTACCTGGACAACTGGCTTATCCAAGCCAGATTGTTGTCGGCCCAAGTGGGGCGGTTTCTGGAGCGTCTAAGCTTGGACTTTCAGAAAGCCTTTGACAAGGTCTCTCATCAGAGACTTTTGGCAAAACTAAAGAGTCATGGGATAGGAGGCAGTGTATTATTATGGATCAGGAACTGGTTAAAAGATAGAAAGCAGAGGGTAGGGCTAAATGGCCAATTTTCCCAATGGAGAAAGGTGAATAGTGGTGTACCCCAGGGATCTGTGCTGGGTCCGCTGCTTTTTGACATTCATAAATGACTTGGAAAAGTGAGGTTATCAAATTTGCAGATGACACAAAACTATTTAAAGTTGTTAAAACCCAAGAGGATTGTGGAAAATTTGTAAGAGGATCTTGATAAATTGGAAGACTGGGCATCCAAATGGCAGATGAAATTTAATGTGGACAAGTGCAAAGTTATGCACTTAGGGAAGAACAACCCAAACTATGGTTACACGATGCAAGGTTCCACATTAGGAATTACCACCCAGGAAAAAGATTTAGGCGTCATTGTGGATAACATGTTAAAACCCTCCGCCCAGTGTGCAGCGGTGGCCAAGAGAGCAAATAGAATGCTAGGTATCATAAAGAAAGGAATGGAAAATAAAACAAAGGATATTATAATGCCTCTATATCGTTCCATGGTGAGACTGCACCTTGAATATTGTGTGCAGTTCTGGTCGCCGTATCTTAAAAAGGATATAGCGTTATTAGAAAAGGTTCAGAGAAGAGCCACCAAAATGGTAAAGGGGATGGCAGGATACCCCTATGAAGAAAGGCTAAAAAGGTTAGGGCTCTTTAACCTGGAAAAGAGACGCTGAGGGGAGATATGATAGAAGTCTATAAATTAATGAATGGAGTGGAATGGGTAAACGTAGATCGATTGTTTACGTTATCAGAATATAGAAAGACTAGGGGACATGCAATGAAGCTACAGGGTAAACTATATATTTTTTAAACTATTTATGCAATTTTACAACAATAATCAAGCAAATTCGCTTGTACAGAAAACTACTTGTAGTGAAAATACATTAATCCCAAAGAAATCCTCAAGAAACAAATTGTTACAAGAGTATAGTTAGCCCACAATAATGGGGGAATCGGCTTAGAAAGAAAGAATACAAGGAAAAGTGGTTCCTTGATCCCAAAAAAAGAAAAAAGTTACTCTAGAAGTATAACAGAGGCGTAGGACAGAGAAAATACCACATTGATGAGAGAATTCACTGAGGTGAAGAAGTCACAATCTGAGAACTAATAAATGACGATAACTCTTCAGGCTGAAAAAATACATATTTCTTATCCCTAAACGAAATAATACATTTACAAGGAAATCACAATATAAAGAAAGCACCAATATGAGCCTTACCTGGTCTCAACAACAAAGGCTCTATGCCGTTTCTGGGTCTCCCTAGAGACATCAGGGAACATCACTACCCTCTTCCCCATAAATAACACAGAGCGTTTCTTAAGTACAATTTTAGTATCCAATCTCTGTCAGATGGTATCGCAAAGGTCACTAACATTGTGGAGACTGATAAGTCTGCTTATTTAGGTGACTGTAACAGAGCAGAAACATCCAAAATATCCATATCTAAAACACCCTCAGCTATCTTACCATCTTTCTTACCCTTAGGCAAAAAATAAGCTTTCACTACTGGGGGAGTTAAATCAGATGGTACACTTAAAACCTCCTGTATATATTTTTTTAATAATTTCAATCGGTGACAAAGTTGTTATTACTGGAAAGTTTAACAGTCGAATATTGGAAGCTCTCACTGCATTTTCTAAATTTTCCAGTTTCATTCTCATGGAAACATTATCTTTCACAATAGAGTCATTTATTAATGAAACCTGAGTCATTTTCTGTTCCACAGCTTCAATCTTCAAACGAAGGTTAACCAAGTCTCCCTGGACACCAGATGACAAAGTTTCCAACTTTTCCAACCGGGTAGTTAAGTCTATTTGCTTGCTAACCGCTGAAGAGAGCTGTAATATCGCTTCCCATATTGTCTCCAGGGATATCTCCTTAGGGCGGTTCAGAAAAGTACCTTTGGAAATGAGAGCCATCGAGGGGAAAAGACTTAAATCTCCAGGAACAAGCAGGAATGAGTCTTCGCATGTGGGTACATCGGCGCCGACAGAGCCCGCATGGAAAATGCTCCCCAGCATCCAATAAGAAAGCCTTTGGGAGCATCCCCCCCGCCTGCGTGGTGACTTCCCGCCCTTCCAACAGTCTCCTCAGTTTTCGTTTTTCCGCGGAGCCTACAGGATGTTCCTCCTGTACCGCAGAAACCCTTCTTTCTTATATCCTTTTACTCTTAATTTTTCTTGTTTTGTGCGGTCGCGGCAGTCTTCCCCGCTGATACCGGTTCCTCCGGTGCTTCACTCTCTTGAGAAATACTTCCCTCGTCAGTTTTTTCTTTGTTTATCCCTTGAGGCCTACTAGGCCCTTTTTTTCCACATGGAGCCTTCTTTCCCCTTGAAGTGCCCTCACTGTGGAGACTTGGTTTTCTTTTTAGACTCCAAGGCCTGGTGTCTATCCTGTTTGGGCCCCGACCCTTTTTCCCCGGGTCCATGGGGCCTTAGCGTCGGGAGGAGAACTTCTCTTTTTCGGGTATCCCTCGATGCCGTTTTTCCCCCTCGGGTGAGGTCCTCGGTTTATTCTTCTCTCCAGGATCAGGTAACCCACAAACAGTCTGTTAAGACTAGCCGATCCTTGAAGGGCAGGTCTCATGCCCAGCATGATGACGGCTCCGGCCTTGCCCTCAAGACCACCTCGGCAATAAGACCCCGGCGGGAGTCCTCTGGCTCCAAAGCATTTACGGGGTTTCAGGTTGTTCCTGGGGTTCACTCCTCACAGAACATACCTGAGCCATGCTCGGGGGTGGTGTCCGCTTCGGGCGGTACCGATTCCCCGGCACCGGTACCGGTACCGGTGTCGAGTGCTCCACTCCTCACCGAGGATAATCAGCTGGTGTTCTCAGTGCCTTCGGGGCCGATCGATTCGATCCAGACTGGCGTTCCTGCGCCCCAGCCATGTGTGGGGTTGGCACCGGCTCCCCCGGTGTCGGCGTCGAGTGTTCCACTCGCCACCGGGGATTGCGGTGTGGCTCCGAGCGGTACCGCTCCCCCGGCATTGGCACCGGTGTCGAGGGCCCCACCCTTCACCGAGGGTCGTCGTCTGGCGTCCTCGGTGCCTTCGGGGCCGGCCGGTTCGACCCAGACTGGCGTGCCGGCACCCCAGCCATGCACGGGGTTGGTACCGTCTTTGGGCGGTTCCGCTCCCCCGGCATCGGCCCCGAGGTCGAGTGTTCCACTCGCCACCAGGGATTGCGGTCTGGCTTCGTGCGGTACCGCTCCCCTGGCATCGGCACCGGGGTTGAGTGCTCCACTCTTCATCAGGGGTCGGCGCCTGGGGTCCTCGGTAACCCCGGGACCGTTTGACCAGACCCGGGCTGACTCTTCGGCCTCCCAGCCTTGTGCGGGGGTGGCGCCGCCCTCGAGCAGTGCCGGCCCCCCGGCATCGCCACGAGTGTCGAGTGCTCCGCTCCCCACCAGACTGGAACCCCCGGTACCTTCGGGTCCGATCGACGCGGACCAGGCTAGCATGCCTGTATCCGGGCCAGCCGCGGGGCGGATGCCGGCTTTGAGCGATACCAATGCCCCCGCATCGGTGTCAGGTGTCCCACTCTTCACCGGGGTTCGTCACCGAGTTTCCTGGTCGGAGCCGATCAGTACACCCGAGAGGGACGTCCATCCCCCTTCGCCATGCTCGAGGGGGGTACCGGCTTCAAGCGGTGTCGAGTGCTCCTCTCGTCCCGAGGCATCGTCTTCGGACGTCCGCGGTGCCTTCGGCACCGACCGCCTCGATCCCGATCGCCTCTCATGTGGGGGCACCGCCGGTACTATCACCAACGTCGGTGCCTTCTCGGCATGCATCAATAGCTTCGATGCCCAGTCTAGAATCAATATCCAGTCTGGATGACTTGGTTGCGGCATCGCCGATGCCACCCCCGATGTCGGTGTCTTCTCGGCCTGCGCCGATAGCCTCGCCCTCTTCGATGCCCAGCCTAGAATCGATATCTAGTCTGAATGATTCGATTCCGACGCGGTGGGGAACCGGTCCAGGTCGTCTCCGACTACGCGGTACCGAGGGTAATCTCCAGAGCTCTCTGGGTACCTCGGTGCCTTTTCTGCAACCTTCGCTACCTGCTCAGCTGGCACCGATGCCGGCGTCGGTATCGATGTCGATTCCTGCGACTCCGGTGCCGTCGATCCTTTCTATGCCTAGCTTGGAATCGATACTGGGTGCTGATGATGCACTACTGGCTGCCTCGACTCGGAGCGGTCAGTACCGTCCCCCATATGGCAGGATTCTTTCTCTGCACCAGTCCCGTGGGTCTTCTGGGGTTCACGTCCCTCATTCTGCCTCAGCCGACCCGGGAATAACTCCTCTGGGAGATCCTTCATTTCAGAAATTTCTCCTTGACATGGCTGCTTTTCTTGCCATTCCTATCCCGGGCGCTACCCAGGATTCAGCCAAACAGGGGACCGTCATGCTCCCCTTACATCATTCCTTGCAGGACCTTCTTTTGAGGATTTGGGAATCACCTTTTGAAGGTTCCTGCGCCCTCTACGGCCATGAATGTTATATATCAGGTGCCCCCCTCTCCGGGGTTTCAGAACACCTAGCTTCCGCATCACTCCCTTGTAGTGGCATTAGCGATGAGGAAGGTCAGAAGTAAGAAGACACACTCTTCTCGTCCGCCTGGTCGTGCATCTAAAGCACTCGATGCCTTTGGACGTCAAACCTTCCAAACTTCTAGGCTGGCTTCCAGAATCATTTCATATATTTTTTTATGAGTCTAACGCTTCAGGAGGCCTCTGACTATTCCTTGCTTCTTAATCATAGCAGGAACATCTCTTGGTTTCTTTCCTGTGCTTCCCTAGACTCTTTTGAGTCTGTTAGCAGATCCTCGGCTATTGCCATTGGAGCACGTCGTACTGCGTGGCTGCAAGCTTCTGGCTTGAACAGATGGGCACAACATACACTGGGTAACTCTCCTTGTACTGGAGAAATCTCTTCAATAGGGAGGCTTTACGTCAGATTGCTCGCTGCTCCACTGACTTCCCTGGCTATGGAAACCATCCTAAGCCTCCTTTTTCCCCGGGACGTGGGAAATATCCTACGAACCCTTCTCTCCCGAAGAGGAGGAGGGTTCACCCTTCTTCTGCCCATTCCCCCGGTGTACCCGAGCAAGGGACGTCTCCTCCTAGCCTGAAGTCCCCAGGCTCAGACCGGTCTACCCATACCGGCGCTCATCGGTTCCGGCGTGGTGTACCATACAGTTAACTTCTTCTCTGCAGAAGTTTATTTCTCAAACCCTACGCTGGGTTTTTCTTTTTTCCAGTATGCTATGCTCTTGGGATACTTCCCCACAGGTCACAGCCTTCTCCCATTCTTCTACCATGAAGGGTGGTTGCAACTATCCCAGGATAGTTTCGGTCCCCACTTGGGCATCTTTCCTTCAGCGGACTTACCACATGGTGGGTCACTTTCCTAATCCCTCTCTTCCAGGGTTTTCCCCTGCTTGAGTTGGTGCATTACTGAAATACTACTTTTTCTTCCCAGCGTAGTCAGGTTGTCTTCCTTCAATGCATATTCTGAACAACTCATCCGGCAGGGACGGAGTCTCCGCTGCCTTGCCTGTTTTCTCATACAGGAGAATCCCCTTATTGTTCAGTTGCTGTCAGGTTTTTTTCTTACAAGAGACAAGTTCCTTTGCATGAATGTGCACGGAGCTCTTCTTCTGATCGGAGTATACCCTGCTCCACAGATCTGGAGTCTCCATATCTCTTCCGGTGGGTTCACCCCTATTATTGGACCATCACATTCCCCATGTGAAGGTTTTTCAGTGGCAGGCATGTCTTCTAAGGTTACTTCATATCCGTAGGCGCATACCTGTTTTTTTACGCCTGGGTGGCGTGACCACCCCGCTTTGCTGTATATCTATATACCTTCCTCCCCGTAGGTATATATATATGTGTATCACCCTTTTCTGGACATATATACTCTCTCATGCTTCGACATGGCCATTCCGTATGCATGACAGAGGGCGCTAAGGACATCTCCTGACACATATATACATATATATATATATATATATGTGTCAGGAGATGTCCTTAACGCCCTCTGTCATGCCTCTCTCCGTGACTGTCGGTGCCTAGGTTTCTTTTCTATGGGGTCCAGACAGTCACCTTGCCTGTTATCATATGGCTCAGTGACTGGGACTTGTTATTCTAACCATTACTGCTGTGACGTCAACAGCTTCTATTTTTGTTATACATCTCCCTGTCTTACAGCCTCCCTCAATGTCTTCCTCTCTCTTGCCAGTTAGGAAAGGCAGTGTGCGTCTTCAGTATTCCTGAGTTCGCCTCGGTTCTCCTTGGGAATAGGGGCTTTTTTTTCCATCCCCCTCTTCCCTCCCGGACTGGGCCAATTTACCAGATCGGTCAGTCTCCTTTTTTTGTTTAGTCCTCACTGTTTATGACTCTGTGCCTGAACGAGTCCCAGCTTTCCCGTCAAAGCTTCCATGTGGGGACCTGCCGATCTTTTCCTGCCCCGGTGGACACCTGGGTCTCCTGCCCATTCCAGTCTGGGACTTCTCCTCGCTGCTGTGGAGTTTCCTTGAAGATTCCGATACTGCATCTACTGTCTACTTCCTACATTCCAGTAGGTAAGCTCTTCTTTGTGTCAGTTCATTAAATTTTCTTTAATGATGCTTGTCATGCCTTCTAAAGACTTTTCCCTGTAGTCTTTAGTTTCGCTGTTCCTCTGCAGCTCGGCTCCTCTCAACTCCTACCCCCCATCCCTCGGGGATGCAGGGGATCCAGATGGGAAAATGCCGTCCTTCCGGGATATGCATTTTATGGGATCTCCCCTGGCATCCTTAGCTAGGGAGTCCCCACATGTGAAGACTCATTCCTGCTTGTTCCTGGAGATAGCACAGTTACTTACCTGTAACAGGTGATCTCCGGAACAGCAGGAATTAGTCTTCACAACCCACCCGCCTCCCCTAGGAGTTGTTTGTCTATTTCCTTTCCTCTTCTCTCCTTCTGTCTCAGCTATGAAACCCAACTGAGGAGAGACTATTGGAAGGGCGGGAAGTCACTGCGCAGGTGCGGGGGATGCTCCCAAAGGCTTTCTTATTGGATGCTGGGGAGCATTTTCCGTGCGGGCTCTGTCGGCGCCGACGTACCCACATGTGAAGACTAATTCCTGCTGTTCCGGAGATCACCTGTTACAGGTAAGTAACTGTGCTATCCTATTCCTTCATCTCAGCGAGATGATATGTCCGCCTCTAGGATTGAAAATGGGGCCGTATTCACAGCCCTCATCTCTGAGGGTTGTTCTCCGGGGCTATCTTCCAGCAAGGCCTGCACATCAGACGCTGCACCACCAACTTCGGGCGGGGCAGCCTCTCACGAGAAGAGGCACCGGACAGGTCCCACGTAGAGGCGGCAACCGCTCATCGGGGGGGAGAGACACCTTCAGGGCAGGCATTGCTGGAGCCACTACATCCGACAGCACAGCGCCCGCTCGAATCTCCCCCTTCTGCTTCTGTCAGCTGAACAAATCTATCCTTTGGACCCGTGGAAACAGCAGGTACAGGCTCCGCGGGAGGAGCCTTTGATTTGCCCTTTCGTTTAGGCATGTTCAGCCCAAAACGCTCACGCCGCCATCTTGAAAACAGCCACACCCCCTAGAAACCGAGAGCCTCTGCTTCTAAACCGTGCAACTTCCATGCCCAGGGTAAACTATTTAAGACTAATAAAAGAAAATATTTTTTCACTCGACGTGTAATCAAACTCTGGAATTTCTTACCAGAGGCTGTAGTAAAGGCTGTTAGTGTAGCTGGGTTTAAAAAAGGTTTGGACAAGTTCCTGGAGGAAAGGTCCATAAACCATTATTAAGAAGGGACCCAGGATATCAATGCTTGACCCAATACAAGCATTGTGGAACCTGTCTCTTTTGGGGAGACTGCTAGGTACATATGACCTAGATTGGCCACTGTTGGAAACAGGATACTGGGCTTGATGGACCTTTGTCTGACCCAGTATGGCATATCTTATGTTCTTATGTGATCAACCACAGCAAGAGGCATCTAGAGTCTACACGGTGTCTAGAGTATCTATTTTATTTATTTATTTAAACCATGAAAAGCACTTTAAAAGAAATGTTATCAAAGCGGTTTACATTTAACTCAAACATTATATATGGAATAGGTGAATAATAACTATAATGCAATGAGCTGTGAACTATTTGCAGACAAGGTTCCTTATCGTCACTCCAGTCCAGTCCCTTTACTTCTGGGTTACGCAACCCTTCCAGCAGCTTGGAGGCTGAGCCCAACCTTTTTGGAGGTGGAGCGGTATAAATACCACTGGGACCACCCACCAACTCCAGTATTCTCAGCCTCCAAGCAGCTGGAGGGTTCCGTAAGCCTAGGGCTTACTGGAGTCTTTCCTTTTAGTTAGAATTTACTTACTTATTTATTTCTCAGTTATTTCTTATTTGTCTGCTGTTTTCTTTTCTTTTAGTACTTAGTAGGTACTGCACCTTTAATTCCTCCTGCCTGCTCTCCTTCCCCCCCCCCCCCCCCGGGTCGGCACGGGCTTCGGAGGCGTTTTTCCTGCAGGCTGCAGCGAAGAGACTTCCTTGGCTGATCTCCTCGGCTGTATTCGCGGCTGGCTCCTGCACTCTTCACCGAGAGCCCTCCTGCCTCGCGCCGAAGCCCCCTGGGTGGCTGAGCGCTTGAGGCAGCGCCGCCATCTTACTCCCACCGCCGGACCCATCCCGGAGCAGAGGGACGCGGAGGCGAGTGCCGGGTACCCCGTTTTACCGGCGGGGCTGCAGTTTCAAGCGGCGATCACCTTTTGGAAGAGTGGTTCCCGTCTCCAGTCTCCTTTCGGCTGCCGGCACGGAGGACAGGCTCGCGGCGTCCCGTTCAGACTCCACGTGGTGAGGCTCACCACGTGTTGAGCCAACGGGCAGTGAACGCTGAGCCGGGCCCAGCTAACATCAGGCACTTAATCGCAAGTACATTTAAGTTTCATAGCATTGTAATTTGAGGATTTTAATTTTAGTTTATTTGTGTTATGTAGCCTGTTTGTTTGGAAGGTAATTTTTAATTTAATAAGGACAAAGGGCCTGTTAATTCCCGGTTAGGGGGAACTGTTGTGTTACTGGGGGAGAGAGCACACAGAACCCTCAGCCCGTGTAAAAGAGTGCAGACTCTGGTGAGAGATCCGCGCATTCTGGGCAGTACAGACTTTGGGCTCTCGGCTATTCCAAAGCCTCTGAGTAAGAAGGGCTTCGGGAGCTCTTTTCAAGGTATGGCAGCCAAATCTAAGTGTCCCTCCTGCGGCTCTCGCAGGGGAACTTCCTCGGAGGCAGGGATCTGTAGGGTTTGTGCCACAGTGGCTGCCTCCGTGGAACAAGAAACTAATCTAACTATGACACAGCCCTCTCAGGGGTCAGGAGACCCTCTAGAAGGAGAGAGTGGGTCCCAGTTGCCTCTCTACTCCCTCGGATCTGCCCACTCCTCCTCTGCCCCTTCCGTCCCTCCCCTCTGGTGCAGGGGGGGCCGGAGAATTTTTTTCCCCTGACTTTATTCTCTTGCTTCACAAGGCTTACTGCCTACGTAAGCAGGGCTTTAGGACAGAGGAGGCTGGCACGTCATCGGACGACAAGTCATCTAGATGCATGGGAGCAAGCAATCTGGAATCCGGTATCCCTCCTAAGCGTCCCCGTCTTGCTTGTGAAGAGCCTCTAGCGTCCTTCTCTCAGGGTACCCCGGAGGAGGATAGCTCTGATAAGGACTTGGACGAGGAAGAGGAGGAGCTTGAAGGGGAGATCCCGGAAGAAGATCAATCCCGGATAGTTAGGGTTTTTCGTCGGGATGAGCTCCCAGCATTAATTAATGAATCCCTGAAAGCCCTCAATGTAGCCTCAGACACGCCGGCACAGGAAGAGGCGTTGGAGGACCCTTTAATCCAGGCCATTAGGAGATCCCAGAAGGTTTTCCCTCTCCACAGGGTCGTGCGTCAGATGATCCAGGAAGAATGGGATCAACCAGAGTCAAGTTTAAGGGGAGTCCGGGCCATGACTCGCCTATACCCTCTTCCAGAGGCAGATAAGGAGCTGCTGAAATCTCCCAGGGTGGATGCAGCGGTCTCAGCAGTTACTAAGAAGACGACTATCCCAGTGGAGGGCAGCACGGCCTTAAGAGATGCTCAAGACAGGAAGTTGGATACGCTCCTGAAACAGGCCTTTGACGTAAGCGCCCTCGCCTTGCAGGCCTCCGTGTCGGGAGCTTGGGTGGCTCGGGCCTGTTTAAGGTGGGCTCAACAGCTCCAGGCAGAGGACTCATCCGGCGAAACACAGGCCAACGTGGCTAGGATGGAATCCGGAACAGCCTACTTTGCGGATAGCCAGTACGACCTCATCAGAAGCCTAGCCAAGAACATGGCCTCGGTGGTGGCGGCTAGGCGCTATCTGTGGCTAAGGAATTGGTCAGCCGACGCTTCCTCGAAGGCATGCCTGAGTCGTCTTCCCTTTAAGGGGAAGCTGTTATTCGGAGAGGATGTAGAGAAGTTAGTAAAGGACCTCGGTGAGTCGAAGGGAGGCAGACTCCCGGAAGATAGACCAAAGCAAGGGTGCCCCTTAGCCCCAGTGCGTCCCCAGTCGAGGGACTCACGGAGATTTCACCCGGCCAGGTCAAACACTTTTTTACCAGGGACCGTTTTCCCTCGAAGGGTCTAGGTTTCAGAGGGTTTCGAGGAGCAGGTCGAGGCTTTGGAGCATCCTCCTCCTCCTTCTCGGGACCTAGAAAACAGCAATGAGATGACGGGGGTCCAGGAGGCAGAGCGGCCGGTGGGCGGACGCCTAAGGCTGTTTCTTCCCGCCTGGTCCCGAGTCACGTCCAATCAATGGGTTCTAGAGGTGATCAGGGAAGGATACGCTGTCGAATTGGCCAAACAAATACTTCCAGCCTTTGTTCAGTTTCCCTGCGGTTCATCTACAAAGAGGGCGGCGATAGAGGCAACTCTCGCTCGCCTAATAGCGCTCGGGGCCGTGGTCCCAGTACCACCAGACCAGTGCGACTCGGGTCGGTACTCCATTTACTTCGTAGTACCAAAGAAGGAAGGGTCCTTCCGACCGATCCTGGATCTAAAGCAGGTCAACCGCTGTCTCAGGGTGCCACATTTCCGGATGGAGACCCTACGTTCAGTCATAGAAGCCGTGAGGGGCGGGGAGTTCCTAACGTCCCTCGATTTGACAGAAGCCTACTTGCATATCCCAGTCAGGAAGTCCCATCAACAGTTCCTGAGATTCGCAGTGCCAAGAGGCCACTTTCAATTCCAGGCCCTACCCTTCGGCCTGGCTACAGCTCCCAGGACGTTCACCAAGGTGATGGTGGTAGTAGCAGCCTTTCTGCGGAAGGAGGGAATATTAGTACACCCTTACTTAGACGATTGGCTGATCCGGGCAAAGTCGGAACAGGAAAGTCACTCGGCAACGACCAGAGTGATCCAGGTTCTAGAGGAGTTGGGGTGGGTCATCAATCGTGCAAAGAGCAGGTTGACTCCCTCCCAGGAGCTCGAGTACCTCGGAGCAAGATTCGACACCAACAGGGGCAGTGTGTTCCTGTCCCGGACAAGATCAAGGGAACTAATGCTTCTAGTCACGCAGTTTCTAGGCAGAAGGAATCCCTCGGCGTGGCATTATCTTCAGGTTCTGGGAACAATGGCGTCTGCGATAGAGGTTGTACCATGGGCCAGGGCCCACATGCGGCCTCTGCAGCGGGCTCTGTTACGTCGGTGGTCTCCACAGATTCATCCTCTGTCAATGCAGTTACCTTGCGCCCCGCGGACCAAGCAGTCCCTTCGCTGGTGGCGGGGCCCAAGGAATCTGGATCGCGGGATGCCCCTCGAACCTCATCAGTGGTTATTATTGACGACAGATGCCAGCCTGACAGGCTGGGGAGCGCACTGCGAGGACCAGTTCGTCCAGGGTCACTGGACACAGTTGGAATCCCAATGGCCCATCAACAGACTGGAATTGTGGGCCGTCACCCTAGCGCTCAAGGCTCTCGAGGCCTTAGTACGAAAAAGAGCTATTCGGGTTCTCTCCGACAATGTCGCCGCGGTAGCCTACATCAACCACAAGGGAGGCACCAGCAGCCCCGCCTTGGAGAAGGAGGCGGACGCTCTATTCCAGTGGGCGGAGGTCCGGCTGCAAGCGCTCTCGGCTCAACACGTGGCGGGCACGGACAACGTCACAGCTGACTTTCTCAGCAGGTGCAAGATAGACCACGGAGAGTGGGAACTGGACCAGGAGACATTCAACCAGATAGTGGCCCGGTGGGGACTCCCAGTCATGGACCTCATGGCGCGTTTCTCCTCAGCCAAAGTGGACAGATTCTTCAGTCGGAGAAGGGAAATAATGTCCGAGGGCTTAGATGCCCTGGCCCAAAGGTGGCCCTCGGAAGGTCTACTCTATGTATTTCCGCCTTGGGCCCTGATCGGAAAGGTTCTCCAGCGGGTGGAGTCCCACCAAGGATTGGTAATTCTCATAGCTCCGGATTGGCCTCACCGCCCATGGTATGCGGATCTGGTGAGGATGACCGCCGACCACCCGTGGCGGCTCCCTTACAAAAGGGACCTGCTGAGACAGGGCCCGGTTCGGATGCCTCACGTGGATCGATTCTCGCTTACGGCCTGGCTATTGAAAGGGCGAGGCTCCTGAAACGAGGCTACTCTGGAGCGGTAATCTCGACGCTGTTGAATGCTAAGAAGCGCTCGACCTGTCTATCCTATGTAAGAGTTTGGCGAATCTTCGAAGCCTGGTGTGCAGAGCACCGCCGGAAGCCCCTGTCGGCCTCAGTCCCGGACGTTCTGGAGTTCTTGCAAGCAGGATTTGACAAGGGTCTGGCGCACAGCTCCTTACGGGTCCAGCTAGCTGCTATCACCTGCTATCGAGGCAAGGTCCGTGGCAAACCCCTAGGGGCCCACGCGGACATCTCCAGGTTCCTAAGGGCGGTTAAACGGCTACGTCCTCAGCGGAGGTCGATCATTCCCCCGTGGGATCTTAACCTAGTGCTAAATTCCTTGGTCGGGGAACCCTTCGAGCCTTTAAAGAGGGCCTCCTTAAAGGATTTGACACTGAAGACAGTTTTTCTGGTCGCCATCTGCTCGGCCAGGAGGGTTTCGGAACTACAGGCGCTGTCGTCTCAACCCCCCTTTCTGTCCTTTCTCAAGGACAAAGTAGTTCTGCGCACGGTTCCCTCCTTCTTACCCAAGGTGATCACTCCATTTCATGTGAATCAGTCAGTCACCCTCCCGGCCTTCTCGACCGGGGGACAGGAAAGCAGGGATAGCAAGCTTCGTCTCCTAGACGTCCAGAGGGCTTTGAAACGGTACCTCTCTCGCACTGCGCCCTTCCGCAAGTCCGACCGGCTGTTCATTCAGTTCGGGGGTCCGCATAAAGGGGAGGCGGCGGCCAAGGCCTCTATCTCCAGGTGGATCAGAGAGGCGATTGCCTCCGCCTACATCCTGAAGGGGAAGCAGGTTCCAGGGGGCCTGCGGGCACACTCCACTCGAGCTCAGGCTACCTCTTGGGCGGAAGTCAGCCTAAGTTCCCCCGCAGGATATTTGTAGGGCAGCGACTTGGTCCTCTCTGCATACCTTCACCAAGCACTACAGGCTGGACGTGCAGAGTGCAGCGGACGCTCGGTTTGGTCTAGCGGTTCTTCAGTCCGGTATGCCGGATCCCACCCAGGCTTGAACTGCTCGGGTACTTCCCAGAAGTAAAGGGACTGGACTGGAGTGACGATAAGGAAATAGTAATTGGATCTTACCTGCTAATTAGTGTTCCTGAAGGAACGACAGTCCAGTCCCTGATCCCACCCGGTTCCGGCGAACGTCAAGACCTATTATTCATGGAAGAGCATCGGACCGAGCGTAGGACAGGTTCGGCATGAAGGAGTGCAGGAGAAAGCCGGCCCGGGCAGTCTCGGGTCCCTCCGCCCGTTGCCTTCCTCCTCTCCTTCTCCTATACCATTCAAAAAAAAAAGAGAGTTTTGTTTTTGGAATGCTTATTAGTCCGTTAAGATTATTGAGAGAAGTTCATTATATCTGCTTTTTCATTCGAATACTGGAGTTGGTGGGTGGTCCCAGTGGTATTTATACCGCTCCACCTCCAAAAAGGTTGGGCTCAGCCTCCAAGCTTCTGGAAGGGTTGCGTAACCCAGAAGTAAAGGGACTGGACTGTCGTTCCTTCAGGAACACTAATTAGCAGGTAAGATCTAATTACTATTTATCACTGTTATGAGTGATCAGTACAGCATAATTGTGGTATATAGTATACTGGGTGAATATAAAGAGGTTTATGTTGGAGATAATGGAATAATGATGGATTGAGGGTAACATAGTAACATAGTAAATGACGGCAGATAAAGACCAGTATGGTCCATCTAGTCTTCCCAGCAATATGGCAGGAGGAGGTGCATCCCTTCCCATGTCTTTTAGGGAGTAGGTGCACCCCTACCCATGTCTTCACCCCTCCCCATATCTTTTTTTCTTTGTTTAGGGGTGAACCCACCGCTCCTCCCCCCATCGCTCCATGTAGGACACCCCTATTTGTTGAGAAATTAGATGGTTCAGTTTATTTTGATTTAATCTTGTTGCTGTAAAGTGATCCACTGTGCCTGTCCCAGGCCACTTTGAATTCTGTCACTGTGTTTGCCCCCACCACCTCCATCGGGAGGGCATTCCAAGCATCCACCACCTTTTCAGTGTAAAAGTATTTCCTGACATTGCCTTTCAATTTACCACCTTGCAGCTTCATGTTATGCCCTCTAGTTTTACAGCTTCCCTGTCTCTGGAAGAGGTTTGTTTGTTCATTATTTCTCTAAGTATTTAAAGGTCTGAATCATATCTTTATCTTTATTCGCAGGATTTGATAAACCGCCCATGCCGAGGCGTCAGGGCGGTGTACAATACAAAAAGCATAGAGGCTACTGAACAATAAAGTCAGAAAGGAACACCAGTAACAATAGGACAGAGAGGGACAGATAAAAGATAAAAGACAGAAAAGACGGGGGACGGGGAGAGAAATAGGGGGAAAGGCAGATGAAAAGCATTTGGGGGGATGTTATGGGGGGTGGGGGGGCACGGCTGGGGGATAAAGCACCATCAGCAGGGGGGGAGAGAGCGAAAGCTTGACAAAAGAGATGAGTTTTGAGAAGAGCTTTAAAACAGGGGTGAGACAGTTTGGTACGGAGAGAAAGAGGAAGCGAGTTCCATAAAGCGGGGCCTAGGAAAAAATGTCTCCCCTATCCCTCCTCTCCTCCAAAGTGTACATGTTTAGGTCTTTAAGTCTCTCATAAGGCTTCTGACGCAGGCTCCAAATCATTTTGGTTGCCTTCCTCTGAACAGCTTCCATCCTTTTTACATCCTTTGCAAGATATGGTCTCCAAAACTGAACACAGTATTTTATTCATTGATTTACTGCCAATGGTGTGGAATGTAACAATTGGACAGTGGATGGGTTGGTACTAGGCGGTTGGACCATAATGTTCAATGAATAGATGGATTTTTAGCTTTTTCTTGAATTCTGATATCGGCCGTTGGTCATATTTCAGTCAGAAGAGCATTCCAGTGTGTGGGAGTATATACTTCAAAGGCGCTCTGGCTGGATATTTGGGAGCATCTTGTCTTGTATTTTAGTATAACGAGAATGTTTTGGTGCAGATGTCTTCTTATTCTAGTGTCTGGAACTTTCTTGATCAGTGGTTGCAGGTTTTCGACTGATTGATTGTGAATAACTTTAAATGTCGTCATTATTGCTTTATATTAGATGTGTGATTGTATAGGGAGCTAGTGTAGGGCTTTGAGTATTGGTGTAATGTGCTCTTGACGAGGCGTTTGTGTGATCAATTTGGCTGTGATGTTTTGTGCTAGTTGTAAGGTATGGATGATTATCTTGGGTAGACCATGCAATATTATGTTGCCACAGTCCAGGTGAGGGGTGATTATGGCCTGGTATACCATGCGGTAGTGGTGGTGGTTTAATAGAGGGCAAAGGTTCTTCAACATCTTCATTTTGTGGTAGGATGAGGATATTGTCGTCTTGATGTGAGATTCTAGGTTGAGTCTGATCTAGTGTCACTCCGAGGTATTTGAATTCCTTTTTAACTGGGATGGCAAATTCATCTATTTTTCTCTTCTGGTGGGGAGTAGGTGGGGTATCTCATTATGGTAAGGATCTCTAATTTATTGTAGTTGATTGTCAGGTTATGATGTTGCAGTCAGTTTGACGGATCTCATGCAGAAGATTATGGGTGAGTAATTTTGGTATTGTAGTTCCGAATGGATCATAGATTATCATGTCAGCATAAAGGTGGTAATGTAAATTATGTTCTTGTATGATTTTGCATACTGGTTGAATATATATGTTAAGTAGAAGGGCTGAGAGTGAGGATCCTTGGGGTATGCCTTGTGGTTGTTTAATTGGTCTTGCGGTACTGAATCGATTGCTTTAACGCTTTGTTTGGGAATGAAAAATAGACCATCTGTCAGTAGGAAACTACATTGGATTTTCGTTACAAGTTAAGTACAGCGTTGTTCGCTTTCAATACATACATATATATATAAAAAAAGGAATGGGTTGCCTGGTGTGACTGGGGCTCCATCCCTGTCGCCTCCAGCCTCTTCCGACAAAAAGTTATTTGGGGACCTTTCTGTGGGTTTAGTTTTGCTTTCATTTACCTCAAACTTGACTTGGCATTGTCTGTCTGTTAGGTATGAGCAGAACCATGAGAGGGGGGTGTCTCTCTAATTCCAATCTCGGTCAGTCTGGTTAAGAGGATGGTATGACTTAATGAGTTGAATGTGGCAGATAAGTCTATGAAGATGAGGGTGAAGCCTTGTTTTAGGTTCTCAATTCCTTTGATTAAGGTGTTGGTTAGTGTGGTGAGTAGAGTTTCTGTTCCATGATTTTTGCCGAAACCCATGCTGTTGTGGGTCTAGTGGAGCAGCGAGGTCAGTGTGGTCTTGTAATTGTACAGCTTTTTCAATTAGCTTGGCGAGGAGGGGGATGCTGGATATAGACCTGAAGGAGGATGGTGAATTGGGGTCTGATGTGATGCTTTTTAGTTGAGGTCTGATCGATTGTGTTTTTTTGGATGGATGGATGGATGGTATGGTACCCTGTGAGAGGTTGGTTTGTTCTTTGTAATGTGGGTATGAGTTCTTCACTAGACATCTTTATCCAGGAGGTGGGGCATGGGTCGAGTGGGGAGGTGGTAGTGTTTAACTGCTTTAAGATTTGTCTGCATTGATCTGTTATCAGGTGGCATGAGGACCAGGTGTTAGAGTTCTTTGATTTGCTCGTAGGTGGCGGATCAATTATCATGTTATCCTCTTTAGAGGTGAGTTTGTTCTGCAGATATGATGCATAAGCTGCTGGATGCAGTGGTGGTTTTTTTCTGGGTTGTTGGGGAACATGTAGGGGATTTTACTATAGTGAATAGTTCTCTGGGGTGATTGAGTGATTTCATGATGGTGTTTGTATGGTATTCCTTTTTTTTGTCAGAGTATTAGTTTGTTGCATTACTTTTGTTGCAGTGTGTAGTCATGTAGATGCAGTAGATTCCTGCTTTGCCTCCAGCATCTTTCAGTTGTCTTAGCTTGAGTTTTGCACATCTTATGATGTTTGAATACCATGGAGCCTTATTTGTATGTGCTGAAATTTTTTTTTCGGGGAGCTGTTGCTATTGGTGTAATGGTCTCATTCCATTTGTGTATGATATCTTCAAGATCAGTGGAGTTCTCTAGTTCTGGTAAGGGGTGGTCGAATAACGTTTTCTTATTGAATTCCTTGAACCGATTGAGATTATATGTCCATTGTTTGTCCCAATGATGTTTAGAGGGAAGCTTGGACTCAGTCATGTGGTGGTCCGACCATGGTATGGGTGTTAGGGGTGGTGGTTGAATGAAGACTATTGGGGATGAATGAGGTCCAGAGTATTTCCACCTGAGTGGGTTGGTCCACTTACGATTTGGGTTAGGTCCATCATGCTTAATGCCTCTAGGAAGGAGGTAGCTTGTGTTGCAGGGGAGGAGGTCAAGTTGAAGTCTCCGAGGACGATGAATGGTTTGCTTGCTAGAATAGGTGCAGGCCAGGTCAAGTATTTTTGATAGATCATTGTAATCAGAATTTGGTGACACATATATCGGTTGTATTGTCATTTGCGTGCTCTCTATTATTAGTGTTCAGAATGTAGGGTGCTTGTGCGATGGTTTGAAGCTCAGATGCTTGTTTGAGAGCATTATAACCCTTCCACTCTTATGATGGGATCTGGAACAATTGTAGATATCCATATTTGATCCAGATTCAGTGATGCATATTATATCAATTTCTTTGTCTTGCACATAGTCTGAAATAGTATGAATTTTATTGTGTATAGAGCGGGCATTGACAAGGCGGCATTTTATGCATTGTGGGTGTTGAGTGTAGGTTTGGGAGGAGACTGGCATGGATGATGTGTTGATATGAGTTGCTGTAATCTCTTCTGTGTATGTGGAGATGGTAGGAATCCAGCCAGGGACTCTCTCTGTGTAGGATTGGGATGAGGCCATTCCATGGCTGTGTCGTTCTAGCTGGATTTATTATGGTAAGCATAGTTATTAATATAATGCTGTTCATCCAATTCATGTTTCTGATTGGTGTATTGCCTTGTTCTATCTTTCTTTGTTTAATCTGTTTGAAGCTCCTAAGGGAGAAAGTCTGTTCGCAATGATTGTTGTAATTGATGATAATCTTACCTTGTTTGAGCTGTGTTTGTTTTTCTGTTAAGGGGATTCCCTGGGTGTCCTTTTTGTTGATTTCTTGGTGAGTTTGCTGGTTCTTTTTGTTTCGAGTGCAGGTTGCAAGATAGTATCTCTAGTGGATGTCAGCATCTTTATCTGTTAGAGCAGAGGCGGCTGTTGAGTGCTTCTCTGGTTTATGGTTAGGTTGATATATTGGAGAGTGTTCCCTTCTTTGTGAATGTTTCTAGAGTGGTCTTTTTGTTATTTTGGTATTGTTGGTGTCTTGAAGCACGGTTTCTAGTTATGGTCTATTTTAGTGAACGTAGAATATCGATATGTATAAAGTGCATACGTTCAAAGGATCAAAGTTTGTAAAAAGCTTCTTTTTTATTTGTTTTTTTCTTTTTCTTCAGTGCTTTCAAAACATATATAAACAAACCCGGTTTTTCTTCTCTAGTATCTTAAATCAAGCAAAAAAATTTTTTATCTGAAGGAAGACTCCCCGAGTAGACTGGTTCAATACAAAAATATGTTTAAAACAAGAGTCTCGACGCTCAGCTTCGGCGCCTTAATGGCGTTTCAGAAATTTTCTTCAGGAGACCTTTAACCTATAAATACACAAAATTACAATATACTATTACCCTACTATCTACTATATCTAAAAGCAATCGTTCTATTAATGTATTTCTCTAGAATTATAAGCTACTTACAAGTGATCATGCTGCCCGCGTTCTCTCTCTTTCTTTTTATTATGGAAAAACGCCGCGCATGCGTGATGGTAAATCTATTGGCTATTTAAACCCCTCTAAATTACGTCACACGTTTCTCATTCATGCTGTTGCAAATTAAACTACGGATCTATATTATATAAGACCATCTCTCATCCACGGTCTTAATATTAACTTATTGTTCTTAATATTAAATCTATTTCCCATCCATTTAAAATGTAATGCTTGTCGTCCTTTCATACACTACCTATCCTTACCTAATTAAAGCAGAACTTTATCTTCCCATTCATGATATTCTGCTACTTCTTATCCTATCAGGGCACTGCACTATTCTACCATGTATAGTGCTGGATCTATTTAACAAAGTGGCATGTACTTTTCTAGTGCCCGCAGGGATTGTAAATTTTCAAAATAGTCTACAAACAAGATGTCCACTCTAGTGATACATTTAAACCCTTCGGAATGACAGTCTGTAACTTATATATCCACCATTGTTCTCGCTGTAACAAAGTTTCATCTAATGTTTTTCCTCCCTTCGGGACCTGGATTTGTTCTATCGCAAAGCTACGGAGCTGATCAAAAGTGTGGCCTTGTGAAAGGCAATGCGTGACTATTGGGGCCTCAAGCCGATGGCATTTTAGTCTGCTTCTATGTTCTCGTAACCTGACTCGCAATGAACGAATTGTTTTACCAACATAATGTAATCCACATGGGCATACAAGAATGTAAATTACTGCCTCTGAGTCGCATGTCGTTTGTGTTCTCAAATGGAATGTTTGGCCCTGATAGTTAAAATGTGTCTGTTCGACCATAATTGTGCACATGTCACAAACACCACAACTTCTATGTCCTCCTGTTGTTATCTGTTTATTTATCGGGGGGAGTACCGCGGGACTTAAATATTCCTTGAGGTTGCGTCCTCGTTGCCATACACATCTTATGGATTTCTTTTCTAAACCAGGGACTGTTGTTAAGACATTTTTATGTTTGTTAATAAGTTTTTGTATACTAGAACTTAATGGAGTGTAGGCTGTTATAAAATTGATATTATCACTATCTTCTTTCTTTTGTCGTGCACTATGGGTCTGTTTTAACAGAACAGCTCTATGGTTATAGAGGGCTCTATGATATGCCTTCTGTATTACCATCATCGGGTATCCTCTACTTATAAAGTCTTTTTTTAATTTTCTAGCCTGTCTTTTGTAATCTTGTGTATCTGAACAATTTCGTCGATATCGCAAAAACTGCGAGAACGGTAACGATTGTTTCAACTTATGAGGATGTTTACTAGAAAACTCCAAGAACGTGTTCCTGTCTGTGCTTTTCTTAAACACCGATGTATTCCAACAGTGAGCCCCTCTAGTTATTTGGACATCGAGATAGGTTATTCTGTGTTGATGAAATGTGGATGTAAAAGTTATGTTGTCATCCCGATTGTTCAGCCATGATATAAACTGTTCAAGGGAATCCAACTTCCCTTTCCATATTAGAAAAACGTCATCTATATATCTTCGCCAAGTTATGACATTAGACGTGAAGGGGGACTGACTTAAGTGACTTATTTCAAAGTTCTCCATATAAAAATTTGCCACTGAGGGGGCGCAAGTCGCCCCCATGGCTACCCCCGCTATCTGCTGATATATTACTCCCTCAAATGTAAAATAATTCTGATAAATAGCCAATTTCGCTATTTCCAACAGGAAGTCGATGTGCATGGCTGATAGATCTCCCCGGGAAATTAACGTTTGCCGGATAATACTAACTGCAGCTGCTTGTGGTATACTAGTATATAGCGAAGAGACATCTAGTGTAACAAGCCAAGGAGGGGCAGTAGTCGTTTTAAACCGAGACAATTATATAGAAGAGGCAATAGCACAACTACACATATGCACCACATATAAGGAGTTATCTATGAATCCTACTCCACAATTGCAGCTGGAAATTAAACGCATTACTCAACACGCGTTACAACAAAAATTAATTTCCCAGAAAGAATTTAAATATTTGAACGTTTTGTCTCCCACAATAGCTAAATTTTATACTGTTCCAAAAATACACAAAAATAGAACAGCTCCCCCTGGCAGACCGATAGTATCCACTAAAGGTAGTGTTTTGGAACCCTTATCAACCTACTTGGATACTTTTTTACGCCCTTTACTTCCCCGGATCCACTCTTATTTGAAAGATACTACACATTTTTTAAATGTCCTGGAGGAGTTATTGGATTGGGCAGATCAGGAAAATACTTGGCTTGTTACACTAGATGTCTCTTCGCTATATACTAGTATACCACAAGCAGCTGCAGTTAGTATTATCCGGCAAACGTTAATTTCCCGGGGAGATCTATCAGCCATGCACATCGACTTCCTGTTGGAAATAGCGAAATTGGCTATTTATCAGAATTATTTTACATTTGAGGGAGTAATATATTATTGTTTGGATGTCTACGATCGGGCAGATATGGTCTTTGGTGCAGAGATCTTAAAGGCTGACATGTCTTCTTCCCGCCTAATGGAGTTGGCTTTAGTACATCCCACTTGTCTGAACTGGATAAGGAAGGTAATATTTTACTTGCTAGTTAAAGTCCTTTCTTGGAGTCCTGTTAGACCAGTCCAGGACCCACCCTATGGTCTTGTGAGACTTGAGAACATAAGATCCGCATGAGAGACAATGAGGGGGGAGGGGGTGCCAATGAGGTCACAAGCACTGGCTTCTAAAGCCGCACATGATCTGTCAAGGCCTATGGCACAGTATTTGTCATTGATGCTCACTTATTATGTCCTGATCCAAGCTCTATGATCTTTGGATACTGATACTTTTTAAGTAACTTATTTAAATCAAAGGTACATTCTTACATATAAAGACCAGAGGAGAGTGTCAAACTTCTCTGCAAAATCAACTTTGTATTAAATTTTCTAAAGAGCTTTCTTTCTTCAGATGAAAGTGAAGATGGAACTATGCAATGGTAAACCACTCTGAGGGATATTACAGGGCAAATGCTGAAATAAGTTTTAAAAAATGCCTGGCCAGTACCATCATCTTAACCAGAGAAATCCTCCTGGAAAAAGAGAGAGCTCCTCCTGTTAAAATCACATAAGAATATAAAATTTGCCATGTAGGGTCAGACCAAAGGTCCATCAAAACAAGTGTCCTGTTTCTAACATTGACCATCTAGGACACAAGTACCTGACACATTTCAAAACTAGTCTCCAAAATAAGTCAACCAAGAGTTGATCATACACCCTCCTGTCTGACTGTATTTTAAATGAATCTATTTGAATAAATTCACTTTTCAAACAGTCTTTTATTTTTATTTCAGTTATATGGAAGATATTAAAACTAGTTCAAAACAAGGCTCACAATGTCAGCTGTCTGAAGTGTTGTAAATCTATAAGATGTATGTGAATGGACCATGCCATTTTAAGGCAGGTTTTTCTTAAATAACTTGTAAATGTGCCAGAGATTTAAAAACTTTTCTTTCTTGTTTTGCAGGCATTTGGATTTTTTGCAAGTTTCGCATTTCTGGCTGACCTCTTCTTCACTAGAAAAGCAGGCCTCAAATCTCTAAAGCAGGCCAAGAAAAAGCCAGATAACATTGAGAAAACCCCGGGGCCTGAGAAACAGCCACTGAACACACAATAAAATACAGTTGGCAAATACTGTATGAAAGTGAACTGAACCAGGTTACTTTCCCCCTACCTTTTGGTTTAGGACCACTCTGAATACCCTGTATTCCTTCCATCTTCACCAACTGTTAATGGGCTGTTCTGAAAATGTATGACTTTATATCAGAGATCTGAAGAGGGAGGGCAAATAATGTAAGAGGAATTGTTTGCTCATCTGTTGGTGAGTAAATAGCAAATCACCTGGCATATATGTGTAGTTAGTGGGCAATACTCTGTATGCAAGGTTGAGGGTTTAGTCTTCGTACAGCTGCCTCTAGAACACATCTTTAGCTGCTTTGTCTGCAAGAGTCTAGATTCAGCCTCTGGTGCTCTACTGCAAAGTTTTTAAAAATTGTCGTCCTAGATTTGTCTTTTCATAGCAGGAATAAGTAACAGACTGCCTTTCTTCTCAGTTCTACACAACCGCCTGCCCAGAGAAGTAGTTTGCATTTGGGGAGAGCCGTCATACTGTGCTCTGTGTACTGCTTTGCTGATTACTATCAAATGTATATACTAGATTTGAAAAACCAAAAACCTATTTAGGCATAAAGTCAGCATCCTCTGAGGCTTCTGAAGAAAGAATGACACTGAAATCAAAGCCATGACATCCTCTTTTAATAAAACATTTGTAAGGCCAATGAAATACCTCAGGCTTCATAAATGGCCTCCTTTGCTAACACTCAAAATATACATTTTTTTTTGTCTTCATTAATTATTGTGTTCAGTAAACTGAATGGTTGATCTAATACATGTGACATTCAAGTAGATATCCATGATTAGTGGCCTAAAATGAAATCATCCCATTTTGATACCTCCAGCGAAGTGTCTGGTTTGCTTTTCTTTTCTTTAGTAAACAGGAGTATAAGTCTGGAAGGAAATCAAGAGGTGCTCCATCTCCTGAGGTTCTGAATAAACGCGTGTGGATAATCCTGACAGCCAGGGGAGGCACAGCTTTTGGGCAGAAGGACATTTGCAGTTTGTGGTGTTAAGTGGCCTGATAACATTTTCCTGCTGCTTTTCTGTTTCTTGCTCAGTCACAACGTGCCCCATCCAAGTCTAGCGTATCATGGGGCCGATGCAGAAAGCTCTCGCTGAATCCACACAGTTTAGCAATGTGTGCCTCTGCTGTGCACTGAGAGCATGTGACTTCAGCACCGGCACGCAGAAAGGGGGTATATGTAGATTAGCTGTGCGTAACACTTTGGCACAAATGTCAGCGTTAAACTGGGAGAGCAAGCCAAACATCTGTGTACAGAAGTTGATGCAAGTTTGGCATGCTAGAGAAACGGGGTCACCAGGAAGTTTAACACTTCACCTCAGATGATCCAGGAATTGGGGAAAGCCCCTAATGCCATCATACTGTGGGGGGGGGGGGGGGACACACGTACGATGTTTAAGCCACCTCAGACCAGGCATAGAGATATTGGGGTTTTGGCTGATTATGTAATCCTCTGTTTCTCTCCATCGGTGCAGGCAGTATTAGCATGCCATTTGCCTGTAAGTGCATACTTTTCCTTTGCTGTGTATGCTCGTGCCAGTCTCTTTTCTACATTTGGCATGTTGGAACTTGTGTTTATAAGTTGTGTTATCTGCACGCAAAGGGCATGTTAGTCTTTCAGCATTGACCTACATGTGCCTTCATTCACCTATGTATAGGTTCCCCTATTTTCATTTTCACACCGTTCAACTTAGTAGCAGGCCACAGACTGTAGCTCCCTTCAAAGCCTAGGACACATGCATTCTAAACCCACTTTCATATCACATGTCACGTTATAACTTGATTCACTTTCCTTTTGGGGGATATTAATGCTCTCCCTGCTACATCACACGACCCAGTGAACAGAACCTAGGTGCTGGATGCAAAACCAGGCCAGGCTAGAAGTTTGTTAGTTTTTTAAGCCTTAGCTGAAAGGTCAGGGCTTACGTTGACTATTGAGCCCTTTTCCTATAAGAAGAATCTGTTGCAGAAGAATTCTCCTCCATGGTGAATGGGATCAGGGAATATGTTCAAGTCTGCCACAAGCTTGACAAAATAGCAATGTAAATGCAGCAGCTGTTCTGTTCCTCAGGCCAGCTAAGCATACCCCAGAGGCAGCGTTTGCAGCCCCTGGGGAGAGGGGAATTCTAGTTATGGTACACCGGTGTCGCCTAGTAGCTGGATTTAGGGCTTTTGCGTGCATGACCCCCAGCCAGGGCTGGGCCATTGATTAAGCAAGACTAGGCAATAGCCTAGGGCAGCAGCTTCTAAGGAACAGCAAAGAGCAAAACAGTAAATCTTGACAGTCCCACAAGCTCAAAGCAGATTCTTTTTACCTGCAGGGGAGGGTAGCACGCAAACGCATACACAGGGAGGGTAGGGGCGTGCATACACATGCATATACAGGGAGGGTAGGGGCGTGCACATACAGACACACACAGGGAGGGTAGGGGTGTGCACACATATATACAAAGCACGGCTTAATATTTACAAGTATAATGGTCAGTTCTGCATTTTTGCAGGAGGGGTGGTGGTTTGATGATCATGATTATTGACTTTTAATAATCAAAATCTTAGTGGGGAGGAGGGTAGAAGGCTAAAGGTTCACCTAGGACACCACCCTCATACCAGCCCTGCCCCCAGCCCAGAATAGTCACTGCAATGACTTAAATGATTGGGATAGGGAACAAACCCGGAGTAGTTGCAAATGAAAGTTCACAGTGCCAGATCCCGGTCCTCGTTCCTGTTGGACTGTAGTCCAAATGAACAGGAGGAAAGTGTGTTATAACCATTTCTCCTTGGTTTACCCTAGTCCCCTATTTTGTTTGTCTCTTTCTTGAATGGATTGTGTAAGCTCTATTGAGTGCTATGTATGCTGTGTAACGCTATACAAATGATTAATGGTAAGTGCAGCCCCCCCCCCCCATGTAAATACAATACAATTTATTGCATTGCTGTTGACCTTGGATATGTATGGGGCTGGGAGCTTTAATACGCCTTGCCATTACCAATACATTAGCTGGATTGCTCCAAACCCTTGCAATTTATAAGCATTAATTTCCAGGGTCATCTGAACTAGTTCCCATGTTAGCTCTTGTTCTACAAAAATGCACCTTGTTGGAACTGAAAGTTTGTCTTTATCTCTTTACCTTTTAAATGGTGTTAGCACTACTTTTAGTTCTGACCACAAAGTAGGCTAGCTGAATAGGGTGAGTGCCAGCACCCCATGGAACTAATCACCTGTTATTATACAAAGGCTTCCTTCTGATAGATATTACTATGTCTTCTGTTTTCCTTAAAACCTTTGCCTGTATTAACCAGCTCCCCCAGTTTAACACACATGTTCTATGTAATTGCACAACCAATTAATGTCAATTGCAAATCGCTCTGACCTTGAGATAAGAGTGATTATATAAAAATGCTTAAATATATCATTAAGGGAAAGATTAAGAATGGATCCAGCAAGAAGTCTACATTCATAATTACTTGGGGACACATTCAACAGTGGCGGTGGCTAGCTGCTACCATTGAACATTTTAAAATCCGATATTCGGTGCTGGGGCCGTATGTAGGCTTCATTGTTGAATATCTGGGTTGCCCGGATCGCCAGGAAGCTAACTGGGCAGCGATGATATTCAGCTGCTGCCCGGTTAGCTTCCGTACCAAAAGTCAGGCCAGACTTTTGCCACATGTCTAACCAGGCAGCAGCTCAATATTGCCACTGTCTGATTATTGCTGCCCCCAGCATTCCCCAATGCTAACCGGTTAGCATATGGGTGTGCAGTGGCAGCACCCGTCAATAATCGGACAGTGGTGATATTGAGCTATTGCCTGGTTATCAACGTGTGGCAAAAGGCTGGCCTGGCAAACAGTTGCTAGTCTTACTGAATATCCCAGATAAGGGGATTAACATGCTGACCGCGTGAACCCTTTGAATATCCCCTCCTTTAGTACTTTTCTAAGGCAGTATCAGTTTGTTTAATGCTTTGTTTTAGTTTGAGTATTTTCTAAAAGAGCATCCTCAAAGCAAGTCTATGTATTTTACCAACTCAACCTTTGTAGTATTTTTGTTTCATTAGCTGGATTTTGAAGTACTGTCCAGAAAATATTCACTTGAGATGATTAATTGGTGGGCCTGCATATACCTTCCTGTAGTTACACACATTTGTAGTGTAGGGAAATTTAGGTAAGACCTTTCCGCCTCACCAGACATGCAACTTTATTATTCACAGCTTTTGGGAGAGGGAGGCCCATGAGTTGCTCAGTAGCAACAGATAGTTAATGGTTATGGTTTTAGGCACTTGATATACCGCCCTTTTACTATGTATATCAGACCGGTTTACAGATATATGCTAACAGCATTTTTTATTCCCTTGTCCCCAAAGGTCAGGGGTTCAAATCCCACTAGAGGACAGCAACCTTGGGCCGGAAGGACTGGGGTTTCTAGTCCCACAGATGCTCCTTGTGGTCTTGGGCAAGCCACTTAACCCTCCATTGCCCATGTTCCCTGTAAGTATTAGTGTTTGTGTCTCTCATCCCCACGTGTTAAATGTATACCCCAATTGTGTTGTGACCGCTTTGATTGAAGGATAAGGCGGTATACAAAAACTGTCTAAATAAAGGGCTCACAATTTAAGCGTACCTGAGGCAATGGAGGGTTAAGTGGCTTGCCCAAGGCCACAAGAAGTGGTCATGGGACTAGAGACCCCAGTCTCTCTGGCCTGAGGTAACCAGTTCCAAACATTGAGCCACTCCTCCCTCCAGATCTAGGGCCTACGATTTTAGCAGTCCAGAAAGAGCTAAGTGCTTAGACCCCAGCCAATGATTATCTCTGCAGTGACTTGTTAGTTTAATAGGGAGGGAGTTGAAAATAGGGGAAGGCAATCCTGGTAATATTGGATGAAGGCTCATTTACATGCATGCGTAAATGACTCTTACAAAATACTGACATTGTAAAAGTGTACACTGTGGCATGAAGATGCTTATTTTGCTGGTAGGTGTAGCTAAGGGTGTGGTCTAGATGAAGCATGAGTGGCATTTTCACATATGCATATTTGTGTGTAAAGTATGTGCAAACATTTTATACTACTCGCTGACATGTATAAGCAATTGCACCTACATTTAAAGTGCATTTTCTGCCACATGCGCTAGTAGTTTATAAAGCAGGTGCCTGCTTGTGTTTTATAACATAATGTCTACAATGGTGTCTCTGTAGTCTGTTCTTGGGCCTAGTTCCACCTGAGCAGGAAGTCCAAAGGAACATGAGAAAACTATTAAGTCAAAGAAAAAAGGGCAAAGGAACAGGCAGAAGATTGACAGGCTCTTCCAGAAGGACATCTGTTTCTGTAATATTGTTCTAGAATATTAAGCTTATGATTTCATGTTGGTTTAATTGCTCCAGGCTGCACTTATGTGGTCGATGGTTATCCCCAACTTACGAAGTCACATAGGTGATTTTCAAATGGATTTCTTTGGATAAACAAGAAAATACAAGGCCTTTGAAGATGGCTGCACCTCCACCGCCTCCCCAGTGTGAGTGAACGGGGGCATTTTGGGGACAGTACCTGGGGATAATCAAGCAGTAGCAATAGTCAGCCGCTGTCCGATTATCCCTCGGTGGTGAAAGTTAGGCATAGCAAAAGCTGTCCTAACTTTTGCCCCCCCAAGCTAACTGGGCAGCAGCTAAATCTCACCGCTGCCCAGTTAGCTTCTGCACCGTGTGTGTGGTTGTGTGGCAAGCCTGGATATGGTCCTGGCATTGAATCACCAGGTTAAGTCTTCAATGGTGATGGCTCAATGCTGTACTTGTACTGGCCACCGCCACTGAATATTGGGCTGTAAACATTCTGTTTGCAAAAAAAAATTGTTTGGGTAAGATACCAAATTTAATTTCCCCCCCCCCGTGAGCCCATGTGGCTGCCTTTGTTTCATAGGTGCCTTGCTATTGCATTTGAATGATTAATAAATGATTCATTTTGGGCTGTAATGTTCTGTAATGCCAAATCATGGATGTAGGATGTGATGGTGAGGGTACAGGGAGGAGATGCAGAGAGTTCATCAGAAGGGGAGATGGCAAAAGAAGAATTTGAACTGCTGTACACAGAATCTGTGCTCTCCTAGTTAACACTTTCATGTATTGATGTGTCACATCTCTCTTCACCTCTTAAAACCAGTCTGATGGACGCTAGAAAACAATTCAGGGTTATGATGTGCAGCTCTGTATTTTCGGTTGGATTAACAAGCCTGGTGCAGCAGAAGCTCTGAGACATTCATCACTACACTATGATGCTTATAAAATCAAAATGTGCCTGTAATTTTCCAATTCCTTTTTGACTACTTTAAGATCAACAATGCTATTTTTTTAAAACTTTTTGACTAATTCAGTTGGTAGTTAAAATTAAGCAAGGTTCCTGTGTACATAAGGTGATTGCCTTCTATCTGTTTGGCTACGATACTCAGCTTTCATAATTATATTATTAATCTCTTTATTAGAGGTCCCTGAATAATTTTTTTAACACCTACTCTTGTCTGATATTCTGCTATTTCCTAATGTGAAATACTTCTCTCGCTCTTTTCTGCATGAATATTATTGAATAATTTTCAATAAACTGGCAGTGTTTTAAAAAGAAGTCAGTTAGATTGTATTTATTTAGGGCCTGTTATTCAAAGGCATTTACATGGTTTGCAGAGCTGCAAACCGTGTAAATGCCTCTAAGCGGGATATTCAGCGACATAAACACAGTTAATGCCACTGAATATCCCAGAGTAATGCCGCTATAGACCCCAATGCTAACTGCTTAGCATTGGGGCATGTTGGGGGTGTTCCGGAGGCAGTACCTGGGGTAACCATGCAGCGGCGATGTTCAGCCACTGCACAGTTATCCCTCAGCGGCAAAGGTTAGGCGCAGCAAAAGCTGACCTAACTTTCGCTGCCAGAGCTAACCGGGCAGCAGCTGAGTATCACTGCTGCATGACTAGCTTCTGTGCCATGTGCTGGTGTGCGGCGACCCCGGATATTCAATGCCGGTGGCTGGATATTGCCCCAGATTGAATATCCAGGGTTAAAGTTCATGTTTGGGAGTGTTCACCCTTCTCCCGCCCATTTAGCTGGTATCAGCAGAACTTGACATGAAAAGCTGGGGATGCTCTTTTCCAGTGTCCTCTCATCCCCCTCATCGCTTTTCTGGCCACCACCTACTTAGTTCTCTTCTTCACTTCCCCCCCAGCTCCTTTCTCAATGTCCCCCATTGGCTGTCTTGCCAGAGCACTGGCGCTCCCTCCTGCCCTATCTTCCTTTGTAGGTTTTTATCCACACCCTTCTTTTCTTTGGGTTCCTCTCTTCACTGCCTACCTCTTCTGTTTCAAGTGTTCCTGCTGCTTCCTATTTCTCTCCCTTCCTTGTGAAACAGTGTGTGCTGAGGCGGAAAAGAACCGAGATCACACCCGCTGCTGCTGGGGAAGAGAGGGGCAAGCGGTGGGTTCTCTTTGGACAGTAACAGAATGAACTTTGATTATGGCCGCAGCTGCTCTTTCTCCTTGCCTCAGCCACATGCAGGGTGGGAAAGGTGTCTGTTCAGTGTGCCTTGATGCCCACCATCAGGAATGTCGTTACCAGAGTTACCAAGTTAGCCAGTTCCAGGAGTGAAATTTTTTGCCAGTTCTTGTTTTACATTTGCCTTGCAATGCAATATGGTATTTGTAATCCCTGATTTTACCCATTGGCATCAGTGCTGCAGGTCCCATATTGCATCAAGATAAGACTGACAGAAATCCAGGGCTGGCTTAAACTCTCATTTCTGGAACTGGGTTACTTGGCAACCCTGCATTACATTGCGGAGGGTCACGTAGGCTAGAAAAGGGCTGAATAATTGCCACTAGCAGTCTTAATTTTAATCTGAATAGTCACTTGCAGGTGGGTTCTCTCATTAATAGGATCCTAATCAGAATTTAAAAGTGTACATGTTGGAATAGATACTGCATTTAGAGACTTTCGCCACATGATGGTGAACATTTTCCACCTGTAGGAGCTGTTGAACCATGGTTCTCCTTAAGTTTTTTTTGATTTCTGATGCAACACTCAGCTTTCCATGTTCGTTCAAAGGAGCACTGTGGGGTGTGCTACCAGGTGTCACAGCCCTGACAATAGATGCACTAAAGTGGTCCTTTATTACTCAGTGCATCATTTGCTGGAAGGCCTATTTTTCTAACTAAACTAAATAACCAGGCTAATTACCAATATACTCCATATCTAAAAACCAAAAAGTAACCAGTACACCTTTATTAGGTAAAGCACTTTATTAGTACATAATAATTAAATTTAATAAAAAACTTAAACTGAGGTGTTACAAAAACATAAAAACCAATTCATTAACACAAAATTCATACCCAACCATACTCACATTCTTATACACATGCATTCACTATACCATATTTCCACCTTTCCACAAACAATAATACCAATTACTTCCTACACTGCAGGATTACCTAACCATTTGTACTAATTACTTACATTAATCACAACATTTCTAATAACCCCTATATGTGAAAATGTATTTTCTGTATAGTAGTTTCTATAGCCTTTATCATATAACAAATACCAATCCTGCAATTACTGGCACTTGAACAGCATGACAATTCATCAAAGATCTCTTTTGTCACTGATAACAAATGTGATATGTGACAAGTTTGTTTGTATTTTAACACAGTCATGAATGTTTTATATGATGATCTGAAGAATTAATTGAGAAAATGTTGTCAAATGTCTCAAATTGCCTTCACTTCCAGCTCCAAAATGTTCCACAGAGTTCCATGGGGCTACATCAAACTCCATGAGACTTTAAAACTGCAGAAGACAATCCATTCACATAGTTCCACTGAGCTTACTAAAATTATGTCTTATCCACATCAAGATGAATTGAGATCACATGAGATTCCAGAGATACACTTTTCACAAACCAACCACCACATGTTTCAAATATCACACTGTTCACATTATTCAACATGCTGTTTAAATAAGATGTTCTTTCTGTATATACGCCGTGTATGCGCTATACACATGATCTTCCACACAAGGTAGTATTCATGCTGTGCAAAGTATTCTTGCTGTGTATGCACTATGCATACAATATAATATCCCACAGAAGATATTATTTTTCTGCAATGGGCACTGTGAAAAAGAGCATATAATTTTATTTAGTAATGCTTATATGCCACTTTTCAGTGGGTCAAAGCCGTGTACATTCAAGTACAGTATATTTTTCCCTTGTCCCCAAAAGGCTCACAATCTGTTTTGTACCTGAGGCAATGGAGGGTTAAGTGGCTTGCCCAAGGCCACAAGGAGTACCTGTGGGACTAGAAACCCCAGTCCTTCCAGCCCAAGGTTGCTGTCCTTCAGCAGGATTAGAACCCCTGGCCCAAGGTAACTTGACCCAACCATTAGGCCACTCCTCCTTAGTAAATGACCCCCTAAGTGGTTTGTTCATTATTGGAGTGTGGTCTTTTTTCCTGTGTTCCCAGTGCAGAGAGAAGCTGGTGCTGGGGCTTATGAGACCTAACACCTCATTGTAGTCATGGGGTCTGACCTGGGGAGATCTCCCAAGAGTCCTGGAGCATATTATCAAGCAAATGCAGAAAAAAGGAGAAGGAAACATGCAACACAGTCCAGCTTAGGAGTAGAGAAACCACAGCCACACCCAGTATCTTCACAAACCAAAAGGTTTATTAACAGGACCAGACTTGGCAAAGTTTTGGTAAAGAAGCCTACATCGGGGGGGGGGGGGAGGGGAGGGGGGGGTCAGTCATATATATTATGGAAGTAGCCATTTGCAGTTCACAGAGCAAGTAAGTGGTAAGCAAAGTTAAAATGCAGCATTGCTGTACCACAAAGGCTGGATCATCAAGCGAATGAATAACCACCTCTTATTTAATAATTGGCTTCTTCTCAGGACATGAATCAATATCTTCCATATTTCTTGCACTAGCCATGCACTTGGGAATGCCTTCCAAAACAGACTCTAAGGATTCTTGTCCTCTAATAGTGCTCCTTAGAATCTGACATCCTTCATTATATAAGTTTGCTAGCTGGGCACCCTACTTTCTTATATGTTTCATTTTGTGAAATACTGCCTACCCTCACTTTGCAGTTTGTCGTGTTGCAAGGGCTTGTGTGCCTCAGTGATGCTGAGGGCTAAGCTATCAGTAGCTTAACTACTGGCAGGGTATCCCAAGATGGACAGGTCTCAGCTGAGCTGCCAGACCAAGACAAAGTACCCATCTGGGCAGCAGCAGCAGAATGGGACAGTGTTGGCAGCAGAGGATCACATTCCTGTGATAACAGCAACACTAAAATTTAAACTGCATGGAATAAAGACCTGGCAATCTACTTCCGTATCTTGCTACGAAAACCCAATGGATATAGTCACAACAAAACAAATTGCACTATAGTGATAAAAGATGAGACCCCCCCCCCCTCCCCCCAGTCAGAAGACAACTGGCTACTGGGGAGGAGCTGAAGTCTTTTCAGAGTAAAGCCAGCATTTATGTTGTGGTTGGCTCAAAGCCCTCAGGATGTCTGACTGCTGATGTAGCTGCACATGAAATGAGAGTCAGAAGCTGCAAAGATGTCTTACATATTGGGACATGGAACATACAAAGCATGAACCAAGGGAAGTTGGAGATGGTCAAGAATGAAATGGAACATATACAACTTGATCTGTTGGGTGTCGGTGAACTGAAATGGACTGGCATCAGGCAATTTGCATTTGTTGATCACAGTTTACTATGCTGGAAGTAAAAGACAAATAAGAAATGGTGTTGCATTTATAATTAAGAAGAAACTTGCAAGAAACTAATGAAATACATTGCAATCAGTGAATGCTTAATTTTTATTCATCTATGAGGCATGCCCATTAACACAACTATATTTCAAGTATATGTCCCAACAGCTGCAGAAGAGAATGAATTTGAGTTCTATGAACAAGCTGAAACTGACAGAACTTGCAAACAGGTATCCTGATAGTCATGGGTGACTGGAATGCAAAAGGTTGGCAAAAAAGAAGGCAAAGTGGTTGGAAAATTATGGACAGTAACAGAAATTAAGCTAGAAAAAGACAGAATTCTGCAAGACCAACAATCTCAAACATCATCTTCTAGCAACACAAGTGGCAACTGTACACGTGGAATTCACCCAATGGATTGTACAAAAATCAAATTGATTATAGAAATTTTCCATCATTGACTTCCACAAACAATGACAAAACCCGGAGCTGATTGTGGTACAGATCACCAACTACTAGTATGCAAACTCAAGCTTCAGTTGAACAAGAGCAAGCCACTCATGAATGTAGCAAAATATGACCTCGAGAATATAACCACCAGAATTTAAAGACTGCCTGCAACATCGATTTGCTACTTTAGATACAAATGACAGAGCTCCAGCAGAGTTATGGAATGACATCAAGAAAGGTTGTGTTGGAAAAAAGTGAGAAATCTCTACAAAAGGTGAAACAGCAAAAATGGCCACAATGGATGACCAAAGAAACTCCTGAAAATTGCCCAGAAACAGAGAGACTAAAGCAAGAGGAGAAAGAGAGACTATCATAGAACTCAGATTTCCAAAGTGCAGCAAGACAAGGAGAAGTATTACAATGATGCATGCAAGGAAATAGAAGCAGAAACTATTTGAGGAATAATAATAAGATAGACTTTCCTAAAGCTATGAGAGAGTTAAAGAACAAATTTCAACCTCAAATTGGAATGTTACAAGATGCTCAAGGTTTGATGTTGAATGATGCTGAGCAGATCAAAAAAAGATGGAAAGAAAGTTGTTGTTATATGATAAAGATCAAGTGGACCAACAGCCATTTCAACCTGTACCTTATGATCCAGAACCATTGGTGATGAAAGAAGTAGTTGAAGCAGCATTGAAAGTCTTACCAAAGGACACATCAGGAATTGATGTCATTCCCATTGAAGTATTACAACAATCTGATGCAGCTGATACAAGACTGACAGGAAATTTGGAAGACATCATGGCCAACTGACTGGAAGAGATCTGTTTTTATACCAGTACTAAAGAAAAGTGATTCAACTGACTGGAAATTTTTGCACAATCGCTCTGATCCCACATGCCACCAAGGTTCTACTGAAGATTATTCAGCAGAGACTAAAACCAAACCTGGAATGAGAACTGCCTGAAGTGCAAGCGGGGTTCAGGAAAGGGCAAGGAATGCAAGACATTGCAGATGTGAGATGGATCCTTGAAAAGACATATAGATCCTTTTGGTATTCTTTAATCTAAATATAATTGACTATAGCAAGGCATTTGACTGTGTAAACCCTGAGAAACTCTTGGCCCCATTAAGAAGCATTTGTATACCAGAACACCCGATTGATCAAGAAGCAATAGTTTGAATGGAACAAGAAGAAACAGAATGGTTTAAAATCAGCAAAGGTGTACGACAAGGCTGCATACTTCCCCTCAATCTGTTTAGTTTATATACAGAACAAACAGAGGATCTCTAAAGGTAAAAAGTGGACTGTTGTAGTTGTTGTTATGGAAGGACAGACTAGATAGGCCATGTGGTCTTTTTCTGTCATCATGTTTCTATGTAAATCAGAGAAGCAGAATTGTATGAAGACAGATGTGAAGATTGGTGGGAGACTCAACAACCTTCACTATGGTGATACCACCACATTACTGTCTGAAAGTGCAGACTAGCTGAAGCATTTGCTTCTCAAGATCAAGGAACATAGTCTTAAAATGCGCCTACAACTTAATGTAAAGAAGACAAAGATCCCGACAGCTGGCAAAATCAATATGTTTATCATTGGAGAAGAAATTAAAATAGTGGACAACTTTAACTTACTTGGATCAATTATCAATAAAGAAACAAGCAGTCAAAAAAAACAAAAACAAACAAAAAAAACCACAACAGACGATGCATTGCTCATGGCAGAGTGGCTATGAAGGACCTAGACAAGATTCTCAAGAGCAGAGATGTCTCTCTCCATACAAAAATTTGACTTGTTCAAGCCAGAAAGCACCAGGCTTTGAGAAACCCCAGCTACCACACCTCTCAATCATGGTTGAGTTGGCCTTTAAGCACGTGAAGAGCATTGAGGAGATGCTACCAGAGCTCCATACTGGTAGCTGGGATCCTTTCCTACCGGCTGTATACAGGTATGTTTCTGAAGGACATCATTTTGGACCTGGCGGAGTTTGCTGCCCATGTCCCTCCTGACTGCCTCAACTCCTTCCGAGTCCTGATAGGCCATGGCAAGGATTGCTCAAAGTATGCTATATGAGTCCTCCTGTAGAGTGGTGGCAGTGGACATCAGCACCTGGTGGCTGGTCTGACTCCAGTCCTCTGGCCTGGTGCAATGAGTCTAGAATAAGCTGGCCAACGTTCCCTGCAGTGGGGAGAACCTTTTCCGGAAACTGGTTGAGGAGAAAGTCAGTAAGCTGAGAAGGAGCACATAATGCTCTCCAGGTTCTCAAGGCAAACACTGGATCCTTCATGCAAGTTGTACCAGGGTATGAAGGCTTTCTATCCATGTTGGTATTACGTAGCACCCCAGAGTGCCCATCTGAAGGTACAAGCCCCCCGCCAGCAGCAGCAAGTCTCAAAAGGCCCAGCCAGCCCCAGAGCCCAAGCAGAGGGTGGGTGTTTGACTTATTCCTCAGGAGCATAGCCAACTGTCCCTTGTCAGAGTTCCCCTCAGGTAGGGCAGTAGAAAAATCAGAGGTGGAATTGCAGGACTCAGAAGTGCTGGGAATGGACAGGTGGAAAGTGACATTGAAAAAGCAAAATTGTTAAACAAATACTTCTGCTCTGTTTTTACTAAAGAAAATCCTGGAGAAGGACCACCTGTGACTCCCAAATATAAAAATGGGAATGAAGTAGATACCACACCATTCACAGAAGATGGATGTGTTAGAACAACTTGAAAAACTGAAAGTGGACAAGGCCATGGGACCGGATGGGATACAACCCAGGATACTGAGAGCTCAGAGGTTCTTGCAGGGCCGTTAAAGGATGTTTCCAAAAGATCCTTGGAAACAGGAGAGGTTCCTCAGGACTGGAAGGGCTGATGTGGTACCTCTTCACAAAAGTGGTGACAGGGAAGAAGTGACAAACTACAGGCCAGTGAGCCTTACTTCAGTGGCAGGATAATAATGGAGACCTCCTGAAAGAGCGAATAGTGGGCTTTCTCAAAACCAACAGGTTGCATGATCCGAGGCAACATGGTTTTACCAAAGGACGATCTTGCTAAACAAATCTGATTGAGTTCTTTGGGTGACCAGAGAACTCGATCAGGGGCATGCGATGGATGTCATCTACCTGGATTTCAGCAAAGCCTTTGATACTGTTCCTCATAGCAGGCTTATCAATAAACTCAATAGTTTGGGGATGGGTCCCAAGGTGGTGAACTGGATCAGAAATTGGTTGATTGACAGATGTCAAAAGGTGATGGTAAATGGAGCTCACTCAGATGAAAGGAGGGTGATTAGCGGGGTTCTCCAGGGTTCGGTCGTGGGACCAGCACTGTTCAATGTATTTGTGAGTGATATTGCTGAAGGACTGAATGGAAAAGTCTGTCTTTTTGCAGATGACATGAAAATTTGCAACAGAGTGGACTCCCCCAAGGCTGTGGATGACATGAGGAAAGATCTACAAAAGCTGGAAGAATGGTCTAATGTTTGGCAGTTAAGATTTATTGTGAAGAAGTGCAGTGTCATGCACTTGGGAAGCATAAATCCATGGGAAATGTACGAGATAGGGTGCTAGAGGTTGTGTGTACGGACTAGGAGAAGGACCTTGGTGTGATTATTTCTAAGGATCTCAAGGTGGCAAAACAGTGCAACAAGGCAGTGGCAAAAGCTAGGAGGATGTTGGGTTGCATACAAAGAGGAATTACCAGCAGAAAGGAAGAGGTACTAATGCCACTGTATAAGTCACTGGTGAGGCCTCACTTGGAATACTGTGTTCAGTCTGAGACCATATCTCGCAAAGGATGTAAAAAGATGGAATGGTTCAGAGGAAGGTGACCACAATGATTTGAAGCCTGCGACAGAAGCTTATGAGAAGAGACTTGAAGACCTAAATATGTACACTCTGGAGGAGAGGAGGGATAGGGGGAGATATGATTCAGACCTTTAAATATTTGAGTATTAATGAACAGATCTCTTCCAATGATGGGAAACTGTAAAACTAGAGGGCACAACATGAAGCTGCAAGGGAGTAAATTGAAAGGCAATGTCAGGAAATACTTTTCACTGAAAGGGTGGTGGATGCTTGGAATGCCCTCCTGATGGATGTGGTGGGGGCAGATACAGTGCCAGAATTCAAAATGGCATGGGACAGACACTGGTTCCCTTTATAGCAAGAGGATAAAAATCAAAATAAACTGAACTATCTAATTTCTCAACAAACAGGGGTGCCCTATACGGAGTGGTTGGGTCACCCCTAAACAAAGACATGGGGGGGGGGGTGATCTGCATGGAGCAGCAGGTGCACACCTACTCTTGCCGCCTTACTGGGCAGACTAGATGGACCATACTGGTCTTTATTTGCTGTCATTTACTATGTTACTATGTTACATCCTCTGGTAACAAATTCCAGAGTTTGATTACACGTTGAGTGAAAACCTTTTTCTTCTTATTAGTTTTAAATAGGTTACCCTGTTGCTTCATTGCATGTCCCCTAGTCTTTTTATATTCTGATGATGTAAACAATCGATCTACGTTTATACATTCCACTCCGTTCATTAATTTATAGACCTCTATCATGTCTCCCCTCAGCCGTCTCTTTTCCAGGTTGAAGAACCCTAACCTTTTTAGCCTCTCTTCATAGGAGTTGCCTTCCATCCCCTTTACCATTTTGGTGGCTCTTCTCTGAACCTTTTCTAATAACACTATATCCTTAAGATATGGTGACCAGAATTGCACACAATATTCAAGGTGTGGTCGCACCATGGAACAATAGAGACCACATGACCTGCTTGCTCTGGTAAATAACCTAGCTAAAGAACCAGCACCCGAGCAACCAAGTCAGATACACCCCCAAGAATTCACTGACTACCTACAATCAAAACTTTGCCAGACAAACAAGTCCCCTGCACCCACCATCGCACGTGAGCAGGGATATTTAACTCCCTTGTCCATATTCTCCAGGCCATCCAAGAAACACATTGAAGACACAATCGCTGGGATCAACACAACCACCGCTCACAGACCCTTGCCCAGTGTTCAGGATAAAGGAGTTACGATCGACTGTCAGCCCTTTCATAGCCAAGCTAATGGACTGCTCCTTCATGACAAGAACATTTCCCCAATCCCTTAAGCGTACCTCCATCAGGCCGCTTCTAAAAAAACAGCAAGCTTGACTCCATGAAGACAGAGTCATATAGACCGATATCAAGCATACCTCTATTGGCCAAAATCATTAAAAGATGTCCAAAGACAAATTCAAGCACACATCGAAGCTTCCGCTCTGCTGGACCCGTATCAACATTGCTTTAGAGAGGCGCATGGGGTTGAAACACTCCTCACCACACTCTTTAGTACCATAATAGCCGGAATCGATTACATCCGTCAAGGGGATATGTGCTCATCTTCATGGACATAGCAGCCGCCTTCGATTCAGTCTGCCACGACTGCCTCCTGCAACGTCTCAAGGAGAAAGGGATATGTGACAGCACTAGAATGGTGCAAGTTGTATCTATCGGATAGATGGCAGCACATACGATCAGGAGAGTCAACATCTGAACCTTTCCACCAGAATCAAGGAGTCCCACAAGGATCCTCTCTGCCCTAATGTTCAACATCTACATGCAGTCTATCTGTGATATCATCCGGTCATTCAAAGTGAATTGCCTGTTATATGCCAATGACGTTCTCCTGTACATGCCATTCTCGACAGAGTACCCTGACCTCTCCCCACTGACCTACTGTTTCAACACGGTATCAAGCTGGCTACAAACCCAAAATCTCTGAATTCAACATAAGAAAACCAAGGTCCTTTTCATTACAAGGAATCCAAACTTCATCACACCACCCTGCCTGAAAGTCAAGGAAGCAGAACTTCTTACCAAACCCTCAATAAGATACCTTGGAGTCACCCTGGACCAGCGACTAGACATGAAGGCACACATAAGTAATATAGCAAGAGCAGTGTATCACAAGATCCGAGCACTCAGACACCTACGCTCCCTGCTCGAACCAGATGACTTCCAGACAGTTTATCAAGCATTAATAATACCACATTTTGACTACACAAATGCCATACTCCAGGGTCTCCCTCAATCTACTTTGCACCCGTTGCTGCTGAGTTCATCGCAAGCTGTAAGAGTTCAAGGGACAGCCAGGTGGGATCACGTGACACCCATCCTGAAACGGCTCCACTGGCTCCCTATACAAGGCAGGCTCACTTTCAAAACCTTAATACTGACTTTCAAAGTCATAAATGGGCTCTCCCCTGCATCTCTAACAGACCTCATACAGAGCATCCCCTCTAATAGATCCAGAAGATCACAAGCAGTAAAACTAATAGTCCCAAAAGAAACCACCAAGTGCACCCATTCAACGGTAAACGGAGCTTTCAAGTTCTGTGCACCTAGATGCTGGAATACCCTCCCCCCCAGCATCTGGGCAATCACTGATCTAGCCCAGTTTAGGAAGGTTTTAACACATCACCTCTTCGTCTTGCATTACCCTGATGGCAGCGCTACAAGAGCCTCATCACTGAGTTAACCAATGCAGCACAAAGAGTTCCCCTTAGTCGCCATTGTACAGATGTAAATAGTTACCCATGTTCTTGGCCCAAGTTCTAGTACCTGTTAATTGTAAACGCAGATCAACCAGTTTGAAATGTGTATATAGCTGTTCCATGTAAACCACACTGATGAGGAATAGTGTGGTATATAAGAGAATATAAATAATTTTATTTTATTTATATCATCCTTTATTTTCCATTCTTTTCCTTATCATACCTAGCATTCTATTTGCTCTCTTGGCCACTGCTGCACACTGGGATGAGGGTTTACCATGTTATCCACGATGACACCTACATCTTTTTCCTGGGTGGTGGTTCCCAATGTGGAACCTTGCATCGTGTAACCATAGTTTGGGTTGTTCTTTCCTAGATACCTAACTTTGCACTTGTCCGCATTAAATTTCATCTGCCATTTGGATGCCCAGTCTTCCAAGTTATCAAGATCCTCTTGGGTTTTAACAACTTTTAAATAGTTTTGTGTCATCTGCAAATTTGATAACCTCACTCGTTATTCCCTTTACCAGGTCATTTATGAATATGTCAAAAAGCAATGGACCCAGTACAGATCCCTGGGGTACACCACTATTCACCTTTTTCCATTGGGAAAATTGGCCATTTAACCCTACACTGTGCTTTCTTTTAACCAGTTCCTGATCCACAATAGTACATTACCTCCTATCCCATGACTTTTTAGTTTTGCCAAAAGTCTCTGATGAGGGACCTTGTCAAAGGCTTTCTGAAAGTCCAGATACACTATATCAACTGACTCACCTTTGTCTACCTGTACATTGAGGATGCTGAATTGGTGGAGTTTCTAGAGGATACTACCTTACTATTCTTCCTGTTGGGCTTTGGAACTTCTTTCAGTAGCTTGTAGCTTGGGAGTCCCATACCTGAGGACTTTATTTCCTGCTTGTCCACGGAGAAAGTGTAGTTTCTCACCTGTAGCAGGGGTTCTCTGTGGACAACAGGAATAAGTCCTCACAACCCTCCAACCTCCCTGAGGAGTTATTTGTCTACTGCTTTGATATTTGACTGGATAAGATAGCACCGCAGAAAGGCATGCATGGTGTAGCTGCCAAAAGCTTCCAGTGGAAGCCGGGGAGTGTTCCACGTGGGCTCTGTCGTTTATGTCACCCAAACGTGAGGACTTATTCCTGCTGTCCATGGAAAACACTTGCTACAGGTGAGTAACTATGCATAAGCTGTTTGGGGTTTGTATTTACATGCAGGTTTCTATGCCCAGGAAATATTGACAGTGATGACAGCGCATTGTGCTCTTCCTACTGCTAGCATTGCCACCATGAAATAAGCATTTTTTTGCCCCTTATTCATGGTCAGGAGCAGGTGTAGGCATGGACACAACCAGGGCAATATGTACTTGTGCATTGTAGTGTGATTCCAGAATGGCACATTTGTTGCTTCACCTAGGCCACTCCTCCAGGACCCCCCTATACTACCCTGACATCCTTGCACTAGGATTGTCTTTATTCCTGGTTTCTGAATTGGTTCCATGGACACCCTTGTGATCGGATGTTTTCAGCTGTCCAAAACATAAATAGGGCTTATAAAATAGCCCTCATTATGAAGCAATACAAAACCCTACAAAAATCAGTTGGGACTAGAAGTCACACAAGGAATCTACTAAGAAAAGATTGCATTGTAAATATCACAATGATTTCTGAACCTCAATACATTTATTGGGAAAATTAAATAAACTGGATTACTACAGCTCCTTACATCTTCCCTGCTGCCCTGCCTGAGCCCCGATCGGCGGCAGGAAAAGGAGCTGAGGGCTACAATCCCTCCTGCTCCTCGACCGGCAGCCAATCAGGGCCCAGCACCTCTGGACTCTGCAACACAAAGGAAGCGCCTCCCGGCGCGCCCGCACCTGAGGGCCTCGCCAGAGGGCCCTTAGGCGTGGCACAAAGGCAAACAAAGCAAAAAAGACACAGCCCCACTGAAAAAAACCATGAAAGCGGTACAGAAAGACCCAGCGAGCAGCCCGGAGAGAAGAACAGCAAACGTAAGTGCAAACCCCAGATCTAAACAAAAACATGCACACAAGCATGATCCTCCCCCTGGGACTCATACTCACACTACTCATTCCACCACACACACACACCATGGCCCCCAACAACTTCATGGACATAGGCCAGCAGCATACCTACAGGGACTCACACGGGACACCCACAATAAGGAGACAAAGCACAAGCCCAACACCCACGCCAAAGCAAAGGAAGCACACAAGACACACACAACACCCCAAGATCAACAACAATGGAGCTCATAAACGCCAGATCCATATGCAACAAGATCTATACTCTAGTTGATCATATAGACGACCAACATCCTGACATACTCTGCATCACAGAAACGTGGTTCAGTCCCACTGACAATGTTCTACTCAATCAATGTATGCAGTGTATGTGTCGAGCACTAAACTACCCACGCACTCACAGGCGAGGAGGAGGGGCCCTCATAATCGCAAAGAGCAGCCTAAGATTCAAAGCAAGTAGTACCACTGGCACCCAACACTCCAACACCATCGCGATCGAGAACAAGCACATGGCCATATGTCTCACCTACAGAGCACCCCATGCACCACCTGAAGAACTAGCATCAACTCTCGAGGCAGTCTGCGCAGTCAACTCCAGCCACAAACCCACAATACTCCTAGGAGACTTCAACCTTAAGTCCACTAACAAAAAGGATGCAGAAGCATTTCTCCAAGCAATGAGCTCGCTCCAATTCATAGAAATAGTCAACACCCCGACACACAGACATGGATCACCACCAGACCTTATCTTCGCACCCAACTACCTAACATCAAGAGGCCTAATATCAACACCCATCACAACACCAGTCCCATGGTCCGACCACCACTTAATTGAAGTCAACATTATACCTCAAGAGGAGATACTATACGAACATCCGGACAACACCCCCACACAAAGAAGATTTAAATGCTTCGACAGAGACCAGTTCCTGCAATACAATACAAAACCTAAACTCTGAAACAGATGACCTAGAAGCACTAATCACCAACTGGAACACCACCCTACACAGCGCTGCCAAAGCAACAGACTATAGACGCAGGACACTGCGCTGCAACAAACTACAACACAAGCCATGGTACTCAAATACCATACGAATCAAAAAGAGGAACCTCAGAAAAATAGAACGGAGATGGAGACAGAACAAGTCACCCGAGACCAATGTTCCCTCTAATTTTCTGTAGGCTGTGTGCACATAAAATATCAGCTGTGCAGCTTTTGAAGGAAGGTTAAATTTTTGTGCGCCACATAATGACACTCGGAGTTATATACTTTAAAATTTGACTACACATCAGAATACAGTATGTACACCACATTGATTTTAATCAAATTAAATGACAATAGACGATTACTAAATGAAGCAGAAAATTTCTAGTAATTACAATCACAACTTTTAAATTTTAAGACGTCTGTGTTGTTTTCTATCAGAATCAGAACCATAATTTTTGTGCGCTCTGTTGTAAAGTATGTGCGCACGCTCGGCGAGGTGTGTGCGCGCGCACATGCGCACAGCTTAGAGGGAACAGTGCCCGAGACCTATGACCTATACCTAACAAAGCAAACACAATACAATGAATGCATCAACCAAACAAAAAGGGAGTAACATACAAACATCATACGCAACTCCAACAACAAACCCAGAGAACTATTTGAAATCGTAAAAGCCCTCACCAAGGATCAGAATACCAAAGAAACAGTGCAAATAGATCCACAAAAATTTGTGGACCACATACAAGAAAAATACCACTCAGCAGAACAAACTAGACCCAGCCCAGCCCCAAAGACTAACACACCCTTGAACACCTGGGATACATTCAACACCCCATTCACAGAGCAACTCTCCCACATCATCTCAGCTATCAAGACAAGCACAGCCCCCACAGATCCCTGCCCAGTACCCTGGATCAAAGCCACCAAATCAAACTTCATCCAAACCATCCACAAGATGGTGCACTCCTCCCTAACCCAAGGGTGCATGCCAAACCAACTGAAGCTTGCGACAATAAGACCTATCCCGAAGAAATCTACACTCGACAAGAGCAACCCAGCAGCATACAGACCCATCTCCAGCATACCCCTCTTAGCAAAAATAATTGAAAAAACTGTACAGCATCAACTACAAGAACACAGACAACCACGCTCCCCTGGACAACACACCACGGGTTCCGCCCCAACCATGGGGTAGAAACACTTCTGATATACCTCTTCGACATCGTCCTCTGCCACATAGACAACACCAAGAAAGGCATCCTAATGATCTTCATAGACATCTCATCTGCATTTGACCACAAGACTCTATTGGATAGACTGCAGAACATCGGTCTACAAGGTGCCACCCTGAATTGGTTCCACTCATACCTGACTGACAGATACAGGTGAAGGTAGGACACAACACATCCCGACCCATAAAAGTCAAACAAGGAGTGCCACAGGGATCAGCCCTTTCAGCTCTACTATTCAACCTATACATCCAACCAATATGTGACATCATGAAAGAGAACCACATACAATATACAATTTATGCAGATGTCGACTGAGATGGGTGTGTAAATCATGATGTCAACCCGGACTACTCCAATAACAAACTGCCTCTCACAAATGACAAACGGGCTCCAAAAAAACAACTTATCAATAAACTACAGCAAGACGGAGGCCCTGATCATCACGCGGAACCCTGACTTCATCCCCCCACCCGACATCAAAATAAAGGATGCACTCATACCCATAAAGTTAGAAGTCAAGTACCTCGGAGTCATCTTGGACAAAGAGCTTAACCTCCAAGCACATATAGCCAAAACAACCCAGAGCGCATACTACAGAATGCGACTCAGAAGACTCAAGCCCCTCCTCGATCCAGAGCACTTTTGTACCGTTTGCCAGGCACTAATAACCCCTCTACTTGACTTCTGCAATCCTATATACACTGGGCTACCAAAGCAGACACTCAGACCGCTACATCTGGCCCAAAATACAGCTGCCCACATTATATCTGGTACCACAAGACAAGATCACATCACACCCATACTGAAAGAACTGCACTGGCTCCCAATCATCTCACGCATCAAATACAAAACTATCATAAACATATTCAAGATCAAACACTCCTCTGCCATAAGCCTACACACACTCATACAACCTGACAAAGCACACGACCAAGGAGAAGAGGCACCTCCAATCGTGTAAGCACCCCAAAAGACTTCAAGACCCGCAAAGACACCGCACAACGAGCACTCTCCCTGGCTGCTCCGTCCACTGGAACTCCCTCCCAGACGAACTGAGACTAACCACAGAAATCAAGGACTTCCGAAAACAGCTGAAGACAACCCTGTTCATCGAACACTATGGCCTCACCCCTTAAGCCAACATTCAAGACAGAACTTCGGTCCCTCCCACCACCCCAAGACTGTATATAAGATTGTATAATAGCTCACGATGTATTATAGCTCACCATGTAGAAAATCCAACTCTAATCAATCCCCCCCTACACCTACACACCACTCTCTCCACTGCATGTAGACACTTGACCTCCCCTTGATTGTTTGCCGTGATAACCACCTTGATTGAATGATAAGGCGGTATATAAATAACATTAAATAAAATAAATACATAGAAACCACATGTTAACAGAATACCTCTTTTTGTTCACACATACTTAACACAGATAGATCACCACCAATTACAGAATGAATTAAAATTAGAAATATGTTAACACAGATTTAACTGAAACAAGACTTCACACCCTGCATGCAATGGAACACAAGAGAAATAGAAACAGCTGTACATTTCACCATGTGCTATGCAAAATATAAGGATAGTAGATGTAAAGTCCAAAAATTGGCATATTCCAATCACTCAATTGAAAATAAAGTTATTTTTCTGCCTTTGGCCATTTATTTTTCTAATTGTCTTGCTCCCAATCTATGTTGTCTGTTTCTTCTGTTTGTCTTCTATTAACTCTGTCCCTAGGGCCACCTGTCTATTTGCCGTTTTATTTTTCTCTTCCTATCTTCATTTCCTCCTCTACATCAAAGTCTGATGTTGAGCTTTCTTCCATTTCTTTTGTGCTTCTTTTCCACTCAGATTTCAATCCTTCTTTCCATTCAGTCTTCAATCTCTCTCTTATTACTGCATTTACCTACAGTCAGTGGCGTAGCGTGAGTTGTCAGCACCCGGGGCAAGGCAAGTAATTTGCGCCCCCTAACCCGTGGATTTTAGCCGCCGGGGAGCTTCTTTGCGCGGGGGAGCCGACCGTGATCCTACCCCGGGAGGGAGCGATTGTCAGCACTGACCTCGCTGAGCCGGAGTCCAGGGAAACGAACAGCACAGCAGCAAGAGCCCGACAAGCATGGTTAAACGCCCAACAGCAGGGAAGAGGAGGAGATCCGGAACCAGAAACTCGCGATGCCGCCCTGCAGCTCCGCCTTCTCGAGCGCACAGGGCGATCCGACCCCAACCCCAGCTTTACATTGAGATCGAGGGGCGACGACGCGATAAACAGTCCCCCTCCCACCCCGCCCCGGCAGCTTGTGTGAAATAGCTACCTAGAGGGGGTCAATCGCATCGCCTGCGCTTTGTTGCCGAGGGTTTGCCAAGAACAATGCGACTCCCAGGACTGCGGGCTCGAGGGCTATAGCGCAAACCTCTTTGCAGTGCCACCACCAGATGGCGTACGCTCCAACATGTATCATAGGGACCTGCCTTTCCCCCTCATTGGCAACAGAGAGCTGCGAGTGCGAGCGCCCCCCCCCATGTTGCGCCCGGTGCGGCCGGCCCCCCCTGCACCCCCCCACGCTACGCCTCTGCCTACAGTATTCCTTTGCTTTCACTCCCAGCTCTCCCTTCTCCATCCCTTTCCAATGCGGATTTCCTGTCCAAGGGGTTGGGATACAGCAGGCCTCGAGTGCATGCAGCTCCTCAAAGGTCCCACACCAAGTGCACTGCTTGTAAGTACCTCTGTGCTGCCATGTTCCCATCCCCCTGAATTCCATCCCAGGCAGATGCCAGTGCTTTTAAATGCTTCAGGGTAGAAGGGAAGAGGGTGAGATGCTGGACATGGCAGGAGGACAGTGAAGGAAAGAGGAGATGCTGGATACGTAGGAGGTTAGGGGAAAGATGCTGGGGCAGGGGAAAGAAGGGAAGGGGGGAACTAGGGTACTTCCTGTGGAATCTACCTGCCTTTAGCACTTGGCCAGCCCCTTCCCCCTGCTGGGCTTAGTTCAGAAGCTTACCTCTTAGCACATGAGCTGCTGACCTTCCATTTGGAGGTTTCTGCTTGGGAGACATCTTTATGGCTCCCCTCCCTCTCCTCGTGCAGCAGTCTGGCATTTCTGTGTACTACCATACTGATGTTATCCCGATTCAGCATACCTCTCCTGTTAATCCCGACCTTTCCCCCTCAATACTTGTGTGTTGCCAACTGGCAATGTATGAACCTCCTACATCTTAATCCTGCTAAAACCTCAGCGATGTGGTTTTCTTTTGGCACCTCTCCTCCTGTACTGTCCCGCACCCTTCTTGATGCCCCAATCCCACTGGTTTCCTCTATGCGTCACCTCTGGGTAATCCTGGATTCAGCCCTGTCTTTCCATGACCACATTTCTGCTCTCTCTTGTTGCTCATATTTCTGTCTTTGTCAAATCTGTGCCGTTCAAGCTGTCTTACCCCCAGCTGCTCTTACCACTCTCTTGCTCTCTCTGGTGATCTCCCGGGTTGATTATTGATATGGAAGGACAGACTAGATAGGCCATGTGGTCTTTTTCTGTCGTCATTTTTCTATGTTTCTATGATTACTGCAATATCATCTTCACAGGCCTCCCCCAACCTCAGCTTCACTGTCTTCAACCAATTCAAAACAGCAGCAAGAATCCTCTCACATACGACTCGGTCATATCACCCTCATCCCATCAGTTTGCACTGGTTACCTGTTTTACTGCATCACTTATAAACTCTTGCTTCTCACCCATAAGGTACTCCAGATACACATCCCACAGTACCTGGCTGATGCCCTGCAATATCACTCCATGCCCTGCAGTCTCCGTTCTCTTCACGATTAGACTGCATCTCCCATCCCAGCACGTGCCCACTTGGAACGGACTCACCATGCAGCATTTTTCTTTCTGGGTCCCTCCCTCTGGAATTCACTTCCCACTGCCCTCTGCCAAGAACAGTCTTATCCCAAATTTAAGGCCCTTCTCACAATGCATTTCTTTTGCTTAGCCTACGACCTCCCCTCCTCCGACTTGTGAGAATACTAGTTTTCTGTGTTTGTGCTCCTTTCCTCTCATGGTGCGACACCGTCCTTTCCTGTTAAAGTTATAGTTCCTTTTCTGTTTCTGGTCTTAACCACTGTGCATTTTGCAACTTTGTAAACCGCTCTGATGTTGTGAAGGGCAGCCAATCAAGGCTAATAAAGATAATGGAGCACCCTCGTTGTAAGCCTCTGCTAATGTTTATGCTCTATTCAGGCATCTTCTTGTGACAGTTTAGAATTTAGTTTGTTATTTATATATAGTTCTTTATTTATATTTTTCAGTGTGTGTTCTCTCTTTTGCCTATCCTTTACCCACCACCTGTTCTCTGCAGTGCTGTCTCCTTTCCTACTTTGCTTTATTACCCCTCCCTCCCCCAGCTTAATTTTCTTTCATAGCCTTCCCCTGCTCATTGACACAATTACTCAGGTGCATCTGAACCCATCAGGACCTCTCTCCTCGCTCTCTACCTGTATCTCCTCTAATTTGCATTCTCTTCTCTCTCCCCTATCGCTCCACATCACTGTTCTTGATGTTAACCCTCCCTAATCTTTTCCCCCTCATTCCAACAATTCCATGGCCCTACTTCTCATTTCCCACTCCTTACTGTCCTTTTTTCATCTACATTCATCATCTACCCTTGAGCTTCACCATTTTCTTCCTCTCAGCTATCTCCTCTCTCTGAGGGAACCTCCCCCTCGCTTCTGTCGTGCCTCCTCCTCTCTCCCATTCTCTCCTGATCATGATCCTTCTCCTCTCATCTGGAAATATCAATCCCAACCCTGGCTCCCTAGACATTTTTCACACTCCCAAGGCAGATCAATACATAACCTCTCAAATCTGGTTCATATCCCTCTCCTGTCTCCCTCTTCTCTCTTTTTCATGTGCTTGTGGAATGTATATTCTGTCTCCAGTAAACTTGCCTTCATTCATGACTTCTTTATCTCTAATACTCTGCATCTCCTGGCTTTTACTGAAACTTGGCTTCTCCCTGAAGACTCTGCTTCAGTTGCTGCCCTCTGTCATGGAGGCTACCTATTCTCCCATACACCTCGGTCCACTGGCCATGGTGGAGTGTTGGATTTCTACTCTCTCTCTGTTCTGCCAATTTCAGATTCTCCTGCCTCTAATTCCATTGTTTCCTTTGACGTTCACGCCATCTGTCTATTTACTCCACCACCTCTCTGGGTAGTTGCCATTTATCAATCTCCCAACAAGTCCACCTCTACCTTTCTCACAGACTGACGCCTGGTTCTCCTCATTTCTGGATGAATCTTTCCCTTCCCTTATTCTTGGGATTTTTAAACATCCATGTTGATGACCTTTCTGACTCTTATGCCTTAAAGCTCCTTTTCCTAACCTCCTCATTCAATCTCAAGTTGTGCTCTACCCAGGGTCAGCCCAAGGGTTTCTGCTGCCCACTTCCATGCTGATGCCGCACACCAGCTGATGCTGCCACCACTGCTGTCACCCCCCTGCCCCCAGCTGCCGCCGATTCCATCTCAGGACAGGGAGGTGGGCAGTGACAGCATTTCCAGAAGTAGCAGCTTTTTGCCACTGCTTTTGGAAATGCCGCCGCTGCCCGCTTCCCCCTCCAAAATGGAATTGGCAGCAGCTGGGGGGTGGTGGCATGGCTGCCCATGTGTGCCACTGCCACCCACCCGTGCTGCCTCCACTGCCTAGTTCACCTAGTGGATGGGCCGGCCCTAGCTCTACTGCTCCTACTCACAAGCATGGCCACTGCCTTGAGGTCTTCTGCAACTGCTCATCTTCAAACTTCTCCACCTTAGAAACACAGAAACATGATGACAGAAAGACCACATGGCCTATCTAGTCTGCCCTTCCATATCAACCACAATAGACTCCTTTTTCTCCTTTAGAGATCTTCTGTGTTTGTCACATGCTTTTTTGAATTCAGATACTGTCCTCATATCTACCACCTCCACTGGGAGACTATTCCATGCATCTACCACTCTTTCCGTAAAGAAATATTTCTGCATATTACTCCTGAGTCTATTCCCTTTCACCCTCATCCTATATCCCCTCATAGCAGAGCTTACTTTGTCAAAAGATACCTCCGTGGCATAAATGCACAGAAGGAGTGTATTTAAACATTTGTCGTATCTTCTCTCTCCCATCTTTCCTCTAAAGTATACATAATAAGATCTTTAAGTCTGTCCTCATATGCTTTATAATGAAGACCACTAACCATTTTAGTAGCCACCCTCTGCACCGATTCCATCCTGTTTATATCCTTTTGAAGTTGCGGTCTCCAGAATTGCACACAATACTCCAAATGAGGTCGCAACAGAGACTTTTATACAGAGGCACTATCGCCTCTGTTTTCTGCTGGCCATTTCTCTCCCTATCCACCCAAGCATCCTTTTGGCTTTTGCTGTTGCCTTTCTACCTGTTTAGCCACTTTAAGATTGTCAGACACAATCACACCCAGGTCCCGCTCTTCCTTCATGGACAGAAGTACTTCATCCCCTACACTGTACTGCTCCCTTGGATAGTTGTAGCTCAAATGCATGACCCTGCATCTTTTAGCATTAAATCTCAGCTGCCAAATTCTAGACCATTCTACAAGCACAGATAGATTCCTCATCATGCTATCTATTCCTTCCTGAGTGTCTATTATATTGCAGATTTTGGTATCATCTGCAAACAGGCAAATCTTACCCAGCAGCCCTTCGGCAATATCGCTAACAAAGATGTTAAAAAGAATCTGACTGACTTCTGGTGATGTCATCGGGACGAATGGCAGAGTAGAGAACAAGTTCCACCATCAAGGCTTGCCATAGCGGGGAGAGCACCCCAAAACGCTAAGAAAAGGAGGCGAAATGAGGGGGAACTAGCTGAGGCAGCCCCAGAGAGCAAATTGGAATCTGAGTGGAGGCAGCACTCAAAGCGCAGTGAAAACAGAGTGGGGCCCGATCAGGAAATCACATGCTTGATTGAAGAGGCGGCTAAGAGATGAGGAGAGAACAAGGCAGGAGGGACGGTGAGTGTAGGCGCCGCAGCAAACGAGTGCCTGTCCAGCCGGAGAAGCGCAGGAGGCGGAAAGAACGGCAACTTTGTGCTGAGCAGCCAGATTGGAGAGATGCGGCCAGTGGGAGCTGAGATCGGGGGAGCAGCAAAGACGGCATGAAGGGCAGGACAGATGGAGAGAAGTCAGCACAATAAAAGAAATCCTGTAGAGGAGCAGAAGAGGCAGAAAACCGGAGGTGATTTCGGAGTGGCAAGAGAGGAGGGGAATACAGATCCAAAACGGAGGGAGAGGACTGCATTCACGGGTACAGCACAAGTGAAGTAAAGCAAAGCATAGCAAAGACAAGCACAAAATGTATAACTAAGACTGACTAAAGTAGGTGGGACACATTAAGCGATCCCGAAATAGATAAAAATATTTTAAAAAAATGAAAAACAATATATCTACTGAACCAGCATAGCAGAAAGAAGCGTCACCAAAAGAGGGAGGAGCAGCAAGACAGTTCAGAAAGAGCCCTAAACTGGGGGAAGGGGGGGGGGGGGGGAGAGAAGCAGAGTATCTCCACAGCAATTGCTGCACGCCCAGAGGAGCAAAGGGAACAAATGGATAAATCAAAAGGAGGGTTGTCAGCAAAGAAAAAACTGGCGGAATTCAGATCATATGCACCATCAAGAGGAGGTAAAGAGGGGGAGAAGGAAGGTAAAATGGTGGCCAAGAGTGCCTGAGCAGGAGGAGGAGATGGAGGGTGCGTGGAGTCCTGGAGTGGCAGATATGATCAAACTTACTGAACTGAAAGAGGAACTCAAGGTGGAAATCAGCAGAGTTAAAAATGAGTTAAGAGACACTACAAGCAGTAAGACGAGCTATATCGGATCTGGGAGATTGTGTGGAAAAAACAGAGAATCAGTTGGAACAAGGGGAAGTAATGGAAGACTTACAAAAAGGATGGGAGGAATTAAAGCAGGTCCAAGAGGAGCTGAAGGTGAAAGCAGAGGACTTGGAAGACCGGTTCAGAAGATGCAATATCAGAGTGCGAGGTATCCCAAAGGATCCTAAATACAAGAACTGTGACAAAGTTATCCTTAAAGTATTTGGAGCACTATTAAAAGCTGCAGCTCTAGAGGAGAGAGGAGATGGGGAGTCTCTGCAAATCAAGTGGGCTCAGAGGATTGGGGCCCATAAGAGATAATTGACCGAGAGACATTGTGGTGTGTATGAGCTCTTTCACGACGAAAGAATGCCTTTTGGGAGTAGCCAGGAAACAGACATTTCAAATGGAGTGAGCACGAGTTGGAACTGTTTCAGGACTTCTCAAGGCACGCTACAACACAGGAGAGCGATGAAAGAGGTCACAGCCTATTTGAGGAGGGCAGATATGAGATATAAATGGATGTATCCTTTTGGCTTATTGATCACAGTGAAAGGGAGGTCGAGAGTGAAGACAAGCGAGGAAGCTTGGAGAGCGCTTAGAGACTTGGGACTAACCAGTCTCCCAGAAGGTGCAGGAGGTCCAGCCAGAACAACCAATATAATAACAGCTACATCTAAGGCAGATAGCCTGAGGTGGCACAGAGCACCAGAAGGTGGCAGAAGGTTGGCGAGACTCAAAGGCAGCCAAAGAGGAAAAGCGGTGGAAAAGGAAACAGGCTGAAGCTGAGGACATTATAGAGATTTGTTACAGAAGTTACCTCATAAGGGATGTGTTGTAGGTTGTTGATAAATGTTTTGTAAGGAAGTGCTGTCTAGAAAGTAGGGAGGTTGATGGGGGGGGGGGGGAAGGAGGTGAAGGGGGAGGGAGGATGGGGGTAAAGGAGGGAGCATAGGGCTCTGATTCTGAGACATGCTGGCGAACAGTTCAGACGGGGGGAGGAAGAGAAGTAGGGGGTCGAGCAGAGGGGGATCTGGGGTAAGAGGGAGGTAAGATGGAATATAAGTGGTAGGGGGAGGAAGGGGAGGAGGAGTGCAATGGGATGGAGATTAGTGGGGAGGTGGGATGGGGGGGGGAGGTGGATAGAGGAGGGGCATGCTGCAGTCCAATAGTCAGTCACTAAAAACTTAAGACAAGTCTTCCTTGAGGAGAAGGGGAAGGGAGGCAGGGAGGGAGAGGGGGGGAAGGAAGGGGAGGGGAAAGCAGGAGTGAGAGAGGCTGGGCGGAACAAATTTCAAAAGGTGAGTTAAAAATTGTAACATTAAATGTAAAAGGGTTTAACTCGCCATTTAAAAGACAGAAATTGTACAAAGAAATAACACGCCAAAAGGCATCGTTAGTGCTCATACAGAAAACTCATCTGACTCGGGCGACAGAACACTGGGTTAAACCTAAGGGATATGGGGTTTGTGTATTTGCATCAAACATAGTGGAAAAGAAAAAAGGAGGCGTAGCAATTTTATATTCAAAGTTAAAGATGGAGTTACGGATAGTAGTAAGGGATAAAGCAGGGAGATATGTACTATTGGGTTTAAAAATGGGGAATGAATAGTATTGTATAGTGAATGTGTAAGTGCCTACTGGGCCGCAAAAAGAATTTTTGACAGAGCTGAATGAAGAGATGGGGAAATTAGGGGAGGGTATTCTCATCTGTGGGAGTGATTTTAATTTAACATGGAATCCGGCGAGTGATGCTACGGGGAAGAGAGCAGATAGAAGTAAGTATCGTAACTTTGTTACACAACACTGTTTGATAGATGCATGGAGATTTCAACACCCCAGGAAAAGGCAATTCTCATATTTCTCACCAGTACATAGATCATACTCCAGAATAGACGCTATATGGGTATCAAAGGAGGGGGGGGGGAAAGGATTATTAGGGTGGAGATGGATTCAATAACGTGGTCAGATTACGCACCAGTGGAGGTTAGATTGACAATAGAGGGGGAGGGGAGAGGTATTAAGTTTTGAAGATTAAACGAATCCCTATTAGAGGATGAAAGGGTACAAGAGGATATAGAGCGGGAAATGAGGGAATACTTTGGATGGAATGATAATGGGGAGGTGGCATGGGGAGGTGTCTGGGATAGATACAAGGCAGTAGTGAGGGTAGTCTTAATTAAATGGGGTCATGTAAAAGGAAGGAAAGGGAGGAGAGTTGAGAGAAAAAAATTATTGACACTGGAAGATTAGATGTGCAAGAAAAAAGGAACGTACAGAGGCCAAGTGTTGGCAGTACGCGCACAGATAAATGAAATGCAGGCAGAAAGAATAAGGTATCAGATGCAGATATTGAGGCAAGAATTTTTTGAGGGGGGAATAAAGCTGGAAGATATGGCGCAGAAATTGAAACTATGAAAACTACGTTCACATATATTAAAAGTTAGAGACTCGGGAGGGAAGTTAATTCATAAGGATGGGGAGATTAGGGAGGCATTTAAGGGATTTTACCAGTCGCTGTATGAAGCACGAACCCCTCCAAAGCTATCTTGACTCCATAAAGCTTCTGAAATTAGAAGAGGAGAAGCAAAGAGTTAAATAGGGCTATAATGCAAGAGGAAGTCCAGAAAGCTTTAAAATAGATGAAAGTCTATAAGGCACTGGGGCTAGACGGGCTCACAGCGCGGTTTTATAAAAGGTTTGGAGGGATATTACACTAGTGTGGCTGTTTAATCTACCATGGGAAGGAGGTGTACTAGCAGAAACCATGGGGTGGGCAGGAATAACGGTAATACAGAAAGAGGGAAAAGATCCACAAGAATGCTTGTCATACAGGCCAATCTCACTGCTCAATTTGGATGCTAAATTATTGGCTATAGGGTAATAGGGAAATTGATCCATCAGGATCAAACGGGATTTATCCCAAGTAGGCAGGTAGCAGATAACATTTGGAAGATATTAAACATTATTTGGTCGATTGAACAGAGTAGGGACAAGGCATTGCTATTATCTCTGGATGCAGAAAAGGCTTTTGACCAGGTGTTTTAGCCTTTTCTCTTTCAGGTAATGGAACAGATGGGGTTAGGGGGAGAATTCATGGGTTGGGTCCAAGTGTTATATCAAAATCTGAAAGCATGTGTTCGGATGAACGGAGGCTATTCTGCATTTTTCGAGCAGGGGAGAGGAACGAGGCAGGGCTGTCCCCTGTCGCCTCTTCTATTTGCTATTTCCATGGAGCCCTTCGCAGAGAGGGTGAGGGAACGGGCAGACCTGCAGGGCACAGCTGTAGGGAAGAAAGAATACAGAATATCATTGTATGCAGATGATATAATTTTGAGCATGTCTAGGCCACGCTTCTCTATACCCATAGTAATGTGGGAAATAGAATATGGAAGGCTGTCGGGTTTCATTATCAATTGGACAAAATTGGAAATATAAAATTTGTCATTGGAAAAGGAAGTCCAGGGAACATTACAAAAGAAATACCCATTCAGGTGGGCTAGGGAGCATATTTGATACCTAGGAATCCAAATAAGTAATAGGTTGAAATCACTATATGATCTAAATTATCAAAAGTTATTTGGGCAAGTTGGAAGCTTGTTGAACGGGTGGGGGAAGGGATCTCTTTCCTGGTTTGGACGCATTGCAGTTATAAAGATGCTATTGCCCCGCTTCGTGTTTTTGTTTCAAATGCTGCCGGTACTAGTACCGCATAGAAAGCTCAAGCAGTTGCAAAAGGAGCATTAATTAATTTATTTATTTATTTAGTGTACATTTGTATCCTGCTGCTTCCAGCGATCAGCGGCGGTTGCTATACATGGTGAGAGTGGCTGTACCGGCCATGAATTAGAAATATATACATTGCGATTAGGGAGGGAGAGGTAGTGCACAGCAAACATAGGGTTACAGATTACAGTTGATTGACGTTAAGACTTCACACAGGATACTTTATATACATATTTACACATGATTGAATGCAGTTCTTGTTGTGAGTTTACATAGGGTACGGTGGTTGCCCAATAGATTCATATGGATGAACAGGAGCCCCAGAGTAGCTATGCAAATTATGCAGAGAACTAAGGGAGAGGGGGGGGGGGCTAGGGGTGCCAAATTTTAGAAATTATGAGGCAGCACAATTGAAATCAATATATGAATGGCACAGAGAGAAACAGAAACACTGGGTTCAAATGGAAGAGGACTGCCTAAGGGGAGTGGGATTGGCAAAAATAGTGTGGAGGGGAAGTAAAACACCAGAAACTAACCCGGTAAATCCCATAATAGTGCATATTTAGAATGTTTGGAGACATAATCGAAAAATCTTAATACAAGACAAAGGATATTCACAGGGAATGACACTGGAGGCATGTTTCGAGACGGGCCAGGGGTGAGCACGTTGCAAAGATGGGCAAAGAAGGGACTGACACACATTTCCCAAATAGTGGTTAAAGAGGGAGTCAGAGAGTTTGAAGGTATTAAGGACTTATATGGGTTATCAAATGATGATTATTATTGCTATCTACAGCTAAGCCTTTTTTTTTGGGACAGCAGAAGGTCTGGAAGGATTTATGGGGAAATAGGGGGTGGTTTGAGGCCCTGTGCTCAGGAAACTTAGGTCAAAAAGGGGCTATGTCAAAAATTTATAAAGGATTAATGGAGGGAGGGGAGACTAAATTAGGGTATAAGAAGAAGTGGGAGGGAGGAAGACCTGGGAGTGCAATGGAATGAAGAGGTGTGGGATAGGATCATACAGACGGTGGCGAGCCTATCCATAGCTACTCAAATAAAAGAAAATGCTTATAAAATGTTATACCGGTGGTATTGGACACTGGTACGTAAAAGGCGAGCTGGATTGGGACAAAATGATCAATGCTGGAGGGCAGGGGTGGGCAATTCCGGCCCTCGTGCACCACAATCCAGCCTGGTTTTCATGAAAACCAGGCTGGATTGTGGTGCACGAGGGCCGGAATTGCCCACCCCTGCTGGAGGGGATGCCAAGAGATAGGTGATTGGTTACATATGTGGTGGAAGTGTGGACAGATTCAAAAATATTGGGTGGAGGTATTAGATATAATATGTGAAATGACAGGACACAGACTGCAAAGGAAACCAGAGATTTGCTTATTGCATCAACTAGAGGAGACTATCTTAGAGAGAGATAGGGGAGTGTTGCATCATTGTATAATGGCAGCGAGAATTGAGATTACAAAATATTGGACAGGGTCGTGCAAACTACAAAGCACAGGCATTGTAAGAAGAGTGGCAGACATGTGCTTGATGCACAGATTGACGGGGCTGCAACATGGGAAAGGGGAGAAGAGTGAGGAACAAAGAAAAGTGTGTGGAAGTGGCTGGAAGATTGGAAGGATGGCAGGAGGGGACGGAAGGCATGAAAGAGGAAAAAACTAATGTAAAAAACTTGAGATTGGCATGAAGCTCAGTTTATGAGTACATTGGTGAAAGATTGTACATGTCTGCTTAAAACAAGGTGGTAGGATGAGATATAGAAAAAACAAACAAGGGAGACAATAATGCATATTGTATTAGAGAGTAGGGGGTCAAAATAAGACAGTTTGTAAGATTGTTGAGAAAAATGTAAAATGCATTGTTTGAAGAAGTCAATTCTATGTATTGAAGCCTTTAATAAAAAGTTAAAATGGAAAATAAATAAATCTGTCCTTGGTCAGATTCTTTATTTTATTTATTTATTTATTTAACAGCTCTTATATACCGCACTATTTTTATCAGCGCGGTTTACATATAACAAAGAATACTCAGATCAGCGAAGACTGACTGGGTTTACATTAAAACAGGGAATAGAACTTGGGGAACCTGGGGAATTTTCAGAACATAAATCCAAACGAATTGGAATATAATAAACTATATACATGCTGGTGTGTCATATTCGCTAATTGTTGGTATGAGAGAATGTAAGATGAATTGAATTGTTGGTATGAGAGAATGTAAGATGCTTCCAGGATGGGGCGGAAGCTTGGGATTTGAGCATTATGTTGTGTGGAGGGATTTAGTGGGGGATAGGGGATGGTTTCTTGGTGGTAGGGGGGTAGCTTAAGAGAAGTGGAGAAGAAAGAGATGGTGCTTTATTGCTTTCCGGAATTGTAGCAGGTCTCGGATTGCTCTGATATCAGGAGGCAGGTCGTTCCAACATTTTGGAGCGTAGTGGGCGAATGTTCTTCTACTGGTTGATAGTGAACACCTTATGGAGTCTTTGGGGATCGCTAGTGTGTTATCTGATGTCGTTCTTCTAGATCTGGTTTTTGGGGTAGGAGTGATAAGATCCTTGAGAGAGTTGGGAGCGATGTTGTTAATAATCTTGAAAGTTATTAGCAGAATCTTATATGTTAGCCTGGAGCATATCGGTAACCAGTGTAGATCCTTAAGTACTGGTGTGATATGGTCGGCTCTGGATAGACCGCAGAGGACACGGGCGGCGGCGTTCATGGCTTGTTGTAGAGGATTGAGGGTGTTTTTTGGTAAGCCATACAAAATTAAGTTTGCGTAATCTAGATGAGGTAGTATGAGGGCCTGAAAGATGGTTCGGAAGTCGTCAGCAGGTAGCATAGGTTTGAGATGTCTTAGTGTTCTAATTTTGTAGTAAATGAATCTGGTAGTATTTTTTATATGTTCCTTGAAGTCGAGGTGCTGGTCCAGCGTGATGCCAAGATAACGTATGGCTTTACGGCTTGGAAGCTCAGCATCTCTTACTCTTAGGCTGGGAGGAGGGGAGAAGCTTTTGTTTCTTGATATGAAGAGTACCTCTGTTTTCTTGAAATTGATGTGGAGATCGGAGGTCCTGCTTCTGGCCCTTCATCTGTGAACACAGAACAGAAATATTTGTTAAGCAATTCTGTTTTATTCTCATCAGCTTCTGTTGTACACATTTCTCTTTCACCCTCAAGTCCGACAATACCACTTTTGCCCTTCCTCATCTCACTAGCATATCTGAAAAACAACTTATCACCCCAATTTATTGCAGTGGCTATTTCTTCTTTTTGTATCTTTGCTTTCCTGAATTCAATGGGGCTGCAGCTCCAATACTGGTCGGAAGCCGCTACCACTGCTTAGTAAACAAGCCCATAGGTTTTTCCAAATATAGATGCCTGTCTTCCTTTCTCTGTGATCTGTTTTTCTTCACCTTTTCAGCTACTTCTTTTGAGAACCATAGTGGCCTTCTTTTCCTTTTACATTTATCTTTCTAACAAAAAGGTTTGTTGCCTTTAAAATATCCTCTTTCAGTTTTGCCCACTATTTTACTACAGCCCCCAGCTGCTCCCATCTCACTAACAACTCCTTGAGGTATTGTCCCATCTTGGCAAAATTAGTTTTTCTGAAGTCTAAGACCCTCGCTTTTGAATGGATTTTATCAGCCCTAATCTAATACTGAGCCACAACATCTGGTAATCACTGTTTGCAAGATTATCTTCCACTATAACATCAGAAACACTTTCCCCATTGGTAAGCATCAAGCCAGTATGGTTCTTCCCTGTGTGGGTTCTGTTACTAGTTGCCTGAATAGTTCTCCCTTTAGAGAATCCAAGATCTCTTTGCTTCTAGATACCACCACAGCAGGGATGTGCCAATCATCCAGCACATTGAAATCACCTATCACTTCTCCTCTCATGGCAATGCTGTGTATTTCTTCTATTAAATCTCCACCCACTTCTCCCTGTGAGGAGGATCTGTGTCACTCCAATGCAAATAGTTTAACCATAGTTCTTCCCTTATCTGACCATCACCTGCTAACCTTCACTCTTAGCCACTCCCCATCCTGGTCTCACCTGATCTCCATCAACATGTTTAGGAAGCTTCACGCTATTGACCCTTCAGCTCTTTCCACTGCCGTCTTATCACCTCTTTCCTCCACTATGTCATCTGAGTCTGTTGATGAGGCAGTATCTTCCTATAACACTATACACTCCTCTGCTCTGGAAAACACTTGCTCCTCCCATTCCATGCCCTTTGAGACATACCATACCTCAACCCTGGCTGTCCGACAACCTGCTACCTACATTCCTGCACCTGCTTAGATGAGTGCCTTTGGCTTAAATCACGTACCATTGCTGACTACTTACATTTCAAATTCATCCTAACCTTTCAGCCATACTGTAGCACTTACCACACAAGAATACCATGTCCATTTGACTAACTCTTGCCTCTGACCCTCACCGTCTCTTTGCTATGCTTAAGTCTCTCCTCAAGGTCCCTCCTTCCCCAATACCTCCTTCACTTTCTGCCCAGACCTCGGCTGACTATTTCCATGACAAAGTCCAAAAGATTAGCTTTGGATTCTCCACAGGTTCACCTCCCCCTCCCCCCTTCAATCCCAAATCCTTCCCTCACCTTCTGTCACCCTTTCTTCTTTTTCTGAAATCACTGAGGAGGAAACTGCAAATCTTCTCTCTTCCTCCAAACTGACTGCCTGCTCCTCTGACCCCATTCCCACCTGTCTACTAATCTCTCTCTTCCACCTTTATCCCTTCCATCTGTCATATCCTTAACCTTTCGCTTTCCACTGCAACTGTTCCTATGACCTTAAAACGTGCTCTAGTCACATCTCCTCAAAAAGTCCTCACTAGACCCAGCCTATCCTTCTAGCCCTCCCCTTTGCTTCAAAACTACTTGAACAAGCAGTTTACTGCTGCTGTCTTGACTTTTTCTCTCAAGCTCTTCTGGATCCACTTCAGTCTGGCTTTTGTCCTCTATATTCCACAGAAACAGCTTGTGCCAAAGACTTCAGAGACTTGTTCCTCACCAAAACCAAGGGCCTTTACTTGATCCTCATCCTTCTTGATCTTTCTGCTACCTTTGACATTGATCACCACCTTCTCCTCAATACCCTGTCCTCGCTTGGATTTAGGGACTTTATTCTGTCCTGGTTTTCTTTGTCTCTCCCAGCACAACTTTAGTGTATATTCTGGTGGATCCTCCTCTACTGCCATCCTGCTTTCAGTGTACCTTGGGGCTCTGTCTTGGGATCTCATTTTCTCTCTCTACACTCAGTCTCTTGGTGCCCTTATCTCCTATCATGGTTTTTGGTACCATCTTTATGCTGATGACTCAGATCTACATCTCTGCACCTGAAATCTCTCCAGGAATCCAGTCTTGGATCTCTACCTGCTTATCCGACATGGCTGCCTGGATGTCTCACTGCCATCTGAAATTGAACATGGCCCAAACTGAGCTCCTTATCTTTCCCCCTAAATCCACCTCCCCCTTCCTCCATTCTCTGTGATGACACTACATTCCTCCCCATTTCCTCTGCTCACAACCTTGGGGTCATCTTTGACTGTGCTCTTTCTCTGGGTATTTCCAACAAATGGCTAAAACCTACTGCTTCTCTCTAACACATTAGCAAAGTCTATCCCTTCCGTTCTAGTCACACTACTACGACCCTTATCCACTCACTAGTCACCTCTTGCCTTGACTATTGTAACTTGTTCCTCGCTGATCTTCCTCTGAATCATTTCTCTCCCCTTGAATCTGTTCAAAACTCAGCTGCATAGCTTATCTTCCACCAGTGACGCTATGCTCATGTAACTCCTCTTCTCAAGTAGTTCACTGGCTCCCTATCAGTTCCTACATACAGTTCAAACTTCTTCTACTGACCTATAAGTGCATTCATTCTGCAGCTCCTCACTACTTTCCTCTTATCTCACTCTACACCCTTCCTCGGGAACTCTGCTCCTCTGGCAGATCTTTTTCTGTACCCTTCTCTGTCACTGCCAACTCCAGACTTCGTTCATTCCATCTTGCTGCTCCATATGCCTGGAACAATCTACCTGAGTGTGCTTTGGGTCCCCTCTAGCCTATTCAAATCCAGGCTAAAACCTTTTTGAAACCGCTTTTGGATCTTGATGCTCCTCATGCTTTTGTATCTCATACTTTTTCCCCCAGTTTCACTATGTGTTGTCTCGATTAGATTGTAAGCACTGAGGAGCAGGGACTGTGTCTCACATCTATATGTACAGTGCTGCACATACCTTGTAGCACTATGCAAAAGATTAGTAGTATCCTGGTTATGGAAAAGGGGATAGGAAAGAAGAGAAATGCTAGACATGGGGGGGGGGATCAATGTATATAGGGGGTAGGAAAAGAAAGTATAAGCTAGACTCCAGGCATGTAGAGGAGGGAAGAGGTTGGGCTACAGGCGGAGGTGGGAAAGAAAAGGGGAAATGCTGGATTCAGAGTAAGGGAAAAGGGGGCAGATGAAGAGGGGGAAGTTAGGAAGGGACTGGAGAAAGTGACAGAGATGGGAATGGGAGGGGCTAGGATAAAGGAGAAACTAGGTAGATGCAACAAAAAAAGATTGAGGACTGAATTGTGAGGAAGGGTGAAATCTGAGAATTCAGAAAAAAACTAAATAGAAGAAAGTTGAAAGTGAAAGATCAATGTCAAAGATGAATGTATAGGAGGAAGTGAAAATAGGAGAAGAAAGAAATGGGAATGAAACAGAGGAAAGCAGAGACTAGGAACAAGACAATTAGAATAAAATGGACAACAGGTAGAAAAAATAAATTTATTTTCAATTCAGTGTTTAACTTATTTGATCATCTATTAGAAGATCTTGTGTACAATCTTAGGATCAGTGAGCATTTTTTTGCTGGCGATATCCAGTTGATTTTTTTATGTCAGCCAGGCTGTATAGATTTTAAGTATATTAATGATTGTCTACCGTCAGTAGCTGACTGGCTCAATAATAGATATTATCTAAAGTTAAATCCAACAAAATCCTAAACTATGTGGATTATGGGCTATTTTCCTAGGCCATCTGGGACACCTGTGCTCCTGATTCAGCCAATATCGCTAGTGTCTGCTTTACGGATTCTTGAGGTCCAGTTTAATTCTGTTATTTCTGGAAGGGCAGGTGCTGAATGTGATGAAAATACCTTTGTTCCTGCAACAAATTATATTGCTGAAACCTTATTTGGATAAATCAGCACTGCCAAAGCTGGTCCAAGCAACAATGAGCTGATTAAATTATTGTAATTCCCTGTATAATGATCTGGTAAGCATGGCGTGTGGTGGGAAGAGTTTTCTTTAAAAACACAGGCCAGAGAGCAGTTCAAGGAGAAACAAAACAAAAAAAAGTTCTCATTCTGTCCCAACTTGCTAAACATCCACAAAGCAAAACCCAGAACAGACAGCAGTTCACAGAAAACAAAATCTGTTTAATTCTGTCCCAGATTGTTAAAACTCCTCAAGCTGGTTCTCCTGGTCTTTCTTCTAGCCCCAGTTAAAGTTCCTATCTCAGAACTCCATTGCATGGCTTGCCTTGGAAGGACTTATTGCTCTATGGTCCTCTGATACTGCTAGTTATCCCTCCGAGTGACTTCATGGCTCTGGAACAGAGGGTGAAGCAGATAGGTGCTCAGCTGGTGGTCTCTTCCAGCCTCCCTGGTGGTCTCTTCCAGCCTCCCTGTAGAGGGTAAAGGCAGAGGCATAGAAGCTTGTATCCTGGAGATGAATGCATGGCTGTGTGGATGGTATCAGAACATTATGATTTCCTGGACCATGGGATGATTTTCCAAGGGATGCAGAGCAGAGATGGCATCCGCCTGTCCAAGAAAGGTCAAAGTATCTTTTGCAGCAGATTGGCTAACCTACTGAAGAGGGCTTTAAACTAGATTTGTTGGTGATGGGTGAAGAAAGTCCCCAGGTAAGTGAAACATTAAATACCTTTATAGAAATTGGTAAAAGGGACAATGTCTGGAAAGCAGTGTGTATAAATGCCCGTAACATGTTGATTGGCATAGCCATACTGTGGCATATCTCTGCTGTGGTGTCACATGCCACCTAGATAAGGTCTTAGATAGTGCTGGGGAGGAGTCTGCTATCTTGGTACATGTCGGTACCAATGACAGGAAAATGTGGTAGGGAGGTTCTGGAGGCTAAATTTAGGCTTTTAGGTAGGAAGTTGAAATCCAGAACTTCCATGGTAGCGTTCTTCAAAATGCTTCCCATTCCACACGCAGGACCCAAAAGGCAGGCAGAGCTCCGGAGTCTCAATGCGTGAATGAGACAATGGTGCAGAGATGAGGGTTTTGGATCTGTTAGGAACTGGGGAACATTCTGGGGAAAGGAGGAGCTCTTCCGAAGGGATGGGCTTCACCTTAACCGGGATGGAACCAGGCTGCTGGCATTAACCTTTAAAAAGGAGATAGAGCAGCTTTTAAACTAGATAATAGGGGAAAGCCAACAGTCGCCCAAGAGCGCATGGTTTGGAAGAATGTATCCTTGAAGGATACTACCAAAAGCAGAGAGGTTCCAAAAAAAAAAAAAAAGTGTAAAGTAGCCCAAATGCCCTTGAGTATGGAGCAGACAGAGCTTAAAGATCCCAAATTACCCATGCCTACCAATAGCCAGATTAATATGAATAAAATACAGTCACTAAAATGCTTGTATGCAAATGCTAGAAGTCTAAAAAATAAGATGGGAGAGTTAGAATATATAGCACTAAATGAGAGGTTAGATATGATTGGAATATCAGAGACATGGTGGAAGGAGGACAACCAGTGGGACACTGATACCTGGGTACAAACTATATCGTAATGATAGAGCTGATCAAATTGGTGGAGGGATTGCACTCTATGTTAGAGAGGGCATTGAGTCAGAAAGGATTAAAATTTTGCAGGAAACAAAAATTTGCTGTAGAATCTCTATGGATTGAAATTCAAGATAGTATTTTTCAAGAACACCCAAGCTTGATGTAAGTCTTTAACCTTTGCAACTGCTCCTTTTAGTTTTTTTCTTAACTATTTTCCTCATTTAATCATAGTCTCCCTTTCGAAAGTTAAAAGGTAGTACTGTGGATTTCCTTACTATCCCTCCTCCACTAATTAAATCAAAGGCGATCATGCTATGATCACTATTGCCAAGTGGCCCCAACACCCTTATCTCTTGCACTAGATCTGGTGTTCCACTAAGGACTAGGTCTAATATGGCTTCCCCTCTGGTTGGTTCATGAACCAGCTGCTCCAAGAAGCAGTCATTTATGTCATCTAGGAACTTTATCTCCCTAGCATGTCCTGCCGTGACACTGACCCAGTCGATACCGGGGTAATTGAAATCACCCATTATTATTACCGAGCTGTAACTTTTGTTAGCTTCCTTGATTTCTTTGAGCATTTCATCATCCATTTGTTCATTCTGGCCAGGCGGTCGATAGTATACCCCCACTGCCATCGCCTTCCCCTTTTTACATGGAATTTCAGTCCATAGAGATTCTACATCAAATTTTGTTTCCTGCAAAACTTTAATCATTTCTGACTCAAGCCCAGACCAGCTGTATTCCACGCTTTAAGAAAAGTGGGAAGAAGTCCAAACTGCCAGCATGGTTTAAGGTGAGGTCAGAGAGGCTGTTGCCAAAAAAGCATCTTTCAGGAAATGGAAAAAAGAGCCAAACGACGAAACCCGGAAACAGCACAAGCACTGGCAAGTCAAATGCAAGGCATTGATAAGGCAGGCAAAGGGAGAATTTGAGAAGAAGCTTGCTGCGGAAGCAAAAACGAGAAATCGACTTTTTCAAGTACATTCATAGCAAAAAACCTGTGAGTGAGTCAGTTGGTCCGTTAGATGATAGAGGGGTTAAAGGGGCACTAAGAGGCGATAGCGGAGAGACTGAACGAATTCTTTGCTTCTGTCTTTACTGAGGAAGATGTAGGGATGTTACCCATGACTGAAGTGGTATTTAAAGGTGCGGAAGAATTGAAGGAAATAGATACATTGGGAAGATGTATTACAACTATTAGATAAACTGAAGAGTAGCAAATCACCTGGGCCAGATGACATACATCCAAGGGTGTTGAAAGAACAGATATGAGATTGCAGACCTGCTATTAGTAATCTATGAATTTTCATTAAAATCATCTGTAATACCCGAAGATTGGAGGATCGCCAATGTAACGCCAATTTTTAAAAAGGGTTCCAGGGGTGATCCTGGAAACTACAGACCGGTGAGCCTGACGTCAGTACCGGGAAAAATGGTAGAAACCATCATAAAGAACAAAATTACTCAGCATGTAGTCAGTCATGGACTAATGGGAGACAGCCAACATAGCTTTAGACAAGGAAGATCTTATCTTACTAATCTGTTATGTTTTTTTGAAGGTGTGAATAAACAGGTGGACAAAGGTGAGTCAGTTGATATGGTATATCTGGACTTTCAGAAAGCCTTTGACAAGGTCCCTCAGAGACGTTTGGCAAAACTAAAAAGAGTCATGGGAAAGGAGGCAGTGTACTACTGTGGATCAAGAACTGGTTAAGAGATAGAAAGCAGAGGGTTGGGCTAAATGGCCAATTTTCCCAATGGAGAAAGGTGAATAGTGGTGTACCCCAGGGATCTGTGCTGGGTCTGCTGCTTTTTGACATATTCATAAATGACCTGGAAAAAGGAATAACGAGTGAGGTTATCAAATTTGCAGATGACACAAAGCTATTTAAAGTTGTTAAAACACAAGAGGATTGTGGAAAATTGCAAGAGGCTCTTGATAAATTGGAAGACTGGGCATCAAAATGACAGATGAAATTTAATGTGGACAAGTGCAAATTTATGCACTTAGGGAAGAACAACCCAAACTATGGTTACACGATGCAAGGTTCCACATTAGGAACCACCACCCAGGAAAAAGATTTAGGCGTTATTGTGGATAACATGTTAAAACCCTCGGCCCAGTGTGCAACGGCAGTCAAGAGAGCAAATAGAATGCTAGGTATCATAAGGAAAGGAATGGAAAATAAAACAAAAGATATTATAATGCCTATATATCGTTTCATGGTGAGACTGCACCTTGAATATTGTGTGCAATTCTGGTCGCCGTATCTTAAAAAGGATATAGCATTATTAGAAAAGGTTCAGAGAAGAGCCACCAAAATGGTAAAGGGGATGGACGGATACCCCTATGAAGAAGGGCTAAAAAGGTTAGGGCTCTTTAACCTGGAAAAGAGACGGCTGTGGGGAGATATGATAGAAGTCTATAAATTAATGAACAGAGTGGAATGGGTAAATGTAGACCGATTGTTTACGTTATCAGAATATAGAAAGACCAGGGGACATGCAATGAAGCTACAGGGTAAACTATTTAAGACTATAAAAGAAATATTTTTTCACTCAACGTGTAATCAAACTCTGGAATTTATTACCAGAGGATGTAGTAAAGGCTGTTAGTGTAGCTGGGTTTAAAAAAGTTTGGACAAGTTCCTGGAGGAAAGGTCCATAAACCATTATTAAGAAGGGACCCAGGATATCAATGCATTGTGGAACCTATGTCTTTTGGGGAAACTGCTAGGTACGTATGACCTATATTGGCCACTGTTGGAAACAGGATACTGGGCTTGATGAACCTTGGTCTGACCCAGTATGGCATATCTTATGTTCTTAAGGAGATCCTTGATTCTCTACAGGGAGAACTATTCCAGCAACTGGTAACAAAACCCATATGTGAAGGAGCCATACTGGACTTGGTGCTCCCAATGGGGAAAGTATTTCTGATGTCATAGTGGGAGATCATCTTGCATCCAGTGATCGCCAGATGGTGTGGTTTAGGATATGGACTAGGACTGATAAAATCCATTCAAAAAGTGAGGGTCTTAGACTTTAGGCAAACTAACTTTGCCAAGATGGGACAATACCTCACATAGTCGTTAGGGTGATGGGAACAGCTGGGGGATGTAGACAAGCCATGGGCAAAATTGAAAGGGAATACTTTAATAGCAACAAACCTTTTTGTTAGAAAGGTAAAGAAATGTAAACAGACAAGGAGTCCACTACGGTTCTCAAAAGAAGTAGCTGTGCTGAAAAGATGAAGAAAAAGAGGTGGTCTTCATAAAATACAAGAGATCACAGAAAGAGGAAAACTTAGAGAAGCTAGGAAAATAATCAGGAAGGCAAAGATACAAAAAGAAGAAGGCATAGCCAATGTAATCAAATGGAGAACTAAGACATTTTTCTGATATGTTAGTGAGAGGAGGAAGTGCAAAAGTGGTATTGTCAGACTCTAGAGTGAAGGGGAGGAATATGTAGAAGCTGAGGAGGATAAAGTGGAATTGCTTAACAAATATTTTTCGTTCTGTGTTCACAGATGAAGGGCCAGGAGCAGGATCTCAAAACACCCACACAGAGAAACAGAAGCGAAGGGGATCTTGAACAATTTTCAGAAGACTGTGTTCATGAGGAACTAGCTAAATTAAAAGTACAAAAAGCGATTTGACCAGATGGGATACATCCAAGAATATTGAAGGAACTTGGGGACATTCTATTGGCTCCACTGTCTGACCTTTTCAATGCTTCTTTAGAGGGCTGGAGAAAAGCACGTGGTCCCTTTACACAAAAGCAGAAGTAAAGATGGAGGTTCAGAACTACAGACTGGGTAGTCTAACCTCTGATGAGTAAATTATTGGAAATACTGCTAAAACAGAGGATAGTGAGGTTTCTAAAGTCCAATGGATTGCAGGATCTGGCAGCATGGGTTTACCAGAGGCAGCTCTTGTAAAACAAATCTGATTTCTTTGAGTGACCAGGAGTTAGACTGAGGGAGAGCCCTAGGTGTGGTGTACTTAAAATTTCAGCAAAGCATTTGACATCATTCTGCACAGGCGACATAAACAAATTGAGCACCCTAGTGATGGACCCTAAAGGTGACAAAGGGTACAGGTAAATGGAGTTCACTCTGAGGAAAAGGATGTTACCAGTGGTGTGCCGCAGAGTTCTGTCCTTGGTCCAATTCTTTTTAACATCTTTGTTAGTGATATTGTGGAAGGGCTGATGGGTAAGGTTTGCCTTTTTGCAGACGATACCAAAATCTGCAATAAAGTAAAGTAGACACCCAGAAGGAGTAGATAACATGAGAAGGGATCTAGCGAAGCTTGAAGAATGGTCAAGAATTTGGCAGTCAAGATTTAATGCTAAAAAATGCAGGATCATGAATTTGGGCTGCAAAAATGCAAGGAAGCAGTAACAGTGTAGTGGAGCAAAGTACTTCTGCCCATGAAAGAAGAGTGGGACCCGAGTGTGATTGTTCCTGATGATCTTCAAGTGATTAAACAAGTAGAAAAGGTGACAGCAAAAGCCAGAAGGATACTTGAGTGCATAGGGAGAGGATTGGCCAGCAGAAAAAGTTGGTTATAGTGCCTTGTACAAGTCTCTGGTGTGACCTCTTTTGGAGTATTGTATGGAGACTACACCTTTAAAAAGATATAAACAGGATGGGTTCAGTGCAGAGGGTGGCTACTAAAATGGTTAGTGGTCTTTGTTTTAAAGCATATAGAGTCAGACTTAAAGATCTTAATACGTATACATTAGAGGAAAGATGGGATAGAAGAGATATGATAGACATATTTAAATACCTCGGTGGCATAAATGCACAAGATGAGAGCCTCTTTCAATTGAAAGCAAGCTCTGCTATGAGGTCGACATAGCATGAGGGTGAAAGGGGATAGATTCAGGGGTAATATGCGGAAATATTTATTGATGGAAAGAGTGGTAGATGCGTGGTATAGTCTCCCAATGGAGGTGGTAGAGATGAGGACAGTATCTGAATTGAAGAAAGCATGGAGCAAACACAGATCTCTAAAGGGGGGGGGGGGAAGACTATTGTGGTTGATATGGAAGGACAGACTAGATAGAAATATGATGGCGGGAAAAAAGACCATATGGCCTATGTTTCTCTCCCTCCTGCAGCCTGCTGGTTTCCTAATCTCCCTCTGTGAGCCACACCCTCCTAGGCCTGAACTCTGAGCTGCAGGCTCACTTAAAGGGGACTTTTGATAATCTCTTTGGTGTAGCATTCTATACACCCCATCACACATCCTCCCCCTCAGCTCAACCATGTCCCATTGATCACCTGCCTCACCCTGGACCCCCAGCCGGGAAAGGAAGTCTGCATTCAGGTGAGTCTGACCCAGCCCTATGGCAGACCTGGAACTGGTAGGTTTGGAGTCTCAATAAACCACTGAATATGGCCATTGGACTCCTTATGTCAAGCCAGCCACTGGTGGTCTGTTATCAGCATAAATGGATGGCTGGGCAGGTAGTATTTGAAGGTTTCAAGTGCCCATTTGTCAATCAGGGCCTCTTTCTTGATCACTGCATAATGCTTCTCCCAAGGAAGTGGTTTCCTGCTGATGAGTGCTATGTGGTGATCTTCACTTCTGACCTCCTGGGCCAGAATGGCTCCTAGGCCCACTTCTAAGACATCAATTTGCACAATAGTGAGAAAAAAGGACTAATCAGGATGGGTTCAGAGCATACAGCCTTCTTGAGACGCTGGAAAGCCAAGTCCAGGTCAGGTGACCACTGAATCTGCAACCTCTGCAAAATTAGGGATGAACCGGCAGTAATAGCCAATCAATTCAAGGAAGGCACAAACCTTAGATTTCGGACTGGAGACATGGGCAGTGTCATCCACCTTCCTTAGCTGAGGTTGTATTTGCCCATTCAAGACCAGATCAGGAAAGCTGGAGAGGTGGCCAAACTCAGACTGGAAAATAGCCCAAGCTGAGTAGGCCAAGGGCTACAAATCGGGCAGCTGTGCACCACACCTTCCAATTGAAAGTCCCAGACTCCCAGGAAACATTTCTTGGGGTTGGCCATCAACCTGGCCTTCCACAAGATGATCAACATGGCTTGTACTAGGGTTAGATGGGTGGTCCAGCCTCTGCTATAGATGGCAATGTCATCAAGGTATGCAGCCGCATACTCCTTGTGGTCAGAGTAGGTGGTCGACTAGGTGTTGAAAAGTGGCTGGAGCTCCATGTAATCTAAAGGGCAACACTGTAAATTGGAACAGACATTGTTGTGTCAAAAAAGCAGTCTTCTCCTTGGTAGCTGGAGTTAAGGACACTTGCCAGTATTCCGTGGTCAAATCCAAGGTTGATATAAAGTGTGCTCCACAGAGTTGCTCGATTAGCTCATCTACTCTGGGCATGGGATACACTTCCATTTTAGAAGTTGCATTGACCCTCTGGAAGTCAATGCAGAATCTGATGTTTCCATCAGGTTTAGGAAGTAAGATGAGGGGGGATGACCAGTCACTCAGACTCCTCTATAACTCCCAGATTAAAGCTTCTCTTCCAGCTCCTTGGTGACAGCCTATCGCCAGGCCTCCAGAATCAGATAGAGTTGTTGCTGGATAACCAGCCCAGGATCATGACAAATGAGTTGGGTTCATCCTGGGTAGGTGAACACCTTTAGATTCTGGTGGACCAAACCTTCTAAGATCTCTTCTCTGGGCAGCAGAGAGCTGGTCTCCAATCAGGACTTGAGTTGGATCAGACAGGGTTGAAATTTCTGGCCTAAAATCATCTCCCTGTACTGCCACAGCCGTCACTGGAGTCCACTTTTCTAATAGGTTAATATTGTAAATTTCGGCTCTCTTCCTTTTATCTGGCAGGGCAATCTTGTGGTTAACAGGTCATATTTTCTCTTTCACCTCATAGGATGTAACACCTCTTTTCATTCACCTCCACTGGCTCCCCATAGATTTTCATATTCGTTTCAAAATCCTCACCTTGGTCCATCAGGTTCTTTACACTAACACACCACAGTACCTGGTAGACCTTATTCAGTTTCACATTCCCAATCGCTCTCTCCGGTCACTTCACATAAATCGTCTTCACCTCCCCTCTCCCTCCCGCACTCATCTACAATCCACTCGCTCCTCTGCAATTTTCTTTGTCGGTCCTGCACTTTGGAACTCCTTACCCACCTCCCTCAGACTTGAACAACATTACACCACTTACGAAAAACCTGAAAACCCATCTGTTCTCCTCAGCCTTTGACCTCCCTTCCCCTTGTGTGATCCTGCCTTTCCCAATCCCTTATTTTTCTCCTCTGTCTAGTGTGCCTGATTACTATCTGCTATCCTGTCTCCTGTCGCTCATTGTAATTTCCTTTCTTTCTTTCTTCTGGCCATTGGCCCTCTTTGTATATTTGACCATTGTAAACCGCTTTGATTTTTACAGAATGGTGGTATATCAAATGATTAAAGAAACCCCTGCCATTTACAGAGTAACTTGCTCTTGAATGAAGGTAGCAAGACAAACTGTCTCTTGGTTGGAAGATGTGATGCACAGCTGCTTGATTGTAGCCCTTGGCCTGCTCAGCTTGGGCTTTTTCCAGTCTGAGTTTGGCCACTTCTCCAGCTTTCCTCATCTGGTCCTGCATTTGTATAATGTACTCCACCAAATTATGCCCAGTACAGGGTTCTTCCTCCCAGGTTTCCCTTACCATGTCTAATATGCCTCGGCCATCTTCTGAAGAACAATTCAAAAGGCAGAAACCCCATGGAACTCTTGCAGATTGCACACATCAAATAGGGTAGGAGAATGTCCTGATTCTTCCCATCCTCCTGCATGAACTTTTTAAACATCTGTTTTAGAGTTTCATTGAATTGCTAAATGAGGCCCTCCATCTGTGGGTGATATACTGATGTTTGCAGAATTTTGACCTTTACCAAGGCACACACTTGCTTCATCACCTTGGATACAAAGGGTGTTCTTTGATCTATGAGGATCTCATTGGGTATTCCCACCTGCGAGAATACTTCCCAGAGGGCATTTGCGATCGTAGTAGTCTTCATATTCTGTCCCAGCTTGTTAAACCTCCACAAACTTGTTATTGCATGGCATTGTTCCGGATGATTTAAAAAGAGCATCTGTTTATCCTTTATTGAAAAATTCCTCTTTAAGCAAGGATGATCCATTGAAATGTCATTTATTTTTTTTGCCTTTTTTAGCTAAAGTTATGAAGAAGATTGTCCTGTGACAGCTTCAAGATTTTATTGATAGTCAGAATTTACTTACGTTTCAGTTTGGGTTCCACCCTCATCATGGTACTGAAACTGTGCTTGTATCACTGATGGATGTCTCTTACTGGCTTTGATCACTGAAAATCTTATTAATTTTGTTGGATATTTCTGCAGCTTTTGATAAAATTGATCACTCTGTTATTGGCAAGATTGCATGAACTATTCTTGGTTTTCTTTTTTTGCTTGGTCAGCAATTTCAGGTTAAGTCTGCGAGAAAGTACTCTTCCTGGCGGCTTATTTCTGCTGGTGTGCTGCAGGGGTCTGCCTCATCCATTAGTTTATTTAAAATTTATATCGCTCCTATTTTTTTACAATTTTTAAATGTTTTGGATGTTGCTTACCAGATTTATGCAGATGATGTTCAATTTGTAGTTCTTATATCCTCTTTGGATGATGCTATAGAGAATACCATGTTGTGTATTAGTACAGTGATATTTTGGAGGACACATAATAGGTTGGCATTGAATGTTAATAAAACTGAGGTTCTGCTCTTGTCATGGGTACTTCCAGACCCAGTGTCATGGACTATGAAAACTGGGGATTGTTCTTTTTTGGTTGGCTTTCAAGCTCAGGATTTGGGAGTTGTTCTTGACCCCCAGCTGAATATGCAAACCCACATACAAAAAATTATTATGGCTGCCTTCTTTAAATTGCATTTACGTCGAAAACTCAAATCCTATTTATTGGCTGAAAATTTGCATACTGTGGTTCAAAGTTTGATTTTAATCACTGTTTGATTATTATAACAGTTTGTTTCCTGGTCTTCCGTTGTATGTGGTTCGACCTTTGCAATCTGTACAGAATGCTGCAGCACGTCTTACTGGTAGCAGGCAGTTTGAGCACATCTGTTGATTTATATAAATTATATTGGTTAACCATTATGTTTTGAATACTATATAGTTATGTTGGTATTCAAATTTCTTAATCATCAAGCGCTGCTTAGTCTATCAGCTTCTTTGTGGGTTTATTGCCCTCCTTGTGTTTTATGCTTGCAGGATACATTGTTATTGGATGTTCCATCATTCTGTTGGATTCACTTCCAAATATTTTGCAATAGAATTTTCTGTATGGTTGTTCCATGCATTTGGAACACCTTGCCTGCTGAATTGAGTTGCATTTTGAATATCTTGGTATTCTGGAAAAAATTGAAGGCACATTTATTTTAACAGGCCTTTATCGCTGTTGTATGAACTAGGTAATCTGCGGTTCTTCCTTGGACCCGAGTATTAGTGAGACAGCAGTCTTAGGGGTTTTGCAGGCATGAGTAAGTATGGTATTTGTTGTCTTTGTAAATTTTTATGTATGCTTTATGTAATCCACCTATGGTGTAGTGCAGAATATAAATGCTTTTAAATAAAGTTCGTTCTCCCGGCCCTTCCTTCATCCCCAGTTAAAGATCCTACCTCAGAACTTTGCACAGCTTGCCTTGGAAGGACTTCTGGCTCCATGGGCCTCTCTCTCTCTCATGCAGCCTGCTGGGTTCTTAACCTCTCCCTGTGAGCACCACCCTCCGAGCCCTGAACTCTGGGCTGCAGACTCTTATAGGCCAATGCAGAAAGCTAGCGCAGGCTTTGAGCTTATAACACCACGTTTAAGCATGTTTAAACACATTTTTATGATCCTCCTCATGCAGGAAATGGACTTAAATGCCGGTGGAAAAACTAGCGACCAATTAACGCCACACGTATTTAAATGAATACTCATTATTTAAATCTGCTGGGCTGGTATGCAATTCATAGGTACGCCTGATGCAGAGACAGGTGTAGATGATTTTGCAACCAGCCATAGCAACAAAATTTTAACTGCAGGGTCTGAGCAGAAGTAAACCTCTAACGCTGCCCCTAATGGTATTTTGATGGCACCAGGTGCTTTCCCCGATGCCTAGATCATTTTCTCCCCAGATGATCAGGCAAAGCCCCCCAATGCCATCAAAACAGTGTAGGACTGTGCTGTCAGAAAAAAAGATAAAGCCGAAGTGAAACCGGTTTTCTGGTGTTCCTGTACTGTGCCGTTCATCAATCTGTCCTAAGAAGTTGCTATGTACAGATAACGCTACTGTTTTTAAATAGCCAGGAAGCAGAGGAATGACGGAGGGAAAAATGCAAATTAGCCACCAGTGCTTGGGGAGAGCAAGCCAAACTAGCGCAGACATCTTGTGTGCATGTGTTAGGCTTGCTCTCCCTGTTTAACGCTGCGGTGGCTCATTTGCTTACACAGGGTTACCGCAGTGGGCATTTGCATATTCTAACCTTCCTGCATTGCACGTTAAAATGTGCGCATTGTCAGGAACGTTAAACAAGCGATCCAGCGTGGGTCTAGCACCAGCTTTCTGTATCGGCCTCTTAAAGGGGACCGATAACTCCTCTGGAGAGGGACAGGTAGCATTCCATATACCCCATCACAAATGAACTAAGCAGGCTACTTTAAAATGACTCTAGACAGTACAAAATACAGCCATTAAGCTGGTCACCAATAGATGAAAGTTTGATCATGTTAATGCCATTACTAATAGAGCACATTGGCTGCCAATATATTTTCAAATTAGATTTGCGATTTTGTTGGTTGCTTGCAAGGCATTCTATACAGAAAGCTCAGCCTACCTAGGTGAGCTTTTGACCACCCCCCCCACACTGTCCCCCACCCCATACACTTAGGAACCTCTATTCACAAGATTCTCGCTGAATCTTTCCTCAGTTGCTGATGTATTATTGATGATTACTCATCAGGGAGCCTTTTACTACCTGTCTTTGGAACTCATTTTTTTATACTTGCAAGTAGCAAGTTCTGTGTAGCATTTTAAAGTGGGACTAAAGACTTATTTCTTTTCCGTGGTGTTCATAATATGATTGGTTGCGCCGTCCTGAGTGCAGCTTCCGAGCTTGAGATGTGTCAGAATCTGAGGGTAGTACTGATTTTCCAAAGATGTATTTTAGTTGAATGTTGACAGGGATAGCATTCTTATAATTCTGTAAACCACTTTGGTACTTGTGTAAGACAGGTATAGCAAGTTTTAAACAATGTCAGTTTTAGTAATTTATTATCTTCTATTTTTCCATTTTGTATAGCACTTGGCAACATGCACTTCTGAAGTTGCACTGGTTGCAGATTCTTGGGTTTCAGTTGAATTTTTAACATATTTCTATTTTTAGTTTGTGGTAATTTGTTCTGTACTTGGCGAGGAGCTGTGTTCAGCGCATGTGACTTAGGCTAAATATTCTGTTAACAGGGCATTGATATGCAGGGATCTGCAGTAATTTGGTTTGTTCAATTTTTCCATTAGATGCATTGATGTTTTAGAGCCCATTGTGATATTTACAGTGCTACCCCTTTTCTGAGTAGGCTCCCTCAGAGTTCTGGTCCTGGTGGACTTTTGTAGGGTTTTGTATTACTTCATAAACAATTAGTCACCTGACTGAAGACCAAACCCAGTTTAGGAAAACAATCCACAAGGTCTCCAGGAGTCGACATTGACTCAAACCCTCTTCAGTACCAGGCATGTTATGTGCCATTATGTTACTGTTACCGAGATGATACCAGAATCAGGCATTTTGTTTAGTGAGTTCTGGAACATGTCCTAATTCTGCTCTGCACCTATTGAGTGAGGGCACTTCTGTGGATACAGAACCTATGTTTACAATTACCATCATGACAGTCCAATATGCAGGGTTAGGGTTCAATATTTTCTATATTAAAGTCCTGGCTACATAATTTAACTAACAATTTTTCTAAGTTTTTGCAAAGTTTTCATTTCCTTATTTAGCCTGATAATATAAGTTGTGTTTTTTTTTTCCCTTGGATGTCAGGGGGGGGGGGTACCACCTCATTCCTTGCCTTAGGCAGTAGATTGCCTTGAACTGCTCCAGGGGTGTGTGTAGGGGGAGACTGAAGGTTTGCCTAGAGCAGCCACTACCTTTGAGCCAGCCTTTGGATAGAAGGTGCCTTATGGCACCTCCCATGGGTTGTTGTACCAACTGGATTGTATCAGTTTCTCTGCACTCACTGCCAGGTGTCCTTTCTACACTTTCAGTAAGGAATCAAAGGAGCCCTTACAGGCGCAAAATTAAAGCTGGTTTAATCAGAGGCACAGTTGCATTTACGCTATCACCCTGAAACATTACCAGGCATCCTGTGTTTGAGAGCATTCTTCTGCTTTTAGATACTTTTTGGCAAGTAGTTTTGCATTTCAAATGTCAGAATGAAAAAAAATACGTATTAGAAGTGAAATACGTCCATCCTCTGGGTTTCAGAGGTTTTCAGATATTTATGAAATGAAGGGGTGACGGAAGCTCTGAGCTTCACACTCTTGCGTGTCGAACAGCTGTGTTTATGCCTCAAATGCAGACCAGAGCAGAGCTACAACAAGATTTGGTAATCACATCTGTGTTTTTTAAAGTTGAAGCATATGTAAAAATCATTTCCTTTCAGTCTTTTTCTTGAGTAAAAGGAAATCAGATGCAGAGCCTGAACCACCTAAAGAGCTGTAAGGAAACTCATTAGGTATAGTATACAAACCCTCCTCCTGCCCCAGGACCATACATTCAAATTAAGAAACGAAAAGCTGGGTGAAGGGGGAATCCACCTCAGATCTGGGCACATCTGAAAGTGAGCACTTTTTTTTCAGTGACTGGCTGGGTGAACTTTAGGCCATTGCCTTCCGGTTTGAATCATTACATTTCCACAACTTAACACTCTTGTTGGGTGTTGACATGCTCATACTTACAACAGCCAAGGGACTTATTTTTTGCACAGAATTATAGAGCACGTAACCAGCTGCCCCTTTCTAACTCCTCTAGCATTTAGAGACATGGAATGTGGGGCCACCATGCAGCCAGTCAATGTAGCAGGACTTGCTGAGTATTCCAGGCTTGAAAAATCTTCCCCTAGGAGGTCTCACTGCATGCAGCAATTCCAAAACTCTGGCACTGTCCCAATGAAAGCAGCACTTACAGTGTGACAAAGCAGATGCTTAAGGATAAAGGACCATTAGAGCCACCCAGTCAGTCTGGTAGTCCCTGCCAATACTCTTCAGGATCGCTGTCAGTTGTGCAAGCTTGAGCACCTACAGGAGATCACACCTTCTCCTGGGACGCGTAGCCAAATCAGTCTCTAGAGCAGAGGTCCTCAACCCCATCCTCAGAAAACACCTAGCTAGTTGGGTTTTCAGGATAACGACAATGAATATGCATGAGAGAAATTTGCATGCACCGCCTCTTGCATATTTGTTGTGGTTATCCTGAAAACCAGACTGGCTAGGGGTGTCCAGAGGACTGGGTTGAGAACCCCTTTTCTAGATGTTTCAATAAAATCCATTCTGTCAAATCCTACTTCCCTACTCTTCAGCTGAAAAGTTTTAATCCTCTCGTCATTTCAAAAATGTATTACTGTAACGCCCTTTACAATGGTTACCCCTCTACTCTGAAATGTCTTGAGCTTGTCCAATTCACAGCTGTCAATCTCCTTACTGGTGTGCACTCATATGTCCATACCACTCCCCTTCTGATGGCTCCCTGGCAATGCCCATCTCAAATTCAAAATGTTTATTCTAGTTCTCCATGTTTTTGACTGCGATTCCTCCACCATCTGGCTAAATTTCATCATTTCCTACACCACAGCTTGTACCACATACTCCTCTGAAACCCTTCCCTCTTTAATCTTCTCTTCCCCCCCCCCCCCAACTGGAAATGTCTCATCATTTAGCCTCCACTTACTTTGTCAGACCCTCCCTTTGGAACATGCTCCCTCTTTACCCTTGTTAAGAATTTTCTTTCCCCAAATTCCAAAGAGCCCTGAAGATGTAGCTATTTGCTGTCTTCAGATCCCAGCCGTCATGTCTTTCGTAGAGCGTCCTTCCAAAGACAAGACGGCTGGGATCTGAAGACAGCTGTTTTTGTACCATCTGATGCAGGGTTGGAGAACCCGAAACGCAGCGCTGGGTTATGGTTATGAATTTATGAAACTCTGAAGAAGTGTTTTCTCGTCGAACATGTTTGTGGAATTCTTTGGTGAAGGGAAGCCTTCCTGTTAAAACATCATGAATGGTGGATATCTGCTGCAGGACCCCATTGCCAGCTAAGTTTTGACCTTAAAAGAATTTTCTTGGTCTTTAGAATTTATACTCGTAGCACTGTGGCTTTTTGGGTCTGCTTGTTTTCTTTAAGACTGTTGAACTGATTGCAATAATAATAAAAAAGATTAAAGGGAGAAGTCCGATTATACGAGGGGGTTTCCTGTCCCCTGACTTGATGGATGTTCCTACATTTAATTGTGATTTTATATGTTTTGATGTTGTAAGTGTTAGTATGTGTTTGTCCTAATTTTAAGGTCAGATTTTTTGAACAGGATTTGTTTTACAGATCTTTCAATTTGGCAATTTTTTTGGATACCTTTATATTTTGCACAATATGGGGAACTACATCTCTTATTTATCTGATGTTGCACAGCATGCGGAGTCTGGCTTCTTGGGATTTCAGTTTAGTTTTTGTCTATATATATTTTTTTGTTTTGTGCTCATTTATTGAAAGCGGCCTGTCTGTATTGCGTGCGTGTGGGTGTGTGTACAACTAATGCGGTGTATTCTGTCAATATAGAATTTCTGTTTAAGAATGTGTAGCAATCTTGCTTGTTCAGTTTGCACATTGCCCTCTCTGCAAGGTTTTTGCGGATAGGTGGTGAAGCAAGTGTGGAATGGGGCGGGGTGGGCATGGGCGGAGCATGACTAGCCACAGGAGGCAGTTTTTTCTCTTTCAAAAAAGTTGACGACCCTAGCGAGATATGGTGTCCAAAACTGACCACAATATTCCAAGTGAGGCCTCACCAGCCACTTGTACAGTGGCATTAGTACCTCTTCCTTTCTGCTGGTAATTCCTCTCTGTATGCAACCCAGAATCCTTCAGGCTTTTGCCACCACCTTGTCACACTGTTTCGACACTTTGAGGTTCTCAGAAACAGTCACTGCAACCTTGCACTTTGTCTGTATAATGCATTTTGCTTTTCTGGCTGGTAAGAGGATTCTTACTGTTAGGAAAAGGAGAGAGATCTTCTATAGGGATAAAAATAAAACGGAGAGATCAGACACAAAAAGAGAAGTGAAAAGGATCAGGAGCAAGGAACAACAAAGCAGGAGATTCTAGTTTTGGGGAAGAGGGAAGGGTGGAGAAGGGGAAAAGGGTGGTTCCAGGATTTCGGGGAGGAGGAGGAGGAGGAAAGATGAGGATGTGGTGTGAGAGAAATGTTCTCCTTGGCTCTAGTCTTGCTCCCTCTTTGCTTCTCCTTTATCCCTCAGTCCCCCCACTTCCCCATCAGGTTGCCAACTTTTTGAAAGAGAAAAACCCGCCACCTGTGGCTAGTCACGCTCTGCCCATGCCCATCCCAACCCCGTTCTTTCCTGCCCCTGGCCCGCCCCACCCTTGCTCCACGTCTGTCCCCCCAAAAATTGCAATGTGCAAACTGAACGAGCAAGACTTCTACACATTCTTAAACAGAAATTCTATACTGACCGAATACGGAGCATTGGTTGTACACACACACACAATATACAGACAGATCTTCATCAATAAATGAGCACAAAAAAAAATAAAAAATATATAGACAAAAATTTAACTGAAACCCCAAGACAGACTCTTCATGCAGTGCAATATCAGATAAATAAGAGATGCAGTTCCCCATACTGTGTAAAATATAAAGGTAGCACAAAGTCCAATCATTAAACTGAAAATAAAAATTTTTCTACCTTTGTCTGACCATTTTATTCTCTGATCATGCTGGTTCCGATCTACCGCATTCCTGTCTTCTCTTAGCTCTTTTTCTATGGTCTATAGTCCATCTGCCATTTCTTGTCTCTTCTTTTATTTTCTTCATTTCCTTCCATCAGCCTATTTCCAGTCCCAGTAACCCTCCATCAGCCCCCCTTCCAGTCCTCCACTCCCATTACATTCCATTGCTAATCCCCTTGTGTTCCCAGGACTGCCAGTGGTATCCATTCCCTTCTAGTCCCCCTCCTTCCTCACTGTCAAGCCCCTTGTAGTCCAAACGCCATCCCAGGTATCAGCTCATTTCCACTCCCAGTGCCTTCCCCTTGTCAGCTCCCTTCCAGTCACCCTACCCTCTGTCCATCCCCTTCCAGTGCCATCCCCACATTTCTGCTCTCTTCCAGTCCCAGTGCCCCCTCCCTTCCAGCCTCCTCCCCATTACCCAGTCACTTACCAGTACCATCCCCAGGTGTCAGCTCCCTTTGAGCTCCCTCCTTACCCCTCTGTCAGCTCCCTTTCAGCCACCTCCTCCCCACCTTTCAGCTCTCTTCCAGCCCTCACCTTCCATCAGTCCCTTCTGCCACCTCTTTCCCCTTGCAGCTGCTGCTCCTGCTTCTTACAGGGCAGCGGCTGCAATAAAGTTACATAAATAATATATTTAAACCTGTGTGGAGCCTTCTGCCCCCCCCCAGTGCAGCTTCAACCCCCATGCAGCTTCATCTTCCCTCCCCAGTACAGCTTCACCCTCCCTAGTACAGCTTCACCTTCCCCCCCATCCCCCCCAGTGCAGCTTCACCCTCTCCAGTAGAGCTTCACCTTCCCCCAATCCCCCCAGTGCAGCTTCACCCTCTCCAGTACAGCTTCGCCTTCCTCCAATCCCCGCAATGCAGCTTCACCTTCCCCCAATCCCCACAGTGCAGCTTCACCCTCTCCAGTACAGCTTCACCTTCCCCCAAGCCCCCCAGTGCAGCTTCACCCTCCCCCCCAGTTCAGCTTAACCCCCCCCCTTGCAGCTGCTGCTCCTGCTTCTTACAGAGTAGCGACTGCAATAAAGTTAATTTAAAAGGAAAGACAACCTGTGAGGAGCCCTCCAATCCTAGGATACTCCTTCTGCAGCACCTGGGCTGAAAAGGAAGTGATGTCAGAGGGGGCAGGTGCTGCAGGAGTTTCCTAGGATTGGAGGGCTCCTCACAGGTTCTCTTTCCTTTTAAATTAACTTTATTACACAGCTGGTTTTCTGCTCTGGCCGCTCCCGATGTTGTGGTCAGAGCAAAAAACTGGCTTTCAAGGGCCGGTTTTTGTTCTCAGCTGGCCTGGCCATGGGAATACTGGCCGGTTGGCAACCCTACATCCCCATTATCTCACACCCACTAGTTCCACAGACTCTTGGTCTCTTCTTTGCTGTTCCCCTCTCCAGCCGATTCCCCTCACACCTCCCCTGACACTCTCCTTTGTTCTGAGCTGGCAGTAGGAGGATAGTGACAAGGCCTCAGGTTACATCCTCCCATTCTGGCACCTGAGATCCATTGTATGTTTTGAACTGCATCAGACCCCATACTGTGATGACTTTTCAGTGCACAAGCAGTGCCCTGATGGCAGAAAAGGACATGGCCAAGGTGCCATTTCTCTCCTCTAGGGATGTGCTTTCACTAGACATAAAATCTCCTTTTTCATTTTTAAACTGAAATTTAAAAAAAGAGAAATTTTCAAAAATTAATCTCATTAAAAAGTTGAAAAAACTTTCAGGTCTCTCATGCTGGAAAAGGAAAAGCAAAGCCCCCTTCTATACCTTCTTCCCATTCCTCCCACACCGTCTGTAGGCAGCAATGACGTTTAATCTGTCCTGCACCACCAATGCTGCCTTTCAAAATAGTGCTGGCTGACTGGGGATCGGCTCCTGCTCCTTTGGGCCCCAGAGATGCAGGTAAGAGAGGCAGAGGGAGTGGTTTTGAAGGATGGGGGGGGGGGGGGGGAGGTCAGTGTGGAAACATAGGTGGCCACGGAACAGGTCAGACACGACACCATTTTTTCAGTTTTATTTTCATTCTTTGTTTGCTGTTTTATTTTACTTCAGATAAACAAACTTTTATGAAAATAAATCAAACGCACGCTCTCGGCATGGAAACTCCCCCAAGAGTGCTGGCTGTGTATGATTCTACTGTCATCCTTCTGCTGGCCTGGCCTGAGCGAGTGTGGGAGAAGAGGGGGAGAAGAGGAACAGGTGCCAAGTGCCTAGCTGGCATTCTGCCCTCCCCCCACAATTCCTCAGCAGGGACGGCCCAAGGGTGATGTGGGATCTCATTTGCATAAATTTAATTTATTTTATTTTGAAACGTATATGTTGCCCATCTAAAATTTTAGGCAGCTTTTAAAGGAATCCTTCACAGGCCTCTTTTGTCCTGACAATGACTTAGGGGTATGTTTACTAAATATTGATGTGCATTAAGTGCCACTGCGCCAATAGAAATAAATGTGTATTCCTGCATTTAACGCACATTAACATAGGCAGTGAGGATAAAGAAAGACTAACAGATTTCTACATTACTATATTGCAGTGCCAACTGCCAGGCCCATTAGGAAGTACTACAAACACGGCTCATTTATTATTATTAGTTAACATTTATAAAGCACTACAACATACGCAGCACTGTACAGACAAACAGACAGTCCCTGCTCATCAGAGCTTACAATCTAATAAAGACAACAAAAATACATACAGAGTAACAATAACAATCTCGCAAGGACATAACATTACAATACAGAGATACATCAGGGTTACATAATAATGATTACCAAGTTGCTCATTATGCTGGCATCCTTAGAGTGTGCCTTGCCATTGTGCTGCGCCTAAGGCCCACAAGGTGTTGGCGCGGGCCCGAGGCGGCAGTTTAAAGCAGTTCCTTGGGCCGCTGATTGGAGGAGGAAGGGGGTGAGAAGGATCTCCTCATTTAGAACCCATAGCAAACCCACCATATCATAACAGCACTACCAGGACTTACAAAGCACCAAACCCTACCTATCAAAAGACAAATATTAAACCAATACATCTTAGAGACTATCAATACATCTCCTACTGGGGAAAGAGAACAAGTGTCACTGCCATATAGAAACTACGGGCCTGATATTCAAAGACCAACCAGATATTTGACAGCACTTATACGGGTGGTCCCATCGAATATCCCCAACTAAGTTCCCTACACGCCTGGATACTAGCCAGCGAGCATCAGGGCATTCTGGGGCAGAGTGGAAGTGGGGACTGGTGCTAACCATGCAGCACTGATATTGGAAGCTGCACGGTTAGTGTTTGGTGCCTATAGGATAGGTGAGGATTTTCCTCGTCTGTCTTATAGGCCCCAAGTGCTAGTCGTGCAGCATCCAATATTAATGCTGCACAGTTAGCCTCAGCGGCTACCAGGCAGTGCGGCCAGACCCAGATATTCACTTCTGTCACCATGGAAGTGATTATCCAGGGTTAAGGTTCGGCAAGCAGGGCTAAGCTGCTACAGTGCTTAGCCCTGCCCAGATGAATAAGGCTCTACATGAACAGAATACTGCAACTCCGTTACACATGCAAACAGTCTGTCACCAAACATTGAACAAGGGATCAGCTTAGAAATATGAAGACAATAATTAAACTGGGAACCCCAAAAGCCAAACCTGGAATGTACAACACTGAGAAATAAAACTATAAATTAATTTCCTCTTGTACTAAATGTAAAATGTTAATGATGCACATTTCTCAGAGCTGGCATATTCCAGTTAATAAATTCAAAATAAAAGTTTTTTCTAGCTTATGTTGTTTGTGCATTTTATTTTTCAGTTGCAATTACCCTAGTTGCTTTCTTCTGCTTTGTTTGTGTCTTCTGCTAACTCTCCATTGTCGGCTATCCATTTGTCTTTTTTTCTCTCCTAGTTTTTTCCATTCTCTCCACACCTGCCTGTAACATACCAATCTTTCCCCTTTTGCTCTTTCAGTTCTTTTTCATCCACTCAAATTTCACCTCTCCATCCTCAGTCCCCACATACTCTCCCAGTACTCAGCCAATCAAATTTTTCTTCCCTTCCACACAAAATGTTCTCCTCTCCATCCTCATTCCCCCAGCTTCTTTTTATCTCTCGCCAGTCCCAGCATCCAGCCCCTCCCAGCATCCACTCCCTTCTAGTCCCATTTGCCCACCCCCCCATAATCAGCCCATTTCCAGTCCTAAACCCCCCCAGTAACAGTCGTCCTCCACTCCCTCCCAGCATCAGTTTCCTTCCAGTCCCAGTCCCCCATCCCTCAACATCAGCCCATTTCCAGTCCTGGTCCCATCCTTTTTCCCATTCTAGCCCCTAGTGTCTCCCCCCCTGTTCTATTCTAGCCCCCCCCACCAGGGGCAGCCCAAGGAGGGTGCGGGGCCTTGTGTGGAAGCTCATTGCGGGGCCTCATTTGCATAAGGAGTCTCATTTGCATAAATATTAGCATTATGTTAACATACCTCTTAATGAGTGTCTGGATAAAGAAAGACTACCAGATTTCTACATTACTATACTCCAGTGCCAACCGCCAGGCACATTAGGAAGTACTATAAACACTGACCATTTAGAACCCATAGCAAACCCACTTATCATAACAGCACCACCAGCACTCACAAAGCACCAAATCCTACCTATTAAAAAGGCAACACTGTAAATATTAAATCAATACATCTACTGGGGAAAGAGAACAAGTGGCACTGTCAAACAAACTACAAGAATAGAATACCTCAGCTTGGTTACACATGCAGAACATAGACCATCACCAAACAAAGAAAAAGGAATCACAATTTAGAAATCGGAAGACAATAATTAAATTGGGAACCCCTAAAGCCAAACTTGGAATGTATAACACTATAAATTAATTTCCTTTTGTACTAAGCAAAAACGCAAAGACGTTAGTGATACACATTTCCCAGAGCTGACATATTCCAGTTAATAAATTCAAAATAAAAAAGTATTTCTCTACCTTTTGTTGTTTGGGCATTTTATTTATTTTACGTTTCTTATATACCACCTTTCATGATATCAAAGCGGTTTACATTGAACAAACTGAAATTACATTGAACAGGGCAATGCAGGGTTAAGTGACTTGCCCAAGACCACAAGGAGCACCTGTGGGACTGGAAACCCCAGTCCTTCTGGCCCAAGGTTGCTGTCCTTTAGTAGGATTTGAACCCCTGACCTTCCAGCCTGAGGTAACTTGCCACAACCGCTAAGCCACTCCTCCCTAAATTTTATTTTTCAATTGCAATTGCTCCAGTCACTTTCTGGTCTCTTTTGCCTTCTGCTAATTCTCCATTGTCTGCTGTCCATTTGTCCTTTCTTCTCTCTTCTAGATTTTTTCCATTCTATCTTCTACATTTGCTTTAACATACTGATCTTTCCCCTTTTGCTCTTTCCCCAATTTCTTTTTTATTCCTTTATCATCCACTCAAATTTCACCCTTCCATCCTCAATCCCCACTTACTCTGACAATACCCAGCAACTTGTAGATTTTTTCTTCCCTCCAACACAAATATCTTTTCCCTCCATCCTCTTTCCCCCAGCCCCATCCCCTTCTAGTCTTCCCCCAAAATCAGTTCCCTTCTAGTTCCAGCCCCACTCAGCATCCACTCCCTTCTAATTACATTCTCCTACCCCACATCAGCCCATTTCCAGTCCTAGCCCCCCAAGCAGCTAATTTCCAGTCCTATTCCACCCCACAATCAGCCCATTTCCATTTCTAGCCCCACCTCTCAGCCCATTTCCAATCCTAGCTTCTCCTCCCCACTCAGCCCATTTCCAATTATAGCCCCCCCAGCCAATTTCCAATTTTAGACCCCTCCACTCAGCCCAAGCCCAAGCCCCCCTCCCCGAAGAGCCCTGCGGCAGGCTTTAGTGGCTTGCGGTAGGCTCAGCACAGCTTGTTATAGCCGCCGATGTGAACAGCGTTGTTCCATTCACGTTGGCAGCTGTATTGTAATGAAGATTGCAGGTGCGCTGAGAGCTGGGATACAAGTGTCCTTTGACCTCCAGCGCACCTGCGATCTTCATTACAATACAGCTGCCGAAGTGAAGGGAACAAGGCTCTTAACGTCGGTGGCTGTAACGAGCTGTGCTGAGCTTTAGCGGCACCAGGCAGGGAGGTGAGCAGTATGCAGGATGTTGGCGCAGGGCCCCCTGAAGCGTGGGGCCCTGTGTCAACAACATTCTTGCTCAATGGATGGGCCGGCCCTGCCCCCCAAAAAGGGGCTCCACACCTGTCCAGCTGCAGAGAGCCAGGGAGGCCCAAAGCCCCAGCTGACTTCTGAATAGCCATGTGAGTAAAGAGCGGCATTTGCCTTCTTTCCCGTGTCTGCAATAAAAAGGAGCCCAACGACGCACTGAGTGCCAGGAGATTAAACAAGGGTACGTCAGATATGTCCCCATTCAACCTGCGTGCTGGCAGGTTCCTTTTCATCACAGCTGCAGGAGAGAAGGCAAATGCCTCTCTTTACTCCATGGATGTTCATAGGTCAGTCGAGGCTTCAGGCCTCCCTGGTTCCCTCTGCAGCCGGTCAGGCGTGGGGCCCCCTGTGGTACGGGGCCATGTGCAGGCAGCATTCCCGCAGAATGGACAGGCTGACCCTGTTCCTCAGGAACCTGGCCCTGATGCAACAAAGACTAGATTTTGCAACCCTTGCAGCAAACCAGCTGGCTTTTGGAAGTATAAGAATAAGACTATGCTCATAAATGTGGAATCTTTTGCTGTCCATAATTTAAGATGTAATTTAGTAGCTGTTCTTGTGTGTGTGCTGTCAAGTCAATGCCTCTTATTTTAAGCATATATCATTCTCTCCTGCTCTGTGTTGATGTATAAAGATTAGAGATTAATTACAGTTTCCCTGTTTATTTCAGAGACCCTTGCATAAAAGCAGTGTAACTACCATGTTAGTCCTCTTGAATATGTGGAACTAAAAGTTTAAGAAACAAAAAAAAAAAAGTTAAGATGATAATCTTATTATTGGACTAATACTGTAATACATTAGGGGTAATTTTACAAGAAGATGCCTTGGTTAAGTGAGCAGGAAGTCAGTTATTTTGGCACTAAATATCTTATAGAATATTAGCGTAAATCCTGCAGAAATCACATTTACTTTCCAGGCACAGACACTATGCCTGCTCATGAACAAGGGTTAATATTAGCATGTACAGCAGGCCACAGCACCAAGACTGTTCTCACGGCTGTTTTGAGGAAACTCTAGTGTTTTTTAGATTGGTGAGAGCAGCCCTATTAGTTTCCTTGGACATGACATCAGCCTTCAACTTGGTTGATCATCAGCTTCTTTTACAAGATCTCAAAGAAACTGGTATTATGGACACTGTACTGCATTGGTTCTGCTCTTATTTAGGGATGGGATGCTCCTTCCATGTATCCGTCACTATTACCATCTCACAGGCATTCATTATTCCATTTGCCGTAACGCAAGGGTCCATCTTCTTGCCATTACTTTTTACTGTCTTCTTGAGTCCTCTTGCCACTTTAGTTCAGAACTATAACTTCAGCGGGTATTACTAAGCTTATATTATACAGACATACTTGCTCCTGATCTAATACCAATGAATCTATATCTGGATAGCATAGCTAAGTGGTGAAACTGACGTTATCTGCTATTGAACCCCAACAAATCCTCTGCCTTTGCTCTACTGTTCCCCTCCCCCCCTCTATCTTCTGCAAGGCATTCCACTTTGAATGGATGACTCCATGGAATATCTTGAAGTAATTATGGCTAAAAATCTCAGATTTCTGCAATTGTCATGACACTTTTCTTTACACTGCACCAATTTTGTTCATTGCAACCACAACTAGACCCGTCAGACCAGCACACTATCATTCATACTCTTATCACTTAGTGTCTCAGTTATTTTAATTTATTCTGGACTCCACCATATCGAACTGAAGTGACTCCAGTTAATTCAAAACATGGCTATTTGTTTCTTCCCGCATGCGTGCTAGTTTGACCATGTCACTCTGCCTGCTAGTTAATCACTGGTTTCCTGATTTATTTTTATTTTTTTTTTTAGAGACTACAGTTTGATTCTTATTCTGACATATAAGGCTTTGAGGATGCCCATCTCACCTTTTGGTTGTACTAACGCCAGAAGCCTTCTCCCATCTGATATGTTCTTCTCAAGAATAGATGCTAATTATACCTTCTGTCTCAAGCGCTAGGTTGGAAACCACTAGACAGGCTGCCTTTTTCTGTATTGCTCTTAAATGTAATTTTTTTCTCCCTCCGCTTTGATGTGCCCTTCCTACAGGGTGTTTTGTGTGGTCTGAAGACCCACCTCTTTGCATTAGCTTATGATGCAAATTAGCAAATACCTACTGTGATTGACTCGGCATACTGGCGCTGCTCTCTACTTTGACTCAGATTCCCCATGCTCAGAGCCAGTCCTACCATTAGGCAGACTAGGCTTTGCCTGGGGAAGAAGTGTGCCATCTCCCCCTCTTCCCTATCATTGCCACCCTACCTCCAAGTGGGAGCCCAAAACATTGAGTTTTGGAGCCAGCACTGAAGTGGTAGGGAAGTTCTTTACCTCTGTCTCGTGCACAGATGCTGAAAGGCCCACTGCTGATAGCGGCATAAAATAACTTTCCTGCTACTAGGCCAGCGTTGTGCAGACATTCCCCCTCAGCCTGATTTATTTCCCTCCCACAGATGTAGGGTGGTGGGGGCAGCAGGGGAAAGATATTGGGCACCGGGGGAGAGGGGCACGGAGGGAAGGGGAAATCCTGGAGACCTAGTTAAGGGGTGATGCTGAGTTATGAGCAGGATGGGAGGGGAGATAGGGCAACAAATACCCTTGGGCCAATCCTGCCCCTAAGTGAATCACCAGCCAAGCAACCCTACCCTTGCCTTCAGTGTCTTATAATAAATGGCGTTCTTTTCGCTCTCTAAATGTATTTTATTTGTTACTTTGTAAACTGCCTCAATATTTTTGAAAGGTGATATGTGGTAGTGTGGCATGCGGTGGGAAGTGGTTTTCTTGACAAAAGGCCAGACAGCAGTTCTGGGAAAATGCACATTTTTTATCCTGTCCCATCTTGGTAAATATCCACCTAACAAAACCCAGAATAGACAGCAGCACAAGATAACAGAAGCAGCTTCACTTCTATCCCAGCTTGTTAAACCTCCACAAGCTGGTTCTCTTGGCCCTTCCTCCAGCCCCACTTAAAGTTCTTACCTCAGAACTCCTTTGCACGGCTTGCCTTGGAAGGACTTTTGGTTCCACGGGCCTCTCTCCATCCTGCAGCCTGCTGTGTTCTTAACCTCTCCCTATTAGCTATGCCCTCTGAACCCTGAGCTGCAGACTCTCTTAAAGGGGACCGTTAATAATCACTTTGAAGAGGAACGGGTAACATTCTATAGACCTTATCACATAGTATAGCAAAAACGTAAACAATACAGTGCAACTCACCCACATTCTGTCCAAACTTTGCTCTTATGCATGGCTACTGTACAAGTGTGCACTGCCTAGCACCATGATCTGATTTTTTAAGAGCCCAGAAAATGGTTTATAAAATTACCCCATGCAAACAAAACAAATCCCACCCCAGTAGTACTAAAACCCATCAACCAAATAACCCCTGGGTCACATACACATAAATTATAACTAACAATCAACTAAAGTAAAATTATCAAAGTCAAACCTAATACTCCAAACACTGAACATCTTCATCGGTCTGCCTGAACAGCCACCTTAATTCAAAATATATGACTAACTTTTTCAAAACTGTTTAAATGGAGAGAAAAGGCCTCAGTAGTTCTAATCATATTCCCTCTATACAGTAGAAACCTGCCTGAAGGGGATATGTTTGTTCAAATCACCAGCCAGAAAAACTCTGATATAATTGTTATTATTAAATTTGGAGACCAATTCTTTATCAATTATATTACAATCAAATAAGTAAACTTCATCAAAGTAAAGCGTTTCCACAAAAAAAGAGTGAATACCATCACTCAAAGGTACTAATTCTCCTGCAACAGAAAACAGTAAGCTCAACTGGAAGGGCAACAAATAGCCACGAACAATTGCTCAAAAGTACTTAGCTTGCAACGGTCAGCTCTTCAGGCAGGACGATCACCCCACGGTCATCCAACAAAAATCTGTTTCACAGTTCCCAGCTTCATTAGGGGTGATTTTCACAAAACATTTGTTCTCAGCATTCACTCCAGCAGCAAGAAACTGTCTTACTGCCACCATTTTTAAATTTTCAAATCTTCAGACAGCCAATCAAGGAAAAGTAGGTGGAGCCACACAGTGTTTTTTGTTTTTTTTATCCAAAGAAAAGAGGACCACCCCAAAAACAGTGGACTATAAAAATAAGGTCTAAAAAATTTTCCAGTCTATTTTGTTATTTAAACCAACAGGTTCCATAGCATTTAAAAGAAAAATCCATTGCTGTTCATGCTGAAGCAGAATTTTCCCACAATCACCACCGAACAAAGAGCATGGAATTTGATTAATTGCCAAGCAGTGCAAATCTGCAAATGCATGCATATGCTGAATACAATGTTCAACCAGTGGTGCTTCTTTCTGCTGTTTTGATAAACTGTGTGCTCTGAAAGATGCATCTTCAAAGGTCTGGTAGTTTTACCAATATAGATTTTATAGCAGGGATAGCATATCAAATTAATAACATGGTCTGATGTACATGATGTATTGAACTTTAAAGAAAACATTTTGCCAGATACTGTAAATGTCCTGCTCATTAAAGGCACACCCATCAAAGGCACCCTTGGAACAGCAGGGCAGAGAACATCTAAGTTTCGACCTCTTTGATATGCAATTCTAGGGCACAGATGAGCAAAAGTTGGGTGTACTGACAATACTGGCTAATGTAGCCATATCGATGCAGCGATCTTCGAAGACAAGACGGAGTATTGCAACACACAAGTAAAATGTTCAGACTGGGCACTAGACTCCATTCTAGCAGAAGGGGCTAACAGCTATTCCCGACGATTATGAGAAGCTCGTTTATATGCCCTCTTTACCACTGCTTGAGGGTAACCTCTATTCACACATTTATTTGCCATTAAAGATGCTTGCCTTTGAAACTCTTCCTTAGTAGAGTATATTCTCCGGCAACGTAACAGCTGAGAAAAAGGCTATTTCTTAAAGATACTGGATGGAAACTGTTCCTATCTGTAGGTTTTGAGAACAAAGCAGTTACAAATGTATCTTCCATCTTACATACAGATACATTTAAAAATGTATAACGCTTTCATCATAAACCATATCAAATATAATTGCAGAATTGCAATCAATCAGATGTGAAAAGAACATTTGAAGATCTTCTTTCGTTCCTCCCCATAAAAGGAGAGGTGATTCTTGCAGAAGCTTCAGAACAGGTTTCTGGTCTGAAGTGGAGATGCATACTGGTAGCTGCTTGTTCATTTTGGTGGTTTACAGCCCCACTCTGGGACTTCTCTCAGCAAGCCACAGCATCTAACAAAGGAAGGATGAGAAAGCAACCTGACCCACTAACAGGAAGGAGAAAAAGGTTATGCATAAGGCAGAGGCATGGCCGTAGGCAAGCTTCTTCAGAAGGCTCATCTCTTTTACAAGAGGAGGCAACCACTTCAGGGTCACAGAGATATCCAGGGACGATACAGTTCCAGATTCAGATATAGGGTGGCACCTGTACTCTGTGCAAAAGGAACAGTAGGTTATGGAGTAGAGCACATGAGGACTTCAGCTTGGCTTATTAATTAGCTGGATTCTTTTCAGTACAGGAGGATCCAGTCCTGGTGTTAATCCACTGGCTTCAGGGACATATTGCCTCACTTTTTTTAGGAAAACCAGAATTGTGGGTCTAGTGTACTATGGGAGTAAGGACAAGACTATGTCAGGATGGGATGGAGCCCACTGCCAGCCCTAAGTAACTCCATTGGGCTGTGTGGAGCTGTGCATACAAACCTGCACTTCCTCCGTACTCTGCAGCAGTACTGGCTCCTGATCTCGGGGTCACTGTGTAACACTACAAAGATTGACGCTTTATTTAACCAATGAGGGTTTCTATAGGGTTGTACAAAAAATGATGAATATTTTTTCAGATTTTTGCAATATAATATATTGTGACGTACCATGGAAATAGTTTAGAAGTTTACAATCAGTGCAAAATGCTGCTGCTAGACTGATATTTGGGTTGTGTAAATATGAGCATATAATACTCTATCAGAAAAAAGCTTCATTAGTTGCCTAGTGAAGAATGAGCTGCATTTAAAGTTAAGATGATGACATTAAAAGCATTAAAGGGGTCATTTTAAGGAGCTATGTAAAGTTATGCACCATGTGACTTATGCACACGGATGGGCCTTTATGCGTACACAAGTCTGATCTCTCAAGGCTCGAGTAGCAGACTTGGAGGACATAAGGAAGGCAGAGAGGTATATAGGCGAGATCTACAAGGATGTAATACTGAAGTCCCACCTCCAGTCTGGAAGCATCCCTGTTGCCATGGAGGAGAGAGGTCACGTGACAGGAAAGCATCATGCTGGTGTGGCAGGAAATGATCCTGTACCTAGAACCTGTCCTCCAGGTGATGTAAAACCCTCTCGCACTGAGGAGGTTTCTTCAGGGCCATATGCCCATGAGGGGAGGATTAGGACAGCCATTATAATTGGTGATTCGATCATTAGGCAACTAGATAGCTGGTGGACGTGACGATCGCTTGATAACATGCTGGTGTGCAGGTGGAAGATCTCACATGCCACCTAGACAAGATGTTAGATAGCACTAAGGAGGAGTCTGCTGTGTTGGTACCAATGACAGGAAAGTGTGGTAGGGAGGTTCTGGAGGCCAAATTTAAGCTTTTAGGTAGGAAGTTGAAATCCAGAACTTCCAGGTAGCATTCTCAAAAATGCTTCCTGTTCCAAATGCAGGACCCAAAAAGCAGGCAGAGCTCCGGAGTGTCAATGCATGGATAAGACGATGGTGCAAGGAAGAGGATTTTGGATTTGTTAGGCACTGGCCAACATTCTGGGGAAAGGAGGGGCTTTTCCAAAGAGATGAGCTTCACCTTAGCAGAGATGGAATCAGGCTGCTGGCATTAACCTTTAAAAAGGATATAGAGCAGCTTTTAAACTAGATAATAGGGGAAAATTGATACTCGCCCAAGAGTGCATGGTTTGGAACAATGTATCCTTGAAGGATGCTAGCAAAAGATTGAAGTAAAGCTTATTGACAGAGAGGTAGGTTCCAATAAAGACAAAAGTAATCCAAATGCTCTTAAGTACAGATCAGACAGAGCTTAAAGATTCCAAATTACCACTGCCTATTGATAACCAGATTAATATGAATAAAAAACAACCTCTAAAATGCTTGTATGTAAATGCTAGAAGTCTAAAAAATAAGATGGGAGAGTTAGAATATATAGCACTAAATGAGAGGTTAGATATGAACGGTATCTCAAAGATCTGGTGGAAGGAGGACAACCAGTGGAACACTGTGATACCTGGGTACAAACTATATCGTAATGATAGAGTAGATCAAATTGGTGGAGTGGTTGCAATCTATGTTAGAGGTGGCATTGAGTCACACAGGATTAAAGTTTTTCAGAAAACAAAATACACAGTAGAATCTCTATGGATTGAAATTCCATGTAAAAAGGGGAAGGTGATGCCAGTGAGGGTGTACTATTGACCGCCTGGCCAGAATGAACAAATGGATGATGAAATGCTCAAAGAAATCAGGGCAGCTAACAAAAGATAATAATGGATAATTTCAATTACCCCAGAACTGGGTCAGCATCATGGCAGGACATGCTAGGGAGGTAAGGTTTCTAGATGAAATAAATGATTGCTTCTTGGAGCAGCTGGTTCATGAACCAACAAGAGGGGAAGCCATTTTGGACCTAGTCCTAGGAACACAAGATCTGGTGCAACACATTTACGGAGGCTTGAAAAACGATGGCGCCAATCACGCTCCATAGAGGACCAAACAGCGTACAAACTCCACTTAGCGATCCACCGAGATACAATCATGATGAAAATGAAGCAATTTCACACAGACATACTCAAAAGGTCACTGAACAAGCCACGCGATCTGTTCAATTTAGTCAAGACCTTATCGAAGGAACCATCCCCGGAGCAGCAAGATGAGATTCACCCACAAGAATTTGCCGACTACCTTCAGTCTAAACTACTCCAGACAGACAAGGTCTCAGAGGTCACTTCACAAGAGTCAACCTGTCCAATGTCCTTGTCTATGTTCTCCACACCATCCAGGAGATACGTTGAGGACACCATCACATCTCTCAATACCACCACGGCACAAACTGACCCATGCCCAGCCTTTTGGATAAAGAAGCTAAGCAACGAGTTCAGTCCTTTCATAACAAGACTTATGAGCCTATCTTTCACAACTGGATTATTCCCCACAGCCCTCAAACAAACTTCCATTAGACCTCTGTTAAAAAACACCAAGCTAAACCCCCAGAAGGTTGACTCATATAGACCTATAGCCAGTATACCTCTCCTAGCTAAGATAATTGAGAAAGAGGTACAAAGACAAATACAAGATCACAGACTCCGCCGCCCTCTAGACCATTGCCAACATGGATTCAGGGAGTCTCATGGCGTAGAAACCCTCCTTACCACCCTCTTCAGTAATTTAATCACAGGTATCGACAACATCCGTCAAGGGTTTGTGCTTATCTTCCTAGACATTGCTGCAGCATTCGACTCAGTGAGTCACGAGCTTCTCCTGGGACGGCTAAAAGAGAAGGGCATCTGCGGCAAAGCTCTGGAATGGTGTAAATCATATCTGGCTGGAAGATGGCAACATGTAAAATCTGGAGCAGCAGCATCAGAACCTTTCCTCCAAAGCCAGGGAGTCCCGCAAGGTTCCTCCCTATCATCACTCTTGTTCAACATATACATGCAGCCCATCTGCAGTATCATCAGATCTTTCAATGTGGACTGCCTGATATATGCAGATGATATCCTGCTCTACACGCCGTTCTCTACAGAGCATTTGAACCTCTCCCCTCTGATAGAATGTTTTGACGCAGTTTCCGAATGGCTCCAATCCCAAAACCTCCGTATTCAACACAAGAAGACGGAGCTGCTATTCATCACGAGGGAACACAATTTCACCCCACCACCCCATGTAAGAGTTAAAGAAGCAGAACTTCAAACAAAATCTGCAATATGATACCTGGGGGTTACGTTAGATCAGCGTCTTGATATGAAGGCGCACATAGGTAACATAGTAAGAGCAGTCTATTTCAAAATCCGGACTCTCAGGCATTTGCACTCCTTACTAGATCCAGAAGATTTCAGGACAATATACCAGGCATTAATTCTACCACATTTTGACTATGCCAACGCTATCCTACAAGGCCTCCCGAAGTCTACCATTAACCCTCTACAACTCGCCATGAATGCTGCAGCGAGGGTCCTTCTTGGAGCCTCCAGAAGCGAGCACGTGACGCCTATCTTGAAGCAGCTCCACTGGCTCCCCATACATGGAAGGCTCGTTTTCAAGACCTTACTGCTGACTTTCAAGGCCATCAACGATCTTTCATCCTCCTCACTAACAGAGCTCATTCACGCCATTCCACCTAACAGATCCAGAAGACCGACAGCAATAAACACACTAGTAATCCCGAAAGCATTAACAAAATGCACCCAGACAACGGCAAACAGGGCATTCAGATTTTGCGCCCCAAGATGCTGGAACGCACTACCATCGAGCATTCATGCAATCACTGACCTAACCCAGTTCAGGAAAGCACTCAAATATTATCTGTTCCTCATATACTACCCACTCAGCAACACGCCAAGCCAAACCCACCAACAAAAGTAGCTACACCATCATGATTAGCTAGCCTCATCAACCTTCTCAGTATGATATCTAGGATCACTGTGCATTGTCATGACGCCTGTATGTAAATAATATTTGTAAATAGTTCCCTATGTTATCCAAGTTTGTATACCTGTTCTATGTAAACACAGAATAGCTTGTTATTCTGGTGATTTTGTTTCATGTGAACTGCGCTGATACCAAATAGCGCGGTATATAAAAGATTGTAATAAATAATAAATAAATAAATAAATAATAAGAGATAAGGATGTTTGGGCCACTTGGCAATAGTTATCATAGCATGATCACGTTTGATTTAATAAATGGAGGAAGGATGACAAGGAAATCCACAATACTACCTTTTAACTTTCAAAAATGAGGCTATGATAAAATGAGGAAAATAGTTAAGAAAAAACTAAAAGGAGCAGCAGCAAAAGTTAAAGGTTTACATCAAGCATGGGTGTTGTTTCAGAATAATTCCTTGGAAGTCCAGACCAACTGTATGCCAACCTTTAAGAAAAGTGGAAGGAAGTCCAAAAAACTGCCAGGTGAGGACAGAGGCTGTTGTAGCCAAAAAGGCATCTTCCAGGAAATGGAAAAAGCAGCCAAATGATGGAAACTGGAAACATCATAAGCACTGGCAAGTTAGATGCAAGGTAAAGCCACTTAACCCTCCATAGCCCATGTTCCCTGTAAAATAGTTATCTCCAAGTTATAATACCCTGTTCAATGTAATTTCAGTTTGTTCAATGTAAACCGCACTGATGCAGAATAGCGCGGTATATAAGAGAATGTAAATAAATAAATAAATAAAACGATAAGGCAAGCAAAGAAAGAATTTGAAAAAAAGCTTACTATGGAAGCAAAAATGCATAATAAAGACTTTTTCAAGTACATTCGTAGCAAAAAACCTGTGAGAGTCAGTTAGACAATTATATGATAGAGAGATACAAGAGGCAAGGCCATATTGGAGAGACTGAATTAATTCTTTGCTTTGGTCTTTACTGAAGATGATGTAGGGAAGTTACCCATGATGTAAATGGTATTTAAAGGTGATGCATCGTAAGAACTGAAAGAAATATTGATAAACCAGGAAGATGTATTACAGCTCTTTGATAAACTAAAGAGTAGCAAATCACTTGGTCCAGATGGTATACATCTGGGGGTTGTTGAAAGAACTGCAAAATGAGATTGCAGACCTACTATTAGTAATCTGTGAACTATCATTAAAATCATCTGTAATAACTGAAGACTGGCGAATCTTCCAGGGATGATCCAGGAAACTACAGATTGGGGAGCCTGTCTTCAGTACTGAGAAAAATTGTAGAAACCATGATAAAGAACAAAATTATTGAACATGTAGATAGTCATGGTTTAATGGGAGAAAGTCAACATAGCTTTAGCCAAGGAAGGTCTTGTCTTACTAATCTGTTATATTTTTTTGAAAGTGTGAATAAATAGGTAGACAAAAATGAGTCAGCTGATATAGTGTATCTGGATTTTCAGAAAGCCTTTGACAAGGTCCCTGATGACAGACTCTTGGCGAAACTAAAAAGTTATGGGATAGGAGGTACTATAGTATTGTGGATCAGGAACTGGTTAAAAGATAGAAAGCAGAAGGTAGGGCTAAATGGCCAATTTTTTCAATTGAGAAAGGTGAATAGCGGAGTACCCCAGGGATCTGTGTTGGGTCCGCTGCTTTTTGACATATTCATAAATGACCTGGAAATGTGAATAACGAATGAGGTAATAAAATTTACCAATGACACAAAATTATTCAAATTGTTAAAACCCATGAGGATTGTGAAGAATTGCAAGAGGATCTTGATAAACTGGAAGATCTTACTTTCAAATGGCAGATGAAATTTAATGTGGACAAGTGCAAAGTTATCTAGCTAGGAAAGAACAACAAACTATGGTTACATGATGCAAGTTTCCACATTCGGAACCATCACCCAGGAAAAGGATTTAAGCGTCATCATGGAATACATGTTGAAACCCTCTGCCCAGTGTGAGGCGGCAGTCAAGAAGGCAAATAGAATGCTAGGAATCATAAGGAAAGGAATGGAGAATGAAACAAAGGATATTATAATGCCTCTGGATCATTCCATGGTGTGACCGCATCTTGAATATTGTGTGCAGTGGTTGCCTTATCTTAAAAAGGATAATGATATTAGAAAAGAAACAGAGAAGAGCCATCAAAATGGTAAAAGGGATGGAAGGATACCCCTATGAAAATAGGCTAAAAAGGTTAGGGCTCTTCAACCTTGAAAAGAGACGGCTGAAGGGAGATATGATAGAGGTCTATAAATTAATGAATGGAGTGGAATGTGTAAACGTAGGTTGATTGTTTATGCCATCAAAAAGTAGAAGGACTAGGGGACATGCAATGAAGCTACAGTGTAACCCGTTTAAGACTAATATGAGAAAATATTTTTTCACTCAATGCGTAATCAAACTCTGGAATTCATTATCGGAGGATGTAGTAAAAGCTGTTAGTGTAGCTGGGTTTAAAAAAGGTTTGGACAAGTTCCTGGAGGAAAGGTCCATAAACCATTATTAAATGGGACCCAAGAAATCCACTGCTTGTCCCAATACAGCACTGTGGAACCCGTGTGCCTTTATGGGAATCTGCTAGGTACTTGTGACCTGGATTGGCCACTGTTGGAAACAGGATACTGGGCTTGATTGACCTTGGTCTGACCCAGTCTGGCATATCTTATGATCTTAGGTTCACTTGAGCTAGTCTCTATTCTCCAAGTACATGCATCTGGCTGATGGGCATGCATAGGGGCCGTGCGCAAATCTACATATGGAAGTTTTTTATTTTATTTATTTTATTTATTTACATTTCTTATATACCGCACTATTCGCGATCAGCGCGGTTTACATAGAACAAACAGTATCCGACAATAAACAAGAGTCTGGTCATTACAAAGAACAGTTATAGTAAGTTATAGTATTGTATAACTTATGTTCCTTAAGAATCTTGCTATGGGCAATTTGCACTAGTCCCAGAATTAGTGTAATTGGATAACACCTAGATTTGCACAGTTCCAACTACTTGCACTCCTATTTTATAAAGTATGTGCATACTTGGCTTTAGAAACTAGGTGCGATAGAAGCATGGCAACATGCACATTAACTAGGCGCAAAGTTATCAAATTATCCTCTAGATGGCTTTGCTCCTTTTTATTTTCAAAATGATCTCCGAAGATGTAGGCCTACAAGATCATTGCAGCGTGAAAGATCAGGAACCTTTAGTGATACCCACTGTGCAAGAGATTTGAAAAGTAGAGTTCCGTTCCCGAGCTTTTTCTTCTGCAGTGTCTATACTGTAGTCCAAAACAGGTTTCCTGCTATCCTAGGATGGAAAAAGGCTTGTTAAAATTCAGGAAAGACAATTTTATTTGAAGAAGCATTTGATCCTAATATTGAAATTAAATTATGGACTGTTTTATTTAATATTAAGTCTCTGTCTTTGTATGTTTTCATATGTGAAAATTGTTAGTCGCATAGAAATTGATGATATTTAGCATACAAATAACTTTTAAATAAACACAATGGTATGCACCACAGGGGTAAGGGACTGTGCTTTCCTGGCCCCAAATGATTTTTAAGGTTCCCCATCATTTATTTAGGACTTCTGTGCTTACTATTTTGAAAGACTGGCGGGTGGGTGGGGAGGGGGGAGGTGGAGGGGAAGGAAGGTTATTAAATAAATGAAGCCTTTGTTCTATAAACTAGGAGAAATCCTCAGTGTCATTCTGCCTAAAGGAAGCTTAATCAGAGTGTATAAACACACTCCTACCATATCTCTAATTAAAAACAAAGGCGTTTGTAAAGGCTGCAGGGCCTCTGTAACTCCTGTTGGTTTTGCTCCTTAGACATTACTATTATTTTCAGTGCAGTGGCTGGTTTGGTTTCTGCACAACGTTTGATGCTTTGATTTCCACTCATGCGTTCAGAATGGGTTGCACTCTAAAACTAGTAGCCTGGAGTGGGCAGTGATAATACAGCAGATGTCAAAGTTGTTCCCTTCGCCTAAGAAGCAGTTCAGGAAGTACTATTACTACTTGTGAACTCTCATAAATCAGAAATGACACTGAAAGGGTAGCATATAAGTAATTTCAAAAGTCTAAGGGGTATGTTTACTAAACCGTCTTAACGTGCGCCCGGCGATAGTGTGCAGGCTGCCATAAAAGGAGTGGGCGTTTCAGTCTTAAAGCAGCAAAACGGGAGTATCGCGCAATAACGCGCGCTGCTGCGTACACTATCGGGCGAAGCGCCGCTAAGCGCATTAACGCGCAGTAATCTTAAGTAGGCGCCCAGACATGCAGACATAGAAACAGAGGTGTAGCACAATGGTTAATACACTGACTGATGATACAGGGGTCATGAGTTTGATCCCCCAGTGTGCCTAATGCATAAGGCTGGCTGAAGCATCAGCTGTGACATGTAAGTATTGTTTCCTGAGGCAGTTTATTTGTATTTTAATTATTGCTGCCAGAAAACACACCCTCATGTGCCGTAACCTAAGGTGCCGCATAAGGCACCCTATAAGGCACTCCATAGGGCACATTATAAAGTGTACTGTCCGCCACGGCACCCTATAATGTCCCCTATAGGGCACCCTATAAGGCGCTCCTTAGGATACCTTATATGGCACCTTATATGGACGGTAACCATAAGGTGCCTCAGAAGGCACTTTATAGGGCGCCCTATAAAGCACCTTCTGAGGCACCTTATGGTTATAGTACGCTGAGGGTGTTTTACTGTACATTAAAAATAGATAATGCTTTGGACAGCCCTATCAAATAACCCCACTGTGGGTTTGAACCCATGACCTCTGGCTCCACAGGCAATGAAGTAACCAGAGGGCTACAGCTGCTAACAAGCCCCTGGCTGGCTGCAGAAGGACTGCATGTCACCACACAAACAGTCTGCTGTGATCACCAGGATAGGGTTAACCCACCCATACCCATGATGCACTGCACATGCAAATCAGCAGTCTACAGATGAACACAAGATGGGGTATGCACCCCCACAGCACCTCGGCCTGGTAGGGGGAACTGACCGTGTGTGTTACTGGCACAGAGTAGCTACACACCGTCACATTGTGTGGGTACTGTGCTCACCCTGAGGGTGAGGTGGGGTGCCCAGCACCAGGTCCACAGCACCTGCCATGGCAGAAATAGGCCATGCTGCAGGTCCCCAGCAGTGCTAGTGTGTGAGATAGGTAATTCCTGTAGACACACTTTGGATACATCTCTATTTCTCAGTCAGGTTTAGCCCTTATGGACCCATAGGCGGATTATGTACCACCACCCAACCCACCCTCTGGGGCTGAGGGTGGGAAACAGGGTCTCCCACCAACACATCCACATTTTACCTCCCTGCAATGGCAGCAGTAGAGGGGACCATCAACCACAGTCCTGCTGGGGAACAGACACTCTACAGGGCAGTCAATGCAGCTCTGTACACATCTATAAAGCAATAGCAGACAAACATTAGGCCCGGAAATGCTCAGCTGCACCCCACCACTATCTGATATTCTCCTGCAGCAAGCCTCCAGCCACTGCATCCTGCAAGGTGTTCCAGCAAGACACATACTAGCTGCAGACAGTCTGCTAGCTAGTCCATAGTGCATGTTCCTGGAGGAGATGCATGCACCCAGAACTGGGATGTCAGCATACACACCAAGCAGATAAGTCAGTGATTGGGCCCCAAAAGGGAACCCATAAATATCGCATAAGAAAAATATTATAGAGCACTATGTGGGAACCTAGCCATGCCGTGGTCACTGCTCAGTCAGGGTGAGAGTGATCTCCCAGCAGGACATGCTGTGGCCACCCTGTCTGTGCAGGTGGTGGCCGGGCACTACAATGTCCCAGCCATTGCCCTATGCCCTGTGCAGATGCATCCTGGCCAGGCCACCCTGTCCGGGCTATACCCATGGTACCTTGCTCCTTATTATGCACATTGGCAGGCCAATACTGGCAACAGTGCTGGCAGTGTGAGCTGTGGAGGGTGTTTGCAGCCACCACACACTGGATAGACAGACACACACTCCCACACCTATACCAGCATTGTACAACTATAGAGGTGTTTGGCAGCCCTGGCCATCACACCCTGGCCACAGTGCAGGCATGGCTATGGTACGCAATACTGTTGGGGTCACTCCCCAGGGTGGTAAACACTGTCAGACACAAGACCTGTAGCACACTCCACAGACATCAGAAAGATTGCCATGATGCAACTCAATCAGAAAATTGTACTTAACTTCAGAATTGCTATCTGCCAGTAATCATAGCAACCTTTTGATAGCTGTGTACCATATTCCCGGGTTTAGGGTGGCATTGCTAAGGTATGCAAGTGCTAGTATTGGGATATGCACGCAGGGCCCAATGTCCTGCCTCTCCAGGAGGCATTGGATAATGGAGCCTGTGGGTGTGGGTGTGTCTGCCCCTGTTTGCTGCTGCTTTACGGCAGAGGTTCCGAACTCCAGTCCTGGTGTGCCAAACACTGTTCAGGTTTTCATGCTGTCCCTCATGAATATGCATGAGATACATCTGCATACCATGGGGGCGGCGCATAGAAACGCAGCACAGGCATCTTTATTAGAGGCAGCATGGAACCTGAATGGTGTTTGGCCCTCCAGGACTGCATTTGGGAGACTCTGCTCTAGGTAATGCGCATGTTTACGGTGTCTGTGCTCTGTAGGGTAAAATGTAGGTGTTTTGGGCATGTCTACGTCATCTGCACTACAGGTTCTGTCTGTATTAGCACGTTGTAGTAGTGGGTAAAATATGGGGGCTGGGTTGGCAGGAACCACAGCTGGGACTTGAACCTGTGACCTCCTGCTCCTGAACATCCTGGCTGTGTGCACTGCACCACCGTGTTGCCACAGAGACAGTGCATTCCCTGGGGATACAATGACTGTTCATCAGACAGGGCCTGTCTGTTGCAGTGCATGGCACCCACCTACACAGGGCTAGGTCACGGTCTGCTCTGGGCAGCTGCCACTGCCCCCCCCCACCACCAGTACCCCTCTGCCATCCTGCTGACATGCCCGTCTGCTGGTGCTGCTGGTGGAGTGCAGTCTCAGGTCATCCATTGTGCAGGTAGGTGGCTGCCTATGGTGCAGGTTCTGGGGTAGGGGTGCCTGCATAGCTGTCCACGCTTCCCCCCAGCACCGCCTGCCAATGTTCTGTGCCCTTGGGAGTACTGCAGTGCCAGGTCCCACAGTACCTGCTGGGTACTATCCCCTGTGACACTGTGGGAAGCACACTCGTGCCCATGCTGGGCCCTCATCAGTTGCTGTCTGGCTGCTCTACTGTTTCAGCATTCCTATGGGCCACCTAGGCATCACCCTAGTCCGCACTGTGGCCCAGCTGCAGCACAGCATGTGCCGTCTGCAGCCCTGTGTCCCCTTTCCCAGCATCTGTCCAGTTGCCCATTCCGACATGCCCGCCCTGCTGTTGTGGAACATGTGCATGCCATAGGAAACCTGTCCAATGGAGAGGGAAAACCTGATCAGCGCTACTTCACTGTGGGATCATTCACCTTGTATGGGGATGGAGCGTAGACCCTTCCAAAATTCATATCCTTTTTTTGGAGCTTTCTTGAGAGTGTTTTTTGATGTTTCCCATTAATATCACTATTGCCCAGCATGGTTATGTTTTTTTTATATTTTGTTGGGGTCATTTTCAGTGTTTATTTGCACTTTTGTTCCGTGCACATGTATCACACTTATCACTTTTTGTAGGTTTCCCTGGTTTTGCTGTACATTGCTGACAGAAATGGTTTCTCTTCCCTTTAAATCAGCTTTAACGCCAGGGTTTCACTGGCGTTAGTTTTCAGCCTCAGATTTCACAGCATTAGTGTGCAGAGAGCCTCTCCCCTCCCACTCTCCACCCATTGACCCCTTCTCTCCGCCCCTGGGGAGCCTTCCTCCGCCCTCCGGGAGCCTTTCTCCGCCTTCAGCGCTCGTTTGCGCCGCAGCGCGCGTTATCGTGCGCTAAGGTACCTTATCGCGCAATAAAGCACCATTATCGCACGATAAGGTACCTTATCGCGCGATAACGTCACAGAGCGCACAATAAGACGGTTTAGTAAACATACCACTAAGAGTGTGGTTTTGTATGACTACCAGCAATTTCACACACGTGCATTGTTCCTTCTATGTTCAAAGAGTGCTTGTCCAAGAGGGGCCATGGGAGCATCAGAAAGCTAAACGGGGTTGGCCGATTGATCCATCGAGCCTAGTATCCCGTTTACAACCCAGCTTGCTTGGAAGAAGTAGCCAACGGCTGCTAATGGGGAGATCTATCCACAATGCCTCAGAACTGCCATCAGTAGGCGGTGCATTCTACAAGTCTACCTGGCTAATAATATATTTTGTTTCTTTCTTTAAAGAGCAAAAATGAACAGAGACCAAATTCGAACATATGACCACCATAACAACTCAGTGTAGTATTCTCTATAGAGTTAGTTTAGCTCCTTAATTATTTGTATATTAACATCAAACCAGCTTGACATCCATCTCTCTGTCTTTTCCTTTTTCTTCCCCTCTCAGTCATCCAAATATGCTCACCCTTCTTGCTCAAACCATATCTCATCAGTCATCGCAAACTCTCTCATCCTTGCAATCCTTCCTTTCACACCCATTGCTTTCTAAACGTTAGTGCTACTAAATAACCAGCTCAGCGACATTTACACGGTTTGTAGGTCTGCAAACTGTGTAACTGCCTTTGAATATCCCCTCCAAAGTTCATACATAGGGCCGGGGGACAGTGGACATCCCTGATGAATTCCCCCCTCTCTCCAAACAAATGCTTGTGTTTGGTACCCATTCACCAAAACCTGAATTCTGAGCAGGCAGTACCAAACGTTAATCCTAGCAATGAAGATTTCCCCAAAGCCAAATTGACACAACATCATCATGCAAAAGAGGTCAGGATCAACATGATAAAAAAACCCCAAATGATCAGTCAATAAAAATACAAAAAAATAAAAAAAGCACTTGAGGTTTTAGTAATCTGAACATGCCAGGTTTGGAAATGTAGATTTCTTATATCTCTGTATGTTGCTTAGTAGTGGAGGAAATCCATGTCTATTTTTTTATTTCTTGGGATTTCCACTTCCAATTTTGCCTGCATGTTTCTGTTTCTAATGTGTAGTCCTTTCTTCTGGTTTGGGTGGGAGTTTGTGTGCTTTGCATGTTTGTCCATGGTGAAAGATTCTGCTAGCTAGCATATTAATTTAGCTCATATGTTTCCAGTAGAAGTTCAAGGCAAGTCACATTCAGGTACCAGAGGCATTTCCCTATCCCCAGAGAACTTACAATCTAAGTTTGTATTTGGGCCAATGGAGGGTTAGTCTATGGTGAAAGATTCTGCTACCATAAAGTTTCTGTGTACCATCTGTCATAGAGTGGCTTCTTCCATTTTCCCATTTTGAGGTGTACTGGAGGACCAGTATAGTATTTGCAGTGCTGTGCAAGCCCTGGGAGTTAGCACTGCTTTGGTATGACATATATTTTTTACATAGGTGCAAAGTATTTCTGCAGGTTTTTCAGTAATCATTTTGCATGTCGGTATAATATATTGTTTTACCTTACAAGGAAGTACTTTGTCCCCTCATAAGTGGGAGGGGATTCGCAAGGCTGCAATTTCACCTAGGGTGCCTAACATTCATGTACTGCTTGTGGTTAATTTCAACGAAGTTTAGGTTTTGTATACACAAGATATATATATTTTTAAATCATGACCAATTAAAGTATAGCCTTGATACATTTTACTGAAACACAGCCATATCAACTTTGTTCCTGTTCTTTTCGGCTGTAGTGAATGACTGAATACTATGAAGTAAGCTACGCCAATTTGAAAAGATCCAATAATGCTAGCCTTGTATAAAAAACAAAATTTGACCAAGTCCCTGAACCTGAGCATGTCATATGCAGTGTATGGGCAATAGTTACGTACAATGTGTTGGCACAGTCCTGCGGAAGCAGATGCAGGAAACAGTATGTGTAGGAAGGAGATAGTCTCATCTCCTGGTTTGTTGAGTCCATTTCGTATTATCGATTTTTGAAGACGACTTTCAGATTTAGGACTTTTGAAGCAAATCCTGCAGTAATTGAATTCAGAAAACTGGTGTCATAAGAACACAAGAAATGTCTTATTGGGTCAGACCAAAGGTCCATCAAGCCCAGTATCTTGCTTCCAACAGTGGCCAATTCAGGTCAGAAGTACCTATCAGGTTCCCAAAAGATAGATCCCATGCTGCTTCTCCCAGGGGTAAGTACTGGATTTCCCCCAGTCCACTTTAAGAATGGTTTATGGACTTTTCCTCCAGGAACTTGTCCAAACCTCTTTTAAACCCAGCTACACTAACAGCTTTTACTACATCCTCTGGCAAATGATTATACAGAGTGAAAAAATATTTTGTCTGATTTGTCTTAAACATGCTAGATTGTAGCTTTATTGCGTGTCCCCTAGTCTTTCTACTTTTTGAAGGGGTAAACAACCGATCTACGTTTACCTGCTCCACTCCACTCAGTATTTTGTAGACCCCTTTCTCCTCCAGCGCATCAGCATCCTAGTTCTAATATTGCAGAAACAGCAGTAGTTATAACACACATGAACAACTGTAACAAGAGTTTCTAAGTGGACATTAAGGGGTATGTTTACTAAAGGTAGAAATGAATGGGCAGTGGAAGCCCTTAACGTGCGTTAACTTTACTGACTGTGCATTAACCTTCAGTAAACTTGTCCCTAAATTCTCCATATTCCTGAGTTTCTCAATTTTTTTGCTGTTCAATAGTTCCTCTTCCTCACCCCCTCACACAGCTGAATGCTGCGACATTTCTGCTTTGGTGGATATGTGGGTGAATGGGCGTTTCTGGTCAGATCTGTGGGCAGCTTCTCTTCCTTTATGTTCCAAATACAATTCTTCAGCCCATGACAAATACTTCCTTGCCAGCTATCTGCTTGTATGCCAGTCTGGGTATTTCTGTTTGCCGCCAAAATGATTTCATAGACATCAAGACCAAGGTGTGCAATAGCTCTATGAAAACAGTTTGAATCAGCACCATGGTGTCTGTAAGGAAAGTATAAGCAATTCTCAACAATATCTAGTTACTGGGCATTCTGGATCAGAAAATACTGATGCTTGATATGTTTTAATGAAATAGTTATTTAACATTCACAGAAAGTGAGACTTTCAGTTTTTGTTTAAAAAAAAAAAATAACCCCACCGAGCAGGAAAATGATCATGAATTTTGTGCTTCAGCTGTTTTTATTTACTTTTACATGTTTTCCTGTCAGCTGCCTCAAGTAAACAAAAAAAGAAATATTTAACAAAAACCTATATAATGTAAAAACATCAAAATACAAATAAATAAGTTAGATAAGAACGTAATAGGCGTTAATTTGGAAGCTTCCCCATGTCTAACTAGCAACATTTACGTGCGGAGATTGACACACAAGACTAATTGCCGTTTTAGAATAGGGGCTTTTTAAATGCGGGGATGCTTACTATGTTTACATTTTCTGAAGGTGTGCAGAAGGCAGGGAGAGGGAATGGTTTGGGTGGGCCTACATTATACACAGATTCTCAATTTTACAAGATGAATCCGTGTCTATAACAAAAATTATAGATGTCAGCATTTATAGCTGCCCCAAGACATGCAAAAACGCCTTCTGAAAGGGCAGCTATCAATGCAGTTGTCTACCCCCCCCCCCCCCCCAAAATCATTCCCCTTGCAAAGCTGCTAATCCACCCAAACCTCTCCCAGACTCCCCCCTCCTGACAGGCATTCCTCACCCCAACACATCTGATACCTCTCAGGTCCCCTACCCTGACCACCAATCCCTGTCCCTGGCTTTATAAAGGGGTCCCTAGTTTCTGAGGAAGCAGGAGCAATCCACAGTTTTTCCTGCTCTTATTGTGCCAGGGTAAAAAATTACACCAATGGCCCCTAGTGGTAACCTTGCGGTACTGTAGCAGAACCAGACGATTACTACCAGGGGTAATTGGTGCCATTTTGGAACTCAGCACTGTTGATCAGAAGTGACTGGGGATCACACCTGTTCCCACTGGACACCCAGAACCTCCAGTAAGGCTGGGGAAAGGGATTGGGGAATTGAGGCGTGGAAGTAAGGGGACCACCAGTCGGGAGGGGTGGGTTGGGGGAGGGGATGGTGCTACTGTCTCATGGTGTTCATGTGCAGTGAGAGCAGTGCTTTTAAAAAGCTGCTCCCTAAGCCCAGACTCATACATGGCAAAACATAAACATGACAGCAGATAAAGACCATATGTCCTATGCAGTCTGCCCTTCCATATCAACTTCTATAGCCCCTTTTTTTTCTTTCAAGATCTTCTCTGTTGATCCCATGCTTTCTTGAATTCAGATACTATCCTGGTCTCTACTGCCTCCACTGGGAGACTATTCCACACATCTACCACTCTTTCCATACAGAAATATTTCCGCATATTACTCCTGAGTCTATCCTGTTTCACCTTCATCATATGTCCCCTCATAGCAGAGCTTGCTTTCAGTCGAAAGAGACTCTCCTCCTGTGCATTTATGCCACGGGGGTATTTAGACATCTCTATCATATCTCCCCTCTCTCACCTTTCTTCCATATACATATTGAGATCTTTAGGTCTGTCCCCCATACGCCTTATGATGAAGCCCAGCGACCATTTTTCCTTGGATGCCAAATTTGGAAGGTGCCAAATACCCAGGCCTTAGAAAAGTCTGCTTCTACTTACTTTAGGGCTATATGCATGCGCTGCTTCAAAGGGGCGTCACTCTGACACTACTATCTTCATCTGTTCCTTTTTTCTGGCTCTCCAAAAATGTTTTGAGATCCCTGAAGCCTCTTCCTCTCCCTGCCTCTGGAATCTGCTTTCTGGTCAAGTGGAAATCTTAAAATAAGGCCCTGCTGCTCCCACGCATATGTGGGGGGTATCTGTATTTTTTTGTCTCCATGTGCAGTTTTTTAAAACTATTGCCCCTGCTGGAAATGGACAGAGCATGTTTGGCAGAGCTGTTTGTAAAATACTATGGGAATTCTCCACATCCTGACCTAGACATGGGACATCCCCTCCCCACATCCTATCTAAAATCTGCCTCTCACATTTATTCATGGAGTGAAGAAAAAAAAATTTGCACATTCTGAAAATGAGTCTGCCGGCTCTTAGATTGAGACAGAACACTGACTTCTTTGGCAGAGGTACATCACATGACTCCAAATCAAGGACTTCATATGCAACAATTTCAGAGACCATCATCTCCTGGTAACGTACTACGCAAGCAGAACATTTGCGTAATAGAGGGTGTAGAGTACTTTCCATTCATATCAAAATTAGTAAACGACCACTCACATTATTATGTTATTTCAATTTATCCTACACACACACACACACACAGAGCTGCCTGTGTCAATAAAAACCATTACATTTGAGCTTCTTGCATCCCATCAAGCTAACAGACGTAACAGTACTATAAAGAGATCCACAGTAAGAAAGAATTTTAGCTGATGTACTGTAAAAGCATTTTTCTTCAGGAATGGATTTGCAGGTTCGCCTGTGTGCACTTGGTTAAGATATGAAGTCAGTTAAAACTGCAGCAGGAGTAGCGCTTGATTTGTGAAAAACAAAGAAAATGCACAGATATTAAAGATAGCAGGGAACAGAAAGGTGTAAATAAAGTTTCTGGTTTTTCTTGGAAGCTATTGTTTCTGATAGGTTATATTAGGTGACATTCCAAGCCCGTGAAAGAGAAGATACAAAATCTCTGCAAATGTTCCCAAGCACATGTGATGCTGGAGAGGAGAAACAGTTCTCAAAAGCTTAAGGCGATTTTCCAACCATTATGGTTACAGTTCCATAAAAAGTCTTTTCTGCACATCCAGGAACTCTCTTGGGGAGAGACATCAGTCTAGTTGAAGGTAGCTGGAGAGCAGGAAGAGGTCATCTTTGTGATAGGCAATATGGCTGGTGCTCCTACTTGTGCTGAAGAATGCTTGCATCTGTTTGCAGAGTGTGCACAAAATCTGACCTTGAAAGGTCAAAAGTACAGTACCTGCTCAGGCATGCAATGAATATCCTTCTGAAATGCATTCTCTTCTTCTCTTATCTGTTTTAAGACATCCTCTTCAAACCATGCGATCATATGGTAGTACCTTTGAAGAGAAGTTGGTGTCAGTTTTGGCTTGCATGAGTAAAATTAACCTCAATCAGACTAGAAAAAAAAGCAAATTAGCTTGATCTTTGTGACTAGTTCTTTCCTTAACAGTTTCAGAAACAGCTATGTAGGTGGCCCATCACAAGTGATTACATTACCTAGAGCAATGTTTAAACCGGTTTGCTTTACAGGATATGAACAATTTGTATGAAATGGAGGCCGCACACATTCGTTGTACATATCCTGGAAATCAGGCTGCCTAGAGAGTAACTCCAGATATGGCTTGAGAAACACTGTCCGCTCCATGCCCTCAAAGGCTATAAGTTTGCCTTTCTAAATTATTACATGGTTCTTAGACCACCTGTACGCACATAATCTGCTGAACAGTAATTGTGGACATCCTGAAAACTAGGCATGTTTATGGCCCAAGGACCAGAATGGATGACCCTATCCTAAACCAATGCAAATTCCAAAAGCTGTTTTCCTTCTTCCTTTCCCGTCCCCCTTCCCTCCCAGAAGTTTCCAGTATACCCTTTTATAGTCCGGCACGAAGCATCCCTCAGATTTCTCAAGAGGCCTGCTGAAGACTGTAAATAGAAGACTGCCCCATAGCAACTTGTTGTGCATTAGGCCAAGGGGCCCTAAAGCTGAAAATACTTAGAATTTTCATTTTGAATTTCCTCTCTTATTGCCCTACTTGCCATTGAGGCAGGCCACAGAGCCCTTCAGTATTTATTTACATTTTCATACTGCTCAACGCTGGCCATACTCCAAGCGGGAAATAAAGATCACCATAATCAAATTAAAACAGAAATATAATAAAATCACAAATCAGATTAAAACAGTAAAATTCAGCAAGACATGACACAGACAAAAGCAGATGGACAGTATTTCATAATACCCCCCACCAAAATCTAACTGAGCAGTAATACAGATCAAAATGCCTCAACTATTCAGCATAAACATGATATCAGCAGCTCCCTAAAAGACACCATATCCAGGGCCCCTCAGATGGCACTAGATAAGGAGTTCCAAAGGGCTGGATGCGGCACCACTGATTCCCCGGAGGTCGCCAAAACAGAAATATAAAACATCCGATCAAACATTACAGTGTCGGCATTAGGAAGCATCAAAACTTCTTTACAATATTGTCTAAACAAGTAAGCAGATGTCAACAAATGAGTCTTAGGAAAATTTAAAATCCGCAAATTTTTAGCTCGAGAAGCATTATCTAGGACTTCTAATTGCTGATGAAACAAAATTGTTTCCTTAGAAACTGCCACATTTGCTGACTGCAGAGAAGCCACCTGCGAATCAAGCTGATCAGCACGCTGAAACAGCTGATTAACAGAGGTCTCTACTGTGTGAAATTTACTGGAAACCTGCCGAGAAAAGCTACAGTTTGATTAACAAATTGAGATAACATCACATTAGTAGCAGTAACCTGTTTCCAAATGTCTGCTAGGGTAACATTTTCAGGATTTTCAATTTGAGGAAAATTAGGAGCCTCAATGCCGGCAACCATAGTAATAGGGACTAACGAAAGTACCTTTGGTGGTATGTTATTGTATATCTTTTTTGGATTGAAGAGATTAGTTGTATCCAATTATATCACTTATTTTCTTTGTTTTGTATTGCATTGGATGTAAAATTTGAAATTTATCAAAAAAAAAAAAAAAAGAAAAAGGGATATTTTAAGAGAAATGTGTCTATGTGCTGCAATCTGGTAGTAAAGACAATGTAATATAAACTTTGCAAACTACCCGACATGCTTCCACATGGTTATGAAACATAAGGGAGGTGGTTTTCAAACTGGTCATCTTGGGACCAAGATCAGGTGCACGCTCTCACCACAGGCTTTGCACCAATTCTCAATGCTCAGGTGGCTGCTATGTTCTCATCATAATTGGATGCAGGATGTTAGCCAATTTGCCAAGTCTGTTAGGCTACTGGAATACCGATTCGGTTAGGGTCAAAGAAAACAAATAGTTGCATACATTTTCTGATCAATTTACTTCTTTTAGGGTAGTGAGAGTCCTTTTGCAGTTCAAATTGTAAAAAGGGGCCTCTCGAGGATTTTTATGAGGCTTAGGAGAAAACGTAGGAAGCCCAAGAGTACATTTAAAATGTAGAAAGCATTATTTGCACACTGACAGAAAGGTGTCACCATTTTTGATAAGAATTTAGGAGTATCTAGAGCTAATTTGTTGTGATGAAATTGAGCATGTGGTTATATGTGACTAAGGCTCTATGTTCACTTATTCTGCTAGCTGAAGTAACCGCTTCTAAAAAGAGCACTTTCTAGTTGATATTCTTGAGTAAACAGATTACACTGGCTCAAAAGGTGGCTTCATGAGAGAGGCAAGGACAACACTCAAGTCCCATGGCTCAGGAGCTTTCTAAATGAATGGCCTGACATGAAGAAGCCCCTTCATGAACTGACAAATGATTTGACATTGTGAAGCTGGAAGTCTGACAATTGGGACATAAAAGGCTGAAATATACTTTAATGACGGACATTTGCAGCCGTATCCAGTAGAGATGGTATAGGTAGTGACATATGGTATTCAGAAGATAATGAATGGGGTCATGATTATTTGTGAAACAGTTGAAGAATCTCTTCCACTTAAAGTTGAAGGTATGTCTTGGAGAGAGTTTTCTTGCTTTTGTTGTTAAGTGCCGTCGAGTTGGTGTCGACTCATGGCGACCCTCTGGATAGTTGTCCTAAATTGTGTTCGGTCTTCAGTCAGGCGGCTCATTGTTGACAGACTGGTTCCCGTAGCTGCTGTTATTGTATCGATCCATCTCATTGCTGGCCTTCCTCTTTTGCATTGACCTTCTATTTTACCAAGCATGATGTCTTTCTCTAATGATCTCTCTCTTCGCATGATATGTCCAAAGTATGAAAGTCAAAGTCTTGTCATCTGAGCTTCTAAAGAAAGCTTAGGTTTGATCTCCTCTAGTAGTGACTGGTTTGTTCTTTGTGCAGTCCATGGTATATGCAGTATTCACCGCCAGCACCATAATTCAAAGGCATCAATTTTCTTCCTGTCTATCTTTTTCACTGTCCAGCTACAATCAAGATATTTTGTACGGATGATGGTAGACCCAGGGCAGAAACTAAAACACTGACAAATTTTCACATTGTCAGGCCTAGTGATGTGAGATTTGGATGTAGAAGTGGGCTCTTGTTCTGCATCAATAATGATGGAAATATTTGAAGCCTGCATGAAGGGAAAAATGCAAGTCTTTGATAAGAGGGAACCAGTTCTGATGTGGCCAATACAGTGCTGTGAGAATCATTGTGCTGGGCTCCTCTTGAAACTTGTGCAAGGTCTTTGCTATGAAAGGAATGGGAATATAAGTGTAGAGCAGAGGCTATGGCCATGTTATGCAGTCGAGCCAGGGATGGGTACATTGAACAAACAGAAGGGTAGTTTTGCATTTTCGTTGCTGGAAAAATGCCGTGTAGAGTTGGATGGCACAGATAGCACAGGAGATGGCTGCTAGGTCTGCACATGACGACAGCATCCTGAATGGCATCTGCACCGAACTGTCTGTGGTTCTCCAGCATTTTAAATAGCACCTTCAAGGTAGCCTCGACATCAAGCCTACGCGAGTGCACTAAAGCAAGCACTTTAGGCCTGGAAGCCTCCAAAGAGGTTTGCACAATCTTAGATGGTCCCTGATGCTGTACCTTCGTAGCTGGACTTTGCACAAGTTAGCAGAGCCAAATCCACAGAGGTGGACCTATTGGGTGCGCATGGAGCCAGCTGATCTCTGCACATATTTTTTCTCTCCTCAAGCAAAAAGTCTTTTCTCTTCCTCATAGCGACAGTGGAGATGGTTCAGATGGTCCTTTTGGTTTTATAGGGACATCCTGCTGCAATGTTTCTGGTAAGCTTGGTTATGTCCAGACACATCTGGCATCTTGAACAAGTGTCAATATTCTAGATCTTTCTTCCATACTGAGGGTAAGCCCGGCATCCAGACTCAGTTCACACAAATAAAAAGAAAAAGAAAAAACCCCAAAACTAAACAATTTGAAGAGTTCACATATATAGTGTGACAAAATAGCACATTTCCCCTTTCTCCATTTGCAAACTCATGCATGTCTGTTGGGGAGCAGGCTATGAAGAAACATGACAAAGTCTAACATTAGGATATCAAACGGTGTGGAGTTTCTTTTGTGTTTTGTGTATGTAGTTGTCTCTGTTTTCAGCATGTGGATGAGAAAGTGGAGTGTGAGGCTGTGTGTGCATGTGCGTGAGAGGGTGGAGTGAGGGGCTATGTCCCTCATTCACGATTGCGGGTTGTGAGGCTGTATGTCCTGCCAGGATGTGAAGCCCCGCAAACCGTCTAAACCCTATACGTTGTGATAAGGAAGCTTATCAGGGCCCCGGAAACGAGGATAAAGAGGGGGAATTTACCCTTATCAAAGGACCTGTATTGCCAGGTCAGAAATACAAAACCCCAGTTGTACCTAGAAACCAGATTGTACCAGGCTGCAATAGGCTGCAGAATGTCCCTAGTGGTGAGAAGGAGGGGGAAAGCAAGTTCAGAGTAAGGAACCCTTACGTCACTGACTTTCCAAATTACTCAGCTGCCAAGAGGCAGACTGATTTACAACACTTGAGAGGAGAAAGGGCAGGGTTAGAGCCTGGGAGGTTTAAAGCTAGGACAGAATATTCAGGAAGAGAGAGGAGAAGGAGCAGGAATGCCTACTGGAGGAGAAATGGAGCTGAAGCCCTGAGAACCAAGAGCCCATGCTGGAGGACAAGACAGGGAAGCTCAGATACATGCTGGCCAGAATATGAGGGAGGAACCACCGAACCAAGCCTTGACCCAGGTATGAGTTTTGGAAGCCTGTCTGATGGGACGCATTACAGATTTGCTGGAGACAGCGCTTGTCCTGATGGGAGGCAGTCAGCTAAGCCCTCTGAGCCAGAAGTAGAACCCATGCAGCTAGGAGAACAGGAATTAGTTCTGGAAGAGGATGATTCTTACATGGACTGTTCTTTATTTATTTATTTATTTAAAGTCTCTTCTATACCGCACTATTCAGCATCAGCGCGGTTTACACATCAGATAATCATGCCAAACTGCCAAGCACAAAGAAGTCCTGAGAGGAAATACGTCATAAGGGAACCTTCCAGAGTCCAGTACCCTAGAGAGCCTGTATGTGAAGTGAAAACATTCTTTGAAAAGGAAAATACTTGTGCTGAGAATGTCTGCAGCTGCTTAATTGTTTGCTCATTGCCCAGCTGAAGTCAGTGCAGTGCAGAGCTTATGTCGTACTCACGGGGGATTTAAGAAGTTCCTTTTGGAACAGAAAAGAGAGCTGTTTATGTGAAGCTGATATTTTTTGGTTTTGTTTTAAACAGCACTGCTAGGCACGTTTGCTAGCAGTGGCTGTGGAAAGGACTTTCTGCTTTGCATTGAAAGACATTACAAGCTGTTTGTGCTTAAGTTCAGTTATATCCTGTTGTACTAAATATAATCCTGGAGAAGAAATCCAATAGGTGACAATTTGTGAACCTTATTTGCGTATACCTCATAAATAAATTCTGTCAATGCCTTAGCTCTCAACCAACTACAAAAGAGTGTTTTTCTGCCTAAAAAGTCAAGTGAAACCTGACTGGACTACCTTTCCCATGGTACACTGCAAAGTCAGTCAGTCAGGCACATTGCTGAAGTGGTGGAATCTGCTATAACAAGCACGCCCCTCCACACTGTTGTAAGGGGCTATGGGTGTGACAACGTCCTGTGGTTCCAGACGGGGGAGCCAGTGGGGAGGTGGGCCACCTGGGCAGGACGTACAGGGCCAATTCAGGTCACGACCCTGTACGTGCTGCCATGCCTGCTGGGCCATTTTGCTCATACCATCTCAGAGGTAGTATAAGCAGTATTTTTCACAGGATTGGGGCAAGGTAGCCACCTACGGGGCTGGAGCTGGGTGCAGGGGGGTCCCCCCCCTCCCGATCCAGGTTGCAGGAGGACAGTCGTGGGTCGGGCAGCGGGGATGTTAGGGCTGCAGCTACAGTTGCCTGGGGCGCCTGCGGAGAGGATGTCTCCACAGGTAGAGGGGGTATGCTGGGCCATCCTCTGGCCCGATTCTGGCTCCCACGGGAATGTCTTGTTCCCACAGACCAGAATCGGGTCTTAGCAGCCCCGTCTTCAGCAGGGACATCCCGTTTCAAGAATCGGGCTCACGTGTACATGTGCATGTATGAAAGAGTGAGAAGTGAGGCTGTATGTGTACACATGCATGTCTGCGGGTGGGGCATCATGTTCTGTTTCTATGTTTGTATTTTGCACAGTGCAGTGTCGCACTGGGTGCAGATTCTGGCTTTCTGGGGGTTTCCATTTACATTTTTCTCTCTGTATTTCTTTTTCTGCATTTGATGACATTCATATGTTCTGCATGTGTAATAGAGGTGAAGTATTCTCCTAGAATGTAGGCCCTGTGTAGGGATTTGCAGTTGAGCTTACTCAGTTTTCCAATCTGCAGCTCCCAGTAGGATGTATACTAGTGTTCTAGGGCACACCAAGTGTTTATGGTGCCATCTCTTCCTGGGTAGGGTTGGTGCTAGTGTGCTGTTTTCTTAATCAGGAATTTGGTAATCTGGCATTTTACCTTTGGGTTTTCTAAGGCTTTTTGATATTTTCATTAAATGTGTTGTGTTCCTATGTATTTTAGGGGAATTTTGGGAAGATTTTGGGTGGCGGTATTTGCATTACTCTATGGATATACTGACAATGTGGATGAGGTCTGATACGCAAGATTAGGATCCGATAGTGAAGGTCAGGGCTGGCTGCCCACTAAGTGGATTAATGTAAATATAGGTCAAAAATTGTTCAAACTTTACCACTAAAAAATTTGAACTCAAAATATATTATATTCAACTTCTTCCAACTACTTTTCTCTGTCAATATATTGTGTCAATATAATTTCAGTATTCCCATAGGTCTCAGATTACTAATTGCGCAAACAACTACGGACCCATATTATGATTCCTAAACAAGCGCTAGTAACATCAATGACCTGTGTCCATGGAATACATCAATTAAATGAAATTAAAACACTTTGTGAGACCAGCTGCTCCCAATCTAAATCTGGCAAGACGTGATGACAGGAATATGAGTTTTTCTATTATTCGTTATTTTCAAGATTTGAATCCTTTAAAACACTCTTTGATAGTTGACTTTCTGTCATCCGTCATTTCTTGAGAGAAGGCTCACACTTCTGCATGTATTCTTAAATCCCAACACTTAAATTCAGGCACCCATGCATTTCACCAAAGATGGTTTCTTCAGGGGATTATCGATCACTTCACAAAAGAGAAGGAAAAGCTATCCATTAATTCTGTTTTCTTTAATCTAAATAAGTAACCCCGGACTATATATAGAGTAGAATTAACCTACCCATAGGTGGATGCTGCACACGTTATATTCTCTTCAAAAACAGCCCTTCACTTCGGCTTCCACTCGGCTACTAGAGAACGCCGTGCATGCGGTCTAAACATCTTCCACCCCTTATATACTCCTTCATGATATAAGAAATGACGTAAGGAATGATCTTATCCACACTAACATCTTCCGGAAAATCCAAACTTCTTCTTTCAAACTAAACACGCTGCCCAATCCATCTTAGTATTCAACCCTCCTGGAACCACTGACTTTAAGATAAAAATCCAGCGCTGTTCCGTCCACATCAATGTTTGTTCTAACGATCTTCCCATTGACCCCATAGTTACTTGATCTATACAAAAGCGCCGCAATTGCTCAAAGGTATGACCCTCATGTTCACAATGTTGCACCAAAGGAGCCTCTTTCACTTTGCATTTGAGCCGGCTTCGGTGCTCTCTCTCATCCTGGTCCTGATAAATGAAGGGTTTTCCCAATATAGATTAATCCACAGGGGCAAATTATAGCATATACTACATTTAATGAATCACAGGTGGTACGTTTCTTCAATTTGTACAATACTTCATTGTATTGAAAAGACTCTTTTTCCAAAGTAATGTCGCAGATGTCACATTGTCCACGTTTACGATGACTTCCCATAATATTCGGTACTGTCATTGACCTCAAAATCGTCGGGCTCAAGGTCTCCTTTAGATTGCGGCTCCTGCTCCAAACACAACGTATTCTTTTACCTGTCAGGCCAGGCACCATTTGGATGACATTACTATGTTTTCTCATTACTTTTTGTATCATTGTACTATACGGTGAAAACCTAGTGATCAAATTTACCTGGTCAGAATCCAAACTATTCGGAGCCGGAGTGCCGCGAGGCTCTAATAGAGCCCATAATAGTCAACTTAAGTACCACCTCCCCACTAGATCCCTGTCCTGCATCCTGGATCAAGGCAGTGAAACAAGACATAGCACCTCACATAGCACACATAGTTAACCTATCCCTACAACAAGGAATCATGCCCTCAGAACTAAAGAAATCAGTCATTAGACCAATCCTAAAAAACACTACACTCAACGGAGAAGACCCAGCCTCCTACCGTCCCATATCAAGTATCTCATTCCTGGCAAAGATCATAGAAAAAACGGTCCTTCTACAACTCCAAGACCATCTGACTGACAGTGCTCCTCTTGATGACCAGCAATATGGCTTCAGGCAACATCATGGAGTTGAAACCCTGTTACTAGTTCTACTTAACAACCTCCTAAAGGGCCTTGAAAACAAAAAGAAAATGTACATTCTTGTATTCATTGACATCTCAGCTGCCTTTGATACAGTTAATCATGGGACCCTCATAAATAGGATAAAATCAATAGGAATAACAGGAACCCCACTAAAATGGTTCTCATCCTACATCTCAAATCGAACACAACAGGTTCAATTCAACGGAGAAAAAGCAGAATCTTTCTCACAAACACAGGGAATCCCCCAAGGCTCTGCTCTCTCAGCACTTCTGTTTAACATATATATGCAGCCACTATGCAAAATTTTCTCACGGCACGAAATTAATTACCACATCTATGCCGATGATATCATGCTATACACACAACTAGACACTAAAAACCCAGACTACAACCCACTGGAGACATGTATCGGAGAGATGCAAGACTGGTTACAACAAAGTAGTATGTCAATTAATCACAAAAAAACCGAAGTAATGTATATCTCCAAAGAACCGAATTTTGACCCTCCCACATCAATAACACTATGTAACAACACTTACCAAACAAAAAAAGAAATAAAGTATCTAGGAGTCACATTTGACTGTGACCTAAAGATGGAAAAACACCTCCGAAAGACCAACAGAGCAGTTTTCCACAAGCTTAGAGTGCTCCAACCCATTCGGAATATTATTGATCCCCAAGACTTCAGAACAGTGGCCCAAGCACTCATCATGCCACATTTTGACTACTGCAACGCCATCCTACAAGGTTTACCTAAAAAAACCCTAAACATATTACAAATGGCACAAAATGTAGCTGCCAGGGTCATAATGAAGAAAAATCTAAGTGACCACATCACACCAGTGCTAATTCAATTACACTGGCTACCCATAACAGCTCGCACAAAATACAAAATACTAACAACCACCTTCAAACTCATCCACAACTTAGCACCTTCCTTCCTCAACAACCTAGTAAGATTGCAACCTCCTACCCGAAACAGAAGAACCCACAATTCCAACATCCTTCACACTCCAACAGATATAAGATCTGCCAAAACTAACACCAGCCACAGGGCTTTCTCATATGTGGCGCCAACACTGTGGAACCAACTCCCACCAGAACTACGAGCTAGCAATGACCTTCTAGACTTCAGAAAGAAACTCAAAACGCACATTTTCCAATCACATTTCAACCTGAACTAAACCCACAGATGGAGCAGCCCCTGACCACTGTGTCCAAGAAGATTATCCTGTATATATGTATTTATGTATATCTGTAAATGAACTCCCCCATAGCTAAGAAGTGTTAACTCTGTATGATGTGCTTTTCTGACAATCTGTATGTAAGCAAAATTTGTACCTGCCTTGATTCGACAGTCCAAGAAGATTATCCTGTATATATGTATTTATGTATATATGTAAATGAACTCCCCCATAGCTAAGAAGTGTTAACTCTGTATGATGTGCTTTTCTGACAATCTGTATGTAAACAAAATTTGTACCTGCCTTGATTCGGCAGTTTCACAATAGTAATCCTACCCGCTTCTGATCGCTGGAAGGAGCGGGCTACAAATGCTTGCTAAATAAATAAATAAATATCACAATTATTGTATAGGGCTCTGGTATAAGATCGTTTTATTACTCTTCTGGGATAACCCCAGATCTGAAAATTCTGTTTTAATTGTTTTGAAGAGGTTTTAAAATCCTCTAAACAGGAACAGTTTCTTCTATAACGTAAAAACTGTGATAACGGAAGACTTTCTTTCAATGCAATTGGATGTGCACTTGAAAAATGTAAAACAGCATTGAGATCTAACTCTTTACGATAGACTGTTGTCTCCCAACCTTGATGACCCCTCGTAACTAACACATCCAAATAAGATATAGAATTACTATGGTGTGCTGTTGTAAAAGTTATGTTAGGATCACATTGATTGATCCAATGAAAAAACTCATGAAGCTGTGTTTCCGTTCCATGCCATAGTAAAACAACATCATCTGTGTACCGCTGCCAAGCTATTACATTTGTCTTATAAGGAAACTGTGTTAACCATAGTTTCTCAAAATTGCCCATATACAGATTCGCTATGGATGGCGCACAAGTCGCTCCCATCTCAACTCCTGCTATTTGCTGGTATAAAGTACCTTCAAAAATAAAATAGTTCTGATAAATAGCTAATCGCGCCAGCTCCAATATAAAATTGATGTTAGTTTCAGAAAGATCTCCTCGATGATATAATAGTTGTTCCACTAGATTAAATGCTGCTGTCTGGGGAATGTGAGTATACAACGACACAACATCCATTGTGACTAATATCACATCCGGTAAAAAACATGCCTATTTTATAAAGAACACATAGATGCCTATGCGCTTTTAGAAAACAAGCGTGTCTAATGACCCCCCAATAGTGCACAAATTTAAAGCTGGTATAAACATGTTCATGCACTTTGTATGCACCCAGGAATTTTATAAATTAAGAGGCTCATTCCATCGGAGACATACAGAGGGGTTGACGATTCTGATCCTGTGGGGCACATCTAGTCCCGAGGGATTAGAATCGCGAACAGGCCTGTACATGCAGGCCAGGACTGCGATTCAGCCTGGTCTGCACATACAGGCCTGTCCCTGGCTAACTCAATCAGGGCTCTACAATGGAGCCACGGTGCTATGGTGTCCGGTTGCCATGGTACTGTGGCTTCGTTGTAAAGCCGCGATCCCCGGCACCGGCACAGAAAAATGCTTTCCCTGCAGCCCGACTCCCGATCTGGCCTCGCAAGGTTAGGGTCAGGCTACGGGGAATTTCCTCTGCCCCCTGCCGCTTCCTTTGAGCTCCGGGCTGCCATCCCCTGCAAAATCGGGGAGCTTATTCCACCTTAAAGGTGGAATAAGTTCCCTGTCTAAGCCGTCGGCCCTGAACGTACAGGGCCGACACTGGAATCAGCCCTGTACATCCAGGGACAATGACCACCCACCATCTTCCCTGCCTCCGCTCCCGATCCACCCCTTCCCCGCCCCCGTCTATCCTCCCCGTACAACTCTGCTATTCTTGGCACAGAATAACCCCCTAAGTGGGTATATCGCAGCTCTGCCCCCAGCTGAATCCAAATTATACCCCCCCCAGGAATGCCTATATGCCTTGTAAATTAGGCTCAGCCTGTCAGCGTGTTTACATTTTACGCACCTGTACCCCATACAATTTCATTAGAGCCCTTTTCTGCACGTAATATGTGCTTTATACATAGAAACTGCTTTGTAAACTTATCCCGCAGTCGCAGCATGTGTGCTTTTAGCTGTACACAGGGAAGTTATTGTTTTAAATGCCTTTCTGCTGGTAAAAAAACTGTTTTACCTGAGGAAAAGACTTTCAAAATGACCTTCCCTATGTATTACTTTGGCAACATATGTTCAAATTGCCATGGGACTGAAGTTTCCTGAATTCCCCTCTCACACGCAGAAGTCTTGTTCTCATTTTGGAAGTTTCTGCTTAGTGTAAGGAATGCCTCCGGAAGCTGTGTACACTCCATGGAGCACCCCTCTCCACTCTTTTCCTTCTACGTTGCACATTAATGCCCGTAGCTGGGTCTGTCACATACCTGTCGTCTGAGTAACACAGGAGATCTTATAGGACAACCACATGCTCAAAGCACAAAGGAATGTGGCTAGAAATCCAAAGCTCTGCAAAAACAGAGAATTCAGTAAAAGAAAAACATTTTAAGCAATGAAATAGATATTCAAAAATCATTAGTTTTACAAGCTGAAAACAAGCTGCCCCCCACATTATGCTTGTTTTGTATTAATGTCCTATGACATTTTTTATTGTTAACTAGGATAAATCAATTTTATTTTTTTGATTTTAGAATTCAATTTCTGAATTGTCCCACTCTTGGTATGACTGAAGGCAATTTATAAAGCATATTCAATATTCTATATACAAATAATAAAATGATTATTGATGAACGCATGCAATGCATTCAATAAACAATATAAGAATTCAACAGGGCTGGCCGCAGAGTTAGTTCAAGGTGTTGGCATCCTAGGCAAACCTTAAGCTTTACATCCACCCCGGCTGTCAGAATCTATTGTTTAGCTTTGGATGCCCTGCTCTTTGCTGTCCCCCAGAAGTTGCTGCCCCAGGTGACCACCTAGTTTGCTTAATGGTTGTGCCAGCCCTGTTAGACTGATGTCACTGAAGGACATACATGCAGTAAGTAATGTTTTTTTTCCAAGTTTATTTAAAAATTTTCAACAAAGAACAATACAATGCAATCTTCCAAAATTACTTATAATCCCCCTCCCCATTTAAAAAAACCCCAAAAACCAAAACAAAACAGGAGATCTAAACACCATGAAATCATGAGCTATTTAGATGAATATCTAAAGATCTCCGTATTCTTTCTATCTTCTCTATTCTATTTGAAACAAAGGCTGCCCCTTCAAGCTTACGGGTCTGGCAGACAGCGTGCCACCAGAAGGTAACATTTAATGATGAGGGATCTTTCCAGCACTGTATGACATGTTAGATTGCAATTGAAAGCAGAATGTCAAGGCGCAGAACCCATTCCACGGATGATCTAAAAGCATACAATGTGCAACTGGAAAAACACCGCCAAGCAATATCCGAGAGCATAAAAAGATTCCACACAGACACACTAAAGCGGTCCCTAAACAAACCACACGACCTATTCACCCTGGTAAACAACCTAACAAAAGAGCCAGCACCTGAGAAACCTAGCCTGATCCATCCTCACGTCTTTGCTGACCTCTTACAAACGAAGCTGTGCCAGACCAATAAGTTCACTGTTCCCAACACTCCAATCAAACCAGGATCACTAGCACCACTGTCCATTTTTTCCAAGCCTTCTAAAAAACAAATTGAAGATATAATCGCCGGAATCAACACAACCACTGCACAAACCAACCCTTGCCCGGTGTTCTGGATAAAAGAGCTACGATCGACTGTCAGCCCTTTTCTATCCAAGCTAATGGACTGCTCCTTCACAAATGGGACCTTTCCCCAATCCCTCAAACGTACCTCTATCAGGCCACTACTAAAGAACAGTAAGCTTGACCCTAAGAAGCCAGACTCATATAGGCCAATATCAAGCATCCCACTCTTGGCGAAAATCATCGAAAAAGAAGTTCAAACACAAATCCAAGAACATATTGATGCTTCTGCCCCACTTGATTCATGTCAGCACGGTTTTAGAGCTGCTCACGGCGTGGAGACTCTCCTCACCATCCTCTTCAGTACCATAATAACAGGAATTGATAACATACGCCAGAGATATGTGCTCATCTTCTTAGACATCGCAGCCGCGTTCGACTCAGTCTGCCATGATCTCCTCCTACACTGCCTCCTGGAGAAGGGGATATGTGACTCTGCACTTAAATGGTGCAAGTCGTATCTCTCCGATAGATGGCAACACGTAAGATCAGGAGAAACAACATCAGAACCTTTCCACCAGAGTCAAGGGGTCCCGCAAGGATCATCTCTCTCTGCACTCATGTTTAATATATATATGCAACCTATCTGCGAGATCATCCGGTCCTTCAAGGTGAGCTGTCTGTTGTACGGTGACGATGTTCTCCTATATATGCCATTCACTACTGCGAACCCTGACCTTTCCCCACTGACAGACTGTTTCGATGCAGTATCCAGCTGGCTCCAAACGCAAAATCTTCGGATACAACATAAGAAAACCGAAGTCCTTTTCATCACAAGGAACCCAAATTTCATCACTCCTCCTTACTTGAAGGTCCAAGATGCAGAACGTCTGACCAAACCCTCCATCAGATACCTGGGAGTCACACTTGACCAGTGACTAGACATGAAGACCCATATAAGCAATGTAGCAAGAGCCGTATACCATAAAATCCGATCCCTCAGACACCTACGCTCCCTACTTGAACCAGATGACTTCTGGACAGTGTATCAAGCTCTGGTCTTACCACATATCAACTTACAATGAACAATGAACGGGGTAATAACTTGGTGAGAACTTGGGTGAGAACTATTTACAGCACATTTTACAAAGTTACAGAATATTCACCATTGAGTAGGATTGATGGAACCGGTTTAAGCCAAGGGAAGCGCTGATTATCCATTCTCTCATTGGCTTAAAGTATTGGGGCAGATATAGAAGGGGGTCGGGGGCCTATTACATGTTTCTCTGGGATGCCTTCTGGGTAGTGTTTTTGGAATAGGTGGTATTTTATCGCTTTTCTGAATGGGGTAATGCTCGTGATAGATCGAATTTCGGAGGGAAGGGCATTCCAGGCTGTGGGTGCATAAACCGAAAAGGCCCTATTGGCTGTTACTTTTAGGCATTTTGTCATTATCTTAGGGATTTCTAATGCATTCCGCATTGCAGATTGCAATGAGCTCAGCAGCACGAGTTCTCCAGGGCACTGCCATGAGGGAACACATGACACCCATCCTGAAACAATTACACCGGCTCCCTATAAAAGGCAGGATCACATTCAAAACCATACTAATGACCTTCAAGATCATAAACAGACTCGCCCCATCTTCCTTATCCGATCTCATACTGATAACCTCCCCTAATAGATCTAGAAGATCTCATGCCGCCAATAGACTAGTAGTCCCAAATGAAACGACCAAGTGTTGCCAAAGCACAATGAACAGTGAAGGTGAATGAAAAGGGGGGTTACGTGCTCCTGACGAGTGGAATGGGTAACAATAGGTGCTACTGTATTTTGGATATGTTGTAGTCTGTGCAACTGGGACTGGGGAGTACCGGCAAGGGCAAAATTACAGAAGTCAAGACAAGACACGACAAGGGACAACGTAAGAGTGGTAAGAGCCTGTGGAGTAAGAAAAGGATGAACAGTACAGATCTGACGGAGAAAAAGGAAAGAAGTTCTAGTGATATGGGAAATATGATCATGAAAAGAGAGATCAGGATCAAGGTAAACACCGAGATAACGAAAACAGGTTGTTGGAAGATGCAGGAGAGAATGGTGAGCAGATTCTAAAACCTGTGACAATTTGGAATGGTGATGAAATGATTTTTTGAAGAATGCAAAGATAAAGGCAGGTAAATTACCCCCCTCTGCTCCCCTGGCAAGCCCAAAAGCCTCAAGTTTTGTCTTCTATTAAAATTAATTGAAACTTCAAGGTCCCTCTCTAATTGCTTTAACGTTGACAGAAACCTCAGTCTGATGTTCCTCCATGATCTTCAACGCTTGTATTTTCTGTAGTACTAAATCTGTTGGAGCATCGGACTTGCCAGGTGATGGGGGACTTTTTTTTCCTACTGCTTTAGATTAGAAGGTAGGCTAAATTGAGATTCTGATGACTGAGGTTTCTTCTCAGCCATAGTGGGCTAATAAAAGAATATGCGCGAGGTATTTCAAATGAGAAAGATGGATGATGAAGCTTAATCATCCCACGGAGCAAACGGTTTAAGCAGTCATTCCAGAACCACATCTACACGCATGGTGCTGAAAAACAAGTTCCCATCCCAGGCTGGCCAGCTTAATGTCTCAGCAATGGTACCCGAGGGAGCCTCACGATCCACTCCTAGAGCCAGCGTCTGCTTCTTAGGCTGACAGGGAGGAGATGCTGGGAAACTGGTACGCACAGCACATGGGAGGAAGCCTCAAGCAGCCCTCAAGTGCAATACCAACTGGCTAACTCAAGACTGCATTGGTGCTGAGTTTTCAAGGGAGCCACAACCTTTGCCTCAGAGCCAGAAAATAACTACTGCAAAAGGTTTGGCTGCCCAGGAAGGAGAGGAAATAGAAATGGTGAATGAAGGCTCATAGAGCAATAACCCGCCCTAGGCAGTCTTTGAGCTGGAACCCAAAAGGGCAAAGGAAACTGCAGGACAAAAAGTCTGTAAAAATGAATAGGAAAACCCCCACAATTTTTAAAATGGATGCAGTTAATGTGTATCATAAGACGTTATGATTCTAGAAACAGTTTATATACAGTAATTTTTAAAAAATGCTGCAGTTCTCTTAATATTTCTATGAAGCCTCTATGAAAAGAAGAATAAATTCCATCAGCTAGTCTAACCAATCTAATAGGAGATCCAGGGAAATAAAGGAAAGGGCCGCATGGGTGTAGCTTCACATCCGTTGGGCGCATGAGTATGAGTTAGCAGGTTTAGAGAGGCAGCAGCAAAGCAAAAACAAATGCGATTGCAGCAACTTGCTCCTATTTTTTTTTCTGTGGGAACTTTTCAGACTAAAAAAAAAGGCATTGAAAATATAAAGCTATGTGCATTATTTCAATCTCCACCCCAAACCCAAGCCCCCAGGAAAACCTCCACTGATTGTGGGTAAAAGCTTGTTTGTGGGGGAATATTGCACAAGCTTTCACCCATACAGGCTGAACAATTTTCAAACATAAGAACATAAGATATGCCATACTGGGTCAAACTAAGAGTACATCAAGTCCAGTATCTTCTTTCCAACAGCGACCAATACAGGTCACAAGTACCAGTCAAGTTCCCAAAAGGTATCCAGATTCCAAGCTGCTTGTCCAATGGGTAAGCAGTGGATTTCCCTGGTCCTCTTTAATAGTGGTTTATGGATTTTTCCTCCAGGAACTTGTCCAAACCTCTTAAATCCAGCTACACTAACAACTTTTACTACATTCTCTGGTAACAAATTACAGAGTTTGATTACATATTGAGTGAAAAAGTATTTTCTCTGATTAGTTTTAAATGTGCTATATTGTAGCTTTATGTCGTGTCCCCTAGTCTTTCTACTTTTTAAAGGAGTAAACCACCTGATTTACATTTACCCGTTCCAGTCCCTTCATTAATTTATAGACCTCTATCATATCTCCCTTCAACCATCTCTTTTCCAAGCTGAAAAGCCCTAACCTTTTAAGCCTCTCCTCGTAGGGATATCTTTCCATCCCCTTTACCATTTTTGTCACTCGTCTTTGTACCTTTTCTAATTCTGCTATATCCTTTTTAAGATATGGTGACCGGAATTGCACACAATTCTCAAGGTGCAGTCATGGAGCAATATAGAGGCATTATAATAGCCTTAATTGTATTCTCAATTCCTTTCTTTATGATTCCCAGCATTCTATTTGCTTTCTTGGCTGCCACTGCACACTGGAGAGAGGTTTAAATGTATTATCCACGATGATGCCTAAATCCTTTTCCTAGGTTGTGGTTCATAATGTGGAACTTTACATCATGTAAATTGTGATCTGGGTTGTTCTTCCTTAAGTGCATAACTTTGCACTTGACCACATTAAGGGGCTTGTTTACAAAGCCGCAGTAGCGGTTTCCAATCGTTATCAGAGCCGCGGCCCCATTGAAATCCTACCTGTCACTCACCAATTGTTTGGCGCGAAAAACTCAGTATTTCTTTGGAGTCGGAAGCACTCGGCGCCACTTAGCTGACAGCTTGCTGCAAGTTTTCTTTCATGTTGGATTGAGTAAAGTACTCGCTGTAGTCCTTTCTCTTCCTGTTAAGCTGGAGTTTTTTCACTGTCTTGTTTTCTTTCTAGCTCAGTAACTTATTAAATATATATTGCAAAAATATATATTGCATACAGTAAACCTTTCAAATACCTTTTGTTGTTAAGTGTTTTAGTATGCTTGACCGGGCTATGTAATTGCCATGTATCTATTCTTTCCCTTATGTTTTACATTGGCTCCTCTGTACACACAGCGTTTACGGATTGGACATATAGTATACCATATATTTTCAACTCTGACTTCTATTTGCTTATTTATTGCATTTTATCTTTTCACTTTTTGTTTTTTAGACAGATTGTTTGAAACCTACAGCATACAATGCGTCCAGCACTGCTCAGTATTTTTCTTTGTTTGCAGTTACTTTTCATGCTTGATTGTTACAGTATTTGTTATAGAGGTGCCTTTCAATGTTTTGTTGTCTTAAACACCACGGCGCAAGTAACATAGCGTTTTAAGTTCCGTTCAGTACTTACTTTCTACGCTGGACTGTTGCAGCATTTGTTAAAAGATTGCCCTTCAAATGTTGTGCTATTTCTAAATTACCATGGCGTAAGTAATTTTCCACTCATTTTATGTTTTAGCTGCTCCTGGCAGCACGGACTATTTCTTTATGGTGTTTCGTTTGTTTCCTTTATGGTGTTTTATTCGCTTCTATTTTGTGGTGGCCTATTTGTAGTTTTATCATTTTTATTATCTCATTATTTATTTATTTATTTTTATCATCCCATTATTTATTTTCTTGTTTATAATTTTCCTTTTAATTTCTTCATTACCAGTATGTCTTACATTTGCCGTGCTTCACATTTGTTCTTAGTTTCCTTTAGATGTCTCTAAGCTGTGGTTTTAATACAATCTCACACCTTAAGACGTCCACGTCAGAGTTTCCAGGTTCGTACAGTACCTTTCCTGGTGGGACTCAATTTGAATATTATAAACTGATTACTACAATAGTTAAAGTCCCCCTTTTTCATGTATTCTCTCCTCATTTTATTTTTATCATGGTCTGTTTTTTCTTTGAATGTTTTTTCTGCTCCTCTTCTCTCTGGCTCTGTGCTCTAGTTTTGAGACCAAAACGAATTGGTGTCTTTTTCAAGATCTCCAATAAATTTCCATATGGTACATAATGTAAATATCCTCTCTGTAGTATCTCTCATTTGACAATACTAGCTGTTTGCACTATGTCATTCCTTTATTGAACATACTCAATTTGTTGACGTTTTTATGTATAATTTATTTATTATTTAATTTTTATCTCTAGCATTGTTGCTCAATATTCCCGCATATTATTTTGGTACTGAAGTACATCATCTTTGTCTGCAATATTGTATAGAAGTCTTTTAGTACCCCTTTTTATAATATTGTTTTTAACATCGTTTTTAATATTGTCTTTGATATGCATTTTTATTTGCTGTGTTATTTTTATGATTGTTTTTAGTTGTGTACCCCCTGATGAAGGCCTGATGCTGAAACGCGTAGGGGCTCTTTTACAAATAAAGCTTAGCACCTGTGACCTCTACTTGTCTTCGCCCGTTGTGTCTCCCTGCTTTTGCTGCAAGGGCTTTGCTCCCTTTGTGTTCCTATCTCGATGTTCAGTACATTTGTTTTTTTATAATGGTTTCTACCCTTTTGCTCGGTACTGATGTCAGATTCACAGGTCTATAGTTTCCTGGATCACTACTGGAACTCTTTTTAAAAATCTGCATTACATAGGCACTCTCCAATCTTTGGGTACAACAGATGATTTTAATGATAGATCATAGATTACTAATAGTAGTTCTACAATCACATATTTCAGCTCTTTCAGCACCTTGGGATGTATACCATCCAGCCCAGATAATTTGCTGCTTTTTAGTTTATCGTATTACATCTTTCTGATTTATCGAGATTTGTTTTAATTTCTCTGATACATCCCCTTAAAAAATAATTTCTGGCATGGGTAAGTTTCCTATATCTTCTTTGGTAGAGACTGAAGCAAAAAATAAATTCAGTCTTTCTGCTATGGCCTTATCCTTTCGCAGTGCACCTTTTATCCCTCACAGGTGTTTTGCTATGAATATACTTGAAAATGTTTTTATTATGCACTTTTGCTTCCACGTTTTCAAATTTTAGTTTTGCCTGCCTTATCAATGCCTTGCATTTAACTTGTGAGTACTTGTGCTTTTTCCTGTTTTCATCATTTGGCTCTTTTTTCCATTTTCTGAAGGATTCTGTCTTAGCTATAAAAGCCTCTCTCACCATTAAGCTTTGCTGGCTGTCATTTGGCTTTCCTGCCACCTATTTTAAAGTATGGAATACATCTAGTCTAGGCTTCTAAGATAGCATTTGTTTAAGCAAAATCCAGGCCTGATGTAAACTCTTAACCTTTGTAGTTGTTCCTTTTAGTTTTTTCTTAACCATTTTCCTTATTTTATTATAGTCTCCTTTTTAAAAGTTGAATGCTAGCGTAGTCAATTTCCTTGATAACCTCCCTCCATTTATTAAATCAAATGTGATCATGTTATGATCGCTATTGCCAAGCGGCCCCAAAACAGTTACCTCTCGCACTAGATCCTGCATTCCACTGAGGACTAGGTCTAAAATAGCTTCCCCACGTGTCAGTTCCTGAATCAGCTACTCCATGAAGCAGTCATTGACTTCATCTAGAAACTTTCTCTAGCATGTCCTAATGTGACATTGACCCAGTCAATACTAGGGTAATTGAAATCTCCAATTATTATTGTGTTGTAAACTTTGAAAGCTTCCCTAATTTCTGTTAGCATTTTATCATCTGTCTGTTCATTCTGTCCAAGAGGAAGTTAGTACATCCCCATTGCCATTCCCTTCCCCTTTTTACATGGAATTTCTATCCACAGAGATTCTACAGTGTATTTTGTTTCCTGCAAAACCTTTATCCGGTTTGACTCAATGTCTTCTTTAACATATAGAGCCACCCCTCCACCAACATGATCTACCCTATCCTTGCGAAAGGAGTTTGTAGCCTGCTATCGCAGTGTCCCATTGGTTACCCTCTTTCCACCAGGTCTCTGAAATGCCAATTACATTTAACCTTTCATTAATTGCTACATATTCTCTCTCATTTTATTTTTTGACACTTCTAAAATTTGTATACAGGCATTTCAAAGTTTGTTTTTTGCTAATATTAATAGTCTGGCTATTTGATGATAGGGTTAATTTGGAATCTCTCAACTCTGATTTTTTACTTAAAAGCACCTGGGTTTCTTTTACCCTTTTTATAACCTCTCTTTTGCTAGTATCCTTCAAGGATACATCCTTCCAAACCATGCACTCTTGGGTAACTGTAGGTTTTCCATTATTATCTAGTTTAAAAGCTGCTCGTTCTCCTTTTTAAAGGCTAGTGCCAGCAGCCTTGTTTCATCTCAGTTAAGATGGAGCCCATCCTTTTGTAAAAGTCCCCCACCCCTTCCCCAGAATGTTACCCTGTTCCTAAGAAATCTAAAACCCTCTTCCTTGCACCATAGACCCATCCACACTTTGAGACTCCGGAGCTCTGCCTGCCTTTTGGGTCCTGCATGTGGAACATGAAGAATTTCTGAGAATGCTACTCTGGAAGTTCTGGATTTCAACCTCCTACCTAAAAGTCTAAATTTGGCTTTCAGAACCTCCCTCCCACATTTTCCTGTCACTGATACCAACATGTACCAAGACAGCAGGCTCCTCCACAGCACTATCTAAAACCCTGCTTAGATGGCATGTGAGGTCCGCTACCTTCGCACCAGGCAGGCATGTTACTAGACGATCCTCACATCCACCAGCTGCCCAGCTGTCTACATGCCTGATTGAATCGCCAACTATAATAGTCATCCTAACCCTTCCCTCATGGGCATATTGCCATGGAGAGACAGGCTCCATGCGAGAGGGTATTACATCACCCAGAGGATGGGTCCCAGCTACAGGATCACTGCCTGCCACACTAAGGCAGAGGTTCCCAATTCCAGTCGTCGGGGAACCCCAGGCCATTAGGGTTTTCAGGTTTCCCACAATGAATATGCATGAGATAGATTTGCATGTTCTGCCTTCATTGTATGCAAATCTATCTTATGCATATTCATTGTGGGAATCCTGAAAACCCTAATGGCCTAGGGTTCCCCGAGGACTGGTGTTGGGAACCTCTGCACTAAGGTAATGCTCTCCTATCATGTGACCTCTCTCTTTCTTCCATGGCAGCAGAGAGGCTGCCAGACTGGAGATGGGACTTCCAGCTTTTTCACCCTTGTAAATAGCCATGTACCCTAGATGGGATTGATTGGGTGTGTCAAACAGAAAAAACTGCCATTGCTCCATGCATTCCAAGTTGGATAGCTATTTTTGGTTGCCTTCTAACCTCCCCTTGCGCCGACCAGGCTACTGTAGGAGGACCAAGCAGCTTTCAGATGGTGACTTTCCACTTCCCTTGCAGAGTTTGAGGGCAGAAAGCGTAGTTACTTACCTGTAACAGGTGTTCTCCAGGGACCGCAGGAATCAGTCCTCACATATGGGTGACATCGGCACCGAAGGAGCCCGTGCAGAGCATTTCCCCAGCTTTCAAAGAAAGCCTTTGGGAATGCCACCACGCATGTGTGGTCCCCTTCCCGTCCAAAGGTGCCATCTTACTCCATCTACCTTTTTCCGTGGAGCTCTTTGGACATGGGCCTGGGCAAAGGTGATGCAGTCAGCCACCCAGATGGACAAGGTACACTTGGTGACTGCCAGCCCTAGATGACTGGGATCAAAGGAGACAAAGAGCTGCCAGGATCTGCGGTGGTCCCGAGTCCGCTGCAGGTAGAAAGAGAGAGCCCTCTTACAATCCAAGGTGTAGAGTATCGCCGATTCCCGGTCGGCGTGAGGCTTCAGGAAGGAAGTGGGCAGCACTATTTCTTGACTGAGATGAAAATCCGAGATGACCTTAGGAAGGAACTTGGGGTGAGTCCACAGGACCACCCTGTACCTATAAAACCTTGTGTACGGTGCCTCAGCCATCAGCACCTGGAGCTTGCTGACTCTCTGGGCAGAGGTGAGAGCCACCAGGAAGGCCACCTTCTACGATAGATGCCACAGCAGGCAGGTAGCCATGGACTCAAAGGGTAGCTTGGTCAGCTGCATGAGGACCACACAGATTCCATTCCACCGGAGGAGGGTGGGTAGGGGGCCTGGAAAGGAGCAGGCTTCGCATGAAATGAGAAACAAGCAATTGCCCCGAAAGAGGCTTGCCCTCGATGGGGTGGTTCGCTGACATGGCTCTCAGGTGAACCCTGACCAAGTTAGACTTCAGCCCAGACTGCAGAGGTGGAGCAGGTACTGCAAGACCAAACTGGTAGGGCATGAATACGGGTTTACTCGAAGCACTGAGCACCACACCAAGAACTGACGCCACTTGAAGGTGCAAGCCCGTTTGGTCGAGTCCTTTCGTGAAGCCACAAGAATGTCCTTGATCTCCACGGGAAGATGGTAGGAGGCTAGAGCGACCCTCTCAGCTGCCAAGATATGAGGGATAGGGACCTCAGATTGGGGTGAAGAAGCAGACCCTCCTCCTGCATCAGCAGCTCTAGTTGCGAACCCGAGAGGGACCGGGAGCTCTGTTGAGAGAAGGAGCAGCAGGGGAAACCAAGGCTGCCTGGGCCACCTCGGGGCTATGAGAATCATTGAGGCCCTGTCCCACTGGACCTTGAAAAGGGTTCGGGAAATGAGGGGCTTGGGGGGGGAAGGCATACAGCACGCCCGTTTCCCACGAGATGAAAAAGGCATCTGGGTCCGCTCTGCCTGGGTGCAGGAGGGGACCGCAGAACCGGGAGAGCTGCTAATTCACAGGACTGGTGAAGAGGTCCAAGTCTGGAGTCCCCAAATGCTGGAAGAGCCGCTGCACCATCCGGGGACACAGGCGCCACTCATGTGGCTGGAAGACTCTGCTGAGTCGGTCCGCGAATGTATTGTTCTGGCCCGAGAGGTAAGTGGCCCGGATGGTCACGCCTTGGCTCACTGCAAAGGAGCACAGCCTCCTTGTTTGTTCACATAGAACATCAAGACCTGGTTGTCCATCTGGACCAGCACCACTTGGTGCTGCAGGTGCTCCCTGAAAGCCTTGAGTGCAAGACGGATGGTCCGGAGCTCCAGCAGGTTGATCTGCTGCTGGGACTCCTCGAGGGACCACGTTCCTTGAGTGCACCGCCCCTCACAGTGGCGTCCATTATCAAGATCATCTGATGTGCCGAAGCTTGGAAGGGCATACCTCGGAGCAGGTTCCGAGACTCCTGCCACCAAGCAAGAGACTCCGCCATGCTGGGAAAGACTGAGATGGGGTCTCTGAGGCAGCCGGTTGACTGCGCCCATTGCCCTCTGAGGCACCACTGCGCCGCCCGCATGTAGAGATGGACATTGAGCATGACATGGACCATGGAGGCCATGTGGCCGAGAAGGCGAAGCATTGTCCGGGACAAGATGGTGCTGCAGCACCTCACTTCAGACACCAGGGATACGAGGTGGTCCGTCTTGTCCCGCGGAAGGAAAGCCATGGCCCGCAGGGTGTCCAAGTGAGTCCCAATAAACTTCAGGGACTGAACTGGAGTGAGGTGGGACTTTGGGTAATTGATCACGAATACCAGATGTTCCAGGAGGCGAACTGTGCAGTCCGTGGCCTGCCTGGCTTCGGAGGCCGTGCCCCCTGTTACAAGCCAGTTGTCTAGACATGGATAGACAAAGGTGCCCTGCAGCCATAGGTGGGCCGTGGCCATGGCCAGGCACTTCGTGAAGACCCATGGGGCAGACGCAAGGCTGAAGGGAAGATCCAGTACTGGTAATGGTTTCCATGAACCATGAAGCGGAGGTACTTTCAGTGTTTGGAATGGACGAGGATGTGAGCGTAAGCATCCTTTAATCGAAGAGCATAGCCAATTGCCCTGTTGGAGGTAGGGCAGTAATGTTCCAAGGGAGAGCATCCTGAACTTCTCCCGCACCAGGAACTTGTTAGGTTCCACAGGTCGAGGATAGGCCGAAGGCCCCCTGTCCGTCTCAATCTCCGCTGCCTTATCCTCCATGGGCTTGTCAAATAGTTGCTCACCGAGGCATGGGACGTCCAGCAGCTTCCCCTGGTCTCACTGTTCCAGGTCCGAGGACTGGAGCCAAGCCTGCCAGCGGGCTCCGATGCCAGCCACCACCGCCACCCAGGCGAAAGACTCTAAGCTGTTGTACACTGCTTGCAAGAAATACTTCGAGCATTCTTCAATGGACTTTGAGAGGGCCTGAAAACACCGGAGATGGTCTCCGTCAAGGCCCACCACAAAGCCTCTGAGTTCTCTAGCTAGGTCATGGAGGAACATCCCAATGTATAATTGGTCAACTTGGATGTGGCATGACAGCATGGAGCTCTGATATGCCTTGCACCCGAGGGCGTCGAGGGTATGAGACTCTGCCTGGTGGGACCGAAGAATGAGTCTTCAGGCTCTAGCTTTCGCATGGCCGATTTGACCACCATCGAGGTGTGGGGAAGCTGGGCTTTCTGAAACTCTGGGACCCGCTGAACCCTATACATAATGTCCAGGTGCTTGCTCACAATAGGGATTGAGGTTGGGGGTCTCCCACATGCAGAGGAGTCTTTGGTTCAGAATGGGAGGAATAGGCACAGAGAGAGCTTCTTTCAGAGGAGCTTCATATTGAAGAATATTGAGCTCCTCCATGCGAGGCTCCTCCTCCGACTCTGTGGCGAGCGCTAGGGCCCACACCATGTCCCAGACAAATTCCAGAAAGGAGGGGTCCTCAGGAGGTGACCGCCATCTCTGGGTCGGTGGAGAGGAGTCCGAGGGGAGGTCTTGGTGGGACTGAGTCTCCGGGGAGGTCTCCCCATTGGACTCCCACTCTGAGTAGTCTGTGGAGGACTCGAGGACGGGCGGTTAGAGATGGATCAGTGACCCACGCTGTGTTTCTGAGGCCAAAACCTTCCCGGAGCCGGAGGTGCTTGCCCAAGAAGATCTTGCAAGAATTGTGTTGGTCCTTCTGGAGTAATAAAACTAATGTTAAATATGTTTTAATATGTGAAGGGGAACAAACACTAGTGGTGTGTACAGTGAAGAAAAATTGTTTACTATACACAAAAAGAGACAAATCCCCAGTAGTCATTGATGCTAGTAAAGCGCTTTTTGTTTTTCACTATATTTTGGTGACTAGCAGCGCTGTGTTGGTCTGAGACTACAAATGGGTGAATGAGAGCTCGATGAATTCACACACCACAGACGCCCCGAGTACAGCTGCATGTTAAAGTGGAGTAAATTGCTGGTATTTTAACAAGAAGTTCTTGTGCCCGAGGACCGGAACGGAGATCGAGACCCACACCAAGGATCCTCACGAGGCTTCTGGCTCTTGGGGGTCACTGTGGCAGCCCGGGGAGTCCTCGAGATCAAGGTCCCTGTGGTCTCAAGGCGCGTGCTGGTGGGGCCAGGCACCAGCGCCTGCTGGGCAGCGAGGAACGCAAAAACACTGTGCTCCAAGGCCAGCCTCCGGGCCTCCCACTCGGGAGTGGGGCTCTGCAACACCAATGCAAGGGTGACCGGTTTGGGAATCGAGGAAGAGAGGGGGTCCTCGCCAGGATGACCCTCAGGAGACCGGGCTCCTTCGCAGTCTCCCGAGGCCTCCATATCGGTTTGAGGTACCTTATTGGGCCACTCCCTCTCTGACTCCAGAGACTGCTGAGGGTGGCTGAGAGGCCAGGCGCATGACCTCTCATGCTTGTCTGGCGCCCCCGACAGAGTCCTCGCAGCCTTCTTCTTCCGCTCACATTCAGGCGACCCCTGGTCAGAGTGCCGCAGGGCCCAGGGAGGAGTCTTGGGGGATTTCAGAGATAGTGGGGCAGAAGAGCGGGATACTACCGGGGATACCGTGGCTGCCTTACAGAAGAGATCATCCAGCTTCTGCTTACGCCTCTGGATGGCCTTGGAGGACATCTTCTTACAGAGGGAGCATAGCTCCGGGTCATGTTCGGCTCCTAGACACCTGAGACAACAGTCATGGATGTCCGTGAGCAACATGTTTTTTGAACACCTATCACATTTTTTAAAACCAGAGGCCATTGGGGGAAAAAGGACCCCTGCGAGTTCGAAGATCCTCGACCCGGCCAGTGGTTAAAAAGAGTGTGAAAGCGCGGTAAAACACAAAAAAGGCAAAAAGGGAAAAACCTCAAGACCACAGCTGAAGCAGAGGTGCTCAAGAGTCGGGAAGAGGACCAGCGAAGGTCGGATAGCAAAAACCGGTCGGAAACAGAGAAACGTTTTCTGGGGACGAGATGCATGTCCGAAAGGCTCCGTGGAAAAAGGGAAACTGAGTAAGATGGCACCTTTGGGAGGGAAGGGGATCACACATGCGTGGTGGCATTCTCAAAGGCTTGTTCCTGGAGAATAAGTTTTCTGGGTGGACAGCAAATCTCAACTTATATAAGAACAAGTTATTTTCTCCTTTTTGGAACTATACAGGGCACTGTACTCGACCAAAAAGAGGAAGAAGGGGACACTACAATTTAAGCATTTCAGTTGTCCAAATTAGCACCCATCTTTGACACTATATTCATGTCACATGTAGGATGCTTTCAACCACCATAAATCAGACTAGAACCATCAGCTGATCCTACGGCTCCAGTTGCCTGTATATGAGGCACTATTGCCAGCATACCAACCAGCACAGGAGAAAAAAAACTTGTGCTGAATGATGTAGTAGAATTTCTTCACCTAGCCTCAGTTACTGATTCCTCTAACATCAGGATCTATCTGATGAGTACTATAACACAAGAAGGGAATAATCTCATTTGTAGCTTTACTTCCTTCCATTCTGTTCTTCTCAGTCTAATACCTGAAGCCGCTCTGCACATGGCAGGATTTCCTGTACATTACATAACTAGGTTAGACCAAGATCTTTATCAGGCCCATCTGGACACTTAACTAGTTAAAGCTGCTATCACGTGACATGCATGAAAGTTTTGAACAGAATACACTGTGCTTTGTCATACCATCTCTCCTCCTGCCACTCACAAACTTGCATTATTATATTTTGCAATAAAACCGCAGCCTTACCGTTCCAGCTACAAGACCCGGTATGCCGTAACTTTTTGATGTCCCCACTATCGATGCGATTAAGAGCAGTAATGTACCAATAGCATAATGGAACAATTCCTGCCAGAAAGAAAAACAAACATTTTAAAAGAATCAACTTGAGCTATGGAAGGAATCAAAATGTATATTCATTTATCTGGACAGTCATTTGATAAACGATTAACATTTGTTAAAATGTACAGTAGCAAGCAATGAAGATAGACACATACTTTCTCTGTCATTAGAAACAGGATATGACAGCAAACAAAACCACCAGGCCCATCTAATCATTCCACTATGCAACAGCCATCCAGGCCCTGATATTCAAAGGCACTTATCCTCTTAACAGCACCTGCCGGTGGGAGAGATATTCAGTGGCCCTTCCAGACACTGCAGCTGAATAGCTCTGCTTACCACTGTGCTACTGTCCAGACAGTGCTAGGATGCTCTGCGGGTAGGATGACGGCAGCCTCCTGCATTATGTAGTTGATGGCAATATTCAGTCCACTAACCAGATAATAAATCACAGAGATAGGCCACGAGAAAGGCAGGCTGCCATCTGGATAGCACTGGCGGTCAGCACTGAAACAAGATATTCAGCGCCAGAGGATATCCAGATTCTGATGCTGAATATGTGCTTTCAGTTTAAACACTGTGGTCGGGGCTTAAAAAGAAAACATGGACAGCAAAATTTAAATAGCGGGCCATCAGTCTATTTTAGTACATTCCCTAGTTTCTTTGCTCCTAGTTTCCATCTCATCTATTTCTCTTGCAGTGCCCTCCAACAATGGCACATAGGGTTTCTGAGTTTCAGTTGTAACTGGAAAACCCTGAAAGTTGGTCCTTCCTGACCTACTCCGATGATGTCACCTGGCAGTTGCCATTGCTGCCGGATAACGTCGTCAGAGCGAGCTGCTGCTGGGTGGTGCGCTTTAGGACTTATCTGCATAGCAGTGGGAGCTTCTCCGTTTGCTCCCACCACTCAGCGTAGCTCTCATCTTCTGGCCGCTGGGGCCACAAGAGCGGAAACGTTTCTTAGCATACAAGAAGTGCCTGCTCTTGCATTTTAACTCCAGCATGATGCTGATAGCAGGAGGCCACAATGCAGGCCTAATGGTGGACGTGAAGAAGCAAGCTCCTTCTGCTCTGTAGAGAATCCTGGTGCTTGGCAGATGGGAGAAGGGAGCTGATGCTGGCAGATGGTGTAGAAGGTGGCTCATGTTGGGGCTGCGAGAAAGAGCTGGTGCTGGAAAATTGCATTCTGAGTCAGTGAATGGAATCATCCTAATAAGGCACATTTTTTTCGCAACACAAATACATCGATAAATCACTATTTTTCTGATCCTAGGAAAGCACCTAATTGCCTCAAAAGTAAACCATTAAAAAAATTTTATAACTTCAACTTTATTAGGTTTTCCATCCAAGACACATACAAACATCTACTTTTGATCACATCCAAGCAGTACAAACCACTGCACATAACTCCTCAAAACCCCTCAACAATAACATTTCCGTTTCTATAAATTCCTTTCTTCCCCACCCCCTCCCCCTCACCCCACCTTATTTTCCCCTTTACTTTTGAACAAATTATTGCAATTTTTCACCCCATCTTTAATTACCCCTCTCTTAAATTCTTCTTACCCATCCTTCCACTCCCCATTACTTAACCAGCTCCAAACCCCCTTCCATTGTCTCTCCACTTTTTCCCCTCTACCCTTCTTTAGCCCTGTTAACCTGTGCATTAGATACAATTCCGACATTCGCTTAGCATAATTTTCTAGAGAGGGCAAGTTTGTTTTATTCCAATATAACGCTATTTCACATCTTGCCGCTATTATACAGTACCACACTATACTCCAATCTCCTTCCCACTCCCTATCCTTCTTATGTAACTGACACATTTGCGGTGTTAAGGATAATCATGATCCTATAATTTTATTTATGTTTTCCCCAATTTTTCCCCAATATTGTTGAACCACCGGGCATGCCCACCACATGTGTATCCAAGTACCCTTATCTCCACACTTCCTCCAACATTCATCCGACTTACTTACTCCAGCTTTATACAAAACGCTCCGGTGTTAAATACCATCTGCTCATCACTTTAAATCCATTCTCTCGCAGGGATGTAGCAATTGAGGATTTTACTATTTCTTCCGCCACCCCCTCCCACTCCTCCATCTCCCATATCACCCCCAAGTCCCTTTCCCATGCACACATATAACTTAATTTTCCCTCCCCTCTCACAATTAGCCCTTTATAAATTGTAGATAATACCCCTTCCTCCCCATTGATCCAAGACAGCTGCCTACAAACCAGCTCGGGTCTCTCATAATGTCTTGCCATTGCCTTCTCTGTCTTACCAAGGATCCTATCTGTAAATAATGAAATCTTATCTTTTTCCATCAGGTGGTATAAATCTCTAATACCTTCAAATTCTCTTACCCCTTCCCCTAAGATTATCTGTGATACCTGACTTAACCCCTGCTCTGCCCACCTTCGCAATACTGCTCTATCTGGTCCTACTCCTTCTTCACAACAAACCATAAGGGACATGGTGCGGGAGCATCTCTTATCACCTATCATCCTTTGTCTATGCTGCTGCCACACACTTAAAGTATGTCCCACAAATGGATTCTCCCCCCTTCTTCCCTTCCCTCCCCACACCAATCTCTCCAGTTCTCCAGGTCTCAAACCCGCTTCTTCCATAATTACCCATTGTTTCTGCTTTTCCCGTAGCCATGAATATACCGCTTTCAACTGCGCCGCTTTATAGTACTTTATAAAATTGGGCACCCCCATTCCTCCCTCCATCCGAGACACCTCCAAAGTCCACGCCGCTACCCTTGACCTTTAACCCCCCCCCCCATATAAACCCCTCTACTTGCTTTTGCACCTTTTTTAATACCCTTGTTGGTATCGCTATTGGTAACACCTGAAAATAAAATAGGAATTGTGGAAGTAGCATCATTTTAATTACCGCCATCCTCCCAAGCCACGAAATATATCCCCTACTCCAGCCCCATAGCTGCATTTCTACTTGCCCGAAGAGCTTCTTATAGTTTAAATCATATAAATCTTCAAAGTCCCTTCCCAGCGGAACCCCCCAGATACCAAATTAAACGTTTTGCCCACCTAAATTGATATCTATTTTGCATACTCTCTTGGAGTTCTTTCCCCCCATCCAAACTTAATATTTCTGATTTGCCCCAATTAATCCGAAACCCTGCCAAATCCCCATATTCCTGCACCTTTCGCATGACTGCCGGTAGCATCTCACTGGGTCGCGTAATCGTTAAAAAAATGTCATCTACAAACACTGCCATGCGGTATTCCCTCTGCCCCACCCTTACCCCCTTGATGTCTTGTCCCCTCCTTATCTTCGCTGCCAGTCGCTCCAAAGATATTGCAAATAAAAGTGGTGACAGGGGGCAACCCTGTCTTGTTCCCCGCCCCAATGGAAAAAAATCTCGAATAGCCCCCATTTACTCTCACACAGGCCTTGGGACTTGAATACAATGCTTTCAACCAATTCGCAAAACCTTTCCCCAATCCCATGGACTCCATCACTGAGAACAGGAATTTCCATGACACCTGGTTGAACGCTTTTTCAGCGTCTAGTGATAAGAGTAACGCCTGTTCTTGCCCTCGCCTCACCTTCCAAATCACATTCAGAATTATCCTAATATTATCTGCCACCTGCCGTCCCGGAATGAAACCCGCTTGATCATCATGAACCAACTTACCTAGTACTCTATTGAGTTTTGCTGCTAATACTTTAGCCAACAACTTTGCATCTATACTCAAATGGGACTGTATGACGCACACTCCTGCAGATCTTTCCCCTCTTTATGTATAAGTGTTACCCCTGCCCATCCCATTGTTTCCGCTAACTTCTCCCCCTCCATTGGTAAGTTGAATATTCTCGTTAGAGGTTTTAGCAGCAACCCTTTAAATGTTTTATAGAATATAGCCGTCAGCCCATCAAGGCTGGGAGCCTTCCCTGGCTTCAGGCCCCTAACTGCCTGCTCCACTTCCCCTTCCTGTATTTCTCTCTCTAATACCCTCTTTTCCCCTTCATCCAGCCTTGGCAACCCTGCTGTTCCCAAATATGTACTCATCTCCTCCTCACGCCTCTCTGGTGTTGCCTCGTATAGTTTTTGGGAAAACTCCACAAACTCTTCTCTTATCTTCTGTTCGTCTCTCTCCACCCCTCCCCTACTCCTAATCTGAGTTATCCTAGTCAAATTCCTTCTTTTCTTTAATCTCCGTGCCATATACTTCCCTGCTTTATTTCCCCCCTCAAAAAAATCCTGTCTCAATAGTTGCATATGGAACCGTACCCTTTCCGCCTCTAATGCATTCAACTTAACCCTTGTCTCAAGTACTCTGATAAGGAAGCTTATCAGAGCCCTGAGAGTACTGCCATTAGAAAGGAATTTACATTAATCAAGGGACCTGTTCTGGCAGGTCAGAGAAATAGAGCAGCCCATTTCCCTAAAAGACAGCTTATTCCCAGCTGCAGTGACTTGCAGAAAGCCCCTAATGGAGCTAAAGAGGAGAAGCATAAGCATAGTCTGAAAAACCCTTAGGTCATGCCTAATCAATCAGTGGCCAGAGGAGAGTTTAAGCACCAACACCTGAGCACTGCAAGGGAGGAGTTGGAAGCTAAGGACTTTAAATGCAGAACTGAATATTCAGAAGGCAGACCAGGGGAAGGACCGGCTCGGAGTCCAGGGGAAGGACCGGCTCGGAGTCCAGGGGAAGGACCGGCTCGGAGACCAAGGGAAGGACCGGCTCGGAGACCAAGGGAAGGACCAGCTCAGAGACGACAACCACAGCGACGAGAGAGAAGAAGAAGGTCCAAGAGAGAGAAGGCAAGAGGAACTCAGAGAGAGACGTGTACCTATAGAGATTCCTGGGATTCTGGTAGGAACTCTAAAGCAGCACCCTGTAAGCAGACAGGAAGAGCTAAGGAGAAGAGGAACACGAAGTCTTATGGGAAGAGGTATGGAGCCGATGCCCTGAGGTCCAGTGATACAGACTGGAGGACAGGCCACAGAAGCACCCATGCTTACTGGCCAGGATACCTAAGGAGACAGCCCAAGGACAGTTGTGACTCAGGTATGAACTTTGATCCTTTAACTAACCTGGAGCAATGCAAACTGTTAGGAAACAGTGTCTCTCCCACTAGAGGCCAGTTATTGAAGCCCTCTATGCCAGATATTGAGATTGAGCCTATGCAATTGGAGGAACAAGGTACAAGCCCTGAGGGAGATGATTTTTGCATGGACTGTTCTTTGTGTAAGATTGATAGCCTAAAGAAATCCTCAAAGTAGGATTAAAACCTTCAAAAGGAAATGTTCTAATTACTGGCTCCCCAGAAAGTTTTATATGGAAAGAAAAGAGGCTTTTGGGGAATGGAAATGAAAACACGTGTGCAGAGGAGGAAACCAGCTATTGATTAAAGCTTGTTATCCACCTGTTGATAGAGTAGAGCATTGCTCAAAGCCGTGCACATGTTGTATAAAGAACTGCTTTGAATGTGAAAGAAGAACGCTGTTTGTAAAGAAGTTTTTCCTTTTGGGTTTATTCTCCAGCACTGCTGAGCAGTTGTCAACAGTGACTGAAGGGAAGTGTTTTTCTGTTGCTTGAAAAGATTCTGCAAGCTATTTGCTTGGAACTTTCAGTTGTGTTCTTTGCTTTGATTACAAAACCTGGAAAAGTTATCCGGCAGGTGTTACCAAGTATAATCTGTGTGTGGAATAATTTACCCCATAAATAAACTCTATTTTGCCTTATACTCGACTCAACTACTACATTCTTATTTACCTCAAAGGCAAACACTATACAACTGGACTACTATTACCACAATCCTTTGCGGCATAGATAGTCTGGATCTTTGCAAAAGGTGGTGTAGCTTTCATAACAAGCACCCCCTTTTACAGTACCTCCCCCCTATACTTCCCCCTTGCATCCTTGGCATCCGCCTCCTCCAAAATCATCAGCTTGTCTCAATTGCAATTCTATTCCCTCTCTTTCCCTCTTTATTCGCGCCCCCCCCCCATTTTATCAACGTCTCTCTCACTACCGCTTTAAAGGCATCCCATACCACCCCCCCCTTCACCTCCCCATTCCCATTTTCCTCAAAGTACTCTGGAATCATTCCCTCCAACTCCCTCACCAGCCGATTATCCCCCAGAAGTGCCTCATTCAATTTTCCCCTTATTTTCTCCCCTAGTACTCAACTTCACTACCATGGTTTGACCAGGTAATCGGCTCCATTTCTCCTCCTTTAACCCTACCCGCTATTTCTTTCCCTATCCATATTGCATCAAGCCTAGAGTATGTGCCATGTACAGCTGAGTAAAACGAGAACTGGCATCTTCCTGGGTTAAGCAGATGCCAAGCATCTATCAGCATCCTTCACAAACTTAAGATATCTTCTTCTATCTGCTCTATGCCCCTCCATCTTCCCCGTAGTATCCCTCCCTACTTCCCAGGGCATGTTAAAATCCCCTCCACAAATCATCGCTCCTTCCCCCAAAAGATTAACCTTCCCCCCTAACTCCTCCCAGAAATCTTTTTGTGTCCCTGTGGGTGCATATACATTAATCACACAAAACCATTCTTCCCCTAACTTCATTCGAACCAGTAAGTATCTCACCCCTCTATCTCTAATGACCGTATGGACTTCAACTTTGTGTGCCTCACTTACCATCAAAGCCACCCCCGCTTTCTTCCCTTCCCTCATAGTGGACGCGAATATTCGTTCATTGTATCCCTTGGGTTTCACTACTGACTCATGCTTTCTTAGTAGGTATGTCTCTTGCAGTAGTACAATTGAGGCTTTCTGCCAGGGTGAATTTAACCCCTTCACATTCAAAGTTACAATTTTCAGTTCACCTATTGTCTCCCCCTCTGAAAACCTCCCCTCACTCCTTTCAACTGGCCATTCTTCCATCCTCTAGAATGACCCAGGTCCTGCCGGTGACCCCCCAAGTGTCTGGCTGACCCCTCCATATTCTTAAATCCCCCCACCTCTGCATCTCCTTCTCTTCCTACCCTCATTTCCTTATTTCTCCCCCCTATTTCCCTCCTCCTCTCCCTCCCCCCTTCTCCCATCTTAGTCCCCCACCTACCACCCTCTACCTCCTCCCCCCATTCCCTTCTTCCCCCTTCTCCCTGTCCCCCTGTTCATTGTCTTACCCCACGGCTTAATCCACCTCCCTCCCCCCCCCCCCACAAACTTTACAACATTCTTAACTGATCAAACTCTCAGCAAATCTCCATAATCTAATAACAACATTTTAGCTTCTTCTTTATCCAGTCTCTTTCCTTGTGACCATGTTCACCACTCCATGCCCGCTCTCAGGTTGTCTGGCAATGTAGGCTCCTCCAGCCTATAGGCACCCTCTGCCATCTTGGCGTGACAGCCTTTCCATTGCTCAGAGGCTGTTCTTCGGCTTCCAATCCTGTCATGCCCGCATCCGTCAACACCCGCACCGCCTCCTCTCTTGTTTTCACTCTCAATTTCACTCCCTTATACTCCACGCTTAGCCCAAAAGGAAAGGTCCATCCATAACGAACTCCTTCCTCTCAAAGCTTAGTCAGGATATCCTGCAACTGCCGCCTCTTGTTTAATGTGCTCTGTGCCAGATCAGCATATATCTCCACCCTATTTTCTCTCCATTGTATCGTTCCTGCTGAGTGGTCTCTCTCATTACCTTCTCCTTGATACCATAATCATGATAGCAGGCTATAATGTCTCTTGATGCATTATTATCTCCTCTCAATGGGCCCACCACTCGATGTGCTCTATCAATTCTCAAGTCCATACTCTCCCCTCCATCCTCAGAAATCTGCAGCAGCTCTTTTGTTATGTCCTGTACCACCATAATGCAGTCCTTATATACAGCACCATCAGGAATCCCCCTGAATCTTAAGTTACTTTGTCGCAAACGATTTTCAAGATCTTCTAGCTTTTCCTCCATGCTCTTATTTAGCTGCTCCAAAACCTGCACTTTTTCCTCCGTCGCACTCTCTCCCTCCACGTGCTCATCTAGCTTTTCTTCCAGCAGCTCCACCCTCGATCCCAGCTCCGTTAGCTCCGATCGCAGGCTCTCAATGCTCACCATAACATCCTCTCTTATTTGTGCTATATCCGCCTTCAGCTCTTTAAACCATGTTCGTACCTAATCTTGGAACGTGGCTTGCTGAACCCTTTCCTCATCCATTCTCTCTGATGGGGAGCCCAATACGCGATTCTGCAGCCTAGTCTGAGCAACTAAGTGGCGTTAGTGTAGTGAAAGCATGTGGATCATTAAATTCTTTCCTCTGTGTGTGTATGTGCGTGCATGCATGCGTTCTGCATCTCTGTTCTGAATTGGAAGGAATGGAGGATTCGCAAACATTCCATTGGCTTGGAAAGAATAAACTTTCAATGTATTTCAAAGGATGGATTTTATAATAGGTATTGCAGTGCCAGGGCCGGCTTAAGAGATGAGCCAGTGAGGGGGGGGGGGGTGTAGGAAGCCTGTCTCACTGGCTCGCTTCCAACCTGCCCTCTGCCGCCCTAGCCACGGCCTTAACACAAGTGCGGGAGCACTGGCTTCTACTCCCATGGCTGTGCTATACTCAAGCCACCAGCACCATAGCTAGAGTATAGCACAGCTGCAGGAGCAAAAGCAAATGCTCCTGTAGCTGTGCTGAGCATTAATACAGCCGCAGAGGCAAAAGCATGAGCAAAAGCAAATGCTCCCGTGGTTGTATTAATGTTCAATATAGCTGGGGGAGCACTGTTTTTTGCTCCCACGGCAGTAAATACAGTCACAGGAGCAGAAGCCAATGCTGCTGCTGGTGTTTCTGCAGGGAGGGGAAAGGGATTGCTGATACTCTGGCTGTGGTGAGGGGGAGAAACTGGGCTGGGGGGCTAGAAATGGGTCAATACTCTGACAGTGGAGAATGGGGCTGGGGGGGTACTGGAAATGGGCTGATACAGGACTCAGGGGGTTTGGCGGAAACTGGGAATGAGGTGCTGGGACTGGAAATGGGCATATACAGGGAATGGGAGCTGGGAGGACTGGAAATGGGCTGATACTGGGGCTAGGGGACTGGTACTGGAAATGTGCTAACATTAGGTCTGTGGAGATGGGACTGGAAGGGAGCTAATTATAGGGCTGGGGTAGTGGGATTGAAAGGAGGCTAATGCTGGCATATGCTAGGGTTGGAATAGGAAAAAGAGGGAGATGCTGAGGGAGTGAGAAGGGAGAGGAGGAAAGATATTTGTGGGAAGTGGGGAAGGAGCAAAGTCAACCAAGGGAAGGTTAAGGGGGGGGGGGGGAGTATAAGAACATATGCTGGAGTAAGAAGAAGGAAAGAAAGTTAATGAATACTGGAGAAGGAAGTAAATGGGTAGGTGCTTGTGAAAGGAAGTAGGAGGCAGGAGGGCAGGTACTAGGGACATCGGATGTGGGAAAGCAAGTGAAGACTCTAAGACTGTGAGAGAAAACAGAAGAAAGACTCTAAGATAGGCTGGGTATTGAGATTTTAAGTGGGGACCCGGGGCTTGGGAAGGATTGTTAGTGGGAACTTGAGTTGCTTGGGGGGATAGTGGAAACTAAGAAATTGACTAGAGATTAAAGAGGACAGTGGGGGCAAAGTGATTTGATGAGCAGTATGAGTAGGGACATGAGACCAAGTGCAGAAATATGGGGATGGGAGAAGGTTTGAAAGACCCGGAGGGTATGGGGAGGGATTGGGAGCAGTTGAAAAGGACAGAGTGCTATGGAGTGGATGACAGCCACAGGAAGAGACAGGTCTTCCTTGAAGCGGGTGAGAGGGTAGAAATGGAAGTCTGGATGGAGATAAGACATAAGAAAAGGTCCAGAGGGGGAGAGATGATAAATGTTAGGGAATGAGCTCAGGCTGGTAAAGGGATGAGAAGCAGAAGGTGCTAAATGAGACAGGGGAGGAGAAGAGTACAAAGAGAGGAAATGGTGGACTAGAAAGTGGATGAAAGATTGGGGGAGGGGATGCTGGCAAAGGAATGAGACAGGATGTGAAATGCAAGGGTTAGGGAAGCAAGATTAGGAAATGGATAGCTGGTAAGTAGGTGAACCGTGAAAAGAGGAAGATTGAAGATTCTAGGAAGGAAAAAGAGGAATGGAATGTAGCTGTTAGGTAAAAGGCAAATGAGAGAAATAGAAGGATCAATGTCAGAGAGAGACGTAGTGAAGGAAAAGACGAAGACGACAGGGGGTGTGAAGAAACAGAAAATGGAAATGGGATCTTGTAAAAAGACTTAGAAGAAAACCAACAAGAGGAAGTAGAAAAGAGAGACTGGGAGCAACCCAACTGGAAAAAAAAGATGATCAGACAAGAAAGGTACAAAAGAGTATTAGTTTTTAGAGAATAAAATTAGCTTTGAAAACGTCCATTTCTTATAGTTTATTATAGGAGGAAATGCTTTTCTGTTTCTCTTTCTTCCATGTTTCATAGCTTGGTGTCTGAATTTGGGTTTTCCATTTCAATTTTTGTCTTTTGTAGTTTCTTAATCTTTAATTGGTGATAGTCTGTGTCTTCCATGTGCAACCAAGATAAGGAATTCTGTTAACATGTAGGTTCTCTCTAGGAATCTCTAGTAGTTCAGTTCTTCTTTTTACTAAATGGAAGTTACTGGTGTTCTAGAAATATTTGTAGTGCTGATTTTCCATAGGTAGGGTTGGTGCAATTTGAGTTCTTGATAGTGATGTCGAGCGTCCATTTGAAGAGTTTTATATTTTGACATTCAATGTCCAGCTGTGGAGGGAGTTAGTGGTGTTGTCACTGATGTGAGACTAGAATTTGAATATAATTTTTTTGTATATTGAGATGTAAAGTGAAACACCCTAGTTCTGCTCTGCATCTGTTGTTGGGAGAGTTTTATTGGTGAGTCTGGGGGTGTTTCATATGAATGAATAATTAGGCCCAATCAGACTGATATTCAAAGGCAATTCGGCGTTTGATGGCAAATGCATTTATATGTTTGCACAGCACTGTGTATGCCTTGTAGTGCTATATAAATGACTACCAGTAGTAGCAGTAGTAGTAATTAGCTAATGGTGTATTTTCATAAAATATGCAGATAATATCAGGCTTATAAATTGCAGAATAGCCAGATATTATCTGTACATTTGTGGGGCATGTTAGGGGAGGAGCAAATGTAGGCCAGAAAATTATCCAGATAAGGGCAATGTCCAGACACTATTCAGGTAAGTGACACGTTTAGTTTAGGTCTGTGGAATATCAGGCCTAGCTTAACAGATAATACACCACCACTCTGTATATTCAGCGCACAATCTATATGGACAGTGACGGAATACAGAGATTAAGTTAAATGGGAGGGTGGCATGTAACCAGCCAGTGGGCTGAAAATTTACCATTGTTTGTGCAGCTTGCAAGGCACGACTGGAACTGGGAAGGGAGGGAGGGGGCACAAAAGCAAAGGTTGGCTCAATCCTGTGCAGTGCTTCAATACCAGGTGGCAGTAGGCCCGTACTAAACTGGAAATGCACCCTGTGCAACTTGCAAATCTGGTACCCCCTTCTAACCAGCTACGGCAGAACTCGCTCTTGTCGGGTTTCCTAGAAGCCCAGTGACGAAGACATCAAAACATCCCTTCCGAACTTGCACTCTGTGTGGCCGCACCATTGGCACAGCCTTTGGTACAGCCCTGGGTGGCAGTACACATAGTAACATAGAAACCAGTAGCAAACTAAACTGTTCGGTCATTAGGTGTAACCATATATTGCAAACATTCTGATCGGCTCATTCATTAGATTTCACAGTAGAATTTAGAACACAGAAGATGAACTAAACATCTGAATCACCTTAAGCCAACCCAGCCTGGGTAGTGGTGTGCTGCATGGCAAGTGGGGGGGGGGGGGGGGGAAGCATGGAGAGATTGCCTCATGGAATTATATCCAGTGTGTATGCCTGTGTCTGTGTGAGAGACTGGGAGAGGAAGTTTGGAAAAAGGATCCATGTCCTCACTCGTTGGATCAGTGCATGAATGTTTCTATGCTGCAGCTGCTGAACTGCCTCTCCCACAGAAACACATTTGGGCCATTTGTTTTTGGGTTTTTTTTTGGGGGGGGCTTTAATTTCTCTAGATCCCCTAATCTGATCTGGTTTATTTTCAAGTGTAATCTGTCTTTTTCATGGCTTTCCCTTCACGCCAAATTTGTTCCCATTCCTTTAAATTTTATATGAGTTATTTTACCCCCAGCTGGACAGACATCCTCAATGCCTTATGCAGTCTCTCTTTCCAGCATCCCATTGGGTTGAAAAGAACACACACTAGGAATTACAGTTTCAATGAACATCATTATAGTTAACGAGCAAAACTTCTTCCAAACCCCCCCCCCCCCCAACCATAACCATAACAGGTCTGGAGTCTCTTTTTGTAATACTCTACCTACCGCAAGTGGCCAGGAAAGGCATGTAAGTGATCTGTAAATTTTGAAAATGTAGACCACGTAAAAGATGAAAACCATTATTAAAACACACATGGTGGTAACTTCAAAGTAGCAGTATACACTGTAATCAGTCCAATGTGAGTACTTCACAGAAAGAAACGCAATCAACAAAGACACCTGCAAAGACAAAAAGGCATGAATTAGAGAGATACTCACACAGAATTTCACTGTATCAACGAATGACTACACAGTCAGATCTAACTGCAGCTCACCTACATTTTAAGTGATTCTGGTGTTTTCATGGAGTACTTTCTTAACCAAGTTTTGTTTTTCTTTAAAAACCATTCTGTTTATATGGTCCTGCCTTCAGCTCTTACAGGCAAGGAAAAATTGTACATACTGGATAATTTTATTTCCTTGAATCCTGCTAAACCAGTTCAGATGAGTGGCTTGAAATTGAACATAGCCAAGACTGAACTTCTTATCTTTCCCCCTAAAACCTCCTCTCCTCTTCCTCCTTTCTCAGTTTCTGTGGATAACTCTCTACTCCTTCCTGTTCCCTCGGCTCACAATCTTGGGTTTGTCTTTGACTCCTCTCTCTCCTTCTCCACACACATTCATCTGATAGCTAAGACCTGCCATTTTTTCTATATATCAACAAAATCTGCCCATTCCTTTCTGAACACATTACTAAGATGATTATTCACTCCTTAATCACCTCCTGTCTTGACTACTGTAACCTACTCTTTGCTGGCCTCCCTTTGAATCATCTCTCTCCCCTTCAATCTGTTCAACACTCTGCTGTGCGGCTAATCATGTTCCCTGTAAAATAGTTATCTCCAAGTTAAAATGCCCTGTTCAATGTAATTTCAGTTTGTTCAATGTAAACCGCCTTGATATCATGAAAGGCGGTATATAAGAAATGTTAGTTAAATAAATAAATAAAAATAATCTTCCGCCAGCCTCGTCATGCCCATATTACTCCTCTTCTCAAGTCACTTCATTGGCTCCCTATCCGTTTCCACATCCAGTTCAAACTTCTCCTGCTGACCAATAAAGGCATTCACTCTGCAGCTCCTCACTATCTTTCTTCTTTTATCTCTCCTTACACTCCCTCTTGGGAACTCCGCTCTTCTGGCAAACTGCTTCTATCTGTGCCCTTCTCTTCTATTACTAACTTCAGACTTCGCTCCTTTCATCTTGCTGCTCCTTATGACTGGAACAAACTACCTGTGTCTGTATGCCAGGCACCTTCTCTGACCCTTTTCAAATCCAGGCTGAAAACCCACCTATTCGCTGCCGCTTTTGGATCTTGACTCACCTGATCTCCTTGTTTCTTTACCTTTCCCCCTTGTTTTATCCCTCTCTACACCTTCTGTGTTGTCTGTCTTGACTAGATTGTAAGCTCTGATGAGCAGGGGCTGTCTCTTACATGTCTGTGCAGCGCTGCGTACGACTTTTAGTGCTATATAAATGCTCAGTAGTAGTAGTAAATGAAATTTTAATATTTAAAAGTGTGATGTTCAAATATGCATTTTTATAGGATTGTTCTGCGAGGGATGGTATTGAGAGATCACAATTGAGTTTAATAATTAAAATCGGGATGGGATGGGGTGGGGCGGGGCTAGGGCACCTACCCTTGCTGGAGGGCAGAAAAATACTGGCTTCTCTCAGTGCTGCAACAGTGGAAATATCAAGCGGTGACATCACCGAAAGTTGCTCAAGTCTGTATCTACCTAGTGGTAAGAGAGCATAACCCACATGTCTAGCAGGATGAGGAATTTGAATTTCCTTCTTTTCTTTGACTGCTGTTTCAATTTTCTTTGCAGAAGGGTGAATATGTAGCACCTATGTCAGAAGGGTATATAGATGTTGCAGTAGTACAGGAAACCACAGTAGCTTACAAAAGCATTTCCCCCAAATAATACATTTGTTTATTTGCATAAAACCGAGCAGCGTAAAAGCTCGACATGCTCTAGCACAAATGATAGAACTGGAAGTCTGAACTGTATCCACACACAACAATGTTGCACACAAGTGCAAATCCAACATAGTTCAAATTTTCTCAAGCTTGCTACCTACAGAAAGCAAGATAAGGTTATAACCCTCCCCACCCCCTTGCCCATCAAAAGAAAATTTTTATTTGTTAGGAGTCTCTAGTTAAAATGCTGTACTTCATAATGATCTAGGAAAAATGGTTAAATTTTAAAAATAAAATAAATCTAACATTTCTTGTGGATTGTATTTGTGTACAAGAACAAACATGTACAGTGATCGCAGGGGAAAAGAGAAATGTCTTGTCTGTCAAGAGTTTAGCTACCCCCCTTCCCCCCCCCCCCACCAAACTAATAGCAATGCAATGGTGTGCCTTCAAGGCAATGCTGACTCCTGGGTGTTCTTGGCAGTGTCATTGAAAGTTGATTGCCAGGCCTTTCTTCAGAGGCAATAGAGAGTTAAGTGACTTGCCCAAAGTCATACGACATGCCAGTGGGAATTGAACCCTGAGCTCTTGATTATCATGCCACTAGGCTACTCCTCCACTCCCCAAACTAAAAGAGCACCCTTAAAACTACAAAAAAAAAAAATATGGAGAAGAGCCTATTTGTTAAGCTATACCTGAAAGGATTTATTATACAATCTGCTTCAATAATATGCTCATCAGAAAAATAGCCTAGTGGTCAGAACAGGGAACTGCAGATGCACATTTCCCAGAAAGTAGTTGAAACCAGTGTTCATATTCCACTGATGCTCCATGTGATTTGTCACTTTACCCTCCATTGCCTCAGGTTCAAACTTAGATTGTAAGTCCCATGGGCTGAATGTAACTCAGCTTGAGCTACTATTGGAAAGGCAAGAGTTAAAAATAAAATAAAGTCAAATACATTGTTTAAAATGCAGTCATAGAAACAAAGGACCCACTGAAAGGCATTTACATGGTTTACAGGTCAGCAAACTGTGTAAATGCCTCAAGTCGGGATATTCAAGAGCACTTACGTGGTTAATGCTGCTGAATATCCCCTTTTAACTCCGCTATGGGATGTGGTGGTTAGCATCAGGGCGTGTTGGCCGCGTTCCGGAGCCGAGTGGAGGCGGAGACTGTTGCTAACCAGGCAATGGCGATATTGCACCGCTACCCGGTTCGCTTCGGCAGCTCCGGGCATGTGTGGCAACTGCAGATATTAAATGCCACTGCCGCGCCATTGAATATCTGGGGTTAAGGGTCAGCGGACAGAGCTATGCATAGCCTGCCCAACTCAATGTCGAGCCCAAAGTGACTTACCCAGGATTCATCAAAAGGTAGCAGAGAGAACTCATACTTATGTTCAGGGCTTATCCCAATTCAATGACCTATAGTAATATAGTAAATGATGGCAGAGAAAGACCAGCATGGCCCATCTAGTCTAACCAGCAAGGTATTGCAAGTGTCGCTCCATGCAGGTCACCCTTGCTCTTTGCTTTTTACTATGGGTTGTAACGATCACTCTGCGACAGCCTTGCTATGCTCTCGAAGTGTGAACATCATTCAAGCTTTGCTCTGAGCAGAAATGCTCCCCTTTCTATATAGGGATTCTCTGTGCTTGTCCCAGAAAGTAGTGGAACCAGTGTTCAAATTCCACTGATGCTCCGTGTGATTTTGGGTAAGTCACTTTACCCTCACCAGCGACCTGTGCAGGGGCATTATAACGTCCTCCTTTTGGCTTGTAATACCCCTCTCTGTGCAGCCTAGCACCCTTCTGGCTTTGACCACTGCCTTGTCACACTGTTTTGCAGCTTTGAGTTCCTCAGAGACTATCACCCCAAGGTCTCTCTCCTGGTCCAAGCACATCATCCTCTTGCCTCTTATCACATTACTACCCTTTTAGATTTCTGCGCCCCAAGTGCATTACTTTCTACTTACTCATTAAATCTTAACTGCCAAGGAAGAAGTGATATCAGGAGTAGTGAATGTAAGCTTAATGTGAAATATTAAGTTTTGCAATGATAACCTCCCCCCCCCCATGTGCTCTTTTGCAGTAGTGCATATCATCAGACATGTCCTTCACAAGCACTTCGAAGAATTTAAACTAATTTATGCCCAAGGTGAGAAAACTGGCGATGATGCCGGGGCAGGCAAACTGGTGACAGTTGGCAAAGACTCAAACACCCGCTCGCTAAATGAATTGTAGCAATGGTTCATAGACCTTAATAAAGCAATTTTGCTTGTGAAAATTAATTTAAAGGCGGCAATAGCTCAATTTTGCAAAGAAATGGCCGACCTGGGTATCCACACGGAAGATCTAGAGACGCACATGTGAGAGCAGGAAAAGGAGCTGAAAGTTGTCCACTGGTGCTGCATGGATCTGATGCATGAACAGAAGGTGGTCAAAACCCCCCCAAAAACTTGGGGGCTTTGAGAGCTGCTCAATGAAATATCAGGATGTGGAGGGTCTCAAAGACCAAAGAGTTTAAAAATTGCAGCAATGTAGTGTAAGCCGTATGTGCAGCTGTGTTGTAAGGAGAGTCAGAGGAGGCCCCCGGCACTACAGTGGAGGAAGAGTGGGCTCAGTGGAGGTCCATTCAGCTGCAGGATACAGCGGCTTGCTTAGCCTCCTTTGCAGATAAGGAGGTGGTGATAAGGAAAGCAAAAGCAATGCAAAAAATATATCAAACGGGAGACCCGTGAGATTGAAATATTTCATGACGTCTCTCCAGCCAACGTAAGCGGGAGATATGAGAGATGACAAGCATTCCCGCACAGGGAAAATATTCAGTACAAATGACTTTATTCTTTTGGTCTGTTATTTACGGTGCAAGGAATGCGAAGGAGGACAGATGGTGGAAGAAGCGCAGCAGCGTATCATGATGAGCCACTGGCAAGGATGCACGCCAGGAGGGGATCGATGATCTCTCTCAAGGGGCAGCATGAGCTGGAAAAGGGGGAGTGACTGCACTTGAGGGAGGCTATGGAGGCACTTGAGGAAGGAGTGATACAACAGGGGTTGGGAACTGTAGGCAGCACGCTGGATCCCAGGCCAAAGGGACTCTGGACTGGCCTCTAGAGGACACTGCTGTGTTTGTAGGATGTATTTATTTTATTTATTTATTTATGTGCACTTATATACCGCCTTTCCTAAATCAAAGTGGTTTACAATGAACTCAAGAACAACATTCCAACAAACAAGCATTATATAGAACTTTGATAACAGGGTGCGCCATTGTTAAATGCTATACTAAACAAGATAAGTTTAGTATAGCATTTAACAAAGAATTTCAACCAACTATTTACATGTGGTATTTGTGTGAGACTATGGAAAGTTCTGACCTAATTATTAACCTTCAGTTAAATTCAGTTATTTAATCTGTTTTCAAAAAATGTTGCACTGTGTGTCATGTTTCAGGTGATGTATTGAGTGACACTGAGCTTACAGTGAAAACTGAAGGTATGTATGATTTATGTAGTATGTATGATAGAGTAGGGAGAATGGAGGTGTGAATGTCTGAAGAGAGTTTTGTTTGGGGAGGGGTGAGGAAGGAGGGCTGGTTGAGGTGTGTATACAGGGCCTGTTGCCTTTCTGAGTTTCCTCTAGATGGGGTGATGCAGTGGAGGAAATTATGGATTGCAGGAGAGGGATGGGAGAGAGTTATTTGGTTTAGGGGTGATCGAGGGTGGGAAGATGGGTGGCTAGCTCAGTATAAGACAACTGGATTATGGAATGTGAATAGCTTGAATAGATCCCCCAGAAAAGGCAATTGGTGGGTAGGCAGCTGCACTGATTGAATTGGTCAGTGATTTGGTTAGAGCACTGGCTTGGGAACCAAGAGACCAGGGATCAAGTCCCACTAGCACTCCTTATATCCTTGGGCAAGTCACTTAACCCTCCATTGCCTCAGAAAATTCCAAGTTATCAATGTCCCTGTTTAACGTTCATTACCAAGTTTAAAGTTACAATGTAAACTCCTTTGACTAAAATGATAAAGCAGTATAAAAAATCCTAATAAATAATGCTGCAAGAAACCTATAGATGAGAAGTTGCTTAAGCTGAGAGGAAATGGCCATGTGCAATTCTGATAGGTGGGGGATTAAAGTGGTGGGGATGGTTGTGCTCTTGAAAAACAAAGTACTGTCTGGCACTTAAGGGGTTGCAGGGGGACCCCATATTGCTCCTCCTACTCAAGGCTCTCACTTCAGTGCATGTGGGGAGGCTTCAGCATAGGGTGCAATGCAGTTAATCCTTTCTCCTCTCATGTTCAATGTTATACTTGTCTTGACTTTGTTTTTGTTAGTTGGAATCCATTCCTGCAGACGGGAGCCTCAGAAACAGTGGGTATAGTTCTCCCAGAGCACTCCCCAGTGTGGGGGGCATCAGGGTAGGATGCGGGGAAAGAGAGAGAAAGGGTTTCGTATCTTAATGAAACTCTTTTGCGAGATAACAGGGTGGTAGGCAGAGGTGCGTCAAGAACTGGATGAGTTCTGAGCTGTTAATGATTTGAAAGGAGTGGCTGAAGGGGTCGTGTGGGACACTGAGGGGGATTTTTGTTAAATGAGGAGCACAGAAAACAAAAGACCAATAACAAGCTAAATTGTGGTTGTATTAGGAACTGGGGATGTTGGAAAAACAGCATAAAGTGAAGCCCAGATGGGCAGGTGACAAGGCACTGGCCAGGGTGCATCAAAAAAGTAAGGAATTCTAGTTGGAAAAGGGCGCATTTCAGCCGACTAGACAAACAACGTTTTGATTATGGGAACAAACAGAGTAGACAGTAAGCCAGAATGCTGAAGGAACAGGGAGAGGCCTTCAAAGTGCAAAAAATAAAGGGGAGGCGGGATAAAATGTGGGATAATGATGAGAAGATTAGGGAGCAATTTGTTCTTTTTACAGATAAAGGTCCGCAAGCAAGCTGCTGGTAATACCTTTTTATTGGACTAACTTAATATATTTTTGATGAGTTTTGAGAATTAAGAGTATGCTCTCTTCATCAGAGACATAGTGCGGTTACACTGGGTTTAAATAGCACAAACTCATCTAGCTCTGGGCTGTCTGCATGTGTCACTGCATATCAAAGCAAGCTGTAGGATACAGTGACAATTTACATCAATGATCTTAGGTAGTCTGCATCTGTCATTAAATTCCAATCAAAGACTTAGGTAATGAGACAGTAAACCTTTTGCATTGCAAGGTTTTATGTCTGTTAATGATTAATGGTAGTAGTAATGGGTCAGGAAGCCAATGTCTATTCAATTCTTATTTTGTCAGTGTCAAAATATTTGATCATTTTTAACTTCAAATGTTTTCCTTTCATGTGTCTGTAAGCAGAGAGGAAAGCCCTCCTTCTGCACCACACACACACACAGCCCCAACATCCAAACCGCCCAGGAACTGATTAGAATAAAACGGTAGCTGGAGCCAGCCCGGAACAGAGAGGGCAGCTCCCGGCCTACTTCTCATTCATTACTCCCGCCTGGAATATTTTTTAGATAATATTCATGTGGTATTATTTTGGAAGACTTCATCAACACTAACCACTCATCTGACCATATGCAGCTCTTGGGCCCCCTACGATTCACCTTACAAAGGAAAAGAGCATCCTGCCACACCCAACCAACCTCTAAAGAGAGCCGGAGACATTTAAGTAACTTAAATAGCCCAAGAACGTGTCTGTGTCTCCAGTACTAGCTGCAAAACACTAAGTGGCAGCTCCAATTGAAGTGAGGTGAGAGCTATTAGTGTCTCAGTGGAGGTCTATGTCATCTTGAGACGCACAAGGCAACTTCCCTATCTCCTCCTTCTTCGCCACCATTGATTCCCTCTTTTTCCCAGCGCTGTTGCTCCTGGAACTGGTAACTTAGCTAACTCGAGGAATCTGATCCCAAAGAGCCATCTAGACTGAATTAGACACTGACCATTTTGGTATTTCAATTGTAACTAATTTTTGATTTGTTACTTAATTATAATTTTACACATTCAGTAATTTGCTTTCATTCCTCTCCTTTCTGTTTGATAGATCCTCACCCTCCTATACAGCCACTTCATAATGGTGGATTTTTTACCACCTCTTCTCCCAGCTGCTCCCTATCCCTTGATCTATATGTCATTTCCTCTGTTTTCTACTTTCCTCTCTATCTCTTCTTATGGCTCCACATAATTTTTTCTTCTTACAATTGACACTCCTTAATCATGAGAAACTCTGGGCCACATTAAGAAGCATGGGTATACCAGAACACCTGATCGTACTCTTGCACAGTCTGTACATTGACAAAGAAGCAACAGTTCGAACGGAAGGAGGAGAAACAGAATGGTTTAAAATAAGCAAAGGTGTAAGACAAGGCTGCATACTTTCCCCCTACCTGTTTAATTTATATGCAGAACAAATCATCAGAGAAGCAGGATTGTATGAAGACAACAGAGGTGTGAAGATTGGTGGAAGACTCATCAACAACCTTCGCTATGCTGATGATACCACATTACTGGCTGAAAGTGAAGATGATCTGAAACATTTGCTTCTCACAATCAAAGAACATAGTCTCAAAATGGGCCTGCACCTTAATGTAAAGAAGACAAAGAACATGACAACTGGCATAATCAACAGGTTCATCGTTGAAGGAGAAGAAATTGAAATCGTGAACAACTTTAACCTACTTGGATCAACTATCAATAAAGAAGCAACAAGCAGTCAAGAAATCAGATGACGCATTGCTCTTGGCAGAATGGCTATGAAAGACCTAGATAAGATTCTCAAGAGCAGAGATGTCTCTCTCCATACAAAGATTCGACTTGTTCAAGCCATGGTATTTTCAATAACATCATATGGATGTGAAAGCTGGACAGTGAAAAAGATAGGAAGAAAATTGATGCCTTTGAATTATGGTGCTGGCGGCGAATACTGTGTATACCATGGACTCCCCGAAGAACAAACCAGTTGGAGATCAAGCTTTCTTTAGAAGCTCAGATGACAAGACTTTGACTTTCATACTTTGGACACATCATGCAAAGAGAGAGATCATTAGAGAAAGACATCATGCTTGGCAAGATAGAAGGTCAACGCAAAAGAGGAAGGCCAGCAATGAGATGGATCGATACAATAACAGCAGCTACAGGTACCAGTCTGTCAACAATGAGCCGCCTGACTCAAGACCGAACACAATTTAGGATAGCTATCCAGAGGGTGGCCATGAGTTGACTCCGACTTGACAGCACTTAACAACAACAAATCTTCTTCCAATCATCTCCAACCCCCCCTCCTTCTCACTCTCTCTCTCTACCATCCCCATTTCTTCTCCCATCTTGTCTTCCTCCCTTTCTTCAGCTCTTGAATGCCACATTTTTCTTCCTCTCATTCTCCCCTCTCCTTTCTCTCTGAAGAACCTCATCCTCATTTCCACCATGCCGTCTCCTCTCTGCCTCGCACTCTTCCGCTCCATCTCCTTCTATCATCTGGTGACATTAATCCCAACCCTGGACCCCTCGACTTTTCTCTCACTCCATGATAGTTCCTCACTCAACCATTCCAACCTCATTCATATTCCTCTTCTTTCCCCCTTCTCTCTCCCTCTCTCATGTGCCTTATGGAGTGCCCGTTCCATAACTAATAAACTCCCCTTTACTCATAATCTCTTAATTTCTAACACTTTCTATCTTCTAGCTCTCACTGAGACCTGATGACACTGCTTTGGTTGTCCTCTGTCACAGCAGCTACCAATTCTCCCACACTCCTCGTGCTACTGGCCATGGTAGTAGTGTTGGGTTTCTGCTTTCTCCTTCCTGCCAATTTCAACCCCTCCTTCTACCTCAATCTCACTCCCATTTTCTCCTTTGAAGTCCATTCCATCCGCCTTTTTATATCACTTACCTCTCCGGATAGCTGTCATTTATAGACCCCCTGACAAGTCCACCTCTATCTTTCTCACTGACATTGACTCATGGCTTTCCTTATTTCTAGATTCTTCTTCCCCCTCCCTTATTCTTGGTAACTGTAATATTCATTTTGATAACACTTCTGACCCCTATGCTTCTAAGCTCCTTTCCCTTACCTCCTCATTCAACTTCCAGCTTTGCTCTTCTGCCCACATTCATCAGCACAGTCACTGCCTTGACTTTGTTTTCTCTAAATTGTTTACCCTCTAATTTCCGTACGTCAGTTCTTCCCTTTTCTGACCATCATCTGCTAAGCTTCACTCTTCATCACTCCCTGCCTCAGTCTCGCCCTGTCTCCTCCTACCTATTTAGGAATCTTCATACTATCGATCCATTGATGTTCTCCAGTATTATCTCATCTCTACTATTGTCTCATCACCTCTTTCCTCCACTTTATCTTCTAAGTCTGTTGATGAGGCTAGAGTTTCCTATAATACTGCACTCTCCTCTGCTCTGGCTGCTCTTGCTCCGCCGATCCCACATCCTGTGAGGTGCACTACACCTCAGTCCTGGTGGTCTTCAACTACCCGCTATCTATGCTGCTGTGCCCACTCAGCTGAATGCATTTGGCTCAAATCCTGCTCACTTTCTGACTTTCTTCACTTCAAATTCATGCTTGCTTTCTTCCAATTAGCCATAGCACTTGTCAAGCAAAAGTACTATGTCCATCTGACTAACTCTCTTATCTCTGATCCCGTTGTCTCTTCTCAATGCTCTCATCAAGGCACCTCTGCCTCCGACCTCTCCTCTTTCTGCCCAAACCCTAGCAGACTATTTTCATGACAAAGTCCACAAGATTACACTTCAATTTCCCACTAGATCAGCTTCAACCCCTCTTCATTACCAACTTTCCCCCTCAATCTCTGCTACGCTTTCATCCTTTTCTAAGATCTCTGAAGAGGAATCCTCTCATCTTCGTTCCTCCTCTAAACTTGTTACCTGTTCTTCTGATCCTATCCCCGCTGGTCTCCTTATCTCCATCTCCTCCTCTGCCATCCCTTCCATCTCACATATTCTCAACCTATCACGCTCCACTGCAACTGTCCCTGCAGCCTCCAAGCAAGCTGTAGTCACATCTCTCAAGAAACCTTCACTTGATCCTACTTGTCCTTCTAATCATCATCCCATCCCCCTTTTTCATTTCATTTCCAAACTTCTTGAACGTGCAGTTCTCCGCCGCTGCCTTGAATTTCTCTCCTCTTATGCCCTCCTAGATCCATTTCAATCTGGATTTCGTCCCTTACACTCTACTGAGATGGCTCTTGCCAAAGTCTCCAGTAACTTGTTCCTGGCTAAACCCAAAAGCCTTTACTCTGTTCTCATTCTTCTTGACCTTTCTGCTGCTTTTGACACTGTTGACCACCACCTTCTCCTCGACACATTGTCCTCAGTTGGTTTTAGGGGCTGTCCTGTCCTGGTTCTCTTCTTCTCTCTCCCATCGCTCTTTCAGTGTTTGTTCTGTTGGTTCCTCCTTTACTGCCATCCCACTCAGTTGGTGTACTCCAAGGATCTGTTCTGAGCCCTCTCCTTTTCTCTCTCTATACCCAGTCCCTTGCTGCTCTGATCTCACATGGCTTTCAGTATCACTTTTATGCTGATGACTTTCAGATCTAGCTACACCTGATATTTCTGTAACACTCCAGGCTCACATCTCTACCTGCCTATCCGACAATCGCTGCCTGGGATGTCTCACTGCCATTTGAAATTGAACATGACTAAAACCAAACTTCTATTTTCCCCCCTAAACCCTTGTAGTGCTATATAAATGATTAATAGTAGTAGTAGTAGTGTGTGTTTCTGAAGTTTCCTTTCAGGATTTTGATTGCGAGATCGTTGAGAGAGAGATTTTCCTTTGAGAAGTGCTCACCCACTGGCCTAATATTCTGGTTTTCTCTAACAGTATATGGTGTTTCTGTGACGATTGATATGCGCCCTCAGGTTTTGGCTCGTTTCTCGTTTCTCCCATTTTTTCTCACATTTTTTGCATTGGATCATATCTACTATATTCACAGAGAGGCATGAATGTGAGCTTTTTATTTTGAATGTCTTTCCCATGTGGGTAGCTACAGTATAGGGTCTGGCGATATGTGCTGACAAACTTGCATTGTGGACTTTTTCAGAGTTTTGTGCCATTTTCTTCCATTTGGGATTCTGTTTGGAGTTTACTCCTTACAAGTTTGTTTCAGGTAGTGTGGTTGGAGGAAGATTAGAACTGGAGGTGTGGAAGAGTTTATTTTAGCAAGTCATCTTCCAGAAATAGAGGTTGGATTTCTTTGATAATTTTCCTTAGGTTTTCTAGATCTGGGTTATAAGTTAGAGAAAATTTGTTTTTTCACTCTATGCAAAATTAAGGTCTGAAATTTGTTGTTAGAGGATGTAGAAAAAGCAGAGTTTTAAAAAGATCTGGACAAATTACTAGAGGATAAATCCATAAATGGCTATTAAATAGATATACCCACAGACAAGCTTGGCTTTCCTTGAGCCTAAGCGGTATGGAATCTACACTTGTGGATCCTGCCAGGTCCAGTGACCTAGACTGGTCACTGTTGGAAAGAGGATACTGGGCTTGATGGATCTTTAGGTCTGCTTATCACAAGAACATAAGAACGGCCATACTGGGTTAGACCAAAGTGGGAGCATGTTCCACAATTGCAGAAAATTTACATGTGCCCGAGAGCTCACGAGTCCTACCTAAATACATAGCTCTCAAAGGATAGACTTTTTAGCTGGCCTGGATTTAGGCATAGACAATAGATAACTGCTTCTACACCAGAGCGTTGCCTTTATATCTTCATTTGGACCTGCAACAGTGGTCTCAGAGAACAAGAAGCAGGGGTGGTCCCCTTCTGTTCCTGCCCTGGCTGTCAACACGGTAGTGGTAGTCTACCTGTATTACTGCTAGTATCACAAAACTACCACTAGGGGGCAGAAAGGCCATTTTGACAGTTGCTGTATCCAGGGCAGGAACAGAGGGGGACTGCTCCTGCTCCTTGCCCACTGAGACCACCAGGGAGCCTGGGTGGGGGCAGAGTATATCACTGCTGCTGCTGATTTCTGCTTGCCACACCCCTATGGCACCGGATCTGCGTTCCCTGCCTTGGCAGCTCCTGCAGTACCTGCTGAAACAGGAAACATGGCTCCTGGGCGGTAAGCAGCTACACTGCACCATGAATGTAGGGCAGATGCTATGCACACCTCCTGCATTCACCGCACAGGATTTGCACTTACCGTACTTTAACTTTTGCAGTTAAGGTGTAGAAAGTGCAAACAAACATTTACCACAATTTAGTAAAAGGCCCTCTGAGCAAATCAATGAAGTCTCTTTTTAAAGCTGCAACCCTGCTACCTTTCTGTGAGTAGGAACTAGAACAGTGATTTTGGGTCATGACAGGCCAGTGACTAGGTCACAGCCCACTCCTAAGTGAATGCTGCACGGAAAAACTGAATAATAAAAACATGAGCACAATATTTCAAAATTCTGTATAGTTTATTTCTCAAAATACCACATTATGATCACTGTGAGTAAAAAAAATGTAATAAAGGAAAAAGTTATTCAAAAATGTAGGGGGGCATATTCAAAAGCATTTTCAGGTCTGCAAACACCATAAACGCCCCTGAGAGGGGGATATTCAGCAGCGCTAACATGGTTAGTGCCATCAAATATTTGTTCTTAAACAGGCTTAACACCTTGGCACTATCTACATATTGCCAGGGTATGGGGGGGGGGGGGGCAGACTGGACGTGGTACAGCTGACTGATCAGCAGTGATTTTCAGCCACTAACCAGAGTCAAACCGCATATAATTAGGACAGGTGAAAAGCTGTCCTAACTTTGTGGTTTTGCAATCCTATTGTTGTTAAGTGCCATCGAGTTGGAGTCGACTCATGGCGACCCTCTGGATAGCTATCCTAAATTGTGTTTGGTCTTCAGTCAGGTGGCTCATTGTTGACAGACTGGTACCCGTAGCTGCTGTTATTGTCTCGATCCATCTCATTGCTGGCCTTCCTCTTTTGCGCTGACCTTCTATCTTGCCAAGCATGATGTCTTTCTCTAATGATCTCTCTCTTCGCATGATGTGTCCAAAGTATGAAAGGCGAAGTCTTGTCATCTGAGCTTCTAAAGAAAGCTTAGGTTTGATCTCCTCTAGTACCGAATGGTTTGTTCTTCGGGCAGTCCATGGTATACACAGTATTCGCCGCCAGCACCATAATTCAAAGGCATCAATTTTCTTCCTGTCTGTCTTTTTCACTGTCCAACTTTTACATCCATATGATGTTATTGAAAATACCATGGCTTGAACAAGTTGAATCTTTGTATGGAGAGAGACATCTCTGCTCTTGAGAATCTTATCTAGGTCTTTCATAGCCATTCTGCCAAGAGCAATGTGTTGTCTGATTTCTTGACCGATTGTTGCTTCTTTATTGATAGTTGATCCAAGTAGGTTAAAAGTTGTTCACGATTTCAATTTCTGCTCCTTCAACGATGAGCCTGTTGATTATGCCAGTTGTCATGATCTTTGTCTTCTTTACATTAAGGTGCAGGCCCATTTTGAGACTATGTTCTTTGATTGTGAGAAGCAAATGTTTCAGATCATCTTCACTTTCAGCCAGTAATGTGGTATCATCAGTAAAGCGAAGGTTGTTGATGAGTCTTCCACCAATCTTCACACCTCTGTTGTCTTCATACAATCCTGCTTCTCTGATGATTTGTTCTGCATATAAATTAAACAGTTAGGGGGAAAGTATACAGCCTTGTCTTACACCTTTGCTTATTTTAAACCATTCTGTTTCTCCTTGTTCCGTTCGAACTGTTGCTTCTTGATCAATGTACAGACTGTGCAAGAGTGTGATCAGGTGTTCTGGTATACCCATGCTTCTTAATGTGGCCCAGAGTTTCTCATGGTTTACACAGTCAAAAGTCTTGCTATAGTCGATAAAGCACAAATAGATATCCTTTTGGTATTCTTTAGTTTTTTCAAGGATCCATCTCACATCCGCAATGATGTCTCTCGTTCCTCGCCCTTCCCTGAACCCTGCTTGCACTTCAGGTGGTTCTTGTTCCAGGTATGGTTGTAGTCTCTTTTGAATAATCTTCAGTAGAATCTTGCTGGCATGTGGGATCAGAGCGATTGTGCAATAATTTCCACAGTCAGTTGGATCACCTTTCTTTAATATTGGTATAAACACAGATCTTTTCCAGTCAGTTGGCCATGATGTTGTCTTCCATATTTCTTGGCAGAGCCTTGTAAGTATGGTAACAGCTGCATCAGATTGCTGTAATATTTCTATGGGAATGCTATCAATGCCTGGTGCTTTGTTCTTTGATGACGCTTTCAATGCTGCTTCAACTTCTTCTTTCATCACCAATGGTTCCCGATCATAAGGTACAGGTTGAAACGGCTGTTGGTCCACTTGATCTTTATCATATAAAAACTCTGTATATTCCTTCCACCTTTTCTTGATCTTCTCAGCATCATTCAACATAGAACCTTGAGCATCTTGTAACATTCCAATTCGAGGCTGGAACTTTTTCTTTAACTCTTTAGCTTTAGGAAAGCCGATCTTGTTCTTCCCCTAATAGTTTCTGCTTCTATTTCCTTGCATGTGTCGTTGTAGTACTTTTCCTTGTCCTGTCTTGCTGCACGTTGGAAATCTCTGTTGAGTTCTGTTATTGTCTTTCTTTCTCCTCTGGCTTTAGCTTCTCTGCGTTTCTGGGCAATTTTCAGAGTTTCTTCCGTCATCCATTTTGGCCGTTTTTACTTTTTCACCTTTTGTAGAGACTTCTCGCTTTCTTCCAACACAACCTTCTTGATGTCATTCCATAACTCTTCCGGAGCTCTGTCATTTGTATCTAAAGCAGCAAATCGATTTTGCAGGCAGTCTTTAAATTCCAGTGGTATATTCTCAAGGTCATATTTTGTGCATTCATGAGTGGTTTGCTCTTTTTCAACTTTAGCTTGAGTTTGCATACTCGTAGTTGATGATCTGTAGCACAGTCAGCTCCAGGTTTTGTCTTTGTTGATGTTATAGAACTTTTCCATTGTTGACTTCCACAGATTTAGTCAATTTAATTTTTATACAATCCATTGGGTGAAGTCCATGTGTACAGTCGCCACTTGTGCAATCCTATTAGCAGCTGAATATCATCACTGACCAGACTGCAAAAACTAATTATCCAGGCAAACCATATATTTTCAGCACCGATTATCCAGTTTAATTTAAAGAAGCAATGACCAGCTGCTTTAGTAGTGCTAGCTGCCGCCAAATATGCCCCTTTAGAACTTTTCATGTTTTTCTGCAGAATTCATTTGGGTATTGTAAAATGAATAAGGCCAGAACATACATAATTCCGGCACTATTTTAGAAAAGGCTCTGCTAAACATGAAGCCTGTCATAAAAGAGTGCAGGAGTGCACATGTATTTGCCGATAACATGGAGCTAGACCACCCATTTTGCAATTCTACACATGGGGAAAAAATCAATAGAAGAAACATGGTAACTTCCATGTGTAAGTGCTGGACTTATATGTATGTTGGACTTTTTGTAACCCTATATGTATAAATGCCACCAAATAACTAGAAATGCCATTATCCTTCTCTAATTTCAATTTGAAGGGGGGAAACAATGGAGGCATAAATTCTTGCTGTAAAGAGATGGCCGAAACGAGCACTTTTTAAAAGCCTATATACACCAGAGAGCGGTTGCAAATCCCAAAGTGATCAAACTGCAGTCATACACATACAGTCCCTATATCAGTGGTTCTCAACCCAGTTGTTTTCAGGATATCCACAATGAATATGCACGAGATAGATCCACATACTATCTGGTGCATATTCATTGCAGATATCCTATAACTTGACAGGGTTGCAAACCACTGCCCTTTATGAAATAGGGAAAGCATAGTTACTCACCTGTAACAGGTGATCTCCGGGAACAGCAGGAATTTAGTCTTCACATATGGGTATCGTCGGTACAGATGGAGCCCGCACGGGAACGCTCCACAGCGTCCAATTAGAAAGCCTTTGGGAGCATCCTACAGCACCTGCGTGCCGCCTTCCCGCCTTTCCCAACTGCCTCTCTCCAGTTGAGTTTAAAGCTGAGACAAAAGAGAGAGAGAGGGAAAGAGAAAGAGATAGAGAGATACAACTCCTAGGGGAGGTGGGTGGGTTGTGAAGACTAAATTCCTGCTGTTCCTGGAGATCACCTGTTACAGGTGAGTAACTATGCTATCTCCAGGAACAAGCAGGAATGTAGTCTTCACATATGGGGACTCCCTAGCTTTAGATGCCAGGGAGAGACCCCAGAAGTTGTGTGCCCCTGTGAAAGGGCTCCACCTCCCCCCATGGATCTCTGGCATTCAACCAGGGATGGCGGGTAGGAGTTGATTAGGTATGGAACAGTGTTGGAGAACAGCCTGACCAAACAAGGCATCCCGGCGGGAGTCCTTGTCCAAGCAGTAATGGGCTGTGAAGGTATGAACCGAGGCCCAGGTGGCTGCTCGACAGATGTCGTCGATAGACACAGAGTGCAGATGAGCCATTGAAGCTGCCATGGCTCTCACATTGTGAGCTGTGACATGGCCCTCCAGAGGAAGATTCTTACTCTGATAGGCAAAGGAAATACACTGTGCAATCCAGTTGGACAGTGTTCTCTTGGAGACTGGAAGTCCCAAATGAGAAGGATCAAAAGCAACAAAGAGTTGAGAGGACTTTCTATGTTGCTGTGTTCTTTGCAAGTAAAAGGCTAAAGCTCTTTTACAGTCCAAAGTATGAAGATTCCTTTCTGCATTTGATGCATGAGGCTTTGGAAAAAACACAGGTAGGTAGACCGCTTGGTTAAGATGAAAAGGCGAGACCACCTTTGGCATAAAGTGTGGATGAGTCCTAAGGACTACCTTGTCATGATGGAACCTTGTATAAGGTGGATCAGCTACTAGTGCCTGCAACTCACTGATGCGGCGTGCTGATGTGATTGCAATGAGAAAGATAACCTTCCAAGAAAGGAATTTCAATGAGGTAATAGCTAAAGGTTCGAAAGGTGGCTTCATGAGCTGACCAAGAACCAGGTTTAAGTCATATGCCACCGATGGTGGCCTAATGGGAGGCTTAATTAGAAGAAGGCCTCTCATAAATCTTGCTATAAGAGGATGGGAGGAAATAGGTTGTCCATTTAGAGGCTTGAAAGAAGCTTCAATAGCACTCAAATGGACTCTTACTGAGTTAGTTTTAAGTCCTGCATTGGATAAATGAAGGAGATACTCCAGTAATGATTCCAGAGGTATCGGAAGGGGGTTAAGACCCTTCTGCGAACACCATATGGTAAATATTTTCCACTTGAAAGCATAAGAGCATCTTGTGGAAGGCTTTCTGGAACCATAAAGGATATCCTTTACTTGCTGAGGAAGGTTAAGATCATGAAGATCTAGGCCTTCAGCAACCAAGCCCTGAGATGCAGAGACTGGGGATTGGGATGCCATAACATTCCGTCCTCTTGAGACAGGAGATCTGGAGCAGATCCTAACTCCAGGGAGGGAGCTTGAGAGAGATTTGAAGCAGAGGGTACCACACTTGCCATGGCCAATGTGGAGCTATGAGAATCATACAGCCTCTGTCTCTCTGAGGCTTGAACAGGATCTTGGGAATTAGGGGAATGGGTGGAAAGGCATAAAGGAAGTCTTGACCCCAGTGAAGGAGGAAAGTATCCCTGGTCTGAGAGCCCTGAGCCGGAATTCTGGAACAGAACCGGGGAAGTTTGGCATTCAACGGACTTGCAAAGAGGTCTATGTCCGGGGTTCCCCAAATTTGAAAAAACTTGGCCACCTGGTCTGAATGTAGAGACCATTTGTGTGGAAGCAGAACTCGACTGAGTCTGTCTGCCCAAGAGTTTTGTATGCCTGGAAGATACACTGCCAGGAGATGAATCTGATGCTCTCTGGCGAGGGCCCATAGTCGCAAAGCTTCGTTGCAAAGCGACAGAGGGCCTATTCCCCCCTGCTTGTTCACGTAGAACATGGCTACTTGATTGTCCGTATGAATGAGGACTGTCTTGTAGCTGAGCAGGTTGTGGAACACTCAAAGAGCAAGGAAGATTGCTCTGAGCTCTAAGAGATTGATATGTAGATGAGTCTCCTGTGGAGTCCAAGTGCCTTGGGTGGAGAGGTCCTGCAGATGAGCTCACCAACCCATTGGTGAAGCATCTGTTGTGAGAGTTGCCTGGGGCAAAGGTTGTTGAAATGGGGACCCCAGCAACAGGTTCTGCGTGGACTGCCACCATTGGAGAGACAAAATAACGCAATTTGTGTTTGCTATTTTGTCTGACAGGCACCCTGATGCCTGGGTCCATTGAGTGGATAAAGTCCACTGGGCTGCTCTCATATGCAGGCGAGCATAAGGAACCACATGCACTGTAGATGCCATGTGGCCTAGTAGTTGTAACATTTCTCAGGCAGTGAGATGAGACTTTAGCACTGCTTGAGAAGCTAACTGCACCATGCGAAGGCAACGGGTCTGAGGAAGATAGGCCCTTGCTTTTCTGGTATCCAGCAAAGCTCATATGAACTCTAGAGACTGAGTGGGAGTTAGACTGGATTTTGGGATGTTTATGACCAGACCCAAATACTGAAGGATACGCATTGTGCAAGATAGAGAAATCCTGGCCTCTGACTCTGATGGGGCTCGAATGAGCCAGTTGTCTAAGCAGGGGAAGACGAATATTCCTAGAATGCGAAGAAATGCTGCTACTACAGCCATGCATTTCGTAAACACCCTTGGTGCTGAGGCCAGGCCAAAAAGAAACACCCTGTACTGATAGTGCTTTCCTTGAAAAAGGAACCGAAGGAACTTTCTATGAGTTGGATGGATGAGAACATGAGTGTACGCATCCTTAAGATCTAGAGAACAAAGCCAATCCTGACTCTGAAGGTATGGCAGCAGAGATCCCAGAGAAATCATCTTGAATTTCTCTTTGAATAGGAATTTGTTCAATTCTCTGAGGTCCAAAATAGGTCTGTGTCCCCCTGTTTTCTATGGGATAAGGAAGTAGGGGGAGTAAAACCCTGTACCCTGTTGATGAATGGGTACTTCTTCTATTACCCCTTGGGCAAGAAGCATGCTGACCTCTTGATCTAACAAGTTGATGAGAGAGGTCTGAGAATTGAACTGTCTTACCATTGTGGGAGGGGGCATGCACAGAAAGTGAAGCTTGTGCCTCTCTTTTATAATGGAGAGAGTGTCCAATGTTCTGCTGTTATCTACCCCCATCTGGTGGAAGGCTTTGGTCCATTGAGGGCCAGGAAGGTTAAGTTCTCTAGATGAAAGTCAAAGGCCTTGTGGAGGCTGAGACGGTTGAGGCTTAGCAGTCTTTGCTTTCCTTTGTTTAGGTGGTTGCTGACTCTTTCGGGAAGGCTGACCTGCAGAACGTCCCTGCTGGGAATAAGAGGGATAAAACCTCTTTTTTTTTGAGAAGAAAGAAATTTTTCAAGAAACCATTCTTGCAGGATCAACTGTGGCTTTGGATAACCTATCCAAAGTGGAGTTGTCAGCATCCAACTCATTGGCTTTCTCTTGCCAATTTTTGCCAAACAGATTCTCACCTGTACAAGGGATATTGCCCAGTTTGTCCTGCACCCAGAGCTCCAAATCGGATGCCGGGAGCCAGGCAATTCTACGTGCACCTATGGCAATGCAGAGGTTCTGCTTATGCACGCAAAACAGTCAAAAGCTGCACGGTTGACAAACTTAGAAACATCCTGGGCATGTTTAACCAGTGTGAGAAAATCCTGCCTCTTGTCATCAGGAATGAGAGGGCTTAAAATCTCCAAGTCTCCTGTGACTTCTTTAAGGAACATTCCCATATATAAAATATAGGAACTGATCCTGGCAGAAAGCATGGAAGCCTGGAAAGTACGACGTCCAAAGGCATCCAAAGTTCTACACTCACGTCCTGGAGGATTAGAAGCATGCTTCTTTGCATTCCTGATCCTTCTCATAGCTGATTCCACTACAATAGAGTGGTGAGGAAGCTGAGTTTTCTGGAAACCAGGATGAGGAGGGACTCCATACATGGTATCCAGTCTGCGAGAGTGAGGAGAGGTGGTGAGAGGTGTCTCCCACATTCTCAACATGAGATCATGTAAGATCATGTTGAGAATGTGGGAGACACCTCTTTATACTCATATTCATCAATTCACAACTTACGTTTTCCTTTTTCTTACTCTATCTTACAATACCCAATTCTCCACATTATCACATTTACTCTTTACACTAATAATTCTAGTGAACTACAATACATTTTTCCTTGCTCAGATAAGATAACATTTTTGAAATTTGTAAATATTTAAATCTGTATATATGTTTAAACTATCTATATACCTAATCAGCATTTACTCAGCATTGTAACCCTCAAATTACCATTTTTATTGTAATTTCAATTGTTTGAATAAGTTTCAATGTAATGTTCAAGTTTTGTTCTATGTAAACCGCTTTGATTTTTCTGAAAGGCGGTATATAAAACCATTCAATAAATAAATAAATAAATAAAATCTCATGGATAGGCAAGGTAGCTGCCTCCTTAGGAGCTTTGGGATATTGTAAAATCTCCAACTCCTTAGCCCTGGGCTCTGTTTCAGGAGTCACAGTAATGGACAGACCTCGAGCCACCTCCCTGATGAAATCCTGAAAGGAGATTTATTTTTATTTTTATTTAACAGTATTTCTAAACCGCCTTATCTTAATAATCAAGGTGGTATCACAGCAAGCAATCAGGTAAAGTGTGTGTGTTGTACATGCAGTGAGGATAAAACTTAGTTGTGTGAGGGATGTGTTGGGTGCTTGATTTGTTTGAGCTATATACAGGGTGGGCTATTTACAGTGGTGCTAGAATCATATTTTATATATATTCAGTTTGTTTGGGAGGATTGGAGTGCTGTTATCCATTCTCTTAGGATATGTGATGTGACCATAGTGCTCTATGAACAGCATGGTTTTCAGTTGTTTTCTGAAGTCTTTGAGGTCTGGAGTTGCCCTTAGATCGTCCGGTAGATTGTTCCATATTGTTGGAGCAGCCATGGAGAGAGCTCTGTCTGTTGTGTCCTTGCGTGTGTGCTTGTACTCATTTGGGGTGCTGACTCGGTTGCGTGTTTGACTTCTTCTGGGACGTGCGCTGGTTTCCGGTTGTATGAGCAGGTGGAGGCTGTTGGCTGATGTGTGTTCTTTTATCTTAAATAGGTTTATGATAGTCTTGTATCTGATGCGAGCAATGATTGGGAGCCAGTGTAAGTCCTTTAGTGTAGGTGTGATGTGCTCCTGCCTTGCGGCTCCGGATATGATTCGAGCTGCAGTGTTTTGTGCCAGCTGTAGTGGTTTGAGAGCTTGTTTTGGTAGTCCGAGGTATATCGGATTGCAGAAGTCCAGTATTGGGGTTATCAGTGCTTGACAGACTGTACGGAAGTGTTCTGGAGCGAGGAGTGGTTTTCAGTCTCCTGATGATTCGCATCCTGTAATATGCTTTTTGGATTGTTTTGTCTATGTGTGGTTTGAGGTTGAGTTTACTGTCCAGAGTAACCCCAAGGTATCTCACCTCCGATCTTATCGGTATCGTGGTGCTTTGTATCTTTATGTTTGGTGGGTGTGTGAAGCTTTGGTTTCGAGTGATGATTAAAGCTTCAGTCTTGTTGTAGTTTATAGCTAGATTGTTGTTTTGGCACCACTTCGCCATTTGGGTAAGGCAGTCTGCTATCTTAGAGAAGTCCGGGTTTTCGATTGATATCGGGGAGTATACCATTATATCGTCTGCGTATATTGTGTATTGGATGTTGTTCTCTTTCATAATGTTGCATATTGGTTGGATGTAGATGTTAAAAAGGAGTGCTGAGAGTGCGGATCCTTGTGGTACTCCTTGTTGGACGTTTAGGGGCCGGGAGGTGTCCTGTCCCACCTTGACCTGAAGCTGTCTTTCTGTTAGGTACGAGTGGAACCATTTTAGAGTGGTACCGTGTATACCAGTGTTCTTCAGTCTCTCCAGGAGTATATTGTGATCAACTGTGTCGAACGCTGAGGAGATGTCGATGAAGATCATTATAATTCCATTCCTGATGTCGTCAATTATTCTTATGATGCTGTCGAAGAGGTAGATCAGGAGAGTTTCGACTCCATGGTTGGGACGAAATCCGTGTTGGTTGTCGTCGAGAGTTCCGTGTTCGTCAATGTGTTCCTGAAGTTGTAGTTGAACCGTTTTTTCGATTATATCTTCTGGAGGAGACATCCTACGTTTAGGAGAGGAAGGCTCCTCCGGGAGAAGTATTCCGGTACCGACAGAGCTGTCAGAATCCTCGGACTCCTCCGAGGATTCGAAGTACCTTCTGTCTGGATGCTCTTGAAGAGCCCGATACCCGTACCAACCGAAGTCAGTACCGGGGGGAATCGGTACCGGTGTATCGGTACCGGAAGGCATCACATGACTGGGTGTCAGCAAAGCAGACACCGATGCTGTCGGTACCGGTACCGATACTGGTGCTGGTGTCGGTGCCGGTACCGGTTTAACTGTCTGATGCGGTTCCGAGGGTGTCGATGCCGCAAGGAGAGCCGCCAGACTGCGTTCAATAGCCAGGAACCTATGGTCTATCGACGCTGCCGATGCCTGGATGTCGGTCCCGGAGGAGGCAGCCGGTACCCCAGAGCATGGCACCAGTAGTTCTGCCGAGGTCGAGGCCTCGAGAATATCTTGGAGCCCTGATAATGCTTTGGAAGCCGAAGCCTCCTGCCGGGGCAATTTCAGAACCCTCAAGGGCAACGCCAGAGGCATCTCGATGCTTGGAAGGAGATCTACCCTTTGAGGACCGTCCAGACTTATGTTTAGTTACCTGAGATCCATGGGAGGAAGACGAAGCCCTGGAAGACGTCGATGCCACAGAAGCTGCATCGGAGGGAAAAAGGGCGCTGAGCTTAGCAGCTCGGTTTTGTCGACCCCTCTTGGACATCATGGCAAATGTTTAAGACACCACTCATGGGTGTCGGTGACGGAGATGGTACCGCCACACTTGGTGTACTTTTTGAAACCCGAAGCAGGTTTTTCCATAGTGGAGGAAATTTTGGGTTTAAGGACCAAAATGGCGCGTGCACCTGGGAAAGAAAAGTTTGGAAAAAAATAGTATTATATATATATATATATATTTTTTTTTTTTTAAGAAGAAGGAAGAACTGGCGGTACCGGTATAGCGTCGAGGAAGGCAGACGTGACCACAAAAAAAAAAAGGAATAAGGAAAACATTTTCTGCGGTGACAGGAACAACGACCTGCTGGCTCTGCGGAAAATGAAGAACTGGAGAGAGGCAGTTGGTTAAGGCGGGAAGGCAGCACGCAGGTACTGTGGAATGCTCCCAAAGACTTTCTAATTTGACGCTGGGGAGCGTTCCCGTGCGGGCTCCGTCGGTACCGACGATACCCATATGTGAAGACTACATTCCTGCTTGTTCCTGGAGATCATGCATGTAGATTTTTGACCTGTTGAGGCCACTCCCTAATTTTGCCCCCAATATGCTCACATGCAATTTCTACATAATTTATTTAACTTGATATACCACGTTTTGGCATGCCATTGAAGCACTTTACATCATAATAACAGGCAAACAGTAGATAGGCCGAAAAGAACTACAAAATATTATAGGAAAGCGGAAAGGTAAACTCAGAAACCAGAGGAGGAAATAGAACACAATAGCATAAGGTCGGTCCTTTGTGTCTTCACCTAGATTGAAGGCCTCCTTGAAAAGCCAGGTTTTAAGCAGGACTTTAAATATCCTGAAATCGCCCTTCCCATGGGTAGGGGCTGGGAAGCAATTTCATGCAGAAGAGGCAACAAAATAAAAAGCTTGAATGTCTTGTGCATTTGTAAGGAGCCTTAGAAAGGGGTGGGATAACCAGTCTATGGCCATGTAAAGAACGTAGACAGCAGGGGGGGGGCATAAGGAATTATCAGACAGATAAATAGGGACAATTATGTAAAGTCGCTTCTGCCCTCATGCAAAAGGAAGTCTGCATCGAGCATCTGGGAGGGCGGGGGGGGGGGGGGGGAAAGCACAAACAGCCTCGCAATGCCAGAGGCTTAGGTAAGCAGCTTAAGGCAGCTAAAGTTAGGAAGAATAAAAGCGGTTTTACCTTTAGCCTCTTTAGCTAGCCGGACAGCACCTTAAAACTACTGCTGACTGGTTATCTTCGGCACCACCCCCCAGAATGCCCCCGGTGCTAAGCATCAGGGTGTTAGAGAGGGATATTCAGTGGTACAAGCTGGCTGTGTCCCACTGGATATCCCACTTAGCAGACCTCCTAATGATGTTAATCATACTATAAGTGCATTAATCAATTCCAATATGTCCTCCCTGGTGTTTTTTTCAGCAGCTGCAGCAAGAAGCACCACAAAACATTCATGGGTATGAAATCTTGGGCACTAGGAAGCAATTTCTAGGTTCCATGAAGACCCGGCACCTGGAATTTGTCAAGCCCTCCTATACTTGATGAGGGTCTGTGTCTGCATTTCTGACCAATGCCAGTTATTCTGTTAAACTGGGCCCCCAAGTTTCCAGCTTTTACACTGCTAGCAGCTTGCTGTGTGCTTGAGTCATGTGGTGGAGACGTTCAGGCTCATCCTGCACTTCAGGTCTCGCTGGTAGGTTAGTTGGCAGGATGAAGGGCAGTCTGGCTCTGGTTTGGGGAGATAGACATAGATCTTTTCACAGCTGTTTCAGTGGGTCTTCCTCCGAATCAAGGCTGTTACGGATGACTTAAAATAAATAAATAAATAAATGTAACACTTTTTGAGACTAATTATGAATGGGTACAGGCCATACAACCCAAGATCAAAGCGATACAAACTCGATGAGGAGATGACCCCCTACAGCAGCAGACAGAGATAAAAAGATACAGCAAACCTCCTGAACTTCCCAAAGACAGCAGAACTAGAAGTGGGCAACTATGAAGCCCCTTCTTTCACCAACCAGAGTCCAGTCCCCTGCTCCAGCGGTCCTTCCTCCCCCCCCCCTCCGTATATATTCCCCTTCCCCTCCTACAAACCTATCTCCCGACCCCCCAGTATGAGCTATAGGTTATGGAGACACTTTGCCCACAATGTCCAGAAACCCTGTCATTCCATGGACCCACTCACATTTCTCTCACACAGTATCCAAGCGGCCATCTCATGCATCCCGGCCACCCACTATGCATAGGCTCAGGCTTGCTCCACTATCCAGATAGCCAGTATAGTTTTTCTGGCCAACAAGAGCACCACTTGCCCAAACTTCCTCTCAAAAGCCTTCCACCCCTTCTCCCTCAAGGGTGTGTCATCCCCCAAAGGCAAAGCTGCATAGGATCACTCCACAGGCGACTTATAAATAAAATGAGCACCCTAGGGATGGACCCTAAAGTGATTGGCCTTACTAGAAATTGGTTGAGTGGGAGGTGACAAAAGATACAGGTAAAAGTAACTCACTCTGAGGAGAAGGATGTTACCAGTGGTGTGCCGCAGAGATCGGCCCTTGGTCTGATTATTTTTAACATTTTTGTTAGTGATATTGGCAAATGGGCTGTGGGGCAAAGTTTGCCTCTTTGCAGATGATATCAAAATCTCCAATAGAGTAGACATCCAGCAAGGTGTAGATAACACGAGGAGGGATCTGGTGAAGCTTGAAGAATGGTCGAGAATTTGGCAGATGAGATTTAACACTAAAAAATGCAGGGTCCTGCATTTGAGCTGCAAAAATCCAAGGGAGTAGTACAATATGAGTGAAGTACTTCTGGCCATGAAAAACTTAGGAATGATTTTTTCTGATGATCTTAAAGTGGCTGAACAGGTAGAAAAGGCATCAGCAAAAGCCAGAAGGATGCTTGGGTACATAGGGAGAGGAATGGCCAGCAGGAAGGAGGAGGTGATAGTGCCTCTGTATAAATGTTTAGTGTTACCTCATTTTGAGTATTGTGTGCAATTCTGGAGACCACACCTTCAAAAGGATATGAACAAGATAAGAGTCTGTGTAGAGGGTGGCTACCAAAATGGTAAGTGGGCTTTGTCATAAGGTATTATCTCAATATGTATACTTTGGAGGAAAGGTAGGAGAGGGGTGATATAAGAGATATTTAAACACCTCTGTGGCATAAATGCACAGGGGGAGAGCATCTTTCAATTAAGAGTTCTGCAATAAGGGAGCATAGGATGAAGGTGAAAGGGGATAGACTCAGGACTAATATGCAGAAATATTTCTTTACGGGAAGAGTGGTAGATGCGTGGAATAGTTTCCCAATGAAGGTACTAGAGATGAGGACAGTATCTGAATTCAAGAAAGCATGGGGCAAACACAGAGGATCTCTAAAGTTAAAAAATGGACTGTAGTAGTTGGTATGGAAGGGCAGACTGGATAGGCCATATGGTTATGTTTCTATGAAGGAATGACTTTTCCAGATGATAGTCAAGGAATGTGACAGAGAATTTAAAATCAAAATGAGAAATAAAGGCTGGGAACACATGATGTGACATACATAATAATAAAGGAACCAGCTTTTGCAGTTAGGATCTATGTGAGCTTTTTTGGAAAATTTCCACTGGGATGAAAAACTTCTAGATAATCCTAGAGTAAAGGGATGCTAGCCAGTCTTATGAGCTCACTGTATACCTCCCCCTTCCGAGGCAGTTTGCCAGAAAAGCTGTGTTAATGCTTCAGTATAAAGGTCTCTCAGCTGGAATCAGTTAGAATTTCAACACAGCAGGACTGCATGTGTTGAGTTACTTTGAACATTCAACTCCCAAATGCATTTGGAGGAACATAAAGACCGACATCACTCATCCCTCAAGTGCAACATACGTGTTTACCCATCTAAGTTATATAGACTAATAAAACATGGAACCATCAACTCCTTCTGTGAATAAAGCCAAACTACACATCTGTCCAGTTATTCTGTCCCTACTCACCTTTTTACAACTAATTCAGTGTTAATTATTTAGTCTAAAAAAAAAGAGACCTTTCCTTCCTCTGTACCCAGTAAGAAAATCGCCAAAGATTCTACATATACAATGGACCCCCCAAGCGGAAATAGGCAGCAGATGAAAATCATCAGACCCTATTTTGTGGTCTCTCTCTTTTCTCTACCTTGCACGATATTTCAGATAACTGCCCAATTATTAAGATCATGTCACTAGCTAGGTTTTAATCTCTCGAAGGCTGGTGTGCAGTATTCATGAATCACACACCTCAGTGCCACACTAGAGGGGGTTCAGAGGAGGATCAATGCAGCAGGGCTACCCCAATTTACTCCAGGTTCAGGACAGCAGGAAAGGCTAAGTAGCTGGAACTATCAATAACTTTAAAACAGTAATAGCCATGCGGGACCAAAACAAAACAACAACAACAAAAAACAACAGGCTGCTTTGTGGCTACCCTCATACAGTTAAAAAAAAAAAAGAAACCCTTTGCTAGTGTTGCCCCTATCAATCTGTCATGCTGGGTGGTAGCACACTTTCTCTGTGGTACATCACTGGCAGGCAATTGTGGATTACCAGGGCCACAAAACTAAGGAGATTAACCTTTGGCTGCCCTTTGGACCTTGAAATGAAAACGGAACAATGTCACTCTCTGTGACACTAAACTCCCCATGACCATCACAGGAAACAGCTTTTGAGGTTACAATGGGAGTGGCAAAAAAGAGAAGGCTAAAAATAAAACCTTTAGTTAGCACATCCTAGCCCTATTACTTTTCAGAATTGGTTCACTAGATGAACACCTGTTTAACTGAAACGTAAATCAGTTCTTTCAAGTTGTCTGGACTGAAGTGAATGAAAATGTTGCTGTCCAAGTCACCCGTAGACTGGTCTAAAATTGGTTAAATTTTCAACAAAATTAACTTGTAAAAATAATTGTTTTTACTGAGGTGAAACATCATCACTCATGAGCTCCCAGAGAGCCATATCCACATTACAGGAATAATCCAACATAGAAAACGTATTCACCATATATGCCAATAATGAGTAATAGAACTTAAAAATCTCCTCCCCTTGTTGAACATCCCAACCCTCCTTCCCCCCAACCCCCTCACTAAGAAGCTAGAGGTCAACATAAATTTTCCTCGCTAAGAGTAATAGTACAAACATCTCATGCCTGTGTGATCCCACTTAACTAAGTTGTTAACAAACCATAACTTGATGAGCTGACCAAAATTCAAATGGTTTCCGTATCTTTTGAAATTTATTAAATTGCCAAATGGTTGTTAATTTTGCCAGAACACAGAGCAGAGGACAAACCAGGCCAAAGAGTCTGACAATGTCATCAACAGAAGATATAGAGATGCACTTTGTTAGAAAAAAAAGACAAATGGGTAAACATGGATATTAATTTTCACACTTAAAGGCACATTTTATAATGAGACGTCCAAGTGCAATCTGGAACATCAAAGCCAAAATGTCTGGGGGAAAAAACCCCAGGCACATGTAAGTTCTGGTACGATTTCAGAAATGTGGATAAGCCCGATATGGATGTTTATAGAGACGTCCCCACAATAGCATCTCAAAACCTGGACGTCTAAAAGCATAATGATTAGAGTAGTAGATTGGGAGCAGGGTGGCTAGGGTTCAAATCCCAGTGTGGGTCTTTGTGATCTTAGACTAGTCACTTGACTCTACATCTTCTCCACACTCTCTGGGTGTTTTAAGGCCAAAACAAGCACTTTCCTGATGCCTATTAGTGCCTTCAGCAGGTCTAAATGTGGACGTGCCTGCAGACATCCCCGAACAGAGCTGTGCAAGTCCATTGCACCTCCCCAGACACGCCTCCACCACACCTCCTTGCCTACTAGAATGTCCCTGCACTGGAGATGTCTGTAAACATTTGTGGAAAGGCTTTGGAGATGTCCCATGATTCTGCTGTCCACGTGCACATCTTCTGACATTCTAAATACAGACTAAGCCTTTTGAAATGACCTTCTTAGTTTTTCCCAGAGCCCATAAAATCCAGAAGATCATAAGGAACAGACGTTGACTACCACCTATACAAGAGCTGCTAATCTAAATGATCAATTAACAATATTAGTAAAGTGGATGTGATTAACAGAAATGATTCAGAGCCTGGTCATTTTAAAAGGTATTTTAAATGTGACAAATGTTTCACTTGCAGTATTTCTAGGGAAATTAAGGAATTTCTTAATCCTATGTTATGCAGTTTCACATCAGAGCAACATTGTCACAGGATCTCAGAGTAAGTTGCAATACCCCATCACTGCATTAACAGCTTAGATGGTGCCAGTCTGATTCAGTATAACAAGGAAATATGAAGGTTTTCAAAATGGATTAACTGAACGAGCCTGGTAAGTCCAAAGGCTCACTGTACTGGTTCAATCAACTTTCTGTAAATTAAGTTTTAGTAAACCTGTGTTAGATTCTGAAAAATAGCCAAAATAAACTTAAATGAATTGATGGGCCACTTTGGTTTTCAGAAAAACCAAGAACTTAAAATTTCAAAATGTTCCCAAATCTTCTAGCAAAAATCCAGATATTTTCAGTGGATTTCCTGAAGATCTGAACATTCTGCCAAACTCCAACTAGGTTCCAGCCCAACCCTGAAATGTTCACACATCATGAATAAAATGCTCCATGTACCCATCTCTAGTATTCACTGTAATTTAACTGAATCCAGCCAATGGTGAGATTAGGAAGTAAGGCATTAGAAGATTTTCTTTCAGAAACATATATATTTTTTTGTTATTTGAAATCAAATTGTTCATTATAAAAATTTAGTAACATTTCACACAAATGCTTCAGGTGGGTTGTTACAATGTATTTTAATTTTATTTTTAGTGATTTGTATGCTACTTTGGGCATGTTGTGCAGCTTTAATAAGTGGGATTCAAGTCCCAACAGGAACAGATATGGAGATTTTTTTTATATGAAAAATTTAAGCCAGAGCGAGTGAACCTTTTCAAAAACAGGTTATCTGGGATCACCAGGAAACTTCTTGCACCTCCATTTGTATCAACTATCATGGGTGTCCAAGTCCTGCTTCAAGAATCTATCACTGTCCTGTGTGATGTTATTTTTGATTTTAACTTGAATTTTGTAGCCTATGTATTGGCTGTAATCAAGTAGTACAGTTGTGGACAACATTATTGGCATCCTTGCATTTTAGGTATGTTGTGTACACCATCTTGAGAAACAACTGGAAATATTCCAACTGTATGTCATCAGAAAAACAGAATGATTTAAAATCAGCAAAGGTATATGACAAGGCTGCATACTTTCCCTTTCTTGTTTAATTTATATGCAGAATAAAGAACAAATCAGAGAAGCAGGATTGTATGAAAACAACAGATTTGTGAAGATTGGTGGAAGACTCATCACAACCTTCACTATGCTGATGATACCACATTACTGGCTGAGAGTGAAGATGATCTGAAACATTTGCTTCTCAAGATCAAGGAACATAGTCTTAAAATGGGTCTGTAACTTAATGTAAAGAAGACAAAGATCATGACAACTGGCAAAAATCAATAAATTCATCGTTGAAGGAGAAGAAATTGAAATTGTGGACAACTTTAACCTACTTGGATCAACTATCAATAAAGAAGCAACAAGCAGTCATGAAATACGAGGACACATTGCTTTTGGAAGAATGGCTATGAAGGACCTAGACAAGATTCTCAAGAGCAGAGATGTCTCTCTCCATACAAATGACTCATTCAAACCATGCTATTTTCAATAACATCATATGGATGCGAAAGTTGGACAGTGAAAAAGATAGACAGAAGAAAATTGATGCCTTTGAATTATGGTGCTGGCGGCAAATGCTGCATATGCCATGGACTGCCCGAAGAACAAACCAATCAGTAGTAGAGGAGATCAAACCTAAGCTTTCTTTAGAAGCTCAGATGACAAGACTTTGACTTTCATACTTTGGACACATCATGCGAAGAGAGAGATCAGTAGAGAAAGACATCATGTTTGGCAGAGTAGAAGGTCAACGCAAAAAAGGCCAGCAATGAGATGGATTGATACAACAGCAGCTACGGGTGCCAGTCTGTCAACAATGAGCCGCGTGACTGAAGACCGAACAATTTAGGACAACTATCCAGAGGGTCACCATGAGTTGACACCGACTCGACAGCACTTAACAACAACATGTCGTCATAATATTGTACTAGCTTGTTCAAAGGTATACAACAACAGCAAAAAAAAGGATGTCTGTATAACAGATGTAGTAATTTCTGAGAAAAAAGAAAATATAATCTGGACAGAACTAATGGCACCCTTCACTAATATTTGGTTGCACAACCCTTGGCAGTGATAACAGCCTCCAAACATTTCTTGTAGCCATCTATAAGTTTTGTACATCTGTCTGCTGGTAGTTTCTCCCACTCTTCATCTGAAATTTGTTCCAGCTCATGAATGTTTCCAGGATTCCTTTTACCAATGGCAGATTTCAGCTCTTTCCAGAGGTTCTTGATTGGATGGAGATCAGGACTCATTGCTGGCCAATTTCAAAGAGTCCATCTGTTCCTTTTTAACCATTGTTTTGTACTTTTGGATGTATGGTTTGGGTCATTGTCCTGCTGGAGGATCCACAACCTTCGATCCAGATCTAGCTTTCTGAAGCTAGGTAGCACATTTTGCGCCAAAATACCTTGAGAGTTCTCTGACTTCATAATTCGTTTAATACATTTCAGGCCTCCAGTTCCTGAGGCAATAAAACAGCCCCACAACATTATGGAGCCTCCACCATATTTAACTGTAGGAAGGGTGTTTTTCTTATAAGCTTCATTTCTTTACCTGTAAATGTATTGCTGGTCTGCATTGCCAAAAAGCGATAACTATAAGGCGGTATGAAAAACAAACAAACCTGTTAAATAAATAAAATAATTTGGTTTCATCTGTCCACGGAACATTTTCACAGAAGGATTGTGGTTTCTCAAGGTGAGTCTGAGCAAAGATAAGGCATGTCTTTTTATGTCTGTCATTGAGCAGTGGGGTCCTCCTTGACCTTCGCCCATGAAGTCCTTCTTTGTTTAGTGCACAGTATATGATGCAGCTTGAAACCACCACTCCAGATTTCTCCAGGTCAGACGTAAGCTCTTTGGATGTTGTACGTGGTGTTTTTCAAACAGTTTGCACTTCAAAGACTTCTTGGATTAATTTTCCTCTTTCCACCACATCCTCTGAGTGGAGGAGTGGCCTAATGGTTGGGGCAAGGTACTTCAGGCCGGAAGGTTGGGGGTTCAAATCCCACTAGAGGACAGCAACCTTGGGCCGGAAGGACTGGGGTTTCTAGTCCCACAGGTGCTCCTTGTGGTCTTGGGCAAGCCACTTAACCCTCCATAGCCAATGTTCCCTGTAAAATAGTTATCTCCAAGTTATAATGCCCTGTTCAATGTAATTTCAGTTTGTTCAATGTAAATCACAGTGATGCAGAATAGCATGGTATATAAGAGAATGTAAATAAAATAAATATCAGCAGAAAGCTTCTTAATAACACTGCAAACTATAGACACAGGCATCCCAAGATCTTTGTAGATGGCCTTGTACCCGTTTGATGTATGGTGATAATGGCCTTTTTGATGGTCTAAGGCAACTCTCTTGTCTACACCATCATGAAAATGGAAAAGGGAGTGAATGTGGCCATTTTAAACATTAGAGCTATCATTCATTGGTTGACTCAAGTCATATGAGTATTAACAATTGATCACAGGTGCATCTAATTTTACTGCAATGGGAATGTGGTTCTTCTTTTCAAACTGATTTGAATTTGTTATAATAATCATGTCCTGGCAATGTCCTAGTCTTTATACTATTTTCTTTTTTAATTGGTCTTGTTTTAGTTTATTTTTTATGTGCCGAATATGTATGCATATATAGCCCAAAGCCATTTCACTAGCCTCTTTTTTTAGGAGATATTAGACATTAAGGGGTTGAACTGCAAGAGTGTCAATAATGTTGACTACAACTGTATATGTATTGTTTGAGTACATTTTTTGTTAGATCTATTCTTAATAAGAACTCTATGAACATAAAGATATGCACCAGCATAAAGACCAGCATAACTCATCTGGTCTGCCCAGTCGGCACTCTGTGCAGGTTACCCCCGCTCTATACATGTTTTTTCTCAAGTGTGAAAGTCATTTAGATGCTCCTTTTCCTATATTGGGATCCTGTGTGTCGATCCCATGCCTTTTTGAATTCCATCACAGTTTTTGTCCCCATCATCTCATGACAGGCATCCAATTCTCTTTTCTGTGTAAAACATATTTCCTGATGTTGTTTAAAATGTTCCTTTCAGCTTCATTTCATTTCCTCTAGCTTAATACCTTCCTTATCTTTGGTAAAGGTTTATTTGGTCATTAATACCTTTCAAGTGTTTAAACATTGGAACCGTATCTCCCCTGTCCCTCCTTTCCTCTAAGGTGCACATATCCAGGTCTTCAAGTCTCCTCAGATGGCTTCTGATGCAAACTACATACCATTTTGGTTGCTTTCCTCTGAATAGCTTTTTATAGTCTTAGCAAGCTATGGCCTGTAAAACTGAATAAAGTACACCAAATGAGGTCTCACAATGACCTGTATAGGGCTATCACCACATCCTCTTTTCAACCGGTCATGCCGCTCTCTAGCATCCTTCTGACTTTGGCTACACAGTCTTGTCATATTGTTGAGTTCCTCAGAGACAACCACCTCACGGTCTTCCTCCTGACCTGTGCATATGATCCTCTCACATCTTGGTGCATACTGCTTTTTTGCATTTCTGCATCTCAAGTGCATTACTTTGCACTTCTTGTTAAATCTAAATTGCCAAGTATTCGACCATTCTTCTAATTTTTGAGATTATTTCTCATGTTGTCAACTCCTTCCAGGGTGTCTACTCTATGGCACATCTTCATGTACACACCCTTGGGGCATTCTATTTATCACCACCCTCTATTGTCTGCCTGACATCCAGTTTCTAATCCATTTCCCTACCTTGGGTCTCAACCTCAGGCTGCCCAATCTACTCATGAACCTTTTAGGACGAACAGTATCAAAGTTTTTGCTGGACGCCAAAGAGACTATATACAGCACATGCCCTCTATCCAGTTCTCTGGACACCCAGTCAAAGAAAATCAGATTCATCTGGCACAATCTGCCTTTGGTCAAACCATGTTGTGCTAAATTACTGTAACTCAATATATGTTGGGTTGATCAAGACAGGCTTTTGACAATATCTTCTGCAAGCAGGGTTAGATATGATGTCACAAGAAGATTTGTGGTTCTTCTGTGTAGCTTCAGTACTACGGAAGGCCTTGCCACATTGATTTAGAAATTAATCTGACCCAAATAATGTTTTAATGCATATTAAAATGTACTATTTACAGAGACCTCTGGCAGAGGCTTGGTAATCTTGGACTGTAAATTGTTCCCCTGCCTTATATTTTTACCTTTGGATGAAACATAATTCATATCTATTGTAGACTACATATTTGAGTGTTTTACGTTTATCCCCCTCCCCTAAATAAACTGTATACCATCGATTCTTTGTTTTAAGTAGTATAGTAAATTTTATAAATAAACAAACAAAGGCAGGCCAAATAAGTAACCCCATCCATATGCAAATAAACTAGAAGAGGGATTTAGTATTACAAAATAAATCATACAAAAAGACAAAAGATGCAGCTATATGGAGAGCTTTGGCCAGGGCTGGCCTGTCCATTGTGCGGGAGTGTTGCCCATACATAGCCCTGCACCTCAGGAGGCCCTGCGTCTGACTGGCTGCAGAGGGAGCCGGGGAGGCCAAAGCCCCAGCTGACCTCTGAACAGCTGTGGGAGTAAAGAGCGGCGTTTGTCTTCTCTCTTGCGGCTGTGATAAAAGAGAGCCCGCCTATGCACTGAGTGCGCCGGGAGGTCAAATGGGGGCACTCCAACTTGCCCTAGTTTAACCTCCCAACACTCAGCGTGCCTGTGGGCTCCTTTTTATCACAGCCATGGGAGAGAAGGCAAACACCATTCTTTACTCCTGCAGCTGTTCAGAGGTCAGCCGGGGCTTCGGACCTCCCTGGCTCCCTTTGAAGCCGATCAGATGCAGGGCCCCTTTTGGTGAGTGGCTGGGGGTGACTAGAAGCTAGAATGGGAAAGGGGAAGGGCACAACTGGAAATGAGATGATTATGGAGGACTGGGAATGGAAGGGAGCGGATGCTAGGAGGGACTGGAAGAGAACTGATACTGGGGGGTTAGGACTGGAAATGGCCTGGGGATGGTGGACTGGGATTGGAAAGAACCGATACTGGGGGGGGGGGGGGGGGGTTAGAATTGGAAATTGTCTGATGCTGGGGGACTGGAGGAGGACTGATACTGGGGATTAGGACTGGAAATGGCTAATGCAGGGGATTGGCAAATGGGACTGGAAGGGAGTGGATGGTGGATCTAGATGCTGGGGGAGAACCAGAAGGGGGTGGGGCTGGGACTGGCAGAAGAAAAAGAAGCTGGGGGAGTGAGGATGGAGAGGGAACAGATATTTTGTGTGGGAGGGAAGAAAAATCTATGATTGGCTGAGTGCTGGGAAAGTAAATAGGGATTGAGGATGGAGGGGTGAAATTTGAGTGGATGAAAAAGGAATAAGGAAATAAAAGGAAGGAAAGAGCAAAAGGAGAAAGATCAGTATGTTAAAGCAGATGTAGAGAGAGAATGGAAAAAAATAGAAGAGAGAAGAAAGGACAAATGGACAGCAGACAATGGAGAGTTAGCCGAAGACATGAAGAAACTGGAGCAACTGCAACTGAAAAATAAAATGCAAACAACAAAAGGTAGAAAAAAACCCTATTTTACTTTGGCTTTATTAACTAAAATATGTCAGCTCTAGGAAACGTGCATCGCTAATGTTTTGCATTTTCTTTCTCCAGTGTTGTTGTACATTCAAAGATTTGCTTTTGGGGTTCCCAGTTTAATTATTGCTTTCATATTTCTAAATTGTGATCCCTTGTTCTATGTTTGGTGACGGACTATGTTTTGCAGGGTAACCGAGCTGCAGTGTTCTATTCATGCAGTTTCTACATGACAGTGCCACTTGTTCTCTTTTCCCAGTAGGAGATGAATTGGTATTCTCTGAGATGTATTTATTTAAAATTTGTAGTGATGTCTTTTGATAGGTAGGATTTGGTGCTTTGCGAGTCCTGATAGTGCTGTTATGATACGGCAGGTTTGCTATGGGTAATAAATGAGCAGGGTGCATAGTACTTCCTAATGTGCCTAGCAGTTGACACTGGAGCATAGTAATTTAGACATCTGGTAGTCTCTTTCTGTGGGGACAGTGCTGTTGGCATTCATGGGACCAATGTTAAAACTGTTATTCCAGTATGTGGCATCTACAACAAAATCAGTTGCAGAAGTGTTTTTCCATAAGTCACGGGAGCGCAAGAGTGAGTACAGTAGGGTGAGGTTAGTAAAGTTGGGACCACGCCATAGAGGCAAGGTAGTATGGGCACGTATATGCCATGAAGCATTTTTGCACATTATAGGACATGTTACACCTAGCAGAGAAAGAAACAGAGGCATTAGAGATTAAACAGTATACATAAGTCTGAGATTCTGGTGTAAAGACTGGTATGGGCTCATTAGAAGCATTCTTGGAGCGCCAAGATTGGCTACATTGTATGGGTTCAAAGCAACTAGGGGTTCTATCGTCATTGTCCCAACATGGCACACGTCCCATAATTTCAGAAAGGGATACCGAGGAGACAAGAACTGGGGCGTACCCAACCCCTTTAGGCAAAGGAGTACATATAATACAATCAGAGACATTTAATAAAGAAACAATTTGCAACACTGACTGCTTCCACGAGTTCAGAGAAACAACAGGAACAGCTCGGGGTACCCGCCGCAGCGGCTGGGTAGTCAGATTAACCTGGTTTTGCTCCTGGAGGTATAGGGCCTGCTGTCCATTCGGAGGTAGACACCGGATAAAAAGAACAAGAACAATGGAAAATCCCAAAAGAAAACTCAAAGGTAAAGGAAACATGGTACTTATCTGACTGTAGGGGAGAAAAATCCAAACAGTATTAAAAAAAAAAAGGAGTAATATACAGAGAAGGAGTTCTAGCAAAGTTTTCTTTCTTTGCAAGTAATTTTGACTCTTACAGAATGACATCAGACTTCTAGAAGTTTTTGTGACGGAGAATATCTTTATAAGGGGAAGGCTCCATTACTCAGTGGGCAATCTGCTCTCTGATCCTGGACAGAGAGGGATTAAAGCAGAAAAAGACCATTTTCTCTCAAGCACTGGTGGCAGATTTGCAACCATTTCAAGCTGAACTACCCACTGAAGCATCACTTTTGCAATATGTGGATGATCTGTTACTGTCCACTGCTAAAGCAGAAACAAATTTGACCCTCACTGACAAACTTGTGTGTCACCTCAGAAACTGTGGTTATCAAATTAACATGGACAAGGCACAGATATGCCAGTCTGAGGTTGCATTCCTGGGTTTCCTGATTGGTGAAGGTGTGCTCTCTTTAACTGACAAGACTAAACAACATTGCTTAGAGCTAAAGATGGCCAAAAACTGTTAAGGCATTACGCTCCCTTCTCGGCATGATAAATTTCTGCCGTAAGTGGGTCCCAGGTCACAGTCAACGCACACATCCTTTTCGCAAATATCTGAAAGGGGGAGTAAAAGGGTCTACTGCTATAAATTTGTCAGCTCCTGATCAAACTTTACTTCAATCACTTCTGTCTGATGTGTCAAATTCACCAAGTCTTTGCCTCCCTGACTATTCAAACGAAGGGAGGGTAGCCCTAAGGCATAATTGGCATTATTTATGGGAGGGGGCCTCAGAGAAGGAGTTCTAGCAAAGTTTTCTTTCTTTGCAAGTAATTCTGACTCTTACAGAATGACATCAGACTTCTAGAAGTTTTTGTGACGGAGAATATCTTTATAAGGGGAAGGCTCCATTACTCAGGGGGCAATCTGCTCTCTGATCCTGGACAGAGAGGGGGTTGCCTGTCACAGTCTCAGACAAGAGTCTTTTGCTCTCTGCACTGGTGATTTATTTCGCTTTGGTATACCAATAAAGAAGCTTTGCATCTGAGCAGAAGTTTGTCCTGAGTAATTTGTTGCTAATTGGTAATTGGTGATTTCTAGTAAAAACAGTTGTTGTGGGATACAGGGCCCCACAATTCACAAATGTTAATGCGCGCTGTGCAGCAAAACCAATTTATTTCTATTGGCGCGTGGCACTTAACGCACATTAATATTTAGTAAACATGCCCCTAAGTCACTGCATCATTGCCAGGACAAAAGAGAGGCTTGAGAAGGGCTCCTTTGAAAGCCGCCTAAAATGTTAGATGGGCAACATATACATTTCAAAATAAAATAATGTTATGCAAATGAGACCCCGCAATGAGTCTCCGCACATGGGCCCGCATAACCCTTGGGCGGCCCCTGGTTTTGGCACTGGGTACTGGATTACCCCTCATACCCAAAGAAAAAAAGCAGCATCCAGTTGAAATAGCTTGAGGCAGAGGGAGAAATGTTAACCTGCCTGGGTGTGCAGAGTAGGGGTTACTACTGTATCGCCTCTGCAATGCAAGGAAGTGACAGTCACAGGCCAATACAGTAAAGTGCACTAGGTTTTTCACATAGGTTAGCACAGTTTTTGCACACAATTTTGTGCGCTACCAATGTGGAAAGGTCTTCAGTGCATAAGCTAATTGTGCACAAAGCCTCAAGCAGACGACAGCATATTTAAATCCATAGTAATAGAGCAATTAGCTATTTAGCACAAATGCAGAAAAGTGCGCAGAATACCAGAAGGCACACTGGAATTTCAAACACAAGATTTGAGGAGATGTAAAGAGTTAGCTCATAGGTCTGTGGTAAGCACTGGTGAGGAATATATGCCTATTTCTTCTCTATCTTGAGCATACAGTACCAACTTTTGTCTGGCTTTGCTGAAGGGAGTGGTGAAAGAAAAAGCCAACTGGATAGGTGTGCTGGAACAATGCTACCACATAAGGAGAACATTTCCAGATCTGTTAAAATGTTCTGTCCTAGAATCCTGGTAGATCAGTCCAGACGAGTAGGTTATATTCCTCAGTCAGCAAATGGAAGCAGATCAAGAGACAGGAGAAGGAGGTTTTCCGCAAAAATAGTACAGTGAAGATAGCGGAAAACAGAAACCACGGCCAAACACAAAGAGATATCCACAAAACTTGGGTCTACAATAAAGTTTTGTGGATATCTCTTTGTGTTTGGCCATGGTTTTTGTTTTCCGCTATCTTCACACCACAGTAAATGGAAGCAGACCAGAGCAACTTTCAGTGATGTCATCACTAGTCATCACTAGAGAAGACAGTATACCACTTCCCAAGCAATAAACAAGACTGAGAAAGCCAGAAAACTCAGAAAAGTATTAGATACCAGCAATAACGTTTGGCTATCATTCTTAACTCTGCATCAGGCACTGATACTGTAAATGTAGCCACAAGGCAGCAGGGCTCCCCAACCTGTAGGCAAAGTCTTCCAAGGGCAAGTCCTTGACTAGTCTAGCAGGAGATTCAAGGAAAGAAAATGAACAGGTATGGACAATTTCTCCTTCCTTATCCTGCTAGACCAGTCTAGACAAGTGGAATGTACTCAAGCAGTCAGGATAGAGAGTGGTAAGAAGAGAACACAACATAAAAAACTGCTCTGCCAAAGGCGCCATCCACTCCAGCTCCCATATGCAACCTGTAGTGCCTCTCAAAGGCTACTCATCTGTAAGATGACTACCTGGTCTTTCCTGTCAGCCTTGGTGTCTCCAGAGGACTTAGCCCGGGAGGCAGCTTGACCACGTTCAGGTCCAAGATGAGGTGGAAAGACCAGCCTATCTTGGGTACCATGAAGTAAATGGAATACCACTTCTGACCTCACTTTGTGGACAGCATGGGTACAATAGCCTGAAATTGCAGGAGGTGCTGAAGAGCCTTCTCAATCACCCCTCTCTTAGCCAAGGAGCCTCAGCAGACTCCATAAAAGATGTCCCAAAGGGGCTAACCAAACTACAGTGCATACCCTTCTTTGAGGATCTAAAGGACCCATTGATCTGATGTGATATGGGCCTATTCTGAGTCAAACATCCAGAGCTGCCCTTCCTGACTGCCTGTCCCTTAGAAGGGACCCCTTCCCCCTGGATCTCATTGGTAGGACTTACTGGCTCCCAAGGGGGGCTCCTGCTGAGTTCCAGGATTGCTGGGATATTCAAAAGGACTAACCCTTCTTGAGGGTAGACCAATAGAAGGAAAAGGCCAGGCCAAAAGCATTTCTGGCCCTAAAATGCCCCCAAGCTTCCCATTGTGTTTTATGTGAAGTACCTCTGGGCTTATCCTCAGAGCCTCTGTGGGTGAGCTTATCCAAGAGCTTCTACCAGCTTCTCCAGAAAGTACCCAGAGTAACCTGCCATTGAAGGGAAGCTTGCTGTTCCATAGCCTGGACATGGCATCAGTAGGCCAATTCCAGAGCCGGAGCCGGAGCCACATTCAGGCCACCATGGCCACATTCATGGACTTAGAGATGATCCTGATCAAGTCATACTGGCCATCTGCCCAAAACGATGTTACAGACTCCAGCCTCACCCCTTTCAGGCTGTCTGGCAATTTCTGGATCCAGCATAAGAGCACTTAGGCCACCAGGCCTGCACATATTCAAAATGAGAGTTCCCTATTCTACTTCAACATTGAACCTTTTGGTATTGCTGCATTTAACATAAAAACCTAAAATTGATCACAAAGACTCAATAGTTATTACAATATTTGATACAGTGAAGAGGTCTCTCCTTTTTTGAGTTATGACACTGCTAGGAGTGCTTTGTTGAATTCTGGAAGCCATTTGGTTGACATATGTTTTAAATGCTAAACTTGAGCAGTTCCTTCCTTAAAGGTTTCTATCAACATGCTGTTGAGCCGGAAGAAGCGTTTGAGAGAGATCAGATCAATATGCAGCACAGTTTCCTCTACAAAAGCATTGTCCCTGACACAGACTTTGGTGGAACTCAAAATCATAGACAGTGCAGGGTTGGCGTTTTTAAGTGGTCAACATTCTCAGTCAGGACAACATTGTGTTGCAATTTTTAGCCCTTTCAAAAATCTTTCTGATAAATGCACTTCTGTTACTTGTATATATAGTAACTGAATGATTCTCTGGTAAAATGGTTAAAAAAAACCTAAAAGGAGTAGCCACAAAGGCCAAGAGTTAAAACAGGCATGGACATTTTTTTAAAGGTACAATCTTGGAAGTCGAGAACAGATGTATTCCAAACATTAAGAAAAGTGGAAGGAAGGCCAAATGACAGCCATCATGGTTAAAAAGGTGAGGTGAAAGAGGCTATTAGAGTCAAAAAATCCTTTTTCAAAAATTGAAGAAAAAAAAAGGAACTAAATGAAGAAAACAGGAAATAGCATAAGCACTGGCAAGTTAAAAGCAAGGTATTGATAAGGAAGGCAAAAAGAGAATGTGAAAAGAAGCTTGTCATAGGGACAAAAACTCACAATAAAAACTTTCAGGTACATTCAAAAAAAGAAGGCAGGGAAGTAATCAGACCTTTAGGTGATCAAAGGGTAAAGGGGACACTCAGAGAGGACAAGGCCATAGCTGAGAGACTAAGGGGCATGTTTACTAAGTTGGGCTAATGGTTAGCATGTGGAACTAGATCCCATGTTATTCAATGAATTCTTTGCTTCGGTCTTTACTGAGGAAGATGTGAGGAGGCTACCCATGCCAGAAAAGGTATTTAATGGTGATGAGTCAGAAAAACTGAATGAAATCTCAATGAATCTTGAATATGTAGAAGAACAAACTGATAAACTAAAGAGCAAATATCACCTAGACCAGATAGAGTACACCCTAGAGTGCTGTGAACTCAAAGATGAAATTGCAGAGCTCCTATCATTAAAATCATCTATGGTACCAGAAGACTAGAGGGTAGCCAATGTTATGCCTATTTTTAAAAAGGGCTCCAGTGGTGATCAGGGAAACTACAGACCGGTGGGCCTAACATATGTGCCAGGCAAAATGGTAGAAACTATTATTAACAACAAAATTACTGAACACACGGGCAGACAACAGTTTAATGGGACAAAGTCAAAGGGAAGTCTTACCTCACCAAACTATTACTTCGAAGGTGTGGATAAATGTGAGCTAGTCAATACATTTAGCCTTTCAGAAAGCATTTGATAAAGCACTGCATCAGAGACTCTTGAGGAAATTACCTCTTATGCCATGACTTTTCAATGTCCTATTGTGGATTAGGAAACTGATCGAGAAACAGAAAAGAGAAAGTAGGGATATATGTATGGTCACTTTTCTCAATGGAGGAAGGTGAATAGTGGAATGCCTAAGGGATCTGTACTGGGACCAGTGATTTTTTAACATATTTATAAATGATCTGGAATTGGGAACAGCAAGTGAGATGATTAAATTTGCAGATGACAGCAAAACATTCAAAGTTCTTAAATTGCATTTGGATTGTGAGAAATTGCAGGAGAACCTTGCAAAGCTGGGCATCCAAATGACAGATGAAATCATAGGCACACAATGCAAGATTCTATGTTAGTAGCCTTCAGCCAAGAAAATGGTGAAATCTGTTCAGTGTGCAACGGTGACCAAAAAAACGAAGCAGAGTGTTAGGAATGGAATAGAAAATAAAACAAAAGATATAATAATGCCTCTGTATCGCACACAAGGTATGTTCACACCATGGAGCAATTCTGGTCGCCACATCTCAGAAGATAAAGTGGCATTAGAAAAGATACATAGAAGGGTGACCAAAATAATAAAGGGGATGAAACTCTCATATAAGGGAAGGCTAAGTTAGGACTATTCAGTTTGAAGAAGAGAAAGCTGAGGGGACATATGGTAGAGGTCTATAAAATACTGAATGGAGTGGAATGGATAAACGTGAATTAACAGTTTACTCTTTCAAAAAATACAAGGACCAGAGGACACACCTTGAAGCTACAAAGTAGTATATTTAAAACAGAGGAGAAAATATTTTTTCTCTCAATGATATAATCTTTGGAACGCGCTGCTGGAGGATATAGTAAAAGCAGGTAGTATAGCTGGGTTTTCCTGGGAGGGAAAGATCATAAACTGTTATTAAGGTAGACAGAGAGAAAACCACCGATTATCACTTGGGATAAGTAGCATGGAACTGGCTACTTTTGTGGGATGTCAGATATTTGTGACCTGGATTGGCCACGTCTGGAAACAAATCACTGGGCTAGATGGACCTTTGGTCTGACTCTTTATGGCACTTCTTATGTGGTATATTGGAATTTTTCTAAATGCAGCAAGTGAAAAAGCATAAAATAATGCATTTGATTAAAATGGAGGACTGGACTGTATGAGTGGGAAACCAGTTGATATGTTGGGGCACACTACTGCTCCGTTATTCTTTCCAAGACAGCAGTTGGTGCCATACTGATGGTCCCTTCTCATTTTAACTCACTTATTCACTGAAAGTGCACGCTTAAGCTGTGATGGTTTCAATCAAAAAGCAAATAGAGAGAGCAAAAGGAACAAGACAAGGATGAGACAAGACAAGGGTGAGAGGGATGGATGACCTGGACTCAAACTTACCATCCTCCCTTAGGGGTCCCATGATGTCCACCTTTCTGCTCTCTAGCTCACCAGGGCTGGAATCCATAGTTAATAGTGCTGGACAAAGGGCCACTGTCAGCTAGAGGAGGCAATGAGCATACCCAAGCTCCAAGCAAAGAAGGGCCAAGATCTCAACACACAGGCCACTGGGCCAGGGGAAACAGGCCTATCTGCACTGCTGCACCAGTCTACGCACCTCGACACCTGCTGGAGGTAGACAATCCCGATTTCTTTCAGTGTTGCACCAGCATATACTAGTGATGACATCACTGAAAACATAACCCACTTGTCTGTACTGGTCTAGCAGGCTGATAAGGAAACAGCAATATTATTCTGTGCAGAATAATACTGCCATTTATGCACCTGATAGCATTCCAAGTGCCAAACAGTAGTTTTTTGTGAGCAAAGATATAGGTGCTGCTAACGCAGACCCAGGTGCATGCATCTGGCTTGCTCCCTTTGTTTAGAACAGACGGTTTGCATATCACTTATTTGTATTCTGCCTAGGGCACCAAATTACCTTGCATGAGCCCTAAGCCTTACTTTAGGATATATGTTAGGAAACCCTGCATCGAGATTTAGCACAGGGCTCTAATGCAAGGTTTTTATATCAGCCTCTTAGCGTATGTGAGAGAAAAAGGAAGGGGGTAAAGGAGGAGAAGGAGCTGGCACCTTCTCTCTCCACAGAGCCAATGATAGTAGAGAAAGGGGAAGAAAATCTGTTCTCTCTAAAATCTCCCCTACCATTAATCTATGACAAGCTGAGTAGGGATGGGGAGACAAAACATTCACCCACTCATCTGACCCCTCTGCCCCTTTCCTCCACCCCAAATGTAAGCAGAAAAACTACACCTACAGCCATAACCCAAATGCAAAAAAAAGACTCAAACTGAAACCCCTAGCAACTTATATCTTCTCAATACAAATCTCACTGCTCCTTCACTAATCCCACGGCCAGTGATACCATTAGGCAAAACTAGGCAAGAAAGGTCAACGCATCTTTGGTAGTAGACTGGCTAATCTACTGAAGAGGGCTTTAAACTAGATTCGTTGGGGATGGGTGAAGAAAGCCCCCAGGTAAGTGAATGCCCCCAGGTAGGTGATACATTAAATACCTTTATGGAAATGGGTAACAGGGGTAACATATGGAAAGCAGTGTGTATAAATGCCCGTAGCATGGGAAATAAGATCCCTGATGTTGAAGCTTTGGTGGGAGTGGCTGACTTGGATTTAGTGGCAGTTACAGAAACATGGTTCACAGAAAACCATGACTGGGATGTAACTATACCTGGCTATACTTTATTCAGAAAGGACAGGGTAGGAAGAAGGGGAGGAGGAGTGGCACTATATGTAAAAACTACTATTAAAGCTTTGGAATTACAGAGCTTAAAAGGGAGAGAGGAGGCATTGTGGGTTAAACTAGAAAGAGGGAAAGAGAAATCTATTTGCATTGGTGTGATATACAGACCTCCCTCACAAGAGGAAGAGGTGGACAGAGAGTTAATTGAAGACATACACAGCATTGCTAGGAAAGGGGAAGTGCTACTGATAGGAGATTTCAATATGCCAGATGTTGATTGGCACATTCCTGCTGCAGTATCATCTAGAAGTAAGGAAATCCTGGATTCTCAACAGGGAGAACTATTCAGGCAATTGTTAACAGACCCCACACGTGAAGGGGCCATACTGGACTTGGTGCTTACCAATGGTGAAAGTGTTTGATGTTGTAGTGGGAGATCATTTTGCATCCAGTGATCACCAGATGGTGTGGTTCAGTATTAGGACTAGGGCTGTTAGAATCCATTCCAAGGTGAGGATCTTAGACTTTAGGAAGACTAACTTTGCGAAGAAGGGCCAATACCTCAGGGAGTCGTTAGTGGGATGGGAACAGCTGGGGGATGTAGAAAAACAGTGGGCAAAACTGAAAGGGGGTATTTTAAAGGCAACCAACCTTTTTGTTAAAATGGTAAATAAAGGCAAAAGGAACAGGAGACCGCTATGGTTTTCGAAGGAAGTAGCTGAAAAAGTGAAGAAAAAGAGGGAGGCCTTCATGAAATACAAGAGATCACAGAGAGAGGAAGACAGGCATATGTATTTGGAAAAGCTTAGAGAAGCTAGCAAAGTAGTCAAGAAGGCAAAGATTCAAAAGGAGGAGGAAATAGCCAATGCAATAAAATGGGGGGATAAGACATTTTTCAGATATATTAGTGAGAAGAGGAAGGGCAAAAGTGGTATTGTCAGACTCAAGGGTGCAGGGGGGGAATATGTAGAAGCTGATAAGGATAAAGCTGAATTGCTTAACAAATATTTTTGTTCTGTGTTCACAGATGAAGAACCAGGAGCAGGACCTCAGAAAACACCCACAAATAAGAACAGAAGCGAGGGACATCTTGAACAATTTTCAGAAGACTGTGTTCGTGAGAAACTAGCTCAACTTAAAGTAGACAAAGCGATGGGACCGGATGGGATACACCCTAGAATACTGAGGGAACTTGGGGACGTTCTAGCAACTCCACTGACTGACCTTTTCAATGCCTCATTGGAGTCGGGAGTGGTGCCAATGGACTGGAGAGAGGCTCATGTGGTGCCTTTACACAAAAGCGGAAGTAAGGATGTGGTTGAAAACTACAGGCCGGTTAGTTTAACTTCAGTGGTGAGTAAATTATTGGAAATGCTGCTGAAAGAGAAAATAGTGAGGTTTCTGGAGTCCAGGAGATTACAGGATCCGAGGCAGTATGGATTCACCAGAGGCAGGTCTTGTCAGACAAATCTGATTGATTTCTTTGACTGGGTGACCAGGGAGTTGGACCGAGGGAGAGCTCTAGATGTGGTGTATTTAGATTTCAGTAAAGCCTTTGACACTGTTCCTCACAGGCGACTTATAAACAAACTGAGCACCCTAGGGATGGACCCGAAAGTTACTGCCTGGGTTAGAAATTGGTTGGGTGGGAGGCGACAAAGAGTACAAGTAAATGGAGCTCACTCTGAGGAGAAGGATGTTACCAGTGGTGTGCCCCAGGGATCTGTCCTTGGTCCGATTCTTTTTAACATCTTTGTTAGTGATATAGCGGAAGGGCTGTCGGGTAAGGTTTGCCTCTTTGCAGATGATACCAAAATCTGCAATAGAGTAGACACCCAGGAAGGTGTAGATAACATGAGGAGGGATCTAGCTAAGCTTGAAGAATGGTCTAGAATTTGGCAGCTGGGATTTAATGTTAAAAATGTAAGGTCATGCATTTGGGCTGCAGCAATTCAAGGGAGCAATACAATATAGGAGGTGAAGTACTTTTGTCCACTAAAGAAGAGCGGGACCTAGGCGTGGTTGTGTCTGATGATCTTAAAGTAGCTAAACAGGTAGAAAAGGCGACGGCAAAAGCTAGAAGGATGCTTGGGTGCATACAGAGAGGAATGGCTAGCAGAAAAAAGGAGGTGATAATGCCTCTGTATAAGTCATTGGTGCGACCTCATTTGGAGTATGGTGTGCAATTCTGGAGACCGCACCTTCAAAAGGATGTGAACAGGATGGAGTCGGTGCAGAGGGTGGCTACTAAAATGATTAATGGGCTTCATTATAAAGCATATGAGGACAGACTTAAGGATCTTAATATGTACACCTTAGAGGAAAGGCGGGATAGAGGTGATATGATTGAAATGTTTAAATACCTCCGTGGCATAAATGTTCAGGGAGAGAGCCTCTTTCAATTGAAAGCAAGTTCTGCTACGAGGGGACATGGGATGAGGGTGAAGGGAGATAGATTCAGGAGTGATATGCGGAAATATTTCTTTACAGAAAGAGTAGTGGATCCATGGAATAGTCTCCCAGTGGAGGTGGTAGAGATGAGGACAGTAACTGAATTCAAAAAAGCATGGGACCAACACAGAGGATCTCTAAAGGTAAAAAGTGGACTGTTGTAGTTGTTGTTATGGAAGGACAGACTAGATAGGCCATGAGGTCTTTTTCTGTCGTCATGTTTCTATGTGGTCATCTAGAACACCAAACTTGGAAGGGCAGCAGCAGCAGAAAGTGCCGCAAGATGCAGGACCGGCCCCGTCTAATAGGTGAGCTAGACAGCCAGGGGGGTGCGGGGTCATGTGTGGAGACTCGGTGTGGGGCTTCATTTGCATAAATAAATATTAACATGCACTAACCTGCACTAACATGCACTAACCTGTCTGGATAAAGAAAGACTAAAAGATTTCTACATTACTATACTCCAGCGCCAACCGCCAGGCACATTAGGAAGTACTACAAACACTGCTGATTTAGAACCCATAGCAAACCTGCAGAATCATAACAGCACTACCAGGACTCACAAAGCACCAAACCTTACCTATCAAAAGGCAACATTGCAAATATTAAACCAATACATCTCAGAGAATACCAATACATCTCCTACTGTGGAAAGGGAACAAGTGGCAATATCAAATATAATCTACATAAACAGAATACCTCAGCTCAGTTACACATGAAGAACACAGACAGACAATCACAAAACAAACAACAAGGGATCACAATCTAGAAATAGGAAGACAATAATTAAACTGGGAACCCCAAAAGCCAAACTTAGAATGTACAACAATACTGCAGAAATAAAAATGGAAATTACACTAACCTGGTAATTGTAGTTCCTGTAGGATCCAGTTTAGTCCTCCACAATCGGGTACTGCCCCTCTCACTGCAGCCTGTAGACTGGACCAATCAAATCTTCTGTAGTACATATCCAGCAGGAGCTCCCAGAAGCCCCCCAGTGTACTAGTAACAAAGCATACTGAACGAAGCAACACATCAGATTATTATCAGATTAACATTAAACCTTGTACTTCCCCCCCTGGAATAACCAACTCCCTCCCCAAACGAGGAAGTCAGAACACTGCACGGCGCCGGAATCGACGCCCCTAAATTGACACAGAGCTCCCCCCAGGTACTAAGGAGCTTACGGAACCCCAAAAGAAAGGGAAGAGCCATAGCTATAAGCACGACTGCCGCTAAGGTCCGAGCGGGACGCAAAACTATCTTAGAATCTCCCGCTCGGGATAGCGCGCCGCAAGATCATGCAGATATTCGGGAGGGAAGGAGGACTAAACTGGATCCTACAGGAACTACAATTACCAGGTTAGTGTAATTTCCATTTCCTGTGCGGATATCCAGTTTAGTCCTCCACAATCGGGATGTAACAGAGCAGTTAAGACCGGGCGGGACCTTGTAGGCCGGCGCGCAAAACCGCCGAACCAAAACAGGAATCCCGAGCCGCTGACACATCCAAGCGATAGTGCCTGCTGAAAGCATGCAGAGACGACCAAGTGGCCGCCCTACAGATCTCCGCTGGTGGAACCAGACCATGCTCCGCCCAAGAGGCCGCCTGAGCCCTAGTAGAATGAGCCCGGAGCCCCTCCGGAACCGGCCGCCGCTGCAACAGATACGCGGAGGCGATCGCTTCTTTAAGCCATCGAGCAATGGAGGCCTTAGCCGCCGCCTCCCCTTTCCGTGCACCCCCAAAGAGCACAAAAAGCCGATCAGTCTTCCGAAATGACTCGGTAGACTGTAAATACCGACGCAGCGTGCGGCCCACATCAAGCCGGTGAAGCCCCTTGTCCACCGACTCGACCGAGGCCGCCGAAATCACTGGTAGAAATACTGCCTGATTCAGGTGAAAAGGAGACACCACCTTTGGCAGGAAGGAGGGAACCGGACGGAGCACAACCCGCTCCGCAGAAAAAGACAAGAAAGGTTCTCGGCATGACAAGGCCTGTAGATCCGAGATGCGCCGTGCCGAGCAAATGGCTACCAGAAAAACCGTCTTCAACGTGAGATCCTTCAAGGATGCCCTCCGCAAGGGCTCAAAGGGTTCCCGAGCCAGGGCCCGCAGAACTAAATTCAAATCCCACGGAGGAATCACCGCTCTGCGGGAAGGCCGCAAATGAAACACGGCGGTCAAGAAACGCCGCACATCCGCATGAGCGCCAAGAAGGCGGCCCAAGACCTTGCCTCTATAGCAAGAGAGCGCGGCCAACTGGACCTTCAGGGAACTGGCCGCGAGACCCTTCTCGAAGCCATCCTGCAGAAAGCTGAGCACGACGGGCACCGAGACCGTCGCCGCCCGAACTCCACGCCGGGAGCACCAGTCCTCAAAAATTCTCCAAATTCGAACATAAGTAAGAGAAGTGGACGACTTTCTTGCCCGCAGTAAGGTGGAAATCACCGCGGGCGAATAACCCCTCTTTTTCAGCCGAGCCCTCTCAATGGCCAAACCGTAAGCGAGAACCGAGCCACCTGGGGCATCCGCAAGGGGCCCTGAAGAAGAAGATCCGGTAGCGCCGGAAGGCGCCACGGCACGCCGTCTCGAAGCCGAACGAGGTCGGCATACCAGGGCCTCCGGGGCCAATCCGGAGCCACCAGCAGCACCCGGCCCTGATGGCCCTCGATGCGCTGGACGACCCGACCGATCAGGGCCCACGGGGGGAAAACGTACAGCATCCCGGACGTCGGCCACGGCTGAATGAGAGCGTCGAGTCCTTCGGACATCCGCTCCCGCCGTCTGCTGAAGAAGCGACTTGTCTTGGCCGACTGGAAGGTCGCCATGAGATCCATGATGGGCGGACCCCACCGCCGAACTATCTGCGCATATACCTGAGGATTTAACTCCCACTCTCCGGGGTCCACCCGCACTCTGCTGAGAAGTCGGCCTGGACATTGTCGGCGCCTGCAATGTGCGCCGCCGAGATCGCCGGCAGCCGAGTCTGCACCCAGCTGAACAAGGCCGTCGCTTCTGTTTCCAGGGCCACACTCCCTGTGCCCCCTTGGCGATTGATGTACGCCACCGTGGTCGCATTGTCCGACCAGACTCGGACCGCCCGGCCCAGGAGCAGAGGTTCCAGGGCCATCAGGGCTAGTCGGACCGCCCGAAGCTCGAGGCGGTTGATCGACCAAGACGCTTCCTGCGAGGACCACACCCCCTGCGTGAAGCGGGTCTCGCAGTGTGCTCCCCATCCGACTAGGCTCGCATCCGTAGTGAGGGGGACCCACAGAGGAGGCTCCAAGGGAATCCCCCGCGTCAGGTTCTCGGAGGAGAGCCACCACCGAAGCGACCGCCGCACTGCCTTCGGGCAGGGCAGTCTCTTGTGCAAGGAATCGCACTGGTTGGACCAGCGACGAAGGAGCGCCCTCTGTAGCGGGCGCATGTGGAACCGCGCCCACGGAACCACCTCTAAGGTCGCCGCCATCGTTCCGAGAAGCCGTAGGTACCACCACGCCGACGGAGCGGGCATCCCCCGAAATAGTCGGACAAGAGCCCGCAACGTCAGGACGCGGCGCTCGGGAAGGCACACCAGCCCCCGAGCAGTGTCGAAGCGCACCCCCAGATACTCCAGGTCCTGCGAGGGCCGCAGACAACTCTTTCTTTCGTTCACCACCCAGCCGAGGGATCGCAGCAGAGCTACCACCCTGCTCGTGACCCGCAGGCACTCTCGACCGGATTTTGCTCGTATCAACCAGTCGTCCAGGTAAGGATGGACCAAAATGCCCTCCTTGCGCAAGGCCGCCGCAACCACCACCATCACCTTTGTGAAAGTGCGCGGGGCCGTAGCCAAGCCGAACGGCATGGCCCGGAACTGAAAGTGGCCCCACGGGAACGCGAAGCGGAGAAACCGCTGATGGGCTGGGTGTATCGGAATGTGCAGATAGGCCTCGGTAAGATCGAGGGACGTCAAAAACTCCCCCTTTCGCACCGCTACAATGACTGACCGCAGGGTTTCCATGCGGAAATGCGGCACTCTGAGCGCGCGATTCACGCCTTTGAGATCCAAAATCGGACGCAGAGAGTCGCCCTTTTTGGGTACCACAAAATAGATGGAGTAGCGACCAGCGCCTCTTTCCAAGGGAGGCACTGGAACCACCGCTCCCAGCGCTAACAATCGAGCCAGGGTCACGCGGATGTCCCTCGTCTTTTGCTCGCCCCTGCTGGGAGACAGAACAAAGGAATCTGGAAGTGGGAACGCAAATTCCAGAGCGTAACCCTCCTCTATAATTTGTAGCACCCAGCGATCCGACGTTATTTGGGCCCAAGAGGAAAGAAAGTCGCGCAAGCGACCGCCGACAAGCGGTCCTCCCTCCAGAGCCTGCCTGGCGTCATTGTGGCTTGCGTCCAAAGGAAGAACCCGAAGAAGAGCCGGCTGCGGAGAAGCCTCTGCCGGCTCCCCTGAAAGCCCGAAATCCTTGGCTACGGGCTCCAAACCGGCCCCGCTGCGAGGACCACTGGCGGGAGGGCCGAAACCTGCGCTGATCCCGAAAGGATCCCCGCGCCGACGAGGTGGACCGGTTGGACCTTGGTTTATCCTCCGGAAGCCGGCCCCCTTTGGACTCACCGAGATCCTTTACCAATTTCTCGAGAGCCTCCCCAAATAATAATCTGCCCTTAAACGGCAGCTTACTGAGGCGGGCCTTAGAAGAACTGTCCGCCGCCCAGCTGCGCAACCAGAGGGACCGGCGCGCTGCTACCGCGGATGCCATACTGTTAGCCAACGCGCGGATCAAATCATAAAACAGATCCGCCAGGTAAGCCGAGCCGGACTCCAGCCGGGTCACCTCCACCAGACCCTGCTGGTCTAGTCCGGGGCTCGAGCGCAGTTGCTGTGACCACCGCAGACACACGACCGAGCCACCCAAGCCCCACAGATAGAGGCCTGCAATGACACGGCATCCGTATCGAAGGTTTGCTTGAGCAAGTTATCAACCTTCTTATCCTGCCCGTCCTTGAGGGCCGCCGCCCCCTCAACCGGGATGGTGGTTTTCTTGGTCACTGCGGAGACCGCAGCATCCACCCGGGGGGACCTGAACAAGTCCCTGTCCTTGTCAGCAAGAGGATAAAGCCGATTCATGGTCCGAATCCCCTTCAAACCGGATTCCGGGTGCTCCCACTCCGCCTGGATCATCTGATCCACCACGCGGTGGACGGGAAAAACCACCTGGGCATCCCTGACTGCTTGAATCAGAGGATCCTCAAGACCCTCCTCCTCCAGGGGCCGCACCGCCGAAAGGTTTAGCGCCTGAAGGGACTCCGTGACCAGAGGAACCAGCTCGTCCCTACGGAACACTCGAATGACCCGAGCCTGATCTTCCGGCCCAGGGATCTCCCCATCCTCCAAATCCTCCGCTTCAGTCTCAGGATCGCCCTCTGCCTCGGAATCCAGGAGACCCAGGGCGTCCTGCTCTTGTCCCCCCAACCGAAGCCGCTTGCCCCCGGGCGATGAGGGACACTGAGCCGCCCCCAAGGACCCCGAGGGGAGGGAGGGGGGCCAGACAGCCGGCAACTGTCCGGACCTGCTCAGGCGAAATGCCTGATGCATGAGGAGTACAAAATCAGGGGAGAAGTCCATAGTAGAGGCAGCAACAGACGCCTGCTGGAGCGCAGCCACTGAACCGCTGGCCGGAGGAACCGAGCCAGACTGAGGGATGCTTGGAGAAAGAACGCTGTCCCCGGAAGTAGAAGCATCCCCAGGGGTAGCCTGTTCCTGAACATTCACAGATTGCTCTAACTCAGAGGGCACTGCAGCACAGCCCCTGCAGATGCCAGAGTCAGTCCCTGCCGTCCTGCGGGACCCACAAATCACACACTGGGGCTTGGAAGCCATTCCAAGGCCACCTCTGCCCAGGGGAATAGAATAAGACAGCCACAGGAAAGCCCACACCACCTGGGCAATCCTATGCAAATCAGCCCCGATTTAAAAGTAACTTAACTTTTTTTTTTTTTTTTTTTTACAAGAAACAAAATATATCCCAGGATCCCTGGGGTGCCCTGAGCAAAATCGCCAGAAAGAGGGACCCCAAAAACGCTAGGGGAACCTGTGCACAGCGATCAAAAATGCCTGGAAAAGCACTTTTAAAATCCAAAATGGCCGCCGCACTTTTTCACCCGCGGTAAAAAACGGCGCGAAAATATAAAAACCACCAAATAATATGGAAAACAAATAAAACGACCCTCTAACACAGGGCACACGAGCAGTTTGAATAAAAACTGCCAAATGGGCTCAGGAGAGCCTACAGAAACGCTGGCATCCCAGACAGAGCATTGCACACAAGAAAGAAAAAAATGAAATGCAAACTCCTACCAGCTCAGGAACAGAAGATTCAGCCACAATCTCCCAGTACCAGGCACTGCCTTATAGGTATGGCAATTCCCCGTCCTGTCTAGGGGAAGCTCACCCAGGGCTGATAAAATGTGCTAGGCAGGCAACAGCAGCCAGCAGGTCTGACTTTCTCCTAGTCTCCTGTGGCACAGCTCCAGGGAGACAGGCTTCTTTTGTCTTTCTTTTTTAAAGGCACAGCTAGCTACCAAAAACAAAAATAGTAGAGAAATGCCCCAAAACAAACCCTAAAAACAACTAACTAGTGTTGCTCCTGCAAAGGTCACTAAGTGTGCCCAGAGGACACACTTTTACGTCTACACACTGCAACGAGACTGGACACACTGGGGGGCTTCTGGGAGCTCCTGCTGGATATGTACTACAGAAGATTTGATTGGTCCAGTCTACAGGCTGCAGTGAGAGGGGCAGTACCCGATTGTGGAGGACTAAACTGGATATCCGCACAGGAACTATAAATTAATTTCCACTTGTACTAAACACAATGCAGACGTTAAAGACACATATTTCCCAGAGCTGACATATTCCAGTTAATAAATTTAAAATAAAAAAGTATTTTTCTACCTTTTATTGTTTGTGCATTTTATTTTTCAGTTGAAATTGCTCCAGTCACTTTCTTCTGGTTTCTTGTCTTCTGCTAACTCTCCATTGTCTGCTGTCCACTTGTCCTTCTAGTTTTTTTCCATTCACTCTCCACATCTACTTTAACATACTGATCTTTCTCTTTTTGCTCTTTCCTCCATCTCTTTCTTTATTCCTTTTTCATCCACTCGGATTTTACCCCTCCATCCTCAATCCCCACTTACTCTCCCAATACCCGGCCAATCGTAGATTTTTCTTCCCTCCCACACAAAATATATTTTTCCCTTCTCCATTTCTCTCTCCCAGCCCCATCCCCTTCTAGTACTGAAGTTTAAAATGCTGCTGCGCTGAGCACCAGGAAACAGGAAGTCCCATTAGGCCTCAGTGCGACAGCGCTCTAAAGCCGCCCTGCCTGCCATTCAATGTGGGATGTTGTTCGCACAGGGCCCCGCGCCAACAATATTCTCACACAATGGACGGCCGGCCCTGTAGACAGCTACTGCACTGTTGCCTGTGGCAGGCCATGTGCTGCTGCTTTTGACCCCCCTCTGATGCATCTTACTGTCAGAGGGGGGGGGGGGGTGTCAGACGTGGAAGGTCATGTATGCTAAAGCAGGCAACAAAGTGGCGGCACAAAGCCACCACTTCTAAAATACTGCTGCTGCCACTGCCAGCAGCCTCCCCTGTCCAAAACGGAATCAGTGGCAACGGCATGGGGAAGGCAGTGCAGCAGACGTTTCTGCCTGGGGTGGCAGAAACCCTTGGGCTGGACCTGTCAAGATGGCCTCCCATCACCTGCCATTACTACATCTCTCTGAGACTGGCAGTGACGGCAATGATAATAAGAAAAGAAGAGAAGCGCAGCACAGTGCGGTCAGCCTCATACCCTCCAACACAAACTTCTTTTTTGTGTCAGAGCAGGACCGGTTGCATTTTCAGTGTGCAGGGTTTTGGAAGCTTACCTCCACTCTGTGCTTCTGTTCTCTTCTTATTGCCAATGCCCGGGGCTGGGCCCAAATTGGTTCAAGGTGTTGGCACTCTAGGCAAACTTAAGCTTTATGGCTTCCCTCTCCCGGGGCTGTCAGAATCTATTTTCTGCTTTGAATGCCCTGTGCGTTGCCTACCCCAGAAGCTGCCGCCACCCTAGGTGCCCACCTAGTTTGCCTAATGGTAGGGCCAGCCCTGAAGAGATGTAGCAGGGTGGCAGTGATAAAGGTAAGGTGGGTGAGGGCAGGGGAGGGGAGGGGAGGCAAGGACAGGAGCTAAGGAAGGCACCAAGTTACCTTCCACCAGCCCTAAGCCCTACTTGAGAATGCACTAATGCAAAGTAGATCGATTGTTTATGTTATCAGAATATAGAAAGATTAGGGGACATGCAATGAAGCTACAGGGTAAACTATTATTTAAGACTAATAAAAGAAAATATTTTTTCACGCAACGTGTAATCAAACTCTGGAATTTGTTAGCGGAGGATGTAGTAAAGGCTGTTAGTGTAGCTGGGTTTAAAAAAGGTTTGGACAAGTTCCTGGAGGAAAGGTTCCATAAACCGTTATTAAGAAGTGACCGAAGATATCAATGCTTGACCCAGTACAAGCATTGTGGAACTTGTGTCTCTTGGGGAAACTGCTAGGTACATATGACCTAGATTGGCCACTGTTGGAAACAGAATACTGGGCTTGATGGATCTTGGTCTGACCCAGTATGGCATATCTTATGTTCTTATATATACCCATACACAACCGATACTAGGCAGCAAGAGAAAAAAAACAGACCAGTATACAATATAAATTTGTTAAATTTGTAGTGACTAATGAGATCTTGCTCAACATGTGTATGAACAAATGCAAAGTATCTGGGGATTTTTTGGCTATTGCTTTAGATGTACTGTTATTCTCAGCAGCCTACTGATACATTCAGGCTTTGCTGAAAGAAGGGCTACATAGAAGACACGTTTTAAAAAGAAACGTTCAAGTTTTGGAATACAGACATCTTCAAAGAGACAACGCCCCTCACCATATACATATTTTTTTTGCTCATAATTTTAAAACATAAATTACAAATATGCATCTCTGAAAGTAAAGCGTAAAAGGAGTCATGCGCCTTCTTTCTTTCACGAATACTTTATGCAGACAGCCGAAGTACATTCAGAGGAGGAAGAGACCCCCATCAGCACTTTCCAGAGCAGCCCGTGCTCTGAGCGCACTGCAAACTTCCTCTTCTCTGCCCCGGCAGAAATCGATCATCGCCCCCTGCCTCCAGCGCCAGGATTGGTAGCGCTTCCCACAAAGAGCCTTTCTCCATTGCTGGCGCGCTCCGATGGGACCTCAGTCTGGAGGAACTTTAGCGAGCCCCCCGGAGCCTCCCTCCCCCCCTCTCTCACTCACCATCTGCGCGATCTTGACCATAGCCGAGCAGGATCTGGCGTAGCCCCAGTCTACGGGTCCCGACTCCAGCGAGACGGCGGGGCTGCTGGCGGTGGTCCTCACCACAGTCACGCCGTGAGACATGGCTCTCTGCGCTGCCTCCGGGAACCTGAGTCGAGACTAGCAGGGAACCCGGGGCGGGGGCGGAGCCTCCTCCTCGTCTCTCGCTCATTCCCTCTTTCGTCCGACCTTTTTTAGCACTTCCTGCTCTTCTCAGGCTCCGAGACCCTCCCCCCTTTACATTTATAATACTGTAATTATTTCAACCAACCTAATTTATTAATCTTACCTACCAATTCCCCCTTCACCCCCCGGCAAATATGAATGGATTATGTAGAAAACATTTGCTAACTAAAAACAGCAAAAGCTTAAGTGTCCAATATCCAGCCCCAATGCTGAACACATAAAGGCCTTGATGCTGAAACCCTGTGTTAGAGCCTGATGCTAAAGCTCTAGGACAGGGTTTCCAAACACAGGTCTAGCCAGAAAAAGTTTTGCTCAGTGGTGCTGTAAGCAAGCAGCATGCAAATGAGCTATGCATAAAAAGCCAGGCACTTGTGCACAGGGATCTGTTATAGAAGCACCTCTATTTTGCACCCCCCCCCCAACAGTTTAGCACTTGTATGCAAGCATTAGACAGCTAGTTGTTCATAAACACCAATATTATTCTGCACAGAAATACTGCTGTTATGCACCACACAACATTCCTCCAGCACATGTGATTAACATTGTTCCAGCACACTTCTCCCTCACAGATTTTTTGAGCACTCTCTTCAGCAAATCTAGAAAGAAGTTGTGGTTGCTGTACACTCAAGGAATAGGCATAAATTTCTCATCAGCACTGACCTTATATCTATGAGCTAACCAAGGCCGGCACAATGAGATGAGGCATTGTAGGCAAACCTCATCCCTTGCACCCCCTTCCCCCCTTCCAGCTCCATTTGTCGCAGCTGCTACCTCTCTCCGAGACCTCAAACAGCCCTGTGGCGTTTACCTTAAAACTTTGGTGCCCCAGGGCTGTTAGCTTCTGCTCCCTCCGACGCCCAATGCTGACTCCCTGTATGCATGGAGGCGGTGGCAATAGATGTAAAAGGGCAGAATTCAATGCAAAAGAGATACTTATTGGAGAAGAAAGGGGCAGATGTCCTGGTTCAGGAAACTCATCTAAAGAGAGCATTTGAAAGGGGTTTGCAGACGAAGGCCTATCCCCCTATATGTTCTTAGTGGCCAATAGAGACAATCTGAGAAGGAGGGAGGGGTAGGTAGGTATCTTAATATTGACCAGGAAGAGAGTGGAATTGTTGGAGATGTATAGAGATGAGGGGGAAGGGGAAGAAACACAACACTGCGGGGAAAAATAGATGGGGTGGAGGTGATGATTAACATCACACAAAAGAGCAGAGAGCGATTGGGCAGTAGGTTCAAATTTTATTATAGTGCAACCCTGACACGTTTTGCCATGTGCCTTCCTCATGGGGTGTTGCCTCACAAAAAACATAATAAAAACATCATCAGTCATTAACAGTACAGAAACACAAGTGAATGAATAAATCACATACATAAAAGTATAAAATGAATTAACATATAATTGAGCTAGAATCAGAACTGCTCTAAAAAAGCACATTGTGGCTAGTGAGATAGAATGTAAAATACAAATAAAACATAGAACAAAATGGTTAATAAACAAGGTTAAATAAATAAAGATAAAAGCATGTATAAATAACCACAAATAGTGTGTACTAAAATGTCGATCTAAAACAAAATATAGATTGTGTACAGAAGTACTGACACTCATTCTAAAAGGAGCTTCTGTATAAGAAACACCAAAAACATTTTTTTGCCAAAAATGATTGAATAATATTCAAGAACTTAATGTACAAAAGAGGGAGGGGGAGGGGAGGGGAGGGAGGGAAAGGGGAAGAAATTTGATGAGGAGGACACATCGACCATAAGACGGAGAAGCATGTGGCAGTGATCATCAGAACAATTGAAATATACTGTGAAATTTAAATCAGGGAAGTGAAAATATGGAAACAAACTTGCCCATAATGGGTGTAATGTTTAATGTGGTGGGAGGGGAAGTACTGACTAGGAAAATAGAATATATTTTTCAACTGTGTGAATTGACTGGTTATAAGAACCACAGAGTAAGTCATTTTGATGTTATTTGGATTTCTCAGTGGCATAAATTCTGCCCAAGCGCCCCCCCCCCCCCGTGCAGGGGAGCCCCAAGAAAGAAGGGGGCCCACTTGCAGCAGCTCCCACATCTCCTGAAATGGACTTCCCTTGCTCTGCCTGGGCCCTTTAAAAATTGTTGATTGAGGGCCCATAATTTGAATTTCTGCCACAGGGGCTCCTTATGTAAAATGGAGAGAGAAGAAACAGATGTAATGTGCACTGTTTAGATTGGACAATAAGGAGTCTGGGGGGAGTGCTGTAAATCAGGGAGAGCAAGAGGGAGGGGGTAGGGATTAGAAAAGGGAGGAAAAGGATGTGCTATGGACTATTTTTTGTTGTGTAGTAGTTGAGATGGTTATAGAAATTTTGTGGAATGATGACAAATTTATGTTGTGAAGTACTGTTTATAAGAAGTGTTGGTGACAAGGGCATTGCTAGCAGGGTCTCCATTGCAGGCAAGGTAACATTGTGTGACTTTTAAATACAAGCTCTCTGCCTGAGAGCTCTTAAAGGGGTTTGGGTCTTCATTTTTAAAAGCTATATCTTTTCTGTATTGCAAAAGGGGAATATTTTTTTTGCAGTGTTGGGTAAAGCTCTGCTTATTAGAGTTCATTGTTTTCTTTTTCCAGCTTTCCATTCAGAGTGAGTTCTTTGAAACCACTGACCTCATCAGGTGTTATATCCCTCCCTACCCACCCCAGCTCCCACTCACCCCATGTGAGAATAGGTGCTTTGTAGGGCAACTCCCTAATTAGCTACACACAGGGATATAGAACAGCACTGTTAGAACACTCATAAAAGAGGTTAACTGCTTTTTCTCTTAAGGGACAGGTGAGAAGTTAGGGTCTTTGGTAGGTCTCTGTTGTTTACTTCAATAGGTAACAAAGCGCCATCAACTGAATGATGGCTGGGAAAAATCATGTTGCCAAACCTGTTGCCCCCATTATAGCTTCTGCCTCTGTCCAGACAGAGAGCCTGATACCAGTTGAAGAACTGGCTCCATGTGCAGGACTGCGAGCTGAAGCCCTCATGAAACAAGTGGAGGAGCTCAGAGAGAGATGGCGAGGCTGAAAAGCATTTGAGGCAGCAAACGATACATTGATGAAATGCTTCTTGAAACATCCAAGCTGTCCAACAGAGGTGAAGATGGGAAACTACGGAATGAAGAGAGTGGACAAGAGTCACCAGAGCCTGCAGAATCAATAATACAACTCCACCAGCCCTTGAATTGATGAACAAGTATGCAGCCCTGGAAGCAGAGGAGGTGAAAACATCCCAGGAAAGGGAAGAACTAGAGCTCAAGCACCCCAAAGTTGCAGAATTAGTGACCACAAGGAAACGAAGGATAATGGTAATTGGTGACTCTCTTCTGAGTGGTTCTGAGCTGTCCATCTGCCGACCAGACTTGATTTCCAGAGAGGTGTGCTGTCTGCCAGGTGCCAAAATCTGAGATGTTATAGAGAGTTTGCCAAGATTCATCAAGCCTATTGACTATTTTCCGATATTGCTCATCCATGATGGCACAAATGATACAGCTAGGTATCCCTCTGAGTGTATCAAAAGTGACTTCGCGGCTCTGGGACAGAGGATGAAGCAGATAGGTGCGCAGGTAGTGTTCTCTTCAATCCTCCCTGTTGAGGATAAAGACTGAGGCAGAGAAGCTCACATCCTGGAGATGAATGCACAGCTACGTGGATGGTGTCATCAAGAGTGTTTTGGTTTCCTGAACCATAGGATAATGTTCCAAGGCTGCAGAGCAGAGATGGTGTCCATCTGTCCAAGAAGGGTCAAAGTGTCTTCAGCAGCAGACTGGCTAACCTACTAAAAAGAACTTTAAACTAGATTCATTGGGGATGGGTGAAGAAAGCCAGGTAAGTGAAACATTAGGTACCTCTGTAGAAATGGGTAAAAGAGGCAACATCTGGAAAGCAGTGTGTATAAATGCCCATAGTATGGGAAATAAGATCTCAGATGTTGAGGCTTTAATAGAAGGGGCTGTCTTGGATTCAGTAGCGGTTACAGAGACATCATGGTTCATGGGCAACCATGACTAGGATATAATTATACCGGGCTATACTTTATTCAGGAAGGACAGGGTAGGAAGAAGGGGAGGAGGAGTGGCACTTTATGTAAAAAATAATAGTAAAGCTATAGAATTACAGGGCTTAAAAGGGACCGAGGAGGCACTGTGGGTTAAACTAGAAAGAAGGAAAGGGAAATCCATTTGCATTGGTGTGATATATCAATGCAAATCTTCCTGATAGGGAGAAGAAGCAGACGGGGATTTAATAGAAAACATACGCAGTATTGCCATGAAAGCAGAAGTGCTACTGATAGGGAATTTCAATATGCCAGATGTTGATTGCCACCTCCCTGCTGCAGTGTCATCTAGGAGTAAGGAGATCCTAGATTCTTTACAAGGAGAACTAGTCCGGCAACTGGTAACAGAACCCACACATGAAGGGGCCATACTGGATTTTGTGCTTACCAATGGGGAAAGTGTTTCTGATGTCATAAAGGGAGATCATCTTGCATCCAGTGATCACCAGATGATGTGGTTCAGTATTAGGACTAGGGATGATAAAATCCATTCAAAAGTGAGGGTCATAGACATCAGGAAAATAAACTTTGCCAAGATGGGACAACACCTCAAGGAGTCGTTAGCAGGATGAGAACTGCTTGGGGATGTAGAAAAGCAATGGGCAAAACTGAAAGGGGATATTTTACGGGCAGCAAACCTTTTTGTTAAGTAAATATATGTAAAAGGAAAAGGAGGCTGCTATGGTTCTCAAAAGAACTAGCTGAAAATGTGAAGTAAAAGAGGGTGGTCTTCATAAAATAGAAGAGATCACAGAAAGAGAAAGACAAGCATCTATATTTGAAAAAACTTTGAGAAGCTAGCAAAGTAGTCAGGAAATTACAGATACAAAAAGAAGAAGAAATAGCCAGTGCAATAAAATGGGTGGATAAAACATTTTTTCAGATATGTTAGTGAGAGAAGGAAGTGCAAAAGTGGTATTGTCAGACTCAAGGATGAAGGGGCAGAATATGTAGAAGCTGATAAGGATAAAGCAGAATTTTTGTTCTGTGTTTATAGATGAAGAGTCCAGAGCAGGACTTCAGAAAACACCCACAAATAGGAACAGAAGTGACAGAGATCTTGAACGATTTTCAGAAGACTGTGTTTGTGAGGAACTAGCTAAACTAAAAGTAGAGAAAGTGATGGGACCAGATGAGATACATCCAAGAATATTGAAGAAACTTGGGGACGTTCTGAACTTTTCAAAGCGTCTTTAGAGTCAGGAGTGGAGAAAGGCACATATGGTCCCTTTACACAAAAGCAGAAGTAAGGATGAGGTTGAAAACTACAGATTGGTTAGTCTAACCTCTGTGGTGAGTAAATTATTGGAAATGCTGCTAAAAGGGAGGATCGTGAGGTTTCCGGAGTCCAATGGATTGCAGGATCCAAGGCAGCATGGGTTTACCAGTGGCAGGTCTTGTCAGACAAATCTGATTGATTTCTTTGACTGCACGACCAGTGAGTTAGACCAAGGGAAAGCCCTAAATGTGGTGTACTTAGATTTCAGTAAAGCCTTTGACACCGTTCCTCACAGGCATCTTATAAACACACTGAGCACCCTAGGGATGGACCCTTAAGTAACTGACCGAGTTAGAAATTGGTTGAGTGGGAAGTAACAAAGGGTACAGGAGCTCACTCTGAGGAGAAGGAGGTTACCAGTGATGTGCTGCAGGGATCTGTCTTTGGTCCGATTCTTTTTAACATCTTTGTTAGTGATATTGCAGAAGGGCTGTCGGGTAAGGTTTGCTTGTTTGCCTATGATACCAAAATCTACAATAGAGTAGACACCCAGGAAGGTGTAGAAGCATGAGCAAGGATCTAGCTAAACTTGAAGAATGTTCAAAAATTTGGCAGCTGAGATTTAATGCTAAAAATGCAGAGTCCTGCATTGGGGCTGCAAAAATCCAAAGGAATAAGTACAAAGTAGGGGGCGAAGTACTTCTGCCCATGAAAGAAGAGTGGGACCTGGGCGTGGTTGTTTCTGATGATCTTAAAGTGGCTAAGCAGGTAGAAAAGGCGAGGGCAAAAGCTAGAAGGATGCTTGGGTGCATAGGGAGAGGAATGGCCAGCAAAAAAACAGAGGTGATAATGCCTTTGTATAAGTCTCTGGTGTGACCTCATTTGGAGTAGTGTGTAACATTCTGGAGACCACACCTTCAAAAGGACATAAATAGGATGGTGCAGAGGGTGACTACTATAATGGTTAGTCGTCTTCGTTATAAAGGATATGAGAAGACTTAAAGATCTTACTATGTATACGTTAGAGGAAAGGTGGGATAGAGGTGATATGATAGATGTTTAAATACCTCCGTGGTATAAATGCACAAGAGGAGAGCCTCTTTTGTTTGAAAGCAAGCTCTGCTTCGAGGGGACATAGGATGAGGGTGAAAGAGGACAGACTCAGGAGTAATATGCAGAAATATTTCTTTATGGAAAGAGTTGAAGATGCTTGGAATAGTCTCCCAGTGGAGGTAGTAGAGACAAGGACAGTATCTGAATTTAAAAAGCATAGGATCAACACAAAAGATCTCTACAGGAAAAGAAGGGACGTTAGTTTGATATAGAAGGACAGACTAGATAGGCCATTTGGTCTTTTTCTGCCGCATGTTTCTATGTTTCTATGACACTAAAAATAAAGTTACAAAAAAAAAGAGTGTGTGGAAGCTGTGGCCCCCTTCTTACATCAGGAGAATGTACTTAGGGATTAAATATGTGATATTGCTCCTCCCCACCAGGTCCGGCCTGTCCATTGAGCAAGAATGTTGTTTGCACAGGGCCCCATGTTTCAGGGGGCCCCGTGCAAACAACATCCTGAATGCCGGCGGCAGGCAGGGCAGCTTTAGAGGGAGCCGGAGAGGCCCTGGCTCACCTCTACAACTGCCAAAGTGAAGCGCGTCTATTTCCTTCACTTCGGCAGCTGTACTGACGTTTAGAACGCTGCCGCGCTGAGGTCAAAGGGAACTCCTGTGCAGGGCCTTATGCAAACAATATTCTTGCTCAATGGATGGGCAGGCCCTGGTTGCTGGGGTGCCTATCAGAGATGGGACAGCAGTGAAGGATGCAAGGGGAGTGAGGTAGGAACACAGGGGGTCACAGAATACAGTACGCAGCAGACAGGGATGACATGCCAAATTCTTTCTCTTAACTTCTGTCTGTCTCCTTCACGCTGCAACTAACACCACGGGCGGCTCTATAATGAGGCGAAGTGAGGCGGCTGCCTCAGGCGGCAAAAAAATGCCCCCAAAACAGTCGCCTCACTTCGCCTTCAAAAGTAAAAAAAAATCCCCCCAAAAAAGTACACAAGTTGCTGCCGAGTCTGCTTCTCGGCAGCAGCAAACTCACCCTCCTTTCCCAGGCAGCTGCGGCTCCCTGCCTCTTAGAGAACCGCGGCTATGCTGTGACTGCTGTTTTAAATAAAAACGAAATTGGTGCGGAGCCTTCTCACCTCCATGAAGGACCCCGTGCAGCTTTGTCCCGCCACCAAAGGAAGCTGGTAGGTTTATTCTTTGTTGTAGGGTTTTGTATTAGTTCACAATATGCCTGGTACTGGAGAATAGTGGTTGTTGTTGTTAGTGAGATGATCAGAATCAGTTTTTTTTTTAAAATATTGAGTTGTGTGGGTGAATGTCCTGGTTCTTCTCTGCACCTACTGTGGATGCAAAATATATGTTGAAAAAGAAAAAGCAAGAACCATAATGCAGTTTTTAACAACAAAATAAAAATAAGTTATAATTTAGTTTTATAATCTGTGCTGTTAGTTCTTGCTGTCTTTTAATTCCTTGGTGTGCAAATGGGACCGTACCTAGCCCTATGCAAGCGGTGCAGCCGCACAGGGTGGAAAGGCTTGGGAGGCGTATTTTGGTTGTCTGCTGTTGCCCTGTCGCCGCAGGCAGGACAATAGCAGGCAGCCGAAATGCGCTCCCCAAGCCTTTTCACAGCACTTTAAACAGTTCTGGTCCCTCCCTCCTCCGACTCGATGTCAAGGAGGGACAGATCTGCTTAAAGTGCCGGCGCCTTTCAGATCGGGCGCATACCCCCCTTCTCCTCCTCATACCTCCATCCAGCGCTGCCTGCTCTTTCCCTGCTGCTGGCACCTCCATGAAAAAAACAGAGGGCAACAGCAGCAGGGAAAGAGCAGGCAGTGCTGGATGGAGGTATGGGGGGTTAGGGGGGCGTGCACCCGAGCTGCAAGTCTCACAGGGTGTGATTGCAGCTCGATACGGCCCTGTGTGCAAACATCTTGCATTTCGTCCATATAATCTAATCGGCTTTTTGGTTTGGTCCAGTCTCTGATTGGATTTCCCAAAAAGCCCTGCCCCTCCCTTTAAGGTGGTGGGGGGGGGCGCCATTTCATACTTCGCCTCAGGCAGCAGATTGCCTTGAGCCGCCCCTGACTAACACAATCATATTCATGGTCAACATGGAAAGTAAAGTCCCATACCTGTTTGCGCTTTATAGCAAGGCTAGGCCAGGACGTCTGGCTGCCGCACCTGGCACATCCAGGATGCTATACAAAATATGCCTTGGACATAGCTGCCTTGCTGCACCTTGATGACTGTGCCCCAGAACGCCCCCATACATGCCCATTTTGGGATGCTCTGACTTGGATATTCCATCCATGGGGACATTCAGATATGTCCGGTTCTGTGATCTTTGTATGTCCCTGATGTTCAGATATCTGCATAGCACATTTCAGACGTTTAAGCCATGTCCATCTCTTGCAAAATTACTCCCATAGAGGGTCATTTTATAAAAGGGCATCATGGGTCAGTGCCTATATAGATGTTATTTCATAAGGAATAGTAGGCGCCTTCTTGTCTTTATAAAATACTAGTGTGTATGGCAGAGACCTGCCTTGAATGTGGGGGCCATCACTTACACCTGCTCACAATCCTTTATGAACTTCTGCATATTAAGACATTTTATAACCTACTTTGGTACATGAAAACTGCACTTACATTCCACCCAGGTCATGTCCCCAGCTCTGCCTACCGGCAGCGTACACTTCTTCATACCAAAGCATGAACTTTTACGCCAATTGGTAAGAGATCGCTTATACACATACGTGACACATATGTGGGGGAATGACTTTCTTTATCTTTATTCGGGTTTTTGATAAACTGCTTAGGCTGAAGCATTAAAGCAGTGAGCAACGTAAAGGGCTGCAGAGGAGGGGAAAGGAAAAAAACACCATTATCATATAGGACAGGAGAGTGAGCAGGCAGAACTAAAAGCAGTAAGAGGAGGATAGGAAGGAGGAGAAGGGGAAGGAGACAGAGTAGGGTGGGAAGAAAATAGAGAGAACGTGGGTGAGTCATGAAGGGGGTTAGTGGAATGAAAAGCTAAACTGAAACGGTGGATTTTTAAAGCAGCCTTAAACCTAGTGAAGGAGTGTTCAGAACAAAATGAGTGAGGGAGAGCATTCCAGAGTGGGGGACCCAGAAAAAAGAAAGTAGAGTGTCGTGTACATTCAAGATGGGTCTAGGAAACAGAGGGAAGGGCAAGACGATAGGTATGTATTGAACGTAGGAGATGATGAGGAGTATGAACGTGAAGGAGATCAGCAAGATATTGCGGAGTGGAGGTATGAATGGGGGTCCCGCGCAAACAACATCCTGAACACCGGCGGCAGGCAGGGCGGCTTTAGAGGGAGCCGGAGAGGCCCCGGCTCACCTCTACAACTGCCGAAGTGAAGCACATCTATTTCCTTCACTTCGGCAGTTGTACTGACGTTTAGAACGCTGCCGCGCTGAGGTCAAAGGGAACTTCCTGTTTCCCGCGCTCAGTGTGGCAGCATTCTAAAGGTCATTACAGCTGCCAAAGTGAAGGAAAAGCTTCACTTTGGCAGCTGTAGAGGTGAGCCAGGGCCTCTCCAACTCCCTCTAAAGCAGGGGTCCTCAAACGTTTTAAACAGGGGGCCAGTTCACTGTCCCTCAGACCGTTGGAGGGCCGGACTATAGTTAAAAAAAAAAAATGAACAAATTCCTATGCACACATCTTATTTTGAAGTAAAAAAACAAAAACGGGAACAAATACAATATTTAAAATGAAGAACAAGTAAAGTTAAATCAACAAACTTACCAGTATTTCAATGGGAACTATGGGTCTGCTTTTGGCTAATGAGATGGTCAATGTCCGGTTCCATATTTGTCACTGCTAGTCGTAACAAGTGATGCAAGTGTGCATCAGTTAGTCTAGATCTGGTTGGAGATTTCAGATGTTTCATTCTGGAAAAAGTCTGTTCACAGACATAAGTACTGCCAAAGATGGTTGCCATTTTGAGTGCATGGTTCCTGAGATTAGGATATGTCTCGGAGGGGAGAGATGCATAGAAATTAGGAAGGCTGCTTGACTTGAATGCGTCTTTCAGAGAGTCACAATTCTGCAGTTCAGCCAGTTCCATTTGGTAAATTGTATCCACATTTCCAATGTCAAGAGAAAATGGGTTACGGAAAAGCTGTATGTCCTGTTCATGGAGATGAAGCTCTTTAAATCTAAATTGGAACTCCTTTTGCAACTTTTCCAGTGAATCCACACATGTTTTGTTTGGGAATGCAACCAATGGTTTTTCCGCTAACAGATTTTGAGTTGTGGGGAGATGGCAGAAATTTTCCTCCTTCACTTGTTTGATGAGGAGGCCTGATTTTACTTCAAATGCTTTCACATGTGATTGCATATCACAGATGAGCTTCCCCTTTCCTTGAAGTTGCACAATGAAACTGTTGAGTAGCTCTGTTACATCTGTCAGAAAGGCAAGGTGCCATTTCCATTCTGCATCATTGAGCTCTGGTACTTCTTTGTTTTTTGAAAGCAGAAAAGCTGTAATCTGTGGAAGTAAGTCATAGAAATGTTTCAAAACTCTCCCTCGACTCAGCCAATGGACTTCTGTGTGGTACGGAACATCTTCATAGGCAACATTTAGCTCAGACAGAAATTCCTGAAATTGGTTTAGTGCATTAGCTGTAATGAAGTTAACACAAGATACCACAATTTTCATAACAGAGTCCCACTTCAGTGATTTACTACACAGCGCTTGTTGGTGGATGAGGCAGTGTATGGCTATTGGATGAGAATGGTTATGTTTGTCCATCTCTTGGTTAATGCGAGCAATTACTCCTTTCTTAGACCCCACCATGCTAGGAGCACCATCAGTTGTCACACTGGCTAGTTTAGCCCAGTCCAGCTCCAAACCATTCACAATTTGGCAAACCTTTTCATAGATATCCTCTCCTGTAGTTGTTCCTTTGATGCTTTGCAGTGCAGCAAGCTCTTCTGTGACTTCGAAATAGTCATTCGTCCCACGAATAAAAATTAGAAGTTGTGCAGAATCACAAACATCATTGCTTTCGTCGAGTGCCAAGGAAAAATAGGAACGTTTTTTTGCGGAGTTTTGCAAATGCTGATGCAAATTGTCTCCCATTTCTTCAATCCTTCGTGTAATTGTAGGTCCTGAAAGACTCACTGTACTAAATAAATCGGCCTTTTCTGGACACATCTCTTTGGCAACAGAAAGAAGGCATTCTTTAACAAATTCTCCCTCCACGAATGGTCTGCCAGTGCACGCTATTAGCTTGGCAACTTGAAAACTTGCTCGCAGTGATGAAATATTTAGCTGCTTCTGCTTCACAAAAGTATTTTGCTGAGTTGTCAATGTATTTTTCAGTTTTAATATTTTATCTTTTCTCACTTCTCCGACCAATCATATTTATCTTTATGTTGAGCTTCATAGTGTCGACGCAAATTGTATTCTTTGAACACAGACACTATATTCTGGCATATCAAACACACAGCTCTTTCCTTGTACTGCATGAAAAAGTAATCATAAGTCCACTGTTCTTTGAATATCCTACATTCCGAGTCAATTTTTCTCTTTCTTGATATCATTGTTTCCTAGGGATTCCAAATTGCTATTAGTAAAATACCAATATATATATACAGTGCTACAAAAACAATATACCAGCAATAACTTTGCCCACACAGAGACATACAGACTGCACTGCCCATCAATCAGTGTCCATCAATGCAGCCTTGTTCTTACCTCGGTCCTCAGGCAGCAGCAGGTTCTGCACGCCCCCCCTCCCCCCATACCTCCGTCCAGCGCTGCCTGCTCTTTTCCAGTTCTAACCCCCCCCATCAGCCCACCCAGTCCTAATCCCCCTATCAGTCCATTACCAGTCCTAAACACCCCCACCAGCCCACTTCCAGTCTTAACCCCCCCCATCAGTCCATTACCAGTCCTAAACACCTAGCGACATCAACTTAAACACAAAGTAAAACCGGTGCAGACTGCGGAGCCTTCACATGCAGCGGCGTCCCGCCCCCAAAGGAAGTAACTTCCTTTGCATACAACTTCCTTTGGGGGCAGGACGCCGCTGCAGGTGAAGGCTCCGCAGTCTGCACCGGTTTTACTTTGTGTTTAAGTTGGATTATTTTTTTAGAAGTTGAAGTGAGGTGGCTACTTTGGGGGCAAAAATGCAGCCTTTGACATTTCTCCGCCTGAGGCAGGTGCCTCACTTCGCCTCATGGTAGAGCCGCCCCTGAGGACAGGCAGCGGCGGAAAAAACACCCGGCGGGCCGGATAAATGTCCTCGGCGGGCCGCATATGGCCCGCGGGCGGTAGTTTGAGGACCCCTGCTCTAAAGCATCTTAAACAACCGCGGGGCTCTTTGGGACGGGAGGGAGGGCTTGGACTGGAAATGAGCTGGGGGGAGCTAGGACTGGAAATGGGCTGAGTGGAGGGGGGCTTTAACTGGAAATAGCTGATGGGGAGAGGGGCTTGGACTTGAAATGGGCTGTGGGGGGAGTTAGGACTGGAAATAGCTGATGGGGAAGGGGCCTTGGTCTGGAAATGGGTTGAGTGGGGGGGCTTGGACTGGAAATGAGCTGAGCGGGGGAGGCTTGGACTGAAAATAACTGATGGGGAGGGGGCCTTGGTCTGGAAATGGACTGAGTAGGGGGGCTTGGACTGGAAATGTGCTGAGGGGGGGGGGAGCTAGGACTGGAAATGGGCTGATGATGGGGCTAGGAAAGGACTGGAAATGGGCTGATGATGGGGCTAGGAAAGGACTGGAAATGGGCTGATGGAGGGGCTAGGATAGGACTGGAAATGGATGGGGGAGCTAGGAATGGAAGTGGACTAATGGAGGGGCTATGATAGGACTGATGGGGGGCTATGATTGGAAATGGGCTAATGGGAGGCTAGGATTGGAAATGGACTGATGGAGGGCTAGGATAGGACTGGAAATGGATAGCGGAGCTAGGAATGGAAATGGGCTCATGGAGGCAGCTTGGATTGGAAATGGTCTGAGTGTGGGGGGAGCTAGGACTGGAAATGGGCTGATGGAGGGGCTAGGATAGGATTGGAAATGGGCTGATGGGGGGGGGCTTGTATTGGAAATGCACTGATGGAGGGGCCAGTATAGGACTGGAAATGAGCTGATTGGGGAGCTAGGACTGGAAATAGACTGATGCGGGGACTAGAAGGGAGCAGATGCTGGGTGGGGCTGGAACTAGAGGGGAGGTGATGTTGGGGAGGACTAGAATGGGATGGGGCTGGGGGAGTGAGAATGGAGAGGGAAAAATATTTTGTGTGGGAGGGAAGAAAAATCTACAATTGGCTGGGTATTGGGAGAGTAAATGGGGATTGAGGATGGAGGGGTAAAATCTAAGTGGATGAAAAAGGAATAAAGAAAGAGATGGAGGAAAGAGCAAAAGGAGAAAGATCAGTATGTTAAAGCAGATGTAGAGAGAGAATCGGAAAAAACTAGAAGACAGGACAAATGGACAGCAGACAATGGAGAGTTAGCAGAAGACAAGAAGAAACCAGAAGAAAGTGACTGGAGCAATTTCAACTGAAAAATAAAATGCACAAACAACAAAAGGTAGAAAAACACTTTTTTATTTTGAATTTATTAACTGGAATATGTCAGCTCTGGGAAATGTGCGTCTTTAACGTCTGCATTTTGTTTAGTACAAGAGGAAATTAATTTATAGTTTTATTTCTGCAGTGTTTTGTACATTCCAAGTTTGGCTTTAGGGGTTCTCAGTTTAATTATTGTCTTCCTATTTCTAAATTGTGATCCCTTGTTCTTCGTTTGGTGATGGTCTATATTCCGATGGTGTAACCGAGCTGAGGTATTCTATTTATGTAGTTTCTGTTTGACAGTTCCACTTGTTCTCTTTCTCCAGTAGGAGACATATTGATAGTCTCTGAGATAATATTTGCAGTGTTGCCTTTTTGATAGGTAGGATTTGGTGCTTTATGAGTCCTGGTAGTGCTGTTACGATACGGTGGGTTTTCTGTGGGCTCTAAATGGGCAGTGTTTGTAGTACTTCCTAATGTGCTTAGCGGTTGGCACTGGAATTTCATAATGTAGAAATCGTTTAGTCTTTCTTTATCCATACACTCAATAAGAGGCACGTTTACTAAAGGTTAGTGCATGTTAACATTATGCAAATGATTCCCTTATGCAAATGAGACCCTGCACCGAGTCTCCGCACATGGCCCCGTGCCCTCCTTTGGCAGCCCCCGCTCCCCACTATGGAGAACCCCAGAATCCTTTGCCTCAGAATACCAATAATCAACACTATTTTGTATTTCATATTCATTTTCCCTATCCCCAATAACAGGGTCTTTCTGAGGATTCATGTGCTGGCTTCACTAGCAATGCATGGAACACATTAGAAATACGGAAAGAGGAAGGTAATCTGAGATATACAGGCACAGGCCCCAAGATTTCTCGCTCTACATACAGTTATGATCAGCCATTATTGGCACTTTGCAGTTCAACCCCTTAATGTCCAATATCTCCTAAAAAAGTGGCTAGTGAAATGGTTTTGGACTATATTGTATATGCACACACATCTCACACATTAAAGAATCAAATAAAAGAAGATCAATAAAAAGGAAATAGTATAAAAACTGGGACATTGTCAGGACATGATTATTGGCACCCTTATAAACAATTCAAATCAGTTTGAACAGAAGAACCACAGACCCATTGTAGAAAAATTAGATGCACCTGGGATGAATTGTCAGTATTCACATGACTTGAATCAACCAATGACCGATGGCTCTAATGTTTAAATTGGCCACATTCACTGCCTGTTCCATTTTCACAATGGTGAAGGCAAGTGAACTGTCTGAGACCATCAGAAAAGCCATTATTACCAAACATCAAACTTCAAAGGGGTACAAGGCCATCTCCAAAGACACTAGGATTCCTGTGTCTACAGTTCACCTTGGGGTCTATTCTGTATAGCGAATAGTGGGAATGGACATCCATCCCCGCTATTCGCCCCCCTTCCGTACTCAGTAAATGCTTCCCTGTACGAACAATGAGCTTCTACGGGGAGGCTTAGATGGGGGCAGCAGGGGGTGTTGCGGAAGCAGAGTGAGGGCGAGCAGTGGGTGGTCTGCGAACCCAGATGTACAGAGCTGATTCTGAAGTTGGCCCTGTACGTCCGGGGTCAGCGGACTGAACGGAGGACTTATTCCACCTCGGATGTGGAATAAGCTCCCCTGGACATCGGGGTACGGCAGGCCCGGGCAGCGGTGGTGAGGTGAGGGGGTACAGGGAGTTCTCCGCAGTCCGAACCTGGCCATAGAAGGCCAGATCAGGGGTCGGGCTGTGGGGAATGAAGATTGTGGTCAGCGGCTGGGGATCGAGACTCCATTCAGGAGCCTGACTGAGGTAGCTGGACAGGGGTCTGTGCATGCAGGCTGATCGGAATCGGGTCTCAGCCTGCACATACAGGTCCAGAGCCGATTCTGCAGGGCACGTCTAGCCCCCGCGGGATCATAATCGGATCTGCCTCTGGGCATCCCGATTCTGATCGGGTGCACAGGGGCCTGGATGGCTACAATGGAATGTGCCTCAATGTTATTAAGACATTTTGTGCTCATGGAACTATGGGATGTGGTGGGAAGAGGAAAATTCATTCAAGAACTCTTTGAAGGTTAGTGCAAACTGTTGGAAAAACATCATGTATTTTCAGAAAGCCTTTGACAAGGTCCCTCATGGGATAGGAGGCAATGTACTATTGTGGATCAGGAATTGTTTAAAAGATAGAAAACAGAGGGTATTTAATTAAGCAGCTTTCTATACTGCCTTATCCTTCAATCAAAGTGGTTTACGTTATGTATTCACTACATATGGGTACTGGATACATTCCCTTGTCCCCAAAGGGCTCACAATCTATGTGTACCTGAGGCAACAGAGAGTTAAGTGGCTTGCCCAAGGCCACAAGGAGTGCCTATAGGACTAGAAACCCCAATCCCTCTGGCCTGAGATTGCTGTCTCCAGGTGGTACTTGAACCCCTGGTCCTCCAGCCTGAGGTACTGTGTCCTAACCACTAGGTCACTCCTCTCTGTTTGGAGAAAGGTGAATAGTGGAGTATCCCAGGGATCTGTGCTGGGTCTGCTGTTTTTTTAACATGTTCGTAAATGACCTGGAAATAGGATTAAGGATCAAAACATCCTTCCTATAGTTTTGGAGTTGTGATGGGGGTGACGGTAACCCCATCAGTAGCTACATTATATATGTCTAATTTTGAAGACTCATATATTTATACGTGTAGTTGGTTTGAAAAGATCCCATTTTGGAAAAGGTTTTTGGATGACATCTTTTTCCTTTGGGTTGGATTGGAGTCTGGTTTGATATGATTTTTTGATTGGATTAACACCTTAAAATCAAATATTCAATTCACACCTAAATTTCATAGAGAACGGATAGAATTCTTGGATTTATGGGTATACAAGGATTCTGAGAGACTATGCACTACTTTGTATTGCAAAGCAGTACAAAGAAACACCTTACTGCAGTACAAGTGTTATCATCCTGTTCCATTGCATTGTGGCTTACCTTTAGGCCAGTTCCTGCGAATTCATCGGCTATGTACATCTATTGAAGAATTTCGATTACGACATAGAGGATATCCTATGATATTGATATGTAAGGCCTACAAAGGGGCTTTATATAATCATCCAGAATGATGGCAAGATCGACAAACATAAGCTACTGATGAAGGGACCCCCACAAAATTTGTAGGAGTGTTTCCTTATATGCCGAACGCTGCAGCAATGACTAAAATTTAAAAAAAGCATTGGCATATTTTAGCCCTCTATACTTGTTTTCAAAGACCCTTCATGTTGGCTTATAAGATGGGACGCAATATTGGAGATTTAGTAATCAATACTACCCCAAAACAGATTAATGGGGGTTTATGTAATCAGGACCGAGAGCATTTTGCCTGTTTGTCATGCGAGTTTTGTGCGAACACATTATCAGGACCTGAATGGATAGATCCAGAGACTAATAGTACATACACGCTACACTATTGTACCTCCTGCTTGACAGCATTTGTGGTATATTTAATTTTCTGCCCCTGTGAGATCCAATATATAGGGAGGCCCACGAGAACTATTAAGAAATACTTGCAGGAACATAGATCTCGAATTAATTCAAAAGTAGTATCGGCTCCTATGGTCTCTCATTGTTTACAACTGGGACATTCATTTGAGGACCTGAAGTGGAGAGTTATAGATCATATTCCTACTGATCTTAGAGATAGAATCTTCAAAATAACAGTGGATTTTTAAATTACGTTCTATGATGCCGCATGGTCTTAATTCAGAAATAGATTGGTGGGGCTTATGATGACTGCAGATTCAGCCTCAAACAATTTAGTTTAGTGATTCTGGGGAGTTAATCACTGCCCAGTGTAGATCTTCAAATGAATGCCCCCGCTCAATGCAGTGTTCCACTACTGGGGCCGAAAGGATCCGTTGATTTGGAAGCGGTTCCTGGATGATATCTTATTTGTGTGGACAGCTAGTTTCGGTGAATTGCAAGAATTCTTATCCTGGTTGAATGGATTGAAACCTAACATTAAATTTATGGCACATCTGGATTCACAGAGGATAGAATTTTTGGACATGCTTTATCTACAGAACGGATAGTTCCCTTCATACCCCCTTGTTTCGTAAGCCGGTGCAGAGAAATAGTTTGCTGAATTACAATAGCTTCCACCCAGCCTCTCTTCGGAGGGGGCTGCCTTATGGTCAGTTCTTACGTCTACGTCGCTTATGTTCTTCTCTTTTTGAATTCAAACACCATGCTCGGGAATTAAAGCAACGATTGACAGCTAGGGGGTATCCCCCTTTGGTTGTAGACCAAGCTTATAAGCGTGCTCGGTACACCCATCATGATTGGCTACTGCTTCCTACCCCCGCAAATTCGAGTGCTTCTGCAGATAAACGGATAGTGGGGGTTTTTCCATATATGGTTCGGAGCAATGCTGTCATGGGGATTCTTCGCAAACATTGGCCCATTCTTTCAGTGCATTCTAGTTTGGCTCATCCATTTATGCCTGCTTTTAGTAAAGCTTTGAGTCTTCGTGATATGTTAGTGAAATCTACCACCATATCTGATAGACCTATAGGTCTGGATGATTTGAGGGGTCATTTCCCCTGTCATAACTGCAAATTTTGTTCTAACACCATGTCCGGGACTTCTTGGATCCATCTAAAAACTGGGCACACTTACCAGCGCATATCCCCATCATTCCTATCATCACTTATCAACACGCAACCTACAAATAGGGACAGAAGAACTATCAACTCGGGCACCCTACAAGTCCCCACCAACTTCAGAACAGCTCCCTGTGTAACAGCCACCAAGACAGGGAGCTTTACTTGTCTTAATGTTTCAATGAGTTGCCAGTAAAGGAGCAGCAAGACCAAGTGAAGATAAGTGTTTATGGGATTATGAACATTACTGCTCTTGTTACAAGGCTTGTGAAATATGGATTTTGACTGTTGAACATTTCAAGGACAGTAGAGCAACCTCGTGCACATAAGGATTGAGAACAAGATTTTGTTTTAACATTTATAAAAAAGAAAAAAACAAGATAAAAACATAAGGACAACAAATAAACATTTTTATTATAATAACTGATCACTAAACAGATAATTAAAAGGATAAGGTACAATAATGGGGTCGTTGATGTGAACAGCAGCCAAGTTTTGCTTTGAGTTTTCAAATCTGACTGAATTGCTGCAAAGTTTTCTACTGAGACCCCAGTACCAAAAAAGGTTTCACTTAATTTCCATGAGTTCTAGTTTGGGAAAGAAGATAAGGCATATGGTGGAGTGACAGGAGCCATGGATGCTGGGAAAGGGGAGAGAGACAAGAGGGCAGATACTAGTAACATGGGAATATGGGAGAGCAGGAACTCAGATTTAGGTGGAAACTCTAGGACTGTGTGGGAGATCAGAAGAAGACAAACTCTAAAACTGGCAAGATATTAGGAGTGTAAGTAGGGACTCAGAACTTGGGTGGGATTGTGACTCACAGACTGGGTAGGATGGAAGAATGGTGACTTAGAGCCCGATATTCAAAAGGTATTTACACAGTTCACAGCCCAATAAACTGTGTAAATGCCCTAAATTGAGATATTCAATATCCCCTTCAAAGCCCGCTACACTCCCTGATGCTCTGCAGTTAGCATTGAGGTATGTTGGGGGCATTTTGGAGCAGAGTGGAGGCAGGCTGCTGCCAACTGGGTTGTGGCGATATTGCACCACTACCCAGTTAGCGATCAGTGGCTAAAACTAGGCCAGATTTTGGCTAGCTTCGTTTTATCCGCAGATGCTAACCGGGTAGTGGTGCGATATCACTGTTACCCAGTTAGCTTGGCAGCTCTGGGGCATGTTTGGAAATGCCAAATATTTAGTGCCATCACCGCGGCATTGAATATCCGGTATCAAGGGTCGGTGGGAAGGGCTATGTGCCATAGCGGTGCATAACCTGCCCAGTTTAATATTGGGCCCTTAGGGTTTAGCTGGGGAGATAGTGGGGATTAAGAAACTGAGCAGAGATTAGGACAATGGGGACTAGATGACTGGATGAGTGGTAGGAGCCAGACTTTAAAACTGAGTGCAGAAATATGGGAAGGGGAGATAATTTGAAGGATCTGGAGGTTCTGGAAGGGGATGGAAAGCAGTTGAAAGGGACAGAGGGCTATGCAAAAGTAAGAGTCAAGAAGGTCTTTGAAGTAAGAGAGAGGGTAGAAATGGGGGAGGTAAAAGAGGGAATGGGAGCCTGTATAGGGATAAGACACAAGAAAGGGGCTGGAGGTAAAAAGGGGGCGAGTGACAGAGAAGATGAGCCTGGTGAGGAGATGAGAGGCCCAGGAAGGTAGATGAAGCTGTGAGGGGATGAGAGGCAGAGGAATGTAGATGAAGCTGTGAGGGGATGAGAGGCCCAGGAAGATAGATGAAGCTGTGAGGGGATGAGAGGCCCAGGAAGGTAGATGAAGCTGTGAGGGGATGAGAGGCAGAAGAAGGTAGATGAAGCTGTGAGGGGATGGGTACAGAGGGTGGAAATGGGGGGAACAGAAAGTAATTGAAGAGGGAATAGAAGACTGAGGAAGGAATGAGACAGAGATGGGGAATGGAAGTCCCGGGGAAGTAATAGGAAATGGAAAACTGATAAGTAGCTGAAAGTTGAAAAGAGGGAGACCAAATATGCTATAGCTATAGGTCTATAAAAAGGCAGATGAAAGAAATGCAACCCCCCCCCCCAATGAAACAGAAGAGCCAATGTCCACCTGACTAACTCTCTTGTCTCTGACCCTTATTGTCTCTTTACAACTCTCAACTTTCTCCTCAAGGTGCTTCCGCCTCCGACTTCCCTTCCCTTTCTGCCCAAACCTTGGTTGCCTATTTCTATGACAAAGATTACACGCCAATTCCCCACAAGATTAGCTCCATTCCCTCTTCCCCCTGTTCATTCCCAACACTTCCCCTCAACTTCTGCCATCCTCTCTTCCTTTTCTAAGATCTCTGACTAAGAAACCACACTTCTTTTTCCCTCCTCCAAACCCACTATTTGCTCCTTTGATCCTATTCCCACCCATCTCCTAAACTCCATCTCCTCCACTTTCATCCCTTCCATCTCAAATATTCTCAACCTATCGCTCTCCACTGCTACTGTTCCTGCAGCCTTCAAGCATGCTGTGGTTGCACCTCTCCTCAAGAAACCTTCACTAAACCCTACCTGTCCTTCTAATTATCGACCCATCTCCCTCCTCTCTTTCATTTCTAAACTACTTGAATATGTAGTTCATAACCATTGCCTTAACTTTCTCTCCTCCCATGCCCTTCTGGATCCACTGCAATCTGGCTTTTGTCCTTTATATTCTACTGAAACAGCTCTTGCCAAAGTCTCCAGTGACCTGTTCCTGGCAAAATCTAAGGGCCTTTACCCAAGCCTCATCTTTCTTAACCTTTCTGCTGCCTTTGACACTGTTGACCACCACCTTCTCCTCAACCCCTTGTCCTCGCTTGGTTTCAAGGGCTCTATGCTATTCTGATTCTCTTCTTATCTCTCCCATCACACTTTCAGTGTTTGTTCTGTTGGAGCCTCCTCTTCTGCTATCTCACTCTCAGCTGGTGGATCCCAAGGGTCTGTCTTGGGCCCATTTATTTTCTCTCTATATACCCAGTCCTTTGGTGCACTCATCTCCTCTCATGGTTTTCAGTACCATTTTTACACTCAGATCTACCTTTCTACACCTGAAATCCCTATAGCAAGCCAGGCCCGGATCTCTGCCTGCCTATCTGTCTCACTGCCATTTGAAATTGAACATGGCCAAAACCGAGCTTCTTATTTTTCCCCCTAAAACCATCTCCCACCTCCCCCTTCCTCCTTTCTCTATCTCTACGGATAACTCTCTATTCCTCCCTGGTTCCTCAGCTCGTAATCTTGGGATCGTCTTTGACTCCTCTCTCTCCTTCTCCACACACAGCCAACTGATAGCTAAAACCTGTCGTTTCTTTCTCTGTATCATCAGCAAAATTTGCCCCTTCCTTCCTGAACATACTAAGGCACTTATCTACTCTTCAGTCACCTCCCGTCTAGACTAATACAACCTCCTCCTTGCTGGCAGGGCCGGCCCATCCACTAGGTGGGCTAAGCGACCACCTAGGGCAGTCAGCTTGGGTGGGCATTGGCAGCAACGGTACACATGGGCAGGTGGGCAGCAGCGGTGATGGTAGCTGGGGGGGCAGTGTTAGTGGGGGGAGTGGCGAGGCTGGGTGGGTCAGCACTGCTTGCTGGTCTCCCTCTGAATCATTTCTCTCCCCTTCAATCTGTTCAAAACTCGGCTGTGCAGCTAATTTTCTATCAGCCTCGATATGCTCATATTACCCCTCTTCTCAAGTCGCTTCACTGGCTCCTTATCCATTTCTGTATCCAATTCAAACTTTTCCTACTGACCTATAAGTGCACTCATTCTGCTGTTCTTCACCACCTTTCCTCTCTCATCTCTCCCTACACCCTTCCTCTTCTGGCGGATCGCTTCTGTCTATGCCCTTCTCTTCTACTATCAACTCCAGACTTCGATCCTTTCACCTTGCTGCTCCTTATGCCTAGAACAAACTACCTGAGTCTCTACATCAGGCTTCATCTCTGGCCCTTTTCAAATCTAGACTGAAAGATCATCTCTTCCAGGCTGCTTTTGGATCCTGACCTGCTTTGTCTCCTATGTGTTTCCTCACCACACCCCTAGATGTATTCTTGTCCTCAGCTGTTGTATTATCTGTCTCAACTAGTTTGTAAACTCTGATGAGTAGGGACTGTCTTTCACATGTGTCTGTAAGCTCTGTGTACGCCTTGTAGCACTATACAAATGATCAGTAGTAGTGGTAGTAGTAATGTAAGGGAATAAGGGAAGAAGACAGGGCGAGTGAAGTAGCAAAAAAATTGGAATGAGATTCTGGAAAAGGACTCGAGAGAAAACCAACAAGAGGAAATGGTAAAGAGAGACCAGGACTAACATAGTAACATAGAGGCACCTTCTAATGTGTGTGTCCAAGTCCCTGTGCCTCCAATTGGAATAGGGACGCCCAGAGGTAGACCTGATTCTGATCCCGCGGGGGCTAGATGTGCCCCACAGGATCAGAATCAGGTCTAGGGCCTGTATGTGCAGGCTGGGACCCGATTTTGATCAGTGTGCACGTACAGCCACTTGCCCTCAGTGAGGCCCCTGAATGGAACTGCGGTGCCGTGGCATCCATTCAGGAGCCATGATCCCAGCCACCGACTGCAATCTTCTTTCCCCGCAGCCCAACCCCCGATCTGGCCTTCCATGGCTAGGGTTGGGCTGCAGGGAATCCCCTGCATCCCCTCACTTATCCACCGCTACCCAGACCTGCCATCCCCTGACATCCAGAGGGACTTATTCCATCTCTGGGGTGGAATAAATACCCTGTCCAGTTTGCTGACCCTGGACATACAGGGCTGACCTCAGAATTGGCCCTGTACATCCAGGGTCACGGACCGCCCATGTCCCTCCCTTGCTCCGCCTCCGTAATGCCCCTCCTGCCCCCGTCTAAGCCTTCCCATACAAATGCCTTGTTAGTATGGGGATGCTTTTGACAGGGATGACGGGGATGGTAGAAGGGTGAATAGAGAGGATGATCATCTCAATGGGATGTCCATCCCCACTATTCGTGGGATGGAATAGACCAATAGTGTATGATGGCAGATAAAGATCAGCATGGTCCATCTAATCTGCCGAGTAAGGTAGTTAGAATGGTTGTACCCACATTTTGGTGCAGATCACCTCCTCTATGCCTTTGTTTAGGAATGTACCCACCGCTCCATGCAGGTTACTTCCTCTATTTGTTGAAGTATAAAAGACATTTAAGTTTCTTTTGATTTCATCCTTGCACTAATAAATGGATCCACTGTGTCTATCCCATACCATTTTGAATTCCGTAACTGTTTTCGCCCCTACCACCTCCATCGGGAGGGCATTCCAAACTGCAATACTTTCAGTGAAAAAGTATTTCCTGATGTTGCCTTTCAGTTTACCTCCTTGCAGCTTCATTTTATGCCCTCTAGTTTTGTAGCTTCTCTCTTTGAAAAAGATTTGTTTGTTCATTAATACCCTTTAAGTATTTAAAAGTCTATATCATATTTCCCCTGCCCTTTCTTTCCTCTAGGGTATACATATTTAGGTCTTCAAGTCTCTTCTCATATGTCTTCTGGTGCAGGCTCCAAATCAGTTTGGTCGCCTTCCTCTGAATCGTTTCAAGTCTTTTTATATCCTTTGTGAGATATAGTCTGCAAAACTGAACACAATATTCCAAGTGAGGCCTCACCAGTGACTTGTACAGGGGCATTAATACCTCCTCCTTGCTGCTGGATCTTCCTCTCTGTATGCAACCCAGCATCCATCTGGCTTTGGCTACCACCTTGTTACATTGTTTCACCACCTTGAGATCCTCAGACGCTATCGCTCCAAGGTCCCTCTCCTGGTCCATATACACCAATCTCTCTCCCCTTATCACATACAATTCCCTTGAATTTCTGAATCCCAAGTTCATGACTCCTCACTTCTTTGCATTAAATCTTAACTGTCAAACATTTGACCATTTTTCCAGTTTTTGTAGATCTTCCCTTATATTGTCCACTCCCTAAGAAGAGTCCACTCTGTTGCAAATCTTTGTGCCATCTGCACAAAGGTAAACATTTCCCTTCAATCCTTCAGCAGTATCACTCACAAATACATTGAACAGTACTGGGCCATCGCATCAGATGTTTTTTTGGCTATAATAGCCTTTCTGACCTCACTTTTAAACAATACTGGAAGTTTTTTTGGCTTACCTTCTAGTTTCCTTAAAACATGGAATACATCTTGTCTGGGCTTCCAAGATAGTATTTTTAAAAAATGTCCATGCTTGGTATAAATCTTTACCCTTTGCAGCTGCTCCTTTTAGTTTTTTCTTAACTATGTTTCTCATTTTCCTTATTTTCCTACTCTCCCTTTTGAAAGTTAAAAGGTAGTGCTATGGATTTCTTTGCTGTCCTCCCTCCATTTATGAAATCAAATGCAATCATGCTATGATCACTATTGCCAAGCGGCCCCAACAACCTTATCTCTTGTACCAGATCCTGTGTTTCACTAAGAACTAGGTCCAATAGCTTCCCCTCTTGTCAGTTCATGATCCAGCTGTTCCAAGAAGCAGTCACTTATTTCATCTAGAAACTTTATCTCCCTAGCATGTCTTGCCATGACACTGAACCAGTTGATGCCGGAGTAATTGAAATCACCCATTATTACTATGTTGTAACTTTTGCTAGCTTCCCTGATTTTTTTTTTTAGCTGTTCATCATCCATCTGTTCATTCCAGCCAGGCGAACAGTAGCACATCCCCACTGCCATTGCCTTCCCCTATTTACATGGAATTTCTATCCATAGAGATTCTACAGTGTATTTTGTTTCTGCAAAACTTTTATCCTGTTTGACTCCAATGCCCTCTCTAACATACAGCGCAACCCCTTTACCAATTTGATCTACCTTATCATTGTGATATAGCTTGTAGCAAGGTATCACAATGTCTTATTGGTTGTCTTCCTTTCACCAGGTCTCTGAGATGCCAATCATATCTAAACTTTCATTTAGTACTATATATTCTAACTCTCCCTTCTTATTTATTTATTTTTTTTTAAGTTTCAAAATATTTTATTGAGAAAATTCAAAGAATACAAACATTCCAAAAGAAACATTACCATATAATAGACATACAAATTACAGTCCACGTCATGAGGAGCGACAACTGATCAAGATAATAACAAGAAAACCTGTTACACAAGAAAACTGAAAGAAAGGAGGAAGCGAGTCTAATCATTTTACTCTTTTTTTCCATCTGATGACAAGAAAATTTGACCTAGAAACTAACTATTTAACCTGCGTAGAACTCGTCAAAAGAAAAGTTTCCAAAGCTGACGTTTCCAAAAAGACATACTTGGTGCCTTTAAAGGTAACTAAACATTTACAGGGAAATTTCAGAAAAAACGTGGCACCAATAGCTAGGACGCAGGGCTTTAACATAAGAAAACCGCGATGACGCAGCTGAGTCGTCCTGGAGACATCTGGAAACATATTAATTTTCTCCCCACAGAAGGCAGCATCTTTATTCGTGAAAAATAAGCGCATCACAGCATTCTTTTCCACCTCAGAAGCAAATGATACCAGAAGGGTGGCTCGTGTAGAAATTAAATCCCGAGAGGACTCAATAAACGCTGAAACGTCCAGAGAATCCTGGGATACTACTGGGGCAGCTCCAGGGATCATCTCCTCTGGTGCTGTCCCTTTACGAGAAATGTAAAACAATTTTACAACATGTGGTTTTGAGTCTTCCCTATATCCTAAAACTTCCACTAGATATTTATCAAATAAAATTTGGGGAGACAGAAAACGAGTATACGGAAAATTTAAACATCGCACATTAGAAGCACGCAAACTATTTTCTAATATTTCTTGCTGAAAATGTAAGGTAATACTATCTTTTATAAAAAACATCGAGGAGTTTTGTAGTACATTACACTGAGCTTCCAATTTCTGGCATTTTTGATCTAATACAGCAATCTGAGTATCATGCTGGGCAAATTTCGCCACAGAGTCCCTTGAGAAATCTGAGAATTGAGATACAATTGAGCCAAGTGAAGAGTCGATCCTAGATAGAACCTGCCATACATCCGCTAGGGAGATTTCCTGAGAAGCCGCAGGTACAGACGATAAACCGTCCCTGTGTGCTGAAACAAAACCCTCCGGTACCTTCAACACCCGGGGTAAAGGAACAACCCCATGGGCTAAAGAGGGACCAGAAGGGGATACAGATGGCAAACAATCCAATTGCTGCAGCAAAACCTCCCGTACTGGTGAGGAGGTAACTGGGGCAGTCTGTCCATTACCAGCAGAAGGGGAAGAGATACTAACCCCCAAGGATGTCGAGGAGCTATCACTAGGGAGCTGTGTGTCAGATGGAACATCTTTCTGAGCCTCCATATTTCCCACAGCGACCAAATGTCTATCCATGGGACCGGAAACTCTGACAACTTTTGTAGGATTCACAATACTCACAGTTTGATGACGCTTCCTGCGTTTGCCCATCCTACACGATCACAAACCAGCTCCCAGGCTCCTCGAGCGCCAAAGGAGCGCATAAGGAGCATTACCTGCCCCTTGAAAACGCGCCCCTTTGAAACGCGACCGCTACCGCGTGCCGCGTAGCGGTCGTGCTTTTAAGGCCCCCTGGATGACGTCAGGGGCAGGCGCCGCTCAGGTGAACCGGGTGCTCCAGGCTGCCGAGAAGAATCCCACGGCGGTGCACAGGGTAACCAGCCAACCTCTTTCCTCGCACGCTCCCAACTGCTGGGATATTCCGCCGAGCTTTAAGGCCCCCTGGATGACGTCAGGGGCAGGCGCCGCTCAGGTGAACCGGGTGCTCCAGGCTGCCGAGAAGAATCCCACGGCAGTGCACAGGGTAACCAGCCAACCTCTTTCCTCGCACGCTCCCAACTGCTGGGATATTCCGCCGAGCTTTAAGGCCCCCTGGATGACGTCAGGGGCAGGCGCCGCTCAGGTGAACCGGGTGCTCCAGGCTGCCGAGAAGAATCCCACGGCGGTGCACAGGGTAACCAGCCAACCTCTTTCCTCGCACGCTCCCAACTGCTGGGATATTCCGCCGAGCTTTAAGGCCCCCTGGATGACGTCAGGGGCAGGCGCCGCTCAGGTGAACCGGGTGCTCCAGGCTGCCGAGAAGAATCCCACGGCGGTGCACAGGGTAACCAGCCAACCTCTTTCCTCGCACGCTCCCAACTGCTGGGATATTCCGCCGAGCTTTAAGGCCCCCTGGATGACGTCAGGGGCAGGCGCCGCTCAGGTGAACCGGGTGCTCCAGGCTGCCGAGAAGAATCCCACGGCGGTGCACAGGGTAACCAGCCAACCTCTTTCCTCGCACGCTCCCAACTGCTGGGATATTCCGCCGAGCTTTAAGGCCCCCTGGATGACGTCAGGGGCAGGCGCCGCTCAGGTGAACCGGGTGCTCCAGGCTGCCGAGAAGAATCCCACGGCGGTGCACAGGGTAACCAGCCAACCTCTTTCCTCGCACGCTCCCAACTGCTGGGATATTCCGCCGAGCTTTAAGGCCCCCTGGATGACGTCAGGGGCAGGCGCCGCTCAGGTGAACCGGGTGCTCCAGGCTGCCGAGAAGAATCCCACGGTGGTGCACAGGGTAACCAGCCAACCTCTTTCCTCGCACGCTCCCCTCCCTTCTTATTTTTAACACTTCTAGCAATTGCATACAGGCATTTTATAGGATGTATTTTGTTCATATTCATAATTGTATTTATTTATTTATTTAAATGGATTTCTATCCCGCCTTATTTTATTTATTATTTATATTCTCTTATATACCGCACTATTCTGCATCAGTGCGGTTTACATTGAACAAACTGAAATTACATTGAACAGGATATTATAACTTGGAGATAACTATTTTACAGGGAACATGGGCTATGGAGGGTTAAGTGGCTTGCCCAAGACCACAAGGAGCACCTGTGGGACTAGAAACCCCAGTCCTTCCGGCCCAAGGTTGCTGTCCTCTAGTGGGATTTGAACCCCAGACCTTCCGGCCTGAAGTACCTTGCCCCAACCACTAGACTACTCCTCCACAAATCATCCTAAAATCAAAGCAGTGTTCATGTCAAATGATACAAATTTGTAGAAGGGTGGGGTTGTTGGCATGCAGTGGCTGGATAGAAGTGTTTGTGAGGGGGTTTTACATGTGAAGCTTGGTTATCACTGGACAGGGGTAATCTGGAATCTTTCAGCTCTGGCTGCTCTGCACTTAAAGGCAGCTGGGTTACTTTAATTTTTATTATAACCTCTCTATTGGAATGCCCTAACTTCCCTCTTTTGCTGGTATCTTTCAAGGATACATAATTCCGAACCATGCGCTCTTGGGCGATGGTTGGTTTTCCCCTATTATCTAGTTTAAAAGCTGCTCTCTCCTTCTTAAAGATTAATGCCCGCAACCTGGTTCCACCCCAGTTAAGGTGGAATCCATCCTTTTGGAATAGCCCCTCCTCTTTCCCAGAATGTTGCTCAGTTCATAACAAATGCAAAATCCTCTTCCTTGCACCATTGTCTCATCCACACATTGAGACTCTGGAGCTCCGCCTGTCTTTTGGGTCATGCACTTGGAACAGGAAGTATTTCTGAGAATGCTATCCTGGAAGTTCTGAATTTCAAATTCCTACCTAAAAGCCTAAATTTGTCTTCAAGAACCTCCACCACAGACTTTCCTATGTCAGGTATCAAGACATCAAGCTCCTCCCCAGCACTATCTAAAACTTTGTCTAGGTGACACATGAGGTCAGTTGCTTTCCCACCAGGCAGGCATATGATTCTTATGTCCACCAGCCACCTAGCTATTTGCATGCCTAATGATCAAATTGCCAGCTATAACAGCCATCCTAACCCTTCCCTCATGGGCACATGGCTCTGGAGAAACCTCCTTGGTTCAAAGGGGTTTTACACCACCTGGAGGACAGGTGCTAACTATAGGATTACTTCCTGCCACACCAAGGAGAAGCTCTCTTTTCATGTAACCTCTCTCCTTCATGGCAACAGGAAAGCTGCCAGACTGGAGACTGGATTTCAGTACCACATCTCTGTAGGTCTTTATATACCTCTCTGTCTTCCTTAGCACCTCCAAATCTGCTACTCTAGCCTCCAGAGAGAGAACTTGTTTCCTGAGAGCAAAGAGCTCCTTGCACCTAGTGCACACATAAGACTTCTCACCAGCTGGGAGAAAATCGTACATATGGCACTCAGTGCAAAAGACTGGATGAACTGAAGACCTCACTGCTGAACTGCTGTCTACATATTAATTTTAAGGATGTGTTTAGATATTTAAGTTGTTTACTTTCTTAAAATTGCTAGGGATACTTGTGCCAATATAACTATACCTAATAAGTTTAAGAGACTTAATTAACATCCTAAAATTAATCTTGAGGTGAACAAATCAATCTATTCCTGATGAGGATAACCAGCCAAACCTGAAAGTGAATTTGACCACCTCTTTCCCTTTAATAGATTTAAGAGCCTATAAATCTAAGATTATATCTGGGATGGGTGGGAGTCAGGGTGGGTAAGTAAAACGTGGCTTGTTACACAGTGCGATGACTGACCTTATAAAACACAAAACTTCAAAATAGACAGATTTTATCTGTTTAAACCCAAGCAATTCCTTTAACCCAAGAGTCTGAGAAAAACCCAGCAGATAAATAGGTACACGCGCAAAATCCTTCCTTGCTCTTTGGCTCTTGCAGGATGTGGTAACGTGACAAGGGTTCAAGCCTTGGGCTTCTGGTATGCCTCCAAACAGCATTTATTAATTTATTTAACTGGTTTTGCTATACCATTTTCTATCAGTCAAAATGGTTTACAGTAGAATGGGTCGGTACAAATGAAAGAGGCAGCATGGTTTACAGATTACAGGTTGTTATACATAACAGGGTTGTGTAACATATAACGGGTCTGACCCCAGTTCAAAGGCAACAAACGCTGTTAGGGTGGTTCAAGTTTAAACACAAAAATGTCTGGCTTTCCTAGTAGGCCAATGGTACAGGTTGAAACATATAAAGCAGTTTAAATTCAAACTCAAAAACCCTGCCTCCTGGGCAAGCCAGCATGTCAGTGAGTCAGTTAAAACAAAGGTTCTTTAAGTCTTCTCTGTGCCACCTTCCAAACAATCAAACTTCCCCTTCGTAAAGCAACTTGTATTACTTACCCTAGGTAGGAGTGTAATCTGGAGGCTGCTACGTCCTGCTCTGGGCCTCTCTGCTTTCTCTAACTCAGGTGGTTTTATACTTACTGGCTGGATTCCAGCTCCCTGTTTTTGTCAGGGTGGCTCAGTAAGGGAATGTGTTTAAGGTGGCCTAGGGTTCTCCTATACACTCCCTCACAATGGGCCTTTCACCACTTAATTCAAAGTTTTGGCATAAGTGGATACTTTTATGCAGATGTTTTTCAGTTTTTATCTTTCTTGGACCAAGCCCAACCATATCACACCAGTATAAACACTTATGGATGCCACTGCCATCTGGCTTGCCAATCATAAGCTTAAATTAAATCTTCTAAAGTTGAAGGCCCTGTGGCTCAGCAGATTAAGCATCATTCCTACTTTATAACTAGTTGCTCAGTGCACGTAACTTCCTATTAAGAACACTATAAATGTTTTTGGTGATATTCTGTACTCTAAACTGACCTGTAACTCACATATCTCGGCGCTGATAAGTAAATCATTCCTTTTACTTAGATGCATTCACTTTCTTTGCCCATTTGTCAAGGATAAGGATCTTCACACACTTTCTCAAACCTTGGCTCTCCACAGACTTGAATCTTCTAAATGGCATTACAGGCACAGCTATGAAACATCTTCAAGGTGTCCGAAATGCGACTATCAAGTCTGTCTGTGGAGCATGTAAATGCAAACATACAACTCCTCTCCTAGTTAACAAATATTGACTACCCATCTATTTTAGAATCAAATATAGGATTCTAATCCTGGCCTTCAAAGCCCTTATAATTTATCTCAGATATTTAGCAGATCTTTTGTTGCCCTATTCATCAGTTTACTCGCTGTGGTCTCCTGGCTCCTCCATTGACATTTAGAATGCAATTAGAAGTGACACCTTCTTTTAGTTACCTGGTATCTCTCCTGTGGAATTCCCTTCCACTGTACTTGAGAATAAACAGCACCCGCTCCTCTGGATCTGGATTAAAACATTGGCTGTTCTCACAGGCTTTTACGATGTTTACTGAATCAGGACTCAGTGCTGACTCTAGAGTTGGTTATTTTTGATGTAATTAAAAATTTGTTGGTTCGAGGGCAGGCATTTGGGTCTAGAAAATGAGTATGATTGAGAAACATTGTATCCTGTGGCGTTGGAGGGATAGTGGGAATGGCAAATTCTCTCCATAGCCTGATGTTGATGGAGCACCTGGCATCATGTGGACATTTGAAGAAAAAGGAGGCTTTTTTGGCCCTGTGGGGGGAATATATACAAACCCTGTAGAACCTGTGGCATTTTAGGGTTTTTGTTTTCTTTCTATTTTTGTTTTCTGGTTTCCCGTGATTTCAGTGAGTTTGCTGGGGAGTGAGAGTGATTGCTAGGCTGATAGTAATGGGTCATTGACTGGTTATTGTGGATGGTGGGTTAATAAAGGGTGGTGGAGGTGGGGTTGGCGTTGGTGTGGATAGTATTTTCCTTTCTTGCTTTTACTGATCCATCTTTTGTTTCCAGCTACGCCTGTACATGCTTGGCCAATATGGTTCTAGTATGTGGAATTAGTTGAGGGGTTAAAGGGTAGGAGGGGAAAAAAAGAAAATGTGTAAAATGTTTGGTTTATTTATAGTTGTGACTATGTTCCTAGTGAAGTGTAAGTGCACCTACAAGCTGGGAGTGTTTGTGTTTTTCTTAATAAACATGATGTGACATAAAAGGTTAGGGCTCTTCAACTTGGAAAAAAAGATGGTTGAGGGGAGATATGATAGAGGTCTATAAAATTATGAATGGAGTTGAACAGATAACTAACACCTGATTAGGTGTCAGCAGTTCCCAAAAGCTGAGAAAATTACTAGAGTTTAAAACCTACTCTGCTAAAGAAAATATTGCCACTAAACCACCAAAAAGAATGTAACTTTGCTTTAAAAATATACCAGACGAATGAATGGGTTAAGTTACCCAAGCCTGTCCAGACCAAATTGGAAAAGGTGCTGGCCAGTCAGCCTAGCAAGATTGAGTTCTTCAAACAACCCATGGAGAGAAGCTGACAAGTATGGGTTTCATGAGTTGCAAAAGGTGAGGGGGGGGATAGGAGCTCATGGAGATGAAGAGCAAATATGGAGATGCTCTGAGAGAGTTAGGTCAAGTACGTATCCAGGATAAGCAGCAGGCAAGGCCACTGTAGGAACTGCACCAGAAGGAGGCACTTTTTAAAGAAGAAAATAAAGCCTTGCACATAGTGGGGAAAAAGGAGGTGACAGTCTGTAAGCTCCAAGAGCAGTTGAAGCAACAGGAGTATTTGGCAGAGGGTTTGAGAAGGTGAAGCATACCCTGGCCAGCAAGCTGATCCAGAAAATGGAGCAGCTGATGGTAGCAGAAGGACAGCTGGGGGCAGCAGCAGGAGAAGGTCAGAGGGCTGGAGGACCAGGTTGCCCTACTGACAGATCAGTTCCAGCACCAGGAAGTGGAAACAGAGGTGGCATTTGCTGAGACTAGGAGGCTGAGCCAGTCAGCAGCAAATGGTCCAAGCACTTCAGGACGAAATCTCTGCTGATGTCAGCTCTAGAGTCCTCAGGTAGAAGAGGAGGTTACACACCTGAAACTGAAGTGAATGCAACAGGAACTGGCAGCAGCAGTGCCAAGAGAGCAGTACAAAGTGTTGGAGAAGTCCAAGGAGGTCATTGTAGAGGACCTGGAGTCCCAGCTAGCAATGGTGAAGCTGGAACAGGAATGCTGTCAGTTGGAGAAAGGAGAATTCCAACAGAAGTTAGACTGCCTCCAAGCCATGTATATTCCACTGGAGAGGCACCGGGAAGAAACTGCAGTGCTGAGCTAGAGACTGGTCAAGCTCCAGGAGCAGCTAACTGAGCTTCAACAGAGTAACCATGATTGACAGATGAAGTCTCAGGAGATGGAGACCTTTAATGCCCAACTACAGGAAATATCTCAGAGGGAACAGGGGGCTTCTGAGAGAGAAAGGGCACTACATCACTGCCTTGCTGTTAGAAGCAGATGAAGCACTGGAACAGAAGTTAATGGAGTTGTGGAATGAGATGAACATGGAGGAATGCCTTCCTATGCAAGGGCACCAAGAGGAAATGGGATACTGAAAGGTAATGTGCAAGTCCTGCGTAAGCAGCTGGCAGAGATACAGACCAAGCCAAAGAATGAGCTGGACTTAGCACAGGACCATCCAGAGCTGGAGGAGCAAGTGGAGACCTGGAGTTGCAATACCTCGGTCTTGAAACTCCAGGTCTATGCATACAGAGCCAGTTGAGAGGCTACCATAGATGATCCCATGTTCAGGCAGGGAATGGGCCACAGGAAGATAATGTTTGCCCTAAAGTTCCAGAAGCAGCCTGAGAGGAGCAAGTCCTGAAAAGACCCAGCCAGTTTATGGGGAAACCCAGTTAGGGTGCAAGTCTCAAGCCCAGCAAAGCTTGCGAGACCCAGCGAGGCCAAAGTCAAACCAGGAGGGAGAGGACCCTCTTCGGCATAGAGGGGGAATTTGAATTGGACTGTCTGTGGATGATCCAGCAGGAAGAAGTGTCTCCTTCATTTCAAGGTCATCCAATGGAGCTGAAGTACTGGCTTCAAGGTCAGAACTGCCCAGGGAACGCTAGAAGAAGGCTGCAGAAGATCAAGTCCCAGTTAAAAGCAAGGACAGCATGACAGCAGAGACCCAGAGAAAAGAGAGTCGAACTCCAAGTCCAGATAGTCCATCATTGGCACAAACCCAATGTGACAGAGCAAGTCAAGGACAAGAGGACAATGAAGGAGTGTGAAGAGGAAGAATCCCTGGGGCTGTTAATAGGTACCCATGCCCAAGTAAAAAGTGACAGATTTGTACTTGTCCAGCTGGAACAATTATGGAAGCCAAGTCTTTTGCCCTTGGAAAGAAAGCTTGCAGAGTACTGTATGTGCAGCTGTTCAAAGCTATAATGGGTTTATATGACCAGGACCCCCAGAGTCCTAAGTGAGGGGTGATATTACCATCAGAGGTTCCCCTATTCAAGGAAGCTAGTGGCCATTGCAAAGAGAAATCCCAGGAAGGCTAAGGGAAACCCTAAGGACAGTGACAAGATCCCAGGGAGGGCTAAAACATGCAAGGTGGGTCCAAGACTAGGGCAATCCAGGAAAAGAATGGTCCCTGGGAAAGGGGTTAAGAGGGTTCCCTTCACCGAAATGGAGACAGGTCTGGAAGTACAGCAAGCATCCCAAATGGGACATGAAACCCTGGAAAAGAAAGAGGGTAAGCAGTCCCTGAAGGCCCAATTATGTAAACAGTAATTGTGTAAATGTAATTAATAGAGAACTGTAATTATGTAAATATTGTAAACCTAATTTTTGAAGTGTCTAACCCTGCATGTTGTGCCTAACCCTAAATCTATGTATATATGATCCAATTTTCCTGTCTTGATTTAACATATCCCACATTTGTAATCAAACCGCTGCTGATCGCTGGAAGTAGCGGTATATAAGTATAAACTAAATAAATAAATAAATAAAAGTATGCAGATGTCCCAAGCAATTATATTGAGAACATAGATTCCAGTAAGAAAGTGATTTGATGACATACCCAGGGAATTCAGTTAAAAGATGCATGGGCCAAAATCAGAAGCTCAAGCAGGCATGCGGGTAGTTAAAGGCAGGGCCGTACGAAGCTATAACTATGCCCTGTGCGACTTGCAAACCTGGTGCCTCCCCCCCCCCCCATGACAGCTGGCTGCTTTGGAGATGAGTATTTATATTGAAGAAATGTTTTCTGAATGGTGTTTTCCCTGTAGCAAAACTGTGTTAATTCGTGAATAGTTCAACACAACGGTGCTTACCTGCTCCGTGCCGGTTCGCTTCCGTGCTGCTTTCTGTTTGCTCAGCAGGGCTCTGTGCTTCTCCTTCTGCGGAGCAGGCAGCAGCTGCGGCTCCCCTGGTACCTGCCCTTCCTCATCACTGGCTGACACTGCTCTTAAACGGGGAGCAAAAAGAGCCAGCAGCGCACAGGGAGGTGACATGTACCATATGTCCCCAGTGGAGGGAGAGAGGGAGCGAATGGTGGGCAGGTGATTATCTCCCAAGATGTCGTTTCATAGCAGAGAGATGAGTGGTAGCGGCAGGCAGAAGGCAGAGCACCAGCCTGCTGCCTCCTTCTCCTCCTGCTGCAGTCCTGCCAGGTGCACGCTGCTCTTGGATGCTCACAAGCCGGGCTAACTGCCCGTGGCAAACTTTTAAAGAAGTTTGCCGCGCTGCTCCATGCTTCCTCTGTTTCTGTAAAATGCTGCCCTGCGGCAGCCGTAAGACCGAGAAAGCATTTCCCTTTGAGGGGCCAAAATATTGGGTATTTACAAGACTTTGGCCCATTAATGGGAAATGCTTTCTCGGCCTTAGGGCTGTCATGGGGCAGCACTTTACAGAAAGAGAAGGGGCGGGAAGCGGAGCGGAGTGCCGCAGCAAACTTCTTTTAAAGTAAGTATAAAGAGGTTACTGCTACCATTGCTATTTTTGGATCACTGGGCCCTCTTCTGGCCTGGGCACCCCCTCATTACAGGGGCTGCTTGGGCAATGTTTACACCACGGGGTGAGATACTTCATTTCTGGTTAGGGGGTTCTTTGACTTCCGGCTGTATCACTTGCAGTGGCCTAGGTATGGTCCTGGTTGAAAGGAACCTTAAGAGACCCTCACTTTTGGTCCTGGTTGAAAGGAACCTTAAGAGACCCTTACTTTGTGAATCTGGCACAGGATCTAAGACCTTCAAATATGCCAATGGTCATTTATATGTGTGAATCAGCTTTTTACATCTACAGTACATATGGTGACTGACCCTTCTAAAATGATCTCTTTATGTGGTGCATAATCTGACATTTTGGTCCCTGGTCCTAAACTGGAACCTTTTCTCAGGGCATGCCTGTGCAGATGTATACCACATGTATAGCCCTTAACTATCCTGCCAGCATTATTCAGCATTCCTTCAAGGTTTTCGCAAAAATTCCAACTTTGGGACAGCTCAACATAATGATATAGTTGAGATTTTGCCATGCAATAACTTCTCTGGAACTGTTCTGTTGCATCTGGGGAAATGACCCATCAGATTATGCTCTTTTACTGTACTATAAATATATCTATTATTATTTTTCTGAAGTAGTTAGCTTCCTTTATCTTTCAGATCCTTGGTTCCCTTGTGACCTTCTACTGTAAACTGACAGATGCAGCAGTCCTGTACCACTTAAACACACACACACACACACCACATATCTCTATACTGTACTACTGTGGAGTGGAGGAGTGGCCTAGTGGTTGAGGCAAGGTACTTCAGGCCAGAAGGTCAGGGGTTCAAATCCCACTAGAGGACAGCAACCTTGGGCCGGAAGGACTGGGGTTTCTAGTCCCACAGGTGCTCCTTGTGGTCTTGGGCAAGCCACTTAACCCTCCATAGCCCATGTTCCCTGTAAAATAGTTATCTCCAAGTTATAATGCCCTGTTCAATGTAATTTCAGTTTGTTCAATGTAAACCACACTGATGCAGTATATAAGAGAATGTAAATAAATAAATAAAATACTGTATATAATGTCTATGTATGCATGTGTATACAAGTGTGTTATTAAACTCCAGACCACTTGTACTCAAGTTTTAAATGTAGCTGGAATTTGTTTTTCAGTTTTATATTTTTTGCCCAATATTCAGTGGGTTTAGGCTGTTAGAAGCATCTGTTGTCTGCATAAGCCCTGTTGACAATTATATGCTATGAATGGCATTGTAGGACACTGCTCTTTAGGTGCAGAGTCTTCCCACCTGTAATCCCTACCATCCTATCCTTCACCAACCCCATGTTCCAGTTTTCTTATATAGATCGGTTTATGTCCCTATAAACCAAGATTGTTTTGGGAGGAGTGGTGTTAAGATGGAGGGTCAATGCAAGCACTGGAGAACCCTAGGCAGCCCTTCCATCCTGCCACCCTCTGCTGCCCTCCTGCATGCCCATTGCCACTACTGCCTGCCCCTCTCTGGGGCTGGCAGAGGCGACAATGGCCTCAAAACTGCAACATAGCACTTATGCACAGTCTCCGGGGGGGGGGGGGGGGCCGGTGTGGTTTCTCTCTTACTGAATCTGCTACTTCTGCCCCTCTGACACAATGTCCGGTTACCATCAAAGGGGGCAGAAGTAGCAGATTTGGAAAGAGAAACTGTGATGCAGCCTTGGAGATGGTGGGTAAGTGCAGGATCATGGTTTCGAGACCATTGCTGCTGCTGCCAGTCCTGGAGAGGTGCGGGCAATGGTGGCAATGGCGCCCCTGGAGGGTCAAAGCTGTAGGCCACCTCCTAATTCGTCTAATGGTAGCGCCGGCTCTGGGTGTATAAGTAAACTTAGGATACCCAATACCTTTGTGTTGGCCCTGAGAACATAGGATACAATGTAAAAGCTCAAAAGTGAGCTATAGATAGAAAGTAAACTTCAATTAATTGGGCAAAACAGGTCAGCCGGCTAAGGGTTCTGAACATTGGCCCCACTATTACTCAGACCTCCTACTCACCTCTCTGGCTTTTCTTACATGGACTTTTAAAAAGCCTCATTCCCTGCAACTTTGCTCAATTAATGCTTCTTCTTGAGCTAACTAAATCTACAACCCACTTTAGTTCTTCCAGTTATTGCTTCACTGTTTAAACTCAACCCATCCATATTTGTTTTTGTCTCTCTGTCTTAAATAGACTGTAAGCATCAAAGAGAAAGATCTGTTTGCTACAGCTCTCTGTGATGCACTGTGTACAACTTGTAGTACTATACAAATGATGACAATGATAATGATAATAACCACCAAAGTAGAGAGAAACTGAAAGCATTTCATTTCATTTAATAATTTCTAGCCACATTTCTAAACCAAGAATAGGCCCACCCAAAGTGGTATACACAATAGCATTAAAAAAAAAGAATAAAAATAAACAAACTATAAAAATGCTGACACAAAAGACCCAAAACAGACATAAAAACTTCAAAGCAGGTGTGTGTGGCAAGATGGCAGATGCAGTAAACAGTTCCAACCAGTGATGGAAAGAGGAAAGGGAGACCCCAGAAACATCCCTTGAAGCCTGGAGTCAACATACTGCCAAGATCAACTGTGGGCCCGAGTGATACTGTTCCTGAGTCAGGGTGCTGGGACATTATACCCGGTTGAGTCCCTGCTGATGGGAAGAGATATATTGGAGAGCTCCACACTCATCAATGGAGGTATCATTGTCTCCCAGTGAGCCAGCGCCTCTGGCACCACCTGTGACTGAGAGAATGAATTTGCTGAGAGTAATGGTACTGTCTGATGACTTGCTGTCAAGTGTTTGAGCCCTGGATGGAGGGAAAGCTGAGAATGAAGCTGAAGCCAATGCCAGGAGTAGAGAATGTCATGATGGAGAGCTTTAATACGGATCACTATAGAGGTGGAGCTTGATAGGAATCACAGAGTGGATTCCTGCATTGTAACTGTGATTGCTTATGATCCTGAAGACTTATCCAGACATACTGGGGGGATATTCAGCCACCGCTGCAGAAACTTACACCCGGATAGTTAATGCTGGGGTCATATCCAGTCCCGCATTGAATATCCAGGTTGCCTGGATTGGCAGGAAGCGAACTAGGCAGGAGTGATATTTAGCAGCTGCCCATTTGGCTTCCGTGGTGAAAGTTAGACCAGGCATTGCTGCCCCTTACTTTCCCCACCTTGCCATTACTGGGCCGCAGCCCAATATCGCCCCTGCCCGATTATGGCCAGGTGTTGCCCCTGTAATGCCCTGATGTTAACCGTTTAGCAGCAGGAAGTGCAGCGGCTGCACCTGCAGATGTTCACTGGTACCAACTGTGTTAACATGGGTAGCAGGTCTTCTAATCGTGTTACTCCCTTTGAATATCGGGCCCATTATTATTAGTATTTAGCTCACACCTTTCCAGGAGTAGTTCAAGGTGAGTTATACTCAGGTATTGTAGGTAATTCCCTATGATTACTTGCAAGCAGATGGAAGCAGGCTTGAGCGTCTTTCAGTGGCGTACTTTACACTAAGCGCACATTAGTAAGTATGCTCCGATGTTTGTAACTGATGCAGAGGGAGAGACGTGGGAATGAGGGTTATTTATCTGGTAACTCTTTATCTGAAGATTACAAACTTAAAGGGTACACCACTAGGAAGTATAGTAGTTATGTTTCTGGGAAAAGAATGTGCTAAATATTTGGCTGGCTTACAGCCCTTCTAACGTCCATCCCTCTTCAATGGAGGAGTTTTTATAAAGGTTTTGTAGTTTACAAGGATCATTCAACTATTATGGGGAATATTAATGTACATGCAGACTCTCAATAAGTAGTAGAAAGGTATTTGTTTTAAATTTCTGTTTATCTGTTTTGCCTGTCTCCACTCTGCTCCAGCTCTGTTATTGTCTGCGTTCAAGGTGGCGGATATGATTCCTAGTGGTGGGCTTGTGGTACTGCCCATAGATGTGAATGTGCCAAATAAGGGCAAGAGCTCCTTATTTGGCAGATTGACCCTTAGTGGTAGTATCGTGAGATTGCCTCTGGGGGTCAGGTATGCCATTTTGGGTCTGGGCAGCAATGGGGCAGGAGTAGAGGGGGGGGTTACTCCTGCTTTGCCCACTAGACAACCAGGCATACTCCCGGGAAACTCCCATGCATGTCAGGAGTGTGGGAGGAGGGCTAGGTTGTAGTTCTTGTTGGGGGGGGGAGGGGGAGGCTTTATTTTGAGGTAATGCTTTGATCCAAAGGGGGGACTTTGATCTGGGTGGGGCTTTGATTGGAGGGTACTGATTGGGGACTTGACTTGAGGAGATTCTGACTCCAGGGGCATACTGATTTGCATGGGGGGGGGGGGGGTATGTGATGAAATCCGGGGGTTGCGGATCCTTTACCTGTATAGGTAGCAGCCGCAGTACCTGACTACTGATACGCTTATGTATTGTGATGCAGCGGACCCTCTTGCAGAGAGAAGAAAAGTTTTAAATCCAGGAAAAAACGGGTATAGCCTGCAATGTCCTGAGGATCCTCCTAGAGGGAGCACGAGAGTCAATACAGAGTCTGAAGAACCACGCCTCTATGGGCAGGACTTGGGCCCAGTCAGTTTGGATTTAAACAGAGACAGGTCTGAATCAAGGAGGGAGGAGGAAGGAGACCCAAAAGCCAAAGAAAGAGCAGACTCGGCAGGCAGAGAGAAAGCAGGCCTGAGAGGCAAAGACAGTGTTGTCCTTGAAGACAAGGGGAGAACACAAAGAACCGGTGTGCACAGAAAAGCTGAAGGAGATGGGCTACCAGGCAAGGGCAGGGGCAGAGAAACCAACTGTAAGCGAATATCTGGCCGATGGCAACAGCTGCAGCCTTGGAACAGAGAGATTCTTCCCTATACTAAGGAAGGAGAGATACCCTTGGAGAACCTGGATCATGCTAAGCTAGAAGCCGACTGGGGTAGGCCTCAAGCCTTCTCAGAAAAGGAAAGGAGAAAACTTAAAGGTAAAACTTTTATTACTTGTAATTGTCTGCATAATCCCAACATAGGAGAAGGACAGTGGAAGGAAGCTTCTCCTTGTAACCGAGATACTTATAAGCAAAAGCTTGAAAACAATTGGTCTAAGAAGAGGACTGTAAATGCTAAGCATTGCGCTGAACAGGCTTTTAAAGCTCTAACTGAAGAGGAGCCTTTGTTTTATCCAGTGGCCAGAAACCGACGCCCTAAGCTGTCTGCCAGACACTGGAAAACAGTACAGCAAGCTTTTAAAAAGCCAGAGTATAGTTGTGTGGAGACATCAGATTCAGAACTGTCAGAGGTAGAATTCATGCAAGTGGAATCTGCAGGCGAAGAGTCTGACCAGCCGATGGAATGCACATACTGCACAGCAGAGAATCTGGAGTTTATCCCTAGCTCTATGAATGAATAAATGAATGCAGTATATTGTGTTGCCTTAAGCTACTGTGAAGTTAACAGTCATTACTTTGATCTTTTTCATTTATGGTTTAAACCTGATGCAAGGGACTTGTTCAGTTGTGATACCATCCAATCCGTTTATCCTGTTTTGAACCATTTGTGCAAAAAGGGGAAATAAAGCCTTTTCATTTTCCCTCCATTCTCGTGCGGACTTGTTTCTCTTTGGGAAGTTGGTTACGAGGCCGGCATAAGGGACTGCCACCCTTGACCCTCGCACCTGTCCAACCCCAATCACCGCAGTCTTGTGTCCCCCAGCCCTTCCGTGGAAAACTACGCTGCCACTAGTGGGGGCTGCGGGGGACATAAGTGGTGTAGTTGGCCGGATTTTACGGCACCCATAAGCCTACAGGATTGTACCTGCAACTGTACAAAGGAAAGTACAATCTTTCTCTTTTTTTTGAAAAAAAAAAAAATATATATATAAAGTAAAACCCGAACCGTCTTCTACAAAACTGGACTGGAAGAAAAGCCTGGAATAGAGCAGACACCAAAGCCGAATTGGAGTTGGAAAAACGAGGAGTGGAGTTCCTGAAATCCGGACCGGATTTAAAAGAAAATCCTGAAGGTTGAAAATCCTGCGGCGAGTCCAGAAGCAGTGGAGCGACCTTGGGATAGCAGAATATATTCCCCAAAGCTGATTCAATACTAAAACCAGGTAATACGTACTTAAGCCTACCTAGTGTTGGATATTTGGGGAAGTCAAAAAAAAAAAAAAAAAAAAAGGGGGGTGTGGAGAAGTTTGGTAAAGAGCCACACTTGGGTTCCTTTCTCTGTTTGTTCTTTTACCAGGTACCATGGAGCCTAAAGAACTCTGTGCCTGGATGGCGCACCAATTCAGTAAGCAGGCGGAGGTGGCACAACAGAGCCAAGAACAAGCGCTGTGGGCGATACAGGCGCAGCAACTCCCAGTCCTAGAGACTATGGACAGGTGGCTCGTGCAGCAACGGGAGGAACTGGCCAAAAGCAGGGCGGAGAAGCTATTGGTGGCCGGACTGGTAAACCATGACCACGGACAATGGTCCTGCTCTGATTTAGTGGTTGGCAAGCTAAGTCCGGACGATGATATAGATGACTTTTTAGATACATTTGCTCGAATTGCGCATTCAGCTAAGTGGCCAGAGGAGCAGTGGGCAATACGGCTAGCAGCGTCCCTCACGGGTGAGGCGCTGGCTGCCTATAGGTCAATGCCCCCGGCTTTAGCTAATTCCTATGAAGAAGTAGTAATAGCGATTAGGGATCGTTTGGGCCTTACGCCATTAGCCTACAACAAAATGTTTAGGGCTACCTTTCTTAAGGCTAACGAAACACCCAAGGCGCTAGGCCATAGATTACGTAGCCTAGCCCATAAGTGGTTACAGCCCGAGAAAAAGAGCACAGGCACCCTAATGGATGCTATAATTCTTGAGCAATACATGATCGCCCTACCAAGTAGAGTGCAAAATTTCTTAATGTTACAGAACTGTTGCACTACCACAGAGGCAATAGCTCTTACCGAGAGGTATTTAGAGGCCGAAAAGGTGACCCAGCCTAGGGCAGGCCCAAAAATAGCCATAGGGTTGGAGGCACAAAAAGGGGAGAACCCCTCACGTCCTCCAGTTTGCCGGTGGAAAAACGATAAGCCTCTAGTAAAAGAGAGTGCAAGGAAATGTTTCATATGTGGGAAAAGGGGACATTTGCAGTATGAGTGTTATTCACGAACCGCCTTGGTGGGAGAATCCCCAAGACCAATACGTAACGGTTTTGTGCTTGATGTAAAGGTACAAGGTATAAGTGTGCAAGCGTTATTGGATTCTGGAGCCGATCAGACCATGGTTTCTAAAAAGTTATGGTCAACGATCCAGGCTCATGGCCTATCGGTCCCAGAATCTCCACAGGGATATGTAAAGATAAAGTGCATGCATGGAGCAGCCAAGCGCTATCCAGTTTATAAATTGTGGGTAAAAGGTATGGGCATTGTAAAGGAAATGCTGATCGCAGTAGTGCCTAAGTTACCACAGGAATTGGTCCTGAGCCGTGATTGGCCACAATTTAGGAAAACTTTAAAGGAAGGTTTGTCGCCTCAAAAAAGGCCAGATTCCACTTGCATGCAACCTAACCTTACTGAACAGCCGGGAGTACAGCGGAGGGGCCTTGCTGCCGCTACGGATACTATGGTCCCTAGCCCACTTTGGGAAAAACCCCCGAAGGCTGTCATAAAGGATCGGTCACAGCCACCCAAAAAGTTTGTGCTGCGGTACTGTAAAACCTCCGGGAGAGCGCGTACTCCTCAAAGAGCGTCGGCACAAGCTGCCGGCTATGACCTCCATAGTGCCGTAGATATAGTCGTCCCAAAGCAGGGAAGAAAATTAGTTACCACAGACCTACAAATCGAGCTGCCCCCGGGATGTTATGGAAGAATAGCCCCAAGATCGGGACTGGCCGCCAAATACAACCTCGACGTGGCTGCAGGAGTCATGGACCCCGATTACAGGGGCATCTTAAAAGTCCTCCTATGTAACTTCGCAGAGGAAGATTTCAAAGTCCAGGCCGGGGACAGAGTAGCGCAGCTAATTTGTGAGCGTGTGGGATTTCCTGATCTAGAAGAAGTCGCTATGCTAACTCCCACGAACCGAGGAACAGGAGGTTTCGGCTCAACGGGGAGAGCGGAACTGGAAGGTTTAATGGCCATAGGGAGTGATCCACCCGAGGAGGACCTAGGTCCCCGTGTGGAAGATTGCAAAGAAAGCTCTACGCCGAAGGTGGGGGAAGAACTCTCCGCGAGACAAAAGGAGGATTTGGCTCAATTGTTGAACAGGTATAAGGATGTCTTAACTCCAATGCCTGGGGAAACCTCGTTGGTGGCTCATGAAATTCATACTCCTCCAGGTAAAATTATCTGACAGTGTCTGTATCGACTGCCGGAGGCGAAAAAACAGGAGGTCATCAACCAGGTACGAGAAATGCTGCAAATGAATATTATCGAAGAGTCGCATAGTCCCTGGTGCAGCCCTGTGGAGCTGGTGCCTAAGCCAGACGGGTCTATGCGTTTCTGCATAGACTTTCGTCAAGTCAATGCGGTATCCACCTTCGACGCTTACCCGATGCCGCAGATCGAGGAATTGTTAGATTGGCTCGGGCAAGCAAAGTTTCTGACGACGTTAGACATGACCAAAGGGTATTGGCAGGTCCCTTTGACTCAGGATGCCAAGCCGAAAACTGCCTTCAGTACCCCATTGGGGCTCTTCCAATTTCGGAGAATGCCCTTTGGCCTGCATGGGGCAGCCGCTACATGCCAACATTTAATGGGTGTTATTCTACGACCGTACCAAGATTTCGCTACTGCCTACATGGATGATGTGGTGATCCACAGTGACACGTGGACGGAACATCTCCATCAAATAGGCATCATATTAGAAGCTATGAGGAGAGCGGGCCTCACGCTAAACCCAAAGAAGTGTACTTTTGCGGCTGAAGAAGTCAAATACCTGGGTCATCTGGTAGGACGTGGAACCGTGCGGCCATTATTAAATAAAGTAGATAGCGTCAGAAAATTCCCCGTTCCACAGAACAAGAAGCAGTTGAGAAGCTTCCTTGGCCTCATCGGATATTATCGACGCTTTATACCACACTTCGCGGAAGAAAGCAACGTTTTTACGGAGATGCTAAGAAAAAATGCCCCAAACATGTTACAGTGGACTCCTGAAGCAGAGACAGCTTTCCAAAAATTAAAAGGGAAGTTGTGCCAGGCCCCCGTATTGCACGGGGTAGATTTTCGGCAAACTTTCCTGTTACAAACTGATGCCTCCGAGATGGGTCTGGGGGCCGTCCTGTCCCAGGTACAAGAAGGAGCAGAACATCCTATCATGTTTCTAAGCAGGAAACTCTCACTGGCGGAAAGGAAGTATGCCACAATTGAACGCGAATGTCTCGCTATTAAATGGGCCATTGAGGCATTAAAATTCTATCTCACCGGGAGGAAATTTGTCCTCATCACGGATCATGCTCCCCTGAAATGGCTTCATACCATGAGGAACGAAAATACCAGATTAACCAGGTGGTATATGGCTTTGCAGCCCTATGATTTCCGTGTGGAGCATCGAGCTGGGAAGCTGCATTGTAACGCCGATACCATGTCCCGTATTACGTGCTGCGGAGAAGGGCTTTCCCCAGCCTGTAATATTTTAAGAAGGGGGATGTGTGATGCAGCGGACCCTCTTGCAGAGAGAAGAAAAGTTTTAAATCCAGGAAAAAACGGGTATAGCCTGCAATGTCCTGAGGATCCACCTAGAGGGAGCACGAGAGTCAATACAGAGTCTGAAGAACCACGCCTCTATGGGCAGGACTTGGGCCCAGTCAGTTTGGATTTAAACAGAGACAGGTCTGAATCAAGGAGGGAGGAGGAAGGAGACCCAAAAGCCAAAGAAAGAGCAGACTCGGCAGGCAGAGAGAAAGCAGGCCTGAGAGGCAAAGAGAGTGTTGTCCTTGAAGACAAGGGGAGAACACAAAGAACCGGTGTGCACAGAAAAGCTGAAGGAGATGGGCTTCCAGGCAAGGGCAGGGGCAGAGAAACCAACTGTAAGCGAATATCTGGCCGATGGCAACAGCTGCAGCCTTGGAACAGAGAGATTCTTCCCTATACTAAGGAAGGAGAGATACCCTTGGAGAACCTGGACCATGCTAAGCTAGAAGCCGACTGGGGTAGGCCTCAAGCCTTCTCAGAAAAGGAATGGAGAAAACTTAAAGGTAAAACTTTTATTACTTGTAATTGTCTGCATAATCCCAACATAGGAGAAGGACAGTGGAAGGAAGCTTCTCCTTGTAACCGAGATACTTATAAGCAAAAGCTTGAAAACAATTGGTCTAAGAAGAGGACTGTAAATGCTAAGCATTGCGCTGAACAGGCTTTTAAAACTCTAACTGAAGAGGAGCCTTTGTTTTATCCAGTGGCCAGAAACCGACGCCCTAAGCTGTCTGCCAGACACTGGAAAACAGTACAGCAAGCTTTTAAAAAGCCAGAGTATAGTTGTGTGGAGACATCAGATTCAGAACTGTCAGAGGTAGAATTCATGCAAGTGGAATCTGCAGGCGAAGAGTCTGACCAGCCAATGGAATGCACATACTGCACAGCAGAGAATCTGGAGTTTATCCCTAGCTCTATGAATGAATAAATGAATGCAGTATATTGTGTTGCCTTAAGCTACTGTGAAGTTAACAGTCATTACTTTGATCTTTTTCATTTATGGTTTAAACCTGATGCAAGGGACTTGTGCAGTTGTGATACCATCCAATCCGTTTATCCTGTTTTGAACCATTTGTGCAAAAAGGGGAAATAAAGCCTTTTCATTTTCCCTCCATTCTCGTGCGGACTTGTTTCTCTTTGGGAAGTTGGTTATGAGGCCGGCACAAGGGACTGCCACCCTTGATCCTCGCACCTGTCCAACCCCAATCACCGCAGTCTTGTGTCCCCCAGCCCTTCCGTGGAAAACTACGCTGCCACTAGGGGGGGCTGCGGGGAACAGTATTAACACTACCTTTTGAATTGGTGTTAAGTGCACTCATGCTATTGGCAGCTCTAACAGTGTGGAGTAACGTACCACACAGTAACTCTCAATGCTGGCCATGCTCTGTCTCCACTTATAGCTCACCCTGATCCTATCCAAACCCATGCTATGCAGTTAGTGAGGAACTTTCACCATGTGGTTATCTTTAGAGGATGGTAACCGTTAATGCATGCTAACTATTTGGCCCACTTTAGTAAACATACTCCTAACTGTGGAGCTCCCAGGGAAGCATTTAAACACTTCAGTGTGGGGGCTGCAGTTGATGCTGAGGGCTGCTGAAATTTTTGTTTTGTCTTATGTGAATGCGTTTTGTGCATTTTATGATGTTTGAAATTATTATATTGTAAACTGCTTTTGATGCCAGGAGCATCAAAAGTGGAATATCAAATGTGAATGAATAAGAAAATGATCCAAAGCTGCCACAGTTCATCATAATCAGTTTACAAGCAGGATCTTTTCTGAGATCAATCTGACAGTCACAGCCCTAACTTCATTCATTTATTTATTTTAAAGCATTTCTATCCTACACCTATACCATACTCTAGACAGATTACAATAAAACAGTCATAAAATATCATAAAAACAAAAACTTTGTAATAAGTTACAAATAAAATGGCATTAAATAATTAAAGTTAAGGGGCCGGTATTTCGTGGTGGTGGCGGCCAGCGCTTTTACAATGGCTGGTCATCGCTGCTTTAATTCAGACCCAGACAGTCAATGCTGGTTTCATATCCAGCCACCGTCATTAAATATCAGGGTTGGTTGGACAGCGCTGCAACTAAACAGGCAGCGGAGATATTTAGCCGCTGCCCAGTTAGCTAAAGGGGATAAAGTTGGGCCAGACTTAATTCTGCCTAACTTTTGCCGCTTTAAGATAGCTGGGCAGTGGCTGAATGTAACCACTGCTGGTTATCTTCAGCACCACCCCTAGAAAGCCCCCCCCAAAATGCCCTGATTCTAGGAGGGATATTTAGTGGCACAAACTGGCTGAACATCCTGCTCAGTGCAGCTAATGCGCTTGGCAGGTCTGCTAACCGCATTAAACACTTTGAACATGCTCTCTAAGAACAAAATACAAATCAAAGACTTAAAAAAAAAATTAAATTGAGTCTTTGGCTGTCCAGTTCAGAGCAGGTTCATTCAGATCTTTGAATCTAAATCACGAAATACAATGTAACATTCAGCCTTAAATGGCCCTTCTCCTTTAAATCGTATTTAAACAACTGGTAATACCTGCATGGGTAGACAGCCAGCATCAATTTATGCAGTTATGCAATGTTTTTTTCATTATTCTATTTAACCTTTATTGTACAATAACATATAATTTATACATACATATTTATAATACAATCTATATTTTCATACATCTAGATCTTTACAATCAAATTACCATACAATTTGCACTCTGCTGCTTTGCCTCTTTCTACATCCATGAGTAATACTTTGGATGTTGAAACTTCCTTGAGCTCTGGTTGCCGTACACATCCACCCTAGCCTTCTTTTATGACAGGTTTGTCTGCTCTGGATGCTAGTAGTGGTTCTCAGAGAGCCACGTCTCCGCCTGCAAGCGAGCACTCTCCGCGATCCCCCTCCCTCTCGGGCCCCTCGGCTGCTGTTTGGTACCCCAAAGCAGTTTCTTTTGCATCACTATCTTTGTTTGGTTGTGCCGTTGGCCCCTTCCATTGAAGTTTCCTTAAGGGAAGTTTGGGGTAAGGTGTCGAGAGTGAAATCCATATTGACTGGGACTATGGGTCAATTGTGCAAGTTTTCCGAGGAGTCTGTGGACAAATTTAAACAGCAGGACTCTTTAATTTCCTTTTTAGAATCTCATGTAATGAAACTTGAGGGCTCTCAGCTCTCATTGCAGTCTCTAGTGGGGGCAGTAGTTAAGGAAAGTTTGGTTATTCATACCAAATTAGAGGCAATGGAGAATCAATTAAGGGCAAGGAATTTGCGATTCCTGGATTCTCCTGTGATGCGGTTTCTGTCCCGCCTTGAGCTGCTGAAAAAGTATTTGAAAGAAATTTTGTTTAATAATGTTGATGCGCTAGTTATTTCTAAGTTATTTTATGTTTCCAAGGGGACTTGGGTAGAAGTGGTTGAAGGAGAGGGGTTAGATTCCATCGCCTCTCCGGACAGTCTTGATTTGACTGCTTTTCTTGAGACTTCTCGGGACATTGTCTCTGAGAGGGCAACTCTGTTGGTCACTTTTAGATCGGAGGCTGATAAGATTGCTGTCTTGAAATTGTACTTTTCTAAAAAGTCTGTTCCCTTTTGTGGCCAGCCGATAAACATTTTTCTTGATGTTGCCAGGCCTATGCAAATGCGTAGGAAGGCTTTCTTGCAGTTGTGGTATAAAGTCTTGGCTATCGGAGCCATGTTCCATCTCCATTTCCCCTGTAAGTGTATGGTTACCTATGCTGGAAATAAGTTTGTTTTCACAGTGTTTCCCATTTGGAAAATTTTCTTTGGGACAAATCAGTGGGTTAGTATGGGTACTTGGGGATTTGTGTATACTCTTGACTCTTGTCCTGTTTTTGACTGGGGTTGTTTTAGGTATTAATACATTTGCTCTCTTCTGCTTCTCTCCCATAATGGGGGCTAGAACATCTCTTACTATTTGTTGGGGGGGGGGGAGGGGTGCATATTTTCTTAATTTCTAATGGTAGCAGGTTATGCTTTTCTTATATACATTGTGTATGTATTTTGGTTAAAATCCTAATTTAAAAAAAAACAAACAAACCTATCCCGCAAAACCTACCCCTAACATAACCAGTGAGGGCTCCATCAGCTGGCAGATCAAAAAGCTGGGTACACCAAAAAACACCAAAGCATTCACACTACTATTGCTTCTCCAAGAGCCTTCAATAGAACCAACACCACTCAGCTTGAGTGTTCAAACCAAAAGGATACACCATATTCCAATTAAAGATGCAACAAAGCAGTTTACTAAAATCCCTCCTCCCTCTTGTTTACTTGTTCAAGCACAAAGCACTGAAAATCCTGTAAACTGTGACAAAATTGTTGCCAATGGGACACTAGCGTGATTTAAATATGTGTTTAGTTGAAATTCTGATTGATGTGCAAGTTGTTTTAAGGTATGGTAATTTGATTTTAAAGATGTATGAAAATATATTACATTATAAATATGTATGAATAAATTATATAATTTTGTACAATAAAGGTTAAATAGAATAATGAAAAAACATTGTATAGCTCCATAAATTGATGCTGCCTACCATGCAGGTATTAGCAGTTGTTTAAATACGATTTAAAGGAGCAAGGCCTTTTAAGGCTGAATGTTACATAGTATTTCATTATTTAGTACTTTGTAACAATTGTGGTGATTCAAGCTAGATCTCTGAATCTAAACAGGGTCAGGCCTGGCTAGTACTTGGATGGCTGACCACCCAGTAATACCAGGGCTATAAACTCACTGCATGGAAGAAACGCCTAGCAATCCACTTCTAGTTGCAGCTTGCCAAGAAAATCCAGAGGTTGAGTTGTCAAGAATCAGCATTGATGTGATGGCACACATTGCGGATTGCATTGCACTTAAATTCCTGCCTGATTACTAGGATGTGCCTGGGACAATAGGTGTGCCAAGACATGTTTACCAAAGATCACATCAGTAGCACGTGTTTGGGCTGCAAACCTGTCTAGATGCCTGTGTCAACTTCACTGCAGTAACCTGGCATGTGAGTGCACTTACTGCTACCCAGTGAGGTGGTGTTAGGTCCACCTGTGCTAATGGTGACAATTGCAGCTGGTACATGCCCATTATGCCCACCCTAACCATGATGCGCTGTCAGTGCTTGCATCTGCCCAATTTTGTGCTATCCTATTATTACAGGATTTTCAGCATGGGCACTTAATGTACATTGTACCCTGCACAAGTCATTAGTGGGGTTTAGTAAACATGCTATTTAGCCTCTTACAAAACACCTCAGTCTGGGATATCATTCATAGTCCATTGAAAAGATGGAACATCTAAGAGCAACGTATCCTGTGAATGCAAGGAACAAGGTGGACAATATACTTTCAAAATTGAGGAGTGTTTTGAAGACCACTACTACTACTATAAAAATGATGCACCAACCAAGTTTTCAAATCTCTTTCCCCTGAAGTTATTCTTCAGTTCTGAAAGCTATTTCTTTTACATTTTGCCTGCGTTTCAAATAATTTGGGGTCCTTTTACTAAAGTGTACTCTGGTTAAAGAGCGTTTTAGAGCATGGTAACTGTTCGCGCAGGGATGACAACTGCCACATGTTAATTCCTGCAGTTACCTCCAATTGTGCGCCGTGACAGGGAACGAGTGGGTTAGGGGTGGAGAGGGGCACAGAGAGCACATTGAAGTAAGCATGAGGGAACATAGCACACTATCAGTGTTGGAATTAGCACAGGTGCACTTAATGACACCTCAGTGGGTGACGTTGTGTGCACCCACGCTAATTGCGCCTCATGATAGGGTACATGTCCACATGGTAATTGCCAGGAATAGGCTGGCCATACCCCCAACAGTTACCATGGAGGCTTTGCACTTACCTTACATTAGCTCATCTTTTCGCCTCTGCCTTTGGCTCTTGATTTTGCTGTTCTCCTTCCTTCCCCTCTTTTATTTCACCTTTCTTTCTTCCTCCCTCTTACACTTGTTCTTACCTCTTTCCTTTGTCCTGTCTCTCCTGCTCTTGTCTCTTTGCCCTTGTTCTTATCTTTTTTCTACTCCTTTTCTTGCTTTTTTTTAGATTGTAAGCTCTTTTGAGCAGGGACTGTCTTTTTGTGTTTTCATTGTACAGTGCTGCGTGCGCCTGGTAGCACTTTATAAATGCTTAGTAGCAGTATTAGTAGTAGTAGCTTTAGCACAGAACATTCATTAAGTGCACAAACCTAACACACTGTAGGAATAGCCTAATGGTTAGAGTAGTGGGCTAGAAATGGGGAAGTTGGGGTGCAAATCCCATTGCTGCTATTGAGTACTGGAGATGATGGAGTGCTATTTTCTCTACACCCTCTGAATGTTTTGGGCTTAAAAAAGGTTTGAACGAGTTCATTGAGGAAAAGTCCATAAAACTTTATTAAGGAGGACCAGGGAAATCCACTGCTTACCCCAGGATAGACATCATGGAATCTGTGTATCTTTTTGGGAACCTGACAGGTACTTGTGACCTGGATTGGCCACTGTTGGAAACAGGATACTGGGCTTGATGGATCTTAGTCTGACAGAGTATGATATTTATTATATTCTTACGATGCTATCACTAGGTATATATCTGGTGCAGCACTGAGAGAAGCCAGTAGTTTCTGCCTCCAGCAGGTGGCAAGGTATTTGGACTTATGCAACAGTGCAGACAGGCCTGTCTCCCCTAGCCCAGACTAGTTATGTGGTCTGTGTGCCTGAGACCTGTAGACAACATTTACTTGCCACTATCTCCCTGAGCTGACAGCTTGACCTACGTCCAGTGCTGTTACTCATGGGTTCCTAGCACTTGGTGGACCAGAAAGCGTTCAGGAGAACCCCTTGGGGCCACTAATGGGGGGTTTGGTAAGTTGGGCCCAGGCCCCCATTCCCTCTTGCTGCCCTATATCTATTTGCTAATTTTGTCTTTGTATTTTTTTCTATCACCTTTTCTTTTCCTATTTATTTCAATGGGGCTCTGTCTGATTCTCTGCTGTTTGCAATGAAGTTGCACTAAAGTTAAAAACCCCAAAAAACACCTCTCTGGCAGCTAGGCCAGAGAGGTGGCTGGGATCTCTTTTCTTGGATTTCCCTGGTTGAACTGACAGGTTTTGGGATTCCCCTTTGGCCATAATTGTATTCATTTTTTTAGCAGTTTTTTTTCTTTATTTAGGACCATTGCTATGCTTAATCATGGCCTGATGTAGCTTTTGCGCCTTTGGGTTTTTTTCTTGTGGTTCTCAATGAGGGAAAGCGAAGTCATTGGGTGGAGGTGCATCTGGTCGCCATCAATAGTGCATTTCGCAGGCATAGACAACATGCAGGCCGAATTTCAGAGTCGGAACACTGGATCCTGGCAAGTGGGAGTTAGAACTCATGCATTCAGCCTCATAGTGCAGAGATGGGGCCTTCCAGTATTCATTTGATGGTCACTCAAAAGAGTGCCAAAGTGAAGAACCTTTCAGCTGCAGGTAGGATCCATGGGTGGTGGGCTTGGATCACATAAACCAAATTGGATAGATCAGCTCTCCCCTCTGCATTCACTCTGTCTATAACTTTTAATTGGCTAGGCTACAGGGTCTTTCAAAATCTTGTAAAATTCTGTGGCAGTTGGCCCACGTTATTTTGCTAATTTCAACTTTTTCATTAATTGTTGTATTTCTTTCTCACTAATCGGCACATTTAATCTACTCGATTGTTCCTCCAATGTAAGCATTGACACGTCCTTAAAGAACTCTATATAGTTCCCCTCGTGACTGGCTGCATTACTATATATGTTCTTATAAAAAGTCACAAACTCTGATGCTACCTCATCAGTCTTCCCTCGCATATCCTCATCATGACCTTTTACCACTGTGATAATCTTTTTCCCTTTGTAGGGGGTCACCAGTTTGGCTAGTAATTCCCAGTTTTGTTTCTCCACTTACGATGGCAATATTTACAAAGCTGCATATTGACTTCTGTTCTTTTTATAATAATGTGTCTATTTTCTTTTCTCACCTCTAAATATGCCTGTCTGGCTTCCTCTGCCATCTCATTAATATGGCTTGCACTAAACAACTGCAGCTCCCTGATTGTTGATTGGCTAGTCTCTGTTTGCACGCTCCATATGCAATGATTTTACCCCTCATCACCACTTTGTCCGCTTCGCAGAAAATTCCTTCACTCACTTCCCCATTACTGTTCTCTGCCTCTTATTCTTGCCAATCATGTCTCAAGAAAGTCCTAAAACTCTTAACTTGAAACAATGTTGGGGTTATTTGCATAACGTATCTGGGATAGCCTCTGTTAATCCTAGCTTCATCCTCACTTTAGCATGATCAGGCACTGCTAGTACGTGATTATCAGCTTCTCTGAACTTAGACTGTCTCTTAAAATCAGAGACGTTCTCTATCTAGTAAATATTTTATAAGGCACTGAATAGTGAGTAAATGCTATTTATCCTGGATTAACTCCAATTCAGATATCAAAAAGTTTTTTTCCACAAATTTTCTTAACAGGCTTTGGGGGCTTATCAATTGCTGGATCCTGCACTACATTGTCGTCTTCTCCTATAATGAACTGATACAGTATCTGCTAAGGCCTCCCATCTTCCTTACAGTAGCAAAAAAACATATAATCATAAATATTGAGCCTACAGATGTGGTAAAATAAAAGCTACATACCATGCAGCTCCCCAAGGGCTATCACAAATCTCCCCTCCAGGTCTGCTATCACTTTATGGGCCCCTTTTACTAAAGCCCACACTTAACATGCTAAACAAATGCATGTAAAGAGCAAAGCTTTCATGTTAGCTGTCAGGGGCATGGCAAGCGTGTTCCTGGTAGCTAATGCGTGATGGGCTGCCCTAATATGTGCTCCAGTAAGGCAGGTTCACCTAATGGCTCCCATAGAGGTGTCATAAGGTGACTTTGCGTTAAGAGCCACATTACTGCTGAGCATGCGACATTTGCCCTGGTGCTAGTGGTAATGTGCTTTCCACACCCACACTCCTCCCCTTCCCTGCTCTTTCCCATGATGGCCAATTATTGTGCGCATTAACATGCGGTGGCAGTCATGCTCGCATATTAATGTTCCCGGTTGCCAGTTGCCACGTGTTGAAATGCATGTCAATCGGCTACTGCGCTTTAGTAAAAGAGGCCCTATGAATTATTTAATTTATTTAACATATTTTTTCTATACTGCTTTTCTAGGAGTCAAAGCAGTTTACAAAGAAAAGGTACTCTTTTATGAATGATAATGGCTACTCCCCTGTCTACTATTTTATGTAGCTGCCATTACTTCACACACCCAATAGCTTTTTATACTCCTGCTCTGTTAGATGTGTTTCTAGTATGAATCCTATATCCACATTGAATTTCTTTAGTATAGTCACAAAACTTTGGTTCTCTTCATTGGGCAATGGAATCCACCCACATTCCATGTGGCTATCTTCATTCATATTTAGGGATCCTTCCCTACAAACAAAAAGTCCTAAAGTTCAATGTATAATAACAGCCAGTCAGCATTGCTGCTTCTATCTGTTGATGTTTTGCAGCACTTGCAGGAAAGCATACTGTAAAGACAAACAACCCCCCCCCCCCCCCACACATCTAGGAAGAGTCCAGATACCCAGACGGTCCCTTAACTCCAGAATTCCCCTGTGGAATGCAAGATGGCCCAAAAATGTATTTCTTCTTGGGAGAGTTAACTGTTCAGTTGGTCTAACAACTGGAATTAATGCAGGTGGTTGTCTGTACCTAGCACTTCTGAAGGGCTGTACCAAGTGGGGTCAGGTTTTTTGATTATGCTTTCTCTAAGTTGGATTCTTCTCACAACATAGAATTTCTCTTTACCCTCAGAATACACCACTACAACGTCATGCTTGCAAATGGATCTCTTCAACTGCCATCTGCTGGCATTAAGCCTGTATAGTGGCTTTTACCAAAGAGGTCCTGGGTATAGGTTCTATAGGTAGGTTAGAGCACATGCAATTGTAAATCTCATAATGGACCCACCTGTTTGAGCTTCACCACATTCATTATTGGCAAAGTGACAAAGAGGTAGGACACCTTCCATATATTCCACACCAGTCACTTCACTCAACACCATGCCAAAAACTTCTTCATCTCTGGGCACTCAGATTCTTTCCCTGAATCTTTTCTCAGTTCTACAAGTAAGGGTAGCTTAGATAAATCTACTTCTCCGCTGCTCCCTGACCCAGTACGGCCTACGTCTTCTTCTTTGAAGGGATGGACCACTGCTTTAACTGTGGGGTGGCATGCCATCTGGATCAGAGCTAGAAGCTGTCCGCTTAGGAAACACTCTGGCTACCTGTTCTACAATGTGTGTATTTTTACACTGATTCAGAGGAGATATTGCTGGGGCTAGACAGGGACTGCTACAGTGCATGCAGTTTTAAATTTTCATTTGTTCTCTTAGCAGAAAAAGTATCCCCCCCAAAAAGTAGGTGCAAATCTCTGCAGATACTTAAGGGTAAAGAAGTACAAGTACCTGTAGACTTTGCAGCAATATGACACTTTGAAAATTTCCTTCTATAGAAAAAATTATGCATTAATAAAAAAATGTGTGTGTGTGGGGGGTGGGGAGGGATATTCAGCGGTAGTGGCTAGCCGATCTAATGCGGCTAGCATTCGCCACTGAACTCCAAACCTGTATATTCAATGCTGGGACCAGATCCAGGCCCCAGCATTGAATATCCAGCATGTCGGGAAGCTAACCAGGCAATGGCGATATTCAGCCACTGATTAGCTTCTGCAGTTAAAGATAGGCCAGCCCTTACTGCGCCTGACTTTCGCCATTTGTCATTAATCGGACAGCATCTCAATATCACCGCTGCCCAGTTATCGACGGTTGCTGCCCTGGATGCCTGTGATGCGAACCGGTTATCATCGAGGCATGCATCAACAGCACCCACGGATATTCAGTGGTTGCAAACCAGGTAAATGCCTTTGAATATCTCCCCCGTGTGTGTTCTTTCTAATTTGTGCAGATACATTTTCTGACTAAAATTAAATGCATACTTAAAAATTCAGAAGTATACATTCAGTTTCAAACCTGCCCCAACCTTGCCCCCACGAATGCCTCCCCCTTTAGCTTATACAATTATACATGAAATGGCACTATGGAGTAATTTAGTAAAGGGGTGTCTATGTAGAATGTCAAAAAATGTGCCCAATTGATGCCTAGTTTATTTTTTATTTTTTCAAAGCCCTTACTGTGAAAGGAACAAGTATATTGGACACAATATGCATGCATCCAAAGCACTGTTAATATACACTGTGCTCCAATGCTATGAAATCATCCACAAACAACAAGCAAGCCTTATCTTTTTTTGCAAGTTTTTTAGAGAATAGTCACTTTTAGTGGAGGAGTAATCTAATGGTTAGAACAACAGCCTAACACCCAGGTGAGTGGGGTTCAGTTCCCAGTGGCACTCCTTGTGACCTTGGGCAAGTCACTTTACCCTCCCTTGCCTCGGAAGAAAAGGTCTGGGAATCTACTTCCAGTCATACCTTGCCAAGAACACCCAGGGATTGCTGTGTTACCAGGATCAGCATTTACTTGACAGCACTAAAACAACAAAACCCCCCCATCCTTATCAACAGACCTTACCCTGTCAAAACCTTGATCCACCCTACCAGCCTTCCCCCAAATATTTGTCCAGGGCTCACTCCCCATACTATTCTAAGTAGGATCTGTAACTAGTCCTTACCACAAGAGCCATACATCTTTACAAAAAGCTCCTATACTTGTTTAAAATGTTCCATAGCTACTTTGCAATTATCTGCCTCATGTTATACACATCCCATATCTGAATCAACCACTGGGTATGTGAGGGAGGGGCCACCTGCTTTCAGGCTGATGCCAAGGTCCGCTTTGCAGCATTCATACGATGCTTAACCAAACTTTCCTGTGGAATCTTTGTTCTCGCCATTCTCATATTGCCCAGGATTCCAGGGCACCTCCAACCATATTAACATGCAGGCTGTATATTATATACACCTCCAATATCCCCGAACCTGGGGGCACTCCCACCATATATTTGCCATCGTTCCTACTCATCCACATTTCTACCAGCACAGGGTTGTGGAACCCAGGAAAAACTTGGTTATAAGTAAAAGTGCCGTATACCATGCATACAAAATCTTGTAGCTATTTTTCTGCACATTAACAGCCATACAGCTTTTACTTAAACCCTTCCCAATTTGTTCCCATTGCTCCTCAGTGTAGCTCACTCCCAACTCACTCGCCTAATGCGCTCTATGCTGACCCTCTTTAAACTCCCAAGCTTGTTGGCATTTGTATAAGACAGAGAACAGCCCAGTAGTGGACCTCCTATTTTCACACAAACTCTGCAAACCAGTGTTTGCCCAGTGTCCCACCCAGTGCACCAGTTGGGTATAGTAAAAAGAATGAGCCATTGGAAGTTCATATTTCTCTTGCAAAGTAGGGAATGACAATAAACTCCCATCTTCAAATAACTGTCCCAACATAGCCAGGCCTAATCCCTTCCACTGATGAAACACTGCCGATCCCACCCCTATTCCAAAACCAGCATTATCCACGATAGGAGCCATGGGAGCCATCGCGTCACCTTTAGGCTTAAAAGAAACAACCAAGTGTTGGGACTAACTTAATTACTAGCCCCCTCTATAGACTATGGGCCCGATATTCAGTGCCGCCGGTGCCGAACATTAAACACGAATATTCAATGCTGGGGCCAAATTCTGCCCTGGCATTGAATATCCGGGTTTGCTGCATTTGCCAATTGCTAATTGGGCAGTGGCGATATTGAATTACCTGGTTAGTGATATGCGGTTTCACTGTGTATCGCTAACCAGTTAGCAGCTCAATATCACTGCTGCCCGGTTAGCAATTGGTGCCAACTCTGCTCTGTCCCAACATGCCCCGATGCTAATCAATTAACATCGTGGCGTGTAGCACTGGCACTCATGGATATTTAGCGATGGTAACCGTGTTAGTGCCCCAGAATATCCATGCCTTTTATCGGACCTTCTGTATTTTGCCTGCAGCCACAGCTGTACCCCCAAATCCGGGAGACCCACTATTCCCTCTCTATCAACAAACATGGCTTAACAATTTCCCTATTCATGCACTCCACCGCAGCTCGTGCTTCTGCAGCTGCATTGTTTGATGCCTATTTTTTTAAAGGCAATATAGTCGCCTATGTGCCTTTATAAAATAAACACCCAGAAATAGTACCAGCAGCAAATTCTCATACATAAAGTTACACCTGCTTCGACAAAGATGTATATGTGCATGACTTCTAAGTGTGTACATGCATATTTTATAAAATATGTGCTTACTTTGTAACTCTTCCCCAACTCTGCTTACTCTCCGCCCCGAGAAGCACATATGTATAATTACTGTACAGTACTGTACAGTATTTGGCAATGCAATTTTATAAGAACCCATTTCTGTGTGTGAAAGCGTTGTTGCTCACCTGAATGGGTGATCTCCAGGAACAGCAGGAATTTAGTCTTCACATATGGGTAACAATGGTACCGACGGAGCCTGCGCAAGAACGCTCCCCAGCGTCCAATAGGAAAGCTTTTGGAACCATCCCACTGCGCCTGCGTAGGTGCCTTCCCGCCTTTCCAGCTTTCCCTCCTCAGTTGAGTTTGTAGCTGAGATAAAAGGAGAGAAGAAGAAGAAGAGGAAAAAGTACAACTCCTAGGGGAGGAGGGTGGGTTGTGAAGACTAAATTCCTGCTGTTCCTGGAGATCACCTGTTACAGGTGAGTAATTATGCTATCTCCAGGAACAAGCAGGAATGTAGTCTTTACAGATGGGACTCCCTAGCTCGGAGATGCCAGAGAGATGACCTCAGAGTGAGCTGTGGAGCACAGGCATAACTAAATAGGTCATATATCCACCAAGGATGTCTGGTATCGAAACCCGGGATGGAAGGTAGGAGTTGGACTAAGTCTGAAAGAGATGTTGGAGAACAACTTGGCCAGACAAGGCATCCTGGCAGGAGTCCTTGTCCAGGCAATAGTGAGCAGACAAAGTGTGGACAAAAGACCAAGTTGCTGCTTTGCGTATCTCATCAATCACTACAGAACGTAGATTTGCCATAGAGTTAGCCATGGCCAGAACATTATGTGCAGTGACATGACCCTCGAGAGAGAATCCTGCACTTTCATAAGCAAAGGAGATGCAATCCACTATCCATCTGGAGAGAGTTCACTTGGATACTTGTAATCCCAGGTAACTCGAGTCAAAGGAAATGAAAAGCTGGGAAGCTTTTCTGTGCTCTTGAGTTCTCTGGAGATAAAAAGTCAAAGGACATTTGCAATCCAGAGTGTGAAGAGTAGCTTCTGCCCTAGAGGAATGGGGTCTAGGTAAAATGACAGGGAGATAAACTGACTGGTTTAAATGGAAGGATGAGACCACCTTTGGCAAAAAGTGGGGATGAGTCCTAAGGACTACCTTATCATGATGGAATTGTTTATAAGGAGGATCAGCCACCAAAGCCTGGAGCTCACTAATGCGACTTGCTGAAGTGAGGGCAAGAAAGATGACCTTACAGGTGAGAAATTTCAAAGAACATAAGATATGCCATACTGGGTCAGACCAAGGTCCATCAAGCCTAGTATCCTGTTTCCAACAGTGGCCAATCTAGGTCATACATACCTAGCAGTTTCCCCAAAAGACACAGGTTCCACAATGCTTGCACTAGGTCAAGCATTGATATCCTGGGTCCCTTCTTAATAATGGTTTATGGACCTTTCCTCCAGGAACTTGTCCAAACCTTTTTTAAACCCAGCTACACTAACAGCCTTTACTATATCCTCCGGTAACAAATTCCAGAGTTTGATTACACGTTGAGTGAAAAAATATCTTCTTTTATTAGTCTTAAATAGTTTACCCTGTAGCTTCATTGCATGTCCCCTAGTCTTTCTATATTCTGATAATGTAAACAATCGATCTGTTTACCCGTTCCACTCCGTTCATTAATTTATAGACTTCTATCATATCTCCCCTCAGCCGTCTCTTTTCCAAGTTAAAGAGCCCTAACCTTTTTAGCCTTTCATCATAGGAGTATCCTTCCATAAGAACATAAGATATGCCATACTGGGTCAGACCAAGGTCCATCAAGCCCAGTATCCTGTTTCCAACAGTGGCCAATCTAGGTCATACGTACCTAGCTGTTTCCCCAAAAGACACAGGATCCCCTTTACCATTTTGGTGGCTCTTCTCTGAACCTTTTCTAATAACGCTATATCCTTTTTAAGATATGGCTACCAAAATTGCACACAATATTCAAGGTGCGGTCTCACCATGGAATGATACAGAGGCATTATAATATTTTTTGTTTTATTTTCTATTCCTTTCCTTATGATACCTAGCATTCTATTTGCTCTCTTGGCTGCCGCTGCACACTGGGCCGAGGGTTTTAACATGTTATCCACAATGATGCCAAAATCTTTTTACTGGGTGGTGGTTCTTAATGTGGAACCTTGCATCTTGTAACCATAGTTTGGGTTGTTCTTCCCTAGGTGCATAACTTTGCACTTGTCCACATTAAATTTCATCTGCCATTTTAATGCCCTGTCTTCCAATTTATCAAGATCCTCTTGCAATTTTCCACAATCCTCTTGGGTTTTAACAACTTTAAATAGTTTTGTGTCATCTGCAAATTTGATAGCCTCACTCGTTATTCCCTTTTCCAGGTCATTTATGAATATGTCAAAATGCAGCGGACCCAGCACAGATCCCTGGGGTACAACACTATTCACCTTTCTCCATTGGGAAAATTGGCCATTTAGCCCTACCCTCTGCTGTCTATCTTTTAACCGGTTCCTGATGCACAATAGTACACTGCCTCCTATCCCATGACTCTTTAGTTTTGCCAAAAGTCTCTGATGAGGGACCTTGTCAAAGGCTTTCTGAAAGTCCAGATACACTATATCAACCAACTCACCTTTGTCCACCTGTTTATTCACACCTTCAAAAAAACATAACAGATTAGTAAGACAAAATCTTCCTTTTCCAAAGCCATGTTGGCTGTCTCCCATTAGGCCATGACTATCTACATGCTGAGTAATTTTGTTCTTTATGATGGTTTCTACCATTTTTTCGGTACTGACATCAGGCTCACCGGTCTGTAGTTTCCTGAATCACCCCTGGAACCCTTTTTAAAAATTGGCGTTACATTGGTGATCCTCCAATCTTCAGGTATTACAGATGATTTTAATGAAAATTCACAGATTACTAATAGCAGGTCTGCAATCTCATATTTCAGTTCTTTCAATACCCTTGGAAGTATACCATCTGGCCCAGGTGATTTGCTACTCTTCAGTTTATCTAATAGTTGTAATACATCTTCCCGATGTATCGATATTTCCTTCAATTCTTCCGCACCTTGAAATACCACTTCAGTCATGAGCAACATCCTTACATCTTCCTCAGTAAAGACCGAAGCAAAGAATTCGTTCAGTCTCTCTGCTATTGCCTTGTCGCCTCTTAGTGGCTAGAGGTTCAAAGGGTGGCTTGAGAAGCTGTCCTAAAACAACATTAAGATCCCATGGCACTGGAGGGGGCTTAATGGGAGGTTTAGTTAATAGAAGACCCCTCGTAAAGCGTGCTACAAGCAGCTGAGAAGAGATAGGCTGACCATCTAAGGGCATGTGAGAGGCTGCAATTGCACTTAGGTGCACTCTACCAAATTGATTTTGAGTCCAGAAGAAGATAGGTGGAGAAGATATTTAACTAATGCATCCACCGGAGCTGAGAAGGGGTCAAGTGCCCTCTGCGAACACCAGAGAGAAAATCTACACCACTTGAAGGCATAGGAGCACCTGGTGGAAGGCTCCCTAGAAGCTAAAGGGATGTCCTTAACCTGTTGAGAGAGGTTAATGTCCTGGAAAGCTATGCCTTCAGCGGCCATGCTGTAAGATGGAGGGACTGCGGATAGGGATGGAGTAGTGTCCCCTCCTCCTGAGAGAGGAGATCTGGAGTAGACCACAGATCTACGGACTGAGCTTGAGACAGACATAGAAGGAGAGGATACCACGGTTGTCATGGCCAGCGTGGGGCTATGAGTATCATGTAGCCCCTGTCTCTCTGGAGTTTGAAAAGAGTCTTGGGAATGAGGGGAATGGGAGGGAAGGCATATAGGAAGCCTTGACCCTAGTGAAGGTGAAAAACATTTACCTGCTGGCTGTCCAGTGCAGGAATCCTGGAGCATAAGCGAGGAAGCTTGGCATTCTGAGGACTTGCGAAAAGGTCTATGTCTGGGGTTCCCCAGATCTGAAAAATGCGAGCGACCTTGTCTGCATGGAGAGACCACTCGTGGGGTAGAAGAATTCGACTCAGTTTGTCTGACAAGACATTGTGTTTGCCTGGAAGATACACCGCAAGTAGGTGAATGTGATGCTGTATGGCAAAAGACCACAGGTGCAGTGCTTCGCTGCAAAGAGTTCAAGAGCCAGTTACCGCCCTGCTTGTTCAAGTAGAACATAGCTACTTGATTGTCCATCTGGACTAGAACTATGTGGAATCGAAGATGGTCCTGGAACACTTTGAGAGCATTGTACTGTTGATGCTATATGACCCAGAATTTATAGCAATTCTTGAGCAGTGAGAAAGTTCTTAAGGCATGCCTGAGATGCTAACTGCTTTAGTTGAGCGCAGCGGGCTTGGGGCAGAAATGCCTTTGATTGTTGAGTGTCTAGGAGAGCCCCTATGAACTCTAGAGTTTGAGAGGGGATGAGTTTGGACTTTGGAAGGTTTATTACAAATCCTATGTGTTGCAGCACTTGTATGGTGCACGAGAGGGAAAGATTGGCCTCTAAGAGGTGTTTGCTTGAATGAGCCAGTCATCTAAGGGAAGACAAATATCCCCAGAGTCCTTAGGAATGCAGCTACTGCCACCATGCACTTTGTGAGGACTCTTGGGGCAGAGGCGAGGCCAAAAGGCAGGACTCTGTATTGATAATGTCTCCCTTGAAACATGAAGCACAGAAACTTTCTGGGCTGTGAGTAAATAAGTATATGAGTATATGCCTCCTTTAGATCTAGAGAACAGAACCAATCCTGACTCTGGAGATAGGGGAGAAGGCTGGCTAGGAAGATCATTTTGAATTTCTCCCGTAGTAGGTACTTGTTCAGTTCTCTGAGGTCCAGAATAGGCCTGTTCTCTTTGGAATGAGGAAGTATGGAGAATAAAAGCCTATTCCCTGCTGGGATGGTGGAACCTCCTCTATTGTGCCCCGAGAGAGAAGGGAGGTGACCTCTTGCAACAACAGAGCAGTGAGACGGGGCTGAGAGCGGAACTCTCTTGGAGGAGTCTGGGGTGGGGGGGAGGGTAGACTTTGTAGATGAAGCCTATACCCCTCCTGTACTATGGACAGTGTCCACTGCTCTGATGTGATACCTGTGGGCAAAGTGACAAAGTCTGCCAGGAATGTGGATGGGATCTGGAACCTCCAGAGGCAGAACGGCTATGTTCTCCAGAAAGAAGTCATAGACCCTGAGGAGGCTGGGTCTGCTGAGGTGGCTGTGACTTAGGAGTCTGAGCCTTCTTTTGTTGTTTTAATGGCTGCTGCCCCTTCTGGGGAGCATGGTATTGACACTGTACCGCAGGGGTGTAAGAAGGGTAGTACTTCTTCTTATTATTGAAATAAGCTTTCTTCGCTGGCTTTTTCCTAGCTGGGTTGGCAGTAGATCTAGATTGTCTATTAAGAGTGGTGTTCTCAGATTCTAACTGAGAGGCCTTGTCCTACCAATCCTTGCCAAAAAGGTTTTCACTGGTGCAAGGGATATTACTCAGCTTATCTTGAATCCATTGTTCAAGATCGGATGCTTGGAGCTAAGCAATCCGGCGTGCACCTATGCAGATAGATTAAGTTCTGCTGATGCACTCAAAACAGTCAAAATTTGCCCTGTTAACAAACTTTGAAACATTCTGAGCATGCTTAACAAGGGTGAGATAATCTGCTATCTTCTCATCAGGGAGAAGAGGAGCCATTAACTACAAATCCCTAGCCACCTCTCTAAGGAACATATCCATATAGAGTATGTAGGAACTGATCCTGGCTGATAACATGGAGGCCTGAAAACAATGTTGACCAAAGGCGTCGAGGGTTCTCAATTCGCTGCCTGGAGGGTTTGAGGAATGTGTCTTAGCACTCTTTATTCGACACATTGCCGATTCCACCACCATGTAATGGTACGGTAATTGTGTCTTTTGAAAACTGGGACACTCCGTTATTTGGTACATGGTATCAAGTCGTCGAGTATGTGGAGAGATGGTTAGGGGTGTCTCCCACATATGAAGCATAAGATTGTGAAATATGCGATGAATAGAAAGAGTAGCAGCTTCCTTTGGGGCTGTAGGATATTGAAGAATTTCAAGTTCTTCAGCCCTAGGTTCTTTCTCCAAAGTCACCATTATGGACAACCCCGAGCAACATCGCAAATAAAGTCTTGGAAAGACATGTCCTCCAGAGGGGACATGCAACGTTGTGGAGACAGAAATGGGTCCTCTGGGAGAGTTCTTATTTCCCGGGTATTGGCCGATTCATCATCCGATGAATAGGAGTCCGAAGACTCAAAGTATCAACGGGCAGGGTGTTCCTGCTCTGCACGTACTCAATACCAATCAAAGCCAGTAGCTGCAGTCTGCGGTGCTGGCACCTCAGTACTGGAGACGGATTTGAGGGCCGGAATGGGCGGTAGCATGGTAAGCGGCAAAATAGTCGATGCAGGCTCTTTCGGTACTGCAGTTGATCCCTGAGGGATTGACTGTAAAGGCTTTACCTGTATGGAGGCTGCCAGTAAGGCTGCTAAGCTCTGCTCATTGGCCAGGATACATTGATCCATGGAGCTTGCATGCTTGGGTATCAGTACCAGAATTGTGGGCCACGATCCCTGAGCATGGCACCAGGAGCTCTCCGGAGCTGAAGAAAGGAAGAGGTACTAATGCCACTGTATAAGTAACTGGTGAGGCCTCACCTGGAATACTGTGTTGAGTTTTGGAGACCATATCTCACAAAGGATGTAAAAAGACTGGAAACTGTTCAGAGGAAGGTGACCAAAATGATTTGGAGCCTGCGTCAGAAGCTTTATCAGAAGAGACTTGAAGACCTAACTATGTACACTCTGGAGGAGAGGAGGGATAGGTGAGATATGATTCAGACCTTTAAATACTTAAAGAGAATTAATGATCAAACAAACCTCTTCCAAAGATGGGGAAGCTGTAAAACTAGAGGGGTAAATTGAAAGGCAATGTCAGGAAATACTTTTTCACTGAAAGGGTGATGGATGCTTGGAATGCCCTCCCGATGGAAGTGATTGGGGCAAATACAGTGACAGAATTCAAAATGGCATGGGACAGACACAGTGGATCCCTTTACAGCAACAGGATAAAAACAAAATAAACTATCTAATTTCTCAACAAACAGGGGTGTCCTACACGGAGCGGTGGGTTCACCCCTAAACAAAGACATGGGGAGGGGTGATCTGCACGGAGCGTCAAGTGCACCTAATCTTGTCGCCTTGCTGGGCAGACTAGATGGACCATACTGGTCTTTATCTGCCGTCATTTACTATGTTACTATGAGGCCTAGGGAGCATCCTGGGACCCCACTAAGCTTTGGAGGCAAGGTCTTCCTGTCAGGGTTGTTTGGCCAGTGTGTCCCCCTCCCGGGCAATGCCCAAGGCATCTCGATGTTTAGAAGGAGATCTACCCTTGGAGGGCCGGCCAGTCTTCGATGAAGATTTAGGTTTCGATACCTGAGATCCTTGGGAGGAAGATGAAGCTCTCGATGATGTCAATGCTAAAGATACTGCATCAGAGGCAAAGAGGGTGCCCAGCTTTGCAGTTCGATTCTATAGGCCTCTCTTTGTCATCTTCCTACAGAGAGGACATTCTGATGGTTGATGATCTGGTCTTAAGTATTTTAGACACCAGTCATGGGTGTCTGTGGCCGAAATGGTACTGCCACATTTGGAACACTTCCTGCAACCACTGGATGGTTTTTCCATTTTGTCTGTGACAAAAGGGGAGGCCTAAGCCTAAGATGGTGTCGATGCGCCTAAGTAAGAAAAAATTCCTTCCCTCACAGAAGATTTTTTTTTTTTCAGAAAGAAAGAAAGAAAGCACCGACAGGGGCCAGTACCAGCGTTGACGGGAAGGCAGACGCAACCACAAAAAATAACACAGGACAAATTTTCTGCGGTGACAGGAATAGTTTCTTGTCGGCTCCGTGGAGAACGAAGAACTGAGGAGGGAGAGCTGGAAAGGCGGGAAGGCAGCTACACAAGCTTTCCTATTGGATGCTGGGGAGCATTCCCGTGCGGGCTTCGTCGGTACTGACGTTACCCATATGTGAAGATTACATTCCTGCTTGTTCCTGGAGATACATGTTTTGCATGAGGACAAAGCTGTATAAAATTACCTCCATGTGGGTACTTTTATCCATATATAGGGTAGGCAATTTCATAAGAGCCCACTTCTGCACTAAAGCATGCCAAAAATGACCCTTAAATCATGCCTTTAATATGGATTCTATAGTAATACCACCAGGGAAGCAAAACTTTATCCCTCAGTTTTCCAACATTTTTGCTTTCATTATCATGACTAATTCAGGACCACAGCAGTGTACCCAGACACTTCTGTACCTGTGGCAGGTGCCCCCCTTGTTGCTGGTGCCCCCCAATGGCAGAACTGGCAGGGGTGCACCCCCTCCCGGCCGGCACCCGGGGCAGACCACACCCACCACCCTGCCCTTGGTACGCCACTGCAGGACCAAGCATAGCCCTGCCTGTATTTCTTACTGCATCTCTTGTAAAATATAAACACTTTTTTCTGCTTAACTGGTATTTGTGTGGTTCCTTTTTAATAAAAATGCTCAACACAAAAATCCCAAGCCTAGTGGTTTTACAGCTGAAGTATGGTGAAATTAGACCTTACCTGCTAATTTTCTTTCCTTGAGTCTCTCCAATCCAGTCCAGATGCATGGGTTAAGCCCTATCACCAGCAGATGGAGAATGAGAATCACAAGTTTTGATGATGTCACTCTATAAGGGTTCTGTGTACATCCTCTCACTCCAGTATTCTAATAACAAAGCAAACTCCACAAAGAGAAATGTTACATAACTTCTTAAGCTACATGTAATAACTATATACATTGATACAGAGAAAGCAGAGAAACCAGAGTTACATCTCCACAGAGAACCAACCCCGGCCCAATCTATCCAACTCTGGAACTTGCCGGAAATCCTATTAGTGTAAAAAAAGAAAATGAAGAATAAGAGGAAACTCAGGATACCTGCAACAGGTCACATACATTCTTCCATGTCCAGGCTCGTCTGAAAAGGTAACTGAAAATGGGCAGGTTCTGGACTGGACTGAAGAGACTTAAGGATGGTTATGGTTATGGTTAAGGCACTGGATATACTGTCCTTTACTTGCGCATCAGAGCGGTTTACATGTATGTATATACTAACAGGTACTTTTGATTCCCTTGTCCCCAAAGGGCTCACAATCTAAGTGTACCTGAGGCAATGGACGATTAAGTGGCTTGCCCAAGGCCACAAGGAAAGAAAATTAGCAAGTAAAGTCTAATTTCACCTTCCTTTTCAACTCTCCAGTCCAGTCCAGAAGCATGGGATGTACCAGAACAGTACTCAGGTTTGGAAGGGACATGCGAGCCCAGCCTGCAACACTTGCACCACAAACTGCGCCTCCCTTTTTGCCTGAATGTCTAGGTGATAGTGACTGTATTACTAATTAAAGATTTATTTGAATCAGCAAGGAATAATGAACTTTTGAACCATGCCGTATGTGAGAAATCATGCTGAGCCAGCTGTTTACTAGCCCGGAGACCAAAGGTGTAGGGAATGACTAACCAGAATTGTTTATTAACTTAGAAAACAAATAAAGGCTGGAAAAGGACTGGTTAAAAATTACTGTTTAGCAAAGGCATATGGGGTGGAGAATATCTGTAGGGAAAAGCTCACATGAGGAGTCATGCGGTCCAGCTGCGACACATTTGTTACAGTCTATAAAAGAGATAGAAAATTCAGAACAGGTAGAGAGCTGATATCCGCGAGTGAGGAATCCCAGACTTTTCTCCAGCCTTTGCTGAGGCTCTCCCAGGTGATGTTAAAAATGGGCTGCGATGATGGTAGTTTGGTGATGCATTATTCTATTGTCATATCAACTGTTGTTGTTCTTGTTGTTGTTCAGGGAGTTTGGAGATGCAGTATCAATTGTTTTATTGTCATTGTAATCACTAACTTATTGTTCTCTTGTAATGTCACTAACTTATTGTCATATTATCAAGCTAATTGCCATATTAAATAGCTTATTACATACCATGCATGTGTGGCTATTTGATCTTGAATTTAATATTGTGGTGAGGCAATACAGTGACATACAGAGATATCAAGGGATGACCAAGATGCTCCTTTTCAGATATCAACTAGTGGAACGAGACTATACTCAGCCCAGGAAGCCGCTTGAGCTCTAGTTGAGTGAATGTACAAACCAACTGTAATGGATCTACGCTTAAGCAAATAAGCCAAGGCAATAGCCTCTTTCAACCACCGCACAATAGATGCTTTTGATGGTGCTTTGCTCTTGCATGGACCTCCATAAAGGACAAAAAGATGTTCTGATTTTCAAAAGGATTGAGAACGCTTAAGATAACAGTGAAGAATCCTGTGGATGTCCAACTGACAGTTTTCTCGGCTGTCTCCCGAGTCAGAAAATACGGGTAGAGTCACAGATTGATGGAATGTGATACGACCTTCGGCAAGAACAAAGAGACCAATTGCAAAACTACTTTTTCTTTTGAAATTATAAGGAAAGGTTCCCTACAATATAAAGCTTGCATTTCCGAGATCCTCTAAGCCAAGCATATGGCTACCAGAAAACCCACTTTCAATGTGAGATCCTTAAGAGAAGCTCTACTAAGAGGGTCAAAGGGAGGCTCCATCAGAACCAATAAGACCAAATTCAGGTCCCACAGCGGTACAAGCTGTCATACTATTGGCCGAACTTGCTTGACATCCCTAAGAAAACTAACTATATCTGATGAGAGGCCAAAGAAACGCCTCGAATACCAACTCAATAACAGGCTAAGGCAGCTACCTGAATCAGCAAGGAACTGAAAGTGAGGTCTTTATTCAATCCAGTCTGTAAAAAAGGCTAGTACATCCAGTACTGAGGCTGAAATAAAACTGCTGACCTTTTTCTTCACACCAGTTCTCAAAAACTCGCCAAACTCTAATATTTGACAAAGAAGTTGAACACTTTTGAGCTTGAGGTGGCTATGACCTGAGCAGAGTAGCCTTTCTTTCTTAACCTAGCCCTCCCAAGAGCCAAGCCGTAAGCGAGAATCGATCCATTTGTGGCATGAGAATTGGCCCCTGCAATAAAAGATTGTCCACCAGAGGAAGGTGCCATGGAATGCCCACAGACAGATGGACTAGATCCACATACCAAGGCCTCCGAGGCCAATCCGGCGTCACCTGAATCACTAACCCTCAATGTGTTTCCATCTTTTTTTTTTTGTACTGTTTATTTTGTTGTACACCCCACTGATTGATTTCGGTCAGAATGGGGTTAAAGCATCTGTAAATAAATAAAATAAAGAAATAAACCTTCTGAAGAACTTGCCCAATGAGACGACATGGAGGAAACATTTACTGAAAGCCATTATTTGTCCAGATCTGAGCTAGAGCATCTGTCTTTATCTTTATTATTTCTTGATATACTGCCCGTGGCATCGGGGCATCAGAGCGGTGCACAATGACCTTCAGACATCCTCTTTTGCCGGTGGCTGAAGAGCCACTCCGCTTTGGCATTGGAGACAGATGCCATCAGATCCATGATCGGTGGACCCCACTGCTATACTATGCTGCAAAACACGGAGTCCTTCAGGGACCACTCCCCCAGATCCAAGTGATGGCGGCCAAGGAAATCAGCTTGCACATGTTCTCTTCCGACCAGATGTGCTGCCAACAGTGTGAGAAGATTTGCCTCTGCCTATTGAAGAAGCGGGTATATCTCTTCCACCAGACTTGCACTTCCTGTGCTGAACTCAATTGATGTAAGCTACTGTGGTTGTATTGTCTGAGAAGATCCTCGCCACTCTGTGCTGCAGCATGGGAAGGAAGGACTGTAGAGCCAGAAACATTGCTCGCATCTCCAAGTGGTTTATAGACCAAGTGCTGTTCTCCGGAGAGCATCGACCTTACATTACCTGGGATACACAATGTGCTCCCCATCCGAACAGGCTGGCATCGATGGTCACTACTATCCACTTGTATGTTTTCAGTAGCATTGCTGATGCTAGGTTTGTGGAGTCCAACCAACAGTGCAAAATTACTTTTGCCTCTTTCGGATATGGTAACCATTTTGCGAGCAGGTGCTTCTGCGGAGACCAGTGGGACAACAAAGCTTTTTGCAGGGGAAGCATATGAGCTCTGGCCCATGGTACTAGATCTATGGTCACCACCATAGAGCCCAAGAGCTTAGGTAGTGTCATGCCAATGGAGACAGCATTCGTGAAAACTTCTGGATCTGGTTCTGCACCTTCCTGATGCGTTTGATCAGAAGGAACACCAGATTTCTCTTTGTGTCAAAATGAGCACCTAGATAAAAAGATCTTGTGTCAGTATCAAGTTGCTCTTCAATCTAGCCTTTGAAGGAGAGCTATCACTCATTGTATTGCTTCACAACTTCTTGCACTGATTTTGCTCTGATTAACCAATCATCTAGGTACTGATGGGCCCAAATACCCTTGCATCGAAGGGCAGCCATGACCACCACTATCACCTTTGTAAAGGTTCAAAGTGCAGTGGCAAGACCAAATGGCAAGGCTCGAAACTGGAAATCTCCAGGCACCGCAAAGTGAAGGTAATGCTGATGCTCTGGATGAATGGGAATATGCAGATATGCTTTGGTGAGATCCAGAGAGGCCAAAAACTCACCTTTATGCACAGCCACTATAACTGACTGCAATGTTTCCATATGAAAATGAGACACTCACAAGGCTCAGCTGACATGTTTGAGATCAAGAACTGGACAAATGGAACCCTCCTTCTTGGGAACCATGAAATAAATGGAGTACTGACCTTGTCCGAACTGGTCTGGAGGGACCTCGACTACTGCTTGGAACTGGATTAGCCTGTCAAGTGTGTCTGCTACTGCTTTTGCTTTGACCTGAGCCTTGCAGGGGGACAATAGAAAGGCATCTGAGAGAGGCCAAGCCAACTCCAGAGCATATCTGTCCCGAACCACTACTAGTACCCACTGATCAGACTTAATCTGGACCCAAGCAGAGTAAAAGTGCTGTAGCCGATCTCCTACCAGAATCAACTCTGCCTGGGTCCCCCTCACTTCACTGGGGCTTCTTGGAGCTACCTATGGCTCTAGTATAATAGCCCCTACCTGTTCCTCTATCTTCTTAAAGGGCTGAACTCTGGAAGAACAGTGAAATTGTTGGAATGGAGCAAAGTGGGTTGCACAAAATCTATGAAAATCCCTGAAATGTCCCCTAGCAGAAGCCGTAGACTTTCCATTCTTAGGCTTGTCCTCAGGAAGCCTGGGAACCTTGGAATCTCGCAAGTCCTTAACTAATTTATCTAACACCTCTCCAAAAAGAAGTTTATCTTTGAAAGGAAGCTCATTGAGAAGTGTTTTAGAAGCTACATCCGCGAACCAATTACATAACAAGAGAAAATGATGAGTTGAGATTACAGAAGCCATGCTCTTGGCCAAGGCTCTAACCAAGACATACAATGCACTTGCAAGGTATTGTGACACAGCACCCCCTGTAGTAGTTCCACCGGAGGGCTGGAGCCGGGGGGGGGTCACTAAGATGTTGTTAATCAGGGTTGGCCAGGTGCGAGGGTCGTGGGTCAGAGCCTTGTGTCAGCCTCGTTACCAACTCCTGAAGAGATTCAGACTTGCACGAAAGTGGTGGGAAAAAAACCAGGCTTTATTTTCCCCTTTAAGCACTAAGGGTTCAAAAACAAAGGATATACACTCCGGTACGTGGCAAAATAAGTCTTTACAGCAGATTTTTAAAGGTGAGAAATAAAATAACCAAACACTGTTAACTTCACAGTATTCAAAAATATGTAACCGCAAAAAGGCTTCCTTCGCTCAATGACTCTGGAAGGCCTCTATTTCGCTTCCAGCACAGAATGTGCATTCCATGGGACTATCACTGTCTTCATACACAGATTCCACTTGCATGGCCTCCTCTGACTGCTCTGAGGTATCAGGGCAAGTGTCCTTCATGGGATTTAGTCTTACTGTTTCCCACGGCTTAGCAGTCTGTCTAGGCCCACGATTCAGCTTAGTGGCATACCAGAAAGGCATTGCTTGCTCAAGAGGTTTAAAAACATTATCTCTATGTTTTCCTCTAACAGTCCTTTTGTTGCACAAACTATCCTTTAGCTTTTGCTTCTGCTCTTGTCTTCTATATGGAGAATCTCCTTCCCCGGATTCTTCTCTTAGCTTAAGTTCAGGTATACAATGACAAAGGTTAAAAGTTTTACCTTTTGCTTTGTGTTTGATTCTCTGGGGTGAGGCTGGAGGTGTACCGTGACTGCTGCCTTCAGTATCGGTGCTCTCTGGAATATACCTCCTGCTTTCCCAGTCTTTCCTTCTCTGGCCCTTAAGGCCTGTTCTCTTGTGGGCTTCTGGGCCCGGTCTGGCTTGGCTTCGGCCTTCTCGGCCTGTCCTCTCTCTCTCAGGACTGGTCCTCCTCTCCCAGCCTGTCCTTTTTCTCTCAGCTGATGAGGCTTTGGCAGCTGAGCTCCTTACAGGCAAGTCCCTTGACTCCTGCTTGCCTCTTGACTCTTGCTTGCCTCCAGACTCTTGCTTGTCTCCAAACTCTGGCTTCCTCCCAGACTCTGGCTTCCCCCCAAACTCTGGCTTGCCTGCTCTTAAATGTGAGCTCTTGGAATAAGAGTCCTGCCCCCTAGGGCGTGGTTCTGTGGTCTCTGTCTTAGCTCTCCTGCTCCCTCTAGGTAAGTTCTCTGGAAATTGCAGGCAATTTCTTTTCTTTCAGAGTTTAAAACTTTTTTTCTCTCCAGCAGAGGGCCCGCTGCATCACAGTATGCAGATCCTGATTCCAACTTAGCTGCCTTCAACAATGATTCTTGAGGACCGGGATCAGACCCAGGCAAACTCTGCACCCATCTTAAACATGTTTGAGCCACATATGCTCCACAAATCAAGGCTTGTAAGGCTAGAGCATTGATCTCAAAAGACTGTTTCAATAGGGTTTCAAGCTTTCTATCCTGAGCATCCTTTAAGGCTGCTACACCCTCTACTGGAATGGCTGAGTTCTTGGTAACAGCAGAAACTAGCGCATCCATCCTCAGCAATTTGAGGAGCTCCTTCTCAACTGGCGGAATCGGGTACAAACGTGACATGGCCCTTCTGCCCCAACCCAGCCACAGGTACTTCCCATTCTGCCTCAATCATCTCCTTTATGGCACTATGAACTGGAAAGAATTTCTGAGGCTTGCATATACCCTGCAACAGGGGCTCTTCTAGTGTCCCTTCTTTCACTGGAGAACCATGAGGAATATTAAGCACTGCTAGGGACTAAGCAATTAAAACAGTTAACTCTTCCCAATGAAAGACCCTAATAATGGTGGGGTCCTCACCTGGTAGAATTTCTCCTTCCTCAAGATCTGCAGCAGAGGTATCACCCCAAAGCCTTGAGGAACCCTCTAGAACTGGGGTCACCAACCTCCAGCCGACTACCGGGAGCCTCGCGGGCCGTACCCCCCTTCTCCCCGCCCCCGCGAAAAAAAACAACAAACGCAAAATTATGAAAACAATGGCTGATCACCTTTATTGAATTTAATGAGATGGCTGATGATTCATGCTAGCAGACAAACGCTTAAAGTCCGGCTTCACAGATGACACTGACAGGAGAAGGGACGCTTGCAGGTGGTCGTCGGTGAGCTGCGAGCGCGTGGATACAATGGCGGGAATCCTTGGCGGGCCACACGTAATGTTAACTGGGGTAGAGCCTCGCGGGCCGCACGAAGGGACCTCGTGGGCTGCATGCGGCCCGCGGGCTGCAGGTTGGTGACCCCTGCTCTAGAAGATTGTCGGAAGCTCCGGAAATGACAGAACCTTGCTCCTCCTATGTGTCTTCATCTAACCTACAGCACTTAGCTGCAGGTTTCACAGAATCCTTAGTCATTGAAAGCATCTCTTGTACCACATTTGAAGCAGCAATGCTATGAGTTGAAGCATTCCCAAGGCTGTGCTTCATGCAGTAGGCCTGGTGCAACGGTAAAACAAAATCTGGAGAAAACGACAAGCCCGCTGAGCTCTCCCCAGACTGCAGCCCCTGAAAGCAGTGTCTTCCTGAAGGAGCAGGAAACGGCCCCTGTTCCCCAGAAGGGTTCTCTGCTTCTCTGTCAGCTGCAGACAACATGACCACAGATCCCACCAAAACCGCAGGATCCCACAATTGTGGCGGAGGCTGAGAAAAGCTGAGATAAAGAAATTTCTGGTGACGGTTGTGTTTCCACAGAAGATGGTTTAGTATCCCCAATCAAATCCTTCACATTATAGCCTTCATCAATGCAAGCATGGCAAAAGCCTGCTGCCAACAATGGACCCTTGCGAATGCCACAGACTGAACATACAGAACAAACTGTCGGCACAGTGGAAGTTGTGGCTTAAAAATAAAAGTCACTGGTGCCAAAAAAACACTTTATCTTTTCTCAACATAGTAAGTTCTGTAGCTGACAGATTTGGAACTTGATCTGGTGATTCCTCGATACTGCCTCTCACCTCAGGTTGCTTAAACTTTTTAATTTTTTTTTAAATGAAAATAAATTAAAGGGCGTCTACATGAAATATAACCCACTGGGTCCCCTCTCAAAAATAGGAGAGGGAAAATGGAGAACTGCCAGTAATCTGAAAGGCAGGTTAACCAGTGAGAAGGGCTAGTAAGGGGGAGGGACCTGGAACACCAGGTAATACACCTCAAGCACGATTCAACAGTGCAGGTTCTCTATAGAGAAGAAACTCTACCTTCTCTTCCCGCTCCTCTCCTTTTCTTTTTTTAAGATTGTATCAGTGAAGTCCAGACTGCACAGAAGCTCATCACCATCTGCTGGAGACTGAGAAATACTGGAATGACAGGATGTGACAGAACTCTTATAGCATGACATCATCAAAACCTGTGATTCTCAGTCTCCATCTGCTGGTGATAGGGTATAACCCTTGTGTCTCGACTGGACTGGAGGGACGATGAGGAAATGTCCTATGTGGTGAGGATTTACATATTATAAAAGGCCATATCAGTCAACTAAATAGTGAGAAAAAGCTTTTTTCCAAGAGTACAAGTTTCCTTTTAGAAGAGCTTATGCACAAACTCTGTAGGTTTCAGTTATGTCTTATGCATTTTCTTTTACAAAGTTAAAACAAAGAATGGCTTCACCACAAAAAGATTGTGTTAGAAATATATTATCACAGCACATGGGTCTCAGTAGGGTTTTTTTTAATTATCAAATCTCTTTACCTTATATTTGCTCACAACAGAATTTATATAATATTTAGAAAAACACTGTGAGTTAATTTTAAAACATACAGTACACTGGGAAAATAAACATCTTGTAGCACCAGATTACAAAAGGAGCAGCTCTTTACAGAAACTGGAGGATCATAAATATCTGTTCAACTAACAAAGCTAAAAACCATTTTCTATCCAAAAATTTTTTAATACGACAGCAGATTCTTCTTCTGATGGCATGCTCTGTACCTGTTGCTGCTTCCTGTTTTTTTATATAAGGAAATGTGGGTGGAGCGGGGTGCAGATTTTCTCTGGTTAGTAAAATAATGTTTCAAGTCCTTGATCTCCAAGACACAAAACTAAAATATGTATTTCCAGCATAACAGAGTGTGACCAGGAAAGCGAAGAACTGAAAAACAGAAACACAATTAAACCATGTTAGCAAGATTCTTGTTTATTGGTGTGCTAAACAATTCATAATGGGGGAGGAGGAAATTTAATTCTGATGTGTGGTGAAGACAAAATAGATGCATAACGCCAAAGAGCACTCAAGCAAACTGTGGCATTTGCTACTAAAGTGCAATCTAAGGTACACTGGCCTCTTTTCTGTGAAGCTCAGAGGTATGCAAAAATTAATGTGCAGGAAAGCATAGTTACTCACCTGTAACAGGTGATCTCCGGGAATAGCAGGAATTTAGTCTTCACATATGGGTATCGACGGTACCGACGGAGCCTGTGCGGGAACGCTCCCCAGCATCCAATAGGAAAGCTTTTGGGAGCATCCCACAGTGCCTGCATGCTGCCTTCCCGCCTTTCCCAACTGTCCCTCTCCAGTTCAGTTTATAGCTGAGACAAAAGAGAGAGGGAAAGAGAGAAAGAGATAGAGAGATACAACTCCTAGGGGAGATGGGTGGGTTGTGAAGACTAAATTCCTGCTGTTGCCGGAGATCACCTGTTACAGGTGAGTAACTATGCTATCTCCAGGAACAAGCAGGAATGTAGTCTTTACATATGGGGACTCCCTAGCTGTAGATACCAGGGAGAAGACCCCAGAAGTTGTGTGCCCTTGTGAAAGGGCTCCACCTCCTCCCATGGATCTCTGGCATCCTACCAGGGATGGTGGGTAGGAGTTGATTAAGTCTGGAACAGGTGTTGAAGAACAGCCTGACCAAACAAGGCATCCCGGCGGGAGTCCTTGTCTAAGCAGTATTGGGCTGTGAAGGTATGTACCGAAGCCCAAGTAGCTGCTCGGCAGATGTCGTCGATAGACATAGAGTGAAGATGAGCCATAGAGGATGCCATGGCTCTCACATTGTGAGCTGTGACATGGCCTTCCAGAGGAAGGTTTTTACTCTCATAGGCAAAAGATATACACTGTGCAATCCAGTTGGACAGTGTTCTTTTGGAGACTGGAAGTCCCAAATGACTAGGATCAAAAGCAACAAAGAGTTGAGAGGAATTCCTATGTTGCTGTGTCCTATGTAAGTAAAAGGCCAGAGCCCTTTTACAATCCAAAGTACGAAGATTCCTTTCTGCATTTGAGGCATGAGGCCTTGGGAAGAATACAGGAAGGTAAACCGCTTGGTTTAAATGAAAAGGTGACACCACCTTTCGCATAAAATGTGGATGAATCCTAAGGACTACCTTATCGTGATGGAATCTTGTATAAGGAGGATCAGCCACCAATGCGTGCAATTCACTGATGCGACGTGCTGATGTGATTGCAATAATGCACTTGTAAGGTATGCAGATCCAGGAAAGGAATTTCAAAGAGATAGTGGCTAATGGTTAAAAAGGCAGTTTCATAAGCTGCCCAAGAACCAAATTTAAGTCCCATGCCACCAGTGGTGGCTTAATGGAAGGCTTAGTTAAAAGAAGACCTCTCATAAATCTCGCTATGAGAGGATGAGAGGAAATAGGTTGCCCATTTAGAGGCTTGAAAGAAGCTGCAATAGCACTCCAATGAACTCTCACTGAATTGGTCTTAAGCCCTGCATTAGAGAAATGAAGGAGATACTCCAGTAATGATTCCAGAGGTATCGCAAGAGGGTTAAGACCCTTCTGCGAGCACCATATGGTAAAGCTTTTCCACTTGAAAGCATAAGAGCGTCTTGTGGAAGGCTTCCTGGAAGCATAAAGGATATCCTTTACCTGTTGAGAAAGGTTAAGACCGTGAAGTTCTAGGCTTTCAGCAACCAGGCCCTGAGATGCAGAGACTGGGGATTGGGATGCCACAGCATCCCTTCCTCCTGAGAAAGGAGATCTGGAGCAGATCCTAACTCCAGAGGTGGAGCTTGAGAGAGATGTAGGAGCAGAGGGTACCACATTTGCCGTGGCCCATGTGGAGCTATGAGAATCATATGACCTCTGTCTCTCTGAAGCTTGAACAGGGTTTTGGGAATTAGGGGAATGGGTGGAAAAGCATACAGGAAGTCCTGGCCCCAATGGAGGAGGAAAGCATCCCTGGCCTGACAACCCTGAGCTGGAATTCTGGAACTGAACCGGGGAAGTTTGGCATTCAGTGGACTTGCGAAGAGGTCTATGTCCAGGGTTCCCCAAATTTGGAAACTTTACCTGGTCCGCATTGAGAGACCATTTGCGTGGAAGCAGAACTCGACTGAGTCTGTCTGCCCAAGAGTTTTGAATGCCTGGAAGACACACCACAAGGAGATGAATCTGATGCTCTCTGGCGAGGGCCCATAGTTGCAAAGCTTCGTTGCATAGCGACAGAGAGCCTGTTCCGCCCTGCTTGTTCAAATAGAACATGGCTACTTGATTGTCCGTTTGAACTAGGACTGTCTTGTAGCTCAGCTGGGTGTGGAATACTCGAAGAGCAAGGAAGATTGCTCTGAGTTCCAGGAGATTGATGTGTAGATAGGCCTCCTGTGGAGTCCAGGTAGAGAGGCCTTGCAGGTGGGCTTCCCAACCCACCTGTGAAACATCTGTTGTTAGAGTGGCTTGGGGTGGAGGTTGCTGAAAAGGAGACCCCACCAAAAGGTTCTGGGGTGACTGCCACCATTGGAGGGACAAAATAAGGCGATCTGAGTTTGCTATTTTGTCTGACAGGCAACCTGACGCCTGAGCCCACTGAGTGGATAAAGTCCACTGGGCTGCCCTCATATGGAGGCGAGCATAAGGAACCACATGCACGGTGGATGCCATGTGGCCTAGCAAATGTAACATTTCTCGAGCAGTGAGGTGAGGTTTTAACACTGCTTGGGAAGCCAACTGCAGAATGTGAAGGCAGCGGGCCTGTGGAAGGTAGGCCCTTGTCTGTCTGGTATCCAGGAGAGCTCCTATAAACTCTAGAGACTGAGTGGGAGCAAGGTTGGATTTTGGGAAGTTTATGACAAGTCCCAAATACTGAAGGGTGCGCATTGTGCGAGAGAGAGCAACCCTGGCCTCTGGCTCTGAAGGGGCTCGAATGAGCCAGTCGTCTAAGTAAGGGAAGACGAATATTCCTAGGGTGCGAAGAAATGCTGCCACCACAGCCATGCATTTTGTGAACACCCTTGGTGCTGAGGCCAGGCCAAAAGGAAGAACCCTGTATTGGTAGTGCTTCCCTTGAAATAGGAAGCGAAGGAACGTTCAATGAGTTGGATGGATGAGAACATGAGTGTACGCATCCTTGAGATCTAGAGAACAAAGCCAATCCTGACTCTGAAGGTATGGCAGCAGAGTTCCTAAAGAAATCATTTTGAACTTCTCTTTGAACAGGAATTTGTTCAATTCTCTGAGATCTAATATGGGTCTGTGTCCTCCTGTTTTCTTTGGAATAAGGAAATAGGGGGAGTAGAACCCTGTACTCTGTTGTAGAATGGGTACCTCTTCTATTGCCCCTTGGAGAAGGGGCACAGTGACCTCTTGACCTAACTGGTTGTTGAGAGAGGTCTGAGAATTGAACTGTCTTACCATTGTAGGAGGGGGCATGCTGAGGAAATGAAGCTTGTACCCCTCTCTTACAATAGACAGAGTCCAATTTTCTGCTGTTATCTGACCCCATCTGTGGGCAAAATGACATAACCTTCCTGGAATGGTGGAGGGTTCTGGACCATTCAGGGCCAGGAAGGCAAAGCTTTCTAGATAGGAGTCAAAGCCCCTGTGGAGGCTGAGTCTGCTAAGCCGGTTGAGGCTTAGCAGCTTTTGTTTTTCTTTGCCTAGGTTGTTGCTGGTGTCCCTTTTGGGCAGACTGACACAAACGATGTCCCTTTTGGGTATAGGAGGGATAAAACTTCTTCTTACTGAAGAATGGTTTCTTGTAGGATCAGCTGTTGTTGTTGTTAAGTGCCGTCGAGTCGGAGTCGACTCATGGCGACCCTCTGGATAGCTATCCTAAATTGTGTTCGGTCTTCAGTCAGGCGGCTCATTGTTGACAGACTGGTACCCGTAGCTGCTGTTATTGTAGCGATCCATCTCATTGCTGGCCTTCCTCTTTTGCGTTGACCTTCTATCTTTCCAAGCATGATGTCTTTCTCTAATGATCTCTCTCTTCGCATGATGTGTCCGAAGTATGAAAGTCGAAGTCTTGTCATCTGAGCTTCTAAAGAAAGCTTAGGTTTGATCTCCTCTAGTACCGACTGGTTTGTTCTTCGGGCAGTTCATGGTATACAGAGTATTCGCCGCCAGCACCATAATTCAAAGGCATCAATTTTCTTCCTGTCTGTCTTTTTCACTGTCCAGCTTTCACATCCATATGATGTTATGGAAAATACCATGGCTTGAACAAGTCGAATCTTTGTATGGAGAGAGACATCTCTGCTCTTGAGAATCTTATCTAGGTCTTTCATAGCCATTCTGCCAAGAGCAATGCGTCGTCTGATTTCTTGACTGCTTGTTGCTTCTTTATTGATAGTTGATCCAAGTAGGTTAAAGTTGTTCACGATTTCAATTTCTTCTCCTTCAACGATGACCTGTTGATTATGCCAGTTGTCATGATCTTTGTCTTCTTTACATTAAGGTGCAGGCCCATTTTGAGACTATGTTCTTTGATTGTGAGAAGCAAATGTTTCAGATCATCTTCACTTTCTGCCAGTAATGTGGTATCATCAGCATAGCGAAGGTTGTTGATGAGTCTTCCACCAATCTTCACACCTCTGTTGTCTTCATACAATCCTGCTTCTCTGATGATTTGTTCTGCATATAAATTAAACAGGTAGGGGGAAAGTATGCAGCCTTGTCTTACCCCTTTGCTTATTTTAAACCATTCTGTTTCTCCTTGTTCCGTTCGAACTATTGCTTCTTGATCAATGTACAGATTGCGCAAGAGAACGATTAGGTGTTCTGGTATACCCATGCTTCTTAATGTGGCCCAGAGTTTCTCATGTTTACACAGTCAAAGCCTTGCTATAGTCGATAAAGCACAAATAGATATCCTTTTGGTATTCTTTAGTCTTTTCAAGGATCCATCTCACATCCGCAATGATGTCTCTCGTTCCTCGCCCTTTCCTGAACCCTGCTTGCACTTCAGGTAGTTCTTGTTCTAGGTATGGCTGTAGTCTCTTTTGAATAATCTTCAGTAGAATCTTGCTGGCATGTGGGATCAGAGCGATTGTGCGATAATTTCCACAGTCAGTTGGATCACCTTTCTTTAGTATTGGTATAAACACAGATCTTTTCCAGTCAGTTGGCCATGATGTTGTCGTCCATATTTCTTGGCAGAGCCTTGTAAGTACAGTAACAGCTGCATCAGATTGCTGCAATACTTCTATGGGAATGCTATCAATGCCTGGTGCTTTGTTCTTTGATAAGGCTTTCAATGCTGCTTCACTTCTTCTTTCATCACATATGGTTCCTGATCATAAGGTATAGGTTGAAACGGCTGTTGGTCCACTTGATCTTTATCATATAAAAACTCTGTATATTCCTTCCACCTTTTCTTGATCTTCTCAGCATGATTCAACATAGAACCTTGAGCATCTTGTAACATCCAATTCGAGGCTGGAACTTTTTCTTTAACTCTCGCAGCTTTAGTAAAGCCGATCTTGTACTTCCTCTAATAGTTTCTGCTTCTATTTCCTTACAAGTGTCATTGTAGTACTTTTCCTTGTCCTGTCTTGCTGCACGTTGGAAATCTCTGTTGAGTTCTGCGATTGTCTTTCTTTCTCCTTTGGCTTTAGCTTCTCTGCGTTTCTGGGCAATTTTCAGAGTTTCTTCCGTCATCCATTTTGGCCGTTTTTGCTTTTTTCACCTTTTGTAGAGACTTCTCGCTTTCTTCCAGCACAACCTTCTTGATGTCATTCCATAACTCTTCCGGAGTTCTGTCATTTGTATCTAAAGCAGCAAATCGATTTGCAGGCAGTCTTTAAATTCCAGTGGTATATTCTCAAGGTCATATTTTGCTGCATTCATGAGTGGTTTGCTCTTTTTCAACTTTAGCTTGAGTTTGCATATTAGTAGTTGATGATCTGTACCACAGTCAGCTCCAGGTTTTGTCTTTGTTGATGTTACAGAGCTTTCCATCGTTGACTTCCACAGATGTAGTCAATTTGATTTTTATACAATCCATTGGGTGAAGTCCATGTGTACAGTCGCCGCTTGTGTTGCTGGAAGAAGGTGTTTGAGATGAATAGATCATTGGTCTTGCAGAATTCTATCAATCTTTCTCCAGCTTCATTTCTGTTGCCAAGTCCATATTTTCCAACTACTTTGCCTCTTCTTTGTTGCCAACCTTTGCGTTCCAGTCACCCATGACTATCAGGATATCCTGTTTGCATGTTCTGTCAATTTCAGCTTGTACTTGTTCATAGAACTCTTCAATTTCATTCTCTTCTGCAGCTGTTGTTGGGGCATATACTTGAATTATAGTTGTGTTGATAGGCAATCCTCGTAGACGAATAGAGATTAAGCGTTCGCTGACTGCATTGTATTTCATTACAGTTCTTGCAAGTTTCTTCTTTATTATAAATGCAACACCATTTCTTCTTTGTCTTTCATTTCCAGCATAGTAGACCATGTGATCATCTGATGCAAAGTGCCCGATGCCAGTCCATTTCAGTTCGCTGGACACCCAACAGATCAAGTTGTACACGTTCCATTTCATTCTTGACCACCTCCAACTTCCCTTGGTTCATGCTTCGTACGTTCCATGTTCCAATGTGTAAGACATCTTTACAGCTTCTGACTCTCATTTCATGCGCAGCTACATCAGCAGTCAGACTTCCCGAGGGCTTTGATCCAACCACATCATAAATGCTGGCTTTACTCTGAAAAGTCTTCAGCTCTTCCCCAGTAGCTAGTTGAGTGCCTTCCGACCTGGGAGTCTCATCTTCCAGCACCATAGCACAATTTGTTTTGTTGTAACTATCCATTGGGTTTTCATGGCAAGATACAGAAGTAGATTGCCGGGCCTTCCTTCTGCGCAGTTTGAGTTTGGTGTTGTTGCCGTTGTCACAGAAATGTGATCCTCCGCCGTCAACACTATCCCATTCTGCTGCTGCCCAGATGGGTGGTTTGTCTTCGTCTGGCACCTCAGCTGAGACCTGTCCATCTTGGGAGACCCTGCCAGTAGTTAAACTACCGATAGTTTAGCTCTCAGCATCACTGATGCACGCAAGCCCTCACAGCACGACAAGCTGCAAACCAAGTGAGAGGGATCAGCTGTAGATTTAGACAAACTTTCCAAGGTGATATTGTCAGCATCTATCTCATTAGCTTTCTCTCCTATGTAAGGAATATTTCCTAGTTTATCCTGTACCCAAAGTTCCAAGTCAGATGCCTGGAGCCAGGCAATCCTACGTGCACCTATGGCAATAGCAGAGGTTCTGCTTATGCACTCAAAGCAGTCAAAGGCTGCACAATTGACAAACTTGGAAACATCCTGAGCATGAGGGCTCATAAGCTCTAAATCTCCTGTGACCTCCTTAAGGAACATTTCCATATATAAAATATAGGAACTGATCCTAGCAGAAAGCATGGAAGCCTGGAAGGTTTGACTTCCAAAGGCGTCAAGAGTCCTACACTCACGTCCTGGAGGATTAAATGCATGCCTTTTTGCACTCTTGATCCTTCTCATAGCTGATTCCACCACCATGGAATGGTGAGGTAGCTGAGTCTTCTGAAACCCAGGACAGGGAGGAACTCGATACATGGTGTCGAGTCTTCGAGAGTGAGAAGATGTGGTTAGAGGTGTTTCCCACATCCTTAACATGAGATCATGCAAGATCTCATGAATAGGTAAGGTAGCTGCCTCCTTGGGAGCTTTAGAGTATTGTAGGATTTCTAATTCCTTTGCCCTAGGCTCTTTTTCAGGAGCCACTGTGATGGAAAGACCTCGAGCCACATCTCAGATAAAATCCTGAAAGGACATATCCTCTGGTGGAGACATCCTACACTGAGGAGAAGAAGAATCCTCAGGAAGAAGTACTCTGCTATCGGCAGAGCTTTCAGAGTCTTCAGACTCATCCGAGGATTCAAAGTACCTCCGATCCGGGTGATCGTGCAAGGGACGGTACCGGTACCAATTGAAGTCGGCAGCGGAGGGGTCCGGTACCGACTTGTTGATACAGGATGGATAAGCATGACTCGGTCCTGGTAGAACACCTGCCAATGTCGATGCAGTCGATACCGGTTCCGGAGTCAGTGCCGGTACCGGTTGAATTGTCTGAAGCGGTTTCAAGGGCATCGAGGCCATGAGAAGAGCCGCCAGACTGCGTTCAATAGCCAAGAATCTCTGGTCTATCGACACTGCTGATACTTGGGTATCGGTACCGGATGAAGCAGCCGGTACCCCAGAGCATGGCACCAGTAGTTCTGCCGAAGTTGAGGCCTCGAGAACATCCTGGAGCCCTGTTAATGCTTTGGAAGCCGAAGCCTCCCGCCGGGGCAATTTTGCCAGTGAAAGTCCCTCAAGGGCAACGCCAGAGGCATCTCGATGCTTAGAGGGAGATCTACCCTTTGAGGACTGGCTAGACTTATGTTTAGTTACCTGAGATCCATGGGAGGAAGACGAAGCCCTGGAAGACGTCGATGCCACAGAGGCTGCATCGGAGGGAAAAAGGGTGCTAAGTTTAGCAGTTCGGTTCTGCCGGCCCCTCTTCGACATCATCCCACAGGCAACACACTCCGAAATAGAGTGGTCAGGACCTAAACATTTGAGGCACCACTCATGGGTGTTGGTGACGGAAATGGTACCGCCACACTTGGAACACTTTTTAAAACTCGAAGCGGGTTTTTCCATTTTAAAGGAAAAGTTGGGCCTAGTGCCCAAAATGGCGCGTGGCACCTGAGGAGAAAAAAACCTGGAAAAGACTCCATAAGAAAAGGTTTTTTTTTCCCTGGAAAAAAAGAAAGAAGAACCGGCGGTACCGGTGTAGCGTTGAAGGAAGGCAGACGCAACCACAAAAAAGAAGAATAGAAGGGAATTATTTTCTGGTGTGACAGGATGTGCGACCTGTCGGCTCCGTGGAAAACGAGGAATTGGAGAGGGACAGTTGGGAAAGGCGGGAAGGCAGCATGCAGGCGCTGTGGGATGCTCCCAAAAGCTTTCCTATTGGACGCTGGGGAGCGTTCCCGCGCAGGCTCCGTCGGTACCGATGATACCCATATGTGAAGACTACATTCCAGCTTATTCCTGGAGATTAAATCTCCCAATGGATATAGCCAAAAATATCCCAAAGGACAGAACTAAACAGGAAGCTTCAGCTGTCATGAGAATATTAGATATGCCATATTGGGTCAGACTAATGTTTCACTGAGCTCAGAATCTTGTGTCTGAAAGTGGCTGGTCTTAGAAGAACCCAGAACATCCCAATAAGGAAATCCATTCCTTCTTGCTAACTCTTGGACATATGGGGTAGTAAATCCCAAATCTACCTAGTTAATCATTCCTGATATATCTGTTTTCTAGGAATTTGCCCCAAACCCTTTTTAAACCTAGTTATAGGACATGCCTTGACACATTTAGTAGCAACAAGCTCGGCAGCTTAATAGTGTATACTGTGGTGGAGAAGCAGGCTCAGAATGCAGAGAAAGAAAGAAAAAGCAGCCTTTTTTTTCTTTTCCCAAAGAAACTGCAGGCACAGGAAGGGTTAACACCCAAACTAAAGACAAGGATTCCCTACAGAGGAGTGCAGACCTAGGGACACGCCCTGTTCCCATGGAGACAGAGGGAGGAGATGGGAGTGGTTTGGGGGCGGAGTCAAGACCCATAGGACAGCCCCAAACATTTAGGCAGGGAAGTTGCACTCAGGAACAGGCAAAGGCAAAGAAACGTGGAGAGAGAAGGAAGAGAAAGAGACGGAGTCACAGATACAGACACAGACACGAGAGAAACAGGAGACACAGAAGCAGCTTGCACAGAATCAGTTTGAAAGCAGGAACAGGGAGCTGAGAAGGCCAGTGGAGAGCTCAGAGGAGGATTCCTCGGAGGAAGAGATATTCTCCAGAAGCTCATGGCCTAGCCCTTCCCACTCTAAGGAGCCTACAGGAAGGAAGAGCACTACTAGCAAGGTGAGCCCTTTACAAGCTTTAAAAGAGCTGCTTAACAGGGAAACCTTTTCCTGCCCTTCCCCCACAAGCTCACGTTCTGCAAAGCGTGGCTGGGAGCAAGTCTTGAAGGTTTTACAACCTACAAAAGCTTCTCAGGCGGATCCTAAAGATAGCAGATATCCGAAGGAGCCTAGCGAGGAAGAGATGGACCTGGGGGACAGTTTTGATGCAAGCAGTGTTTCAGATATGGAGATAGACTGTGCTGTCTGTAGCAAGGAAGAGTAAAAGAACTGAACGGGGTTTTTAATGAGCTGGAGGAAAACCCAGGAGTTCTTGATTACTGAATGTGATATCTGTGCTAGAGGAATAAGAACTGAATAGGGTTTTTTAGCTGGAGAAAACCCAGAAGTTCTTAACAAGGATTTTATGAAAAGCCCATAACTTTTAGCTAGGCTTTTAATGGTAGCTTGGCTGATAAAAGCTGCCTGGATAAGAAAGCCAGGAAGAAGCTAAAAGTTCATATTGCAACTAGAAGAAATACTACTGCATTTGAAAAGTCTCTTGGTGGACCAGGGAATATTGCTGTACCTGCTGTGAAGGTAACAGTGGAGATATAGTGCCTCCTGGGGACCAGAAAGCAGACTGCTGTTGTAAAAAGAGTTTTTATATGTGGAACAAAGGTTTAAACTAAATCAAGCCAAGGACTATTCAATAGGCTTGTGTTTATATGGAGAAGTATCCTGAACTATATGATTGTAAGCTTCAGAACTATTCTTGCCAAAGAATTTAATTTGGTTAGGAAATCCTTATTTCTCAAATAAAGAAATATTCCTGCGACCTTTGCACTTGGCTCCAATCCTTTTAAAGGACACAACTACATGCTATTTGGGCTGAATCTATACAAAGGACAATCGGAACCCTCTCGTATCACTAGGCAACCGCCTGGCCACACGGGGGAGCTCCGACAATACTTTGTTACTGGTTAGTTTCAGGGCATGCCCTCTAGTCCTAGTGCTCTCTGAAACAGTACACAAATGTTACCTAACAAACTTTTTCCCCACCACTCATGTTATAAGACTGTATAATCAGGAGTGGTGCTACCCATTAGGCAAACTAGTAGCACCAACATTTTGAGGGTGGTCCATTGCTGCCACTACCGCCCCTCTGTGGGACCTGCAGCGGAGGCAGCCACATTAAAACAGCAACAAAGTGCTTACCCAAAGCCTCTGATGCTGCACTGCTGTTTGTGTTTGCTTTGACCAGCTGCTTTTGCTTCCTTTGACGTGGTGCATTAGCTGCCAAAACTGCATGGTAAGGAGAAAACCTCCACAAATCTGCAGGGGGCATTCCTGGGGTAACCCCTGCAGAAACTGCGGAGGACTGGATTTTCCACGGCAACCTAGTGTTACCTACCTTAATAGGTTTTGCAGGAAAAGTCCCATGGTGACTACCAAAGCAGGTACTGCAGGTCCCCATAGTAAATCAATTGGGGAGGGATGGTTGCAATCGGATGCACAGACTTCTTAGTAGTTCTGTGCCTGCTCATTACTGTGGCCCCCTCTGCAGTCGTGATCAGGCCTCCTCCCTTCCATAATATTGTTTGTATCGCGGTGTCGTGATCCACTTAGCTCCTGTGGCTAAAAGATAGGCGAGGGTTTTCCTCGACTACTGTATCTTTTAGCCACTGGTCCCTAACTGAGCAGTATGCAATATTGCTGCTGCCCAGTTAGGGACTGTCGCTGCCTCCACTCCTCCCCTAAATGCCCCAGACATGCCCTGATGCTAAGCAGTTAGCATCGGGGCGAGCAAGGGAGATAATCACGGATATTCATTGAATATCCTGATTAGACGTATTTACATGGTTTACTGGGCTGTAAACCGGGTATATGCCTTTCGAATATCAGGCCCTGCTGTTGTTGTTGTGGTTAAGTGCCATCAAGTCGGTGTCGACTCATGGCGACCCTCTGGATAGTTGTCCTAAATTGTGCTCAGGCAGCTCATTTTTGACAGAGTGGCATCCATAGCTGCTGTTATTATATTGATCCGTCTCATTGCTGACCTTCCTCTTTAGCGCTGACCTTCTACCTTGCTAAGCATGATGTCTTTCTCTAGTGATCTCTCTCTTCGCATGATGTGTCCAAAGTATGAAAGTCGAAGTCTTGTCATTTGAGCTTCTAAAGAAAGCTTAGGATTGATCTCCTGTAGTACTGACTGCTTTGTTCTTTGGGTAGTCCATGGTATACACAGTATTCACCGCCAGCACCATAATTCAAAGGCATAAATTTTCTTCCTGTCTATCTTTTTCACTGTCCAACTTTCGCATCCATATGATGTTATTGAAAATACCATGGCTTGAAAAGAAAGGCCTGGCAATCTACTTCCGTATCTTGCCATGAAAGCCCAATGGATTAATCAGGCCCTAAGTCTTTAAAATTCCTTCCCATAGACCTGCTATTAGAAAGAAAAAATCTACTAGTGACATCATAAGGAACTTCTACTAAGCTGTGCATTCCAGAAATTCAGCTGTTTTGACCTTGCTCCACAGAGGTAAGAGCTAGTCTGCCTTCCTTATATGCTGACTTGAAAGACGGTCAGGATTCTCTTAGCATGGAAACCATTACTTACTGATGAAGCTGCCCAGCTGTTGTAATTGTGGTGACTGTAGTGGTCATTCTCTTTGGTAACTGAGGAAGCATCTACAATGGCAGCACTGAGGTATAATATGAAGGCACTCCCATTAAAACATAGACCCTGCAAGGGGAAGATAATAAAAAGCATCAAATTTTATAACATAACATATTAAACTAAACAACTCCCAGATTTTAAAGTACTTCAGAGCATACAATCATAAATAAAGGTGAATGTATAAAATAAAAAACACATATAGATGTATAACATGCGTTATAGAGCAGACTTTTTTTCTTTCAAATATCTGGTTATTCTTTACTATCAGCAGATATTAGTCAGGGCTAAGAATTTGAAGCTACTGGTTTTCTACCAACTTATGTAATAGGAGTCTGCATTCATCAGTGCACATTCAGTTAGTTTGGGCGCCTTAAAATTATAGTGCAAGTAAAATCAATTGTATGCGCGTAAATCTATAAATTAATGTGCTCTGGTGTCACGTTGAACCTCCATAGAATTTCCAGTTTTCCCTGGAATCCTAGCTCTGGACAGAGCCAATAGCAGACGTTTTCACTTAAAACTATCCTGGGGAAGTCTGTAGAGTTCTTTCAGGGGTCCCAATGCTGTCCCTACAGGAATGGAACAATTTCTCTCCCAATTTCTCTCCCAGGGGATTGTGCTCTTTCCCCTGATTGAGGGTAATTAATTTTCTTAATTTAGGCAATGTGACCTTACCAAAGAATATAATGGCAAATGGGGACCATTATTAGTGTGAGAGTAGCCTAGTGACTAGAGCAGTAGGGCTGAGAATCAGGGAAACTAGGCTTCAGTCCCCATTAATGCTCCTTGTGATCTTGGGCAAGTCACTTAACCCTCCATTGCTTCAACTAAAAACTTAGGGGTATGTTTACTAAACCATCTTAATGTTACCGGCGTTAGTTGCAGTCTTACTGTGATGAATGCCATATAAGGTAGTGGGAGTTCCGGTCTTAAGGTAGCATTTTGGGTTATCGCGTGATAACATCCGTTATCACATGACAGAGGGAGCTGTGGCACATTAATGCGCATTAGCCTTAATTAGGCACGCTGACCTGCAATCACAGCAACAGAGGTGTAGCACACTGGTTAATACATTGACTGCTGATACAGTGGTCATGAGTTCGATCCCTCAGTGGGCTCAGTTAAAAGGCTGTTTGAGGCAATCCCTTTTCCTGCTTGTAACAGTCAGACACATCCCAACAATCTGCACTGCCAGCCAAAAAAGCCTCACCCCAGTGCCGCAACCTAATGCACCTTTTAGGGTGCACCATAAGGCACATCAAAAAGCACCACGTCATCCAAGGCAGGTCATAATGTGCCCCAGAGGGCAGCAGGAAAGTTTGGCGCCCTCCAAGGCAGCATATACAGCACCTCATAAGCTGGCCAAACCTAAGGTGCCGCAAAAGATGCCCCGGGATGCTAAGGTGACACAGGAGATGGTGCCCCAAGGTCACAAGCATGAAATGTATGGCTCAAACACAGATGTAACCATAACACTGCACAGAGCACCAAGGAAAGGCAATGAACAAGTGATGGAAGGAAGTAGATGACAGAGCTCATGGACCAGCCAAATCTGCGTGCAGCCCATGTGGCAGCAGGTAAAGTGGACAAACATATCGGGGGCAGCTGTACCGATGTACAGGGTGATGGTAATGTACAGTGCAACAATGACAGTGTGTGGCAGAGGAGGTAGAGGTGGCAGAGGAAGTAGAGGTGGCAGGATAAGTGCAATGACAGGAGGACAGAGGAGAGCAGTGCCATGCAGAGCAGACACAGGAGAGGCAAGCATGAAGAGCCGCAATGTAGAAAAGTGTGCCAGTGCAGGACATGGGGTAGCAGCCTGCACAGTAGGGCAGGACGCCCAGAGCTTGCAGACACAGATAGACTGACAGAAGGATGTTTGTCAACAGTGATGAGGATATAATGTGCCAGCAGCATAGATCGTCACAGATAGGACTGTAACAGGAATGCAAAGTACGTGTGGACGAGAGGCATAAAATAATTAGAACAGAGAGGAATCAAACCCATGACCAGTAGCACAAATGACAATGCACAAACCGGTAGGCTACAACACCAACATGAGTGCCACAGCAAAGGCTGCATACAAGAACACTGGAGGGCACCACACCAAAACACAGCTGGCTGCCAGGATAGGGCAACCCCAACAGTCACGAAGATGCAATGCACATGCAGAACCAGTGTGTACAGCTCATATCACAGTCAGTAATTGGGACGACAGCCACATATAAACACATGCACACACACACAATGAAATGTTATGCAGTGGACATAGCATGCAAAAGAGCAAAGAAACTAAACCCAATGGACGGCAGGGGATGCTCTGTGGAGCAGGGCAAAATGGAGAACAGAACGGAAAACGAGCATGTGAGACATAAACCTACAGACAGACATGAACCACATCAGATCAACAACAGCAATGCCAATCCCCCCAGCCGACATGGACAGTACAAAGAAAAAGCCATATGTAACAGCTAATATGCGATGGATAGGCTGCATCGAGGGAATACTGTGGTGTAAGGTGAAGAGATGGAAGGGTGTGCGGAGAGGTGACCAGTCATCAGGCAGCTCCTGGTCAGGTTAGCACCAAAAAAGGACAAAGAGAAGGAACATGTGGGACTCAAACCTGCAACCTATGGTGCACCAACAATGTCCGCAACCACTACCCCAAACAACCACAGCAAGTACATCCCAAATATGTCCCCTCAAAGGGAATGTCAGTATGGAAACACGTAGCACCCTGTGATGTGTCAGATGGCTGCCACATAGCCAGCTGCCACCGTACAAGGATGTGAGCACAGGTGGGCCATGTACATTACTAGAACATAACGAAAGACATGTGTCAGTGTGGTCAAGCAGCAGCAGAGAGAAATGTGGATCAAACACATAATTTTATTGTGGTCACCAGTAGACATAACGTATATACTGCCTGTCATCATATCAAGGTGGTTGGTTTGCAGTGAACGAATTGAAAACACATTGAGCATGCAAGCTACCTAGATGTCACCCCAAATTCACTGGCACATCTACAGATGATGGACAGGAGAGATAATGTGCCGTAGCTGCATGGTGTTCACTATGCAGTATCCCCCACCCCCCACTTGTTGCTGCACGTCCCAGATGCCCTAGTCACATGTAGACACTAGGCAGTGCATGATGAGGGATCAACACACATCAGTCAGGAATTGTCCCCAAAAACATATCCGTCTGCCAATACAGGTGGCAAAAGCCTGAAAAAGCATAAGTAGCAACATGTAAGCCAGTGTACACACAGATATAGATATATATTTCACAGCTGCCCCAGAATGCATGATATAGCAATGAAAACATCAACAATGGAACCCAAAACAAAGGCCAAATGCAAAATGAGGATAAGGTAACAGGTACAAGAGGCACATGATCCCAGAGAAGACCAAAAAAGGAACCTCACAGACATGCAGAGATCTCACCATGCAGCAGGTCCCCTGCAATGGGTGGTGTGGATACATGAACCGTACACATAGATCACGGTACATGGGATGCACAAATGAAGGACAAAAACGGACAAGCACACTGCCACGCTGCAAATGTCATAGGCGAAGGTGAGTGGCGGAACGTCAGAGGACTGTGCAGACATACAATGCTATGTTTGTAAATCAATGTACAGCAGCACGGCTGTACAGTAGCCAAACACAATGACCTGTATATGGAGTGTTAAAGAAAGGTCAAACATGGGCCAGTACCCCACACAGAAGCCACACTGCCACATGCCCTTGTGTACCAACATATGCAGTCACATGCACATGCACCTTGCAGGGTGAACCATGACACAGTGATGCCCCACATGCACTGTAACTCCCTTGGTGAGGGCAAATATCAATCCAAAATGTTGGAAGCCACTAAACTGGTGTGGTGGTAACAACTGTGTCATGTCCATTTGCAGGGTAAGCCGACATATACAAGAGTACGTATACAATGTTGCCCCTGTGCCACACGTATGGTTGTATGCCCCCATGACCTCAACAGATGAGGATATCTTGCGGTGCATGTTACACACATGGCCAACACACACTAACAAAACATCAGATGGATGTAGAACATACAGTGACTATTCCAGTCCGTGATGCACACATACAGACCAGTACACAGTGTCCACAGTGCAAAGGGCGTCTGCAACCCCACATGTCCCGTTAAGACTGTCCGTGAATCACTGGGCATGCATAGTTAAGTGTGATATCTCAATGTGCCACAGTACTCGAATGGTCATGTGTGTCTTGCGCACTCAACAGGACACCCAGCCAGATCACGGTAGCAACGATGTGTTGGACAGGCCTGTTATACGGAAAGTAGCAGTCCAACAGCAATGTTCATCATAGGCATGTGTCCCACTCGCAGAGGTCAAACATCCTATGGCACCATCTCCCAGGGATATTTGAATGGTGGTGTTGTGTCCTGCAACAGGTGGGTGATGTCGCCCGCAGATGCACGTAAGTAGATGTGCTGTGTGTGTCCGCTGCCCTGCGTCAAAATAAGGACAAGCACTGTCATGGTATGCTGGACACAACAGCAGGGCACATTGCAGCCAGTCAAATATCAGTACCAACGTAATTAAAAGGCACACAGGCAAACATAACATGATCACAACACAGAACATTGTGCATGTTGTGGACATTTGGAAATGCAACCGCAGACGAGCGCGTCCCATGGATATGGTCATGTCCATGCCCAAGTAACACAGGCATATCACAGCTGCACCCCATGTCCATTAGCTCTGGTGCACAGAGACCCAACAGGAAAGGTCCATGAAACAAACAGCAAAAAACAAACATATAAAGGCTGATGTTACACCCAATCGAGCCAAGGTGCTACCTACTGTGTGTCTGCAGCAAATGTCTGCTTGGGATCCTCACAAGCAGGCAAAGTCCTCAACACATCTCAATAAAGGCAGAAGATGTCATCAACATGTGTCGAATAACCATGTCCTCATGTCCAGCTGCTGTTGCCGCATGTCTAAATTATGGTGATATTTGGGATACATAAATGCTGTCGTGCAGTGGTCTGTCAATACACATGAGATAGGTCAACACACAACACATGCACACACTGTGCACAAGGTTAACACCAGTAAGGTAGAGATAGCACACTTACCACCGCTCCACAGGTATGCAGACCCCACCCACCACATGATAATGCAAACTGCATGCACACTGTATCATAGCAGAGCCACACACACACACACACAGTATGAGAAGGTGAGCGTGGCACCAGTAACATACGGCCTGTATGTGCACAATTGGCGAATAGTGGAGATAAAGGCCTGGCAAATGCTATGATACACTGCTGTTGGCCGATGCTACAATGTCAGGGAAGGGTGTAAGTGCGGCCCACCACCAGAACACCTAGGACCTGTAGACACACGCAGCCCTGTTGGATGTGTCCCAGAGACAGTGCCGGAGAAGACAAACTGCGCACGAACACATGTGGATATGTGTGGCCAACATCAACATATGGGGTACGGGGGAGCACGATGTATAGGTCACCCACAACATATGTGCAGTAGACAGATAACCTGTGACATGTGTTGCTCCTGACTGTCCACACACACAAATCACCTGTATGTCCACCTACCCCCGTGTCCTGCACGTTGAATGAGGTGCACACAGCTGCCACTGCACTACAGCAACAGGAACGTCACCAAGCATGTCCTGTGGATTGAGAAACACAAGGGAAACATACATATGTCATGTTGGAGCTGTTAAACAAACATACCTGCTTCACGTCCTCATCTCTCATAACCCCTTAGATCCGTCACAGTCTGGCAGTTTGTCATGACACTGTACCTAATTGTCTCCACCCAAACACGCCACTGAGGTGTTCCTGGCCAGGTCCAAGGGCCTGTAGCCTGTCCATCCCCTTTGGGACCTGTCTGCTGCCTCCGAGACCATTGACCACAACCGTCACCGCGCTACCCTGTACGTGCTCGGCCCAAAGGTCTCAGTACAAGCCTGCCTCCCCCATATGTCTCCCATAGCACCTTCAGTGTGTGTTCCTGTGGGTACACCTCCCCTGCTAACCCACTCCCAGGTGCTGTATGAAAGGGATATATGCAGGGGCTGCTACATTCCCCTGGCCCCATACTCAGTTCCCTGGTGCAGCAGGCACATCCCCTGGCTATCACCAGCAGCTGTACGCTGATGTGTCCCAAAGATATCTCACCACGCATGAACTATGTTGGGCAAACCACACCCCGACCTCAGCTTGCTCCCTGACATTGGTGGCTGCAGGTACCCCCGCTGCATGAATTCAGCATGGCCAAGACCGGACATCTGAGCATCACCCCTAAGCCCTCTCCAACCTTTACAATGTCTGTGTATAGGTTGGATACACCTTCTGTCTACGTGTTCATCAAGGTAGCAGGTCTCTTTGACCCCTCGCTCCCCTTCCCCACACATACCCATCATGTAGCTAAGGCCTGTGGTGTCCCCCTAGATAACATCAGCAAGATTCCTGCTGTCACCCCAGAACACACAAATAAAGCGCTAATGCCCCCCTCCATCACCCGCCATCCTGGTCACTGTAACCCACACCTTGCTGGTCTGCCTCAAAATCATCTCTGTCCGCCGCAATGTATGCAACACTGCGCTGCATGGCTAATCTACCGACAGCCTCAGTATGACAATAACACCCCACCTGTCACGACACCTCACAGGCTCCAGGCGAGGTCAAGACGCACCTGCTGATCTATACATGCAGTCACACTGTGGTTGCCCTGTACCTTGACTCGCATAAACCAAGTACTACAAATACTGCTACTGCGCATGTAAACAGTGCTAACACCTGTATGCATCGCCATACTGAAACATGTAACACACAGTCCATGCTCATCAGAGCATACAATCCAAGCAATCCCCTCATATCCCCAAAATGTCATCCCCACACGTCAAGCCAACTGGTCCTATCTATGGGCCGCTCCCCCACTGTTAATGCGGGACCACACACCTGTCACCTTGCAGCACCCAACGCCTGGAACTAACTACCTGTGGCTGTACGCAGGGCAGCCACCCTCACCAACCATTTCAAAATCCTGTGTGACAGCCCACCACATCACCTAAGCCTAATAATCCTGACCACATTAATCACCTCCACCCACTGTTGTCCCCTGCCCACACCTTCTGTGTTAGCGGTTGTACTACATTGTAAGCTCGGATGGCCAGGCATTGTGTCAGCAATGTTAGTGCAGTGCTGCGTATGACTGGTAGTGCGATACCAATGCTCAGTAGTAGTAGGAGTACAGATATCTATACAAATATTTCATTCAGAAGCATCCAGTACTCACATGAAAATAGCTCCTCAATCAGCTGGTGCCTGAGTGCTGCGCCCTCACGTGTGTCAACCCGAGCATGTACAGGAGGGCATGTTGGATCATCTTCCAGATCCCCATTAATTTTGACATCGATATCGTGCCTGAGAGCAATGTTGTGCAGGATGCAACAGGCAATAATGATCCCTGCCACTGTCACGGGTTGGTATTGTAAGGCCCTGCCAGTCCTATCCAGACACCTGAAGCGACTTTTCAAAACACCAAAGGTGCGCTCGATGATGGAGAGACTGGTGGCATGGGCCTCATTGTACCTCATCTCTGCATGTGTCCGTGGTAGACGCACAGGGGTTAGCAACCAGGGCCGACACCCATATCCTGCGTCACCTGCAGAAAGAAATGTTGAACGTTAAAACAGTAGCTGATGTCCACACACATGAACACATGAATGTACGTGCAGACCCACAGAACCTACAGGTCAGACAGAAACATAGGGGAACACATGATGGGACACAACACCTATGCACCAGTGTCTAGAGGTGTGAGATACAGAGAACGGGGGAGGTAGAAGGAGTGCAAACAACATTAACCTGAACCACAGCAGACACATGGGCAGACACCAGAGGCCGAAAGGTAGTAGCGCCAGGCCTGAACACATCAGAGACACACATGCAATGCACCCTGGACAAGGGCAGAGATGCACACATGTGCAAGGATGTGACGGTCATGCTATTCCCCACACACAGATGATGCGACAGGAACAGTTACCCCACCGTGGCAGGCAGGATGGCATAGACAACACCACACTGTTGATACACAGGAAGCATGCATGTGTGTCGTACTGTGCCAAACTAAACACACAATGCCAAATGGCGTAAAACATCAAATGTCAGTGTCCCATCAACACACAGCACTGCAGCACAGAAGACCTGGCATATTCCCCCCCCTCCCGGCAGCTTCCACACACACAGATGACACACACACACAACTCGGGACACACATCAAAGACAGACATGTGTGCAGACGGATAGCAGGGGTATACGATGTGCATGTCAGAGATGACAAATACCCACCCAGCAGTATACAGTCCTCAAATTGTCTGTACAGTGCCGAGTGATGCAGGATATAGGAGTTATGGGTGGACCCCGCAAACCACGGGACCACATTCAGAATACGCATACCTGCATCACATATAACCTGAACATTCAGGGAGTGGTAGTGTTTGCGGTTGCGGAACACTGCCTCCCTGTCTCTGGACGGGACCAGGGCAACATGCGTGCAATCAATAGCTCCCATCACGTGTGGTAACCCGGCAAATGCCTCAAAGGCCTGGTTCAGGGTCCCCCACTATTGCCTAGTTTTTGGAAATGCAATGTAATTCCGAACCCAGCTGATCATGGCACGCAGTACCTGGTGGAGACAGCGTGAGAAGGTGGGGCGGCTCATGCCACCCACTGCGGCCACAGATGACTGGAAACAGCCAGTGGCAAAGAAATGTAGGGCACTAAGGAGTTTAACCAAACCCGGTATGGCATGTGACTGACCAGTCAGGGGCTCGAGGTCAGGTCTTAGATCCTCATAGAGCTCCCTAATAACCCCTGTGCTCAGGCGGTAGAGAGAGATGACCTGGTCCTCACGCATGCCCTGGAGCTGGGCCCTGGGCCTGTAGAGGTGAGGCTGGCGAGCCTGCAACTCGGCACGCCTCCTGCACCGTGCCAGCACAGGCCCTGCATGGCTTGCCCCCACAGCTGCAGGTTGGTGTTGGAGCGGGCCTGCACCCCCACCCCGTGCCCCAGCCCCATGGACACCATCTCCCTCGTCAGGTAACCGCAAGCCCTGCACATCCCCCAGTGTACAGGAAGCAACCAAAAGGCCACCACAGCGGACACTATTAACCCAACCCACCCTCACCTCCCCACCACACACCAACCCAGTCACATACCACACCCACCACCCACCAACCTTGCCACCCACCACCTGTGTCACCTACCTCCCCCAGCCACACACCTCCCCTATCACTCACCAAGGCTGCCGCTCGCCTCTCCCACCACTCACCAACCCAGCCACACTACATGCCTAACCTGCCTCTGATCCTCCGTTCGCTACATCACCAAAAACGCACGCCGTCAAACTCGCTCGCCTGCACTAACCCCTCAGCGTGTACCAGGTGTGCGCATTAATTTATGGACCTTTGGACGTCTGCGCATGTGTGCACGCATTGCGCATGTGGACAGTCGATGCGCAGAGTGCATAGGCGTAATCATGCACCACACATGCGCCAGACATGTACGTATCTGCGCATGTGCGGCACACGGTTTCAGTGACATCTGTTGCCTGTGGGGACAGATGTGGAACCAACCACCGCACATGCGCATGTAGACTATGTATTTGCGTTGTGGAGGCGTACGCATATGGGTCGTCAGCTCACACTATGCCGTTTGTTATGGCCTGCGCGTATCCTGGTGCCGCACATGTGCAGATACGTACATGTCTTGCGCATGTGCGGTGCATGGTTCCGCTAACCCTTAGCACCTGTGGGATGGCCGCAGAACCGTGCGCCACACATGCGCAGATATGTACACGTCTTGCACATGTGCGGCACACGGTTCCGCGTACGCACCCTGCGCATTGCCTGTGTGCATGCACAATGCACACACACATGCGCAGACATCCAAAGGTCCATAAATTAACGTGCACACCTGGTACACGCTGAGGGGTTAGTGCTGGCGAGCGAGCTTGATGGCATGCGTTATTGGTGTTGAAGCGAAAGGAGGGTCAGAGGCAGGTTAGGCATGGAGTGTGGCAGGGTTGGTGACCGGTGGGGGAGGTAGGTGGCTGGGTTGGTGAGTGGTGGAGGTGACAGGAGGCAGGGCTGGTGAGTGGCTAAGGTGGTGAGGGCTGGTGAAGGTGACAGGAGAGGGGGAAAGGGCTACACGAGGTAAGACAGGTCCGGGATGCAGAGAGAGGACAGGGAGAGCAGGGACATGCTGTGGCTGGACATGATAGGTGGGGTGTCTGGGGAAACGGCAGGGCCGCAGTCCCCTGAGACGGGAGGGTTGGTTCACCCTGAGTCTGAGGTTGCCTGCCCATTGGGTATGTCTGACCCTACCCAGGAGCAGCCTGAGGGGCATACCACAGGCAAGCGTAGGCAGACACCTGTGCCGGATGGGGAGAGGAAGAGGGTGATACGATCTAGCCACCACAACCTGCTGGCAAGTGTCCTCGAATACTATAAGGAGCTGTATGGGTACAAGAGCTCACGCACAACTGTTAGTGTATGAAACCAGGTATGGGTGGAGGTGCAGGGGGCTGTGGCACAGGCTGGGGGGCCACCAAAGGACCTTGACAGCCTCCATAAGAGGTTCAATGATATCAGGAGGGGGGGTCCGTGCACACATGACTGCAGAATGCAAACATGCTAATGGCACTGGCGGGGGTGGCCCCTTCATCCCAAGTCTCATGCCCCTGGAGCAGCAGCTAACTGAGTGCCTAGGTCCCATCTATATCCATGGCCTCTCACTGGCGCTGGACACGGCTGACCCACAAGCAGGTATGTTTGAGACATGCAGCACACATACAGCTATCTACCACGCACATGCTGGGCATGCCACGGGGGGGGGGGGGGGGGGTAGTGGGCCCATGTCCTGGGAGCAGGTATGTCCAACCTAGGAAAACATATACCTGAGTCCACACTCCCCGTTAGTGTTTGCATGTGGAAACTATAGGGGATAGAATCAAACCTCCTACCCAAAACCTTCCACATATCTGTCTGACAATATGAGCTCTCTCCTATTACCCATTCATGCCTTGGGCAGATGTAGGCGTGGATATAGGTCAGGATGTCCTGGACATATCTGAGATGCAGTGAGGACATCCAAGGTCTGGGAGTACCCCACACATGCGTACTCCATGCTCCCAGTCAGACTTGGATGTAGGCACCCCAGATTTGGGTTATGAAATGGGGCAATTCCATCAAATGGGTTAGTTCTGTGCATACAATGTGTGGTGGAGAAGGAACATGGGGTGAAGAGGGAGCAGGCAGAGGGGTTCCTGTCCCTAGGGCTGACCAAGTAAGAGAGACAGAGGAAAGCAAGGTTTACATAAACAAATATGTGTCTACGTTACAATGTGCTCTACGTCTGTCTGTGACACCCCATATCTACTGGAGTACCTTGTTCCCCCCCCCCAGGTAACATCCAGGCTATCGAGGTGGCTGAGGAGGACAGTGGCAGTGAGCCTGAGCCAGCAGAGGTCGACAAGCCAACGCATGCAGAGGTTGCCATCAGTGACGCCCCAGACACCCCATGGGCCAAGGTGCTGTCTGAGGAGGTGGCCACCCAGGAGGATGAAGGGTCACCCCAGCAGAGCGGGTACACAGGCACCGCAGTGGCTGGGGAGGGGCCCGAGGATGTGGGGTTGAGCCCCACATTGCCACCGCCAGGGCCATCCACTGCAACAACGGGATATGCCTGTCGTCCTCCGGGATATGCCTGTCGTCCTCCGGGAGCTGCGGGCACATACGGCGTCGGCACGCAGGGATGCTGCAGGTAGGCAACTGGCAGGATGGTTGCATGTGATGTGGCACACCAACCCCCAGACACAGTGGTGGGGCCACACACATACAAGATGACAGTGGCCCTCCACACATACATATGCCCCCCTGGCCATGTCTGGGGTGGTTGGTGTGGCTCATTGGGGAATGGGCAGGTCATTCACGTTGGTCAACACAGGTCTCACAGGTCACCTTAATCCCCTCCCACAGGCACTCGACAGGCACTGATTGGTATACGGGCGGAGATGCATGACCAGCAGCAGCTCCAGTGTGCCCAATGCCAGGCGGTGCAGGCCCTCACGTGGGCAGTGTGTGGGCTCCGCAGAGATGTCAGGGAGCACAGCCTGGAGACACGGCAGCTGTGAGGGACTGCCGTGGATATCGCAGCTGGCATAGGCCGGGTGGCGGATGCCCTCGAGGCCATGGCGGGACATATCTTGCGGCCTACAGTGGCACCAGAGGTGGCGGCAGCAGCAGCAACAGCAAGGGGTGTGGGGGGTCATAGGAGGGGGCGTGGTTGGTCACTCAAGCCATAGGTGTTTGACTGTAAGTTGGACTGATCACCACATTAAATGACACATTACCTTTGTTCACCGATGTGCACGTGTCCTTCTTTGGTGTTGGGGGTTCCCTGAGTGTGCAGTCCCAATTGGGGTACCATGGTCACATGTGCCCTACCATGTTACAGGCTGGTGGGGTGTGTGCACCAGAGGTAGTTATGATAGAGCGGTCCACACATGCCCTATGTTTCATGCACCGTGCCATGTGTTAATGACCATACATATGCCTGGGGATAACCCCCCCTCCCCCTGCCACCTGCTGTATATGTCTGTTTGTTCAGCCATTGTGGGGTATATCCCCCCTCTGTCCCCGCATATCATCCACATCAGGCTATCTACATGGATGACCAGTCTGTCAGACACACACCAGGGTCACCATGGCATACTAAACGCACATGCTTGCTGGGCAGACATGACGTACAGATATACCTAGCTGCTGTCAGTTGTTTACCCCCCTCCAGCACCTGTATTGCGCTGCTGCTCCTTCACCCCACCAAACCCCATCTTAGTGAGTCCCACCGACTAATGCACTGACTGACACGTGGATCCCCGCATGCATCACATCTACACTTCATCATGGGTACCACATCCACACCTCCTCACCGTCCTATCATGTGCCGCATCCCTGCTACAGACTGACTATCTGTGCCAACGTGCATGTGTCCATGTCTGTTGGACAGTGCAGCACATGGTTACATCACGATGTCAGCAGGGGATACATCTGGCAGTGCACATGGCGCTCCACACAGCCTGTTGTGGGGCAGGGGCAAATACACACTGGGACATGCACACAGGTGTCACACTCACCACTACAGCATGTATGTACAAAGGACACATGACCATTGCATAATTTAGCTGCCTACACAGTGTTTTAATAAATGTTTGTGTTGGTAGGTGCCAAATGTTATAACATTAAACACAACAACAGCCTCCCACAGGTGGGTCAACTTCAAAAACGGGTTCACATTTGGCGTTAGCACAGCATGGACATCCGTCTAACACGTTAGTAGGGATACATTTTGCTATTAGGGTTGCCACTGGGAGATGGCCACAGCTATATATGTGGGTCACATACCTGGGGGCCCGCCGTGGGGGTATGGCTGGGGATGTGCCGTGAACATGCCATGGTAATGCTGGCGGCGCATCACCTCAGCCATACCCTGCACAGCAGCTGTCAGCTGCCTGATTGCATGGCCATGGTCGCTCAGGGTCTGCATAACGGTGCCCATTGCCACACACTGGAGACCCACACATTTGCCACCACATCCACACCATGTGGCTGTGGTCTGGGTGGTGGCATCTGCATGGGCCCTGTGTGTGGCAATGTGTGGGGTTCCCACACTCAGCCTGACACCATGGCCATGCACATGGGGCAGGTGGCAGGGGCCCCCAGTGCCCTGTGGTGGTGTGCGTCCACCCTCAGGCACAGGCTCCCCGTCCCCACCCACCATGGCCCACCCGCCCTGGCTGGACCCCTCACTCTCCCCGCCACCCTCCCCCTTACTCTCCTCCCCCTCCCCCTCCACAGTACCCTCCGCCATCCCCTCCACCCACCCCTCCCCACCCTCCATGTATTCGTCCCCCACATCCATGGCGTCCTCCGCCGCTGCTGGTATGTCCTCCACCTCTGTCCCTCCAGTGGTCACAGGGGGGCTGTCACCAGGTGGTGTGGAGGCAGAGGTCCCCTCCCCAGCATCTGCAGCCTCTGTGGAGAAGGCAGGAATGAACAGGGTGTCATGCGTTTGTTATGGCACAGACACATTGTATGTGGCATCACAGGCTGCCGTGTCAAGGGGACATGGTGTGGTGCAATGCATAGGCTGGAACACTCACCGTCACCTCCCAGCCATTGCTTTCCGCTACATGCGGCGGAGGTACCCTGGGCAGTGTAGCCGCATCTCTCTGTCCTTCATCCGTAAGCCCTCTACCTGGGGGGATAAGCAATGTTTGCAAACATTAGGGCCCTGTATCCCTGCCCATGGCGAACCACATGGCACACATATCTGCGTGCAATGGGGGACACTCCTGCTATGGGCAGCAGGTCCCATACTAGCTGTGGGCAGCGCCACCTGCATGTGTGGGCGTGAGGCTGGGCATTTGTGTTGTGACACCTACGTGCCCTGTGGGCCGCCTCATAGCCACCCCATGCCATGTCCCTGACATCTCCTGCCATGACATGAGAGCAACATGGCATGTAGGGCATTCCAATTGTGGTCTACAGGGGGTGTGACTCCATACCCTCAGTGCAGTCCAGCACACACCTCGGTGTTGGGCAGGCCGTCCAACATCAACAGGACCCATCACTATGTCGCCTGGACGCTGATGCAGCCTCTGTGGTGCGTGTGCTCGGACACCTGGGGGTGTGGGGGAGCTGGTTACCTGCACCAACATCAGCTACCATTACACCGGGATGCTTGGTGGACCACTGGAATCTGATGTGATGCCTCCTAGGGATGTGGCAGAACCGGGAACCTGCAACAACATCAACCACCATAACACCAGGATGTAGAATAGACATATGTAGTCTGCTCTGCTGCCTCCTGGGGTTAGGGCAGAGCTGGGAAACTGCAACAAGAACAACCACCATAACAGCAGGATGTAGAATAGACATGTGTAGTCTGCTCTGCTGCCTCCTGGGGTTAGGGCAGAGCTGGGAAACTGCAACAAGAACAACCACCATAACACCAGGATGTAGAATAGACCTGTGTCGGCTGGTCTGGGGCCTCCTGGGGTTAGGGCAGAGCTGGGAAACTGCAACAAGAACAACCACCATAACACCAGGATGTAGAATAGACCTGTGAGGTCTGCTCTATGGCCTCCTGGGGTTAGGGCAGAGCTGCAAAACTGCAACTGGAGCACCCACCCTGACACCAGGATGTTTGATACACCCCTGTGAGCAGGTCTGTGAGCGTTCGGGGCCAAGGGTGCTGTTCCACACATCAACAGCACCAACTAACACACCACCAGGATGACTGCTGGACCTCTGTCATCAGATCTGATGCCTCCTGGGGATGGGGCAGGGCTGTGGTACTCCGACTGCAGCAGCTACCATTGCACCATGATGACTACTTGACCTCTGTGATCAGGTCAGATGGCTCCTGGGGATTGGCCAAAGCTGGTAATGTGTCATAGCATCAGCCACCATGGCACAGGGATGCCTAATATAGCCCTGTCATGGGGGCTGCAAATCCTGGGGGTTGGGCAGAGGTGTGCATTGCAACAGGAGCAGCTTACATCACAACGCGCTAACCTCTGCACCTCTGCTTTCATGTCTATGGCTCCTGGGGATTGGCATACGTGCATACAGCAACATACACAGATAGCTTGATCACAGGTTTGCTCACATATATGTGTCTCGCACATGTGGTGCATATCTTATGTGTTTTGACTGCTGGATATTGTGTTGCACACCTTCCCTTTAGTGACCTGTCCCCATACACTTACCTCACGTGGGTAGTCTGCTACACGATTAGAGTGCCTTGTGATGCGCACCCACGCCCTCCTGATGTGTTCCAAATCCTGGTGTTTTGAGGCGCCTGGGAAGAGCCGTGGCTGCTTGGTGCATATTAGGGCTGCCAGCTGTCGTAGGTCGGAGCGACTAAAGGCTGGCTTGTGTCGCCATTTTGGGGGATGCCCATGTGTTGATGACACACGCACACATGCCGCGCATGCGCTGTATCGTGCATATGCCGTGCCCTACTATGCCGCACACACGACGTGCGCATGTCATGGACGCCACACGGAAAACTATCTCTGGGGCTGCATGACTACACATCGAATACTGTGATTGGCAGCTACGGTGGCTGCTTTTAGTTTACAACATCGCATTACTTATGCAGTTTAGCCTGGACCGCATTCTGCTGTGCCTCAGCTTTGGGCACCTTATGACGTGCTTTCGGCGACGCAACGCCACGCCAAGCCTCTCTTTAGAGGCACGGGTCAAAGGTTATATTGTACTAGGCTTGTGTCACTGTTTGTGGAGAGGTGTCTGACTGTTACTAATACTCATCTTGCTGTTGGTGCAATGGCTATTCGAACCCATAAGCAGTGATCCTGAGGGCATCGTATTAACCAGTGTGCTGTGCCTTTTCTCATAGCACAGGCTGACTACACAGCAACTGCAGGTCAACCCAGTAAATGCCAGCTTTGCTTACCGGGATCGGGTAGACCCACAGCTAAGGCACTTTACAGGGTACCTTAGGGTTTCCAGCTGAGGTGATGGTTCATTTTTGGTGGACACACTGATATTTGCTATGGGGTATGTGTACACCATCCTAATGTTGCCGGCGAAACCCCCAGCGATAACGTGAGCAATGCCATATAGGGAGGTGTGCGTGCCGGCATCCACGTAGCATGCACTGTGTATCGCCCAATAGGAGGCGCGTTGGCTGTTTACACGCGGTAACCTTAACTTCGTGGCAGCGCTAGGCAAAGGTGTATAGAGCTGTAGCCTACTGGCTAATACAATGACCAACAAGCCAGAGGTCATGAGTTCGATCCCTCAGGGGTCTCATCTGATATGGCTGTCTGGGGCAATCTCTTTTGCTGTATGTAACAGTCTGCACATCTCTACAATCTGTGCTGCCAGCAGAAACACTCTCGCCTCATTGCCATCACCTACTGCGCCCTATAGGGCGGGGGGGGGGTGTCTGGACCCACATGTGGATTGGGGCAGCGCCTACAGACCCGCCCTCTCGGGGCTAGGGTGGGGGGACAGGATCTGCCACCAACAGCCCCACACTCTACATCTTTGCAATGGCGGTAGTGGAGGGACATGATGAAGGGCTGTGGGACCAGCTACCCCAGTCCTGCAGGGGAGAGGGCACCCTCCAAAGCACTGGATGCAGATTTGTTTGTATCACACAGGGCACTGGCAGACAGGCAGTAGGCCTGTATACGCTCAGATGTCCTCCACCACCATCTGACATTGACCAGCAGTAGGCATTGTCAGTCTTCACCCTGCAAGGTGCTCCAGCCATACACACGCTAACTGCAGACAGTCTGCTAGCTAGTACATAGTGCATGTTCCTGGAGGAACTGTGTGCACCCAAAAATAGGATGTGAGCACACACACCAAGCAAGTATGTCAGTGATTGGGCCCCAGAACAGGGAACCCATAGATATCACCTGAAAGAAATTCTGTATAGCATTATGGGGTAACCTAGCCATGCTATGGTCACTGCTCAGTCAGGGTGAGAGTGACCTCACAGCACGACATGCTGTGGCCACCCTGTCCGTGCAGGTGGTGGTCGGGCACTACAATGTCCCAGCCATTGCCCTATGCCCTGTGCAGATGCATCCTGCCCAGGCCGCCCTGTCCGCCATAACCACAGTACCTTGCTCCTCATTATGCACATTGGCAGGCTAACACTGGAAACAGTGCAAGCATTGTGGGCTCAGTAAGGTGTAGGCAGCCACAGCACACTGGGTAAACATACACCCACTCCCACACCTATTTCAGCATTGTGCATGGATAGAGGTGGTCGGCAGCCCTGGCCGCCACACCAGTCCTGGGCAAAGTGCAGGCATTGCTATGGTACTCAATACGGTTGGGGTCACTCCCCGGAGTGATAAACACTGTCGGGAACAAACACTGAACCACAGTCCACAGATATCAGAAAGGTTGCAATGATGAATCTCTGTCAACAAATTGCGTTTAACATAGGATGCGTTATCTGACATTAATCAGAGCAACCTTTTGAGATATGGTCTAGTGGTTAGGACAAGGTACTTCAGGCCGGAGGGTCGGAGGTTCAAGTCCCACCTGGGGACAGCAATCTCAGGCCGGAGGGATTGGGATTTCTAGTCCTATAGGCACTCCTTGTGGTCTTGGGCAAGCCACTTAACCCTCCAATGCCCATGTTCCCTGTATGTATTAGTGTGTGTGTCTCATATCCCCTCATGTTAAATGTATCCCCCAATTGACCGCTTTGACCCGGTGAAAAGCGGGATATAAATACAGCTAAATAAATAAATAAAATAAATAAATATATGTGTAACGTGTTCCCAAGTTTAGGACGGCATTGCTAAGGAATGCAGGTGCTAGTATTGGGAGATGCTAGTCTGCGCAGGGCCCAACAGCCTGACTCGCCATGAGGCGTTGGATAGTGGAGCCTGTGGGTGTGGGTGTGGGTGTTTATGCTGCTGCTGCTCTAGGGCAGAGGTTCCCAACTCCTGTCTAGGTGGGCCGAACAGGGTTCAGGTCTTCATGCAGTCCCTAATGAATATGCATGGTCACATTTGCATACAATGGGGGCGGGGCATGTAATTACATCTCATGCATATTTATTAGGGACATCCTGACAACCTGAATGGTGTTTGGCCCTCCAGGCCTGCAGGTGGGACACTCTGCTCTAGGGATTGCACATGTTAATGGTGTCTGTGCTCTGCAGGGTAAAATATAGGCATTTATGGCATGTTTCATTTATCTGCAATAAAGGTTCTGTCTTTCTTACCATGCTTTAGTACTGGGTAAAATATAGGGACATGGTTTGCAGGGGCCACAGCTGGGATTTGAACCTGTAACCCTCTGCCTCTGAACACACTGGCTGTGTGTACTGCACCACACTGTTGCCACAGAGTCAAATCATTCCCTGGGGATACCATGACTGTAAGTCAGACAGATCGTGTCTGTTGCAGTGCACGGCACACACCTAAATGGGGCTTGGCCGTGGCCTGCTGTGGGCAGCTGCCACTGCCCCCTCCACCACCACCACCCCTCCGCCACCATGCTGACATGCCCTTATGCCGGTGGTGTGCAGTCCCAGGCCAGCCAGTGTGCTGGTAGGTAGCTGCCTATGGTGTGGGTTCTTGGGTGGGGGTGCCTACATGGACATGTGCGCTTCCCCCCAGCACCACCTGCCAATGTTATGTGCCCTTGGGGGTACCTGCTGGGTAATATCCCCTAGGACACTGTGGGAAACACACTCGTGCTCATGTTGGACCCTCGTCAGTTGCTGTCTTGCTGCTTCACTGTTTTGGCATTCCTATGTGCCACCTAGGCAGCTGCCTAGTCTGCACTGTGCCCCAGCTGCATCACAGCATGTGCCACCTGCAGCCCTCTGTATCTCATTTCCAGCATCAGTACAGTTGCCCTTTTCTACGTGCCCACTCTGCTGTTGTGGCACATGTGCACGCCATAACAAACCTGCCCAATATAAACGAGACAAAACCCTGATCACCGCTATTTCAATGTGGGATCATTCACTTTGTAGGGGGACAGAGAACAGACCCTTCCAAATATGATATCTTCTTTTTTATGCATTGTCAGTAGTGTTGCTTTATGTTTATCATTAATATCACTATTGGCCAGCTTGGTTATTGGGATTTCAAATGTGGTTCTGGTCATTTTATCTGTTTATTTGCCTTTTTGTTCCTGCACATGTATCACTACTATCACGTTTTTGGGTTTCCCTGCCTTTGCTGTACATTGCTGACTGAAATGGTTTCTTTGACCTGCAAATGTGCCTAGCGTGAGGTTTTCACTGGCGCTAATTTTCTGAGCTTCATTTCACGGCGTTAGTGTGCAAGGAGCCACTTCATGGCCACTCTCTGCCCATTGACCCCTTCTCTCCGCCCTCTGGGGAGGCTTACTCCACCCTCGGCGCACCTTACTGCCGCAGCAGACATTATCGCGCCATAACATCATGTATCGCGCGATAACGTCGCAGCTGCGACGTTAGCGCTGTTTAGTAAACATACCCCTTAGATTGTGAGTTCTTCAGGGATACGAAAATACCTACTGTACCTGAATGTAACTCACCTTGAGTTACTCCTAAAAAGGCATGAGCTAAATCCAAAATTCTCCCATTGTATATGTTCAATTTCATTTTTAGTGCATCTCTTGACTTTCCTACCCCTTCTTTGCAATTAGCAATCCTGTGCCTATGCCAGGCTTTTTTGTTTAATTGTTACTCTTTTTCTGCCTACTACCTCCATTTGGAGGCTGTTCCAGTCTACTATCATCACTGCTGCCAATACATATTTTCGGAGTGTACACTACTGCTGATTCACACTGTGGACTACATGCATTTAACATGTTAGTTACTAAAGGCTTAAAATCCCTTAGAGAAAAGCATGCTGAATTGTAGCAGTATCACACATAAAAAGCATGCATTACGACAGGCATTCAATTTAAAAACAAACTACGCTTTTAGAGGAGTAGCTGAAGTTTTGCTTTAATAGCAGCATTCGTGTAGATTTTGGTATTAGTACAATGCATGTTAAATTTTAATGTAAACATCTGCATAAATGCAAAAAAGTATTAATGTTAACATGAGCTTTAACACCACTTTAATTACACAGGTACACTACCAAAAAACTGCCTCCAGTTTTGCAACTGATTCCTATAGATTTTGGGGTGCTGAATCCAGGAAAAATAGCCAAAATGTTCCATCACGTCACGTTTTCTTGCAAAATTAGATTTCTTACCCATATAAGGAATGTTCACATAATTTCTTTTTAGCCGACTGCAGTTTATTTTCTTGGCCCAAATAGAGGTTGTAATGGTTAACTAACTAGAAACACTCCCTCATGATATTTTAGAGTGTTTTGTATTCATTTTATACATTAACAGGACAATTGGGAGGCGGGGGGCTAAATCCAGTACTCGCGCTGGCGCATGTTCTTTCCTGTTCGCCTCGCCTCGTTCGTGCAGCCGCTCAAACACGGTGGTTGCGACATGAACGTTCCTGTCAAATTTCAGTTTCTTGCAAGTTCATTATTACCTTTTGTTTGCTCAGTCGTAATCCAGCTTTATTCCGAAGTGGTTCACTACAGTTGTAGTTTTGCAGTGCTGTGTATTTGTGATGGCTCACAGAGCCAGAGGTTGCGTCAACTCTCCGGACAGTTTTTTGTTTTATTTGTGGGGAATATACCGTGAAAAAGCAGCAGAGGAACATTTCTGCATTTATTAAAAAGTATATTTCGCCTATTTCGGTTTGAAGTTAGGCGATCAAGACAAACCGTGGGTCCTCACAAAGGTGTGCAAGACATGTGAGGAAGATCTACGCTTATGGATGAAAGGTAAAAAACAAGCATTTCGTTTCGGAATACCTATGATGTGGCGTGAACAAAGAGACCACAGCAGTGACTGCTATTTTTGCTCTTGCATTGTGAAGGATACAACGTAAAAAATAACGTAATAAGTTACCCCAACCTTCCTCAGCAATTAGGCCTATGCCTCATAGCCAACGAAGTACCTGTGCCTGAACCACCAAAATCTTTGGATCATATTTGTGTGGACGGTTCTGATCATGATGAGACTCATCATATTGGCTTTTCCCCGATGAGTCCAGTACTTCCGAGTTTGAAACTGGAACCAGAATCCGAAACCTGAACTTTTCTCTCAAGCTGAATTGAATGATTTAGTCTGGGATTTAGGACTCCCAAAGATGCTGCCCAACTGCTAGGTTCTCGGCTTAAAACAGAAAAATCTATTGTCACCAGGAACAACTTTTTATTGGTACCGCCGCAACCGCGAGACACAATTTTTGAAGTATTTTCAGCAAAGAGGAAGATTTGGTATTTTTGCAACGATATATACGGAGTGATGGAAAAGTTTAAACTCAAGTATGATCCTGCTGAATGGCGGCTGTTCATTGATTCGTCAAAAGACAGCATAAAAGGAGTTCTTCTTCATAATGGCAACACATTCGCTTCAGTTCCTATTGCTCACTCTGTAATTCTCCAAGAAAAATACGAGAATTTGGCCCAGATTCTTCAGACGATTCGTTATGAAGAGCATAAGTGGATGATTTGTGGAGACTTTAAAATTCTAATCCATGCTATTAGGCAGCAATCCAGTTTCACCAAATATCCCTGCTTCCTTTGCTTGTGGGAATAGCCGGGCCCAGCGACCTACACTGGGGGAAAAAAGACTGGCCAATTCGGGAGTATTTGAGACCCGGTGAGAAAAAATGTTCTTCATGAGAGCTTGGTACCTCGTGAATAAAATTCTATTACCACCTCTCCACATTAAGTTGGGTCTCATTAAGCAATTCATCAAGTCCCTTCCAAAGATGGTGAGTGCTTTCGGTACCTTTGCTCAAAGTTCCCCTGACTTTCTGAAGCAAAGCTAAAGGAAGGAGTGTTGGTTGGCCCTGATATAAGGAAACTCATTTCAGATGGAGCATTCGCTGAAACGATGTCTGAGAAGGAAAAAGAAGCCTGGGATTCCTTCAAGGATGTTGTTCTCAAATTCTTGGGGAACAGCGGGATGAGAAACTATAAAGGATATTGTTGCCAGGATGCTCAATGCCTTCAAAGAACATGGCTGTAACATGAGCCTGAAAGTCCATTTCTTGCACTCCCATGTGAACTACTTTCCCGAAAACGTGGGGGCGTACAGTGAAGAACAAGTGAAAGGTTTCACCAGGACATCAAGGACGCAGAGAGAAGGTACCAAGGAAGATGGAACACCACTATGATGGATGGCTGATTTCTGCTGGTTGCTGCTGCGGGAAACCCCAGATGAAAATACGCCAAGCAGCGCACCAAGAGAAGCATTCGGGGGAAGAAGAACGGGCCCACCAGGAGATTGATTGACCCAAGAATGACTTTAAAATCTAAACTGTATTGACAAATATCGTGTTTTTACTAAACTTTGAAATAAAAAATTTGCTAGTTATTACCACAGTGTCGGATCTCATTTATTAGAATTTTATTTTCACACCATCGGGTGTTTGTCTTCATGTATTGCAATGGTGCGGTTTTGGCGTTTTCTATTCTTACATACATACCTGTACAAACATTTTTTGCACATTTCTTTGCTTTGCTTTGTGTCTAACCCTCGCTCTTATATGCTCAATGTTTGTGCACATGTATGTGGCTGTTTTAAGTGCAGACAATTTTGCTACCATACACAGTGTGTTTTTGTTGACATTACTCTATTCTTATGTGCTGCCTTGTTACAATTTTCTTTATTCTTATTTGAATAACTACTAAAACAATTAGTATAAAGAATTCATCCAAGAACTTTTATCTCGATCGCACTCAATCTGAAACGTTCACCTCAAACTGCTAACCCAATGTAGCAAAAAATCTGTACGTGATGGAGCAAATTGGTTACCAGATTTGGATTCAGCGCACCAAAAAACGTAAAAATCAATCGAAACATTAGAGGCAGTTTAAAAAAAAATTTTTTTAGTGTACCTGTGTTATCATTAATCAGCAAAGAAGGTTTGAGGTGTGTTAACACCTGCATTAACATTAATGGAGTTTAGTGAATAGGCCTCAGTTATTCTTACTAAATACATTTGTTCTCCTTTATATATTTCACATATTATATACTTCACACTGCCTTACTGAGGCCTCTGGAGCTGATGGACTGCTTGAAGAACATCTCCCATGGCTGCCAGTAAGTCCCTGACTTCACCCCCAGAGACACATCATTATCAGGAGACAGACTGGAATCGGTATAAAACTGAGGCCAGTAGGCAAGGGCCTGCCAGGCGGCGGCTTGCCTAAGAGCCAAGCCAAAGGGTCCTTAGGCATGGCTCTTAGCGTTTTCCTTGAGGTTCTGTTGTCTGGGAATGTACGAAGGTCTGTGTTTTGCTTTATATAAATATTTAGATTGTGGTTTTTAACATGAGTACTGGGAGGGTTTATCATGGGGGAGGGGGAGGGATTTAGATAGATTCAGGTGGTGCAATGTCTTTATGGTTTATATATATATATATATATATATATACACATTGTCATGAGGCTGGTACTAATAAAGATGCAAAATTGAAAAGAAACCCTGTTTCTCACAGAGATCTAGATGTGCAATTACCTCAAAGCACAGCTAGAGGGGGCAGGAGTGATCATACAGAAGCTAATGAGGCTAGGAGAACTAACCAGTTGTACCTGGGAATGAGCCCGGGAGATTCAAAGAGAAGATCCCTTTATAAGCAGAAGTTTAATTCTAGCAAAGCAGAGTGGGAGAGAAAAAGCCAAGCAGTAAGGAGCACGGCTGCAGAAAGGGAAGCAGCAGAACAAGGAGCAGAAGGACTTGGAGAAGGAACAAGGAGCACGGCTAAGGAAAGAAGGAGAGACCTGAAGGAAGGAATCCTCCTTGAGCAAGCCCAAAGGAACGGAATTCACAGAGGTGGAGTTCAGAGGGGCCAAGCTATGAGAGCAGCTGTTCAGAGGGAGTCTGCTGGGGAAAGCAGTCAGGCTGGAGAGTGTGCCACTCCCTGCTCAAGCAACGTTCCTGAGTCCAAAGCTGAGAGACGTATCCAGAGAACCAGGTTTGGAGGAAGACCTGCAGTCACTGGAACCTGCTAGACAAGTTTTACCAGGTACTCGAGGAAAAGGAGTTTTTAGCAAAGCTACTTTACCACTGAAGCATAGAGCTGAATCCATACCAGGTTTTGCTAAGCTGCCAGGAAGCACAGCACTGCCCAGAAGCTACCGGCAGAAAAACTGTTGCAAAAGAGACGTTCTTGGGAGAGAAGGCTCCAGGGAGTCCAGCTACAGAAACTCAAGGTATGAAAGCTTTATTCCTGCTAAAGAATGCTCAACTCCTAGAAGCACTGCTAAAGCAAATACTCACTTTGTAAGAAGAAAGAAACCAGAGTGGTTTCAAGAATTACTAAGAGAACTTAAAACCCAGTCTTATTGGAGGCAGGTCAGTGGAGACAGTCCATGTAAAGCTGTGACAGCCAGGGACAGTATTTACTCCACGGGTGAAAGTAGTGAGGCAGAATCTATGGACGTAGAAGATATAAATGCTATTCCCATGCCTCAGGAAGAAGATATGGATTGTGGGTTGTGTATGGCTACTAGCCTAGAGTCTATTGCCACCATGTAAATAAGAAGAAAACTTGTTTAATTGTTTGTTTGGAATGAACTGAATTCCTCCATTTTTCTTGGCACTAATTGTGAAGCTACTAACAGTTAGTCCACCTGTTTATTACTGGAACCTTTTCAAACAAAGGACATTCTTTGATTTCCACTGTCTTAAAGAACCGTTGCACAGAGGGGAAATAAAAGTCTTGTTTCCCTACACTCTTGGCTGAATTATTATGTGCACACAAGGAGCTGAAAATAGATAAGACCAAACTCCATTTTTGGCCTTACATTACATCACGCTCCTTGAAAATAAACATATCGTGGAGCATGCCCTTACCGCCCTTGGCCAATAGGGGCTGCCACCACGACAACATATATACACATAAAACTCAGAACTGAAATTATTTGATTGATTGTATAGTACTGAGCATTGTATGAGAAATGGCTGTTATGGCCATCAGGAGCAGGTACTAGGTAAAAGTAGAAGACAAAATAGTAGATCAATTTCTAAGATTTTAATTTTGATTCCAAAGGTGTCTCTACTATACATAAAACCTTGTCTATACTCTGTATACATTTTAATGCTAGGTCTGTGTGTAACAAGGCTGTTTTTGATACATGACTTAATAGGTGATTCACAAGTGGGTCTAATTTTTCTTACAGAAATCTGGTTCACTGGAAAAGAGGCCCTTCCAGGTTATGAGATTATGCATAGCCCTAGAATAGGGAAGCATGGGGGCAGGGTGGCAATGATCTTTAAACTTTTTTTTACATGTAACTAGGTTGAGCAAATTAGAGTACCTGGGCTATTAGCTGTTAGCATGGAATTTATGATTAAAGAGGTTTTGACTAGGCTTAGGGTTCTGTTATTTTATAGACCTCCAGGAAGTTGGGAAGCAATACAAGAGGTTTTGCATACAACTATTATGCATCACATATCTCTCTACAATCATATTCTTATATTAGGAGACTTAAATGTTCATTAGAGGACCCAATGATGTGGTAGGACAATCTTTTTGAATATGGTTGAGTGATCTGAATTTGAATTTATTTCAACACATACAGTATGTTGTTGTTGTTGTTATTGTCTGTGTTGACTCATGGCGACCCTTTGGATAGCTGTCCTAAACTGTATTTGGTCTTTAGTTGGGCGATTCATTAATAGAATAGCAGCCATACCTGTTGTTGCTGTATTGATCCATCTCATTGCTGGCCTTCTTCTTTTCTGTTGACCTTCAATCTTGCCAAGCATGATGTCCGTCTCTAATGATCTCTCTCTTCACATGATGGGTCCGAAGTATGAAAGTCGAAGTCTTGTCATCTGAGATTCTAAAGAAAGCTTTGGCTTGATCTCCTCTAATACTGACTGGTTTGTTCTTCAGGCAGTCCAAGTTATACACAGTATTTTTCGCTAGCACCATAATTCAAAGGCATCAATTTTCTTCCTGCCTATCTTTTTCACTGTCCAACTTTCGCATCCATAAGATGCTATTGAAAATACCATGGTTTGGACAAGTCGAATCTTTGTATGGAGAGAGATATGTCTGTTTTGAGAATGTTGTCTAGGTCCTTCATAGCCATACTGCCAAAAGCAATGCACTGTTGGATTTCTTTTTTATTGATTAAAAGCAGGTTAAAGTTGTTCACTATTTCAATTTCTTCTCTATCAACGAGGAACTTATTGATTTTGGCAATTGTCATTAAGATGCAGGCCCAATTTAAGACTATGTTCCTTGATCTTGAAAAGCAAATGTTTCAGATCGTCTTCACTTTCAACCAGTATTGTGGTATTATCAGCATAGCAAAGGTTGTTGATGAGTCTTCCACCAATCTTCGCACCTCGTACTTCTATGGATCCTATAGATCACTCATGGTTGGAAGATGTGAAGGTGTGCCCACTCACATGGTCTGACCATACCTTACTGAATTATACATTTTGTTGGGAATCATGTGGAAAATTAGGATTAGGAAGGAAACAGAAAATATCGGTATGCAGTAAAGCATAGTTACTCACCTGTAACAGGTGATCTCCGGGAACAGCAGGAATTTAGTCCTCACATATGGGTATCATCGGTACCGACGGAGCCTGCGTGGGAACACTCCCCAGCGTCCAATTAGAAAGCTTTGGGGAGCATCCCACAGTGCCTGCGTGCTGCCTTCCCGCCTTTCCCAACTGCCTCTCTCCAGTTGAGTTTTAAAGCTGAGACAAAGAGAGAGAGAGGGAAAGGGAAAGAGATAGATAGAGAGATACAACTCCTAGGGGAGGTGGGTGGGTTGTGAGGACTAAATTCCTGCTGTTCCCGGAGATCACCTGTTACAGGTGAGTAACAATGCTATCTCCAGGAACAAGCAGGAATGTAGTCATCACATATGGGGACTCCCTAGCTTTAGATGCCAGGGAGAGACCCCAGAAGTTGTGCGTCCCTGAGAAGGGCTCTACTTCCCTCCATGGATCTCTGGCATGGAAACTTGTGGTGGATCAGCTACTAGTGCTTTCAACTCACTGATGCGACGTGCTGATGTGATTGCAATGAGAAAGATAACCTTCCAAGAAAGAAATTTCAAGGAGGTAGTAGCTAAGGGTTCGAAAGGTGGCTTCATGAGCTGACCCACAACCAAATTTAAGTCCCATGCCACAGGAGGTGGCTTAATGGGAGGCTTAGTTAGCAGAAGGCCTCTCATAAATCTTGCTATAAGAGGATGGGAGGAAATAGGTTTTCCATTTAGGGGCTTGAAGGAAGCTGCAATAGCACTCTAATGGACCCTCACTGAGTTAGTCTTAAGTCCTGCGTTGGATAAATGAAGGAGATACTCCAGTAATGATTCTAGAGGTATGGCAATGGGGTTAAGACCCTTCTGCGAACACCATATGGTAAACCTTTTCCACTTGAAAGCATAAGAGCGTCTTGTGGAAGGCTTCCTGGAAGCATAAAGGATATCCTTTATTTGCTTAGGGAGGTTAAGATCATGGAGATCTAGGCCTTCAGCAACCAAGCCCTCAGATGCAGAGACTGGGGATTGGGATGCCATAACATTCCGTCCTCCTGAGATAGGAGATCTGGAGCAGACCCTAACTCAAGGGAGGGAGCTTTAGAGAGATGTAGAAGCAGAGGGTACCACACTTGGCGTGGCCAATGTGGAGCTATGAGAATCATACGGCTTCTTTCTCTCTGAAGCTTGAACAGGGTTTTGGGAATTAGGGGAATGGGTGGAAAGGCATACAGGAAGTCTTGACCCCAGTAAAGGAGGAAAGCATCCCTGGCCTGAGCCCCCTGAGCCAGAATTCTGGAACAGAACCGGGGAAGTTTGGCATTCCACGGACTTGCAAAGAGGTCTATGTCCAGGGTTCCCCAAATTTGAAAAATCTTGGCCACCTAGTCTGCATGCAGAGACCACTCGTGTGGAAGCAGAACTCGACTGAGTTTGTCTACCCAAGAGTTTTGTATGCATGGGAGATACACTGCCAGGAGATGAATCTGATGCTCTCTGGCGAGGGCTCATAGTCGCAAAGCTTCGTTGCAAAGCGACAGAGAGCCTGTTCCCCCCCTGCTTGTTCACGTAGAACATGGCTACTTGATTGTCCGTATGAATGAGGACTGTCTTGTAGTTGAGCAGGGTGTGGAACACTCGAAGAGCAAGGAAGATTGCTCTGAGCTCCAAGAGACTGATATGTAGATGAGTCTCCTGTGGAGACCAGGTGCCTTGGGTGGAGAGGTCTTGCAGATGAGCTCCCCAACCCATCGGAAAAGCATCTGTTGTGAGAGTTGCCTGGGGTAAAGGTTGTTGAAAAGGGGACCCCAGCAACAGGTTTTGAGTGGACCTCTACCACTGGAGGGACAAATAAGGCGGCTTGTGTTTGCTATTTTGTCTGACAGGCATCCTGATGCCTGGGTCCATTGAGTGGGTAAAGTCTACTGGGCTGCCCTCATATGGAGGCGAGCATAGGGAACCACATGCACAGTAGATGCCATGTGGCCTAGTAGTTGTAGCATTTCTCGGGCAGTGAGATGAGGCTTTAACATTGCTTGAGAAGCTAACTGCACCATGCGAAGGCAATGGGCCTGGGGGAGATAGGCCCTTGCCTTTCTGGTATCCAGCAAAGCTCCTATGAACTCTAAAGACTGAGTGGGAGTTAGACTGGATTTTGGGATGTTTATTACCAGACCCAAATACTGAAGGATACGCATTGTGCAGAATAGAGAAGTCCTGGCCTCTGACTCTGTTGGGGCTCGAATGAGCCAGTCGTCTATGTAGGGAAAGACGAATATCCCTAGAGTGAGGAGAAATGCTGCTACCACAGCCATGCATTTCGTGAACACCCTTGGTGCTGAGGCCAGACCAAAAGGAAGCACCCTGTATTGGTAGTGCTTTCCTTGAAAAAGGAACCGAAGGAATCTTCTGTGAGTTGGATGGATGAGAACATGGGTGTACGCATCCTTGAGATCTACAGAACAAAGCCAATCCTGACTCCGAAGGTATGGCAGCAGAGTTCCTAGAGAAATCATCTTGAATTTCTCTTTGACAAGGAATTTGTTCAATTCTCTGAGGTCCAAGATAGGTCTGTATCCACGTTTTCTTTGGGATAAGGAAATAAGGGGAGTAAAACCCTGTACCCTGCTGATGGATGGGTACTTCTTCTATTGCCCCTTGGGCAAGAAGCATAGTGACCTCCTGACCTAACAGGTTGATGAGAGAGGTCGGAGAATTGAACTGCCTTATCATTGTGGGAGGGGGCATGCTGGAAAAATGAAGCTTGTACCCCTCTTTTATGATGGAGAGTGTCCAATGCTCTGCTGTTACCTGCCCCCACCTGGGGGCAAAGTGATACAACCTTCCTGGAATGGTGGAAGGCTCTGGTCCAACGTGAGCCAGGAAGGCTAAGTTCTCTAGCTGAAAGTCAAAGGCCTTGTGGAGGCTGAGACTGCTGGGACGGCTGAGGCTTAGCAGTCTTTGGTTTTCTTTGTTTGGGTGGTTGTTGACCTTTCCTGACAAGCTGACCTGCAGAACGACCCTGCTGAGAATAAGCAGGATAATATCTTTTCTTTTTAGAAAAGAATGGTTTCTTGAAAGATTTCTTTCTAGCAGGATCAGCTGTGGACTTGGATAACCTATCCAAGGTGGAGTTGTCAGCATCCAACTCATTGGCTTTTTCCTGCCAATCTTTACCAAACAGGTTCTCACCAGTACAAGGGATATTTCCCAGTTTGTCTTGTACCCAGAGCTCCAGATCAGATGCCTGGAGCCAAGCAATTCTACGTGCACCTATGGCAATGGCAGAGGTTCTGCTTATGCATTCAAAACAGTCAAAAGCTGCACTGTTGACAAATTTAGAAACATCTTGGGCATGTTTGACCAATGTGAGAAAATCCTGCCTTCTATCCTCAGGAAGAAGAGGACTCAAAGCCTCTAAATCACCTGTGACTTCCTTTAGGAACATTCCCATGTATAGACTATAGGAACTGATCCTGGCAGAAAGCATGGAAGCTTGGAAGACACGACGTCCAAAAGCATCCAAAGTTCTGCACTCACGTCCTGGAGGATTAGAGGCATGCCTCTTTGCACTCTTGATCCTTCTCATAGCTGATTCCACTACAATAGAGTGGTGAAGAAGCTGAGTTTTTTGGAAACCAGGACAAGGAGGGACTTGATACAGAGTATCCAGGCTACGAGAATGAGGGGAGATGGTAAGAGGTGTCTCCCACATTCTTAACATGAGATCATGCAAGATCTCATGGATGGGCAAGGTAGCTGCCTCCTTAGGAGTTTTGGGATATTGCAAAATTTCCAACTCCTTTGCTCTGGGCTCTGTTTCAGGGGCCACAGTAATGGACAGACCCCGAGCCACCTCCCTGATAAAATCCTGAAAGGAAATATCTTCTGGAGGAGACATCCTGCGCTTAGGGCAGGAGGGCTCCTCTGGGAGAAGCATTCCTGCATCGACAGAACCATCAGAATCCTCAGATTCTTCTGAGGGCTCGAAGTACCGCCTGTCCAGATACTCTTGAAGAGCCCGATACCCGTACCGACCGAAGTTGGTACCGGGAGTAATTGGAACCGGAGTATCGGTACCGGAAGGCATCGGATGACTGGGTGCCGGCAATGCGGACACCGATGTCGATGCTATCGGTACCAATACCGGTACCGGTTGAAATGTCTGATGCGGTTCCGAGGGCATCGATGCTGCAAGGAGAGCCGCCAGACTGTGCTCAATAGCCAGGACTCTCTGGTCTATTGATGCTGCCGTTGCCTGGATGTCGGTACCAGAGAAGATCGCCGGTACCGCAGAGCATGGCACCAGTAGTTCTGCCGAGGTTGAGGCCTCAAGAATGTCCTGGAGCAATTTTGCCGGTGCAGAATCCTCAATGGCAACGCCAGAGGCATCTCGATGCTTAGAAGGAGATCTACCCTTTGAGGACCGGCTAGACTTGTGTTTAGTTACCTGAGATCCACGGGAAGAAGACAAAGCCCTGGAAGACGTCGATGCCACCGAAGCTGCATCAGAGGGAAACAGGGTACTGAGCTTGGCAGCTCAGTTCTGTCGACCTCTCTTGGACATCATGGCACAGGCCATACATTCCGAGATGGAATGGTCAGGACCTACACATTTCAGACACCACTCATGGGTGTCGGTGACGGAGATGGTACCGCCACACTTGGTGCACTTTCTAAAACCCGAAGAGGGTTTTTCCATAGTGGAAAACATTTTGGGCCTAAGGCCCAAAAAGGCGCGTGCACCTGGAAAAAAAAATGGAAAAAAGTACTAAGGATTTTTTTTTTTATAGAAAAGAAAGAAAGAAAGAAAAACCTCTATTCATGAAAGGACTGACCATACATCAACTAATGAAATGTTTTGAACATCCACATTTGTAGTAGGCAAACCATCAGGATGCAACCTCACAACGTCCTCCGGCACCTGAACAACACGAGGCAAAGGAACTACCACGGGTTCACAGATCTTCCCCATGAGGGCAACTGGAGGCAAACCATCAGCACCACGAGACTGCTCATCCATAACAGGAGAGGAGGTCGCTGGGCCAATAGCATCAAGTTCAGCAAGCAGGGCAGAGTTTGAAAACCCCAAAACAGAGCAGCCGTCCAAAAGAGGCGAAGACTTGGTGGCAGCAACAGAATCCCCTTCTACTACATTTATCAAAACAACGTGCTTATCCATAGAACCAACAATTTTAGTAACTTTAGAAGGATTCACAGTACTCACATTATGGGGGTGTCTTCTATTGCTTCTTTAGCTTCTGCTGTTTCTCAGTTCTCAGAATTTTCGACAGGCTCGGTAGCTAAAATGGCTCAATATGATTCCCAATTGCTTGTTTTGGATAATAAGTGTCAGAAATTAGAAACTCAATGTGATACTTTACAGAAATCTTCTTTATCCTTTATTAAGGATAGTATTATTCTTCATACCCAGCAGGAATTATTGGAAAATACTTTAAGGGCTACTAATATCAGATGTTTAAATTTTCCTTATACTCGATTATTGTCTCCTCAGATATTGTTTGATAAATATCTATTTGAAGTTTTAGGGTATGAAGATAATGCTAGACCGGTTATAAATAAGTTATATTATTTGCCTGTGTTAGAGGCTCCTCCTGGTGAAGGTTCCCCAGGGGTAGCTCCTAGAAATTTATCAGATTCATTAGATGTTTCTAAATTTATTGAATCTTCTCATGATATAATTTCCTCTCGGGCCACTCTTCTGGTGTCTTTCTCTTCTGAGGCTGATAAAAACACAGTTATGTGTTTGTTTTTTCTTAATAAGAATGCTCATTTTTGTGGGGGGAAAATTTAATATCTTTCCTGATGTCTCTAGGCAAACTCAGCTTAGGTGTAAGGCTTTTTTGTCTTTAAAGCCTCGCGTTTTGGCTCTCGGTGTGTCCTTTTTCCTCAAATTTCCCTGTAAATGTTTGGTTACATTGAGGGGCACCAAAGTATGTTTTCACTGAGACTTCATCTTTAGAATCTTTTCTTCAAAATCAGGTTTCTCCACTGTTGTAATAGAGAAATAGTTTGCTGTTATTCAGTAAGCTAGAATAATAAGAGTTTTTTGTAATATTTTGGGCATCAGCTCTCTCCTATGGTGTTTTTTTTTTTTGTTGTTTTTTTTTACTTTACTATTATGTGATAGTCAGCTGATGTACGCCGCTCCCCTGGATGTGGACTATGTTGTTTTCTGTTTTATTGTCTTTGGAAATTTGTTAATATCTTTGAAACTTTCAATAAAATATTATTACATAAAAAAAAAGAAAGAAAGAATAGCCGGCGGTACCAGTAAAGCGTCGAGGAAGGCAGACGCGACCACAAAAAAGAAGGAAAAATTTCTGCAGTGACAGGAACACGACCTGCTGGCTCCGTGGAAAACGAAGAACTGGAGAGAGGCAGTTGGGAAAGGCGGGAAGGCAGCACGCAGGCGCTGTGGGATGCTCCCAAAAGCTTTCTAATTGGACGCTGGGGAGCGTTCCCGCGCAGGCTCCGTTGGTACCGACGATACCCATATGTGATGACTACATTCCTGCTTGTTCCTGGAGATGATAGAGTCAGATTGTTACTGGACCGCAATCTGTGAAGGCTTGGATGTATAAAATGGTTCCAAGATTGCAGAGGAGCTATTTAATTTTTGGAACATTAACACGAAGGAAATTTTGGACACTCTGTTTCCTTTTAAGATAATTACAGAGAACAATCAGCTCTTTTCTACAATTCCAATTTGGTCCAGATTTTAGAACATCAGTGGCGTACAAGTTTAGATATGAATGTTAAGCAGTGGTGGTGTGAGCAGGTCAAAGAATTTGAAGAGCATATTGCTGTAGCAAGACGAGATTACTGTACTAATTTAATCAATAAGGATCCTATCCTTATTTAAAATTGCTGAAAGGAAGAATACCATCATGTGCTGGGAGAAAGACAATTTTAACAGCTTCTGAATTAGCACAGTTTTTTATAGATGAGATGAGAATTTAAGAAAAATCAGTTCTTTGTTGTGTCCCCCTCCCCCGGATAATGTGTTGGAGTAAATGTTAGATGAATCATGCCCAATTCAGGCTGATATGGGATGGGGCAAAGTTTTTCCATTCTCACCCTTGGACATTGAGAAATTGGTTTGGAAATTTTCTAAAAGTTCTAGTGTCTGTGATTTGTGCTCATCTTGGTTACTGCAAACAGCTCTTACTAAAATGTTAAAATGGTTTACTATTTTGATAGGTAAATTTCTGAAGGATGGTTCTTTCCCATTTTCATTAGGTACATTAGGAGGCATTCCTAACAGGGGCTATACATTTCAAGCAAAGGTAAGAGTTTGTGGCTTTTTAAATTACTAGCTCTCTGCCTGGGAGCTCTTAAAAGGGTTTTGGTATATTTTTAAAACAAAGTTACATTCACGTGCCTTAGTTTACAAGGGGAAATATTTTCTTTAGAGGGTGTGACATAGTGGGTCCCTCCAGCCCTTCAGAAAGAGCTAAAAAGCAGGAGCAGTGCTGAAGCATAAACAAAAGCACATGGCTAATGGTGGCCATGGAAACCAAGCACAGGGGAAAGAAACACACCCGTGCTGCCAATTAGACAGGGAGTCACGAGCTAATTCAGAACACCTGTTAGGGGGTGGAGTTAAGCACTACCCTAGAATTCAGACTCATAAAGAGGTCCCAGTAGAGGGGAGGCATCCACGGTATCAGAGGGATCCAGGGTATCCAAGGTATCGGAGGTGTCGAGGAAGGTTGGGAAGGTATTGAGGAGAACGGAACAAGGAAGGTTATTCCGGGGAGGAGAAGGACAGAGTCTCCGTGGAAGGGAGGAACCGAGCTTCCATTCAGAGAGAGGACAGAGTCTCCAAGAGAAAGATACAACAGAAGCAGACCAGGTTATCTGCAGTACCCTGGGGATTACAGGAAGGAGAGAAAGCCAGGAAGGCAGTTTAAACCTTCTGTGCACAAGTCAGGTTTGGAACCTACAGCCATTCCCACGTCTCAGAGTAAACCTTGTTCAGCCAGGTCTAGAGGTAAGCCTAAAGGCTGGGGTTTTAATAATCACTGTGATTTTATCTACCTGGAGGGTTGGGGCTGTGAGGAAAGTGACTGTGAAGAGAATGCTTGTTTAAAGCAGTACCTGATTCCAGAGTATAGCCAGAAGCCTAAAGCAGTGAGAAAAGGCGTGGCACAAGATTTAACGTTGCAAACATTTCCTGCCTCAGAAGAGGAATTAATGGAGACAGAGCCAGAGTTTATAAATACGCCAGAGGAATTAATGGACTGTACGATTACATTATCTAATGATATATTATCCCTGCGTTGAATTAGTGCTTTGAAGAGAAATACAGAATTGTTGGGATTTAAAAGTACAAAGCTGTGAAGAAAACAGAACTGTTTACCTTGATTGCTGGAAGCCATGTTTTTGTGCTGAAGTAAGCTGTTTGAGTTTGAAAATTTTATTTTGTCCTTCTGCCAGAAGCACCTGGTTTTTGTACCTTATTTTCCTTGTTGAAATCCACCCCGGGAGGGGAATAAATCCTTTGTTGCTTTAACCACTTTTGAGTCACACTACCCTTTATTGGACGGTAAAAGAGAACTACATTTCCCAAAAGGCTTTGCCTGAGGAAATAGTGGAATACCTGTTCAAGAAGGAAACAAACCCCTTAAGCCCTACATGCCTTCGCTGGGGGCATTAATAGGGGGTCACAAGGGGTAGGTTTAAAACTCTGCTTTAGTGTCTTTTTCAGCTCTTTGAAGCTACTGACACCTCATCAGGTGTTAGTTCCCTCCCTACCTCCCAACTCCCACCCATCTCTAGTGAGCAGTCTTGCTTTATAGGGCACCTTCCCCAATGAACTACACACAGGGGTTTGGAACAGCACATTTTGAACACACGTAAAAGAGATTTAACTGCTTTTTCTCTGAAAGGACAGCTGGGAAACTGGCTGGTACTTTGGTAGGTCTCTCTCTCTCTTTTGCGTCAATAGATACCTAAGCTCCACCAACCGAACAATGGCTGGGAAAATCATATTGCCAAAGCTGTTGCCCCCGTTACAGCTTCTGCCTCTATCCAGACAGAGGTCCCAATGAGAGTCGAAGGATCGGTTCCATGTGCAGGATGCCTGCATGCTGAAGTTCTCAGGAAACAAGTGGAGGAACTCAGAGAGGAGGTGGTGAGGCTGAGGAGCATTCAAGACAGTGAGAAGTACAGTGATGAGATGCAGAGGAGAAGATGGGAGCCTACAGAATGACAAAGGCTGGACACAAGTCACCAGAGCCTGCAGAATCACCAATCCAACTTCTCCAGCCTTTGAAATGAAGAACCATTATGCAGCCCTGGAAGTGAAGGAGGTGAAAGCATCCCTGGAAAGGGAAGAATCAGAGCTCGAGTACTCCAAAGTTGCAGAATCAGTGACCACAAGGAAGTGAAGGGTAGTGGTGGTTGGTGACTCTCTTCTGAGGGGTACTGAGGCATCCATCTGCCGGCCAGACTTGATGTCCAGAGAGGTATGCTGTCTGCTAGGTGCCAAAATCCGAGATGTTATGGAGAGTTTGCTGAGGCTCATCATGTCCACTGACTATTACCTAATGCTGCTAATTCATGTCGGCACAAATGATACTGCCAGGTATCCCTCTAAGCATAACAAAAGTGACTTCATGGCTCTGGGACAGAAGGTGAAGCAGATAGGGGCACAGGTGGTGTTCTCTTCAATCTTCCTTGTTCAAGGTAAAAGCCAAGGCAGAGAAGCTCGCATCCTGGAGATGAATGCATAGCTGCATGGATGTTGTCATTGAGAGCATTTTGGTTTCCTGGACCATAGTGTGCTGTTCCAAGGATTTCAGAGCAGAGATGGCATCCATCTGTCCAAGAAAGGTTGACGTGTCTTCAGTAGCAGACTGCTAATCTACTGAAGAGGGCTTTAAACTAGATTCATTGGGGATGGGTGAAGAAAGCCCCCAAGTAAGTGAAACATTAAATACCTTTATGGAAATGGGTAAAAAAATGGATAAAAGGGGCAATATATGGAAAGCGGTGTGTATAAATGTCTGAAGCATGGGAAATATGATCCCAGATATTGAAGCTTTAATGGGAGAGGCTGACTTGGATTTAGTGGCAGTTACAGAAACATGGTTCACAGAAAAGCATGACTGGGATGTAACTTTACCAGGCTATACTTTATTCAGAAAGGACAGAGTAGGAAGAAGGGGAGGAGGAGTGGCACTATCTGTAAAAAATAATATTAAAGCTTTGGAACTACAAAGCTTAAAAGGGAGAGAGGAGGCACTGTGGGTTAAACTAGAAAGAGGGAAAGAGAAATCTGTTTGCATTGGCATGATATACAGACCTCCCTCACAGGAGGAAGAGGTGGGCAGAGAGTGGACAGCAAGTGGAGGAGTGGCCTAGTGGTTGGGGCAAGATACCTTAGGCCAGAAAGTCAGGGGTTCAAATCCCACTAGAGGACAGCAACCTTGGGCTGGAAGGACTGGGGTTTCAAATTCCCACAGGTGCTCTTTGTGGTCTTGGGCAAGCCACTTAACCTTCCATTGCCCATGTTCCCTGTAAAATAGTTATCTCCAAGTTATAATGCCCTGTTCAATGTAATTCCAGTTTGTTCAATGTAAGCCACCTTTATATCATGAAAGGCAGTATATAAGAAATGTTAAATAAATAAATAATTGAAGACATAAGCAGCATTGCCAGGAAAGCATAGTTACTCAACTGTAACAGGTGATCTCCAGGAACAGCAGGAAAGCATAATTACTCACCTGTAACAGGTGATCTCTGGGAACAGCAGGAATTTAGTCTTCACATATGGGTATCTTCAGTACCAGGAACAAGCAGGAATGTAGTCTTCACATATGGGGACTCCCTAGCTGCAGATGCCAGGGAGATGGCCCCAGGAAGTTGTTAGGCCTTGTGAAAGGGCCATACTTCCCCCCATGGATCTCTGGCATCCTACCAGGGACAGTGGGTAGGAGTTGACTAAGTATGAAAAAGATGTTGAAGAACAGCCTGGCCAAACAAGGCATCTCGGTGTGAGTCCTTGTCTAAGCAGTAGTGTGCTGTGAAGGTATGTACCAAACCCCAAGTAGCTGCTCGACAGATGTCGTCGATAGACACAGAGTGAAGATGAGCCTTTGAGGCTGCCATGGCTCTCACATATGAGCTGTGATATGGCCTTCAAGAGGAAGGTTCTTACTCTCATAGGCAAAGGATAAGCACTGAGCAATCCAGTTAGAGTTCTTTTGGAAACTGGAAGTCTCAAATGACTAGGATGAAAAGCAACAAAGAGTTGAGAAGATTTTCTATGTTGCTATGTCCTTTGCAAGTAAAAGGCCAAAGCTCTTTTACAGTCCAAGGTATGAAGGTTCCTTTCTGCACAGGAGGCATGAGGCCTCGGAAAGAATACAGGAAGGTAAACCACTTGGTTTAAATGTAAAGGTGAAACCACCTTTGGCATAAAGTGTGGATGAGTCCTAAGAACTACCTTATCATGGTGGAACTTTGTATCAGCAACTAACGCTTGCAATTCACTGATGTGACGTGCTGATGTGATTGCAATGAGGAAGGTGACTTTCCAAGAAAGGAATTTCAAAGATGTAGTGGCTAATGGTTCAAAGGGCAGTTTCATGAGCTGCCCGAGCACCAGATTTAAGTCCCATGCCACCGATGGTGGCTTAATGGGAGGCTTTGTTAAAAGAAGGCCTCTCATAAATCTCGCTATGAGAGGATGAGAGGATATAGGTTGTCCACTTAGAGGTTTGTAAGAAGCTGCAATAGCACTAAGATGGACTCTTACTGAATTTGTCTTGAGACCCGCATTTGACAAATGAAGGAGATACTCCAGTATTGATTCCAGAGGTATCGCAAGAGGGTTAAGATCCTTCTGCGAGCACCCATATGGTAAACCTTTTCCACTTAAAGGCATACGAGCATCTTGTGGAGAGTTTCCTAGAAGCATGAAGGATATCCTTTACCTGTTGGGAAAGGTTAAGATCCTGAAGTTCTAGGCTTTCAGCAACCAGGCCCTGAGATGCAGAGACTGGGGATTCGGATGCCAGAGCATCCAGTCCTCTTGGGAGAGAAGATCTGGGGAGGATCCCTACTCCAGAGGCGGAGCTTGAGAGAGATGTAGGAGCAGAGGGTACCACGTTTGCCGTGGCCAACGTAGAGCTATGAGGATCATATGACCTCTGTCTCTCTGAAGCTTGAATAGGGTTTTAGGGATTAGGGGAATGGGTGGGAAGGCATATAGGAAGTCCTGACCCCAGTGGAGGAGGAAGGCGTCCCTCGCCTGACAACATCGAGCCGGAATTCTGGAACAGAACCGGTGAAGTCTGGCATTCAGCAGACTTGCATAGAGGTCTATGTCCGGGGTTCCCCAAATCTGAAATATTTGGCCAACCTGGTCTGGATGGAGAGACTGAGTTTGTCTGCCCAAGAGTTTTGGATTCCTGGAAGGTACACCGCAAGGAGATGAATCTGATGCTCTCTGGCGAGGGCCCATAGTTGCAAAGCGACAGAGAGCCTGTTCCCCCCTGCTTGTCCGTTTGAACTAGGACTGTCTTGTAGCTGAGCTGGGTGTGAAATACTCGAAGAGCAAAGAAGATTGCTCTGAGCGCCAGGAGTTTGATGTGAAGACAGGCCTCCTGTGGAGTCCAGGTACCCTGGGTAGAGAGATCATGCAGGTGAGCTCCCCATCCCACCTGTGATGCATCTGTTGTTAGGGTGGCTTGGGATAGGGGTTGCTGGAAAGGAGACCCCACCAGAAGGTTTCAGGGTAATTGCCACCATTGGAGGGACGAAATAAGACGATTTGAGTTTGTTATTTTATCTGACAGGCAGCCTGAGGCCTGTGTCCACTGAGTGGATAAAGTCCACTGGGCTGCTCGCATATGGAGGCGAGCATAAGGAACCACATGCATGGCGGATGCCATGTGGCCTAGCAATTGTAGCATTTCCCGAGCAGTGAGACAAGGTTTGAGCACTGCTTGGGAAGCTAGTTGTACTATGTGAAGACAGCGGGGCTGCGGAAGGAAAGCCCTTGTCTGTCTGTTATCCAGATGAGCTCCTTTGAACTCTAGGGACTGAGTGGGAGCAAGATTGGATTTTGGGAGGTGTATGACCAGTCCCAAATACTGAAGGATTCGCATTGTGCGAAACAGAGCAGAGCTGGCTTCTGGCACTGTAGGGGCTCGAATGAGCCAGTCGCCTAAGTAAGGGAAGACAAATATTCCCAGAGTGCGGAAAAATTCTGCTACCACAGCCATGCATTTTGTGAACACTCTTGGCGCAGAAGCCAGGCCAAAGGGAAGAACCTTGTATTGGTAGTGCTTTCCTTGAAACAGGAATCGGAGGAATCTCGTGTGATTTGGATGGATGAGAATATGAATATACGCATCCTTGAGATCTAGAGAACAAAGCCAATCCTGACTTTGAAGGTATGGCAGCAGAGTTCCTAGAGAGACCATTTTGAATTTCTCTTGAAACAAATATTTGTTCAATTCTCTGAGGTCTAAAATGGGTCTGTGTCCTCCTGTTTTCTTTGGAATAAGGAAAGAGGGACAGTAGAACCCTGTACCCTGATGGGGAATGGGTACTTCCTCTATTGCTCCTTGAGCAAGGAGCATTGTGATTTCTTGACCTAAGAGACTGTCGAGAGAGGTCTGAGAATTGAACTATTTTACAATTGTAGGAGGGGGCATGCTGTGAAAATGAAGCTTGTACCCCTCTCGTACAATGGACAGAGTCCAATTTTCTGCTGTTATTTGGTACCATCTGTGGGCAAAATGACATAACCTGCCTGGGATGGTCGAGGGTTCTGGACCGTTCAGGTGCAGGAAGGCAAAGTTCTCTAGGAAGGAGTCAAAGCCCCTGAGGAGGTTGAGCCTGCTGAGCTGACTGAGGTTTTGCAGCTTTTGGCTTCTTTTGTTGTCTAGGTTGTTGCTGTTGTCCCTTTTGGGCAGTCTGACCTGGACGGTGTCCCTGTTGGGTATAGGAAGGATAAAACTTCTTTTTCTTATTGAAAAATGGTTTCTTAGAGGATTTTTTCCTTGCAGGATCAGCTGTAGATTTGGACAATCTATCCAAAGTGATATTGTCAGCATCTATCTCATTAGCCTTCTCCTGCCAATTCTTGTCAAAGAGATTTTCTCCTGTGCAAGGAATGTTTCCTAATTTATCCTGTACCCAAATTTCCAAGTCAGATGCCTGAAGCCAGGCAATCCAAAGTGCACCAATGGCAATAGCAGAGGTTCTGCTTATGCACTCAAAACAGTCAAAGGCTGCACGATTTACAAACTTGGAAACATCCTGGGCATGTTTGACTACAGTAAGATAGTCTTGCCTTTTGTCATCAGGAAGGAGGGGCTCAAAAGCTCCAAGTCTCCTGTGACCACTTTAAGGAACATTCCCATATACAAGATATAGGAACTGATCCTAGCTGAGAGCATGGAAGCTTGGAAGCATCGATGCCCAAAGGCATCGAGAGCCCTACATTCACGACCTGGAAGATTGGATGCATGTCTCTGCACTTTTCATCCTTCTCATGGCTGATTCCACCAAAATTGAATGGTGTGGTAATTGAGTTTTTTGAAAGCCAGGACACGGTGGAACTCGATACATGGTATCGAGTCTTTGAGAATGAGGAGATGTGGTTTAAAGGTGTTTCCCACATCCTTAGCATAAGATCATGTAAGATCTCATGAATAGGCAGAGTAGCTGCCTCTTTGGAGCCTTAGGGTATTGGAGAATTTCCAACTCCTTTGCCCTAGGCTCTTTTTCAGGAGCTACTGTGATGGAAAGGCCTCGGGCCACATCACAGATAAAGTCCTGAAAGGACATATCCTCTGGCGGAGACATTCTGCGCTGAGGAGAAGAGGAATCCTCGGGGAGAAGTACTCTTGTATTGGCAGAGTCTTCGGAGTCTTCAGACTCATCAGAGGATTCAAAATACCTCCGATCCCGGTGATCGTGCAAAGCACGGTACTGGTATCGATCGAAGTCGGCATTGGGTTGTTCCGGTACCGATCTATCGATGCCGGAGACAGACGCATGACTCGGTATGGGTGGAATACCCGCCGATGTTAATGCAGTCAGTACCGGTTCTGGTACAGGTGTCTGAAGCGGTTTCAATGGTACCGAAGCCGTGAGAAGAGCCGCTAGACTGCATTCGATAGCAAGGAATCTCTGGCCTATCGACGCTGCCGGTGTTTGGGTGTCGGTACCGGTAGAAGCGGCCGCAACCCCAGAGCATGGCGCCAGTAGTTCTTCCGAGGTTGAGGCCTCGAGAACATCTTGGAACCCCGCTGGTGCTTTGGAAGCTGAAGCCTCCCGCCAGGGCAGTTTTGCCGGTGAAAATTCCTCAAGGGCAACGCTAGGGGCATCTCGATACTTAGAAGGAGATCTACCCTTTGAGGACCGGCTAGATTTATGTTTAGTTACCTGAGATCCATGGGAGGAAGATGAGGCCCTGGAGGACGTCGATGCAACAGACGCTGCATCTGAGGGAAAAAGGGTGCTAAGTTTAGCAGCTCGGTTCTGCCGGCCCCTTTTTGACATCATTCCACAGGAGAGGCACTCTGAAATAGAGTGGTCAGGGCCTAAACATTTGAGACACCAATCATGGGTGTCGGTGACAGAAATGGTACCGCCACATTTAGAACATTTCTTAAAACCTGAAGTAGGTTTTTTCATTTTTAAGGAAAAAATTGGGCCTAGTGCCCAAAATGGCGCCTAGCACCAAGGAAAAAAGTTTCTAAAGTAAAAAACCTCAAACTCTAAATTTTTTTTTTTAAAGAAAGAAGAAAGAACCGGCGGTACCGGTATGGCGTCAAAGGAAGGCAGATGCGACCACAAAAACAAAGATTAAAGAGGAAATTTTTCTGCGGTGGCAGGGTATGTGACCTGTCGGCTCCGCGGAAAACAAAGAACTGGAGAGGGACAGTTGGAAATGCGGGCAGGCAGCACATAGGCACTGTGGGATGCTCCCAAAAGCTTTCCTATTGGACACTGGATATTTTAAGTGCAACCAACCTTTCTGTTAAATGTTAAAAAAAGAAAAGGAGACTGCTATGGTTTTCAAAAGAAGTAGTTGGAAAGGTGAAGAAAATGAGGGAGGCCTTCATGAAATACAAGAGACCACAGAGAGAGGAAGACAGGCATCTATATGTGGAAAAACTTAGAGAAGCTAGCAAAGTAGTCAGGAAAGCAAAGATTCAACAAGAGGAGATATGTTAGTGAGAGGAGGAAGGACAAAAGAGGTATTGTCAAACTCAAGGGTGAAGGTGAGGAATATGTAGAAGCTGATGAGGATAAAGAAGAATTGCTTAAGAAATACTTCTGTTCTGTGTCCACAGCTGAAGAACCAGGAGCAGGACCTCAGAAAACACCCACAAACAGGAACAGAAGCGAGGGGCATCTTGAACAATTTTCAGAAGACTGTGTTCGTAAGAAAGTGGCTAAACTTAAAGTAGACAAAGTGATGGGACAGAATGGGATACACCCTAGAATACTGAGGGAACTTGGGGACATTCTAGCAGCTCCACTGACTGACCTTTTCAATGTCTCGCTGGAGTCGGGAGTAGTGCCAATGGATTGGAGAGAGGCTCATGTGGTCCCTTTACAAAAAAGCGGAAGTAAGGATGTGGTTGAAAAGTACAGGTTAGTTAGTTTTACTTCAGTGCTGAGTAAATTATAGAAAACAGTGAGGTTTGTGGAGCCCAGTGGATTACAGTATCCGAGGCAGCATAGATTCACCAGAGGCAGGTCTTGTCAGACAAATCTGATTGATTTCTTTGACTGGGTGACCGGGGATTTTGACCGAGGGAGAGCCCTAGATGTGGTGTATTTAGATTTCAGTAAAGCCTTTGACACAGTTCCTCAAAGGCGACTTATAAAAAAACTGTGCATCCGAGAGAAAGACCCTAAAATTACAGCGTGGGTTATAAATTGGTTGAGTGGGAGGCAACAAAGGATACAGGTAAATGGAGCTCACTCTGAGGAGAAGGAGATTACCAGTGGTGTGCCACAGGGATCTGTCCTTGGTCTGATTTCTTTTAACATCTTTGTTAGTGATATAGCAGAAGGGCTGTTGGATAAGGTTTGCCTCTTTGCAGATGATACCAAAATCTGCAAGAGTAGACACCCGGGAAGGTGTAGATAACATGAGGAGGGATTTACCTAAGCTTGAAGAATGGTCTAGAATTTGGCAGCTGAGATTTAATGTTAAAAAATGCAAGGTCATGCATTTGGGCTGCAGCAATCCAAGGGAGAAATATAGTATAGGCGTGACTTGTCTGATGATCTTAAAATAGCTAAACAGGTAGAAAAGGCGACAATGAAAACTAGAAGGATGTTTGGGTGCATACGGAGAGGAATGGCCAGCAGAAGAAAGGAAGTGATAGTGCCTCTGTATAAGTCTTTGGTGCGACCTCATTTGGAGGTTGGAGTCAGTAGAGTGTGGCTACTAAAATGGTTAGTGGTCTTCATTATAAAGCATTCGAGGACAGACTTAAAGATCTTAATATGTACACCTTAGAGGAAAGGCAGAATAGAGGTGATATGATTGAGACGTTTAAATACCAATTGAAAGCAAGCTCTGCTATAAGAGGACATGGGATGTGTGTGAAAGGGGATAGATTCAGGAGTGATATGCAGAGATATTTCTTTACAGAAAGAGTGGTGGATCCGTGGAATAGTCTCCCAGTGGAGGTGGTAGAGATGAGGACAGTATCTGAATTCAAAAAAGCATGGGACAAACACAGAGGATCTCTAAAAGGTAAAAAAGGGACTGTTGTAGTTGTTGATATGGAAGGGCAGACTAGATAGGCCATGTAGTTTTTTTTTCTGTCATCATGTTTCTAATAATATTAATTCCAAAACCAAAGAATCTAAATGGTGATATGAGATATCCAGCAAATTATTGGCTAGTGGCCACTTTACCTATTCTGGCAAAAATATGTGAGGTGACACTGGCAGCTTGACTGTAAAACTCTCTGGATGATCACGATTTTTTGCATGGCTTACAGAACGCCTTTAGAAGTCAACATAGTACTGAAACAGTCTTACATTAATGTCAGGAGTACAATAGAGAATAGGTAAAAGAGGTCAAGCTACCCTAACACAATGTGTCCCTTCGGCAGCTTTTGATTTACTGGACCATGATACATTATTAGACCATCTAGGAGAGATGGGTGTCTCTGGATCTGTCAGGATAGTTACAGGATTTCTTTAAAAAAATAGATCAATCAGGATAAAATTGAGAGGTAATTTATCCCATTCATGGAAGCAAGGGTGTGGGGTGCCGCAGAGATCTCCTCTATCCCCTTTTTATTTTAATAGCTATTTAAATTCTTTGCAGAACTCTTACAAAGCTTGGAGGTTACGTTTTTCATATAAGCATATGATATTGCTGTGTTATTTCATTGTCATACAGGTTTATCTACCACTTTAAGGCAATCAATTTCTTGCTTTGATTCCATCAATATATGGATGGACTGCCACTATATGAAACTGAATCTGAAGAAAACAAAATTATTACAGGTTGGACAGAACATTACTTCATTTCTGTCTATTTTACCAGTGTTAGCAGGGGTGAATGTCCCGTTGTTAAAGTCAGTAAAAATATTGGGCATGATCAGAGATTCCACCTTAAATATGGAAGAGAAAGTGTGTGTCCTCACAAAGAAAGTGTTTTTAAAGTTAGGATTTGTTTTCTTTATCCGCTCTTATAGGTTTTAAGAAGACTGATTTCTGCATTTTGGTTCAAGCCTTAGGGACACTTTTACTAAAGGGTGCAACGGTGTTGCACCTAATGCAGCAAAAGTGCTGAAATGATGGCGCATTAGGTGCAACACCACCACGTTAACTGTCAGAGGCATGGAAAGCATTTCCCTGCCAATTAATGTGAAGCTCTGTCCCATACTGCACACGGTGTTAGCATGGGTGTACCTAAAGCCTCCTATTGAAGTGGCGTTAGGGGATCCCATGCTAATGCAGTTAGCACACAGTGTGAACCCCATGCTAACTTCGCAGAGCACACCATGCCCACTCTCCACCCCAACTCCACCCACTCGCGCCCTTAACGCATGTTGGACAGTTAGCGCAGAAGTCGTTAGCGCTACCTGTCATGGCCCCATGTTATCTGGCAACGCGTGTCCTAGTGCGCATTCAGGGCATGCCAGAATATGCGTTGTCAGCTACCGCCCTTTAGTAAAGTCCTCCTTTAGTCTTAACCCAGTTTGACCACTGTAATATCTTACTGTTAAGTAATTCCCTTGCACCTATACAGGTTTTGCAGAATACAGTGGTCAAAATTATACTGAAAGGCAATTTATACGAAAGGCTGACTCCTGATTTCAGCTAGAAAATTTTTTAAATCATTATGTTTTGATTTCAAAATGTATTATGGTTTGATCCTGCCATAAATGATTGCATTAGCGAAGCCTCGTGTAACTTGAAGGGCATTATGCTGAGCGAAGAAGAACCTGTTCGTAATTCCTTTATATAAAGATTTTATTTAGAAGTGTAGTATTGCTAAATGGTATTTATGCAGAACGTCTATAGAGTGCAACAGGCTCCCAGAAGATCTTACAGAAATTTCAAACTATATGCCATTTCACAATATATTAAAAACAATTCTGTTTTATAAAATATTTGTTGGCCTAAATTTTATTAATGTTGTTTTATTATAATATATGGTTAATCCAGCCATATATAAATGCAGTTTTATAACTGTTATATTCTCTATGCAAGCTACCAAGAACTATGGGGCTGATATTGAGTTGGGCAGGCTATGGCGATGCGGTTGCACATAGCCTGCCCGCCAACCCCCCTAACCCAGATATGCACTTCCGCACAGACGAAAGTGAATATCCGGGTTAGCCCGGATGCCCCGGCAGCCACAGAGGCTACATGGGTAGCAGCAATTTTCGTTGCTACCCGCATAGCCTCTACGTCTTAAAGATAGGCGAGGTTTCTTCTCGCCTATCTTTAAGGCACAGAGGGCTATGTGGGTAGCAATGAAAATCGCTGCTACCCGTGTAGCCCCTTCCTCTGCCCCCACTCCGTCCCAGAACGCCCCTAACACGCCCCGATGCTATGCGGCTAGCATCTGGGCACGTTAGGGACTTAACCGGGATATTCGAAGGGCACTACCCATGTAGGTGCCCTTCAAATATCCCAGATAAAGCCCTTATATGGGTAACTAAGGAAGTTACCCGTGTAAGTACCTTTAAATATCGGGCCCTGTGTTTATAAGTGGGATATAAATATTTGCATTAAATAAAATTAAATATTTATAACATGATGACAGGTGAATATATTTACATGAAGTGGAACTTCATTTCTTCTTTTATAGTTAGTTCTCTTCCTCTTCCTTCAAATTCAATAGCAGTTAACATTTTTTTTGCAAGTCTTCCACTTACAAAGCTGTATCTTATATTTCTCTAAATCTTCATCTACACAAAGGAAGCTATTTCTTAAGCAAAGACTGTGGAAATTTAGCTTAATAACACCTTATTTGGCTTAGTAGTGGGGTTGTTGCCGAGACAATAAGAAACAAAGTTAACTGTCAGTGAAATGGGATCCTGTTACAAAATCTGTGAATAAGGATATTCTTAAGGGGTTTCAGAGTGCCCTCTAATGGTAATGGTAGCCAACATTGCCTCATAAAAGGAAAAAGATCAACTGGCTAGCACAAAGCATGCCCCAACAATCTAGGTGATTTTGCGGTTGTGCCCTCACTTACCACTGTGGTCCATGGGACCTGTGGGATCCGAGTATATGTCATTGTAATATAGATGATTAAAAAGAAGACAGTAAGAACCCAGTAAAACACGGCTACAAACATCACCCAGCCGAAGGCAGGAAATCGGAAATATTCTGTGCCAGCTATCAGTGTCCACACTAGAAATCCCAGCACCTGGAAGGATGGTAGAAAAAGGAAACAAATTACTAAAAAACAGGAAAGCTGGCAAACGGTGCAATGTATAAAAATGCAACTTGAGTGTTAATAAAATCATGTTGAAGGGAAGAAGCAATGACAGCAAGCAGAATAAAAGCACAATCATTTTGCTTTGTTAAGGTGCCCAGTAAAAATAGAAAAATCTGCAGACGGGGGAGATTCAGTAATCCAAACTGTTTCAGAAATGAGCTATGGCTAATCACATGGCTAATCTCCAGGAACATTCCTATTCAGAATGGTATTATATTTTTCTGTTAATTTATTTTTATTGAATTCATAGACATTTTTATGTACAAGTTTTATTTAGGGTTAATAGGTCTGGGAAGATACTACTACCATTTTATGCAGCATAATTTATCTAATGATACATCTGAAAGGCTGCAGTTACCGTAGCTGCTATATATAATGACCTACAGATTTCCAGATATTCTGAAATTATCAAAAAATGAAATAGTGAACAACAGCAGCTTCATATTGGCATGTCAAACATTCTGCAGTATATTCCAACAACTATGTATTTCTAGGAATTATCCTTCCAGTTATTAAGGATGAGTTTTAAGGCCAAGGATAGTAAAATATCTATCATATACTATTACAAAAGAATGCTCCAGTTTGATCTCTATTATACAGACGATGAAAATACCTGCACTCTTTTGAACAGAAGCCCACTGATAATCAGACTTCCCCCTTCATGCAAATTAACTCTTTATAGAATAGCCTTAAAAATGAGTAAAAGAAATTGCATATATATTGTTTAGTGACAACTGATTGGTAAAAAGATTTTTTTTGAAAACAGGAAGAGATGGGAAACCATTCTCATACTGATGTCATTTTAACCTTTAAAGACAAATATGCTAGTCCGAAGAAACTCTCCCCTCCCCATCTATCTTTATTTTTACTATTTTCAATTTTTTTATACATTTATCTTTATTTTTATATTAGAGAGTTTGCCTATGTTCTGCTGCTTCATGGTCATTTATATGCGCTATCATTTATGAATTTATTACTGATTTTCTATCATCTGCTGATATAACTGGAGGTTGTTTTTAATAGTTATTATTGTTTACATTTAATTTATTATATATATTTTTATCTGTGTTCATGAGAAACTAGCTAAACTTAAAGTAGACAAAGTGATGGGACCGGATGGGATACACCCTAGAATACTGAGGGAACTTGGGGACGTTCTAGCAGCTCCACTGACTGACCTTTTTCAATTCCTCGTTGGAGTCGGGAGTGGTGCCAAAGGACTGGAGAGAGGCTCATGTGGTACCTTTACACAAAAGCGGAAGTAAGGATGTGGTTGAACACTACAGGTCAGTTAGTTTAACTTTGGTGGTGAGTAAATTATTGTAAACGCTGCTGAAAGAGAAAATAGTAAGGTATCTGGAGTCCAGCGATTACAGAATCTGAGACAGCATGGATTCACCAGAGGCATGTCTTGTTAGACAAATCTGATTGATTTCTTTGACTGGGTGACCAGGTAGTTGGACCGAGGGAGAGCCCTAGATGTGGTGTATTTAGATTTCATTAAAGCCTTTGATACCATTCCTCACAGGCGACTTATTTATTTTATTTATTTATTTCACACTTCTTATATACCGCTCTATTTATTATCAGTGTGGTTTACATTGAACATTGAACACTTGGACATGCATTTTGTCCTACGTTTACATAAAACAGGGATAAAAACATGGAGTTAACTGGGGAAACTATGTACATATGATATTTAGTATACACAAAATAGTATTATGACATGGAGTGAACTGAGGAACTATATACATATGAGAAATCAGCTTAAAGACTATCAGTTTGAGTCAAACCGGTTTTACAATCAGGGTCAGGTAGCAGTATTTTGTACTCTGCTGGTGAAGATAGTTAAAATGCAGTGACATTATCCTGGGTTACGGACTAATTGTAGCTCTGGAGTGCCTTTGTTCACAGGTGACTTAGCTGGATGGGTGTCGGGGGGGGGGGGGATCATCTGTCTGTGAAAAGTGTAAGAGGAACAGGTGATGTTTAAGGGCCTTTCTAAATTGCATGAGGTTTCTGATTGCTCTTAGGTTAGAAGGGAGTTCGTTCCAATACCTGGGGGCATGGTATGCGAGTACTCTGTTGATGGTTGATTGGTTACATTTTATGGATTCGCTTGGTATTACTAGAGTGTTTTCCGTGAGAGTTCTTCTGGATCTGTTGTTGGGGGTGTGAATGAGCAGCTCGACAATTGAGGAGGGTGATATTTTATTGAATGCCTTGAAGGTAATGAGGAGGGTCTTATAAAGGATTCTGGATCTTACTGGGAGCCAGTGAAGCTCTTTTAATATAGGTGAAATGTGATCCCTCCTGGATGCTCCGCAAAGGAAACGCGCCGCTGCATTCATGGCCATCTGTAGTGGATTGAGTGTGTTTTTTGGGAGGCCTTGTAGAATTATATTTGCATAATCAAAATGAGGTGTCACTAGGGCTTGGAAAACAGTTCTGAAGTCGTCAGTTTCCATCATGGGTCTGAGGTGGCGGAGGGTTTTGATTTTAAAGTAAATAGATTTTACTGTGCGTTTGATGTGATCTTTGAAGTCAGTGTTGGTCTAATATCACCCCTAGATAGCGTATGTTGGATTTGACCGAAAGTTCCGCATCTCTGACTTTTATAGTTGCTGGTGGAGAGATATCTTTGTTTCGTGTAATAATTAGCACTTCTGTTTTTTTGAAGTTTATACGTAGGTTCTGTTTGAGAAGCCAATCCGTTATTGCGTCGAAGCATTTGATTAGTATTGTGAAATCTGGGCATGTGACTGATATAGGTGTAAATAACAGCACATCGTCAGCATACATGAGGCATGATATGCCGAAGGAGCGTGTTATGTCGGTGATTGGCTGCATATATATGTTGAACAGTAGCGCCGATAATGAAGATCCTTGTGGTACTCCCTGTTTTTGCTGGAAGGGTTCTGATGTCTTGTTGCCAATCCGAACTTGCTGCCATCTTCCTTGGAGGTAGGACTTACACCAATCCCAAGCGCGGTCATGGATTCCCTTTGCGTGTAGTCTCATCAAGAGTTGTTCGTGATCTACTGAGTCGAACGCCGCGGCGATATCAAGAAAGATCAATGCAAAGCCTTTTTTGATATTGTCTATCCCAATTGGTGATTGTGTTTGTTAATGAGGTTAATAATGTTTCTACTCCGTGTGACTCTCTGAATCAGTGTTGACATGGGTCTAACGGGGAGGTTATGTCTATATGCTGTTGAATCTGTCTTTGGGTTGTCTTCTCAAGTATTTTCGCTAAGAAAGGGATACTGGAGATTGGTCGGTAGGAGTCCACTTTCTTCGGGTCGAGCTGGTGGTTTTTTAGTAATGGACGGATGGATGTTTTTTTGAGTGCATCTGGGAAGACTCCAGTTGTAAATGATTGCTTTGCGATGTCGGCAATGATTGGACTTAGCTCTGCGCGCATTGTTCTGATCCAGTGCGCTGGGCACGGGTCGTTCGGAGCAGTCGTGGTGTTGATATTGGCAATTATTTCCTCTATGGTTTTGGCTGACGGGGGTGAAAGTTTAGTGAGTGGAGACTGAGTGTGGGGGTTCTGAGAGGATCCTCGAGGTGTAGTGGTACTTATTTTTATTACCTTGGATTGGATGTAATCAGCGTAATCCTGGGGTTGTATACATTCCTGTTGTGGTTGAGGTGGTTGATTGGTCAGTGATTTTACTAATCCGAATAAGTTGCGAGGCTTATTTAGTGAGCGGTTGAGGAGCTCGGCATGAAATTTTTTCCTTTCTGCCCATGTTGATTCTCTGTGATTTTTCAGGTGTTCTAAATATATATTTTGGTATGCTGTACTGTGGGACCATCGCCACTTTGTCTCCAGTTTTCTCAGGTGTAGTAAGGAAGACCGTAGATTGGGAGAGAACCATAGGGCGTTTCGCTTCTTGGGGGGACGATTATTATTTGTAGGCTTTTTGTTAATGCTCAGATGTTGGGCATAACGAGTGAGGTTATTATTCCAATTAGTGAGCATTTCATTGAGGTTGGATGATGGTTTGGACAGAATTGGTAGTACATGATGAGTGATCAATTCTCTGTCCAGTTGTTTGAAGCGGGGTGGATTCTCTGGTTCAGATGAATTTAGATTGCAGTCCATTGTTTGTAGCATTGGTATCTGGAATGTTATTAGATTATGATCAGACCAGGGGACAGGGGTGACGGATAGTTCCGTTTGGCTTGGTCTGCTCATATCTTTATAAACAAATAAACTTTATAAACTTATAAACAAACTGAGCACCCTAGGGATGGACCCTAAAGTTACTGATTGGGTTAGAAATTGGTTGAGTGGGAGGTGACAAAGAGTACAGGTAAATGGAGCTCACTCTAAGGAGAAGGAAGTTACCAGTGGTGTGCCCCAGGGATCTGTCCTTGGTCCGATTCTTTTCAACATCTTTGTTAGTGATATAGCGGAAGGGTTGTCGGGTAAGGTTTGCCTCTTTGTGGATGATACCAAAATCTGCAATAGAGTAGACACCCAGGAAGGTGTAGATAACATGATGAGGGATCTGGCTAAGCTTGAATAATGGTCTAGAATTTGGCAGCTGGGATTTAATATTAAAAAATGCAAGGTCATGCATTTGGACTGCAGCAATCCAAGGGAGCAATATAGTTTAGGGGGTGAAGTACTTTTGTCCACTAAAGAAGAGTGGGACCTACGCGTGGTTGTGTCTGATGATCTTAAAGTAGCTAAACAGATAGAAAAGGTGACAGCAAAAGCTAGAAGGATGCTTGGGTGCATACGGAGAGAAATGGCTAGCCGAAAGGAGGAGGTGATAGTGCCTCTGTATAAGTCTTTGGTGCAACCTCATTTGGAGTATTGTGGGCAATTCTGGAGATCGCACCTTCAAAAGGATATAAACAGGATGGAGTTGGTACAGCGGGTGGCTACTCAAATGGTTAGTGGTCTTCATTATAAAGCATATGAGGACAGACTTAAGGATCTTAATATGTACACCTTAGAGGAAAGGTGGGACAGAGGTGATACGATTGACATATTTAAATACCTCCGTGGGATAAATGCACATGGGGAGAGCCTCTTTCGATTGAAAGCAAGTTCTGCTAAGAGGGGACATGGGATGAGGGTGAAAGGGGATAGATTCAGGAGTGATATGCGGAAATATTTCTTTAAGGAAAGAGTGGTGGATCCGTGGAATAGTCTCCCAGTGGAGGTGGTAGAGATGAGGACAGTATCTGAATTCAAAAAAGCATGGGACAAACACAGAGGATCTCTAAAGGAAAAAAGGGGACTGTTGTTGTTGTTGATATGGAAGGACAGACTAGATAGACCATGTGGTCTTTTTCTGTCGTCATTTTTCTATGTTTCTATATTTCTATGTTTCCATCTTCTGATGCTTTGCATCTTCAACTATTTATTACACATTTGGATAAATACATCAATCACGCATTGCTATATATTATATATATATATATTTCATTTTTATTGGCTCCCTACCAAATGTTTTCATTTTTTGTTGTTTATTTACTCACTACCAATAAGTTTTTAGGTCATGGATTTAAGACATCTTTTATTTAGCCAACGGGTTGGATTGTTTTTATGATATACTATTATTTCTCCTAGGACAAGCAGAATAAGTCCTCACTTATGTTTGACTTCTCCATGTAGGAACGTTCTCAGCTCTTTCTAGAAGGTTTTAGAAAGCTCTTTGCATATGTGTGCACATTCCCACTTGCCACCACCATGCCTGAGGACTTCAATCTCTTTCTTTCTATGGAGCCAACCACCCATTTGTTGGTCTCTGCGCATCACCCTCTTTTGACTGTTTTTTCGTCATGTACATTATACATATTTTTGCTCACATTAACCTGTCTTCTGCCATTTTTTGGCCATTTTGTAACTTTCCTTTGTTTTCCATCGATACCGCATAAGCTGCTTTTAGGTCTGAGGCGTACCTGGTCATGTTAATATTTTTCTATTATAATATTAAAAATTGAACCATTTGATTTTGCCATGACAAACTTTTTCCATCCAAAATGTCCCAAAAACTTGTCAGCGAGTTTTAGAAGTGAATCTGGTGCTACAGGACCATGTCCATCACGAACACCCACAGATGGTGCCTACAGTGTCTGTGGCCCAAGCATAACCTCTCTTTATGTCATTTCTATTTGCAGATGACAAAATGATGGTTGAAGGGTCATTAAAAGCACATTTAATTTTTTGGTTCTGAGAAGACCACCTCATTGGCATTGACACAAGTGACATTGGTCACCAGGGACCGAGGAGCTGCACCAGACACTGGCAGTGCATCGACATTGAGGGGTCCTCAAACTCACTTGGAGCCAAGCACCACTAAGAAGTCCCAGGATTGGTCCCCTACCAATTTCACCCCGAGGAAGAGGAAGGATTCATCCTTGAATTCAAAGGCATCAAGAATCTCCAGTGTTGAGCACTGGGCGGAGTCTTCGGTGTATCAGCATCAGAGTTCACTAAGTACAATGCCAGGAGCACCGGGGAATCAAGCAATGCACAACCCCCAAAAGGAGCCATGACATGAGGACAGCTGGTCTTCCACTCCACTGGAGGGGCTGTGATAGCATCCAAGGGTCGTGACCAGCCTGCTAATATGGCTTGATTGATTCTAATGACATTGTTGTGGCCCTCATGTCTTCATTCATGGCAGAATCAAGGAGTGGTTCGCTAAGAGGATGGAGGAGAAGCTCATGATGACACTATCTGTGGGAGCTAATAGCTCTGACTGTTCCAAAGCAGCAGCATTACAGCATCAAACTGATTCTCAAAACTCTTCTTCTTTTGCCTTCAGGAGATGGGTCAACATTGAGATTTCAAAGGGCCTAGACAATGTTTTGTGCCCAATTGATGTTGGTGTCCAGTGCACTGGGGGTGGAAGAGTCCCCAAAACATCAGAGTCCATTAGTGCACCAACACTTACAGAGAAGTTCCAATGCCCATGTGATGCAGAAATTGGACCACGCTGAGGCACTGACGTCAATGAAGTATCTCTCTGAGTCTGAGTCAGAGCGCTCTTGGGTTACTCACTACGATTCAGAATACTTCTCAGTGGATAGGTCTCCAGAACTCCTGTCAGACCCCTCTCGACCTCATGAGCGATGCAAGTTTTCCCCTATGGATATGTCCTTTCATGAGTTTGTTAGGGAAATAGCTGACACCATTCCATTTAAGTTGGACACAGAGGAGGAACCCAGGGCTGAAGAGCTGGATATCCTCCAAGTATCCAATCCCCCTAAGGAAGCAGTGACAGTGCCCCTGCACCACATTCTTCAGAGGCTGCAGATGAAAATGTGGGAGACCCTCCTCCCTGTTCCTCCTGTCAGCAAGAAGGTTAATTCTATGTATATAATTCAAAAGGCTCCCAGATTTAACATAGTATATGACAGCAGATAAAGACCAGCATGGCCCATGTAGTCTGCCCAGTAAGGTAAGGTGGCTAGAATAGGTGTTGAGATATAAGAAATAGTTTTACTTTGATTTTATCCTCTTGCTATAAAGGGATCCACTGTGTCTGTCCCATACGATTCTGAATTCCATCACTGTATTTGCCCCCACCACTTCCATCAGGAGGGCATTCCAAGCATCCACCACCCTTTAAGTGAAAAAGTATTTCCTGATGATTTGAAAACCTCCAGCTTCCGCACCACTCTATGGTCATTTAATCTGCTCTCAAAAGTGCCAGAAGTTTCAAATCTCACTCTTTGGCTCCTAGGATTCTTTTGAAATAAAATTTTATCAGAATGTCATGCTCATGCCCCATGTTGTATCCTAATAGCTCTTCATGGGCATGCATTTGCAGAATACCATATGCAGCCTAAAGGAGTTTGCAGAGTTTTTCTCTCAAGAGAAGGTCATGCAATTCCACTTCTTAGTAGGACAAGGGAAGGAGTATGGAAAATACAGGTTCCGAGCGATCGATGATATTTTCAGTGTGGCACTGACAGCTTACGCAATGAGTGCTGGCACCTGGAGACTTTCATGGCTCTGGTCCTCAGATTTACAGCACACTTTACAGGAGCAACTCACTGTGCTATGAGGAGAAATCTCTTCAGAGGCAAGATTTAGGATATTGCTACCATGATTTAGCAGCATAGTGATATTTTGTGAACCCTCTCCAGGCCCACTACTGACCCAATCTCCTTTCTCAGGGGGGTCCAAAGTGGTACCCTCCTCTTCCATGCTCATCCCATTCAAAGCAGGGCCCTTTCTCCTGCACCAGGCAGCAAAAGCCTCAGAAGGACCAGCCAGCTCCTTGGGCAAAACCAGGGACATGTTTTGACTATCATCTTGATCTACCAGTACCAGAGTCACTCTCTCCATTGGAGGGAGGTTCATATCATTGCAGACCACTGGCACCCATAATTTCTTACATGTGGGTATTCAAAATAGTCCACTTCAGCTACTGATTACATTTATTTGCACTCCCTTAATTCTCCCCCTGGACATTATGGGGGGTCATTCTAAACCATGAATATTCATGGCGGCTGCAGGCCTCGACTAATCTCCCCACCGGTTGTGCGGGGAAGTTAGTTGGGGGCGAGTAACAGATGTCCCGGGGGCAGAGAGTGGGCAGGTAGTGGGGTGGAATAACTTCCCTGGACGTTCTGTTTCAGCAGCTCCGGGGCACGGAAGGGGCTGGAAGGGCAAAAGTTAAATCCCTGTAATCTGACCCTGGTCTTAGGAGGGTGGATCGGGGGTCGGGCTGCGGGGAATTAACTTTTTCGTTGGCGGTCGGCATCACAGCATTTAAATGGAGCCGTGGCACCATGATCCCACGGCATCGCGGTTCCATTTAAATGCCCTGACTGAGTTAGTCAGGCAAGGTTGTCGGGCTACTTGATAAGTACATGGTGTCTGGGGCTGGTTCCTCAGCCTCTCGTGAGGGGGTCTCCTTGTGTTCTGGTGATCATACTCCTCCTCCCCTCCCAATCTGCTTCTCTTCTCTATGACTATCTCTGATATTGCTGAAGCTGGCTCAGAGACCTCCATCCTTTCACCAGGCCCGATGCCAAAACTGGTCTATTTGCCTCAACTGTACAAAGCTCAGCTTGGTGATTTATCAGATCAAGAAAGCATAGTTACTCACCTGTAACAGGTGATCTCCGGGAACAGCAGGAATTTAGTCTTCACATATGGGTATCGTCGGTACCGATGGAGACTGTGCAGGAACGCTCCCCAGCGTCCAATAGGAAAGCTTTTAGGAGCATCCCACAGCGCCTGCGTGCTGCCTTCCCGCCTTTCCCAACTATCCCTCTCCAGTTGAGTTTAAAGCTGAGACAAAAGAGAGAGGGAAAGAGAGAAAGAGAGAGAGAGAGATAGATACAACTCCTAGGGGAGGTGGGTAGGTTGTGAAGACTAAATTCCGGCTATTCCCGGAGATCACCTGTTACAGGTGAGTAACTATGCTATCTCCAGGAACAAGCAGGAATGTAGTCTTCACATATGGGGACTCCCTAGCTGCAGATGCCATGGAGATGGCCCCAGAAAGTTGTGTGCCCTTGTGAAAGGGCTCCACTTCCCCCCATGGATCTCTGGCATCCTACCAGGGATGGTGGGTAGGAGTTGATTAAGTCTGGAACAGGTGTTGAAGAACAGTCTGACCAAAAAAGGCATCCCGGCGGGAGTCCTTGTCTAAGCAGTAATGGGCTGTGAAGGTATGTACCGAAGCCCAAGTAGCTGTTTGACAGATGTTGTCGATAGAAACAGAGTGAAGATGGGCCATTGAGGCTGCCATGGCTCTCACATTGTGAGCTGTGACATGGCCTTCAAGAGGAAGGTTCCTACTCTCATAGGCAAAAGATATACACTGTGCAATCCAGCTGGACAGTGTCCTTTTGGAGACTGGAAGCCCCAAATGACTAGGATCAAAAGCAACAAAGAGTTGAGAGGATTTTCTATGTTGCTGTGTCTTTTGCAAGTAAAAGGCCAAAGCTCTTTTACAGTCCAAAGTATGAAGGTTCCTTTCTACATTTGAGGCGTGAGGCCTTGGAAAGAATACAGGAAGGTAAACCGCTTGGTTTAAATGAAAGGGCGAAACCACCTTTGGCATTAAGTGTGGTTGAGTACTAAGGACTACCTTAGCATGATGGAACCTTGTATAAGGAGGATCAGCCCCAACGCTTGCAATTCACTGATGCGATGTGCTGATGTGATTGCAATGAAAAAGATAACTTTCCAGGAAAGGAATTTCAAAGAGGTAGTGGCTAATGGTTCAAAGAGCGGTTTCATGAGCTGCCCAAGTAACAGATTCAAGTCCCATGCCACCGGTGGTGGCTTAATGGGAGGCTTTGTTAAAAGAAGGCCTCTCATAAATCTCGCTATGAGAGGATGAGATGAAATAGGTTGTCCATTTAGAGGATTGAAAGAAGCTGCAATAGCACTCAAATGGACTCTCACTGAATTGGTCTTAAATGAAGGAGGTACTCCAGTAATGATTCCAGAGGTATCGCAAGAGGGTTAAGACCCTTCTGTGAGCACCATATGGTAAACCTTTTCCACTTGAATGCATAAGAGCGTCTTGTGGAAGGTTTCCTGGAAGCATGAAGGATATCCTTTACCTGCTGGGAAAGGTTAATACTGTGAAGTTCTAGGCTTTCAGCAACCAGGCCCTGAGATGCAGACACTGGGGATTGGGATGCCACAGCATCCCGTCCTCTTGAGAAAGAAGATTTGGAGCAGATCCTAACTGCAGAGGCGGAGCTTGAGAGAGATGTAGGAGCAGAGGGTACCCACGGTTGCCGTGGCTAACGTGGAGCTATGAGGATCATATGACCTCTGTCTCTCTGAAGCTTGAACAGGGTTTTGGGAATTAGGGGAATGGGTGGAAAGGCATACAGGAAGTTTTGACCCCAATGAAGGAGGAAATCATCCCTGACCTGACAACCTCGAGCCGGAATTCTGGAACAGAACTGGGGAAGTTTGGCATTCAGCGGACTTGCAAAGAGGTCTATGTCCGGGGTTCACCAAATTTGAAAAATTTGGGCCACCTGGTCTGCATGGAGAGACCATTCGTGTGGAAGCAGAACTCGACTGAGTCTGTCTGCCCAAGAGTTTTGAATGCCTGGAAGATACACTGCAAGGAGATGAATCTGATGCTCTTTGGCGAGGGCCCATAGTCGCAAAGCTTCATTGCACAGCGACAGAGAGCCTGTTCCGCCCTGCTTGTTCACATAGAACATGGATACCTGATTGTCCATTTGAACTAGGACTGTCTTGTAGCTGAGCTGGGTGTGAAATGCTCAAAGAGCAAGGAAGATTGCTCTGAGCTCCAGGAGGTTGATATGGAGATAGGCCTCCTGTGGAGTCCAGGTACCCTGGGTAGAGAGGCTATGCAGGTGGGCTCCCCAACCCACCTGTGAAGCATCTGTTGTTAGAGTGGCCCTTGTCTGTCTGGTATCCAGAAGAGCTCCTATAAACTCTAGGGATTGAGTGGGAGCAAGGTTAGACTTTGGGAAGTTTATGAAAAGTCCCAAATACTGAAGGATGCGCATTGTGCGAGACAGAGCAACCCTGGGCTCTGGCTCTGAAGGGGCTCAAATGAGCCAGTCATCTAAGTAAGGTAAGACCAATATTCCCAGGGTGCGGAGAAATGCTGCTATCACAGCCATGTATTTTGTGAACACCCTTGGTGCAGAAGCCAGGCTAAAAAGAAGAACCCTGTATTGGTAGTGCTTCCCTTGAAACAGGAATCGAAGGAACTTTCGGTGAGTTGGATGGATGAGAACATGAGTGTACGCATCCTTGAGATCTAGAGAACAAAGCCAATCCTGACTCCGAAGGTATGGCAGCAGAGTTCCTAGAGAAATCATTTTGAACTTCTCTCTGAACAGGAATTTGTTCAATTCTCTGAGGTCTAGAATGGGTCTGTGTCCTCCTGTTTTCTTTGGAATAAGGAAATAGGGGAAGTAAAATCCTGTACCCCGTTGAGGAATAGGCACCTCTTCTATTGCTTCTTGAGCAAGAAGCATTGTGACTTCTTGACCTAACCGGTCATTGGGAGAGGTCTGAAAATTGAACTGTCTTACTATTGTAGGAGGGGGCATGCTGAGGAAATGAAGCTTGTACCCATCTCGTACAATAGACAGAGTCCAATTTTCTGCTGTTATCTGACACCATCTGGGGGAAAATGACATAACCTTCCTATGATGGTGGAGGGTTCTGGGCCGTTTAGGGCCAGGAAGGCAAAGTTCTCTAGATAGGAGTCGAAGCCCCTGTGGAGGCTGAGTCTGCTGAGCTGGTTGAGGCTTAGCTGCTTTTGGCTTCCTTTGTTGCCTAGGTTGTTGCTGCTGTCCCTTTTGGACAGACTGACCTGAATGATGTCCCTGCTGGGTATAGGAGGGATAAAACCTCTTCTTCTTACTGAAGAATGGTTTCTTAGAGGATCTTTTCCTCACAAGATCAGCTGTAGATTTGGACAATCTATCCAAAGTGATATTGTCAGCATCTATCTCATTAGCTTTTTCCTGACAATTCTTGCCAAAGAGATTCTCTCCTGTGCAAGGTATATTCCCCAGTTTGTCCTGTACCCAGATTTCTAAGTCAGATGCCTGGAGCCAGGCAATTCTGCTTGCACCTATGGCAATAGCAGAGGTTCTGGTTATGCATTCAAAGAAGTCAAAGGCTGCACGATTCACAAACTTGGAAACATCCTGAGCATGTTTAATAAGAGTAAGGTAATCTTGCCTTTTATTATCAGGAAGGAGAGGGCTCATAAGCTCTAAGTGTCCTGTGACTTCCTTAAGGAACATTTCCATATACAAAATATAGGAACTGATCCTAGCAGAAAGCATGGAAGTCTAGAAGGATCAACGTCCAAAGGCGTCAAGAGTCCTACACTCACGTCCTGGAGGATTAGATGCATGCCTTTTTGCACTCTTCATCCGTCTCATGACTGATTCCACCACCATGGAATGGTGTGGTAATTGAGTCTTCTGAAACCCAGGACAAGGAGGAACTCGATACATGGTGTCGAGTCTTCGAGAATGAGTAGATGTGGTTAGAGGTGTTTCCCACATCCTTAACATAAGATCATGCAAGATCTCATGAATAGGTAAGGTAGCTGCCTCCTTGGGAGCTTTAGGGTATTGTAGGATTTCTAATTCCTTTGCCCTAGGCTCTTTTTCAGGAGCCACTGTGATGGAAAGACCTTGGGCCACATCTCGGATAAAATCCTGAAAGGACATATCCTATGGTGGAGACATCCTACGCTGAGGAGAAGAGGAATCCTTGGGAAGAAGTACTCTGGTATCGGCAGAGCCTTCAGAGTCTTCACACTCATCAGAGGATTTGAAGTATCTCTGATCTGGGTGATCGTGCAAGGCACGGTACCGGTACCGATCAAAGTCGGCATCGGAGTGGTCCGGTACCGACTTGTCGATGCCGGATAGAGACGCATTACTCGGTCCCAGTAGAATACCTGCCGATGTCGATGCAGTCGGTGCCGGTACCGGTTGAATTGTCTGAAGCGGTTTCAGGAGCATCGAGGCTGTGAGAAAAGCCGCCAGACTGTGCTCAATAGCCAAGAATCTCTGGTCTATCGATGCTGCCGATGCTTGGGTATCGGTGCTGGTTGAAGCGGCCGGAACCCCAGAGCATGGCACCAGTAGTTCTGCCGAGGGTGAAGCCTCGAGAACATCCTGGAGCCCCGTTAGTGCTTTGGAAGCCGAAGCCTCCCGCCGGGACAATTTTGCCGGTGAAAGTCCCTCAAGTGCAACGCCAGAGGCATCTCGATGGTTAGAAGGAGATCTACTCTTTGAGGACCGGCTAGATTTATGTTTAGTTACCTGAGATCCATGGGAGGAGGATGAAGCCCTGGAGGACGTCGATGCCATGGAGGCTGCATTGGAGGGAAAAAGGGTGCTGAGCTTAGTAGCTCGGTTTTGCCGGCCCCTTTTTGACATCATTCCACAGGCAACTCACTCTGAAAAAGAGTGGTCAGGACCTAAACATTTGAGGCATCACTCATGGGTGTCGGTGACGGAGATGGTACCACCACACTTAGAACACTTTTTAAAACCCGAAGCGGGTTTTTCCATTTTGAGGGAAAAGTTGGGCCTAGTGCCCAAAATGGTGCTGGTATAGCGTCGAGGGAAGGCAGACGTGACCACAAAAAAGAAGTATAAGAAGGGAATTTTTCTGCGGTGACAGGATGTGTGACCTGTCGGCACCGCGGAAAACTAAGAACTGGAGAGGGTCAGTTGGGAAAGGCGGGAAGGCAGCACGCAGGAGCTTTCCTATTGGACGCTGGGGAACGTTTCCGCGCAGGCTCCGTCGGTACCGACGATACCCATATGTGAAGACTACATTCCTGCTTGTTCCTGGAGATGATGGTATATAAAGATTTTATAAATATATAAAATACTACTATTTTGCTACTACTATTACTTATCATTTGTATGTGGTTCCACAAAACCAGGTTCTGGGAGTTTTCTCCCTGTACAAAAATGGACCCAGGGATATGGGGTAACTTATGGTTTCATATATTACCTTCCAGACCCATTGCCATATGAAAGAGGTACCTCAGGGGTTACACAGATTTGGCACCCAGTGCAGAGCCATCTTCCGGACAGGTAAGATCTGCACCATTCAAGTGCTCTTCCATTAACTCCATTAGATGGTATATAAAAGAGGTGTGAGTGGTATATAAAAGTTTTCAGAAAGATAGTATAGGTTTCTTAATCCAGCAGGCAATCAAGGTCTTGACCACTGCCTGCCCTTTCCTTGGATCACTGAAGAAAACGAGATGATCCAACTGACAAAAAGAATTAGCACTCTCCAGATATCTCAATAATGTCATCCTCACAGCCACCAGATGCAGCGAGGGGTCTGCCCAAAGGCCCTCCTCTGAGGAGGGCAGGATGACAGCTTGATAAAAGGAAAATAGCACCTTTGGGAGAAAGGACAACGGCACCTTTGGGAGAAAGGACAACGGCACCTTTGGGAGAAAGGACAGAATGGAAGGCAGAGAGACAGATGTCATGGAGATGACATGCAGGAAAAGACTTGTAGCTCTGATACCTACCTGACAGATGCAGTAGTGACCAGGAAAACCACCTTTAGGGGCAAATCCTTGAGAGAGACCTACTGAAGAGCTAATAAAGGGGGAACCTTTCAGTGCCTTCAGCACCAGAGAAAGATTCCACTGAGAAGCAACTGGACACACTGGCAGACCGATCTGCTCCACTCCCTTGATGAGTGGGAGACATCAGGATGCGCCAGCAGGGATATCCCTTGAACATGCCCACAGTAGTACACTAGGGCTGCTATCTGAACCTCAAGAGAGTTCAGAGCCAACCCCTGGTCCAATCCAGACCGAAGGAAGTACAAAACAGTGACTGTCTGTTTTCTTAGCATCCAGGGCCTGAGAAGAGTACCAGCTCTCTAGCAGACTGATGCAGAAAGCTGGTGCTAGATGCATGCTGAATTGACTTTTTATGTGCCTGACAGTGTACACCTTTTAACGCTTGCTGTAGCAAGGATAGGGTATGCAAATGAATGATGCAGTAACCATGCACATGCAAATGAGCCACCACAGCGCATAAGAAACCATCACTAGTTTGGCTTGCTCTCCCAGAGAAATGGGCACTGCGTGGCTAATATGTATATCAGCCCCAATGGTATTTTGATGGCACTGGAGACAATTGCAGCATCGGGAAAAGCCCCTGATGCCATCAAAATACAGTCAGGGGCCGGTGTCCGGCAATAAGAGTATCCCTGGTGGCCCAGTGGCCCTGATACTCCCACTGACAGTATTTTGATGGCATTGGGGATGATCGTAGCATCAGGAAAAGCCTCCGATGCCATCAAAATACTGACCCCAACAGAAAGTGATTACCTGGTGGTCTGGTGACCCCTGTACCTACCCCATCCCAAAGTAAAATAAAATAACCTGATGATCTAGCGGTTCCTGAAACCCCTACCCCACCCAAATTAAAATAAATTATCCTGGTGGTCTAGTAGCCCCTGAAACCCACACCCCCACCCCAAATTAAAATAAATTAACCTGGGGGTCTAGCAGCCCCTAATTCCACCCCCCCACATGGTACTTTAAAATAAGTGGGAGCGCTGCCTACGTGCTCCCGCTCTGAGTCCGCCTTCTTGAAAATGGTGGCACCTGGCCTCACATGGTGCATACTGGGATGCACCGGGTGAGGTCAGACTGCTATATAAGGTAGACTGTGCCTTATATGGCAGTTTAACCCCCACCTGGTGCATCCCAGGATGTACCGCGCGGGGCCAGGTGCCACCATCTACTTGCTCTTTCCTTGGAACTTACAAAGCTCAACCAAAACACTTGTTCCCGTGCATTCTCCCTTTATTCACCTAGCATATGGAATACACTGCCTGGAAACCTTAGAGCAACTAATGACCTTGTAGACTTCCATAAGCTACTGGAAACTTACCTGTTTAAAGAACATTTTGGAGATATAACTTAACCACCTATACAATCTACATGATACGAGAACTATACTCAGACATTTTTGAATGTTGAACGCTACCTGTTGAACACTACTGTTGACCACCACCAACTCTGTAACCTCCAATCCTTTCCCTTCCCTTTCTGACCCCTAATAAGCCCATTCATGTCCCTACATGTTGTTTACTGTTCACATGTTCTATATAAGGCTGTTCAGTTTATCGAAGTCATTTTATTTTCCTTTGGTGTAGAGGGTTTCAGAGGCCGCTAGACTACTAGGTTATTTTATTATAATTTGGGGTGGGGTACAGGGGCCACTAGAGCACAAGATAATCACTTTCTGTCAGGGCATGGGCCCCCGACAATATTTTGATGGCATCAGGGGCTTTTCCTGATGCCGCAATCGTCCCCAATGCCATCAAAATACTTTTGGGTGGAGAGACTGGGGTTGCTGGTCCACCAAGGATTTGATTTCACTATTTTGATGGCATCGGGGGCTTTGTCCATTGCCTGATCATCTGAGGAGAAGATGATTTAGGCATCAAAAAAAGAACCAGGTGCCATCAAAATACTGTCAGGGGCACGTGTTAGAGGTGCAAATAGAGAGCAAAAAGAGAGCAAATAGAATGCTAGGTATGATAAGGAAAGGAATGGAAAATAAAACAAAAGATATTATAATGCCTCTATATCGTTCCATGGTGAGACTGCACCTTGAATATTGTGTGCAATTCTGGTCGCCGTATCTTAAAAAGGATATAGCGATTTTAGAAAAGGTTCAGAGAAGAGCCACCAAAATGGTAAAGGGGATGGAAGGATACTCCTATGAAGAAAGGCTAAGAAGGTTAGGGCTCTTTAACCTGGAAAAGAGACGGCTGAGGGGAGATATGATAGAAGTCTATAAATTAATGAACGGAGTGGAACGGGTAAACGTAGATCGATTGTTTACCTTATCAGAATATAGAAAGACTAGGGGACATGCAATGAAGCTACAGGGTAAACTATTTAAGACTAATAAAAGAAAATATTTTTTCACTCAACGTGTAATCAAACTCTGGAATTTGTTACCGGAGGATGTAGTAAAGGCTGTTAGTGTAGCTGGGTTTAAAAAAGGTTTGGACAAATTCCTGGAGGAAAGGTCCATAAACCATTATTAAGAAGGGACCCAGGATATCAATGCTTGAACCAATACAAGCATTGTGGAACCTGTGTCTCTTGGGGAAACTGCTAGGTACAAATGACCTAGATTGGCCACTGTTGGAAACAGAATACTGGGCTTGATGGACCTTGGTCTGACCCAGTATGGCATATCTTATGTTCTTATGTTTAAGTCACCTCAGACCCTGCAGTAAAAATATTGGTGCTATGGCTGGTTGTGAAATCCCCTATGCCTATCTCTCCATCAGGCGTAGCCATCATTTGCATACAAGAATATTATGTGCAGCTCATTTAAGTACATTTGAATACATTTAAATATCCATGGTGTGAACTGGGCACTAGTTTTCCTGTCGGTGTTTACGTCTGTTTTCTGCATTTAAAAAGTGCTTAAAATGTGCTTAAAACATGGCGTTAAAAGTACTAAAAGGCCACGTTAACTTTTTGTATCGGCTTGTATGACCCTCCAGATTCTCACATAGGCCAAGGAAGTAGAGGCCCTCTGGGCCTCAAGCATAGTGTCAACTACTGTTACAGAGTAGTCCATCATGGACAGCCTGTGCCTCTCAAGGGCTACGCCATATGTGAGAAGGATACTGGATTCTCCATCACCAGGGGCTTTGTTGCAGAAGAACCCTCTCTTGAGGTAGTAAGAGAGGGGACCTTGCCAACAGGCTCAAGTGATCAGTGTACCATAGCAAGCATGGCCAATCCAGTGTCATTAGAATTATTCTTATATGGGTTACACTAGCTTCATTGCCTGTCCCCTAGTCTTTCTAAATATTGATGGTGTAAACAATCGATCTATGTTTACCCGTTCCACTCCATTCAGTAATTTATAGAACTCGTCATATCTCCCCTCAGCCGTCTCTTTTCCAGGTTGAAGAGCCCTAACCTTTTAAGCCTTTCCTCATAGGAGTATCCTTCTATACCCTTTACCATTTTGGTGGCTCTTCTCTGTTCCTTTTCTAATTCCGCTATATCCTTTTTAAGATACGGCAACCAGAATTGCACACGATACTCAAGGTGTGGTCGCACCTGGGAATGATACAGAGGCATTACCCAATCACGGGTATGACTGAATCCTACACAGAAGATGGCTCACCAAGGGTCAAGGGGGAAAGAAAGATAGGAGCCCCTTCTAGGGTCACACCTGAAGTAGGGCATCCAGGCCCACCACCCACAGATCCTCCCTGTGGCTGAAAAAGTTCTCCATTTTAGTAGTCTCCTTGGTGGCCATGAAATCAAAGACCAGTAGGTCCCACTTTTCACTATTAAGTCAAATGCACAAGGGCTTCCACTTCAAGGGCTTCAACTTCCACTCGCCAGGAAACATGGTGTTCTAACTCAAGAAGTTGCGCACAAGTATCCGAGGGTGTTGAAAGACCTGAAATATGAGATTGCAGATCTACTATTAGTAATCTGTGAACTTTCATTAGAATCATCTGTAATACCTGAAGATTGGCAAATGGCCAATGTAACGCCAATTTTTAAAGAAGGTTCCAGGGGTGATCCGGGAAATTACAGACCGGTTAGCCTGACGTCAGTACCAGGCAAAATGGAGGAAACCATTATAAAGAACAAAATTACTGAACATGTAGATAGTCATGGTTTAATGGGAGAAAGCCAACGTGGCTTTAGCCAAGGAAGGTCTTGTCTTACTAATCTGTTCTATTTTTTTTGAAAGTGTGAATAAACAAGTAGACAAAGGTGAGCCAGTCGATATAGTGTATCTGGATTTTCAGAAAGCCTTTTACAAGGTCCCTATTGAGAGACTCTTGGTGAAATTAAAAAGTCATGGGATAGGAGGCAGTGTACTATTGTGGATCAGCAACTGATTAAAATATAGAAAGCAGAGGGTAGGGCTAAATAGCCAATTTTCCCAATGGAAAAAGGTGAATAGTGGAGTACCCAGGGTCTGCTGCTTTTTAACATATTTGTAAACGACCAGGAAATAGGAATAATGAATGAGGTAATCAAATTTGCAGATTACACAAAATTATTCAAAGTTATTAAAACCCAAGAGGATTGTGAAAAATTATGAGAGGACCTTGATAAATTGGAAGACTGGACATTCAAATGGCAGATTAAATTTAATGTCGACAAGTGCAAAGTTATGCACCTAGGAAAGAGCGACCTGAACTATGGTTACACGATGCAAGGTTCCGCATTAGGAACCACCACCCAGGAAAAGGATTTAGGTGTCATTGTGGATAACACATTGAAACTCTACCTAGCATGCAGCAGCAGCCAAGAAGGCAAATAGAATGCTAGGAATCATAAGGAAAGGAATGGAGAATAAAACAAAGGATATTATAATGCCTCTATATCATTCCAGGGTGTAACCGCACTTTGAATATTGTGTGCAATTCTGGTCGCCGTATCTTAAAAACATCCTACAAGATAACCAGCACCCCCCTCCTCTGAAATAAGTTATCCCCCATTTTTTTTTTCAAAACTTTATTTTAAACACCAACTCAACACAGCATAAAAAGCAAACAAACATCACAGCAGTCCCCGAGTGGGGTGGGTTTCTGATCCCCACAACAGGGGAATGAAATGTTAACTCCAAGTTATATCTCCATCAAGTTCTATGTAACTGTATCTTCATTGAGATTGTTTGTTGTTATCTGTAAACATAAGAACATAAGATATGCCATACTGGGTCAGACTAAGGTCCATCAAGCTCAGCATCCTGTTTCCAACAGTGGCCAGTCTAGGTCACTAGGGTGCCTTGGCCCTAAGGGGATATAAACAACCTATTAAATAAATAAATAAAAAATAAAGATATAGCAGACTTAGAAAAGATACAGAGGGGATGGAAGGATCCCCTATGAAGAGAGGCTTAAAAGGTTAGGGCTCTTCAACATGGAAAAGAGATAGCTGAGGGGAGATATGATAGAGGTCTATAAACGAATGAATGGATTGGAACGGGTAAATGTAGATCGATTGTTTATGTCATCAAAAAGTAGAAAGACTAGGGGACATGCAATGAAGCTACAGTGTAACCCGTTTAAGACTAATACGAGAAAATATTTTTTCACTCAGCGTGTAATCAAACTCTGGAATTCGTTACCGGAGGATGTAGTAAAAGCTGTTAGTGTAGCTGGGTTTGAAAGAGTTTGGATAAGTTCCTGGATGAAAGGTCCATAAACCATTATTAATGAGGACCCAATACAGGAATTGAGGAACCGGTGTGCCTTTTTGGGAAACTGTTAGGTACTTCTGACCTGGATTGGCCACTGTTGGAAAGAGGATACTTGGCTTGATCGTCCTTGGTCTGATCCAGCATGGCATATTTTATGTTCTTATACTGTTGACACCTGCTATGGGGGCCACTGACAGAGCAAGTAGATGATCTTCTGCCCAACAACAGAGCTCCACCACTCTAGCATTGTCCAAGAAGATTCGGACAGGTTTCCCCACCAGGAGGGACCGGAACCTCTCCAGGGCCAGGTAGATCATTCTGGCCTCCAGCCGGATCACTCTGGCCTCCAGCTGGTTGATCGACCAGGAGGCTTCCTGTGGGGACCAGTGCCCTTGAACAAATTATCTAGACAATATACTCCCCAACCCTCAGGTGGCATTCATGGTGACTATCACCCAAGCCAGTGCTTCTAGAGGTATCTCGTCCATCAGAAGGTGAGTCTGCAACCACCAGTCCAACTGCGCCTTGATCTCCTGGGAGAAAGGAGGTGCTAATCAAACAACTGGAATTAGGGAGACCAGAAAGCCAACAGTTGCCTCTGAAGGGGGTGCATGTGCACCGTGACTCAAAGGACCAGCTCCAGGATTGATGCTATGTATCCCGAGATCTGCAGGTAGCAGTGGTATACCAAGGGCAGGGTGGTGGGTATGGTCCACCCCAGGTGTGGCTGGGAGAAGGGTGCACCCTGGCTGGCTCATGTAGGCAGCACGGCAAACTTACTATTAAGTTGGCAGGGGCTGGCCAGTCTTCTCTCCTGGTCGAAGTCTCAGGAATGTTGAGACTTCAGCTGGGAGAGAACATCGGCTGGCCCCTGCAGAGCAAGGCACCATAGCAAGCCAACCTAATGGTAAGTCTGCTGAGCAGCCTACATGGGGCTGGCTGGGGGAGTGCATTGCCACACCGCATGGGGGAGCACCCACCCCAGGTGTCGGGGGGGGGGGCTGGGTATGCCACTGGCAGATAGTGCTAGGCCCAGGGAGCAGCCTGAACAAAAACTCCCTTAGCTTCTTCTGCAGCTTGTGTAACCTCTCTGGAGTGAGAAACACTCGGCCCAAAAGAGTGTTGAACCAAGTCCCTCGATAGCTTTTCCAGTCAGCAAATCACCAGCATCATATTTACTTATGACTTTTCCAAGTAGTTGGACTGAATCAGCCTGTCATGCAGGTACAGGGAACCTGAATACCCTGTCTGCGTAAGAACACTTCCACCTAAGACCTTCGAGAAAGTGTGTGGTGCTGTACACAAAAGTGGAGGAAAATGGAAGGATCTCCCACCCTTACTTATAGGGAGGAATGCATTGTTCAAAATGTTAGTGACTGCCAAATTACTTTATCTGTTTAGGATTTTGTGGCCATTTCTGTGATGGGAAAAAACGCTAGAAAGTCAAAAGGGAGTTTGTGAATACCAGACCTATGGTTGTATAATATTGCTGCTTAGATGCTGTGGATTTGCAAGGCCTTTGAAGGGGGTATGCAGAATCTGCCTGAAGGGTCACAGGCCAGTTTGATCTAATTATATTATTACATGGAAAGGAGATAGCCAAAGATTGGGGGAAGAGGCCTCCACCTTCTTGATTCTGCTGAGGAAGACCTGGAAATAGTGGTAGAAACTTTGACACTTACCTATGCAAGTTTCTCCAATGCTGACCATCATGGGGAATCTGGATGTGGGAGTTTCAGCTGTGGGCAACCAGAGGATGTAGATGATTGCAGGACCATTCCCAGCTGGACAAGGAGGGATTCTCAACCTTTACAAGTATTAAAGAGAAGTGGGAAATACCTATGGGCATCTATTGTATTACCCCCAGTTACGACACTATTATGAGACTTCGAAGCATAAGGAAGTGGAGGGAGTGACAATGTAGCAGGCTGATGAGGAGTTTATGCTTTTACTAGATATATTTAGCACACTTTCACACTGACGAGGGCAATGTCAAGCAGCCAGGTGGAGGTACATTTGGACCAGTTAGCTCGGCACTGTCACAAGAACTGAGACAGGAGCTTTAAACTGCTACATAAGGTACAAATATCAACCGAAAGCATAGTGTGAGTATGAAAATATGGGAGGAGGGTGAATGTGTATGATGTAAAAGATTTCTGTAGAACTACTTGCACTCTTTCTTGGCATGTATAAAGTTCAAAGAATTGTGGATGCGAGTGTTAAAGGTTATTGAAGGTATCATACAGGAGGAGATAGACTGATCTTATTACCTTCTTTTTGTGGGAGATTGGAGGGAAGGGAAGCAAATCTCTATGTTCATGAGGAAATGTATTCTCTTGGCCCTTTTTTATTGTTAAGAGATTAATTTTATAGTATTAGATTTCAGAGAAAGCCCTACATTATGCAAAATGGCTTGTCCAGATGCAATTGATGAAAGATTTCAAATTTCAAAGCTATAGAATAGAGAGAAAGGCATTTGGCATACATTATAAACAATTATGTCATAGGTTTAGTCAACAATGCGGGGACAGTGAAATGGGAGAGTAAAATGGGAGAGTAAGGGGGAAAGAATAGAGGAAACCTTCTGGATGTGGTGGACTTGAGTTGAATGGTGAGGATTGGTGTGAAGTGGGATATATGATTAGATATGTGAGGGGGGGGGGACTGGATATAATCCCATAGCAGGTTTTTGCATTCAAAGCTGTTCCCCAGAGAAGAAACCACATAGGGACTAGTTCTTTGCGATGATTTGTTCTAGCCTGCTCTGGTTATGGTGTGTACTTGGTAATAGGTTATCATGTAACTATTTGGTTATTTGTCGTATGATATTTGGTTGCATTCTTGTATGCTGTATTGATTGTATCTGCAAACCTCTGTTGTTAAATAAAAGGGAAAAAAGAAGCAGAGGAACCACTGCTGGTGCTCCCAGATGAGAATATGGAAGAATGCTTTGGAAAAATCCAAGGAGGTAAGGAACTCCCCTTGCCAGACCAATGCAATGACCGACGTCATGCAGAAGTGAGGCACTTGAACCTTGGCCCTGATCTCTTTCAGGTCCAGAATAGGTCAGAAGGACCCTCCTTTCTTGGGTACGATGAAGTAGATGGAACAACACCCCTGACTTCACTCTGCAGCAGGCATGGATATAACAGCCTGCAACTGCAAGAGGCACTGTAGAGTACCCTCGATCACCACCCACTTGAGCAGGGAGCCACAAGATGACTCTGCAAAGGCATCCCAAAGAGGCTTAGCAAATTCCAATGTGCACCCCTGACTTAGGACCTCGAGGACCCATTGGCCTAACATGAGATGGGTCCATTCCAAGTAGAACAGCTGGAGCCTCCCCACAACTGGCTGTACTTCAGAAGAGACCACTCTTCTGAACTGGTATAGCAAGATTAGGAAGTATATGTTTGATATGGAGAATGTGCAAATGACCCCTACTGCGTTCTGCTGCCATTTGCCATTGCCATTTTTAAGATATGTTAGTGAGAAGAGGAAGGGCAAAAGTGGTATTGTCAGACTCAGGGGTGAAGGGGAGGAATATGTAGAAGCTAATGAGGATAAAGTGGAATTGCTTAACAAATATTTCTGTTCTGTGTTCACAGATGAAGAACCAGGAACAGGACCTCAGAAAACACCTCAGGAACAGAAGCGAGGGGCATCTTGAACAATTTTCAGAAGACTGTATTTGTGAGGAACTAGCTAAACTTAAAGTAGGCAATGCGATGGGACCGGATGGGATACACCCTAGAATACTGAGGGAACTTGGGGACGTTCTAGCAGCTCCACTGACTGACCTTTTCAATGCCTCGTTGGAGTCGGGAGTGATGCCAAAGGACTGGAGAGAGGCTCAAGTGGTGCCTTTACACAAAAGCGGAAGTAAGGATGTGGTTGAAAACTACAGGCTGGCTAGTTTAACTTCGGTGGTGAGTAAATTATTGGAAACCCTGCTGAAAGAGGAAATAGTGAGGTTTCTGGAGTCCAGCGAATTACAGGATACAAGGCAGCATGGATTCACCAGAGGCAGGTCTTGTCAGACAAATCTGATTGATTTCTTTGACTGGGTGACCAGGGAGTTGGACCGAGGGAGAGTCCTAGATGTGGTGTATTTAGATTTCAGTAAAGCTTTTGACACCGTTCCTCATAGGCGACTTATAAACAAACTGAGCACCCTAAGAATGGACCCTAAAGTTACTGCTTGGATTAGAAATTGGTTGAGTGGGAGGTGACAAAGACTAGAGGTAAATGGAGCTCACTCTGAGGAGAAGAAAGTTACCAGTGGTGTGCCCCAGGGATCTGTCCATGGTCCAATTCTTTTTAACATCTTTGTTATTGATGTAGCGGAAGGGCTGTCGGGGAAGTTTTGCCTCTTTGCGGATGATACCAAAATCTGCAATAGAGTAGACACCCAGGAAGGTGTAGATAACATGAGGAGGGATCTAGCTAAGCTTGAAGAATGAATTAGAATTTGGCAGCTGGAATTTAATGTTAAAAAAATGCAAGGTCATGCATTTCGGCTGCAGCAATCCAAGGGAGAAATATAGTATAGGGGTGAAGTACTTTTGTCCACTAAAGAAGATCTGGACCTAGGTGTGGTTGTGTCTGATGATTTTAAAGTAGCTAAACAGGTAGAAAATGTGACAGCAAAAGCTAGAAGGATGCTTGGGTGCATAAGGAGAGGAATGGCTAGCAGAAAAAAGGAGGTGATAGTGCCTCTGTATAAGTCTTTGGTGCGACCTCATTTGGAGTACTGTGTGCAATTCTGGAGACCGCACCTTCATAAGGATATAAACAGGATGGAGTCAGTACAGAGGGTGGCTACTAAAATGGTTAGTGGTCTTCATTATAAAGCATATGAGGACAGACTTACGAATCTTAATATGTACACCTTAGAGGAAAGGCGGGATAGAGGTGATATGATTGAGACGTTTAAATAATTCCGTGGCATAAATGTACAGGGGGAGAGTCTCTTTTTTTATTTTATTTTATATTTATGCAATTTTACAATAAATCAAGCATACACTTGTACTGTAATAACATTGAAAGAAGCAAATTAATAAGAACCTAACATCCAAGAAAAAGGGCAATCAATGCTATTTGGCAGTCCCCAAAATAGGGGGAGAAGCATCCCAGTTATTAAAGGGGCCAGGAAATCCCTCAATAACTATAAGGAAAATGTATAAAGAAATCCATGAGGGTACACAGGGAACCAAACAGAACTCTAAATAATGGGGGTCAATTGGATAGGAGAAGATGTTACAATACGTGAGCTAATAAAGGCAGATAGGTCCTCAGGCTGGAAGAAAACATATTTATGGGACTGAAAAACCACTACACATTTGCAAGGATAACGGAGAACAAATGAAGCACCCAAACGAATGACCCCAGGACGTAAAATTAGGAAAGATTTACGCCTGCGCTGTGTCTCTCTAGAAACATCAGGAAACATTCCTATTTTCTTCCCCAAAAACAGATTATTACGGAATTTAAAGAACAGCCGTAATAGCCAGTCTCTATCAGGTAATAAAGCCAATGAGACAATAAGCGTAGAAACCTCAAGTTCTTCCTCTTTAGGTGTTTGAAGTAAAGCTGAAACATCTAGTAAACTCATCTCTGGAAGTCCAGCTGCTTTTTCTTCAGTTTTCCGACCCAACGGTAAGAAATACACCTTCGTAATAGGAGGAATTAACTCTGGTGTAACCTTCAGGGAATCTTGCAAATACCTTTTAAAAAGGTCAACCGGAGAAACCAAAGGTAAAATAGGAAAATTGAGAAGACGAAGGTTCGAAGACCTAGCAGCATTCTCCAACGTTTCAAGCTTTAACTTCATTGCTCTATTATCTTTAATTAAAGACTCAGTCACTTCAGATGATTGCATAATCGATTGAGTATTGGTAGACACTTGAGTTTTTAGCTCAGTCACTTCGGCAAGAAATTTCTCAGACGAAGTTTCCAGGTTAGAGACTCGCGTTCCAGTCAATATTAATTGTTGACTCACCATTGTCGCCAGACCAGAAATAGCCTCCCAGATGCTCTCCAAAGATACTACTGCAGGACGGGTAAGAACCAGCATCCGCGGCGTCTCAGGATCAGACAGCCCAGACCGAGGAGTACCTTCTGCCACCAACTCGCCATCTCCCACACCAACAGGAACACCTCGCATAGCTGAACCAACCGCCGAAGCGCTCAAGGCTGCAGATGGACTTAACTGCACTCTTTTGATTGGAAGCAAGTTATGCTATGAGGGGACATGGGATGAGGGTGAAAGGGGATAAATTCAGGAGGGATCCATGGAATAGTCTCCCAGTGGAGGCGGTAGAGATGAGGACAGCATTTGAATTCAAAATAGCATGGGACAAACACAGAGGATCTCTGAAGGAAAAAAAGAGGACTGTTGTAGTTGTTGATATGGAAGGACAGACTAGATAGGCCATGTGGTCTTTTTCTGTCATCATTTTTCTATGTTTCTGTTGGAGTTACTGCCTTGGAAGTTAAAGCAAGATCATCTGGATCTGATGATTCACAAGTTACCCCTACAGCACCATCAAAACCACCTAGAGATTCTAGCTTAGATGCACCAACAGAGATCATAACCCTAATATCTTAGACTGGGGATAAATAGTGAGTCCAGTGATAAGCAAGCAGTCAACCCAAATCATCCAGAGGCTGAAGTGGTTTTTTGATCCCCAAGCCCTGCCAATTCTTCATTTCCACATGACAATATCCCCACAAGAACTGTCTATCCTCAGGTGGGCCACAAGTGAGGTCCCTGACCACAGCAGGTTTTGGCCAAGGTCTTGTAGGACCAAGGTGTAAAGAGAAGGCCCCAGGGCTTGAAGAAAAGTTTGGCCTGAGAGGGAGAAGGCGAGATTCTTAACTGCATTGCCTAAGTAATCATGATTCAGTGGATGCTGTGGAGAAGACCATAGAGGTGAGTTCACTGGGGGACATTCACCTATCAGACTGCTTCATTGATGTCACTAACTGGCTACAAGAGAACAACCTATCCATCAACATTCAAAAAATAGAAGCCCTCATGGTGACCAAGGACCAAAACTTCACCCCACCACCACACCTCATTTTGGGAACCACCCAAAATACAAGTTCAACCCTATATAAAATATTTGGGAATCATCATCGATCAAACACTCACATTTAAACAACAGATTAAAAGGACTGCCAGAACAATATTCCACAATGCAAAGATGGTCCAATGGCTCAGACCACTCATCGACCCACAGGATTTCAGAACAGTCATGCAGGCTATGACCCTCCCCCACCTGGACTACTGTAATGCAATCTATTCCGGACTACCCACCACCCACACCAACCCCCTTCGAACTGCCTTAAACACCACCGCAAGAAGCATGATCACATCACCCCAGTCCTGAGAGAGCTTCACATCCTGCCTCTTGATGCAAGGATTAAACACAAAGCTCTTCTACTTATCCACAAAGCCCTCCATCAACTGCAGACTTCCCAACTCCGGACTCTACTACCACAGCCTACCCTCAACAGACCAACCCGCCAGACCACCAGCAACACTCTCACAATCCCACACGAACGAACCAAGTTCAACCAACAAACCTGTAACAGGGCATTTGAACTTTACACACCATCCCTCTGGAGCTCCCTTCCAAGCCAGATCCAAAGCAACAGAGACCTCCCCACATTCAGGAAACAGTTAAAAACCATGTTTCATGAATATCTTGGATCTGAGATGGACATCTCTCACTGACTGCAACTTCCAGACTCAATCTGACCTTACCCCTCTGCTCCCAACTAAGAGACTCGCGTCAATTGTCTAGTAGTTACTTTCTGTCCAGATCATCTATGTTGGCCCCCTGGTGTTGGCCCCCTCTCTTTCTGTCATGTTGATTATTGTACCCCCCCTTTTCTGTCAAACCACTTTGACCAGGTGAAAAGCGGGATATAAATGCAGCCAAATAAATAAATATGAACAGTTGGGAGAGATCTATGTCAAAGGCCCACATCACCTCCTGACCTGAAGAATTGGTCCCTATTAATTCCACTGGGACAGGCTCACAGAGAGGTCTATGAAAATATGAGGGCAAATCCCCTGGTGTTTGTTAACAACCCCACTCCACCATCATGAATTTAGAGAGTGGATGTTTGGGAGGCGACTAGTGGACATATGGATGATGAGCAAGCCTCAGAAACAGCACTGTGCATCTTCAACTAGCAGTGGAGGGAGATGAGAATGCCTTCACCAGTGGGTTCTCTCAGGTGATGGCCTCTGCAAATGATGACAGAAGGAGATTCAGGTAATGATCTAGCTTCCAGAAACAAGAGTATGACCTGGCCCACTCCATTATGGCCAGAGTTGAAGACTCATTCATAGTTTGACTCTGGATTGAAAGGGAAACAGCCCCTTGCCTTGCTCAGGTCTACATCAGTACAGAGAACAGACCTAGAACTACAGCTACCTTTATATGCCCTTGGATTTGATGTAGTACATTAAAAGTCATGAAGATGAATGGATACGCAGTGAAGTTCTGAAAATAATGTATCTAGTCCTTGTATCGGACATTGTCAAGATGCAGCTGGCCTTATGGTAAACTGGAGGAGCATCAGAAAACATGCTGTGATAGTTATAACAAAAGATAGTTGCCCCATAAGCAAATACCAAGTGAAGAGCGTGCTGCCTCGGGGTACAGAAGTCATGAAGCCACATCCATGCTAGTATAGTTAACCAGAAAGTGTAACTTTCTGAAAAAGTTCAGTTATATGCTTTTTTCTGGCATAAAGACTAGATTAATACAGAAATCTGTGTTTATATGTTGTGTCTATTTTATTGCATGAGTACAATCAGGATATTCCTTGAAGATTTTGAGAAATTTTGTATTTTATATTCAAATGTACTTAATCTATTTCCTGGATGTGATATTTGTTGTTCTTGTTGTGTTCCCAAATATAATATACAAGACTTGAAAAAACATTATATGAAGAAATTCTAAAAAAAAAAAAAATGTACAAAATATTAAAAGGTTAATTTGCATCTTCTTGTCACTTGTTTTATTGATTATTAATGTATTCAATCTATTTAACCTTGGTTGGCTATTTATAGGTTAACCGATTGATTTCAGAACTAGTAAGCTGTCCAACTAACATGTTTGCTTTTCAGGTACTATTTCTTCCCATGCATCTTAGAGATGGTGGGGAGTGGAGAGTAGCTCTAGTGGTTAGAGCAACTGCCTCATACCCACAAGATCAAGGGTTTGACTCCCATTGGCACTCCTTGTGACCTCAGGGAAGTCACTTTACCTTCTATTGCCTCAGAAGAGAGGCAGCTGGGTCACCAGGAATCAGTCCTGACTTGACGGCACTAAAAAAAAAAGAGTTTGTTTTCAGAGCCTGATTCCTGTCCCTTTCCTGATGTAGGGCCAGATTTTATAACAGTACACCTATATGAGGAGTCCAAAAAGGTACCTATTTTAAGTTATGTGCCTTTATAAAATAGGCACTCAGAACCATCTTCTGTAGAATACAAATGTTGATGCACACATTTACACCTGCTCTGAAACTGGTATCAATGTATGTATGTACTCTATGTGCATACTTGTTTATTTTATAAAATAGGTATGTACGTTGCGACTTCGCCTCTGCTCTGCCCAAACTATGCATCTGAGAATGTCTCCACATGGCATGTGTGAAATGTTTTCTTACCTGCTAATTTCCTTTCCTTGAGTCCTGCTAGACCAGTCCAGACAAGTGGGTCATGCTTCCCAACCAGCAAACGTAGGCAGAGAACTTCAAGCCTTATTGATGTCATCACTAGTATAACTAGAGACGCAGCCCTGGAACTTGTCACTGGCAAGTTGACAGTATACTATTGCAAAAGCAGATCTGTAAAACACTAGAACATCATCATTAGTAGACCCACAAGGCTTCCAATTTTCACAAGCTTGGGAAAGTAACATCACTGGCCTGATCCCAGCAGAAACTTAGAAGACCTAACGAACTCCCAGACGAGAATGAAACAACCAGAAAAGCCTTCGTTTTCATAGGCAAATCCTAGACTGGTCCAGCAGAACTCAAGGAAAGGAAATTAACAGGTACAAACAAATGTCATCTTCCTTTTCCTACTAGACCAGTCCAGACGAGTGGGACATACCAAAGCTTTACAGTCCTGGGGAGGGGAGGAAGATATGGCACCCCAAATAAACCTGCTGCCTAAGGCATATCCACTCAAGCCTCCCCCATGATATGCTTAAAAGAAAACAAGACTCCATCAATGCCCTTCATTATCTCACTGTCCACCAACCTGGACTGCCAGCAAGGCAACGCTTGGCCCTAAAAAGCAGGCCACCAACTGAATGTACAGCCCATCTAGCTTCTAAGGACTACAAGAGATTGAGAGCAACCTTCCCCACTAGAGCACTAACCAAGAACCTCAACATCTGGAAGAGCTTCCTTAGGAAGTCGAACCAGATCTGAGAAATGACCACAAGCAAAGGGTCTCAAGTAGAGACACTCAAGCAATATGAGCTACATATGGAAGCAATGCATAATTGAGCAGAGCACTTAAATGAAAGCTAAAAAGCTAGAACCAGTACTCCAATAAACTCCCCAGGGAAATGAACTCCAAGGAATGTCAATAAATGAAGCCGTCCCAAATAACTGCCACCGAAGTCCTGCTGCCTGGAAGGGAGAAATACAGCCAAAATTAATCCGATTCTGCACATTGGTTCCCCTTGACAGACAGCTTGCCACCTCAACAGGGAACAAGTGTGTCACATGCTGAATAAATTAAAAATGATGCACTACAGAGGAAGTTCCCAAAAGGAAAGCAGCCTTCTGAACACGTGGAGCACACAGGGTGAGTAAACTGCAAATCCAGGTACAAAGTACACCAAGTGCGCAGTGTCCAGAGCAATTGTGGAGTCCTACAAGAGAGCAGCCCCCAAGATGAGATGTGCACAGAGTGCACTGCCACCAGAACAACCTATGGGACACACGGAGGATACACCCCTTCTGAACAAACCGCAAAGCATAAGAGATGCCTCTGGAGAGAAGAATGCCCATAACACCCCCCACCCCCATCATGACACATGGAAGGTGCAAACTGCATAGCATGTCATGGGCATACTGGGCTTACTGCCTCCAAAGGAGAACATGTAACGCACTGAGCATGCAGTTCCCAGAGCAAGACATGGCACACCCCAGTTGTATCATTTCTACAGTCAGACCTGGAAGTCACATATCATACCATCTCCAGAAGCAGAGACAGAGCTCAAGGAGCATGGCACCTCCCAGAGGAAGATCTAGAGCACACAAAGAGTGTGACCTTCTTAAAAGAGACAGCCCCTCAGAGCGAGACAATGGAGTGCACAATATGTGCAGCCTTCCAGAGCAAGACAATGGGGTGCACAGAATGTGTGGCATTTCAGAGCAAGACAATGGCGCGCACAGAGTGTGCGGACTCCCAGGGCAAAACATCGGGCAGATAGAGCATCACAAAGTAAGCCACGGAGTGCAAGAAGCATGCTGCCTTTTAGAACAACATATGGAACGCACAGATCATGCAGCTTTCCTGAGGAAGAACTGCAGTACACAGAGTGTGTAGTCTCCCTGAGCAGGACTTGGAGTGTATAGCATGTGAGGCCTCAACAAGAAAGAAATAGTACACCCAGAGTAAGCAGTTTCCAGAACATGATCCAGAGTGCCCTGAGTGGGCAGTCTCCAGGGGAGGAAGCAGAGTGCCCCAAATGCACAGCTGCCAAGGGCAGACATGAAATGCAAAGACATGGGGAGGGGTGGCCTGCACGGAGCGGCAGGTGCACCTGCTCTTGCCATCTTACTGGGCAGACTAGATGGACCATACTGGTCTTTATCTGCCGTCATTTACTATGTTACTATGTTACATGGGGTCTCCAGAGTGAGACATGGAATGCATAAGGCATACAAAGTATGCAACCCCCATCAAGAAATGGAGTGCACAGAGTGTGGAGCCTCTCACATAAGAGGTGAAATGCACTGTATGTGCAGACCCCAGTACAAGACCTAGGGCATACAGCCAATCCCAATATACAAGAAGTGACCAAATCTTGCAGGCTCCACAGCAAGAACAGAATGAAGCATCTAAGTGTGCCAACACCAGAGTAAGAAACAGAAAAAAAATGCAGAAATTGGGGAGTCTTCAGATCGATCATCTGAAGTACCCCACATATGTTAACCAAAGGGCCATAATTCGGAGCAACCCTAATTCCATGGCAAACTAAAGAGATTCAAAAACGGAGTCTACCCTGAATCAACCACACAGTGCTCCAAATGTGTTATATTGCAACTCCAGTGGCAAACCTAAACTGCCTGAAACCAATACAAAGATCATGTCTAGAACATGCAAGCCCCAAGCGACCCACAGGGAATGAACAAGCTGGTGGGGGATCTGAGCCAACAATCAATCATGCTACTTCAAGGTGACACCAGTGCTACACTCATGTTCAGAATTGAGAGCCATCAATGGCGTGCAACCCTCGCATAGGCTCCTGCAACATGTCTGGAGTTCCGCAAATGCCAAGATTTTAGCATCATACATGCGGTGCCCCTAGCATACCACTCCATATGCAGACACTGATCGACCCCAGACAAGACTAGAGGTACCTAAGGGCATAATTATAGGACCCATACAAGGGCCTTAAGGGCACCAAACTCATATCATTCAAGGGTGCCCAGAGTTTCAGACTGCAGAACTTCTACAAAATGGAGCAAGCGTGAATTCTTCTGGTACCAGAAGGCATGCATCCCATGTGCAGAACTCAGGTCTCTCTAGCTACCAGGCCATTGCATTAACAACTAGACTACGATTCCACTTCATAACAGAGCCCTGCAATTCAACTATCTGTTCATACTATCGGTTACCCAAAGATGGGGACATTTCAAAGGGAGGTACAGTGCCACCTCTGCACATCTACATGGCACCCACTTGAAGGTAGGCAGGACTGCCACTCTAACTCCTCCTGAGACAGGAAATATGCACCCCTGACAGCTAGTACTAGTAGATAATAGTGCAATAACTCCATATTCAGCATCCCCAACATATTAATCTCACACATATAAGTGAGGTTGGTCCATCTAGGGAGCCGCTGCAGTGAGATCTGGGAGGGGGGAACAAGAGAGGTAGAGGAGAAAGAGGTAATAACCTCACATATCTAGCCTGCTAATATTCCACAAGGTCACGACATCAGATGCTTTCGAACAAGGCCGATATGGCTATTGGAAGAAGTTTGAGATGGAAATGCCGTGTCTAGATATTACTGATGTGGATTCCAACTTGGGGATGAAGTGGATTCCAATTTGGGAATTAAGCAATTTTACACTAAATGTTTATTCACTGATGCAGGACTGAATTTTTAAAAAAAATTTTAACATAGAGAGGAAGAAAATACATACAAATCACTTACAATATCCATAAGTATCCACAAAATATCTAAAGTCATAAACCCAGTTTTTCCTTTTGTGGGCCACCAGACACACCTGATATAGTAACATAGTATATGATGGCAGATAAAGACCAGCATGGTCCATCTAGTCTGCCCAGCAAGAGTAGGTGCACTTGCTGCTCCGTGCAGGTCACCTCTCCGCATGCCTTTATTAAGGGGTGTACGCACTGTGTAGGTCGCCCCTATTTGTTCATATATGAGATAGTTATACTTATTTTGATTTTATCCTGTTGCTATAAAGGGATCCACTGTGTCCTTCCCATGCCATTTTGAATTCTGTCACTGTGTTTGCCTCTACCACTTCCATCAGGAGGGCATTCCAAGCATCCACCAGCCTTTCAGTGAAAAAGTATTTCCTGACATTGCCTTTCAGTTTACTCCCATGCACCTTCATGTCATGCCCTCTAGTTTTACAGCTTCCCCGTCTTTGGAAGAGGTTTGTTTGTCCATTAATACTCTTTAAGTATTTACAGGTCCGAATCATATCTCCCCTTTCCCTCCTCTCCTCCAGAGTGTACATATTTAGGTCTTCAAGTCTCTTCTCATAAGTCTTATGACGCAGGCTCCAAATCATTTTGGCCATCTTCCTCTGAACTGCTTCCAGTCTTTTTATATCCTTTGCGAGATATGGTCTCCAAAACTGAACACAATATTCCAGGTGAGGCCTCACCAGCGATTTGTACAGTGGCATTAGTACCTCTTCCTTTCTGCTGGTAATTCCTCTCTGTATGCAACCCAGCATCCTTCTGGCTTTTGCCACTGCCTGGTCACACTGTATCGCCACCTTGAGATCATCAGAAACAATCACACTGAGGTCTTTCTCCTGGTATGTGCACATCAATCTCTCACCCCCTATCGCATACAATTCCCTTGGATTTCTGCTTCCTAAGTGCATGACACTGCACTTCTTCACATTAAATCTTAACTGCCAAGCATTAGACCATTCTTCCAGCTTTCGTAGATCTTTCCTCATGTTCTCCACTCCCTGAGGGGAGTCCACTGTGTTGCAAATTTTGGTGTCATCTACAAAAAGACAGACTTTTCCAATCAGCCCTTCGGCAGTATCACTTATAATCTTTCTTCTCCCACAAGGATTCCTGCATTCCAGTTCAGTTCCCATCATTGTGCCCAGGTATCACCCAGACCCCCGAGCATTCCCCTCCACGATAACTCAAAACCAACATTTAACAAAATTGTTTAACACTAAACTTTACTCATCTTGAACAGTGCTCCTTAGGTTGATCACTCAATCCATTTTACCTGTGCTTGTCCCCGTAGTTTCCCAGTGTCTCTGACATGGCTCCTGTGGGGGTCTATGACTGGTCTCCTCCAAATTACCTTGTATTCCTCTCCCTTTTATTCCATCATTCAATGCTCCAGATACAGAGGGTTCCCGTATTTTCTCCCATTTCCATTCTTCACCCATCAGTCCACATGTGGCCTTATCAAACCGGACCGCTGCTCCTATTTTTATCCTCCAATCTGAAAAAGATGGGCCCTTACTGTTTTTAATAAGGTCCAAAACAGAGTGCTTTGTCAGATTATGATTTGTGTGACTCTAATAGTAGAATATAGTTATACAATGATTAGAATATCTTGGTTAAATTGATAAGTCCAACAGAAAATTTTTTATCTTTCTCTTTTTTGTTGGTAACCAAGGACCCGATATTTGAAAGGCATTACATGGTTTATAGCCCTGTAAACCGTGTAAATGTTCTAACTAGGATATTCCCAATCTTCTCCCCTATACGTCCTGATGCTAACCGCTTAATATTGGGGCATGACATGGGCGTTCCAGGGAGGAGAGGAGGTGGAGACAGTAACTAATCAAGCAGCGGTGATATTCCATGCTGCCCGTTAGCGATCTGCGGCTAAAAGATAGGCCGGCAAAAGCTTGCCTATCTTTTAGCCGCCTCTCCAAAAATCACTAAATACCCCCAATGAAACCTTGTCTAATTTTTTTTGTCGGATAGTACCGGAAAGGGACATAGACTACAAACCATGTCCTCCACTCGGTTTTATCCTATTTAATCATTTTCAAAAACAAAAATTCATCTACTTAGCTCAACAGTACAAGAGTGATGTTCTCTGAAACAGCTAAGTAGATGAATTTTTGTTTTTGAAAATGATTAAATAGGATAAAACCGAGTGGAGGACATGGTTTGTAGTCTATGTCCCTTTCCGGTACTATCCGACAAAAAAAAAAAATTAAGGTTTCATTGGGGGTATTTAGTGATTTTTGGAGAGGTTGTGTATTTTGTCACTAATTTTGGGGCTTTCAGTTAGGATATCTTTTAGCCGCAGCAGCTAACTGGCCAGCATGCAATATCGCGCTGCCTAGTTATCTACTGTTTCTGGGAGGCTTGGGCAAACCCAGATAATTAATGTTGGGGCCGCATATGACCCCAGCATTAAATATCTGAGGTTAAGGACAGCGCACACAGCTATGCGCTGTAGTGGCGCACAGCTGGCATAACTCAATATCGGGCCCTAAGTTCTTTGAGAAAAGCAGGTTGTTCTATTTGTCTCATAGAGACTCTGCAAACATCCAATGCGTAATCCTGACTGAGGACCTAGAGGACTCATTGGTCTAACATAACAGGGATTCACTCCAATAGAAACAGCTGGAAACCCCCCCCACTCCCTCCCCCCAACTGGTTGTAGCTCAAAAGGGACCTTCTGCATCATATTGTGGGGGTTCAGTGGCTCCAGTGGCTGAGAGTTTCAAAAAGGGCTGACCCTTCTTGGGCACAGATTCCTAGCAGTCCGAGAGCATATTCATCTCCATGTAAGACCTTGTGAGAGGCACTTCTAATGCCCCTGAGCCTGGCTTCCGGGAGCCTCTATGGGCAAGCCTCTCCAAGGTTTTTCACCAACTTCTTCGGGTCAACCTTAAAGAGCAAACTGCCCTTAAAGGGGAGTTTGCTCAGCCATAACTTGGAGGTAACATCAGTTGACTAATTGCAGAGTCAAAGCAACCGTCCAGCCACTACTACCACTGCTATGGACTTGGAAGAGATCCTGATCAAGTCATACAAAGCATCAGCCACATAAGTGGCTCTAGATTCCTCTCATTATAACAGGGCTCAGGTCATCAAACTTGCTCGCAACACTGCTTTAGAACCAATGGTGGAAGCTGTAAAGGCATTCCTAAGGGGGCTTCTACCCTCCTATTAGAAGAAGAGTAATTTAGACTTACCTGCTAATTGTTGTTCCTTGAGGAACTCCAGTCTAGTCCCAAAACCTCTGGGTTTATGCTCCTCCTCCAGCAGCTTGGAGACTGAGAAACGTCATCCTTTTGTGATGACACCAGTATATCCCCCGAGGATCAGCCTCCTCACACCAGTAACCTATTGACAAAGCAGACTCCCCGGAGCAACAATTAAGTAGCAAACTGTATCAACAATCAAAACTATGTAACTAAACTCAGAACTTACAACAGAAAGAACAATTTCACGACAGGTCTTCCCCCTGTTGACCTGTCCGCTGCGAAAGACTTCGAGACCCCTCAACTCTTCTTTGGCGCTCTGGGTAATGAGGACTATGAAACACTCTCCCTGTCCATACGCCCACGCCCTTACCTGTTATACTGAACTGCTTCAGGCTCTAGGCCACAGACCTCCAGGGCGGGATACGGGACTAGACTGGAGTTCCTCAAGGAACAACAATTAGCAGATAAGTCTAATTTACTCTTCCTTATCATCCCTCCATTCTAGTACCAAAACCTCTGGGTAAGTAACAGAGCAGTGAAAACAAATTCACTGGGAGGGACTTGCTAGACCGGCCTGAAGCACCGCTGATCCAAATCCTGTTCCGCCTGAACATCCAGATGGTAATGCTTAACGAAGGAATCCAGTGATGACCAGGTGGCTGCCTTACAAATCTCCACCACTGGTACCAACTGGGACTCCACCCAAGATGCCACTTGCGCCCTCGCCGAATGAGCTCGCAACCCTTCTGGAACTGCTCTACCTTCCAAAATATAAGCAGACGCTATAGCCCCCTTAAGCCATCTGGCTGTAGAAGCTTTAGAAGCTGCCTGCCCTTTCTTTGTCCCTCCGAAGAGAACGAATAGTCTATCTGACCGGCGAAAACTTGCTGTCCTACTGATGTAGATCTTTAACGTCCGGCGAACGTCGAGGTGATGCAATTTACCAGTGCTAGAATCCTTAGATTTTTCCCTAAATACTGGTAAAGTGACCACCTGATTCAGGTGAAACGCTGAAACCACCTTCGGCAAAAATGACGGAACTGGTCGCAAAACCACCTTTGAATCACAGAAAGATAAAAAAAGGTTTCCTACAAGACAGAGCTTGTAATTCGGAGATTCTCCGAGCAGAGCACATAGCTATCAGGAACACTACCTTAAGGGTAAGATCCTTCAATGAAGCTTAAGATAAGGGCTCAAATAGCTCTCTTCCTAAGGCTTTCAACACAAAGGGAAGACTCCAGCTTGGCACCACCGGCCTGCATGGTGGTTTAAGCAGAGAGACTGCCCTTAAGAAACGCTTGACATCTGGGTGACTCCTTATCGTCGCCCCTCCTATTTTACCTCTATAACAAGACAACGCTGCAACCTGCACTCATAGGGACGCGGCCACTAATCCCTTTCCAAGCCATCTTGCAAAAACGCTAGTACCTGCGGAATCACCGCCCTCAGCGGCTCTACTTGTTTGTCAACACACCAGCCCTCAAACACCCACCATATACGAACATAAGCCAATGAGGTCGCTCTCTTCCTGGACTTCAACAAAGTGGCTATGACAGTTGCAGAGTAGCCCTTTGCCCTTAGCCTAGCCCTTTCAATAGCCAAGCCGTAAGCGAGAACCGATCCACATGAGGCATGCGGAGCGCACCCTGAGACAGAAGATCTGCTCGCCGAGGAAGGCGCCAAGGTTTGCCTACCAAAAGCCTCATCAGATCTGCGTACCAAGGCCTCCTTGGCCAATCCGGCGCTATTAAGATTACCTTTCCTTTGTATTGTTCGATGCGCTGCACCACCCTGCCTATTAGTACCCAAGGTGCGAACACGTAGAGGAGATGATCCTCCGGCCATTTCTGAATAAGAGCATCCAGGCCCCTCGACATCCTTTCCTTCTTCTGCTGAAGAACTGATCGACCTTGGCCGACTGGAAAGTCGCCATGAGATCCATCACCGGAGTCCCCCAACGGTCCACTAACAGTTCGAACACGTCCCGATGGAGAACCCATTCGCCTGGGTCCACTTTCACTTGACTCAGGAAGTCGGCCTCCACATTGTCCACTCCCGCTACATGTGCTGCCAACAAAGCCAGCAGATTCCTCTCGGCCCACTCAAACAACTGCTCTGCCTCTGTTTCCATGGGGATACTGCTGGTACCGCCCTGACGATTGATATAAGCCACCATGGTGGCGTTGTTGGAAAATACCCGAATGGCTCCGTTGTGAAGAGAAGGTTGAAATGTTTTCAATGCCAGCCACACCGCTCTGAGCTCCAACCTGTTGATCGACCAGGTCTTCTCCTGCGCAGACCACTGACCCTGGGCGAATCTTCCTTGAAAATGCGCTCCCCAGCCGAAGAGGCTGGCGTCCATTGTTAGTGGCATCCAACACGGTGCTTCCAACAGCATGCCCTTGACGATGAAGTCTGAAGTTACCCACCATTTTAGGGCTTGATGCATCTCCGATAGATAATGTAGCTTTTGGGACAACAGGTCGTTCTGATGAGACCATCGTCTGAGTAACGCCCTCTGTAACAGCCTCATGTGTGCCCTTGCCCACAGGACCAGCTCGATCGTTGCTGCCATGGTCCCGAGTAACTGCAGGTAATGCCATGCTGTGGGAGCAGGTCTGTTGAGAAACTGTCGGACTAGTTTTCGTAATCCTTCTGTTCGCTGTCGCGGCAGAAAGATCCTTCCCGCCTGTGTATCGAATCGAGCTCCCAAGTATTCTATTTGCTGTGATGGTACAAGCTTGCTCATTGCCATATTGACCACCCAACCTAGACGCTGCAGAAAGGCTACCACTCTTGCCGTAGCGGACTCGCTTTTGTCCCTGGATTTCGCTCGGATCAAGCTGCTACCACAACCATCACCTTGGTAAACGTCCTCGGGGCTGTTGCCAACCTGAATAGCAAAGCCCGGAATTGGAAATGTCCCAAGGGTACCGCAAACCTGAGAAATATCTGGTGCTCCTGCCAAATCGGAATGTGTAGGTATGCCTCCGACAGATCCAGAGAAGTAAGAAACTCCCCTTTTCTTACTGCCACCACTACCGATCTGAGCATTTCTATACGAAAGTGCATCACTCGAAGACAACGATTTACCCCTTTCAGATCCAAAATTGGCACGGATCCCTCCTTTTTTAGTACCACGAAGTATATAGAGTACCAACCTAAGCCGCATTGGTCTGGGGAAACTGGTACTATCGCCTTGAGGTCGAGTAGTCTCTTGCAAGGGGACCGGACAAAGAATTCCCTGACCGGTCGCTGAAACTCCAACGCATAGCCGTCTTGAATGACTCCCAGCACCCATTGGTCTGATATAATTTCGACCCAGGTAGGGTAAAAATCCCGCAGCCGACCTCCTACGGGCACCAGGACTGCCTGGGTCTTCATGATCTCATTGCGACTTTCGGGGATTGGCGGAAGAGGTCGATGCCCCAAAACCCCTTCTTGCTCCTCAAAAGCCATGAAATCCCTGGCTTCTGCCAGGGAAACGTCCTCTTTGTGTCTGACTGAACCTTGGGTACCTGTACCATCGAAACTCTCTCTGTTGTCCCTTGAAAGTGGAAGCAGCCCATTCTGGTTTCTGTTTGCCCTCCGGAAGCCTGCCCTCCTTGGACTCTCCGAGATCCTTTACCAGCTTATCCAAATCCTCACCAAAGAGCTACTTCCTTCGGAAAGGTAGCTTACTCAGTCTGGCTTTCGAGGAACAATCCGCTGCCCAGTTGCGCAGCCAAAGGTAACGTCGCACCGCTACCACCGAGGCCATGCTCTTTGACAACCCCCGAATGAGGTCATAATGGACATCCGCCAAATAAGCCGCTCCAGACTCCAGTCTTGCCACTTCTCCAGTCGCGTCTTTGCCTGGGTCACCTTGAACTCGCTGAGACCAGCGAAGGCAGGCTCGAGCTACCCAAGCTCCACAAATAGCCGCCTGAACCGATAAAGCATTGACGTCAAACACCTGCCTCAATAAGGTATCCAGCTTCCTGTCCTGTGCATCTTTGAGTGCCGCACTACCTTCCACTGGAATCATAGTCTTCTTAGTTACCACCGATAAGGCCGCATCCACCTTTGGAGACCTAAATAATTCCCAGTCCTGATCCATCAGGGGATAAAGACGACCCATCACCCTGGAGTCTTTTAACGCCACCTCTGGCGTGTCCCGCTCCTCTTGTATCATCTCCCGGATTACCCTATGTACCGGGAACGCTCTCTGGGTCTTCCGAAAAACCTGCAGCAATGGATCTTCCAATGTTGCATCCTCTGCCGGACCTGGCGAAGGCATATTTAGCGCCTTGAGAGTCTCTGAGATGAGAGCGGGCAATTCGAACCTCCTAAACACTCGCACAACCCTCGCCTGATCCTCTCTGTCTGTGATTTCCCCTTCTTCCAACTCATCATCTAACTCCAAGTCAGGTTCTCCTTCGTCTGACTGAACCCCCTCAGAGTCCACAGACTGCTCCTTTGGCTCTTTTCCCATCCTGAGCCTTTTCGTCGGAACCCCTGGCATCTCCGCATCCAAAGGAGTTCCAGGTCTCTTTTCTCCGCGGCTCTCCCCTACTGCCCTCGCCCCGAGCTCTTTCCGCTGACCCCCAAAGGCCTGCTGAATAAGGGCCACAAAATCTGGCGAGAAAATGGCGGACAACCCCACCGGTAAGTCCGTCTGCGGGGGAGAACTATCCGGAGCCGCCACGGGTTCCTTTAAGGGTAACTCCACAGCAGAAGGGTCCTGTGCACTGACTGAATCCCTTTGACCCCCAGCTGTTCCTTCCAAATTATGCTCCATTAGCGCCAGTTCCTGCGTACACCTTTTACAGACGTCTGTCTCTGCGACTGTTCTTTTAGAGCTGCAGACCAAACAAAGTGGTCTGGAAGCCATCCCCCTTCACCAAGGCTGGGGAATCTCCCTATAACAAGAACAAGGCAGATTGAGGCCCAAGGAGACACATTTTTTTCTAAATAAAACAGAAAGGCAGTGATCAAGCCATCTCCCCTAGTCCGAAAATGACTATTTCACACTGAAACAAGGCTTCCCGCGCTAATATGGAGTGTCAGTAGGCCCGCTGCAGCTCCTGCACTTCCCACGCTGCCGCCATGCAGTAGGCCCGACGTAACGAAAAAGCAACTCTTTGCTTACCTCCTTCGCCAGCTAACCAGACCCAGCCTCTGCGGCTTGTTCTTTCCCTCCTGCTCCACCGACGTACTTGGCTGTTCACGTCGGGAGCAGGGAAGGCTGATAGTCAGCGAACCGCCGCGATTTCTTTTTCCCCGGACGGCGCTATCTCTGCCGAAGCCCTCTGCCTACCGGGCTAGGAGCAGGCTCAACTGCCCTGAAGGAAACTGCCGCTGCAGCTTGTCTCCCTGCTTAGCCGACTCGTTCTGCTATCAGTGTCGGAAGCAGGAGAGATGCTGATTTAAAGAAGCCGGCGCTTTGCTGCTGACGGAGCCTCTTCACAGCGCTGCCAGGCAAAACATCTGCATGGGCTGACTGATGGCTCCTCCGATCTCACTCCTGATTGTCACGGCAGGAACCCCTGGAACAGGAAATGGATCCTAACCTACCCCTAGCTCCCCAAAATCACCGGCGGGAGGGGAAGGGGGGGGGGGCTGAGAATTAAAGAAGCGGGAAGGACCTGCTTTCTAGCCACCCTACTCCCATTAAGATTTTCAGCATAAAATACCTATATATATTTTTTTTTCTTTTTTTTTTTTTAAACCTGTCCTATTTTCTATCCCTCCTTAACTGTTCCTCTGCTGAGCCTGAACCTCCAGGCTCACCACCCTCCAGCTGCTTGGAGACTGAGATAATTGGTGAGGAGGCAGATCCTCGGAGGATATACTGGTGTCATCACAAAAGGATGACGTTTCTCAGTCTCCAAGCTGCTGGAGGAGGAGCATAAACCAGAGTTTTCGGGACGATAAGGAACATAAGATTTTCCATACTGGGTCAGATCAATGGTCCATCAAGCCCAGTATCCTATTTCCAACAGGGGCCAATCCAGGTCACAAGTACCTGGCAGGATCCCAAAAGATAGAGAGATTCCATGCTGCTTATCCAAGGGATAAGCAGTGGATTTCTGCCTGTCCATTTTAATAATGGTTTATGGACTTTTCCTCTAGAAACCTGTCCAAACCTTTTTAAAACTCAGCTCCACTAACAGCTTTTATTAATCCTCTGGCAAAGAATTCCAGAACTTAATTACATGTTGAGTGAAAAAATAATGTCTCCCATTAGTCTTAAATTTACTACTTTGTAGCTTCATTGCATGTCCCCTAGTCTTTATACTATTTGAAGGAGTAAACAACCTCTCAACATACACTTTATTTTTTTCAACAGCTGACCCTTTCATTTACCATTCAACTTCCATCATCCACCCATGCTACAGTTTCAATATCCAGCCATTCAGACAATTCCACAACCCATCTACCCAACAAGAACCAAACGTGGTACAATGTCAAGCATCGGACATGCTTACAAGGCTCCATGCAGCAAAGAACAAAGAAACATTGAGAGAACTGCCGAACAAAACTGCCCAGGTCGTGGTGAAAAGGGAGACTGGAAAAGGGAATCCCAGCATCTGACAGGCCAGTTGGGGAAACCAGAGCAGGCTTCCCCAGTCACCTACACAAGCCTAGGAGGCCCCACTGCCTGAGAAAACAAGGCCTGGCTTATTTTTTAATTTAAAACTGCTTGATTAAAAGCAGTATAGAGAGCCAAATAAAGCCCAATAGAAATGAATGGGCAAAGAAAAGAATTTAGAAAAAGATGAAAAATACAGAAAAAGGTCAACAAGCAGATAGAAGACAGCAAGATGGAAAGGGGGCTCAGGCCCAACTTATCATCTCCCTCAGGAGCCCCATGGGGGGTTCATCCAGTCCAGTCTTTGGCCCACCAGTACTGGTACCCATGGGTAACAGCACTGTATGCAGGGCGGCTGCCGGCTCAAAGAGACAGAGCCATACCCATGCTCTGAGCAACAATGGATCTACAGGTCTCAGCCACACAGGCCAGGGCCACTTTAACCACTTATGCACCGCGGGGCAAACTTCAGAGGATAGGTAAGGTTACCAAATGTCCCCAATTTTTGGGGATTGTCCCCAATTTTAGAGCTGTGTCCCCGATTCCCACCTGTTTGGCAGCCTCATTTCACCAATTCCAGCAATGGGGACTGAGGTGATAGAAAACATTTTATTTTCAGTTTAGTGATCTGAATATATCAGTTTTTAGAATTCACATCCCTTATTTTTATATTTTGCACAAAACACGAGAAATGCATCAGTTTCTATTTCTCTGTCAATTTGTTTGCTAGGAAGTGATATTGTTGCTATCATGGAATGAATGGGGGGGGGGATAATGACCCTTCTTCCCTCCTCCATACCTTATTGCTTAAACCTGGAACTAAGGTGCCTCTTCCTCCACCAACCCCAGTGACACGTTGGATAAATATTACAGATTTGCCTGCCAAAAGTCTAACCTTAAGATAGGCCCCCTTTAATTTTCACTTTTATTCTCCCATATACAGCAAACAGTGAACACAGCACAAGTACAAAGAGCCCTCTCTTGCTTTCTTTCCTGAGACCATTTCCTAATCAAAGTTTAAAAAGCTTAGATCATAAGAACATAAGATAAGAACATAAGATATGCCATACTGGGTCAGACCAAGGTCCATCAAGCCCAGTATTCTGTTTCCAACAGTGGCCAATCTAGGTCATATGTACCTAGCAGTTTCCCCAAGAGACACAAGTTCCACAATGCTTGTACTGGGTCAAGCATTGATATCTTCGGTCACTTCTTAATAATGGTTTATGGACCTTTCCTCCAGGAACTTGTCCAAACCTTTTTTAAACCCAGCTACACTAACAGCCTTTACTACATCCTCCGGTAACAAATTCCAGAGTTTGATTACACGTTGAGTGAAAAAATATTTTCTTTTATTAGTCTTAAATAGTTTACCCTGTAGCTTCATTTCATGTCCCCTAGTCTTTCTATATTCTGATAACGTAAACAATCGATCTACGTTTACCCGTTCCACTCCGTTCATTAATTTATAGACTTCTATCATATATCCCCTCAGCCGTCTCTTTTCCAGGTTAAAGAGCCCTAACCTTTTTAGCCTTTCTTCATAGGAGTATCCTTCCATTCCCTTTACCATTTTGGTGGCTCTTCTCTGAAACTTTTCTAAAATCGCTATATCCTTTTTAAGATACGGCGACCAGAATTGCACACAATATTCAAGGTGCGGTCTCACCATTGAACGATAAAGAGGCATTATAATATATTTTGTTTTATTTTCCATTCCTTTCCTTATCATACCTAGCATTCTATTTGCTCTCTTGGCCGCCGCTGCACACTGGGCCGAGGGTTTTAACATGGTATCCACAATGACGACTAAATCTTTTTCCTGGGTGGTGGTTTCTAATGTGGAACCTTGCATCGTGTAACCATAGTTTGGGTTGTTCTTCCCTAGGTGCATAACCTTGCACTTGTCCACATTAAATTTCATCTGCCATTTTGATGCCCAGTCTTCCAATTTATCAAGATCCTCTTGCAATTTTTCACAATCGTCTTGGGTTTTAACAACTTTAAATAGATTTGTGTCATCTGCAAATTTGATAACCTCACTCGTTATTCCACTTTCGAGGTCATTTATGAATATGTCAAAAAGCAGCGGACCCAGCACAGATCCCTGGGGTACACCACTATTCACCTTTCTCCATTGGGAAAATTGGCCATTTAGCCCTACCCTCTGCTTTCTATCTTTTAACCAGTTCCTGATCCACAATAGTACACTGCCTCCTATCCCATGACCCTTTAGTTTTGCCAAAAGTCTCTGATGAGGGACCTTGTCAAAGGCTTTCTGAAAGTCCAGATACACAATATCAACCGACTCACCTTTGTCCACCTGTTTATTCACTCCTTCAAAAAAACATAACAGATTAGTAAGACAAGATCTTCCTTGTCTAAAGCCATGTTGGCTGTCTCCCATTAGGTTGTGACTATCTACATGCTGAGTAATTTTATTCTTTATGATGGTTTCTACATTTTTCCCGGTACTGACGTCAGGCTCACCGGTCTGTAGTTTCCCGGATCACCCCTGGAACCCTTTTTAAAAATTGGTGTTACATTGGCGATCCTCCAGTCTTCAGGTATTAGAGATGATTTTAATGATAGTTCACAGATTACTGATAGCAGGTCTGCAATCTCATATTTCAGTTCTTTCAACACCCTTGGATGTATACCATCCGGCCCAGGTGATTTGCTACTCTTCAGTTTATCTAATAGTTGTAAGACATCTTCCCGATGTATCGATATTTCCTTCAATTCTTCCACACCTTTAAATACCACGTCAGTCATGGGTAACATCCCTACATCTTCCTCAGTAAAGACCGAAGCAAATAATTCATTCAGTCTCTCCGCTATCGCCTTGTCGCCTCCTTTAACCCCTTTATCATCTAATGGACCAACTGACTCTCTCACAGGTTTTTTGATACGAATGTACTTGAAAAGGTCTTTATTTCGCGTTTTTGCTTCCGCAGCAAGCTTCTTCTCAAATTCTCTCTTTGCCTGCCTTATCAATGCCTTGCATTTGACTTGCCAGTGCTTGTGCTGTTTCCAGGTTTCGTCGTTTGGCTCTTTTTCCATTTCCTGAAAGATGCTTTTTTGGCAACAACAGCCTCTCTGACCTCACCTTTAAACCATGCTGGCAGTTTTTTGGACTTCCTTCCACTTTTCTTAAAGCGTGGAATATAGCTGGTCTGGGCTTCCAAGATAGTATTTTTCAACAACACCCAAGCTTGATGTACGTCTTTAACCTTTGCAACTGCTCCTTTTAGTTTTTTCTTAACTGTTTTCCTCATTTTATCATAGTCTCTCTTTCGAAAGCTAAAAGGTAGTACTGTGGATTTCCTTACTATCCCTCCTCCACTAATTAAATCAAAGGCGATCATGCTATGATCACTATTGCCAAGTGGCCCCAACACCCTTATCTCTTGCACTAGATCTGGTGTTCCACTAAGGACTAGGTCTAATATGGCTTCCCCTCTGTTTGGTTCATGAACCAGCTGCTCCAAGAAGCAGTCATTTATTTCATCTAGGAACTTTATCTCCCTAGCATGTCCTGACGTGACACTGACCCAGTCGATACCGAGGTAATTGAAATCACCCATTATTATTACTGCGCTGTAACTTTTGTTAGCTTCCTTGATTTCTTTGAGCATTTCATCATCCATTCGGTCATTCTGGCCAGGTGCTCGATAGTACACTCCCACTGCCATTGCCTTCCCCCTTTTATATGGAATTTCAATCCATATAGATTCTACAGCAGATTTTGTTTCCTGCAAATCTTTAATCCTTTCTGAGTCAATGCCCTCTCTAACATAGAGCGCAACCCCTCCACCAATTTGATCAGCTCTATCATTACGATATAGTTTGTACCCAGGTATCACAGTGTCCCACTGGTTGTCCTCCTTCCACCATGTCTCTGATATTCCAATCATATCTAACCTTACATTTAGTGCTATATATTCTAACTATCCCATCTTATTCTTTAGACTTCTAGCATTTGCATACAAGCATTTTAGAGAATGTATTTTATTCATGTTAATTTGGCTAGTGTTAGACATGGGTAAATTGGGATCTTTAAGCTCTGTCTGCTCCATACTTGAGGGCATTTGGGCTACTTTACTCTTTTGTGGAACCTCTCTGCTTTTGATAGTATCCTTCAAGGATACATTCTTCCGAACCATCCGCTCTTGGGCGACTGTCGGCTTTCCCCTAATATCTAGTTTAAAAGCTGCTCTATCTCCTTTTTAAAGGTTAAAGCTTCTTACACTTACTCGTTGTGGGGGAAGCAACAGTATTGGGGTTTTTTTTGTGCCTGACCCAACACTCAGTGATGACACTGCAGGTATTTCATGCCTGCTGGAACATTAACAACCAAGATCCCGCTATCACAATACTACATAAAAAATGATGCAAAAGAACACAGTTTGTTTTTAAACAGATGTTCTTTCCCAAATTATTGTCATATTATTCATTTATATGAATCTATAAAAATGTTTGCAGTAGGACTAGGATTGCCAGTTAACTCCTGATTTGCTCAACAAGGTTCATCCAGTCTCGATTTTGCCCCATTACATGCAGGGGCTTGTAGTCTTGCTTTCTTTAGGCAATGCAATTGGGAAATCAGAATCTGAAGCCACTTGGAAATCTAGAGGGTAGTTTAATTTTCTCTGAAGCTGCTCCTTTCCATACACAATAGTTTTGTCATCTGCATGTTTGTTTTGAGTGAGGCATTTTGCTGATGCTGGGTGCCTGTGACTTATATAACTAGGGCTAAGCGTAGGAAGCCAAGTTTGTTTTAACAATGCCTAAGTTTGTCTAGAGAACAATGATGGGCAGAACTGTGGTTAAGGGAAACAATACTGCATTTCTGGTCCTTTGTTGTTACTATTTTTAACGCTTCATCTTCCTGTTAGATAGGGTAAACCAGAAAAAAGGAGATATTTTTAGCAGTCATCATCATTCTTTCAGAAATGCTTAGGGAGAGACAGGTGGAGGCCCATCAACTTTCTCTCTTACACACACTTACTCCCTTATCTCTCCCCACTCCTAGGATGATCCCCTGTTCAGGCTGGGGCTACTCATTAGGTGAACTAGGTAGTTGTCTAGAGCGCCAACCTTTTCAGGGTGGCCCATTGCCGCCACTACTGTCCTCTCTGGGACCTGCAGCGGTGGCGATGACATTAAAACAGCAACGCAACGCTGACTCAAAGCTTCTGATGCTGCATGCTGCTGTTGTTGTTTATTGCATTTGCTATACCGCCGTTCACATAAGCAGTAGAACAGCGTACAATAAAAACAAGAAATATAGGAGACGAGAAAGAAAAGCCACAATTAATAGGAGAGTCAAAAAGCACTCATATGGGGAAGAGAACAAGGTCAGAGGACTAAGAAGTCAGGGGAGTTAGAGGGGTGGTAGTTCGAAGGCTTCTGGAAAAGGTGAGTTTGAGTAGTGATTTAAACCTAACATTGGATGGCTCTAAGCGGAGGTCAGGGGATAGAGCATTCCAGAGGAAGCAGAAAGCCAACTGGCAGGTGATTTCTAATCTTGCCAGTGACACAGAAGGAAGGTGGAGGCGGTTGGCATGGAGGGGGTGGAGTACCTGATGTGGAGAGTGTAGATGAAGGAGGTCAGAGAGTAAGAGAGGGGTGCCATTGTGAAGGCTTTATAAAACAGAGTGAGGAGTTTGTACCAGTCACTTCCGACCGCATGCAAACAGGAAATATGCATCGGAAGGGCGGCAGCAGTGGCACTGGGGGCACGGTAGGAGTGGGGGGGGGAGGCGGTAGGAATGAGGGTTCACCTAGGGCGTTTTATATCCTTGCACCAGCCCTGCCAATACTCTCCTTCTCCCCCACCATAAATCACTCAGATCTCAGAGATGCTTGATTTTTGCTCCAGGATGTCTCCTTCCTTCTCACTCTTTCAGGGCTTGATGTAATAAGCTGTGTTGTCCTTTAGTACAATGGTTACTTTGAGTTTCCTGAGCTAACCCTACTCCCGATGCAATAAGCATTTTAGTGCGGAAAAATCTGCAGTAAAACCATTGTGCTAAAGGGTAGTGCAACTGGCATGCAAACTGCTTGTAAACCTGTTGAATTGAGAATTGCTCCAGATGTAAAAATCTGCGCTGAATTTTGGTGGTTTTCTACTTTCCCTTTGGCACAGATGCGTTACCTCAGCATAGGGCTGAAGTACAGATCCTGAGGAGGAGCAGAACCATCTGTGTGACGTACAGCACATCACCTCAGAGAACTCATGGCCCAAGTGGGCACAGAACCCTCCCCAGGCTCCATCAGCCCCCCCCTCCTGGGGCTGTCTGGTCCAGGGCACCCTTAGCTCGGGCACTCTCAGACGGGGAGCCCCTGCTTCTGGCACCAGGGGTGGATTGCATCAAAATAGCAACCTGGGGCTATTTTTTTCTTGCCGGTCTATGTCCTTATCTCACTGCAGCAGAAGGATCCCTGCGGCCCAATTTGCACAAAATAAGGAAACAAGCACAGAACCCCTGAGCTGTTGCAGAATTAATGAGGTTACTTACCTGTAACGGGAGTTCTCCGTGGACAGCAGGATAAGTCAGCCACACTTGATGACGTCCTCCGGGCGGAGCCAAGCATACGGAAGTGCTCTCTAGAGCTCAGAAAGGTGAGCCTTTCTGAGCCCACCCAGGTAGCCCATCCTACCGGTCCGCCCCCTGGTCCGGCCAGTGTGTTCCTAGCTAGCCAAATCCCGGACAGGGAGCAGATGCCGAGGCTGATCTCCTCCAGGGGAGGTGGGTAGGGATTGTGTGGCTGACTTATCCTGCTGTCCACGGAGAACTCCCGTTACAGGTAAGTAACCTCGTTTTCTCGATGGACCAGCAGGATTGCGTCAGCCACACTTGGTGCCTCCCTAGCTGAAGAATGCTGAGGAGGAGGAGGAAGCCTACTATATCGTTAAGGATGGGAGACATGTAGATTAGTGCAACAATCTTTAATACAGTGACATAGGTGAACGTGTAACAGCATCACAAACTGTAATTAGTGCAATAACATATCAGTGCAACAACACAATAACTAGTGCAAAGGCAATAACTAGTGCAATACAGTGTTTGTGCAATAGGTGAAGGCTTTAGGTAGCATTCCTCACGTCCATTGCAGTGGAGAGAACGGCAGTTCCGAGGGCACAATCTTCAAGGGTTCTGAGGTCGAGGCAGTAGTGCCTTTGGAACGTGAGAGGTGAGGTCCAGGTGGCCGCTCTACAGACGTCCACCAGAGGAACAGAACGAAGATTGGCAATTGTGGTGGCCATGGCCCTTAAGTTGTGGGGGCCCACTCTTGGCAGGTTCTGCGTCCCTGTAGGGTTGAGGCAGTGGGAAACGCAGGAGGCGACCCAGTGCGCAAGGGTCCTCTTAGTGACAGGCCGGCCTGGCCGGGTTGCGTCGAAGGATACGAACAGTTGTTCGCCTTTGCGAATAGGTTCAGTGCGGAGCAGGTATATCCGGAGAGCCCGGAGACAGTCTAGCGTGTGTAGGCGGCTCTCTTCTTCAGAGGCATGGGGTTCTGGGAAGAAAGCCGGAAGCTCAATGGATTGGTTCACGTGGAAAACAGATGCGACTTTGGGTACGAACTTCAGGTTGGTCCTCAAGGAAGCTCTATCATGGAGCAGTTGTGTGTAGGGTGGGTGTGCCACCAATGCTTGCAGCTCGCTGATTCTTCATGCAGATGTTATGGCCACGAGAAACAGGGTTTTCCATGAGACGTACTTCATTTCGGCCGACTGCAGCGGCTCAAAGGGTTCATCGGTCAGTCGAAGTAGTACAGCGTTGAGGTCCCAGGATGGGACGGGGCGCCTGAGCGGGGGTTTTAGGTTTGACAGGCCTTTCATGAAACGGTTGGTCAAGGGTAGCGCTGCAATGGAGGTAGCCCCTTCGGGCTGTGCATGAAAAGCTGCAATTGCCGAGAGGTGCACTCTTACAGATTGAGTCTTGAGGCCAAGGTTAGATAGGGAAGTCAAGTAACGAAGGACTTCGTGGAGAGGGCAAGTGGTGGGCTCAAGGCCTTGTCCTGCACACCAGATGCTGAACCTCTTCCATTTGAGGCCGTAGGACTTCCTGGTGGAGGGCCTCCTGGCCGCTAGGACCACATCCTGCACCTCTGATGGGAGCCGGAGTGAAGACAGGCTCATCCGTTCAACCTCCAGGCAGTGAGAGCCAGGGCTTTGAGGTCGGGGTGCATCGTTTTTTCCCTCGTCCTGTGTGAGTAGGTCTGGTCTGAGTGGCAGGCGCTTGGGTTCCGTCACTGCTAGTCGATGGAGGAGTGCAAACCACATCTGACGGGGCCAGTAGGGAGCCACTAGGATGGCGCGCGCCTTGTTGCGAATCAGCCACTGTAGTGTTGCAGGGATGAGGGGTGTCGGGGGGGAAGGCATACACCAGAGACCACTCCCCCCAACACACGTCGAATGCATCCACCGCTAGTCGTTTGCGGGACGGGTGCCTGGAGCAAAATAGAGGGCATTTTGCGTTCTGTTCCGTGGCGAATAGGTCGATGCTCGGGGGTCCCCACTGGAGGAAGAGACTGTGTGCGACCTCCGGGAGGAGTGTCCACTCGTGCGGTTGTAACTGTCTGCTGAGCTTGTCCGCTAAGACATTCTGATCGCCGGGCAGGTAGGAGGCACGGAGATTGCACCCGTGCATTAGGGCCAGGGACCAGATCTGCAGGGCTTCCTTGCAGAGTGAGCGAGAAGCGGTGCCCCCTTGTTTGTTGATGTAGAACATGGCCACTTGGTTGTCCGTCTGGATGAGGATGGATTTCTTCTGTACGTGAGTTAGGAAGGCTTTGAGAGCGTACTTGATAGCCCTTAACTCGAGGAGGTTGATGTGCAGGAGTCTTTCCTGTGGCGACCAGGCCCCTTGTGTGCTGAATTGCAGAATGTGAGCACCCCAGCCTGAGTTGGAAGCGTCTGTGGTCAAGGTCACGTGGTGCTCCGGTGGGTGCATGTCCTTTCCACCCGAGAGGTTCTCCGGAACCGTCCACCAGTGTAGATGAGTCTTGATACTGGCGTTCATGGGGATGCGGGTGGAGAGGGGTTGCGAGTGCTGGTTCCAGTGGGCACGCAGGTGGCCCTGGAGTGGCCGCATCCGCAACCTGGCGATGTGGATGACCGAGGTGGTGGCGGACATGTGGCCTAGAAGGCGTAGGATGGATCTCGCCGTAGCGGTCTCCGCAGAAGCCAAGCTGGTCGCAAGTGAGGTCAGAGCCACCAGCCTGCGTGGGGGAAGGAAGGCCTTCGAGAGTCGGGTGTCGATCTCGGCTCCGATGAAATCCAGCCTCTGTGAGGGGGTGCGATGCGACTTTTTGAAGTTGATCACGAAGCCCAGTGCAGATAACAGGGACTCGGTTATCCTCAGAGATTCCTGAAGCTCTGTCGCTGAGGGGGCTGTTAGGAGCCAGTCATCCAGGTAGGGGAAGATGGATACGTTCTGTTTGCGGAGATGCGCTGCGGGTACTGCCACACACTTGGTGAACACCCGTGGAGCCAGTGACAGTCCGAAGGGAAGGACTTTGTACTGGTAATGCTGGCCCAGCACATTGAAGCGAAGGTACTGCCTGTGCGACTTGTGGATGCGGATGTGGGTATAGGCGTCCTGTAGGTCCAGGGATGCCATCCAGACGCCGGGCTGAATGAGGGGCAGGATGGAGTTCAGAGAGTACATTCTGAACTTTTCTTTGATGATGAACTTGTTGAGCTTGCGGAGGTCGAGGATAGGGCGGACCCCGCCTGTCCGTTTGTGAATGAGGAAGTATCTGGAGTAGAAGCCAGAGTTTATCTCGTCCGACGGTACCTGTTCTATGGCATTGGAGGACAGCAGGTGCATTAGCTCTGCAGCCATAGCCAGGCGCAGGTGTGGAGGTGTTTTGCTGATGGGATGGTTGCTTTGGCGTGGTGTTGATTTGAAGCGCATTCGGTATCCCTCTTGGATGATTTAGAGAACCCATGAGTCTGAGGAGATGCGTCGCCACTCTCTCAGGAAGTAAGTCAAGCGGCCCCCGACGCGGGTGTATGCTGGAGGATAGGCGTCAAAAGGATGGCCCACTTTTCGCAGGGGCTGGGTTGCTCTTTTTCGGTTTACGGTCCCGCTGGGAGTTTCGCTGGTGAGCGGGTCCGGTGTAGGAGTTGTTCCTATATTTGTTAGGCTGCCATTTCCTGTTGGGGTATCTCTTGTTGGAAGAGTAGTAAGATCGTCTCTGGAAGCTGCTTTTGTGTGTTCCACTGTGGCGCTCGTAGCCATCCTCTGCGAGGGTCTGCAGGGTGGAACAGTGCTCCTTCATGTCATTGACGGTGTCTTTTACTTTGTCCCCAAAGAGAGACTCACCGGAGCAGGGCGCATTGGCAATGGCATCATGGGTGTCTTCCCTCAGGCCAGAGGCTCTCAGCCATGCCCAGCGCCTTGCAGATATAGCCGTACCAGCGGTACGCGAGGCCGTGTCGAACGAGTCAAAGGTTGCGCTGGCCAGGTGCTTACTGCACTCAGACATATCGGCGAGGGCACTGGAGAATGGAGGCAGCGCTTCCTTCGGTAGGGATGCAGACGCTGTTCGCAAGGTTGCCATGCAGGTGTCAAGGAATAGAACTTGCTGGAATTGGTGGGCTGCAATTTTTGCGTTAAGCATTGCCCCTTGGAATATCTTCTTCCCGATGTCATCGAGGAGTTTATTGTCGTGGCCCGGGGGGCCATTGGCGTGAGTGCGTGTGGACTTGGTGCGCTTGAGCGCTGAAGACACGACAATGGAGTTGTGTGGAAGCTGTGGCAGAGAAAATCCAGGGACAGGCTTTACCTGATATTTGAAGTCCAGTCGTCTGGGGAAGGGTCTACCAGACGCTGGTGTCTGCCACAGTTTGGAGTGATTGTCCAACAGCCTTTGGTGCACGGGCAGTGCGAAAGTAGGTTTTGGTGCAGCGAGGTATTTCAGAACCTCTGGCACTGTCTCCCCCGAAGCATCGGTGATATTTAAAGCGAGGGAGGAGGCCAGTTTGACTAAAACCTTCGGGTACATGAGGTCCTCCGCAGGAGGGGGCTCCTCAGTCTCAGCTGTCTGAGTCTTCTCCGAGCTTGTAAGCTCCATGGAAGCCGACCCCACCACTGCTGCTTCTATGTCCTGGTCTTCGGCGGTGGTGTCAGGGGAAAGATCTTCCCTGACTGGGATCGGTGAGTGTCTACGGGAGGGTTCTTTAGTCCTCTCATCAGGTATGGAGGTAGGCGCTGTCTTTCCGTGCTCTGTGCGCGTGGTCTCAGCGTCGTGTGGCGAGGCGTGTGCCGTGGAAGTTGCTGGGGCAGACTGCCGCAGAAGCTTGGTTAACAGGTTGATAATAGCAGAGGAATTGCTGAGGCTGGATCTGCTGCGGCGAGGAGAACCCCGATTCCCATTGCTGCCGCTGCGTGAGCGGTGCCTGCGGTGTTGGGATCGGTGGCGGTGGTCTGGAATGTCTGTGACGTTTTGATCGGTGAGTTCTGTGACCCGAGTCACTGCTGCTGCTGTGCCCTCTGTCTCTGTTCCGCTTCCTGCGGTGGAGAGATCTGTGGCCTGAGGCACTCCTGCTGTAGCTGTTATCCAGCAACAGGGGGTCGGTAGTGAAGGGGTTAACCGCCTCCGTGGCTTCCCCCAGGGCATTTGCAAGGGGCTGGTCAGGCCTACCTTCCTTCTCGACGAGGATCCCCGCGGCGATCAGGTTTGTCGGGACGAGGAGCTGCCCACAATCTGCAGAGGAGGCACGGTGAAAAGCGTCATTGCCGCGCAGACCGGGACTTCCGGCGTCACTGCCGTGCAGGCCGGGGCTTCCAGCGGTGCCGGTAGAGTAGGCATGCCGAGGAGCGTCGTTGCAGCGCTGACAGGGACCTTCAGCAAAGCCGGTTTGTCTGCGATGCTCAGAAGTTCCGGGGTTTGAAGCCACGCCCACCGGGTGGGCGGAGTTGGAGGACCCCGGTCGGGGCTGGGAGGACTGCCGGCCATCGCCATCTTGAGCAGCGTGGTTTATGGCTCCAGGAGACCACATGGGAGGATCGAGTGCCGAACCGGCCGGAACATTGTTAGGGGCAGCAGGGCTTACCTCCGCGGGACCGCGGTTAGCTGCGCTCGGTCCCGGAGTAGCAGGATGATGTTTCCTGTGCCCGGAGCTGCAAACAGAGGCCCCACATGGCGTGAACAGCTGGGAGGCATTGTCCGGAGGCACGGAGGCTCGGCTGAGGACGGAGGCCCGTTCAGGCACATCCTGGGCCGGCAGAGGGTCAGCGTGAGGAGCGGATTTGCAGATCTCCCGGTACCCTTTCTTCATCTTGCTGCAGTGGGAGCATCCTTGAGAGGTATGACTCTTATTGCCACAACAGGGGCATTTCTTAGCATGATACTTAGGCATTGCTGGCAGAAAATTCAAAACAAAGAAATAAACAAATGAGAGCAGAGAGCAGAAGTCCGACTTGCTGGCAAGGTGGAAGGACAAAAAACTGGCCGGACCAGGGGGCGGACCGGTAGGATGGGCTACCTGGGTGGGCTCAGAAAGGCTCACCTTTCTGAGCTCTAGAGAGCACTTCCGTATGCTTGGCTCCGCCCGGAGGACGTCACCAAGTGTGGCTGACGCAATCCTGCTGGTCCATGGAGAACAAAGCCCACCCAATCCTTAATAGTATTAATAGGAAGCCTGTGCTGAAGGAGGAGGAGGCAGGAATGCGGCAGTGCCTTGAGCCCTGCAGCAGCTCAGACGCTCTATGTTTGTTTTTTTCCTTCTTCTTTGGCAGCAGAAAGCAGATTGCAGCTCCTGGCAGCCGCGGGCCACTGGGGCATGCCTTAAATGCCCGATAGGGTAATCCATCCCTGCCTAGCACCCTGGGTCAGGGAGTCCCTCAGCAAAAGTGCTTCCATATTACTGCACTACATGCAGCAGTGTCCTTCTCTCACTACCACCATCTTGTAAAAAGGTGGCATCTGATCCCGGGGTGCCTGGACCAGAGATTCTTTGACCAAGGTGCCTAGGCCAGGAGTGTCCTGGAACAGATAGTGCCAAGGAGATCAGGAGAGTCTGGGGCCCATCGGTCCACTTGAGACTTTTTGCATGGTGGGTAGATGGGGGTCTAGGATCTACAGTAATAGGGCCACCAGGGAATTTTTGCAGAGTGGGGATAGGGGGTGGGGAACTGGGAGTCTGGCTTTTTTTTTTAAGAATCTCTCTTCCTGTCAATGCATAAGTCAACCCCCACTAACCGACTGCCAAGAAAGGAGGTGTTTTACTCCAGATGCAAAAATCGACTGCAGATTACAGTGGTAGTATGCAGAGTTTTTTTTTCTGTCAGCACACACTTTTTAACATCATGGTAATTTGCATGCTATTAGTTTATTGCATTGGGAATAAACAATTTTTTCAATAGGTTGGTTAGAATATGTATGCTGAAGCTTTTCACAGCATTCAATACATGACTATTCTATCAAGGCCTCAGTATTCAACTAAACCTGGGATCAAAGAGAGCTGCAGGTTGCTGCTTGTGCCTACTTCAGACCCGCCCCTCCTATTTCTCACTAGTGCTTTCTGGAGGGAAGGGGATGAGGCTGTCACCCACAAAGCAGGACAGGAAACAATTGTTTTCTGCCATCTGGAGCTTTTTCGGTGTTTCCCTCCAACCCCCCCCCCCCCCCCGAGACCTCACAATGTATGCAAATTCCTGAACTATATAGCTCAGACCTGGAGAATTCTCAAGTATGTGTATGGCAAGGAGGCAGTGAGTGGGCTGATATGGAGTGTAGGTGTGTAGTATCAGAGGGACGCTGTGGTGAGAACTTAATGTGTACTGGAAAGAGACAGCTGGCAGAATAGGGGAGAAGAGGGATGTTGGAAGGAGGAAGCTCAAGCATGGGAAAAGGAAGCAGTTGGATGGAGTAGTTGGAAAGGAGAGTAAAGGGATGAATAGGAGAGGGAGTGCATGGGAGAGTAAAAGTGATTGGTAAGGAAGGTGAAAGAATGGATAAATGAGGGAGTGTATGAGAGCATACAAGTGTCTGGAAGGGAGTGGATATGAAGAAGTGGTGGTAGAGCTGGCAAAATGCCAGTTGCCAAGTCACCTGAACACCAAAATGTTTGAGACTTGAGCATGAAAAGAGGTGCCTCTAGTTCTTCACGGAAAGTCAAGGAGTCAGAAAAAATCCCTAAAAGCTGTATCCAGAGGGTAAGGGTCCCAGAGCTAAAGGGACAAGCGCCTTTGTCTAAACTTGTATCCAGTCTGAAGGTAAATAAGTTGCTTTGAAGCATAAAGGAATGCAGTGTTTTTTGAAGAGTCTCAAGGAAAGTCCAGAGAGGTTAGATGCCCTGCTTTTGAAATCTGGAGAGTACTGGGGTCCGTGGATCTTACAAACATTTGCCTTAGTGATAGAAACTGGGAGTGAATTTAATTCTGGCTTATGATATTTGTACTGTGTATCTTTTACAATTTTTTTCATCTCACCAATAATCTAATGAACCTTTATGGCTAAGAACACATAGCTGGACTGGAGGAAATGTTGCTGAGTGGAAAATGAGAGGAGCAAGAGATCCATAAGCCAATGGCCTCCCAGTGATTGATGGTCTCCTCCCAAGAGCACTGATACCAGTAGCTCTGTGTTCATATGTGAAATGAACTCTAGCCCCTGAAGTATGTGCTCCTGCTCCTAGTATCTCTTGGGGTTGAGGGCCCTAATAAGGGTACAGAGACTGTGGGGAGTTACACTAACAGGGGAACATAGCAGGATGGGAAGATGCAGCAGCAGTGAGGCATACGAGGAGGCAAGAAGGACATAGTAGGGGATGAAGGGGAAGGAAAGAGGCAGATACTGAGATTGAGGGAGCAAATTAAATGGCAGAGAGAGGATGCTTATTCAATTGCAGACTAAAAGTCTACCTTTATGAGGCTGTTTTTATAACTCCTGTTTTTATAACTCCTTATTCTCCTGTTCTTACTCAAGTTGTTTTTAAGCATTTTCCCATAACACATGAAACTTCCTATTCTCTTTTTTGTCCTATTTGTCTAACTTGTATAGCCTGCAAACTCTACATGGAAGGGACTGTCTCTTCTATGTATATTTACAGTACTGCATACATTTAGTGGCATTGTAGAAATGAGAACTAATAGCAGTAGTACGGAAGGGGTTAGAGACAAGGAACAGGAAGCCTGCGATGGGGCGCAAATAAGATGCAGAGAAGAGGAAGCTGGGAGAACATAGAGGATACTAGGATGGGAAAATTAAAACATAGGGGAAAGAATGTGGAGGATGTGAGCAAGAGAGATGATTTTGGGAGGGAAGCAACAGCGGGTAGATGCTGGGGGAGGAGGCTTCCAAAAATTACATGCCCAGAAGTACAGCATATCCATACACATCCTGACAATATTAGAGAGAACATTGGTTGAAATAGCACCACTCCAAATTTGCACAAATTAAAATCCTTTTTATGTCTGTTATGTTCTTTTTTTCCATGTTATAAGACTGGGCCATATAAACTACCATAGCTCTCATTTTTTTCCAGTCTCTTTGCCACTACCTTCTGCTTACTCCAAATCCTGCAGGACTCTACATGCCCCAGTGTTTCGCTATCAAGCTTTCAGTATCTTCCCATCACTGCATCAGCTTGATTTTCTGTTTCAACTCAAGCTTGCCTTACTTTTAGTCCAGCTTCTTCCTATCTCCTTCATGAAGACAGAACTTCATCAGATTTCATAGCTCCAATCCCAACCCTCCTACCGTCTCCCTGGTCCCCTTTTGTACAGTCTTGTCTCTCCTGATACCCAAACTCGGGATTCACTTCTTTCTCCACCTCCATGAGCTTCAAAACCCTGCTCAAACACCATCTTTTCTCTGGTAATTTTCGTTACTGGCTGCTTTTTGGATATCCTATGTTGATTGTAAACTAACTGTGCTAAATCCTAGCAAGTACAAAACACAAATAGAGTAACTGGGAAACACAGGAACTGTGCTTGGTGAAGCAGGTCACCCTGCCATGATAAATATGTTTACAGTAACATTCAGGAATTCATATCATCTCCAGCACAAAGGCAGAAGATAAGGAAGCTGACAGAAGTGGTAGAAGCATAGCTCTGCTCACACCCCTCCAGATCAGGTGGCATTTTGTAAGACAGTCTCACTGTGTCACTATTACTCATCAATGCTTTGGGTATTTCCTAAACTGCAAAGAATACATAGCATGCAACAAACATAGCGTGCCTATCCTAGGATAGGCAGAGAGGTGCTTTAAATAGAGACCATAAAAAAATCATTTTTCTATCTCGTATTCAGTTTCTTTAAAGTGATAAATGGTTTCATGTGTACAGAGCATGGAATTAATGGAGGACATGGTCACAAAATTCCAAGAAATCTGGGTGGGGGTGAGCACTGCAGATGTCAGAGGTAGATAGTTATATAGCAAATATCAAAGAAAGAAACATCCAGTGTGTTTTATTGTCTCAAACACATTTTGTAGCAAATGTACTAAAAACCACTGAATCAGCAGGCCAACAGGAAACAACACCTCTGTCTTCAGCACCCCTCTTTTTAGGATGTGCAACACCATTAATTTAAAAGGCTTGTTTAAGGTGGATTTCATTTTTTAATGTGTATTAATGGAATATTGTACTTTAAAATAGATTTTACTTTATTATGTTTTTGAAATTCTGTAATTCATTATGAATGTTATTTTAAAAGTGCTATTTACAATTTGGCCGTCTGCAAACGGACATTATTTTTACATTATTAATGTATAGTATTTGTTGTGCTATTATCCTTATCCTTGTAAGTGCTCTGAGCTTTTGTGAAAAGAATGGGATATAAATTTAAAAGAGGCTAGAACTGATTCTGGCCAGTAGATTATCTAGATTTACAAATACACAATTTTATTGGCTGGGAATCTGAAGATCCTACAAATGATAGCATATTGTCAGGCTTAAGGCACATACATTTTGCTGCCCCATTGCTTTACCGAATTCAAATTATGGTGGTGTTAGAATAATGACACAACAATGCCTCCACCGTCATTCTCCTGGTATGATCGCCAGGTGGAAATCCCTCTATGGTACTGTTGAAGCAAGGAGGACAGACGCGGGCAAGCTTCAACAGGCACAGCAGGCAGACAAAAAACAAAACAAAACTAGGAACCCTCGGAAAATGCTTTTTCCTTAAACCCCAACACGCAAATACTAAGAAGAAGAAGCCGAGTGCTGAGCTCTCTTCTAGTTTATTGCATAGGGTGCACGGTTTTTGCTACTAGAATGTACTGATGTGGTCAGGAAAATGTGCATGTGCTGGTGACAGAGCTGGACGTTTCTTTCACCTTGGTTCTAGATCGCTCCTACAGAGGCTTGCAGGCTTTGGATGTCTAGTAACATATGTATTGTTAACGCTGGTTGTACCTCGCCCCTGCGATAGAGAGAGTTTGCTTACGATTTCTGCCAGCAGCAGGATGCCCGGAGGCGTCTTGAGGAAGTCCCTGTCGCAGGAGAAGCTGGTGGTGGTGCTGCTGGAGAAGGTGTCCTCGCTGTAGGAGCTCTGGGTGGTGACCACCGCCGGAGAGCGAGGGCTGTCCTCCATCCCCTCAGTCCCTCGACGCTGGCACGGAAATAGAAGACCTCCAAACAGCGGTTCACATCAATTCCCTCCTTCCCAAAAGTAAGTCCCAGCTCTTTCCCGCCCCGCAAGAATTCTTCTGCACACTATACTCCCCCTCCTAAACACCCCCCCCCCAACTAAACAACCCCTAAAAATAAGCGAGTATCCAATAGAAAGAGAAGGTATGCAAAAACGTCCCACTGTAGTCTCCAAACCCAAACCCTCCGAGTCTGCCCAACACAACTAAACTGTTCTTCGCGGCGGCGGCGGCTGCCGCTCCTAGATGTGTGGGAGCTCGCGGGTAGCACAGATGTTGCAGCTGAAGGCAGGAGCCCGAGCTGCCAGCGCGCGCCTCTCCTCTCCTCTCCTCCCCTCCCCCCTCCCTGCAGGTGGGCGGGAGCAGCCAGCGCGCGGCCCCCTCGCACCTGGGCGGGAGCGGTCCGCGCGGGCTCAGGTGGGACAGAGAACGGCAGAGCCACTCGCCGGCCACCCGAGAAGAGCTCTCGCAGATGCGCGCGCACGCACGCACGCACGCTCGCTCAAATTACAGAGCACTGCTCGCCCTCTCTGCTGGGATTCCTTCCTCCGCCTTTCCTCTTCTTTTCTTGCCTCTGCTGTAAGGCAAACGTGTCATAATCATTAAAAAAGAGGGCTTAAAAATAGAGCGCCGTGGCACGTGGACGCGTGAAAGCTTTTGTGTGGTGTGCATGTGCTTTTCAAGAGCTGTGCTTTCAGAATTCAATCAGATCCTCCTCCTCACCAGCTCCATAAAAAATGAAGGGGGGGGGGGAGGGGAGAAAAATCCATTGTGTTCCTGAGTAAACAGCGAGTGGGAAGTGCAAGGAAGAGAACCTGGAACTGAGGAGGGGAAAGAGAAATCAAACCATGCAAGAAAAACATTCAGTCCTTGTGAAATCTCTTTTTTTTCCTTTTAGCTCCTTGATTTAATGAAATAGAAGCTTTCATGCGGTTAGTGAGTTACTGCTTGGATGAGTCTTCAGTATTTGTGAACAAGTAGGAAATGTTCCTGTGGAAGGTACAACTGCAGTTTAAGGTGCCAAGAATTCTCAACAAACGCAACAGGCTTAAGCTATTTTTCAGGTTTTCTTCACTGAAACCATGCCCTTGCCTCACAGCACCCTTAATCTTATGGCAGAGTTCAACAGGTGTTTCAAAACATTGAGGCTGCAATGACAAAATCCATAGCTAAAGCCAGCTATTTTGAACCATATATTCTTGGATGAAAACCTTTGGTAGAGCCTTTCCTTACTATAAATTCAATACACATCCTGTAAATGCTATGGGGAGAAGGGCTAAGCTTCTTGACCTTGGGGCAACCCTCGAGGTTCAAATTCTCTGACTTTCTGTGTGCTTTGGCTTCAGTTTCACAAGATGGTAGAAGGTAATAATGAAATTCCACACACAAATAATGGAGCCTACTTTCTGGAAGATGCAGAATGCATGTGCACTTGCAAGTTTGCATGCAGACATCTACATGAATCTAGAAAAAATACCCATGTCCACTGTTCCCTCTAAGCTGTGCGCATGTGCGCGTGCACACACCTCACCGAACGAGCGCACATACTTTACAACAGAGCGCACAAAAGTTACAGTTCTGATTCTGATAGAAAACAACACAGACGTCTTAAAATTTAAAAGTTGTTAAGTATTTACGGTTTTCACAAGTTCTACAATGTTTTCTAGTGCAATCAATGTGGTGTACATACAGTATTCTGATATGTAGTCAAATTTTAAAGTATATAACTCCGAGTGTCTTTATGTGGTGCACAAAAATTTAACCTTCCTTCAAAAGCTGCACAGCTGATATTTTATGCGCACACAGCCTACAGAAAATTAGAGGGAACATTGCCCATGTCCAACTTATTTTGATCCTCTTGTCATCTCCTTAAAAACTGGAGTGCAGAGGGTGCAAAATCAAATAGTTGTGGAATTGGTAGTTTCTCTCATGATCCTTGTAGACCTTCTGACATCCTAAAAATGTGGTGTACATTGGATGCAAACTACATGTATTAGGTGGAATAATTGCACATCTACAAGTTATTCATAGAATACGCATATACGTATGTGGACAGAAAAACTCCCTCTTATGGTTCTTGTTGACTACTTGACATCTGAAAAGTGTGTATAGATTGGATGATTGCAAGCATGTATTTGTGAAATAGCTTGATTTCCCCCCAAATTTATTTTATTTATTTATTTAGACAGTTTTGTATACCACTTTATCCTTCAATCAAAGTGGTCACAACACAATTGGGGGATACATTTAACACGAGGGGATATGAGACACATACGCTAATACTTACAGGGAATGGAGGGTTAAGTGGCTTGCCCAAGACCACAAGGAGCACCTGTGGGACTAGAAACCCCAGTAAATTTTCATGATCCTCTTAGACTCCCAGACATGTCCTAAAAATTTGGAGTGTACTGGATGCAAACTCAAAGGGGCCCCTTTACTGAAGTGCACTAAGCAGCATACATTTTCATGTGCGGTAACTGCCTGCTCAGGCCTGCGGTAACTTTCTGCAGGGGCATAACAGTTCTTGCATGCTGATTCATGCACTAACAGCCACTTTGCTTTGGGGTGCTGAATGGGCAGAGTAGGGTGGTGAGCACATTGCAGTTAGTGCAGGGGACATATTGTGCGCTGTCAATGTTGCCATTAGCATGGATGCAGCAAACATCCCCTCAATAAATCCCCTCAGAATCTCTAGGTGGATCACAAAAATACATACACAATCCATAATGTACCATAAATGACAAACAATTAAATATTGCATGCTCATTTCCAGTATTCTTTCACTAACATGCTTCTATTTCTTCTGCTGCAAAACTGACATCACTGTTTTACCGCCAACTCAAGGAATATCTCAGGGCTCTGCACTGTCTGCACTGCTCTTTTAACATTTATTTACAACCATTCTGCTCTATAATACGGTCACACAACATCAACTTCCAGATATACACAGATGACATTATGCTATATAGACCAATAACCACCACAAACACATAGTTACTGCATTGTTTCAACGACATCTCCAGATGGTAACAAGACAACAATCTCACAAGCAACCTCAAGAAGACAGAAGCATTATTCGTCACAAAAGATCAAACCTTCAGAACAACCCAAATAAGAGTTCAAACGCAAATAAAAAACCTAGGAGTCATACTCGACCAAAATCTCTCACTCAAGGAACAGATAGCAAAACCCACAAGAATGATATTTTTCAAAACCAAAATGATATAGTGCTTCAGACCCCTCCTAGACCCCCAGGACTTCAGATCAGTACTGCAAGCAATGACACTCCCCCACCTCGACTACTATAATGCACTGTATCAAGGACTCCCACTCTCTAGCCTTTACGCACAGCCCTTAACACAACCTCCAGGATCATACAAAGTGCAAGGAAGTAGGACCACATCACCCCAATACCGAAGCACCTCCACACCTTCCCTCTGGAATCCAGGGTCAAGTATAAATTCTTGCTATTGATTCACAAAGCACTACACCAACAACAAACATCCCACCTACACACCCTCCTACCACAACCAAACTCTGGAAGATTCATAAGGCACTAACAACGTTCTCACCATACCGCATGCAAGAACATAATACAACCACCAAGCATGTGCCCATGCATTTGATCTCTTCGCCCTGTCGCTATAGAACTTTCTCTCAACCAAAATCCAGAACAAGGACCTCTCTTCCTTTCAGAAACAATTAAAGACCAACTTATTATTAAGCTGCATTTATATCCTGCTTTTCACTGGGTCAAAGCAGTTGGGGGATACATTTAACACAAGGGGATATGAGACACATACACTAATACTTACAGGGAACATGAGCAATGGAGGGTTAAGTGGCTTGCCTAAGACCACAAGGAGCACCTGTGGAACCAGAAACCCCAGTCCTTCTGGCCCAAGGTTGCTGTCTTCTAGTGGGATTTGAACCACCAACCTTCTGGCCTGTGGTACCTTGCCCCAACCACTAGGCCACTCCTCCCTTATTCAGAAAACACTTTGGCACAGACTCATGCCACACTCCATGAACACCGGATTATGTTGTACACATTATAAATTGCAGCTGATATAGGAATCAGAATTGTAAATAAGTTAGGAACACTTGATGTTCACATAATTGGGTTTGTAAATAAGCTGAGACAATTTGATTGTATAATTTCTCCACCTCCCTGACACCCTCATTCATATTGTAAATATGTTATGACCTGTTCCATGTATCATTTCTTGTTTAATGGAAACCGCTTTGATCCGGTGAATAGCAGTATATAAGCATACCTAAATAAATACATTTAAAAAAAATCACATTACATGTTACATTTTTAAATGCTTGTAAAAATAAGTGGACTTTAAGCTGTTTACAAAATTGAAGTATACCTGACATTGTTCTCATAAGAGCTGGTAAAGCATTCACCACCCAGGAGCTATCATGGGCAACATTCATTCCGTAATACATTAAAGTGCATTTGCCTATGAGAAGGAACATCTAACAACATTCGTGAGGATCTAGCTAAACTAAAAGTAGACAAAGCGACGTGGCCGAATGGGATATATTCAAGAATATTGAAGGAACTTGGGGATGTTCTAGCGGCTCCACTGACTGACTTCTTCAATGCTTCTTTGGAGTTGGGCGTGGTCCCAGAGGACTGGAGAAAGGCACGTGTGGTCCCTTTACTCAAATGCAGAGGAAAGGATGAGGATGAGAACCACAGGTCGGTTAGTCTGACCTCTGCGGTGAGTAAACTAATGAAAACACTGATAAAACAGAGGATAGTGAGATTTCTGGAGTCCAATGGATTGCAGGATCTGAGGCAGCATGGGTTTACCGGAGTTAAGTCTTGTCAGACAAATCTGATTGACTTCCTTGACTGGGTGACCAGAGAGTTGGACCTAGGGAGACCCTTAGATGTGGTATACTTGGATTTCACTATAGCCTTTGACATCATTCTGCACAGACAACTTATAAATAAATTGAACACCATAGGGATGGTCCCTAAAGTGACTGACTGAGTTAAAATTGGTTGAGTGTCCCCAAAGTGTACAGGTAAATGGAGCTCACTCTGATGAGAAGGATGTTACCAGTGGTGTGTTGCAGGGATGTGGTCCTTAGTCTGATTATTTTTAACATCTTTGTTAGAGATATTGCAGAAGGGCTGTCGGGTAAGGGTTGTTTCTTTGTGCAATAGAATAGACACCCAGGAAGAAGTAGATGATATGAGGAGAGATTTAGCTAAGCTTGAAGAATGGTTAAGAATTTGACAGCTGAGATTTAATGCTAAAAAGTCAGTGTCATGCTTTTGGGCTGCAAAAATCCAAGGGAGTGGTACAGTGTAGGGAGCGAAGTACTTCTGTCCATAAAAGAAGAGCGGGACCTGAGCGTGATTGTTTCTGATGATCTTTAAGTGGCTAAACAGGTAGAAAAGGTGACGGCGAAAGCCAGAAGGATGCTTGGGTGCACAGGGAGAGGAATGGCCAGCAGAAAAAAAAGGAGGTGATAGTGCCTCTGTGTACGTAAGTCTCTGGTGCGACTTCATTTGGAGTGTTATGTGCAATTCCGGAGACCGCACCTTCAAACAGATATAAACAGGATGGAGTTGGTGCAGAGGGTGACTACTAAAATGGTTAGTGGTCTTTGTTATAAAGCATATGGGGACAGACTTAAAGATCTTAATGTGTATATGTTAGAGGAAAGGCAGGAGAGAGGCGATTTGATAGAGATGTTTAAATACCTCCATGGCATAAATGCACAAGAGGAGAGCCTCTTTTGATTGAAAGTAAGCTCAGGAGTAATATGTGAAAATATTTCTTTATGGAAAAAGTAGTAGATGCGTGAAATAGTCTCCCAGTGGAGGTAGTGGAGATGAGAACAGTATCTGGATTCAAGAAAGCATGGGGCAAATACGGAGAGATCTTTAAAGGTAAAGGAATTATAGAATTTGACATGGAAGGGTAGACTAGACAGACCATATGGTCTTTTTTTGCTGATATGTTTCTGTTTTTCTAACATTGTATTTGCAGACCGAAATGCCCAACTAGGATACGATGTTTCCAATTGCAGGGCTTTGATTACCAACATAATGATTTAAAAAGCGATATGCTCTTGAGCTGGTAACTAATGCAACCTAAATAGAATTGGGGAGATATGCTCTGATTTACTCACTCAAATAATATGTACAACAGCATTCTGAACTAGTTGTAAAGGACAAATAACACTTGTTACTAGTTGTATATCTGTATGCAGCAATAATTACGTATTGTAGGTTATCTTCAAATTTCTAGCATACAGAGAAATTTTCACAACCTGGTCATCGATAATTATTTAGGTAGGAAACTCACAGGGATATCTCCTGATATATAAGCATTTGGGGAGATATTCAAAGGGATTAACACGGTTAGCAGATGTGCTAACCATGTTAATCCTTCTATCCGGGATATTCAGCGTCACTAACATGGTTAGTGCTGCTGAATAGCCCCAGGTGCCATTGCTGCAAACCCCGATGCTAACTGGTTAGCATCAGAGCGTTCCGGGGGTAGCACCCGGCCATAAACGGGCAATGGTGATATTGAGCTGCTGCCCTGTTATGGCAAAGCTGCAAAAGTAAGGTGCTGCAAAGACTGGCCTAACTTTCACTCTGGAAACTTACTGGGCAGCAGCTGAGTATCACGACTGCCCGGTTAGCTTCCTGCTAATCTGGACAACCCGGCTATTCAATGCTGCGGTCGGATATGATCCGGGCATTGAATATCCACGTTTAAGTTTCAGCGGCGGCATCTAGCCACCATCACGTTAAAAATTCTAGCCATGCTCCCCCCACCCAATTTCTGTTTTAGCAACATTTAGTGCCAGCTTATTATGTTTCATCTAAGATTTAATAGCCTTAGTGCAAAAAGAGGTATATTTCAATGTCTCATCCACGGAAGTGGTCATTGGTACGTAGAACTGAATATCATCTGCATAGATTCTATAATGGAGCTCCACAGTATCAAGCAATTTACATAGCAGGAAAACATAAATGTTCAATAGAATAGAAGATAAGGTTAAACCAGGATGACTTCTTTTTAGCACAAGCTTGTTTAAAGTGCTTAATCAAAAAAGAGCAAAACCATTCAAAATGGATCCATTGATATCCAAATCTTGCAATCTATCCAGCAGCAAAATAAGATTAACTGTATCGAAAGCCACACTTATATCGAGCAAAATCAGAATAAAAGCCTGACCCTGATCGAATCCCCCAAAGAAATGGTTTGGATATAGAAAGTAACCAAGTCTCCGTGCTGTGGTGTACATGAAAGCCAAACTGAAAGGGACTCAGTACATTATTATTTTCAATGAATTCTTGCAGCTGGCCTAACATCAGCTTCTCTAATATTTTTACTAAAAACATAAAGAAGACACTGACCTATAATTCAAGGTGTCTGTTTTATCTAATGAAGTGTACTTTAAAATCAGAACAATGGATGCCCCCTTCAACAATTGAGAGGCCATGCCACTCTGAAGTGACTCATTAACCAGATGTGTCACAAAGTTACTAATGTCTTTCCCCAAGGCCTTAAAAATCTTAATAAAACAATTATTATATATATAAATAAAAGGGCCCCCAAAAATGAAAAGGTGTCATATTTGTGTGTATGTATTCACGGATATGTCTAATATAAATAATACCTCTGTCAGAATCATGCCACCTGCCATATTCAGAAAATTTGGTGTGGATCAGATGGAAAAGCAGAAAGTTATTAGTTTGTATAATTGCATCTGTGTATTCGTGGAATATGTGGATCTGGAAATACATACCTGTGTCTGACTCCTCTTGGCCTTGTTGACCTGCCCTGAATATTTGGTGTTGATAGCATATTGAACAGGAAAGTTATTAGTGAGGGACATCAACATACCGCACAGGACAGAGGTACACAGACAGGATGACTGAGAAAACCTCCCTTCTTCCAGAAAGTAGATTAAAAATATTTTCCCATGAAAATTGCAAAGAAAAAAATAAGCAACATTATTGGTTTTCTCAAGCACCCCTTCCTACGCAGACGCTTTAATGCTGAGTGCCAGGAATTTATTGCCAAGTCACCTGTTCTAGAGATAGCTGCCTGTGTTTTTCTGAAATACTAATTTGTAAGCATATTGGAATAATATTTAGATGAAATGTGCTGTGCAAATCACATCTTAAATAACTACATTTCAGTTTAACTCAACAAACAAGTTGAGGGTGACATCTTTTTATTGTAACTTAATTCATCTGTGACTAGCTTTTAAAAAACTATGCTCCCTTTATCAGGTCAGTGTTAGATAAGCTATTTGCAAAGTAGCACAGCTCATTTTACATTGACTTGGTGAGGAGAGCGTAGCTCCTGAAAGTCAGTTACAAATGCATTTAAGTTATTCCATTAAAAAGATATCATGAGGTGAGGCATACAATGGCTTCACAATGAGAAAAAAAGCCTAAAATGTATACATGCTGAGTGCCATCGCAGACTATAGCAGAAATGGAAAAGTGTAATCATTTCATGCTATACTGAGATGTATGTGTTCTTGTAGCAAGTCATAATAGCTTGTCTCTGGTTCCATATGCCCCTCGTTTGTTACCCTTCTGTTTCATTGCCATAATAGTCTTAGAATTTGTGATCATATAGTCTATCTGCATCAATTGCAATGAACAACTTGTAAACAGTAGGAAAGCAGTTTGTTTTAAACTGCCCTTTTGATTGAAATATAGGGTTTCTAGCATAAAGTCAGGAATACATTATCTCCTCTTTATCTGCAGGGGTCACTTAACTGTAGCTAATTTTCTTAACTTTTATACCAACGTCTGTGGTCTATCTCCTGTTGCAGTGGGTCCATGAACAAGTTCACCTGCAACAGGGATGTTACCTTCATCTGCAGTGTCTGCACTATCATTACTACCAACACTAGTTGTAGTGCTTAAGCTATGGGTAGGCATCTCGTTATCCTGGATGTCATGAAACCAGCATGAATATTTCTTTTTTCTTCTTGCCATACTTGAATTGTACTGGGGTCCCCTTACTGAGATTTGATACAGATTTTATACCATGGAGTTACTACTTGAAGACACTCAGCAAGGCTCTGCAAGAGCAATTTATTCTCTCCTCCTCGGAGATGCACAGAAAAATCACAAGCTTTATTGTTGGCAAATTTTAAAATGCATCCTCATTCCTGCAAAACACGTGTTAGGATCAATGTCTTCAAAAGGGTCAGTTTTGCACATATCTTGACAGTAATGAACCTCACTCCTAAGGTAGGGCAATATGATCTCAGTCTGTCACATTTAGTGCTAGCTCTCACTGTAGTACTTTCATTGTGCCAAAAGATTTCCTTCTGGAGTTGATAACATGTAATATGTATAGGCAAGTTATCAAGGTGTCTTTGGGAATTGCTTTTAATAAAGCTTGTGGCACCCAATAGAATGGAAAAGTTTTCTGTATCTTTCTGCTTCATTTTTGTCTCTGACTGCATTTCTTGAGGACCTCTCTCTCCCCACAATGCACAGAATAATCACTCGGTACTGACATTTCTTTTATCAATGCTGTTCTTTGTATCTCTCTTTCAGCACTATGTCTGGTTTTCTTGCATCAAGCTTATTGGTTGTAATGGGAATGTCCCATGTGATCCAATCTCCTTTCATGTGTTCTGCAGCATTTCAAGTAGATGACTGATAACACAGGTACACTAAAAATTTTTTTTTTTAAACTGCCTCTAATGTTTTGATTGATTTTTACGTTTTTTGGTGCGTTGAATCCAAATCTGGTAACCAATTTGTTCCATCACGTACAGATTTTTTGCTACATTGGGTAAGCAGTTTGAGGTGAACGTTTCAGATTGAGTGTGATCGAGATAAAAGTTTCTTGGATGAATTCTTTATACTAATTGTTTAGTAGTTATTCAAATAAGAATAAAGAAAATTGTAACAAGGCAGCACATAAGAATAGAGTAATGTCAACAAAACACACTGTGATGGTAGCAAAATTGTCTGCACTAAAAAAAGCCACATACATGTGCACAAACATAGAGCATATAACAGCTAGTTTAGAAACAAAGCAAAGCAAATAAATGTGCAAAAAATTTTGTACAGTTATTTATGTAAGAATAGAAAACGCAAACCGCACCATTGCATACATGAAGACAAACACCCAATGGTGTGAAAATAAAATTCAAATAAATGAGATCCGACACTGTGGTAATAACTAGCAAATTTTTATTTCAAAGTTTAGTAAAAACATGATATTTTGCAACACAGTTTAGATTTTTAAAGTCATTCTTGGGTCAATCAATCTCCTGGTGGGCCCGTTTCTTCTTCCCCCGATGCTTCTCTTGGTGCGCTGCTTGGCATATTTTTCATCTGGGGTTTCCCGCAGCAGCAACCAGCAGAAATCAGCCATCATAGTGGTGTGTTCCATCTTCCTTGGTACCTTCTCTCTGCGTCCTTGATGTCCTGGTGAAACCTTTCACCTTGTTCTTCACTGTACGCCCCCAGGTTTTTCGGGAAAGTAGTTCACATGGGAGTACAAGAAATGGACTTTCAGGCTCATGTTACAGCCTTGTTCTTTGAAGGCATTGAGCATCCTGGCAACAATATCCTTATAGTTCTCATCCCGCCTGTTCCCCAAGAATTTGAGAACAACATCCTTGAAGGAATCCCAGGCTTCTTTTTCCTTCTCAGACATCGTTTCAGCGAATGCTCCATCTGAAATGAGTTTCCTTATATCAGGGCCACAAACACTCCTTCCTTTAGCTTTGCTTCAGAAAGTCGGGGGAACTTTGAGCAAAGGTACCGAAAGCACTCACCATCTTTTGGAAGGGACTTGATGAATTGCTTAATGAGACCCAACTTAATGTGGAGAGGTGGTAATAGAATTTTTATCACGAGGTACCAAGCTCTCATGAAGAACATTTTTCTCACCGGGTCTCAAATACTCCGAATTGGCCAGTCTTTTTTCCCCCAGTGTAGGTCGCGGGCCCGCTATCCCACAAGCAAAGGAGCAGGGATATTTGGTGAAACCGGATTGCTGCCCTATACATGGATACAATTTTAAGTCTCCACAAAATCATCCACTTATGCTCATCATAACGAATCTTCTGAAGAATCAGGGCCAAATTCTCGTATTTTTCTTGGAGAATAACAGAGTGAGCAATAGGAACTGAAGCGAATGTGTTTGCCATTATGAAGAAGAACACCTTTTATGCTGTCTTTTTACGAATCAATGAACAGCCGCCATTCAGCAGGATCATACTTGAGTTTAAACTTTTCCATCATTCCGTATATACCGTTGCAAAATACCAAATCTTCCTCTTTGCTGAATACTTCAAAAATTGTGTCTCGCTGTTGCGGTACCAATAAAAAGTTGTTCCTGGTGACAATAGATTTTTCTGTTTAAGCCGAGAACCTAGCAGTTGGGCAGCATCTTTTGGGAGTCCTAAATCCCGGACTAAATCATTCAATTCAGCTTGGAGAAAAGTTCAGGTTTCGGATCTGGTTCAGTTTCAAACTCGGAAGTACTGGACTCATCGGGAAAAGCCATCTGATGAGTCTCATCATGATCAGAACCGTCCACACAAATATGATCCAAAGATTTTGGTGGTTCAGGCACAGGTACTTCGTTGCTATGAGGCATAGGCCTAATTGCTGAGGGAAGGTTGGGGTAACTTATTACGTTCTTATTTTTTAAGTTGTATCCCTTCACAATGCAAGAGCAAAAATAGCAGTCACTGCTGTGGTCTCTTTGTTCACGCCACATCATAGGTATTCCGAAACGAAATGCTTGTTTTTTACCTTTCATCCATAAGCGTAGATCTTCCTCACATGTCTTGCACACTTTGTGAGGAGCCCACGGTTTGTCTTGATCGCCTAACTTCAAACCGAAATAGGCGAAATATACTTTTTTAATAAATGCAGAAATGTTCCTCTGCCGCTTTTTCACGGTATATTCCCCACAAATAAAACAAAAACTGTCCGGAGAGTTGACGCAACTCTGGCTCTGTGAGCCATCACAAATACACAGCACTGCAAACTACAACTGTAGTGAACCACTTCGGAATAAAGCTGGATTACGACTGAGCAAACAAAAGGTAATAATTAACTTGCAAGAAACTGAAATTTGACAGGAACGTTCATGTCGCAACCACCGTGTTTGAGCGAGCGAACGAGGCGAGGCGAACAGGAAAGAACATGCGCCAGCACGAGTACTGGATTTAGCCCCCCGCCTCCCAATTGTCCTGTCCTGTTAATGTATCAAATGAATACAAAACACTCTAAAATATCATGAGGGAGTGTTTCTAGTTAGTTAACCATTACAACCTCTATTTTGGGCCAAGAAAATAAACTGCAGTCGGCTAAAAAGAAATTATGTGAACATTCCTTATATGGGTAAGAAATCTAATTTTGCAAGAAAATGTGACGTGATGGAACATTTTGGCTATTTTTCCTGGATTCAGCACCCCAAAATCTATAGGAATCAGTTGCAAAACTGGAGGCAGTTTTTTGTTAGTGTACCTGTGTAATGACTGAAAGTCATTATCATCTAAAAGTTGTTGTACAGCCTATGTGAAATGAATTGGTGGACTCAGACCTGTTGCTATCAGCCAGCCATCCACATCCCTAAAGCAAGCATCATTGTTTTTTTAAGTGCTTTCAAGTCAGGGCTGACTCCTAGCAACCCAGAAGCCTCTGTGTTTTCTTGGCAATATATAACCATAAGTAGATTGCCAGGCCTTTTCTTTCAAGGAAATGGAGGGTTAAGTGACTTGCCAAAAGTCACAAGGAACAACAATGGGAATGGAACTTTTGATCATTTGGCTATGAGGCAGCTGCTGTAACCACTAGGCTACTCCTCCATTCCTATTGGTCCTGCAATTGTGGTGCTCTTCTGCCTGAAGGGGATGGTATCCCTATGAGCAACCCATTGCCTGCTGGGTGACAATCGTGGCAAAGACCCCTCCTGTCTGCCTGCGGGAGATTGGAGCCCCACTGGCATACAGGAGTGGAAGACCAATGATTTTGGCAGCGAGGCAATGATGGGGCCAGGGCCCATGTGGCCCATTTCTTTCCGATGCCTCTGTGACTTACTGAGCACATTATTTTTGCTGACCCATGGTTTCTGCCTTCCACTAGTCTTCTGGTTATGTCTGTTCTTCCTAGCCTAATCTATGCCTGCTTCTTGACTGCTCGTCTGCCTGTTGCTTGGCTTATTTCTTGACTTGCGAGACTGCTCTGCAGGGCATGTCCCTGCTGTTCAGTGCTTCAGCTCTTCTCCTGTCTTTTCTGTCTTTTGGTGACATAGTAACATAGTATATGATGGCAGATAAAGACCAGTATGGTCCATCTAGTCTGCCCAGCAAGGTGGCAAGAGTAGGTGCACTTGCCGCTCTGTGCAGGTCACGCTTCCCCATGCCTTTTGTTTAGGGGTGTACCCACTGCTCCATGTAGGTCACCCCTATTTACTGAGATGTAAGAGATAGTTATGTTTATTTTGATTTTATCCTGTTGCTATAAAGGGATCCACTGTTTCTGTCCCATGCCATTTTGAATTCTGTCACTGTATTTGCTCCCAACACTTCCATCAGGAGGACATTCCAAGCATCCACCACCCTTTCAGTGAAAAAGGATTTCCTGACATTGTCTTTCAGTTTACCCCCTTGCACCTTCATGTTATGCCTTCTAGTGTAACAGCTTCCTTGCCTTTGGAAGAGGTTTGTTTGTTCATTAATACTCTTTAAGTATTTAAAGGTCTGAATCATATCTCCCCTGTCCCTCCTCTACTCCAGAGCGTACATATTTAGGTCTTCAAGTCTCTTCTCATAAGTCTTCTGATGCAGACTCCAAATGATTTTGGTTGCCTTCCTCTGAACCATTTCCAGTCTTTTTATATCCTTTGCAAGATATGGTCTCCAAAACTGAACACAAGTGAGGCCTCGCCAGCGACTTGTACAGGGCATTCGTACCCCTTCCTTTCTGCTGGTAATTCCTCTTTGTATGCAACTCAGCATCCTTCTGGCTTTTGCCACTGCCTTGTCACAGTGTTTTGCCACCTTGAGATCCTCAGAGACTATTACTCTGAGGTCTTGTCCATGCACACCAACCTCTCGCCCCCTATTATATACAATTCCCTTGGATTTCTGCTTCCCAAGTGCATGACACTGCACTTCTTCACATTAAATCTTAACTGCCAAGCATTAGACCATTCTTCCAGCTTTTGTAGATCTTTCCTCATGTTCTCCACTCCCTCATCGGAGTCCACTCTGTTGCAAATTTTCATGTCATTTGCAAAAAGAAAGACTTTTCCATTCAGTCCTTCAGCAATATTACTCACAAATATATTCAACAGTACCGGTCCAAGGACGGAAACCTGGGGTACACCGCTAATCATCTTCCTTTCATCAGAGTGAGTTCCGTTTACCATCACCTTCAATCATCTGTCAGTCAACCAATTTCTGTTCCAGTTCACCACCTTGGGACACATCCCCAAGCTATTTAGTTTATTGATAAGCCTCCTATGAGGAACAGTATCAAAGGCTTTGCTGAAATCTAGGTAGATCACATCCATTGTATGCCCTTGATCTAGTTCTCTGGTTGCCCAGTCAAAGAACTCAATCAGATTTGTTTGGCAAGATCGTCCTTTGGTAAAACCATGTTGCCTCAGATCATACAACCTATGGTTTTCGAGAAAGTCCACTATTCGCTCTTTCAGGAGCACCTCCATTACTTTTCCCGCCACCGAGGTAAGGCTTACTGGCCTGTAGTTTGTCACTTCTTCCCTATTACCACTTTTGTGGAGAGATACCACATCAGCCCTTCTCCAGTTCTGTGGAACTTCTGTCTCCAAGGATCTATTAAAAACATCCTTTAATGGCCCTGCAAGAACCTCTCTGAACTGTTTCAGTATCCTGGGATGTATCCCATCCGGTCCTATGGCCTTGTCCATTTTCACTTTTGCAAGATGTTTGAACACATCATCTTCTGTGAATGGTGTGCTATCTACACCATTCCATTTGTACATTTGTCAATCACAGGTGGTCCTTCTCCAGGATTTTGTTTAGCATTTTTGCTTTTCAATGTCACTTTCCACAAATCCGTTCCCAGCACTTTTTGAGTCCTGAAATTCCATCTTTGATTTTCCTTCTCTCCTGAATATACCTGAAAACAGTTTTGTTGCCACACTTCACATCTTTACCAACTTTTCTTCTGCCTCTGATTTTGCTATCCTTATTTCTCTTTTTGTCTCTTTTAGTTTGATCCTGTATTCTTTTCTGTGTTCCTCTGTTTGTGAACTTCTGAATTTTGTGAAAGCTGTGTTTTTTGCCTTTAATTGTGCAGCCACTTCTTTGGAGAACCAAATAGGTTTCCTTTCCTCTTGTTTTTATTTACTTTCCTTACATATGTATCTGTTGCCCTTTTTATTGCCTCCTTTAGTTTAGCCCATTGCAATTCTACTTCCCTTATCCCCTCCCACCTTGCCAACTCCTCCTTCAGGTACTTGGCCATTTTACTGAAGTCAGTGTTTTTGAAGTCTAAGACTTTGAGCTTGCTGTGACTGGACTTCATCTTGGCTTTTATCTCAAACCACACTATGTGATGATTGCTGCTGCTCACAGGGGCACCCACTCAGACATTCGACACACTATTTCCCTTGGTGAGCACTAAATCCAGCGGTGAGCTTTCCCTGGTCATTTCCATCACCATTTGTCTAAGTAATGCATCTTGGAAGGCATCCATAATTTTTTTACTTCTTTCCAGATTTGCAGAAGGAATACTCCAATCCACATTGGGTAGATTAAAGTCACCCAATATAATCACTTCCCCCTTTGTGGCTATCTTTGCAATATCAATAATCAATTCGCTATCCATTTCTTAGATTTGGGTTGGAGGCCTGTAGACTATACCAGTATGGATGACAGTACCATCTCCTCTTTCCAACGCAATCCATAGCACTTCTTCTTTTCCCCACGTCCCCTGCATTTCAGCAGCTTTAATATTGCTTTTGACATATAGGACTATTCCTCCTCCTTTTCTACCCTCTCTATCTCTTCTAAATAGATTATAGCCAGCTATGTTTATATCACATTCATGCGACTTGTTAAACATGTTTCTGTAAAGGCCACAATGTCCAAGTCCATTTCCACCATTAGGACTTCCAGGTCAGGAACTTTGTTAGCTAGGCTTCAAGCATTTGTGCTTTGCTTTCCAGCATTTGCTGACTAGCTCGCCTGTATTTTACATGGATTTTATTCTGCACGCCTCTTCCCACTTGCCCTTGATGTGTGGTTTAAAGGTGTGGCTGTTTCCAACGTTATTATGCTTTTGCTTGGAGTGATGTCCTGAACTTGTCCTTCTCCATCCGTCACCTCCTTTCCCTAGTTTAAGCGCCTGTTCACATACTGCCTGAATTTTTCACTCAGGATCCTTTTCCCTGCAATGGAGAGATGTAGTCCATCAGCTCAGTATAGTCTCTTGTTGATCCATTTATTTCCCCAGACGCCTATATATCTAAATCCTTCTTGTTTGCACCAGGTTTAGAGCCATGTATTAAAGTTGTTTATGCAATTTATTTATTTAACATCTCTTATATACCGCACTATTATCATCAGCGCGGTTTACATGGAACCAAACATATACATACAGAAAAACTGTAGTGCATTTTACAAGTAACAGGAATTTGAACTTGGTAATAAAGGGAAACTATGTACATTATGTAACTATATACAGTAGTCTATACACATTAGTCACAGTTGAAGTTGTCTTGACCTGAGTATGGATGTAGTATTGACCTGAAGTTGTCTTGACCTGTAGTATGGATGTAGTATGCAATGCAGCCTTTCTGCCCCCTCACCATGAACAGGTAGAACTTCTGAGAATGCTATAGTGTTAACAATGGGCTTGAGTTTTTCCCAGGGTCTGGAAGTCCCTTTGAACTGCAGAGGCACTGTTTCTAGCCAGGTCATTTGTACCTAAGTAGATGACAACATCAATTTTGGAGTGCTCACTTTCTGCACTAACTATACCAACAATTTGGTTCATATTCCTGCTGGCTGAAGAGCGTGGAAGGCATTTGACCATCTTCTCTTCTCTGAACTGTGTTCCCAAGTTGCTGCCTCTGATGATGGAATCTCCAAGTAGTAGTATTTTCTGTTTTGTGATTTTTTTCTTCATATTTAGTGCATTATCAATAGTTTGGGCATTGAATCTCTCATTTAAGGGCACTTCAGTTTCCACAGATTGGGCACCCCCATTATCCAAGGCAGAGAAGGCATTATGCAAGGATATCTCTTGATGTATAGGGTGTCTCTGCATTACAGGTCGCAACCTGCCAGAGCCCACTGTGATCCATTTGCTCCTGGGCTGTATGATTCTTTGTGGGAGCCAATGTTCCCGCTAAATTGCGCTGGGTCCTTCGCCAACATTCCTGCCGTCGGGGGGGAGGTGCAGAGTGATCGACACTCCACCCCTCCCCCCACCGGTGGGAATGCCAGCGGAGGACCCGGTGCAGATTAAAGAGAACATTGCGAGGGTGCTGCGGCATGTGTTAGACCCTGTGCAGTGGATTTTATTCAGTTTGTACCCTAGAAGACGTGTGTTTAATTGCAGCTAATTCTTCCCTTAGTAAGAAAAAAATCACAAAACAGAAAACTACTAATACTTGGAGATTCCATCATTAGAGGCAGCAACTTGGGAACACAGTTCAAAGGAAAGAAGATGGTCAAATGCCTCCCAGGCTCTTCAGTCAGCAGGAATACAAACCAAATTGTTGGTATAGTTAGTGCAGAAAGTGAGCACTCCAAAACTGATGTTGTCATCTACTTGGATACAAATGACCTGGTTAGAAACAGTGCCTCTGCAGTTCAAAGGGACTTCCAGACCTTGGGAGAGAAACTCAAGCCCATTGTTAACACTATAGCATTCTGTGTTTACACTTTATGGGAAATACCTTGGCTTATGTTTCAAGCTCTTGCAGAGGGTTCAACCAGAAGGGAAAGGGGGTTGTTATAGGTGAACACACATAACCTAGTCCTGGGGTCCCTGTTTCTGTGGAACTTGACTCAACCATGACATTATCCAAAGATCAGTCTAGAAAAACAGAAGTTTACCCACCACAGGGGAATCAATAGCAAGCAAAAAGTGGCAGTCCCCAAAACATATTTATTATAGAAACATACACAGAAAAACATAAATAGCCATACAATGGGCTTCTGTCAAAGATTTAACTTTAAAGACAGTGTTTTTGGTGGCCATCTGTTCGGCTCGTCGAATTTCGGAGTTGCATAAAATTTTTCAAAAACAGCTCAACGTGTTTTAGCAGAAGCCTGTGTCAGGGGTGTATAACAATAATTAACAAGATATGGTTAACATCATCTTGTATCAGAATTGTGCGAAGGTACAGTCTATAAAAAGAGAACAAACATAAGAAAACACATAAAACCTTAATGTCAATAAATACATTAAACAGTAAATACAGTTACTAATCAATATTATTGAGGGCCTACACATAAATATGTACTCATAAAAAATGTACAATAAATAATATTAAAAAAATCATATAAAACATAACATTAAACAGCAGACCTCACTTCCGAAATGTCTTCTCACAAAAATGAAAATATGCTAATAGAAACAAAAGTATACCCAAAATCATATAATAAAAAGAATCTTTAGGAATTGCATACAGAAACCATAAAATGAGAAAATAACATAGTTAAATAAATCTCAGAACTTACTTATTTATGAAAACAATCAATCTTTCTTTGAAACACCAAACCTAAAGGGAAGAGCACTATGTTTAGGTCAAATAAAACTAAAAAGGAAACAAAAAATTTGGGGCATAGTCAGACCACATAATTTATGGGCAAAATACACCAAGGCTCAAACAAACCACTACAGGTAGTGACCAGAGCAAACTAATTTAAATCCATTACTGCAGCCACTCAAACAAAATAACTATTGCAGCAAATAAAAGCTGTCACTCTAAAAACTCTCAAAGAAAGAAAGAATGCAATAAAAAAAACTAAGATATGTTCTCATTCCTACCCCAATGCCTGAGCTCACAAGAATAAAGTGTCACCATCTCCTCCACCTCCAATGCTAAAAATTATTTTAAAGGAAAGGCATATAATCCTAAACTAATCACAACAATAACAAAACAACCTTACCAGGGCTGCCAAGAACAAAATTGGCAAAAACATCTGGAAAACTTACCCTTCCATGATTATGATGTGTCCGGTACACCAACAAATGTCCGGTCAGGCTGTAGGCTGCCTTTTAAAGTGGCTTTTCTGTCGGAGCTGACTGATTGACACTGCCACTAAAACAAGGCTATCTAACCTTTTTTATTTTAAACTTTTACATTTTCAGGGTCTTTTTTCACTTTTGATTTTTTTTACCATCTTTTAACAGGTACAAAATGTGCCAAGTCATTTAAAAGTATTGTCATCAGGTAGCTTTAATGCCAAAAACCAACATTAAAGCGAGACATTACAAACTTAGAAACACAGAAAAATGATGGCAAATAAAGACAATACAGTCTATCCAACTACTACGTTTTACAATCCCCTGCCCCATGCTTTCAGATACAGTCCTTGTCTCTACAACCTCCACTGGGAGGCTACATATTCCAAACATCTACCACTCTTTCCATAAAGAAATATTTCCTCAGATTATTCCTGAGTCTATCCCATAGAAACATAAACATGATGACAGAAAAAGATCATATGGGCTATCTAGTCTGCCCTTCCATATCAACTACAATAGTCCCTTTTTTTTCCTTTAGTTTAGAGATCTTGAATTCAGATACTGTGCTTATCTCTACTACCTCCACTGGGAGATTATTCCACACATCTACCACTCTTTCTGTAAAAAAATATTTCCGCATATTACTTCTGAATCTATCCCCTTTCTCCCTCATCCTATGTCCCCTCGTAGCAGAGTGTGCTTTCAATTGAAAGAATCTCTCCTCTTTTGCATTTATGCCACAGAGGTATTTAAATGTCTCTATCATATCTCCTCTATCCCACCTTTCCTCTAACGTATACATATTAAGATCCTTAAGTCTGTTCCCATATGCTTTATAATGAAGACCATTAACCATTTTAGTAGCCACCCTCTGCACTGACTCCATCCTGTTTATATCTTTTTGAAGATGTGGTCTTCAGAATTGCACACAATACTCCAAAATAGGTTGCACCACAGACATATACAGAGGCACTATCACCTCCTTTCTTCTGCTAGCCATTCCTCTCCCTATGCACCCAAGCATTCTTCTGACTTTTGCTGTCACCTTTTCTAGCTGTTTAGCCACTTTAAGATCATCAGAAACAATTGCGTCCAGGTCCTGCTCTTCTTTCATGGACAGAAATGCTTTGTTCCCAAAACTGTACCTCTCCCTTGGATTTTTGCAGCCCAAATGCATGACCCTGCATTTTTTCATCCTATGCTGTCTCATTGCAGAGCTTGTAGAAAAACCACATGCACTGAGAGTGAGAAGTAGACTTTGAATACAGTTATTCCTGATTCTTTAATCTACTGCTCTGACCACTAAAATCTGAAAATAATTTAGAGCAGATCGGTGATGTCAAGATGAATCAACCAAGTAAGTGAACAATTAGGTCAGTGACAAGTGCATGATTAATGACAAAAATAGCTGACCAAGCGAAACTGCTGTCATAGCTTCAATTGGTATTCATAACCAAATTGGACAATTTGAAGGCAAGTGAGCAGGTGGAGGTCAACAAAGTCTATGCATACAGGCAACCTATTATTTGGGCAGACTTTTCTCACTCTTTAGGCTTTTTAACAATATAGATAAGAGAACTGCTATGTGAATATGCACAGTTAGCCAAGAAATATACTATAAAGCTTGTTCAGAGAGTGGAGTGAGATTTTTATATTATTGAGGAATCATTTTGCGCTCCCAAAGTGACCAAATGTTTTGTGCTGTATTGCTACAATGGAAGGTAACTGGAGTGGGCAGTGTCCCATATATAATGCACTTGGTTATATTAAGCTCACCAAAGACAATTCTTGCCATTTCCAATAAGTCAGCAGCTTCTAGTTCTCATGGTTACTCTTTCACATTTAGTTCTTTTCTCCTCATATTCATGTAGTTCTACCTCCTCATCTGAAGAGATACTGGTGTTTATACAATAGTCTTGGATCCACTCCTTTACTCTCTCTATACCCAGTCCCTTGGTGCGCTCATCTCTTCCCAAAGCTTTCAGTACCATCTTTATGCTGATGACGCCCAGATCTACCTCTCTACACCTGAAATCTCTCCAGCAATCTAGACCCAGATCTCTGCCTGCCTTTCTGACATTGCTGCTTGGATATCTCACTGCCACTTGAAATTGAACATGGCCAAAACTGAGCTTCTTGTTTTTCCCCCTAAAATCTCATCTCCTTTTCCTTCTTTCTCAGTCTCTGTGGATAACGCTCTACTCCTTCCTGTTCCCTCGGCTCACAATCTTGGGTTTGTCTTTGACTCCTCTCTCTCCTTCTCCACACACATCCATCTGATAGCTAAACCTGCCATTTCTTTCTCTATAACATCAACAAAATCCACCCATTCCTTTCTGAACATACTACTAAGACACTTATCCACTCCTTAATCACCTCCTGTCTTGACTATTGTAACCTTCTCCTTGCTGGTCTTCCTTTGAATCATCTCTCTCCCCTTCAATCTGTTCAACACTCTGCAGCCTCCTCATGCCCATATTACCCCTCTTCTCAAGTCACTTCATTGGTTCCCTATCCGTTTCTGCATCCAGTTCAAACGTCTCCTGCTGACCTATAAGTGTATTCACTCTGCAGCTCCTCACTGCCTTTCCTCTCTTATCTCTCCCTACACCTCCCCCCCCCACCACCCTTGGGAACTCCACTCTTCTGGCAAACTGCTCCTATCTGTGCCCTTCTTTTCTATTGCTAACTCCAGACTTCGCTCCTTTCACCTTGCTGCATCTTATGCCTGGAACAAACCACTTGAGTCTGTACGTCAGGCACCTTCTCTGACCCTTTTCAGATCCAGGCTGAAAACTCACCTCTTCGCTGCCGCTTTTGGATCTTGATTCACCTGATCTCCTTGTGTTTCCCTTGTGCTGTCTGTTTTGACTAGATTGTAAGCTCTGATGAGCAGGGACTGTCTCTTACATGTCTGTGCAGTGCTGTGTGTCTTGTAGCATTATAAAAATGCTCAGTAGTAGTAGTCAAAGAAGAGAGAAGAAGCCAAGGAAAGACTCAGAAGTTCCTGTCTCCCCTGTACCAGCACTGAAAGAGGCCCACACACATTCTAACAAAGTCATTAACTTGCCCAACAAAATGCCTTCTCTTACTCTGTTCATTTCTTTTCATTTGTATTTCTAGATAGACTGTCCAAAGTAGTTTACAACACAACGTGGGATTAAGGGGCATGCTTACTAAGATGTGATAGCCAGTAGTGCAGGGTTTGGTATAGGCTAAGGATACTACATGAACAGTTAGCATGGGGCTCCACATTAAAAATCCTGTGTTAACCTTGGGCAAGCCACATAACCCTCCATTGCCTCAGGTATGAGCTTAGATTGTAAGCCCTCTGGGGACAGGGAAATAACTACTGTACCTGAATGTAACTCACCTTGATCTGCTACTGGAAAGGCATAAGCTAAATACATATATAGTTAGCATTCCTTAGGTACTATTTTAAGCTGTCTTCTGGAAAGTGTTTATTGGCTAGGCACCACAAACGTGGTAATTGCAGAAATATTGATTATTCTAACATTTTTCTCTAGTGATGATAGCCCTTTTCAACAGGACTATAAGAAACTCCCATAATACTTTTAAAACTGCAAATAATGTCTACCTGGAAGGAACATAAACACCTTATTGTCACAGGCACCTCTGTGATTGACCTCAGTCTTTAGAAAGCAACAATTGCCATTCTTTCAATAAACAGTGCCCATTTCAAAGGAAGTGCCTACATTGACACTAATGACTGTCTTAATGAAAGTGTCCTTACCTATGTCTTTCTAGAATACAGTGTCTTCATCAACACCATTGCTATTGTTGATTGCACTGCATTCTGACTTTTGAACTGATGTTGAGCTGCATCTCTTGAGTTACTACCACCCTGAACTCAGCAATTACTTATGTGGGGAAAAGGATCTCAGCTGCACCCAATGACAATGTCTACAGGCATCTTCACTCCTGTAGTGTCAGGAATATGAGGAACATAAGATATGCCATACTGGGTCAGACCAAGGTCCATCAAGCCCAGTATCCTGTTTCCAACAGTGGCCAATCTAGGTCATAAATACCTAGCAGTTTCCCCAAAAGACACAGGTTCCACAATGCTTGTACTGGGTCAAGCATTGATATCCTGGGTCCCTTCTTAATAATGGTTTATGGACCTTTCCTCCAGGAACTTGTCCAAACCTTTTTTAAACCCAGCTACACTAACAGCCTTTAATACATCCTCCGGTAACAAATTCCAGAGTTTGATTACACGTTGAGTGAAAAAATATTTTCTTTTATTAGTCTTAAATAGTTTACCCTGTAGCTTCATTACATGTCCCCTAGCCTTTCTATATTCTGATAACGTAAACAGTCAATCTATGTTTATCCATTCCACTCCGTTCATTAATTTATAGACTTCTATCATATCTCCCCTCAGCCGTCCCTTTTCCAGGTTAAAGAGCCCGAACCTTTTTAGCCTTTCTTCATAGGAGTATCCTTCCATCCCCTTTACCATTTTGGTGGCTCTTCTCTGAACCTTTTCTAATAACGCTATATCCTTTTTAAGATACGGCGACCAGAATTGCACACAATATTCAAGGTGCGGTCTCACCATGGAACGACATACAGGCATTATATTATATTTTGTTTTATTTTCCATTCCTTTCCTTATGATACCTAGCATTCTATTTGCTCTCTTGGCCGCCGCTGCACACTGGGCCGAGGGTTTTAAAATGTTATCCAAAATGACGCCTAAATCGTTTTCCTGGGTGGTGGTTCCTAATGTGCAACCTTGCATCATGTAACCATAGTTTGGGTTGTTCTTCCCTAGGTGCATAACTTTGCACTTGTCCACATTAAATTTCATCTGCCATTTTGATGCCCAGTCTTCCAATTTATCAAGATCTTCTTGCAATTTTCCACAATCCTCTTGGGTTTTAACAACTTTAAATAGTTTTGTTTCATCTGCAAATTTGATAACCTCACTCGTTATTCCCCTTTCCAGGTCATTTATGGATATGTCAAAAAGCAGCGGACCCAGCACAGATCCCTAGGGTACACCACTATTCACTTTTCTCCATTGGGAAAATTGGCCATTTAGCCCTACCCTCTGCTTTATATCTTTTAACCAGTTCCTGATCCAAAATAGTACATTGCCTCCTATCCCATGACTCTTTAGTTTTGCCAAAAGTCTCTGATGAGGGACCTTGTCAAAGGTTTTCTGAAAGTCCAGATACACTATATCAACCAACTTACCTTTGCCCACCTGTTTATTCACACCTTCAAAAAAACATAACAGATTAGTAAGACAAGCTCTTCCTTGTCTAAAGCCATGTTGGCTGTCTCCCATTAGGCCATGACTATCTACATGCTGAATAATTTTGTTCTTTATGATGGTTTCTACCATTTTTCCCGGTACTGACGTCAGGCTCACCGGTCTGTAGTTTCCCGGATCACCCCTGGAATCCTTTTTAAAAATTGGTGTTACATTGGCGATCCTCCAATCTTCAGGTATTACAGATGATTTTAATGAAAGTTCACAGATTACTAATGGCAGGTCTGCGATCTCATATTTCAGTTCTTTCCACAGCCTTGGATGTATACCATCCAGCCCAGGTGATTTGCTACTCTTTAGTTTATCTAATAGTTGTAATACATCTTCCCGATGTATCGATATTTCCTTCAATTCTTCCGCACCTTTAAATACCACTTCATTCATGGGTAACATCCCTACATCTTCCTCATTAAAGACCGAAGCAAAGAATTCATTCAGTCTCTCTGCTATCGCCTTGTCAGGACCAACTGACTCTCTCACAGGTTTTTTGCTACAAATGTACTTGAAAAAGTCTTTATTTCACGTTTTTGCTTCCGCAGCAAGCTTCTTCTCAAATTCTCCCTTTGCCTGCCTTACCAATGCCTTGCATTTGACTTGCCAGTGCTTGTGCTGTTTCCAGGTTTCGTCGTTTGGCTCTTTTTTCCATTTCCTGAAAGATGCTTTTTTGGCAACAACATTAGAGGACAGCAACCTTGGTCCGGAAGGACTGGGGTTTCTAGTCCCACAGGTGCTCCTTGTGGTCTTGGGCAAGCCACCTAACCCTCCATAGCCCATGTTCCCTGTAAAAAAAATAGTTATCTCCAAGTTATAATGCCCTGTTCAATGTAATTTCAGTTTATTCAATGTAAACCGCACTGATGCAGAATAGCGTGGTATATAAGAGAATGTAAATAAATAAATAAATAAATAAACAGTCTCTCTGACCTCACCTTTAAACCATGCTGGCAGTTTTTTGGACTTCCTTCCACTTTTCTTGAAGCGTGGAATACAGCTGGCCTGGGCTTCTAAGATAGTATTTTTCAACAACACCCAAGCTTGATGTAAGTCTTTAACTTTGCAACTGCTCCTTTTAGTTTTTTCTTAACTATTTTCCTCATTTTATCATAGTCTCCCTTTCTAAAGTTAAAAGGTAGTACTGTGGATTTCCTTACTATCCCTCCTCCACTAATTAAATGAAAGGCGATCATGCTATGATCACTATTGCCAAGTGGCCCCAACACCCTTATCTCTTGCACTAGATCTGGTGTTCCACTAAGGACTAGGTCTAATATGGCTTCCCCTCTGGTCGGTTCATGAACCAGCTGCTCCAAGAAGCGGTCAATTATTTCATCTAGGAACTTTATCTCCCCAGCATGTCCTGCCGTGACACTGAGCCAGTCGATACTAGGGTAATTGAAATCACCCATTATTATTACTGCGCTGTAACTTTTGTAAGCTTCCTTGATTTCTTTGAGCATGTCATCATCCATTTGTTCATTCTGGCCAGGTGGTTGATAGTACACCCCCACTGCCATCGCCTTCCCCTTTTTACATGGAATTTCAATCCACAGATATTCTAAAGCAAATTTTGTTTCCTGCAAAACTTTAATCCTTTCTGACTCAATGCTCTCTCTGATATAGAGCGCAACCCCTCCACCAATTTGATCAGCTCTATCATTACGATATAGTTTGTACCCAGGTATCACAGTGTCTCACTGGTTGTCCTCCTTCCACCCTATCTCTGATATTCCAATCATATCTAGCCTCTCATTTAGTGCTATATATTCTAACTCTCCCATCTTATTTTTTAGACTTCTAGCATTTGCATACAAGCATTTTAGAGACTGTATTTTATTCATATTAATTTGGCTATTGGTAGACATGGTTAATTTGGGATCTTTAAGCTCTGTCTGCTCCATACTCGAGGGCATTTGGGCTACTTTACTCTTTTTTGGAACCTCTCTGCTTTTGGTAGTATCCTTCAAGGATACATTCTTCCGAACCATCCGCTCTTGGGCGACTGTCGACTTTCCCCTGTTATCTAGTTTAAAAGCTGCTCTATCTCCTTTTTAAACGTTAATGCCAGTAGCCTGGTTCCATCCCGGTTAAGATGAAGCCCATCCCTTTGGAAGAGCCCCTCCTTTCCCCAGAATGTTCCCCAGTTCCTACAAATCCAAAACCCTCATCTCTGCACCATTGTCTCATCCACACATTGAGACTCCGGAACTCTGCCTGTTTTTTGGGTCCTGCACGTGAAACGGGAAGCATTTCGGAGAACGCTACCCTGGAAGATCTGGATTTCAACTTCCTACCTAAACGCCTAAATTTAGCCTCCAGAACCTCCCTACCACATTTTCCTATGTCATTGGTACCGACATGTACCAAGACAGCAGACTCCTCCCCAGCACTATCTAAGACCTTATCTAGGTGGCGCATGAGGTCCGCCACCTTCGCACCAGGCAGGCATGTTACCAGGCGATCCTCACATCCATCAGCCACCCAGCTATCTACATGCTTAATGATCGAATCACCAACTATAACGGCTGTCCTAACCCTTCCCTCATGGGCACATGGCCCTGGAGAAACTTCCTCGGTGCGAGAGGGTTTTATATCACCTGGAGGACAGGTCCTAGTTACAGGATCACTTCCTGCCACACCAGGGTGATACTCCCCTGTCACGTGACCTCTCTCCTCCATGGCAACAGGGATGCTTCCGGACTGGAGGTGGGACTTCAGGACTATATCCCTGTAGGTCTCGTCTATGTACCTCTCTGTCTTTCTTATGTTTTCCAAGTCTGCTACTCTATCCTCTAGAGAACGGACTCATTCCCTGAGAACAAAGAGCTCCTTGCACCTAGTGCACACGTAAGACCTCTCACCAACTGGGAGAAAATCATACATGTGACACTCAATGCAAAAGACTGGAAAGCCCCCATCTCGCTGCTGGACTGCTGTCTGCATCTTAGTTTTAAGCTTGTGATTAGATCTTTAAGTTCTTTACTTACTAAGGGTTGCTATAGATATTTATACTAATAAAACTGTACCTAATACGTTTAATATACCTTGTTCACCTGAAGCTTAATTAATCTCAGGTCCTTAGTGTATGATTGATTTGGGTAACGAGCTTCACCTGAGAGCACCTCCTTTCCTTTAAGATGTGTTAGTACCTATAAAGCTACGATTATCCCAGGGGTGGGTGGGTGTTGGGGAGGGAGGGAGGGAAATAACACTTAATAAAAGAGAGCTGCTACACAGTACCCTGTCCTGTGCTGCTGAGGTAAGCTGTGACCAACTTCCTGGGTGATTAATAGTCCTTGCTTGGATAGAAGGAGTCTTTCAAAATGGCCTTTTGACCTGCCACCTGGTGTTAACACCTATTGAAAAAGTTTCACAGGTCTCTTGCCCCCCTAGGTAGAAGGCCTCTTTGTAAAGGTCTCTAGAAGACTTTATTTGTTGCTCAAAAAGTACTGACCCTGTTTTGCCTTTTATGCTAAGCTATATTCTGATTTGATTTAAATTACAGTTCTTTGCTGCTGCTAGGCTCTGACTTATTAGGAAATTTAAACTACAAGCTCTCTGCTGGGTTCCAAATTTAACCAGAAAGCTCTCTCCTGTGTTTTAAATTTAAAGTAAACGTGCTTTGCTGATACTAGGCCCTAAGTGACTATTAAATTTAAACTACAAGCTCTCTGCTGGGTATGAAATGTAACCAGAAAGTTATCTTCTGTGTTTTAAATTTAAACGTAAACTGCTGCTACTAGGCCCTGACCAATTTAACAAAAAACAGTGGGTTCACAGATTAATTAGCTTTAATACAAAGAGGTTCTTTCAGAAAATTCCCAGAAGTATATACTCACAATTGCAGATCTCTCTCCAGAAGTAACAGTTCCTTTTTTCTAGTCCTTCAAGACTGAGGATCACAGAGCTCTGGTTGAGCTATTTATGCCTGTGCTGCTGAGGTAAGCTGTGACCAACTTCCTGGGTGATTAATAGTCCTTGCTTGGCTAGAAGGAGTCTTTCAAAGTGGCCTTTTGACCTGCCACCTGGTGTTAACACCTATTGAAAAAGTTTCACAGGTCTCTTGCCCCCTTGGTAGAAGGCCTCTTTGTAAAGGTCTCTAGAAGACTTTATTTGTTGCTCAAAGAGTACTGACCCTGTTTTGCCTTTTATGCTAAGCTATATTCTGATTTGATTTAAATTACAGCTCTTTGCTGCTGTTAGGCTCTGACTTATTAGGAAATTTAAACTACAAGCTCTCTGCTGGGTTCTAAATTTATCCAGAAAGCTCTCTTCTGTGTTTTAAATGTAAACTAAAAGTACTTTGCTGATACTAGGCCCTGAGTGACTATTAAATTTAAACTACAAGCTCTCTGCTGGGTTCCAAATTTAACCAGAAAGCTCTCTTCTATGTTTTAAATTTAAACTAAAAGTACTTTGCTGATACTAGGCCCTGAGTGACTATTAAATTTAAACTACAAACTCTCTGCTGGGTATGAAATGTAACCAGAAAGTTCTCTTCTGTGTTTTAAATTTAAACTTAAACTGCTGCTACTAGGCCCTGACTGATTTAACAAAAAACAGTGGGTTCACGGATTAATTAGCTTTAATACAAAGAAGTCCTTTCGGAAAATTCCCAGAAGTATATACTCACAATTGCAGATCTCTCTCCAGAAGTAACAGTCCCTTTTTTCTAGTCCTGCATGATAAGAAACATGCAGGTCTGGATTTATGCAGGACCTCTTATGTCTGTTCCTAAGAACATAAGATATGCCATATTGGTTGAGACCAAGGGTCTATCAAGCCCAATATCCTGTTTCCAACAGTGGCCAATTCAGCTCTCAAGTACCTGTCAGGTTCCCAAAGGTATACACATGCCATGCTACTCGTCCCAGGGGTACACAGTGGATTTCCCCAGTCCTCTTTAATAATGGTTTAAGGACTTTTCCTCCAGGAATTCGTCCAAACCTCTTTTGAACCCATTTACACTAACAGCTTTTAATACATCCTCTGGTAATGAATTCCATAATTTGATTACGTGCTGGGAGAAAAAATATTTTCTCAGGTTAGTCTTAAATGTGCCATATTGTAGTTTCATTGCTTGTCCCCTAGTCTTTCTACATTTTGAAGAAGTAAATAGCCAATCTACATTTACCTGTTCCACTCCATTCATTATTTTATAGACCTCCATAATATCTCCCCTCAGTTGTCTCTTTTTCAAGCTGAAGAGCCCCAACCTTTTAAGCCTTTCCTCATAGGGGTATCCTTCCATCCCCTTTATCATTTGTGGCTCTTCTCTGTACCTTTTGTAATTCTGCTATATCCTTTTTAAGATATAGTAACTAGAACTGGCCACAATATTCAAGGTGTGGTCGCACCATGGAGCGATACAGAGGCGTTATAATATCGTTGGTTTTATTTTCTATTCCATTCCTTGTGATTCCCGGCATCCTATTTGCTTTCTCAGCCATGGCAGCACACTGGGAAGAGGGTTTCAACCTATTATCCACGATGACGCCCATATCCATTTCCTGAATGGTGATTCCCAATGTGGAACCTTGCTTCATGTAACCATAGGTTGGATAGTTCTTCCCTAAGTGCATATATTTGCACTTGTCCACATTAAATTTTATCTGCCATTTGAATGCCCAGTCTCACAATCCTCTTGTGTTTTAACAACTTTGGATAATTTTGTGCCATCTGCAAATTTAATCACCTCACTCATTATTCCCATTTCTAGGTCATTTATAAATATGTTAAAAAGTAACAGGCCCAGCACAGCTCCCTGGGGTACTCCATTATTCACTTTTTTCACTGAGAAAATTGTCCATTTAGCCCTACTCTTTGTTTTCTATCTTTTAACCAGTTCCTAATCCACAATAGTACACTGCATCCTATCCCATGACTTTTTAATTTCTGCATGTCTCTCATGAGGGATCTTGTCAAAGGCTTTCTGAAAATCCAGGTACACTATATCAACCAGCTCACCTTTATCTACTTGTTTATTCACACTTTTGAAAAAATATAACAGATTAGTGAAACAAGACTTTCCTTGGCTAAATCCATGTTGGCTTCCTGCCATTAAGGTATAACTATCCACATGTTCAATAATTTTGTTTGTTATAATTGTTTCTACCATTTTGTCTGGTACAGAGGTCAAGCTCACTGGTGTGTAGTTTCCTGGATCACCCCTGTAACCTTTTTAAAATTGGCATTGGATTGGCCACTCTCCAGTCCTCAGATACTACAGATGATTTTAAGGATAGTTCACGGATTACTAAAGGTAGGTATGCAATCTCATATTTAAATTTTTTCAGCATCCTGGGATGTATGCCATCCAGTCCAGGTAATTTGCTGCTTTTTAATTTATCAAATAGCTATACCACATCTTCCTTATTTATCAAGATTAGTTTAAATTCCACTGATACAAAGTTTCTGCCCTTTTTCTCCTGCTGACCTTCAATTTTGCGTCCCTTTTCCTTCTCCGATCCTATTCCCTTTTGGACCTCTGAGTTACTTTGATCCCCTTCCCCCCTCTGTAGCCTGGGATTCCAATTCATTTCATCTTACTACATGCTGCAGACCTCAGTACTCCAGCTCTTCTGTCATTACTAGATAGTTGATACAGGAAAGGAGTCAGTCCATTGTCCCCTGCTCAAGGTTTTGCTTCCCACATGGGAATCTGGGACCCTGAAATATGTGAAAGTGGCAGATGGTGAGAGAGAAAGAATCACTGGTTCAGTCTAGAGGGCATGAGGACTGTAGCAGAGATTTGATGAGAAGTGAAGGATCCAGGGAGATCAGAGGTCCATAAATAGCAGGGGATTTGGAGGCTTACAAGGGTGGGAAATAGGAGATTTTGTGGGTTTTGAGGTCTGGGTAGCTGGGGATAGGTCTACTGGGAGGGAATGGGGCAGCAAAAGACCATATCTGTCCCTGGACCTGGTTCTCTGCTACAAACAATGACAAAAGAGCCTATAAGAAGGAGGGAAGGGGAAGGTGGTTCAGGCTCTGAATCCCTTACATTTCAGCAAGTGTTGTTTCTGAGGAAATGTTTCTAGAAGTCTTGGACTGGATGTATTAAATGTTTGCCTCTGGGCCAAATTTACTCAGGTTTTTACTAGGTGGTTTTCCCATTAGTAATTTAAATTTGAAACCATTTTTGCACTGGAGCAAAACTAGAATAAGGATATTACACATTTGTTCCCAGGTCTCTGAAATGCAACTGATTTTTATGTCTAGGCATGATGGGGCCCATTTTAAAAATAATTTTGTCATAAGCACAGAACGGGGGAGAAATCTTTTGCAGACAGATTCCTGTTTATCAACATTACATCAACTGTTTTGATTCCTCCAGAACTCAGATGAATTAGGAATACACATCTGTCTGGATGTTTTGAGCAAGTTTGACTGAGAATGTAGTGTTAATAGGGTGGCAGACCTGTCCTTACTGCTTCTTGTATTTCATGCCACATCCTAGATCCTGACAGCCTCCTAATTGATCTTTATATATGCAAATCTAATTAGCCTCAATACACACTACATAAAGGTTAATGCAGACACATCATTAACTCTACTCTCTGTCTTCCTATCTGCAAATAAAGGTGAACAAACAAGTTATAGATGACACATTTTAACTGGACTAACTTAATACATTAATGACTAGCTTTCCGGTGTTAACTCCCTTCATCAGGACTGAAAGATAAGTGATGGCTTTCTCAAGTCTATCTCACTAATACTTTTTATGATTTTTTTCTCCAGGAACTTGTCCAAACTTGTTTTGCGTAAGTGCTGATCTTTCCGAAGAAGGTGTATTTGCTGGACCTGGCAAATGGAGACACCCAATCACCTCATCTCTCTCAAGAGCAACTGCCCCTTAAAGGGTGAATTTAGCCCATCAGTATTAATGGAGACTACTTTTAGGCCTGTTGTAGACATCATATCATTGCTAAGCTATTACAGCTTGAGACCACCATACTCACAGTCCCTTATAAGATCCTTTAAAATACACAAACCATTATCCTGCTCCCCCTTCACCTCATCCCAAACCTCCATTCTCATACCCTACCTGTCCCCCCTAACCCTTGCTACCTTTGAGCCTACCACCCCTTCCCCAGCAGGCACTCTCAGAGGACACTTCCCTCACCAAGCACCCCATACCCAACACAGAAATACCCTTGCCATCACACACTCACAGCACCCTCACAATTTTCCCCCTACTGGGCATCCTCCCTTTCATCAGCCATAGAGCTCACCACCCTATGCCATTCCACACCAACACTCATTCTCCATCCCCCATGCACTTCCTACCTCAAGCACCTATCCATTCATGTCCACAACCCTTCACACACCATCAGATAGCCATAACCCCCCAAAATCAGCAACACTATCCATATAATCCATTCTCTGGCCCATACTCAAAAATGAGAACAACAGACCCCCAATATGAACACCAGAGAATTTACTCCCCTCCGATCAAGCCACAGCCTCTTTCTCCAGGAACTGTGTCTCACCAACACCTGCCACTGAACACATATTGCCATCTCGAGGTGCTCTGGTTCACTTGCTGCTTTATATTGTTATCTGAGCCAAAGTCTTCGATGCCCAACTTGTCACACAGAATCTATGCCTCTGCCTTTGAACAAAGTTGAATAACAGCATGAATGGAAGCAGCTAGTGATATGGTATAGTTCGGAGGTTAAACTATTATTCTGCTATTGTTTACCATTCTAGTTCCCTGTAAAACAGTGTGCCTTTCAAAGCCTTGTTACATGTTTGTTAATTGTAATCTGCTTTGGATTGTAGAAAGGCGGTATAGAAATAAATTTAAATCAATCAATAAATAAATCTTTGAGGTTAAATGCCACAAATCCCACCCCTTCCTCAGTGTTACAACAGACAAATCCTAGAAAATTTCAGTTTCATAATCATCCCACTTAAAAGGATCTGCCTCACATGCACATGCAGTCACTTGCTCCTGGTCCTTAAAACTGTGGGAACAAGCAATAATGTCCTTAGCCCCATTGGAGCGTTGGTCCCCTGATGGCCATGTTAGTCGAGTGCTTCCAGACCCTACCCTAACAGGCTGTTATCTGGTGGCTAAAGTGAAAAATTTTGGGTATCTCCCAGTGAGTGCTTTTTCTATCTTTATCTTCAGCACTTGCTCCCCATCAGCCTCCCCTCCCAGGAGGGCCGTGCATATACAGTATTTATTTATTTATTTAACTTCTCTTATATATCGCGCTATTCATATCAGTGTGGCGTACATTAAACAAACGATATACTGTGCAGCAGGGCCGCATGGTATTTACAGTGAACAGGAATTAAAACTTGGATTTAACTGGGGTAACTTTTCTACATTTTATTTACAATGATGTCTAAGTTTCAGGCTAAAGTCTATTCAGGACTGATCTGATTGTGCTGGCTGTTTCCTATCTTGTAGGAAATGCTATTGGGGGGCTTTAGGTGTTTAATGTGAGTGCTCTTTGGTTGGTTTCTATAGCTAGTTTCTGGGTAGTGTCTTATGAAAAGATGATGCTTCAGTGCCTTCCTGAATTGGGTCAGGCTGTTAATGACTCTCATGTCTGTGGGGAGGGCATTCCATGCTCTAGGTGCGTAGATCGCGAAGGCCCTGTTGGATGTTGCTTTTGTGCACGTTGTCATTTCTTTTGGGATCGTCAAGGTGTTCACTGTCACGGATCTTCTGGTTCTGTTTGGGGGTGTAATGTGGATCATCTCATTAATAGATGTGGGGGGATGGTTGTTTAGGGCTTTGAAGGTCAAGACTAAGATCTTGTAGATTAGTCTGACCTGAATGGGTAGCCAGTGAAGATTCTTCAGAATTGGTGTGATGTGGTCTGTCCTTGATACACCAACTAAGACTCTTGCAGCTGTGTTCATTGCAAGTTGGAGCGGGTGTAGCGTTGCCTGTGGGAGCCCATATAGTATAACATTAGCGTAATCAAAGTGTGGGAGTACCAGGGCTTGGTATATTGTTCTGAAGTCACTGGGGTCCAGTAGAGCTCGTAGTTGTCGGAGTGTCCGTATTTTGTAATATATTGTTTTTACAGTGTTTTTTATGTGCGTTTTCATGTCCAGCCTTTGGTCCAGTGTGATACCAAGGTATAAAATTGTGGAATTGGTTATCAGTTCTGCGTTCTTGACTTTTAGTGAGGATGGCGGGGTGAATTCTTGGCTCCTCGTGATGAAGAGGACATCTGTCTTGTGGTTGATCCGAAGGTTTTGTGTGTGCAGCCAGTCTGCAACTGCATTGAAACATCTTGTTAGCAGGGAGAAGTCTGGATGGTCGATTGAAAATGGCATGTATAGAAGGATATCATCTGCGTATGCTAGACAGTGGACATTGAACGATCAAATCAGATCACAGATAGGCTGCATGTAAATGCTGGAGCACAGATGCACAGTCAGCATACTCCGGAGTCTCCAGGACCCCTCTGAACTGGGGATTACACTGGTCCTCGAGCTTGTCATAGAAGTTCCTATTCACCCGCTGCAAATTCTCAACACTTTTTTCTAAGCTATCTCAGACCTTTGCTTGGCCCTCTGCATGCTGCTCAAGCTCCTCCAGGTGCTGGTCGAGCTCCTGCAGCCCCAAGCGCTGCAGTCTCTACTGGAACTCTAGCTATTTCCTCCCTAATATCCTGCAGCCTCTGCCTCCAACTTATGAGTGCTGAACTTTCCTGATGCATCACTGGCCTGTTGGGAACTAGGCCCACTGCCACCATGCTTGCTAGCATGCGCCGGGCCTGATTTCTGCCAGCATATGCAAACTCATACAACTCTGGTGTTTTCTTCTTGGATGCCATCTGATCTTTATCGGATAGGAAACTACCACAACTCACTGGGAGATACCCAAAACTTTCACTTTAGCCACCAGCCAACAGCCTGTTAGGGTAGGGTCTGGAAGCACTCGACTAACATGTCCATCAGGCTCAATGACATCACTTCCTCCTTCAGGCCCTTATTTCTTTGTTTTATAAACACTTAATGGCATTTGGTTGTGGAGCAGAGACCTCTCAAGTGCCTATTGATAAACAGAACAAGGATCTTCAACTTGATCTTCAGCTTGATAACTAGGTTGGGCTCTGGAAAATTGCACATAAGATAACTGTATGCACAAAGCAGAAAGAACTGATGCTGAAAATCTTGCATCATGCTTATAGATGCCAAGTTTCATATGAAACATCTGGGGGTTTGAGGCCCAAGTGCTGGCATGGGTGTGGGCAGAAAGGGAGATTTTTTTAAAAATTATTTATTTATAATTTTTCAAAATACAAATACTCCAAAGAGAATTTGAATGAAAACAATGTAGTTAATGAGAAATATACATAAGAAATAAAATACAAATCAGATTCCATACAATCAACAAAGAGCTAACCAACATCCCCAGCCCACAATTAGTGGTACAAACCAAAGGAAACCATTTCTTATTGAACGTGAAGGAACAGACCAGTCTGCCTCCTTAACTGACATATCTATATCAGCACTGGAAACTGGGTGGCCATTGAGGAAAGATAAAATCTGAGAAGGGTACAGGAAAACAGGAGTTAGACTGATACTTCAACAAACACTTATAGGGATATTTTAGAAAAAACAAAGCGCCCAGTTGAAGGACCCTCGGCCGAAGGAGGAGAAACTCCTTCCTATGGTGTTAGGTCTCTCTGGCCAGGTCAGGAAAGGCCCTAACCAGCAACCCATGGAATCTAACATTCCTTCTATGAAAAAACATTCACATAAACCAGTCCCTATCAGCTGCTAATGCAAATTGAACCAGACACATTGCAGGAAGCACATTTCCATCTTCTGAACTCTCCAGAATAGCAGATATATTAAGTACATCCAATTGACCCATGGATGAAACCCCACTTGTTCAGCTGATTTCTTGCCAAGTGGTAGATAGTAAACTTTAGTCATAGGTGGTTGAGACTCTGGTTGGACCCCAAAACGTCCGCCAGATAATCTTTATACATATCCTTAGGGGTCACTAATTGAGACCTAGGAAAATTTATCAACTGGAGGTTAGATATACGGACTGCATTTTCCAATTGCCCAATTTTTGCTTTCATCGAAGTAGCGTCCTTCACCAAAGCCTTCACACAACCATCCATTCTATCTACATGAACCAATAAATCATTACAGTCCCCTTTAACTTTGGAAAGATCCTTGGTGTTCTTATTACAGTCCTACTATACTACATAATATTTATTTATTTATTTATTTGCGTACAATTTGTATCCCGCTGCTTCCAGTGATCAGCAGCGGTTACTATACAAGGGGGGTTTGGTTGTACTGGCCAGAAATTAGGGGTATGTACACTGCAATTATGGCGGGGTGGTATCACACAGCAAAAAGGATTATAGATTTATAGTTGATTGCTGTTAGACTTCACACAAAGTACAAAATATACATATTTACACATGCATGACAGTTATGACTTTACATAGGGTTGTTATATACATATAAGACTTCACATAGGATTGATTATATACATATATGCATAAGCTACATATATCTATTTGCTCATATATGCCTGGGTGCATCTCATGAGGTTAAATTGAAATGTGCTTGGAAAAGGTGCGTTTTAAGTTTTTTCCTGAAGTCTTTTAGATCACAGGTTGCACGCAGTTCACTGGGTAACCGGTTCCAGAGTGTTGGTGCTGTAAGTGTGAAGGCCCTATTACTGGTGTAAGCATTAACCTTTCTGAAGCATTTCGGGAGACAGAGGGTGTTGAGGTTTGCTGTTCTTCTGCATCTGTTGTTGGGCATGTTGGATATTAGGCTATTGAGATGCGAGGGTGCTACATTCTGGATGAGTTTGAAGGTGGTGACTAATATTTTGTATTGAATGCGGGCCGTGATGGGGAGCCAATGTAGTTCTATTAGGACAGGTGTAATGTGGTCGGATAGCCTTTTTTGCATAATGATTCTGGCGACAACGTTTTGAGCCATTTGAAGTATATTTATAGTTTTTCTTGGTAGGCCTTGCAGTATGGCATTGCAGTAGTCCAGGTGTGGAATGATGAGGGCTTGGGCGACAGATCTGAAGTCGGCATGATCGAGTATGCTACGTAAAGGCTGCAAGACTCTTAATTTGTGGAATATAGCCCGGTTGGTAATCCGAAGATGCTTGTCCATATTTAGATTGCTGTCCAGCATTACTCCCAGGTATTTTATCTCTGATTTGATATTGTAATTGTTGTTATTCATGGTGACCGTTGTCAGGGGCACGAATCCCAGTTTCTTGGAGATATACATTGCTTCCGTTTTTTTGTGGTTAATGGTCATATTATTGCATTGAAGCCAGATTTGCAGCTCGAGTAAGCATTTTTCAAGGTTGCTGATGTTTGGGCTATTCACGTCTAGTTGTGTGTAAAGCATTAGGTCGTCTGCGTAGATATGGTAGTTGATGTCGTGATCCTGGAAAATCTTGCATGCTGGTTGTAGGTATAGGTTGAAAAGGAGGGAGGAGAGGGCGGAGCCTTGCGGAATGCCTTGTGTTTGCGGGAAAGGGGTTGCTTTAACATTGTTGAATTGGACTTGCTGCATTCTGTCTGTTATGTATGAGGAGAACCATTTTAGTGGGGTACCTGATATGCCTATAGACTCGAGACGTTCTAGCAGTGTGAGGTGATGCACTGAGTCGAAGGCTGCCGATATACGAGGGCCGTTTTTTTTTCAACCTCCGATCGCTCCGTGCAGACGCTACGCGGGTAGCAGAAAGCGGGCATGCGCTGTAGGCGACTGCGCAGCTCTTGCACTACACACTCCGCCATTGTTGACATTCAGGCATCAGTCGGCGTTGTGCTACAGCCACGTAAACATGTCCACCATGATTGATGCTCCCTCCAAGTGTGAATTGCGAAGTGTGATTCGTTTTCTACAGGCTGAAGGCCATAGTGCTGCAGAAATCCATCGGAGAATGAGTCGTGTGTATGGGGAAAACTTCATGAGTGATGGTGTTGGGCCAAGGACGCAAATCTGTCATTTCAGATGACCTGGTGCAACGAGTTGACAGAATGGTTAAAGAAAACCGCAGATTCACCATTACTGCTTTGTCTACGGAATTTCCAGAGGTTTCAAGGTCTGTTTTGTACTCTATTGTTACTGAACGGTTAGGCTACAAAAAACTTTGTGCACGTTGGGTCCCAAAAATGTTGACGGACGGCCACAAAAGCGCTTTCAAACCAATGAGGACCTTCAAACCAACGTCAAGGACTACTTGAATTCATTGGCGGCAACTTTCTTTGCAGAGGGTATTGAAAAGCTTGTCCACAGATATGACAAATGTCTCAATCTCTTCGGTGATTAAGTCGAAAAGTAACCGTAAGTGTACCAATCTTTTGGTAATAAAATTATTGTTTTATATGAACTTGTCTTTTATTTATAGCCTATCGGAGGTTGAAAAAAAAACGGCCCTCGTATATCCTCTAATTTCCTTCCAGGCAAATTACCATCTATTAGTTGTTCAGCCACTGCAAAAACCTTTTTTTTATATATTTTTTCATATATTTTACTTATTATGGACTTAAAGGACTCAGACTTTCTTGGCACTTATCAGGAAATTCTACTCATGTAGTGCCAGCTTTGCATCAATGACCTCAGTCCAAAAACAATTTAAACATTTATAGAGTTTTCTTATTTTCAATATTTCCAAGTCTTCCAATCAAAAAAAGTGCTTATCTTAATCTCCTTCTGTGTTCTCCAACGCCATTATCGGGCGCCTTGCTTGCATTTCACTTCAATGAGTTTCCTCAGGGGGTCCGTTCAAGCACTATCAATGAAATGACTTGGTTATAACTCCCATTGTAATGCCTGGATTGTCATAATATAAAACTGAATACTTTCATATAAATAACACGTAGCATTGTTATAACTCTTTGTTAAGGATTCAGCTCTGTCATTCCTCGCTGTTTGGCGTATACTTGTGAGCCCTTTGGCTTAAAAAAAACACCGTGCATGCGAGTTAATGTCTCACATTCGTTTAAATAGTTACCCTGCCCATAGGGATAGCCGAGGTATTACATCATAGAAGTGCTAGTACCTCCATTGATACTAGAATAACCTAACAACCACAAGTCATGTACATAACCCCAATTTAATTGCATTGTTTAGGCCACCCAGCGTTTTTTGAAAGAATAGGGGGTTGCATGGAGCAGTAACACTAGTTCTGCTCAGGACCCGTTGGGGCCAAATGATATGTCAATCAAGGGGGGGACTGGAAGGATAGCAGGTCCATGGTAACTCCGAGAAGGGTTATCAGCTGGGCAAGTAAGACGGAGTAAGGGAAAATCAGTTGGGAAGACTGAAAAGATATTTGGGGGAGGGAGGAAGTTGATCAGTGCCAGGAGGTGAGAAAATGAGGGAGGGGCTTGGCACTGGAAATAAAGTAAGAGACAAAATAATGTGAGTAGGGGGCAAGATAAGAATGGGGAGAGCAGTGAGGTATGTTTTTGAGAGACAGGATTGGCAGTAGGGGTCTGCATATGAAAGAAAGGGGATCTACATGGGGGAGAAGCTCTGTGTGTTAGGGAAAATATCCTCCCCAATACGGGATTCCCCTCCCACCTTGAATGCCCTGATCCTGAATCTCCCTTATTTCTTCTTCTCCCATCCCCAATCATTCCTCATCTTCTTCCCCCTCCATGTGGGATCACCACTTCATCCCTCTAACCATCTTCTTCCATCTCCACTCCTTCTATCCTGCATTTTCCAAGTCCGCACAATGCTACCCCAAAAAGAAGAAAGTAATATCTAGACACACAAAACAGGCTAGAAAATGACTTTATTGTAGGAAAACAAAAACCTGTGCATTATTAAATATTCAAATTATGTAAATTCACAATAGAATTGCTACAGAATTTTCTAACTCTTCCTGTTGAATCTACCCTTGTAATGATCCAGGGAACTGGAGACTGTGGTTATGTTAGCCAAAGCAGTGGCAGAATTCAATCTTGTATGGGATGGATACAAAAGGACCTTATTAGCAGGAGGAGAGAGGAAGATGACAGCATATTGAGTAAGCCTTGTGACATGACAGACACAGACTTGGTTGATTTCTGGAATGTTTTAACCTGCTGACAGCAATCTGACTATCTCATGGCCTCCAGTTTTCATTTCTCATTTGGGTATAGAGCCGGATTCTGGCAGAGGACTGTAACTGGTGACAGAGTATGAATGCTATACATGTCTTCACAGCCTTTGTTTCGAGGGCTCTCTCCCCAATCAAAATGGTACTTTATTTCTTATATTTATTTTTATTTTTTGCTTGTCTTATTAATGGACTGTAAATTGCTGTGGTCTCCCTGATGAAGGGCAGTATAGCAAATACAAATAAACAAACATATAGGGCAATGGTCATAGCGTTATGCAACTTTTCTGTAGCAATTTTATGGAGATGTACAGGAACATTTGTCTTTGTAAAATAGGCCATCTACTTGACCTCTCCCCTGGACAATTTTTTATAGAATTACCTTTGTAGTAAACAAGACTTGACTTGAAATCTTGATTTCCTTCTGCTAGGTATGGTTTCTTTTGGATAGGTAAGGTTCTCAATATTGTATAACAGAGAAGAACATTTTAGCATCTCATTTCCCAGATGTTGAGGCTTTAATGGAAGAGGCTGCCTTAGATTTAGTGGTGGTTACAGAGACATGGTTCACAGACAATCATGACTGTGATGTAATTATACCGGGCTATACTTTATTTGGGAAGGACAGGGTGGGAAGAAGGGGAGGAGGAGTGGCACTATATGTAAAAAATAATATTAAAGCTATAGATTTACAGGGCTTAAATGGGAGCAAGGAGGCATTGTGGGTTAAATGAGAAAGAGGGAAAGGGAAATCCATTTGCATTGGTGTGATAAGAAGTGGATGTAGATTTAATAGAAGACATACAGAGTATTGCCATGAAAGGAGAAGGGCTACTGATAGGTGATTTCAATATGACAGATGTTGATTGGCACATCCCTGCTGCAGTGCCATCTAGAAGTAAGGAGATCCCAGATTCTCTATAGGGAGAACTATTCCGGCAACTGGTAACAGAATGCACATGTGAAGGGGCCATACTGGACTTGGTGCTTACAAATCGGAAAAGTGTTTCTGATGTTATAGTGGGAGATCATTTTGCATCCACTGCACCAGATGGTGTGGTTTAGTATTAGGATTAGGGCTGATGAAATCCATTCAAAAGCGAGGGTCTTAGACTTTAGGGAAACTAACTTTGCCGAGATGGGATAATACCTCAAGGAGTCATTAACAGGATGGGAACAGCTGGGGGATATAGAACAGCAATGGGCAAAATTGAAAAGAGATATTTTTGGGCAACAAACCATTTTGTTAGAGTGGTAAATAAATATAAAAGGAAAAAGAGGCTACTATGGTTCTCAAAGAAGTAGCTGAAATGGTGAAGAAAAAGAGGGTGACCTTCATAAAATACAAGAGATCACAGAGAGGAAGACAAGGATCGATATTTGGAAAAATTTAGAGAAGCTAAGAAAATAGTCAGGAAAGCAAAGATACAAAAAGAAGAAGAAATAGCCAATGCAATAAAATGGGGGGGGGGGGGATAAAACATTTTTTAGTTATGTTAGTGAGAGGAGGAAGTGCAAAAGTGGTATTGTCATACTGAAGGGTGAAATGGGGAAATATGTAGAAGCTGATGAGGATAAAGCAGAATTGCTTAACAAATATTTTTGTTCTATGTTCACAGATGAACAGCCAGCAGCAGGATCTCAGAAAACACCCACAAATAGAAACAGAAATGACTATGTTTGTGAGAAACTAGCTAAACTAAAAGTAGACAAAGCAATGGGACTGGATAGGATACATCTGAGAAGATTGAAAGAACTTGAGGACATTCTAGCGGTTCGACTGACTGACGTTTTCATTTCTTCTTTAGAGTTGGGAATGGTCCCCAAGGACTGGAGAAAGGTGCATGTGGTCCCTTTACACAAAAGCAGAAGTAAAGATGAGGTTGAAAACTACAAGTCTTTAGTCTAAACCAGGGGTCCTCAAACTACGGCCTGCGGGCCACATGCGGCCCGCCGAGGACATTTATCCTGCCCGCCGGGTGTTTTTGCCGCCGCTGCCTGTCCTCAGGGGCGGCTCTACCATGAGGCGAAGTGAGGCGGCTGCAGTTGCTGGTTGTGTGGCAGGCTTTCCCTTCATGCCTAGAGGCGCTTTGCCTTTCTTTGGTGTTCCGGTGGCCTGATTGGTCTTGTGAGGGTGATCAGGGAGGGGCTTCGTTTCCCGCTCACCTCCCCGATGCCGATCGGGACTGCTGCAGTTGCTGGTTGTGTGGCGGGATTTCCCTTCGCGCCTAGAGGTACTTTGACTTTCTTTGGTGTTCTGGTGGCCCGATTGGTCTTGCGAGGGTGATCGGGGAGGGGTTCCACTTCCCGCTCACCTCCCCGATGCCGACCATAAAAAAGGTAGGGGGTATTAGAATACCTTCTTGTCTATGGCAGAATGAGAACTTTTCTGATGCGTATTCATGTCCTGGAGGAGGTACTGTATAAACTTGGATTCAATATGTGAAGGGCATTGCTGAAATTGGGTGTGGACATCCAAGGTCTTGGGAAAGCCCCAAACATGCCTCTATTCAGCCTTGGATGTTTTTGCGCTGGTGACATCCTTAGAACTGCTTTATAAAATGGCTCCAGGGATGTCTCTATGCTTTGAACATCTGTATGTCCATTTTCAAAGCAAGAATAGTGTTCCTAAAATACTCCCCCCCCCCCCGATATTTATCATCTTGATTCAAAACATCTCATTCGAGTTTATTTCAGAAGTAAAAATACAATTAGGCCATACTTCTCCCTAAAGAAGGACTCTAGCTTCCTCTTTCCTATAGAATTTATTAGTTGACTGGAGAGCAAAAGTGGGCAACAAAGAAGAAGGCAAAGTGGTTGGAAAATTTGGACTTGGTAACAGAAATGAAGCTAGAGAAGGACTGATAGAATTCTGCAAGACCAAAGATCTATTCATCTCAAATACCTTCTTCCAGTAACACAAGTGGCAACTGTACACATAGACCTTCCCCAATGGATTGCACAAATATCAAACTAACTACATCTGTGGAAGTCAATGTTGGAAAAGCTCAATAACATTAACAAAGATAAAACCTGGAGCCAACTATGGTACAGATCACCAAAATAAGATATGTGCAGTGTGCATAGGAATTTGTTCATAGTTTTTTTTTTTAAACTATAGTCCGGCCCTCCAACGGTCTGAGGGACAGTGAACTGGCCCCCTGTTTAAAAAGTTTGAGGACCCCTGGTCTAAACTCTTTGGTGAGTAAATTATTGGAAATGCTGCTAAAACACAGGATGTCAGCCCAGTGTGTTAGTTTCCTGCAACAGCCTCTAAGAGATCTGAGGTTATTTCTGCAAAAACAAAAGAGAATTTTGAACATAATCAGACATTTTCTCTTCATGCAAATATTAATGCAAAAATGGCAGTTTTGAAATTTTTTTTATTCTGCAGTAATATGCAAATTCTGTGTCAATTTTTGCATCTGCGCAAACACTACATAGTGTTAGAATTGCATGATGACTGTGGTTGCGTCTCTGTGGCATCCCTGGGCTCACTGGGGGCCTCCTTAGGAATTGTCCTCTGCATGGTAGGTGCATGCGCCACTGAGCCACTGGGCTTAGCCTCTTTGAAAATATTTCTTATATTATTATTATTCTCAAAATAATCATGTCCATTTCTGGGTTGTCATGTTCCTTTTCAGCCAGAAGTGCTCCTTCCATCTCAGAAGCTTGAATGGCTCAAGGCAGTATAAAAACAAAGAAATGGATTTTCAAGAGGTGGTGAAAAGGCAAGGGAGTGGTGTGGGGGATCATTTGTTTTATAAATAGACTTATAGGCAGGAAGGGAGGAGGCCTGCAAGCAGGAAAAGCTCATTCACATTGGAGCTATACTGAGCAGCGCTTTCCTAGAAGCATTACACTATGGACTGCACCCACTTTTCTAACCAGATGGAATCCTGTGCACAGCGCACTGAATAAATCTAAAAATATCAGTGCTTCTCATGCCTGGATTTACTAGGCAAATTAGGAAATATTTCATTAAGGAAAGAGTGGTAGATGTGTGGAATATGGAAATGTCTTTACAGAAAGGGTGGTAGATGTGTGGAATAGGAAATATTTTGTTACAGAAAGAGTGGTAGATCCGAATAGCCCCCAGTAGAGGTGGTAGAGGTGAGGACTGTATCTGAATTGAAGAAACACAGAGAAGATCTCTAAGTGAAAAAAAGGACTGTAAAGCTTAGTGGTTGGAATAGGCTGTATGGTCTCTATCTGCCATCATTTTTTCCATGTTTCTTGGCAACTACCTAGGGTGCCAGATTTTCAAGGTGCTAAAGAGGGGCCTTCTTTCCTTTGCCCTAGCTTCATGTGTTTCATGGGGGAGGGGCCACTGTGATATTCTATCCACCTCCACTCTCTCCATTGCTGCCTATGGGTACCAGAATCTTAAATGCGACCCTGGTGCTTCTACTTGGCTATGTAGCAAGTCCTCTGATTTGGTGCAGCTAAGGGTGACCCCAGAGTCTGGGTACAGAACAAAAAGCTCCTGTCTCTGCAAAATGCTACTCTCCTCTTTTCCCAGGCATAGCACATTATTGAGGGTAGGAATATATGCAGCAACTTTACCTCATACACAGTGATAAAGGAGAGCAACTAGGCAGCAGATGAAAAAAGTATACAAAAGTAGAGAAATGAAAAAGATCAGGCAGCCACAAAAATGTAAAGTGATTGCAAAAACTTGTTCAGTCTTTGGTTGTTACCTTGCTTTTTCTAGCATCTTTCTCAATGTCCTTTGCAGGAAGAACATCCTCATTTCTCCTCTCTCCTTTCAGCTTCTCTTTTTCTAGTGATTTAATAGGGAAAGCCATTCTACCAGGCCTCTTCCTCCTGCAAAGAGGTAGGTCTGTAGGCCACAGAAGGAGCCTGATGCACAGACAAAGGTAGGATGTCCCAGGCCTATGGAGCAGCAAGGTGGAATGAATGAAGTCTGAAGGTGGCAGTGACAGAGAAGGGCACTGAAAAAAGGGTCTGCCCCAAGTGTGGAGCCCCCAAGGAGGGGCATTCACTGAGATGAGAGAGTAAAGGCAGTGATGAGCCACAGAATAAATGCACTTGTTGTTCAATAGGAGAATTATGAACAGGATGCAGAAAATTATAGGGAGCCACTGATGTGACATGCGAAGAGAGGTCATAGGAGCAGGGCTGGCCCCAGAGCTGATCTAAGATGGAGGCTCCCTACGGAAACCGCTACCTGTCCAACCCCTCTGTCACTCACAATATACCAGCTAGCTTGAATGCCCTGCCAGTGCCACCCCCCAGAAGCATCCACCCTAGACAAGTGCCTATATTGCCCATTTAGGTCATTCGGCCTCTGCACAGATGTGTCACTGCACCACTAGAGACATGCAGGGGGAGACATGCTCAGGGGGCAATGGAGGAGAAGGAGAAAGAAACAGATGCTGGGAGAAAGGCCACAGGTACAAAGCAGACACAGAAAGGGTCCAGGGGACACACAGTGCTGTTGACACAGCCCTTGATGCAAGAGCAGGATACATGGGGATGTGAAGAGAAGGCAGCCCATATGAGGGCAGTGATGATCCCTTCACATCTTGTCCATGACAGACAGATGCCAACATTGAACTGTGACCAGGTAGAGTCAGCAAGTAGCAATCACCAGGTTTGTCTGTGTTAGCTGAGATGTGCTCCCACTGGAATGAACATCACAATGGTCACGTGTGTGAATGGAAATGTGACCAACATACAGAGACACAGTTGAAATGTGCAACACCAAACATGGCTTTTAACTCACACCTGTCCCTCCCCAGCCTGTCCCAAGCCATCCTGTACCAAAACCTTGACCTCTGCAGTACTATACTGTGATAAGGCAGAAGCCACTGAAAGCAGAAACTTAGGAAAAAAAGCTGTTTCTTACAAAACAAATAACTTGCAGAGGATACAGTTCCCTTGCAAAGCAGCTAGAGGGAGCATGCATGAACCTAAAGAGCCTGAGCTAACACATCCGGGGACTGATTGTGCAGGAGCTAATCAGCTCCACCTGAAGAGTAGCTCGAGGAACTCAGAAGTAAAATGGCTTTATAAGCAGAGAGGCGGCTCAGAAAGGGGAGAAAGAGAAGGAGAAAGACAGAGCCCGGCCTGGAGGGAGGAAGGAACCTCAGAGGAGAGCCTGGCCTGGATGGAGGGAGGAACCTCGGAAGGAAGCTCAGAGGAGAGCTCAGAAGGAGAGAGAGAAAGATACAGACCAAGAAGTGCTGGAGTGAGACCTGGGAGAGCCATACTGGAAAGAGACCCGGTAAGAAGAAATCCCAGAGGCAGTGAGCTCAGAAAAAGGGAGCCTAGCCTGGAGAGAGGTCTATGCTCACCAGAAGGGTCTGTAACAAGATTTAAAAGTACTGGAAGAGAAAGTTCTGATAGGAGAATTACTTGTGCTAGAAAGCCAAGGAGCCTGGAGGCTTTATCTGGTCTTCCCAAGTTGCAGAGAAGACAAGCACTATCCAGGAGGATTCCAGAGGGAATCTACAAAAGAGACCGTGTCCAGAGAGAGGTGCCTGGTTGGGCAAGTACCGGTCACACAGACATTACAAAGCCAAGGTACAGTGACTCTTTTTGCCTAAAGAGAAATCCAGTTCATAGAGCATCTGTGAGAGCAGATAAGCAGTTTGAGAGAAAAGAAAGCAGGCAGGAGTTTTACAAGCCATTGCTTAAAGGTGTGAGGACAAGCCCTGCCGTTTACTTGAAAGCCCTAGAACAGCCCAGCTGGAGGCTAGGGAAAAGGGACATTGACTTTCAAACCACTGCAGCCAGGGAAAGGTCAATTGCTGAGGGAAGCACAAATGACCCAGAGCCCATGCAGGTGGAATATGGGGATTCAGTTATATCATCCCAAGAAGAGTTAATGGATTGCTCTATGTGTATAGCAGGAAGCCTTGAGTCACTCCCTGAGCTGTAATTGTATATGGACAAGCTCTAATATTGTTTTGTTTGTGTTGAGCGAAAGAGAAAAGCTCACCAAGTTATTTTTGCTCCAAAGTTGAAAAGCCTGTGTTGTTTTTACAAAGAAGCTGTGAAAGAATGTAACAGTTTATTTGTTCACTTTATGCTTTGGTAGAAGAACCTGACAAGAAGGAAATACTTTAATTTCTCTGTTACCTAGCGAACCATAGTGCATAAAAGGGAAATAAAAACCTTATTTACCCTCCATTTTGGCTCACACAACTCATTCTTATAAGGAGGAGGACTACAATACCCAGGATGCATCTGGCTTAAGGAGTCTTTACCTCCATCAATAATAAAAATGCTCAACCTGCCCTTGAAGCCACAGGCCACCAGGGGGGGTTGATGACAATACACACATCGAACACATGATCCATCAAGTCAGCAAGCAATACAGCCCTGCCACACAGTCCATTACCATGCAGATGATCTGCAAGTCTGGCCCCAGTAAGGGTCACATGTTGTGTAATCTGCAGGAGTACTGCACTGCTCACATCATGCCCAGTCCATGGGAATCCAGCCAACCCTGCAAACATGTTATGTGCCTGAGCTGCCACATCTGGCCCATGGTGTACCAGTACCTGTCATAGAGCACATGTGAGGAGATCAGCATTAGGTGGAGGAGGGTCTCAATCGTCATGAGTCAAAGCTTAGAACATTTGATATACTGCCCTTCACTAGTTGCATCAGGGTGGTGTACTATTAAAAGCAACAATGGGAGAAGGAAAACTCAAAACAGAACTCCAGAGCTTGGTAGGAAAGAAGTTACAGTGTGACCAAGGGAGGGCATTGCCAGAGGAGATGTCAGGAGGGCAAAGGACATGAGGATGGTAATGCTAACAGTAATAGGTGGGTTTGGAGCAGGGATTTCAACTTTTTATAGGTGGACTCGAGATGGAGGTCAGGGGGTAGTGCATGCCATAGCAATGGGCCAAGGAAATATAAAGTGGATTTGTGGGTGGATATTGGTCACAATGCCAGACACTCCACCAACATATGGCACCATGAACTGCTGTCATCTGATGAAATGCACTGTAGTTGCAAGACACGATTATACTGGCCACGGATACAGTGTGACATCTAGCTAGAAACTAAGACGATCACATTATGGCACTGTTCTAATCATACCAAACACAGATATATCACACACAGTTATGATTAACAAGTAATGAAATAGTTTGCTGAGTCAACTGCAATGCCATCTCGGACCATGAATCTCTAACTCCCCAAGGCAGTCTGTTGGCTGGAGTAGCAGACAGTCAACATGTACATATTAATGTTATCAAGTAAGGAGGTGCAACAGATGTGGTATTCTCTGGCCGATAAACCCCTAAAGGGACACAGCATCCTCCATGTAAGATGGAAAGTTGCCATTCAGAGTGAGGGAGAAGCCTAGAGATATAACAATGGCCCAGGGGAGCAGAGGTAGAGTCCCACCATGGAACATCAAAAAGACCTCTTAAAATAAAAAAACAAACACACCTAGTGAAGGTGAATAATGTACGTAAAATGGAGGCCTGCAAAGGATGAACACATATCTCTGTAATCAGGGGCGGCTCAAGGCAATCTGCTGCCTGAGGCGAAGAATGAGATGGCGCCCCCCCCACCACCTTAGAGGGGGCGGGGCTTTTTCAGAAATCCAATCAGAGACTGAACCAAAACAAAAAGCCGATTAGATTATATGGAGGAAATGCAAGATGTTTACACACAGGGCCGTATCGAGCTGCAATTGTGCCCTGTGCGACTTGCAGCTCGGGTGCACACCCCCATCTCCCCCCTCTCTCCCTTCTCCCTCCCATACCTCCGTCCAGCGCTGCCTGTTCTTTCCCTGCTGCTGCCGTCCTCTGTTTTTTTCACGGCGGCACAGGCAGCAGGGAAAGAGCAGGCAGTGCTGGACGGAGGTATGGGGAGGAGGAGGGGGGCATGCGCCCTATCTGAAAGGCACCGGCACTTTAAGCAGATCTGTCCCTCCCTGCTCTGACATTGCATCGGAGGAGGGAGGGACCAGACCTACTTAAACGGCTGCGAAAAGGCTTGGGGGGGGGGGTGCATTTCGGCAGCAGGGCAACAGCAGACAGCCGAAATGCGCCCCCCAAGCCTTTGCGCCCTGTGTGGCTGCACTGCTTGCACAGGTCTAGGTATGGTCCTGTTTGCACACCAAGGAACTAAAAGACAGCAAGAACCAACAGCATAGTTTATAAAACTAAATTATAACTCATTTTTATTTTGTTGTTATAAACTGCGTTATGGTTCTCGCTTTTTCTTTTTCAACATATATTTTGCATCCACAGTGGGTGCAGAGCAGAACCAGGACATTCAACCACAGAACTCAATATTTTAAAAAAAAATCTGATTCTGATCATCTCACTAACAACAACAACAACCACTATTCTCCAGTACCAGGCATATTGTGAACTAAAACAAAACCATACAACAAAGAGCAAACCTACCATACCATACCATATCAGCACAAACTTCCAAAAGTCACATAAGGAGCCCATCCAAAAAAAGTGTCACTGTAAATACTACAGTGGTCCCTGGAACATCCATACACCTATTTGAAAAGCTGAACAAGTCAAATTACTGCAGTATAGTATAGATCTTTATATACAAACTCCATGTTAACAGAACACAAGACCTAAGTCACACATGCACAACATCGACCCTCACCAAGTGCAGAATAAGTAACCACAATCTAAAGTAAAAATAAAAATATGTATACAAAATTTAAACTGAAACCCCAAGAAGCCAGAGTCCACATGCAGTGCAACATCAGATCAGATCAGCTGATCCCATCCCATCCTCTTGGCTCATAGAACCCTCTCTAGCGCTCTCTCCATATATCCTTCTCCTGTTTAATTCTAGTCTGTCCTCTGGCACTTTCCCTTCTAGTTGGAAGCACGCTATTGTCCGTCCCATTTTAAAGTCCCGGTCTTCTGATCCATCTGCCCTCTCCAGTTGGCGTCCTGTATCTAATCTTTCTTTCCTCTCTAAATTCCTTGAAAAATTGGTCTTTACTCAACTCTCTTCTCACCTTGAGGCTTCTCTTGCTCTCCACCCTCGTCAAGCTGGTTTTCGTCCTTCCCACAGCACCGAAACTGTTCTCCTTTCTCTTCTAAATGAACTTCACACTGCTCACGACCGTGGTCTTTATACTCTGGCTGTTTCTCTTGATCTTTCGGCTGCTTTCGACCTAGTGGATCATCGCACCCTTCTCACTCGTCTTAGGGAAGCGGGTCTCTCCGGTGTTGTTCTTCGGTGGTTCCATTCTTTTCTTTCCGATCGTTCCTTTTCTGTTGTTTCTGGATCCTCTTCCTCTGCCCCTACTCCCCTCACCTGCGGGGTTCCCCAAGGGTCTGTTCTTGCACCACTTCTTTTCAATGTTTTCTTAGCTCCTCTTGCCCTTCAGATCCAACAGTTTAGTATCTCTGCGTATTATTACGCGGATGATATCTTCCTTCTCCTTCATACCGATTCTCTCGCTCCGGATATCACCCCTCTTAATCACTGTCTTGCTGCTATTGCTTCCTGGTTCTCTTCTAACTTCCTTCACGTGAACCCCTCTAAATCACACGCCATCTGGTTTACGTTTGGAGCTCCTTCCCCCACTTGTGCCCCCTCCTTTTCTTCACAGCCTATTCCCCTTGTCTCTTCTCTTCGCTACCTGGGCGTTACTCTTGATTCTTCTCTTTCCTTTAAGGACCATATTTCTTCTCTTGTTCAGCGTTCTTTCTTCTCTCTTAGGCAACTTCGTTCGGTTCGTCCTTTCCTCTCTCCTCCTGCCCTGGCTACTCTTCTTTGTTCTCTCGTGATGTCCCGTCTTGATTACTGTAATGTCTCCCTTGCTGGTCTGCCCCTTTCCCAACTTCTCGTCTTCAACGTGTCCAGAATTCCGCTATTCGTCTTCTAGCTCATGCTTCCCGTTTCGATCACGTTACCCCACTTCTTCTTCAACACCATTGGTTGCCCATCCCCTTTCGTATCCAGTATAAAATTCTTATTCTAACCCACAAGGCTGTTCGCACTGGCTCCCCTTCCTATCTTGCTGATCTGATCTATTTTCGCCCCCCCCCCCCACCGTTTGCTTCGTGCTATTCACACAAATCATCTGTCCCTTCCCTCCCCCTCTCAGGCCCACCTTGTTTCCACTCGTTCTTCTGCTTTCTATTTCTTGGCCCCCAGCTTATGGAATTCCCTCCCCCCCCCGCTTCGTGCAGAAGAGTCGTATCTTTCTTTCAAGTCACAACTCAAGACCCATCTCTTCAGTTTAGCGTTCAACCTTCCTACCATGGTTTCTCCCTCCCCCTCCGCTATTCCCCCTCCTCCCGTTTCATGAGGTTGCAATCTCCTAATGTTGTACTGTAATTGTTGCTCTTTCAGTGTTCTTCTTCTCTTCTCTGTCCTATCAATTTTATGGCGTTCCTCTCTTTTTCACGCAGCCTGTTTTTAATTTGTTTTACATTGTTTTATTGTAAACCGCTCAGGTGCCCCTGGTGTTGGGCGGTATATCAAATTTTAAATAAACATAAACATAAACATAAGAGATGCAGTTCCCCAATACTGTGTAAAATATAAAAATAGCACAAAGTCCAATCACTAAAATTAAATAAAATGATTTTTTCTACCTTTGTTGTCTGACCATTTTATTCTCTGATCATGCTGGTCCCAATCTGAGGCTTCTGCTTTCCTGTCTTCTCTTAGCTCTCTTTCTGTGGTCTATGGTCCATGGTCCATCTGCCATTTCTTATCTCTTCTTTAGTTTTCTTCACTTCCTTCCATTAGTCCATTTCCAGTTCCAGTAACCCGCCCCAGTATTAGCCCCCTTTCAAGTCTTCCCCTCCCAATACCTTCCAATATCAACCGCCTTGCATTCCCACGACTGCCACTGGTGCCCATTCCCTTCCAGTCCCCTCCTTCCCCACTGTCCAGCCCCTTCTAGTCCAAATACCATCCCAGGTATCAACTCAGGTCCACTCTCAGTGCCACCCGCCAGTCAGCTCCCTTCCAGCCACCCTACCCTCTGTCCATCTCCCTTCCAGTGCCATTCGCATGTCAGCTCCCTTTCAACCTTCTCCACATTACCCAACTTTTACAGAGAACTTGCATGTATAAACAATAACATTAAAAACTTAAAACAATCACAGAAGGGTTTCTGTGGAGAAAAAAAGGGAGGGGTCAGGTGGAAGTTCTGACACTAAACTTATATACATCGTAACAAGAATGGTGGGTGGAAGGGAGGTGCAGACCATGGATTGATTAGTGTGGCTAGGGGTCTTCATTGAATTGTTCGATGAATAGGAAGGTTTTGAGTAACTTCCGGAAATCTTTTATGTCTGTTGTGGACCTTAGCTTTTCAGGGAGAGAATTCCAAATAACGGGGGCAGCAAGTGAGAAAGCTCTCATAGAGGTGGATTTATTGGTTCTCCTAGGACAAGCAGGATGTGTCAGCCACACCTGGTGACGTCATCCGACGGCGCCGTGATGGAAGTGCTCTCTAGCTCAGAAGCTTCTGAGCATGTGTGAGGAGACCCCTCCTCCCTGGTCCGCCCCCAGCCCGACCAGTTTTCAATTCTTCCGCCTTGCCTCAAGACGGATCTCAGACTCTCTCTCTCACCAATTTTCTCCTATCACCCTTTGAAATGCCGAAACCCGGATTCAAACTCTGCCCAACATGCAAAAGGAAAATGAATATATCCGATGCTCACCTGAGCTGCCTCCGATGCCTCAGGGCCTCTCATATCGTGGAGGACTGTGCCTCTTGCGCCCAGATGTCCCCCAGGGCGAAGAAGATGAGGGATTACTCCCTGAAAGAATTCCTGGCTGCTCCGGTTCAAGCTGCTGCGTCGGGCTCTGCTGACCGCGGTAAGTCCGCTAAAGGGAAGGCTCCCGCAAAGAAAAAACACCGGGCGGGCCTGGCCCCTGCGCCTCCCCCCCCGCCGGAGAGATCGGCCTCCTTGGCTTCCGCGGTGCCTGGCTCAAGCTCCCCCACCGCCGGATGCTCCACCGATGCCCCTACTCTGGGCTCCAGCACTGCTACCGCTTCTCTGTCTCCTTTGCCATGCGGCTCAGGCGGGGGCGTTCAAGATGGCGCCTCCCACGTGGCCGCGCCAGTCTCCGCCCCATAGACTTGCCCTCCAATCGGGTGGCCAGGGGCGTCTCCTCCCACCACGATGACGTCGGGGCTTCCCCTCGGCACGGGCTTTCCTCCCCCGCCCGCACACAGAGGATTCCCCTCCAGGAGCTCCCTCGCGCCGAAGACTCCTCCCGCGCCGACGGCTCCCACCGCAGAAGCCACTGCCATAGCACCCGCAAACGCCGCGCTGACTCCCGGGAGTCCTCCCGTCGGCGCGGCAATAGCGCAGACAAGGGCAGTAGACACAGGAGCAAGAGACACCGGCGAGAGCGCTCCTATTCACGCGGCGACAGCTGGGACAGCGAGTCATCCCGCGTTCATCAGAGGGGCAGGAAGTCTAACTCCCATGGGCGCCGGAGCAACACATCTTGTGGGTCTAGCACTTCTGAGGCCATATTGCAGCTATTGCAACGCCTGGTGCAACAAACTGCCCCTGCAGGCCGGGAGAACTCCGTTGCGCCCCTTTCGGGGGTACACACTCCTGAGAGGAGGGAGGCAGTACGCACTCCTGAGAGGAGGGAGGCATCACCAGAGCACATTCCCTCAGGGCATAGGAGCCCTTCCCCTGTACTGGGACAGGACTCCGAAGGCAGCGCTCCTGAAGAAGAGGGCCCGCAATCTCCTTCGTCCAAGTCTACACCAGATGAACAAGGGGAGGCGCAGGCACCGATCCAGGAGGATCTCACCTACCCAAAATTCTTGAAGAAGGTGGTGGCCAGGCTAGGCCTCACCAAGGAGGAGCCCTCTGACGAGAAGGATCCGGAGGTGATGAAATACCTCGGCGGACCCAAGCCAGCCTTGTCTCTTCCCCTGCACTGGAAACTTAAGGACAAACAATCCACCCTCTGGCAGACCCCTGCCTCCGGTCATGCCTGTGCCAGACGCCTGGACAACAAGTACCTACTCCAGACTGCTCCTGGATTTGACAAAGCCCAGCTTCCTCACCATTCTATTGTGGTAGCGTCAGCCCTCAAGAGGTCTAAGTCTTCGCGCACTCAAACGACCCATCCCCCTGGCCGGGACCCGAAGCTCCTCGACGACCTAGGGCGTAAAGTCTTCCAGGGAGCGATGCTGAGTGCCAAGATATCAGCTCATCAATTCCAACACCTGCTGTTCCAAGACGCCCTTCTAGCGGAGCTTAAAGACCATCTCCCCAAGCAAAACCAGCATACAGCCCCACTCCAGGAATTAGCTGAATGCTCCAAACATCTGATGAGCACTGCTTTCAATGCCTTCGACACAGCTATCCGGACAGCTGGCACGGCCATCGCAGCCCGCCGCTGGGCCTGGCTGCGAGCCTCCGGCCTGTCAGATAACACCCATGACAGGATTGCTGACGCACCTTGCCTGGGTGACTCTCTGTTTGGGGACAAAGTGGCAGATACCGTGAACGGCCTGAAAGAAGACTGCACCACTCTGAAAACATTGGCGGCGGACGGACTCGAACGTCCCTCCTGGTCACAGAAAGGGAGCTATTACCGCAAGCCCTTTGCCGCGTCAAAGAAGTATTACGGTTCCAACTGGCAGTGGCAGCCACCGAAATACAAGCAACACTACAACAAATCGTCCTTTCAGAGACAACCACAAAGAGAACGCAAAAACAAACCAGCAAACAACCAGCAAGCTGGTAAGAACTCTTCCTCCTTCTGACTATCCGCTCCTGCGGGCCTTGAGTGCCCCTGCTACCCCACCAGTGGGGGGCCGTCTATCCAACTTCCTACCTGCCTGGCAGGAAATCACCACGGACCAGTGGGTCATCCGGATTATCCAGGTGGGCTACCGCTTACGGTTGTCTTCCCCACCATGGCAGCGCACTCAACCCAGCAGCAGACCACCGCTGCATCAGGAAGCTGCCCTTGCGGATCTCCTACAGCAACTCATCAGAACACGAACGATCGAACGGGTTCCCTCCGACGAAATCAACACTGGCTTCTACTCCCGGTACTTCCTCATTCCCAAGAAGTCCGGGGGCCTTCGCCCAATCCTGGACCTCCGCAAGCTGAACAACACCCTCCTGAAGGAGAAGTTTCGGATGTACTCCCTGAACTCCATCCTTCCCCTCATCAGACCGGGGGACTGGATGGCCACATTGGATCTACAGGATGCCTACTCTCACATCCAAATCTACCCCTCTCACAGGAAATTCCTGAGATTCGTAGCAATGGGGTGCCATTACCAGTACCGGGTACTCCCCTTCGGACTCTCCCCAGCCCCCAGGGTCTTCACGAAGTGCGTAGCGGTGGCAGCTGCACACCTCCACAAACAAGGGCTCGCCATCTTTCCCTACCTGGACGACTGGCTGATATCAGCACCTTCCGCCACGGAACTCAAGGCGGCAGTGCGAAAGACTACCACGCTGCTGTCCAGACTGGGTTTCCTGCTCAACATGAAGAAGTCCCGGCTAGAACCCACCCAACGCACGGAGTTCATCGGGGCCATAATCGACACGACCTCAGCCAAGGCCTTCCTCCCCGAGCATCGGCAGGAGAGCATCATCCGCCTTGCGAAGAAAGTATCGTCCATGAAGCGAACCAAGGCCCAGGACATCCTGCGCCTGTTAGGTCACATGGCAGCGACTACATCTGTCCTAGCCCTGGCCAGGCTGCACATGCGCACTCTCCAATGGCACCTGCGCTCACACTGGAAGCAACGGTCCCAACCTCTCACCACCCTCATCCCTATCACACCGAGGGTATCTACGAGTCTCCTGTGGTGGATGACCCCTGCCAATCTCAACGAGGGCAAGAGCCTGCAACCCTGCGGCTACCAGGTCATCCTGACCACCGACGCCTCCCCCACAGGCTGGGGAGCCCACCTCTTGCACCTCTGCACACAAGGAGCGTGGAAGAAGACGGAGCGTTCCCTCCACATCAACGCCCTCGAACTCCGAGCCGTCAGGTATGCGCTCCAGACCTTCATGCCGCACCTCGAGGGGAAGACAGTTCTGGTCCAGACCGACAACCAAGTGACGATGTTCTACATCAACAAACAAGGGGGTACGGGCTCCCGCACTCTCTGCAGGGAGGCTATCGAGACGTGGTCTTTGGCCCTAGCACACAACTGCCTTCTACAGGCAACCTACCTCCCGGGAGAGCAGAACACACCATAGCGGACAGACTAAGCAGGCAGCTCCGGCCCCACGAGTGGACACTCCACGAGGAAGTAGCGGAGTCAATCTTCCGACGCTGGGGGACTCCGCAGATAGACCTCTTCGCCACTGAGGACAATTCCAGATGCCCTCTGTTCTGCTCAAAACGCCCCTCTCCCAGGAGAGTGGCCTCAGATGCATTCGCTGTACACTGGGGGCAGTGGGAACTGATCTACGCTTTTCCCCCTACCCCCCTCATGACAGCCACCATACAGCGCACCATCAACGACAAGGCGCACATCATCCTGATTGCGCCCCACTGGCCAAGACAGATGTGGTTTTCCCTGTTACGACAGCTTTCACAGGAGCCCCCCATCCGGCTCCCGATGAGACCAGACCTGCTCACGCAGAACGGCGGCACAACCTGGCACCCCAATCTCCAGACCTTTGCCTTGACGGCCTGGAGACTGAGAGGGTGATCCTCCAACAACAACATCTACCGGCGGAGGTACAGCGCATCGTACTGGCTTCCAGGAGACCATCCACGAGAAAGTCATACAGTCTCAAGTGGAAACGTTTCAGTATCTGGTGTGCAGGCCAAGGAATCCCGCCAGACTCTTGCCCTGTTCCAGCTGTGCTACAGTATCTCTCCTCGCTCTTCAGTCTGGGCCTGAAGCCCCAGTCAATTAAGGCGCACCTCGCGGCCATCGCGTCCCTGCACCAACTGCGAAACAGTTCGCCCACGGGCTCCATAGCCACTCTTCCCATCGTGACCCGCTTCATGAGAGGTCTCAGGAACCTGCAGCCCCCGGTCCAGAGACCTGTCCCCTCGTGGGACCTCAACATCGTTCTCCAACAGCTGACACGGGAGCCCTTCGAGCCTCTGCTCTCAGCGGAATCAAAATTTCTGGCCTGGAAGACGCTTTTCCTCATCGCCATCACTTCCGCAAGGAGGGTGAGCGAGCTACAGGCCTTGGTAGCTCACCCCCCGTACACCAAGATTCACCACAACAGGGCGTCCCTCAGGACACACCCGAAGTTTATTCCGAAGATCTCCTCCGTCTTCCACGTCAACCAATCAGTGGAACTACCGTCTTTCTTCCCGGCCCCTCACGGGTCACCTGAAGAACAACGTCTCCACTCACTTGACTGCGTCCGAGCACTGCGCATCTACATTGACAGGACGGCCCCAGTCCGACAAGGGACCCAGCTTTTTGTGTCCTTCGACCCCAACAAACCGGGACGGCCGGTCACCAAGCGCACGCTCTCCCACTGGATATCTGATTGCGTCTCCTACTGCCTCCAGAAGGCGGGCGCTCATCCAGCAAACAAGGCGAGCGCGCACCAACTCCGCGCACTGGCCACCTTTCTCGCAAGCGCACATGAGGTGCCAGTAAGTGAGATCTGCAAAGCCGCCACCTGGTCCTCGCACCTCACTTTCCAAAAACACTATTGCCTTGACCTCCAAGCAGAAGCCGACAGCTCTTTCGGAAGAGCGATTCTATCTACAGCGGCGGGTTCCTCCTAGCCCGACGCTACAGTAGCAGCCTGCAGGGAGTAACTCTGCACTATGTGGTTTCACTATGTGGCTGCTATGACAATGTGGTCGTTATTTGCAAAATGTTTACACTGCTGCACTATAGTATTGCACAGATTGTTCCTTGCACTTTGATTGTTGAACTATTGCACAGATTGGGGTTCCTTGCACTGTTGATTGTTTGCACTATTGCACAGATTGTTCCTTGAATTGTGATTGTTTGCACTATGTTCTGCCTCACTGCTTTGCCTCAACCACATCCGTTGTATTCTGCACTGTTGAGGTTGCAATCCACTGTAGGTCGTTTGCACCAGGAGACCTCAGTGCGTGTGCCTTCGGCCATGCTCTTATGTTATTGCTTGTTGCACAAATACGTCTGTTTGCACAATAAACGTTTGTTCTTATCACATGAGGCTTCATTACTGTTCTCCTTGGGTACTATCCTGTCTCAGGCCTCCCTCTGCCTCAGCGCGTAACAAGTAGCTGGGGAGACACCAGGTGTGGCTGACACATCCTGCTTGTCCTAGGAGAAAACAGAGTTACTTACCTGTAACGGAGTTCTCCGTGGACAGCAGGATAGGTCAGCCACACGATCCCACCCTCCTCCCCTCTGAGGGTGGCCTGCGGTCCGCGCCCCAGCCTCTGGCCGAAGCTAATGACTCACTGGTCGGGCTGGGGGCGGACCAGGGAGGAGGGGTCTCCTCACACATGCTCAGAAGCTTCTGAGCTAGAGAGCACTTCCGTCACGGCGCCGTCGGATGACGTCACCAGGTGTGGCTGACCTATCCTGCTGTCCACGGAGAACTCCGTTACAGGTAAGTAACTCTGTTTTTTTGTGAACAGGCTAGGGGTTGGTATGGTGTTTTTGTTTAACTTTAATTTTTTATTAAGTTTTGTGATAATACATTCAAAGAAGAATGAAGGAAAAACTGGTAAATAACAATAAGTTCAAATTCTAATACAAGGAAAATCTACTAAAACATTACATTACCAAAACTCAGTCCACTATAGTGGGGAGGCAACAGGAAGTAAATTCAATATAGGAAAAAATAAAAGTACAAGCAGTGCAAGACTTATACGTCAGCCGTATGAGATGGTACAACAACAACAGGCTCCTCTCTAGCATTCAGAAAATCCAGCAGCTGGCTAGGTTCAAAAAACATATATACCTGTTCTTTATATGATACACAGCACCTAGCAGGAGATCTCAACAAAAAGGTCCCTCCGAGGGAAAATACCCTAGGCTTATACCTTAGAAATTCCTTCCTGCTCAGCTGGGTACCTCTAGCTAAATCAGGAAAAATACGCACACATGAACCCAAAAACTGCTCACTGAAATTCCGAAAATACAACCGAAGATTTAACGCTTTATCGGTTTCAAGTGCCAATGTAATAAGGAGAGTGGTACGAGCAGTGACCACCTCTAAGGAGCTCTCTAGAAAACCCATAAGATCCCCAGGAGCCCCCAGAGAGACACTATTAACTTCCTGAACGCCCCTACCAATAGACAAATACTGGACTCTTGTTAATGGGGGGAGGTCATCCCTAGAGATTTTCAACACTTCCTGGAAGTACCTACGCACCATTTCCAAGGGGGAGAGCACAGGAGACCTAGGGAAATTAACCAGTCTTAAATTGTTCTTCCGGACCTGATTTTCCAGATACTCCACTCTCCTGGTAGTCACATTCCAGTTTTTCATATGGGCAAGATTCGATTCCTGAAGTTGCTCCAGATCTCCACGGAGCAGAGCCAACCTTCCCTCCTGTTCCTTTTGGACTTGTACAACCTCCTGTAAAATCAGTCCTTAAGGATTTCACTTCAGTATTCAAAGAAGCAGCAATTATTTTCAGAGAGGAGTTCATTGCTGACACCACATCCCAAAGCACCTCAAGAGTTACTACTGCAGGCCTCACCAAACCGCCGACACCAGAGTAGACTATTGGGGCCACACTCTCCTGGGCAGAGCTGGAAACACTCCTCCTCTCACTCGCCAAGCTTCCTGCTGCTCCAGGGGACCCACACGGAGTGTTCCCAACGGCAGAAGAGCCCTCCACAGCAGCCTGCCTCGGCGTACTGGTCGTCACGCTGGCAGGCATCTCTCCACTGCCCGAGAATCCGCATCCAGGGCAAGGCGGGGGGCCCGCTGCTCCGGGGATAAAAAAAACCCCGGATGTGCTCAGGTCCGGAGAGCCCTCTGGACCTGCCGAAGACGTCGCTCGCTTTCCCGGCACTGAAAAGCCACACATCTGCAGTGTCTTTTGAGCCGTGCCGCTGGAACAGGCTTCCCCCGAGGGTAGGTATGCCTGCTTGTGTTTCCTCCTGCCCATACTGGCTCCGGATGATCTCCAAGCACGACTCCTTCACACCGCCGAGTTCAAGCCTCCGTCCGGGGAAATCACACCGCCGCTATCTTGCCTCCCCTGGTATGGTGTTTTTGGTGCTGTTCCTGTCAGGTCTTTTACTTGCTTTGGTGCCGATGAGCTGTTGCAGTATTTCAGAGGAGATTACAATAGCCTAACACAGGTGTAATGATAGCCTGGCATACTGTGCGGAAGTGTATTTTGTTGAGGAAAGGCTTTAGTCTTTGGATCATTGCTATTTTATAGTAGGCGGTCTTGGACGTCTTGTTGATATGCGCTTGGAGGGTAAGTTGTTTGTCTATATATAGCTGTGCCTTAGAATAACTCACCACCATCAGTTCCCAAAGAACCAGAGGAGGAGCTGCCAGCCACCCCTAGCAGATGGATCCCCATGAGCTCCAATAGCAGCACCAGCAGCAGGGGCACCACCCAGGTGACTACCCAGCATCGGCAGCCTGATTGTGCTATCTAGCCCCTCCCCTTCAGAGGAGGGTGAAGAGGTTGAGGACATGGTGCTAATGTTCACTGAGGTGCATAGCCCTTCCAAAGGGGAGGGGCTAGATAGCACCCAGCAGCAGGAGGTGAAGCCCCTGGATGAGGGGGAGCTGCTGGAGGAGGTGGTGTCAATGGAGGAGGAGGCAGTGGTGGTGGAGGAGTTGAAGCCCTTGGAGGAGGGGGAGGTGCCAGAGGAAGAGTGTCTGGGGGATGGGAGAGGGAGTGGGAGAAGGCTGGGACCGGACTTGGGAATGGGAGAGGGGAGAGGGAGAAGGCTGGGGCTGAGAGGGGGTGAGGGAGAGGAGGCTGGGACCAGGCTGGGAGAACACCTGTTGCTGCCCACCTCCCATTCAGCTGTGGTGCATCACCAGGAGGCACCAACATCCAGTGCAGCCAGCGAGACCCTTCTGTGCCTAGACTCAATTGAGCATTTGATGCAGCAGGACCTCACTGCCCTGGCCAGGCCACTGGACCTCATGGTGATGTACTTTGAGGGCTTGTAAGAGGAGGTGCATGGCCTGAGAGAGAAAGTGTGCCACTTCTTGCAGGCACAAACCTCTCCTTCAGGTCTTCCGGCTAGTGGCAGGTAGGCAAGTAGCTGGGTGGGCATGTCCCCGGAGACTGGGGGAGGGGTCATACCAAGGTGAAGCCCCTATTGTAAATGTCATGTAAAAAATGATGTACATTGGATATTTTATAAATAAGAACATAACATAAGAACATAAGATATGCCATACTGGGTCAGACCAAGGTCCATCAAGCCCAGTATTCTGTTTCCAACAGTGGCCAATCTAGGTCATACGTACCTAGCAGTTTCCCCAAGGGACACAGGTTCCACAATGCTTGTATTGGTTCAAGCATTGATATCCTGGGTCCCTTCTTAATAATGGTTTATGGACCTTTCCTCCAGGAACTTGTCCAAACCTTTTTTAAACCCAGCTACACTAACAGCCTTTACTACATCCTCCGGTAACAAATTCCAGAGTTTGATTACACGTTGAGTGAAAAAATATTTTCTTTTATTAGTCTTAAATAGTTTACCCTGTAGCTTCATTGCATGTCCCCTAGTCTTTCTATATTCTGATAAGGTAAACAATCGATCTACGTTTACCCGTTCCACTCCGTTCATTAATTTATAGACTTCTATCATATCTCCCCTCAGCCGTCTCTTTTCCAGGTTAAAGAGCCCCAACCTTTTTAGCCTTTCTTCATAGGAGTAGCCTTCCATCCCCTTTACCATTTTGGTGGCTCTTCTCTGAACCTTTTCTAAAATTGCTATATCCTTTTTTAAGATATGGCGACCAGAATTGCACACAATATTCAAGGTGCGGTCTCACCATGGAACGATATAGAGGCATTATAATATCTTTTGTTTTATTTTCCATTCCTTTCCTTATCATACCTAGCATTCTATTTGCTCTCTTGGCCGCCGCTGCACACTGGGCCGAGGGTTTTAACATGGTATCCACAAGGACGCCTAAATCTTTTTCTTGGGTGGTGGTTCCTAATGTGGAACCTTGCATCGTGTAACCATAGTTTGGGTTGTTCTTCCCTAGGTGCATAACCTTGCACTTCTCCACATTAAATTTCATCTGCCATTTTGATGCCCAGTCTTCCAATTTATCAAGATCCTCTTGCAATTTTCCACAATCCTCCTGGGTTTTAACAACTTTAAATAGTTTTGTGTCATCAGCAAATTTGATAACCTCACTCGTTATTCCACTTTCCAGGTCATTTATGAATATGTCAAAAAGCAGCGGACCCAGCACAGATCCCTGGGGTACACCACTATTCACCTTTCTCCATTGGGAAAATTGGCCATTTAGCCCTACCCTCTGCTTTCTATCTTTTAACCAGTTCCTGATCCACAGTAGTACACTGCCTCCTATCCCATGACTCTTTAGTTTTGCCAAAAGTCTCTCATGAGGGACCTTGTCAAAGGCTTTCTGAAAGTCCAGATACACAATATCAACCGACTCACCTTTGTCCACCTGTTTATTCACTCCTTCAAAAAAACATAACAGATTAGTAAGACAAGATCTTCCTTGTCTAAAGCCATGTTGGCTGTCTCCCATTAGGTCATGACTATCTATATGCTGAGTAATTTTATTCTTTATGATGGTTTCTACCATTTTTCCCGGTACTGATGTCAGGCTCACCGGTCTGTAGTTTCCCGGATCACCCCTCGAACCCTTTTTAAAAATTGGTGTTACATTGGCGATCCTCCAATCCTCAGGTATTAGAGATGATTTTAATGATAGTTCACAGATTACTGATAGCAGGTCTGCAATCTCAAATTTCAGTTCTTTCAACACCCTTGGATGTATACCATCCGGCCCAGGTGATTTGCTACTCTTCAGTTTATCTAATAGTTGTAGGACATCTTCCCGATGTATCGATATTTCCTTCAATTCTTCCACACCTTTAAATACCACTTCAGTCGTGGGTAACATCCCTACATCTTCCTCAGTAAAGACCGAAGCAAAGAATTCATTCAGTCTCTCCGCTATCGCCTTGTCGCCTCTTAGTGCTCCTTTAACCCCTTTATCATCTAATGGACCAACTGACTCTCTCACGGGTTTTTTGCTACGAATGTACTTGAAAAGGTCTTTATTTCGCGTTTTTGCTTCCGCAGCAAGCTTCTTCTCAAATTCTCTCTTTGCCTGCCTTATCAATGCCTTGCATTTGACTTGCCAGTGCTTGTGCTGTTTCCAGGTTTCATCATTTGGCTCTTTTTTCCATTTCTTGAAAGATGCTTTTTTGGCAACAACAGCCTCTCTGACCTCAGCTTTAAACCATGCTGGCAATTTATTTGACTTCCTTCCACTTTTCTTAAAGCGTGGAATACAGCTGGTCTGGGCTTCCAAGATAGTATTTTTCAACAACACCCAAGCTTGATGTACGTCTTTAACCTTTGCAACTGCTCCTTTTAGTTTTTTCTTAACTGTTTTCCTCATTCTATCATAGTCTCCCTTTCGAAAGTTAAGGGTAGTACTGTGGATTTCCTTACTATCCCTCCTCCACTAATTAAATCAAAGGCGATCATGCTATGATCACTATTGCCAAGTGGCCCCAACACCCTTATCTCTTGCACTACATCTGGTGTTCCACTAAGGACTAGGTCTAATATTGCTTTCCCTCTGGTCGGTTCATGAACCAGCTGCTCCAAGAAGCAGTCATTTATTTCATCTAGGAACTTTATCTCCCTAGCATGTCCTGTTGTGACACTGACCCAGTCGATGCCGGGATAATTGAAATCACCCATTATTATTACTGCACTGTAACTCCTGCTAGCTTCCCTGATTTCTTTGAGCATTTCATCATCCATTTGTTCATTCTGGCCAGGCGGACGATAGTACACCCCCACTGCCATCGCCTTCCCCTTTTTACATGGAATTTCAATCCATAGAGATTCTACAGCAAATTTTGTTTCTTGCAAAACTTTAATCCTTTCTGACTCAATGCCCTCTCTAACATAGAGCGCAACCCCTCCACCAATTCGATCAGCTCTATCATTTCGATATAGTTTGTACCCAGGTATCACAGTGTCCCACTGGTTGTCCTCCTTCCACCATGTCTCTGATATTCCAATCATATCTAACCTCTCGTTTAGTGCTATATATTCTAACTCTCCCATCTTGTTTTGTAGACTTCTAGCATTTGCATACAAGCATTTTAGAGACTGTATTTTATTCATATTAATTTGGCTATTGGTAGACATGGGTAATTTGGGATCTTTAAGTTCTGTCTGCTCCATACTCGAGGGCATTTGGGCTACTTTACTCTTTTTTGGAACCTCTCTGCTTTTTGTAGTATCCTTCAAGGATACATTCTTCCGAACCATGCGCTCTTGGGCGACTGTCGGCTTTCCCCTATTATCTAGTTTAAAAGCTGCTCTATCTCCTTTTTAAAGGTTAATGCCAGCAGCCTGGTTCCATCCCGGTTAAGGTGAAGCCCATCCCTTCGGAAGAGCCCCTCCTTTCCCCAGAATGTTCCCCAGTTCCTAACAAATCCGAACCCCTCATCTCTGCACCATTGTCTCATCCACGCATTGAGACTCCGGAGCTCTGCCTGCCTATTGGGTCCTGCGCGTGGAACGGGAAGCATTTCGGAGAACGCTACCCTGGAAGTTCTGGATTTCAACTTCCTACCTAAAAGCCTAAATTTAGCTTCCAGAACCTCCCTACCACATTTTCCTATGTCATTGGTACCAACATGTACCAAGACAGCAGACTCCTCCCCAGCACTATCTAAGACCTTATCTAGGTGGCGTGTGAGGTCCGCTACCTTCGCACCAGGCAGGCATGTTACCAGGCGATCCTCACGTCCACCAGCCACCCAGCTATCTACATGCCTAATGATCGAATCACCAACTATAACTGCTGTCCTAACCCTTCCCGCATGGGCACTTGGCCCTGGAGAAACCTCCTCGGTGCGAGAGGGGTTTACATCACCTGGAGGACAGGTCCTAGTTACAGGATCACTTCCTGCCACACCAGGGTGATGCTCTCCTGTCACGTGACCTCTCTCCTCCATGGCAACAGGGATGCTGCCAGACTGGAGGTGGGACTTCAGGACTATATCCCTGTAGGTCTCGTCTATGTACCTCTCTGTCTGTCTTATGTTTTCCAAGTCTGCTACTCTAGCCTCTAGAGAACGGACTCGTTCCCTGAGAGCAGAGAGCTCCTTGCACCTAGTGCACACGTAAGACCTCTCACCAGCTGGGAGAAAATCATACATGTGACACTCAATGCAAAAGACTGGAAAGCCCACATCCCGCTGCTGGACTGCTGTCTGCATCTTAGTTTTAAGTTTGTGTTTAGATCTTTAAGTTCTATATGTACGAAAGGGTGCAATGGATATTTATACCACTAAAACTGTACCTAAGAAGTTTAATATACCTTGTTCACCTGAAGCTTAATTAATCTCAGGTCCTTGGTGTATGACTGATTTGGGTAATGAGCTTCACCTGAGAGCACCTCCTGTCTTTTAAGTTGTGCAAGTACCTATAAAGCTGTGATTTTCCCAGGGGAGGGTGGGTGTGGGGAGGGAGGGAGGGATATAACACTTATTAAAAAAGGGCTGCTACACAGTACCTTGTCCTGTGCTGCTGAGGAAAACTATATTCTGATTTGATTTAAATTATAGCTCTTTGCTGCTACTAGGCTCTAACCTATTATGAAATTTAAACTACAAGCTCTCTGCTGGATTCTAAATTTAACCAGAAAGCTCTCTTCTGTGTTTTAATTTGAAACTAAAAGTACTTTGCTGATGCTAGGCCCTGAGTGACTATGAAATTTAAACTACAGCTGTCTACTGGGTATGAAAGGTAACCAGAAAGTTCTCTTCTGTGTTTTTAAATTGAATCTTAAACTGTTGCTACTAGGCCCTGACTGATTTAACAAAAAAAAATAGTGGGTTCACAGATTAATTAGCTTTAAAAGAAAAACAATTCCTTTCAGAAAAATTCCCAGAAGTATATACTCACAATTTCAGATTTCTCTCCAGAAGTAACAGCACCCATTTCCAGTCCGTCAAGACAGGGTCACAGAGCTCTGGTTGAGCTATTTATGCTTGTGCTGATGATGTAAGCAGTGACCTACTTCCTGGGTAATTAACAGTCCTTGCTTGGATAGAAGGAGTCTTTCAAAATGGCCTTTTGAACTGCCAGCTGGTGTTAACACCTATTGAAAAAGCTTCACAGGTTGCTTGCCCACTAGGTAGAAGGCCTCTTTGTAAAGGTCTCTAGAAGACTTTATATGTTGCTCAAGGAGAATTGACCTTGTTTTGCCTCTTGTGCTAAGCTATATGCTGATTTGATTTAAATTATAGCTCTTTGCTGCTACTAGGCTCTAACCTATTATGAAATTTAAACTACAAGCTCTCTGCTGGATTCTAAATTTAACCAGAAAGCTCTCTTCTGTGTTTTAATTTGAAACTAAAAGTACTTTGCTGATGCTAGGCCCTGAGTGACTATGAAATTTAAACTACAGCTGTCTACTGGGTATGAAAGGTAACCAGAAAGTTCTCTTCTGTGTTTTTAAATTGAATCTTAAACTGTTGCTACTAGGCCCTGACTGATTTAACAAAAAAAAATAGTGGGTTCACAGATTAATTAGCTTTAAAAGAAAAACAATTCCTTTCAGAAAAATTCCCAGAAGTATATACTCACAATTTCAGATTTCTCTCCAGAAGTAACAGCCCCCCTTTCCAGTCCGTCAAGAATTGGTTTTGGCATTGCCCACACTCCTTTTTTTAGTAAGGTTTGTTGTTTATAAGGCAGTGGCTGCTCTCCACTGCTGTCATCCTTCATTGTCATTGCAGAGCATTGCACCAAACACAGCACTGGGCAGGGACTATCCTGTAACAGGCACCTGATGCCTCTGAGACAAATATGATATTGTGCACTATGGCCACAGGGGGCACTGTAGGGATGCATAAGAACATAAGATATGCCATACTGGGTCAGACCAATGTCCATCAAGCCCAGTATCCTGTTTCCAACCGTGGCCAATCTAGGTCATACGTACCTAGCAGTATCCCCAAGAGACACAGGTTTCACAATGCTTGTATTGGGTCAAGCATTGATTTCCTGGATCCCTTTTTAAGAACATAAGAACATAAGATATGCCATACCGGGTCAGACCAAGGTCCATCAAGCCCAGTATTCTGTTTCCAACAGTGGCCAATCTAGGTCATATGTACCTAGCAGTTTCCCCAAGGGACACAGGTTCCACAATGCTTGTATTGGTTCAAGCATTGATATCCTGGGTCCCTTCTTAATAATGGTTTATGGACCTTTCCTCCAGGAACTTGTCCAAACCTTTTTTAAACCCAGCTACACTAACAGCCTTTACTACATCCTCCGGTAACAAATTCCAGAGTTTGCTTACACTTTGAGTGAAAAAATATTTTCTTTTATTAGTCTTAAATAGTTTACCCTGTAGCTTCATTGCATGTCCCCTAGTCTTTCTATATTCTGATAAGGTAACAATCGATCTACGTTTACCCGTTCCACTCCGTTCATTAATTTATAGACTTCTATCATATCTCCCCTCAGCTGTCTCTTTTCCAGGTTAAAGAGCCCTAACCTTTTAAGCCTTTCTTCATAGGAGTATCCTTCCATCCCCTTTACCATTTTGGTGGCTCTTCTCTGAACCTTTTCTAAAATCGCTATATCCTTTTTAAGATACGGCGACCAGAATTGCACACAATATTCAAGGTGCGGTCTCACCATGGAACGATACAGAGGCATTATAATATCTTTTGTTTTATTTTCCATTCCTTTCCTTATCATACCTAGCATTCTATTTGCTCTCTTGGTCGCCGCTGCACACTGGGCCGAGGGTTTTAACATGGTAGCCACAATGACGCCTAAATCTTTTTCCTGTGTGGTGGTTCCTAATGTGGAACCTTGCATTGTGTAACCATAGTTTGGGTTGTTCTTCCCTAGGTGCATAACCTTGCACTTGTCCACATTAAATTTCATCTGCCATTTTGATGCCTAATCTTCCAATTTATCAAGATCCTCTTGCAATTTTCCACAATCCTCTTGGGTTTTAACAACTTTAAATAGTTTTGTGTCATCTGCAAATTTGATAACCTCACTCGTTATTCCACTTTCCAGGTCATTTATGAATATGTCAAAAAGCAGAGGACCCAGCACGGATCCCTGGGGTACACCACTATTCACCTTTCTCCATTGGGAAAATTGGCCATTTAGCCCTACCCTCTGCTTTCTATCTTTTAACCAGTTCCTGATCCTTTTTAATAATGGTTTATGGACCTTTCCTCCAGGAACTTGTGCAAACCTTTTTTAAACCCAGCTACACTAACAGCTCTTACTACATCCTCCGGTAACAAATTCCAGAGTTTGATTACACGTTGAGTGAAAAAATATTTTCTCTTATTTGTCTTAAATAGTTTACCCTGTAGCTTCATTACATGTCCCCTAGTCTTTCTATATTCTGATAGCGTAAACAATCGATCTCCGTTTAGCCATTCCACTCCATTCATTAATTTATAGACCTCTATCATATCTCCCCTCAGCCGTCTCTTTTCCAGTTGAAGAGCCCTAACATTTGTAGCCTCTCTTCATAGGAGTAGCCTTCCATCCCCTTTATCATTTTGGTGGCTCTTCTCTGTACCTTTTCTAATAATGCTATATCCTTTTTAAGATACATCGACCAGAATTGCACACAATATTCAAAGTGCGGTCGCACCATGGAACGATATAGAGGCATTATAATATCCTTTGTTTTATTTTCCATTCCTTTCCTTATGATTCCTAGCATTCTGTTTGCTTTCTTGGTCGCTGCTGCACACTGGGCGGAGGGTTTTAACATGTTATCCACGATGACTCCTAAATCTTTTTCCTGGGTGGTGGTTCCCAATGTGGAACCTTGCATCATGTAATCATAGTTTGGGTTGTTCTCTCCTAGGTGCAAAACTTTGCATTTGTCCACATTAAATTTCATCTGCCATTTGGATGCCCAGTCTTCCAATTTATCAAGATCCTCTTGCAATTTTCCACAATCCTCTTGGGTTTTAACAACTTTGAACAGTTTTGTGTCATCTGCAAATTTCATAACCTCACTCGTTATTCCCTTTTCCAGGTCATTTATGAATATGTCAAAAAGCAGCGGACCCAGCACAGATCCCTGGGGTACACCACTATTCACCTTTCTCCATTGGGAAAATTGGCCATTTAGCCCTACCCTCTGCTTTCTATCTTTTAACCAGTTCCTGATCCACAGTAGTACACTGCCTCCTATCCCATGACTCTTTAGTTTTGCCAAAAGTCTCTGATGAGGGACTTTGTCAAAGGCTTTCTGAAAGTCCAGATACACTATATCAACCGACTCACCTTTATCACTCAATGCAAAGCAAAAACAGACAAAATGGGTGCATACAAGGTTTTGCCGGGCCGCCACTCCCTTCCTGAACACCTGGCCAAGGGGCACTTGTGGGGCTGCCTCCTCCTCCTCCTCATCTCCATCCTCCAGGGATAGTCTGGGCCAGCTGGCAGGGGCTGCCTGCTGTGTTGCGCATAATTATGCAGCATACAGCAGACAACAAAGATCTCACAAACCTTTGCTGGGTGGTAAAGCAGCTCACCTCCAGACTGAAATCTGAAGCCGCTCTTGAAGTGGCCAAAGGTCTGCTGAATAATGCCCATGGTGCTCCTGTGTGCCTGTTTGTATCTCTGCTCTGCCAATTGTCAGTTGGAACAGACAATGGGGGTCATCAGCCAATCCCACAGGGGGTATCCTCTGTCACCTGCATAGACATGGGGGACAACACACAGGTGTCAGAGATGTGCACCAGGGCCAATAGAGAAGCCATGTGGAGAATATATGTGGGAGATGCAGGATTATGGTATTTGTGAATGAGGTTAGCAATAGCAGCAGGGCTGGATCTAGAGTTGGTCCCAAGTGTTGTGGTCCTAGGCAAACCTCAAGCTTTACACCCCCTATGGCTGTCGACATCTTTTCTGTAGCTTTGAATGGCCTGATTTTGCTGCACAAAACACAGTGGGGGAACGTGATGTGTTCAAGGAAGAACAAACAATCATCTAATATTTAAAAAGAGGCGTTTTTATTCACAAACCAAAAAGTTGGTGCCCACCCGACACAGGCCGTGTTTCGTTTAACAAAACTTCATCAGGGGTATAGGGCAACTAGAAACAAAAACATTCAATTAATGCACTCAAATATATAATAAAACATATATTGAAACATAAATTAAAACATATATTAAAAAAGAGGAACAATCAAAATCATAATAAATCACTTATAACAAGATATATAAAAAAAAGAATATTAAACCATATATTAAAAAAAGAAATTTGAACATAATCAGTCACAATGTAAAAACATTTATATAGAAATATCAAAAACTGGGTTGGAACGCTATATAAATAAAATTTCAAATAAAAACGAAGACAGGAGCAACAAAGTACATAATACATCATACCATAAGCAATAATAAATAATAAAATCATAACCACTGAATCACCTTATCAATGAACATTTATATACTAATACCCAAGGGGGGAGGGGGGAGGGGGAAATGAGGGAGGAAGAGGGAAGAGGGAAGGAAGGGGGGGAAAGAGGGAGGGGGGAGGGGGAGAAGGGAGGGGGAGGGGGGAAGAGGGAAAGGGGAAGAAGGAAAAGGAGGGGGAGGGAGTGGGGGAGGGGGGGGAGGGGAGGGGAAGGGGAAACTAAAACAAAAAATGAACTAAGACATTTGCCATGAACCAAAAGAAGAAGAGAAGAGAAACACACATATAATAATATAAAAATGTTATCTCACAGATAAAATGAAAAGCAATTGTGATATATACCAAAAGGTATTCTAAATTAAAGAACCATCCCGTTGTGATGACTATTGTCTCCAAAAATACATTAAAGAATACCTTATTGGTAAATGCTGTGGAAGTATCCTCTTTGTAACTATACTAAAAACAAAAAATTCAACATTACAATACAGCAATATAACTGACCACTGTAGCCAATCATTTGAAACCCAAAGGAATGTAAAACCTACTCACTCATACCGGGCTCACCATGCTACACAAACCGCCGCACAGAAATTGTGAAAGTATCCTCATTTGTCACAAATCCGTTTCCTTTCATTGGCAAAAGGAGTGCAGTGCTAGAGAGATTCCTCTAAATAAACGCCGACGCATGCGCTGCTGGAAAAACCACCGGCGCCTAAAAATGACGTAAAAAAACAAAGACACAGTAAACGCCGAATACCCGGCTCCTAGAGCATAATACAATCGGCGAAATCAGAAAAGAAATATAAATTAAAGTGTGCATCCGTTAGACCATGTATCCGACCAAAATAAAAACAAAAACAGGATGGTTAAAAATCGTACCTTTATTCCAACAAATGAAATTAAACCAGACCATGCACAATAAAATCCCTAAATCAGCAATGACATGTCAATATGAATACCTGAGTACCAAACCAAATTATACAATCAATAAAATCTTGAAAGTGTATATACAAGAACTTACAATAAATTATATTAAATATCAATTAATAAAACCAACCGTCAAATTAGAATAAAACCAGACCCTGCACAATGATATCCCTAAAGCAGCAATGATATGTCAATAGCAAACGTAAAAATATAACTACCTAAGTACCACACCAAATCATACAGTCAATAAAATCTTGAATGTGTATATATAAAAACATACAATAAATTATAATAAATATCAATTAATAAAAACAACTATCAAAGTGTGAGATAACCTCATATGCACATATCAAAAGGACATAAAATCCTTAACATCTTAATAATAAATAAATAATACATATGAATAAATATTATCATTAAAACCACAAGTAAAAAATTATTGAATCCATAATTATTGTCATCGACGTAGTGACAAACCATTACTGCATCGGAAAAGAGGAGGACCGAAAAAATGCTCATACAAACTGAAACCTCTACAAATGACAAAACATATATCTCTTAAGAAACTACCACAGACACCTAAAAATAAATACAAAAACCCTAAACCATCATAGAAAAACGGAAAAATCCTGCTCTAGATTGAGCCCATTTGGTATCATTGAGTTCAATATAAAGATGTATCTCTGCTCCAATTGTAAAATTGTTCTATTAATGTCACCGCCCCTCCAGTTAGCCTTAACCTTCTTTATAACGAAGAATTTAATATCTGAAATTTTATGCGCTGATTGTATCCAATGCTCAACCAAAGGTTTTTCTACATTACTTCTCCTAATAGCACTCCTGTGTTCTACAATCCTTGTCCGCACGCTGCGTACGGTCTTACCTACATACAGTTTCTGACACGGACATACAATCACATAGATGACATGCGAAGTCTCGCAGTTAGAAAATTCACTGAGTACAAATTTTCTTTGAGAGCAGGGATGAATAAATTCCTTAATGGATAAAGCATGTATACAAACCGAGCAACGGCCACATTGATAGTGACCTCTAACCCTCGGAGCGAATTGCCGTTCAGTCAGAGCTGAGGGAACTAAAAGATTCTTAAGATTAACATTACGTTTGTGCGCTATCGTGAGTCTGACATCTTCAAACCCTTCCAGCGATTGAATCAGATGCCATTCTCTCTTTAGAACTTTAATAATATCGCGAGAAAGAGTGGTGTATAACAACGGACAAACCATCCCTACATCATTGCTCCTTTGTTTTGATCTTCTAATCCGCTATGAGGATCGTCATCTGACCACATCTCTTTATAGGAAACCCACGGATCGCAATACTATTCTTCACTTTGATAGCTTTCACAATCCGGCTCTTAAGAGAAATCTACCTGTAGGTCAATTCCTTCGTGCGAAACGGATTTGTACTAGTGACAAGGATTTTGAACTCCATGCCCAGGTTATGGAGAATAGGTTTCACAATAGAAAGTATCCTCAGAAACACGTTTTGGAAGCCTACACTAGGGCAAGGTTGTCTACACGTGGAGATTTGCTCCTTTCAAAACAAAGGAGCAATGATGTAGGGATGGTTTGTCCGTTGTTATACACCACTCTTTCTCGCGATATTATTAAAGTTCTAAAGAGAGAATGGCATCTGATTCAATCGCTGGAAGGGTTTGAAGATGTCAGACTCACGATAGCGCACAAACGTAATGTTAATCTTAAGAATCTTTTAGTTCCCTCAGCTCTGACTGAACGGCAATTCGCTCCGAGGGTTAGAGGTCACTATCAATGTGGCCGTTGCTCGGTTTGTATACATGCTTTATCCATTAAGGAATTCATTCATCCCTGCTCTCAAAGAAAATTTGTACTCAGTGAATTTTCTAACTGCGAGACTTCGCATGTCATCTATGTGATTGTATGTCCGTGTCAGAAACTGTATGTAGGTAAGACCGTACGCAGCGTGCGGACAAGGATTGTAGAACACAGGAGTGCTATTAGGAGAAGTAATGTAGAAAAACCTTTGGTTGAGCATTGGATACAATCAGCGCATAAAATTTCAGATATTAAATTCTTCGTTATAAAGAAGGTTAAGGCTAACTGGAGGGGCGGTGACATTAATAGAACAATTTTACAATTGGAGCAGAGATACATCTTTATATTGAACTCAATGATACCAAATGGGCTCAATCTAGAGCAGGATTTTTCCGTTTTTCTATGATGGTTTAGGGTTTTTGTATTTATTTTTAGGTGTCTGTGGTAGTTTCTTAAGAGATATATGTTTTGTCATTTGTAGAGGTTTCGGTTTGTATGAGCATTTTTTCGGTCCTCCTCTTTTCCGATGCAGTAATGGTTTGTCACTACGTCGATGACAATAATTATGGATTCAATAATTTTTTACTTGTGGTTTTAATGATAATATTTATTTATATGTATTATTTATTTATTATTAAGATGTTAAGGATTTTATGTCCTTTTGATATGTGCATATGAGGTTATCTCACACTTTGATAGTTGTTTTTATTAATTGATATTTATTATAATTTATTGTATGTTTTTATATATACACATTCAAGATTTTATTGACTGTATAATTTGGTGTGGTACTTAGGTAGTTATATTTTTACGTTTGCTATTGACATATCATTGCTGGTTTAGGGATATCATTGTGCAGGGTCTGGTTTTATTCTAATTTGACGGTTGGTTTTATTAATTGATATTTAATATAATTTATTGTAAGTTCTTGTATATACACTTTCAAGATTTTATTGATTGTATAATTTGGTTTGGTACTCAGGTATTCATATTGACATGTCATTGCTGATTTAGGGATTTTATTGTGCATGGTCTGGTTTCATTTCATTTGTTGGAATAAAGGTACGATTTTTAACCATCCTGTTTTTGTTTTTATTTTGGTCGGATACATGGTCTAACGGATGCACACTTTAATTTATATTTCTTTTCTGATTTCGCCGATTGTATTATGCTCTAGGAGCCGGGTATTCGGCGTTTACTGTGTCTTTGTTTTTTGACGTCATTTTTAGGCACCGGTGGTTTTTCCAGCAGCGCATGCGTCGGCGTTTATTTAGAGGAATCTCTCTAGCACTGCACTCCTTTTGCCAATGAAAGGAAACGGATTTGTGACAAATGAGGATACTTTCACAATTTCTGTGCGGCGGTTTGTGTAGCATGGTGAGCCCGGTATGAGTGAGTAGGTTTTACATTCCTTTGGGTTTCAAATGATTGGCTACAGTGGTCAGTTATATTGCTGTATTGTAATGTTGAATTTTTTGTTTTTAGTATAGTTACAAAGAGGATACTTCCACAGCATTTACCAATAAGGTATTCTTTAATGTATTTTTGGAGACAATAGTCATCACAACGGGATGGTTCTTTAATTTAGAATACCTTTTGGTATATATCACAATTGCTTTTCATTTTATCTGTGAGATAACATTTTTATATTATTATATGTGTGTTTCTCTTCTCTTCTTCTTTTGGTTCATGGCAAATGTCTTAGTTCATTTTTTGTTTTAGTTTCCCCCCCCTCCCCTCCCCCCCTCCCCCCTCCCCCCCCTCCCTCCCCCTCCCCCTCCTTTTCCTTCTTCCCCTTTCCCTCTTCCCCCCCTCCCCCTCCCTTCTCCCCCTCCCCCCTCCCTCTTTCCCCCCCCCTTCCCTTCCCTCTTCCCTCTTCCTCCCTCTTTTCCCCCTCCCCCCCCTCCCCCCTTGGGTATTAGTATATAAATGTTCATTGATAAGGTGATTCAGTGGTGATGATTTTATTATTTATTATTGCTTATGGTATGATGTATTATGTACTTTGTTGCTCCTGTCTTCGTTTTTATTTGAAATTTTATTTATATAGCGTTCCAACCCAGTTTTTGATATTTCTATATAAATGTTTTTACATTGTGACTGATTATGTTCAAATTTCTTTTTTTAATATATGGTTTAATATTCTTTTTTTATATATATCTTGTTATAAGTGATTTATTATGATTTTGATTGTTCCTCTTTTTTAATATATGTTTTAATTTATGTTTCAATATATGTTTTATTATATATTTGAGTGCATTAATTGAATGTTTTTGTTTCTAGTTGCCCTATACCCCTGATGAAGTTTTGTTAAACGAAACACGGCCTGTGTCGGGTGGGCACCAACTTTTTGGTTTGTGAATAAAAACGCCTCTTTTCAAATATTAGATGATTGTTTGTTCTTCCTTGAACACATCACGTTCCCCCACTGTGTTTTGTGCCTGACGTGGTTGGTTGCTCTTAGTTGGACCTGATTTTGCTGCACTCCAGAGGTTGCTTCTCTAGGCGACTGCCTGGTTTGCTTAGTGGTTGGGCCATCCCTGATTAGCACCCAGTGAAATGATTGCACTTAGACCTTTGCTGACCCACATCACTGAAGGGATAGACAAGTGCACTTGTACAGGGTGCTATCCTTGCTATCTATCACCCCAGCAAAGGACTCTGCCCTTTGAGAGACAGAGTAGGATTGCTGGTTAGAGTGCCTCTGGAACACTCTCTCCCACCCCCTTTGGGGAGCTAGTGCTTCCTGTGCGCTATCTTTCCATTCTCATCACAGGGCTACTGCTTGGGGATCAGATGTATTTCATTGCCGGGGGAGAATACAGTCCCCTGGTCAAGCCTGTGTGGGCATGGGAGGGGGATCTTTGTGTCATCTTACCTAGTAGCCATCCTCTGGAGATTTCACCACTCTCAAAGCTTGTGTTGATCCCAGACTGGCTGAGGAGATAGGAATCAAGGCACCATCCAGGGAATCTTGCCACAGCATCAGTTATTTCTCTCATTGTACTACATGCATATTCATGGAGTGGAAGGATTTCCAGTTGCGGTATGTGGCATAACTCTGTCAAGGGGGCCTGAGGGCCACATGCATACAGTCTATCAAACCCAGCACAGAAGGGAACCCAGCCACCTCATGGAACTGAACCATTGTACTTTGATTATAGGATAAGATGGTATACAAATCTGTCTAAATAAATAAATAAAATGAATTGTCTGATGCCTCTGTTGTGCTGTGTGTGGGAATACTACAGTATGTAATCTGAGGCATGCATCACAAAAACGCTCAGAAAGTGCGTGATGTACCTGGAAACTGCCAGCTGGCTCTGACCTGCAGTGGCTGCCAGCACAGTTTGGAAGGTATCTGTTGCCAGGAAGACGAGTGCTGTTGTCACCTTCAGATGCACAGGCGGGGCCTGTCCCCTGTGTGTTATGGCAGGGAGGTGGGGCTCCATCTCCAGGCACAGCTGATGTATGGCTGCCCTATCGAAGCAGAACCTGGTCACGCTGAGGCAGATTCCATAGGCCCAGCTAACCCTGGCTGAAACATTTAAATTGGGCTCATGCACATGCATGACCATGGGCTGCAAACGTGTCTGCTGTCCGTGCATGCGAGCAGCAGAGAAATACGTCCCCCACTAATATGTGACATGGGTGATGCTGAACTCAGCTTGTATGTCCCCGTTGCCCCCTGTATTCTGGAAAAATACACTTTTCAGAGAGTGCCCGTCTCTGCGAGACACCCGTGGACACCATGCCCCTCGGTTAAAACATGTGTCTCCTAAGTTGCTGTTCTCACTGACAATGTTGTGCCGATGCAAACGAGACATTAACAGTGATGATACATATATACTGATGCAAAGCAGACCACATATACCACTCTGTTTTATGCCCAGAACACTGCAAAGTAATCTCACATTACTTGGCAGTAAAAAACTGCGTTATTCTTGCAGAGGTCATCTCTATACAAGCACTCTTTAAAATGCTATGTATGGACCCTTACCAACCTCACAACAAGCTAAACTAACTTTCCAATTCCCCAAGGAATGCATTACATAGTTCAGCAACAAAACTATGCTCCTCCAATGACTATGGCTTTCTGGCTATGGCATCTGTTTTGCACATAACTGGGTACTTGCATTACTCAAGAATCTCTCTATATGTGGCAACAGCGGTCCCAGTCAGTGTCCACTCTCTGTCTTGGCTTATTTTGGTCTGTATACATCTGCTATCTGTGGTGCAACACTGCCTGCCTTCTCACAGTCTGCTTTGTGGCACTGCGCCCCTGCTCAGACCTGTGTGGGCATGGGAAGGAGGATCCCTGTGCCATCATACCAAGTAGCCAGTCTCCAACTATATCACCACTCTTGCAGCTTGCATAGATCCTGGACTGGGTAAGGATGGCGGTCTCATGGCACAATCTGGGGAATGCTGATACATCAGTCATGCCTCTCAGTGCCTGGCACAGCTACTGTATGGCTGTCCTATCGCAGTGGCACCTGGTGACACTGCAGTCATCCATATGGTCCAGGTAGCAGCCAGGCATTCATGGCCTTCCTGAATTGCTGATCAGCACACCAGATCCTCTCATGCTACCCCCAAACCACACACTCTCATTTGCAGTCACAAAAGACATCATTCTGCCAATCAGAACCCATAAATAACAGCTGCTATACCATAATAGCATGACATCTCAGGACTACACATCTGATCTCCCTTTCAGATTCACATCAACAGTCCCAGTTTTCAGACCATAGAATTTGTTAGGGTCCCCTAGAATAGCTGTTTTAGTACTAACAGCACATTTCAGCATAGCCAGAATAAACACTATTGCTCTTAATATTTCTCTAAGGGTTTTTATTAATGTTTTGTTGGCTTACAACATTTCATCACCTCTGCTTTCTGTTCTTTAGAATTGCAACTTGTGTTTTTCCAGACTGCAGTTACACCAGTTGTGATGTAGAAACCCCTATAGAGCCCATGGAAATAGAAAGAAAGGAAAAGGTTACCTTTAAAACTGACAGTCAGCCAGCACACATAGCTCACTGTTTACAAGAGAAAGACAAACAGAGGGAGATAGGAACTGAGCTGACACGCCCAAGCTCTGACGTAGCAGCAAGCCTGGAGCTTGATCACTCACACCTGGTCAGAAAGGCAGAGCCAAGCCTCAGGGAACAGAAATATAAATGCTGGTTGGGAGCAAAGGAGGAGCAGCGAGGACAACAAGCAAAGCAAGGAAGGAAGCCAGAGAGGGAGAAAGAGGAAAGAGCTCCTGGGAGACGTGGTTGGAGAGGCTCTGGAACCCTAGAGAATGGGAGATTTGGCAAAGAACCTACCTGCAGTTCTGGGAGAGAAGCCAGCAGACTAGAAGGTGGGAAAGCACAGCCTGTTGCCAGGAACCAGCCTGGGCGGAGAGAACAGGGAGCCCTTCAGTCCTTACTGCCTGAGGAAAGGCTTCAGATTTTTCACAAGTGGAGACCCAGCTCCAAAGCAGGGAGGTTAAGAAGCTCTACCTGGAACAGAGAGCCAGGGGGTGGCTCTAGTAAGGAATTAAAAACGGAGAGTCACAGAGCATTTCCTTATAATTGGAAGGAACTAGATGAGAGCCAGAGAAGAAGCTCCAAAGCCACAGGTATTTCAAACCCTTGCTGTCTAGAATTGTATACAGGGGAAACACCCAAGTTTGCAGAGGGAGGTTACCTTAAACACAGTAGTAACAGCTGGCAGCCAAGCTCAATAAATCCTGAGCTGGAGGATATGCAAACAGACTGTAATGTTAATGATATAGCTGAAGTTCCAATGGATTGCACGCTTTGCTTAAGCCGATGATATTGAAGTGGTAGCGGGACCCCTAACTTATGTGTATATCCCTCCTGGTATCATTGGTTTGTCTGCGCTTTGCTGCTACAATATCGAGTCACTGTGTTAAGTCTTTGAGTTAAAGAGCTGTGAAACAGCAAAGGAAAAGAAGTTATTTTACTTTGACAGAAGAAGCTGTTTGGTTTTCCCATCTTTGTTACTTAGAAAAGGCACAGCACGTTTTGGACCCAGAGTGTGAAAAGCAGTTACCTTATTTTGTTGTAAATAATCCTCAAGCAAACACCTGGACACTCTCCTATTTTGTTGTACACTAAGTCCTAATGTGAGGGGAATAAATTTCTTGTCATTTTGCCTTAAACACTCGACTCATAACTATTCCTTTATCAGAGATCTAAAAAGGGACTACAACTCCCAAGAGGCATTGCGAAAGCAGAAAGGTGTGGTCTCACTTTCTGATTAAAGGACATCATGGCAGGCCAGCCCTCTTAGCCTTAGGCGGAGGGCTGACCTCATGACACCGTGCAAAACATACTTGTCACAACCATTCTCCAATATGGGATGAACTGCAGAGCAAAGCAGAATATTTTCTAAGCCCTGCCCTTATTCCACATCTCCGTAGGAATACCGGGAATGTCTGCAGGAATGTCAGAAAATGTACACGGGCCTTTCTGGAATATGTCATATATGTCTCCATGGCTGACCAAGCCCCCTTTCTACCCCTCCCAGTGGTGTTCTGAGATCCCTGTGCTAGTGCCATGGATGTGTTTGGGCACAGGGTTTCAGAATATGGTTGTAGACTTTTTTGTGATAAAAATGTCTCCTGCGCATGTCCAAATGGCCTATTCATGTTATGGAATGACCTCTTTAGGGAAGAACAATTCAAACTATAGCTACATGATGCAAGATTCTAGATTAGAAGTCACCATCCAGGAAAAGGATCTAGGTGACATTGTGGATAATGCATTGAAATCCTCTGCTCAGTATGCGGTGATGGCCAAGAAAATTAATAGAATGCTAGGAATTATAAGGAAAGGCACGGAGAATAAAACAAAGGATATCATAATGTCCCTATATCGCTCCATGGTGTGACTATACATTGAGTGCTGCATGCAGTTCTGGTCGCCACATCTAAAAAAAGATATAGCAGAATTATAAAGAGTACAGAGAAGGGTGACCAAAATGGCAAGGCAATGGAAGGATAGCCCTATGAGGAAAGGCTTAAAAGGTTAGTGCTCTTCAGCTTGGAGAAGAGATGGCTCAGGAGAGATATGATAAAGGTCTATCAAATAATGAGTGGAGTAGAATGAGCAAATGTGAATCAGTTATTTAGTCCTTGAAAAAGTACAAAGACTAGGGGACATGTAATGAAACTACAAAATAGTACATTTAAGACAAACCAGAGAAAATATTTTTTCACTTAATGCATAATTGAGTTATGGCATTTCTTGCTGAAGGGTGTGATAAAATCTGTTGTATAGCTGGGTTTATAAAAGGTTTGGACAAGTTCCTGGAGGAAAAGTCCATAAACCATTAATAAAGTGGACTGGAGGAAATGCAGTGTTTATTCCTGCAATAAGGAGTATGGAATCTGTCTATCTTTTAGGACCCTGCCAGGTATGTGTGACCTGGATTGGTTCTGTTGGAAACAGGATACTGGGCTTGATGGACCTTTGGTCGGAACCAGTATGACATACAAGTTCTAATGTATTACATCAGCAAGGTATCAGATGTTCCCTGGCTCAGAATGACTAGTCTTACACAAACATTTACACATCACAAATGCATCTGTCCCCTTAATCTGTTTCTTATCTGCTCTGGGGGTTTTGGATTATAACATGCTAGCAAGATTCTTAGGGGTATGTTTACTAAAGTGCAGCAAGTTTCTACACTAAAGGGGTCATTCCGAGGCACGAATAGCGGGGATGGATGTCCCATCCCTGCTATTCGTGCCCTCTCCTGATCCTGTTCCCCGTGCATTGTATGGGGAAGTTAGACAAGGGCTGGATTGGGGGCGGCATTAGGATGGGCAGTGGGCAGTCATTGGCCTCTGAGGTGGAATGTTTCCCTAGTTGGCAGGGGATGGCAGGTCCTGGGCTCAGAAAGGGTAGGAGGGGGCAGAGAACATTACCCGCAGCCTGACCCTGGCATTGGAAGGCCAGATCGGGGGTCAGGCTGCGGGGAATGAACCATTTTGTCTGGCGGCTGGGGATCACAGCTTTTGAATGGAGCTGCGGTGACATGGCAACTGGATGCCATGGGACTGCGGCTCCATTTAAAAGCTTTGATTGAGCTATCCGAGCAAGGTCTGTACATGCAATCTGACTTGAATTGGGATCCCGGCCTGCACGTACAGGCCTGGATGCGATTCTGATCCTGTGGAGCTAGATATGCCCCATGGTATCAGAATCTCAGTTAACTCTATGCATCTGTTTCTGACCGGGCGAACAGAGGGCCGGGACGTCCAGGACTGAATCGGTCCCTCAGTGCACGTTAAGAGCAAAAGTTTGCGTGCATTAAGTGAAAAGGCTGAACACTAAGAGGCCGATTCCGTACTGGCTGTCTCCTCCCTGTATGGCCGACCAGAATCAGGTCTACAGCCTGGACATGCAGGCCGGGCCTCGATTCCAATTAGCTGCACGTCCAGCCCACATACCAGGCAAACTCAGTCAGGCTCCTGAATGGAGCTACAGTGCTATGGCGACTCCATTCAGGAGCTGCGATCCCCGACTGCAGAAACTAATCTTCTTTTCCCGCAGCCCGACCCCTGATCTGGCCTCCCATGGCCAAGGTCAGGCTGCGGGGAATTCTCTGCACTCCCTCACCCTCCTTACTGGGCCTGGCTGCATCATTTGGCTCCATCTAGGGGGACTTATTCCACCTCCGAGGTAGAATATGTCCCCTGTCTCTGTGGCCGACCCCGGACATACAGGGCCAACCTCGGAATCGACTCTGTATGTCCGGGATCGCTCTCCACCCACCACCCACACTCTCTCCACCTCTATCCCACCCCCTCCTGCCTATGAACAGAGCTCCCCATACAAATCATCTGTTTGTACGGTGTTCAGGATGACCCCGTAATTGTGCAATTACGATACAGAAACATTCCTTACTGTGATGGAACATCATTCACAATTAAAGCTGAGGTGGCAATAAGTGCGCCTGCACTAATTGCAACATTGAAACTTGGTGTATGGTCATTCCCTTGCAACCTAATTGCAATGTGCAGTCCACACCCACTTTACGCCCCCAACCCGCCGAGTCCCCACCCAGTTGCACGCTAAGCAGTTAGCATGAGATTTTTACTGTGCTGACTGCTTTTAGCATATGGTAACTGTTACAGCGGGCCTGTGCTAACTGGTGAGCATGGGCATTAGCTATTAGCAATATTTATTAAATATGCCTGTAGTAAATTCAGGAAATGACACTCGAGCCTTAGAATTGTTTTTTTTTGCCGTTTCTCCCACATCCTATGAAATCAATCTATCTTGCTGAATTCAGAGAATTTCCCCCTCCCTCCCCAATACAGCATACCTTAAAATATAGTAGGAGGGTAATGATGTGTTTTTCTCATAACTAACTCTACATGACTGCATAGATTGCATACTTCAAAAGCTGGCCCGCTTCCGATATCTCATAGATAGCAATTCGTTGCCCAAATAAACATCGATGTCACTTTCTTTTTCAAATTTCACAAATCCCTGATAACGTCATGAAACTGCGTAACTCCATAACATAAAAGGAAAAACAAAAATGTGAGGATGGCATATCATCGAAAAGACATTCTTTAAAAAAGATTGGCCAGTATCAGCAACAGGATGCTGGACTTGATGGTATTTATGTTCTTGAAAAAATAGTTTCGCATGTACAGTGGCTTTTAGAAGCCTGATTCCATGACCAGCGGATGCTATCTCACTGCAAGCACAGATGAATGACACAGGAGCAGCTGCGGCCAATGAAGGCTAGCATGCCACTGACAGACTTGTTTGCAGAGTAAATACATCATGGTGCTCACTCTGTGCCCTTCAGCAGGATATCTCTGGCTCCGGCAGTCTCAGACCAGCATGGAATGAATGACTCTTAAGCTCAAACGATCTGTTCTGGGGAAAAAGAAAGCAGAATTTATTGACTGCTGCTTGGACAACCACCTACTCTATTGTTTATGCTAAAAACATGTCTCTTCTTCCTTATCAGACAGTCAGCTTGAACCAACTGATATTCGAGGAACATCATCGAGTGGCTTGTATGTGCAAGCGCTAGTTTTTGCTGCTTATGAAGAGAAGCTGTATTCCAGAAAATTACACATATAAGGGCAGTCAATTAAGGAGCCAAGCTCCTAAAAGGCAAATTTTTACTTTGTAAAGTTCACTTAAAATACCACTCCTCTAAAGCCTTGGCCATCAGGGCCGGCCCGTCCATTGAGCAAGAATGTTTTTTGCACAGGGCCCCGCGTTTCAGGGGGCCCCGCGCAAAGAACATTCAGATTTTTTCAAAATTAAATAAAAAAACAAACAAACGCTGGCTGCTACCGCTGCCGCCGCGGCAGCAGCAGAATGCACTGTCCCGCGGGGCCCCCTCTGCCCGGCTGAATCCCTCCCTCCATCCCTCCCTCCGTGACGGTTGAGCCCCTCCGTGCCGGCTTTGAGAGTCGCGAAGGGAGAGTGTCTCCCTTGCGTCTCTGTTAAGCCTGCAGGGGCAGGTGGTCTGCCCCTGCAGGCTTAACAGAGATGCGAGAGAGACACTCTCCCTTCGCAACTCTCAAAGCCGGCACGGAGGGACTCAGCCGTCACGGAAGGAGGGAGGGAGGGAGGGATTCAGCTGGGCAGAGGGGGCCCCGCGGTTCAGTCCATTCTGCTGCTGCTGCGGCGGCAGCGGCAGCGGTAGCAGCCAGCGTTTTTTTTTTAAATTTAATTTTACTTGAGCCAATGGGGGGGGGGGGGGGTTAGGACTGGTAATGTGCTGTGGGCGGTGGGGGGGGGGGGTTTAGAACTGGTAATGGGCTATGGGGGGGTTAAGACTGGTAATGGGCTGTGAGCTGATGGGGGCTGTCTGGTAATGGGCTATGGGGGGCGATGGCGGTAAATGGGCTGGGGGGCTTAAGACTGGAGGTGGGCTGATGGGGTTAGGACTGGTAATGGACTGTGGGCTTTTGGGGGGGTTAGAACTGGTAATGGGCTATGGGGGGGTTAAAACTGTTAATGGGCTGTGGGCTGATGGGGGCTGTCTGGTAATGGGCTATGGGGGGGCTAGGACTGGAAATGGCTGGGGGGCTTAAGACTGGAGGTGGACTGATGGGGTTAGGACTGGTAATGGGCTGTTGCCTGATGGGGGGTTAGGACTGGTAATGGGCTATGGGGGGGTTATAACTGATAATGGACTATGGGGGGCTAGGACAGGAAATGGGTTGATGGGGAGGGGTTAGGACTTGAGGTGGGCTGATGGGTTTAGGACTGGTAATGGGCTGTGGGCTGTTGGGGGGGTTAGAACTGGTAATGGGCTATGGGGGGGTTAAGACTGGTAATGGGCTGTGGGCTGATGGGGGCTGTCTGGTAATGGGCTATGGGGGGGTTAGGACTGATAATGGGCTATGGGGGGGCTAGGACAGGAAATGGGCTGATGGGGAGGGGTTAGGACTTGAGGTGGGCTGATGGGGTTAGGACTGGTAATAGGCTGTGGGCTGATGGGGGAGGGGGTTAGGACTGGCAATGGGCTATGGGGGGCTGACTGGAAATGGGTTGATGGGGTTAGGACTGGAAGTGGGCTGATGGGGGGTTAGGACTGGTAATGGGTTATAGGGGGGGCTTAAACTGAAAATGGGGTGATAGGGGGTTAGGACTGGAAGTGGGTTGATGGGGGGGCTAGGACTGGTATTGGGTTGGGGGGTTGCTAGGATTGGAAATGGGCTGATGCAGGGACTAGAAGGGAATGGATGCTGGGTGAGGCAGGAACTAGAAGGGAGCTGATGTTGGGGGAGGATTAGAATGGGATGGGGCTGGAAGAGTAAAATGGAGAAGGGAAAAATATTTTGTGTGGGAGGGATAAAAAATCTACAATTGGCCGGGTATTGGGAGAGTAAGTGGGGATTGAGGATGGAGGGGTAAAATTTGTGTGGATGAAATAGGAATGAGGAAAGAGCAAAAGGAGAAAGATTAGTATGTTAAAGCAGATGTAGAGAGAGAATGGAAAAAACTAGAAGAGAGAAGAAAGGACAAATGGACAGCAGACGATGGAGAGTTAGCAGAAGACACGAAGAAACCAGAAGAAAGTGGCTGGAGCAATTGCAGCTGAAAAAAAATGCACAAAAGGTAGAAAAATATCTCTTTATTTTGAATTTATTAATTGGAATATGTCAGCTCTGGTAAATGTGCATCATTAACGTCTGCGCTTTGTTTAGTACAAGAGCAAATTAATGGATAGTTTTATTTCTACAGTGTTGTACATTCCAAGTCTGGCTTTTGGGATTCCCAGTTTAATTATTGTCTTCCTGTTTCTAAATTGTGTTTACTTGTTTGGTGATGGTCTATGTTCTGCATGTGTAACTGAGCTGAGGTGTTCTGTTTATATAATTCCTATTTGACATTGCCACTTGTTCTCTTTCCCCAGTAGGTCATGTATTCTTGTTCTCTGAAATGTATTGGTTTAATATTTGCAGTGTTGCCTTTTGATTGGTAGAGTATGGTGCTTTGTGAGTCCTGGTAGTGCTGTTAGGATACGGCGGGTTTGCTATGGGTTCTAAATGGGCAATGTTTGTAGTAGTTCCTAATGTGTCTGGCAGTTGGCACTGGATTATAGTAATGTAGAAATCTTATAGTCTTTCTTTATCCATACACTCATTAAGAGGCACGTTTACTAAAAGTTAGTATATGGTAACATTATGCAAATATTTATGCAAATGAGGCCCCTTATGCAAATGAGGCCCCGCACCGAGTCTCCGCACATGGCCCCGCACCCCCCTTGGGCCACCCCTGTTGGCCATACTGAGGATTTTGCTATCACTTCTCCTGCTGACCTATAAGTGCATTCACTCTGCAGTTCCTCGCTACCTTTCTTCTCTTATCTCTCCCTACACCCTTCCGCGGGAACTCAGCAATAGAAGAGGAGGGCCCAGATAGAAGCGATTTGCCAGAAGAGAGAACTCCAGACGTCTCTCCTTTCATCTTGCTGTTCCTTATGCTTGGAACAAACTACCTGAGTCTGTACGTCAGACGCCTTCTCTGACCCTTTCCAAATCCAGGCTGAAAGCTCACCTTTTTGCTGACACTTTCGGATCTTGACTCACCTGATCTCCTTTGTGTTTCCTTACTATTCCCCCTGGCTATATCCCATGTCTACAGCTACTGTGTCATCTCTCTTGACTAGACTGTAAGCTCTGATGAGTAGGGACCGTCTTTTACATGTGTCTGTGCAGTGCATGCTTTGTAGCGCTATACAAATGTTCGGTAGTAGTAGTAGGACTTATGCATGCCTTGGAGGAGATGCCAAAGCCAGTGGAGACATTTTTAAAAAGATGTACATGTGTTCCCTGTGCAAGACTGGGAATTCACATGTAATATGGACCACCCAAACCACCCTCAGAATATGCCCCTTTTGAATCTGCGAATCCTGTGACAATTACATGTATAAACAGTGGCACTGTAAAATTGGTGTTTACACATGTATGCCATCTACATGTGTAAAAGCCACTATTGATACATGTCATTGACATGCAAAGCTTCTAAAATGGCCTTCTTAATCTGAACTTGGTTTATCACCGAGCTCTGTTCAACAAAGATATTGGTATGTACGGTGCATACTGTCTGAGAGATGAGAACTGCTAGGGGTCAATCTGCCATATAACTTCTACATCTCTGAGGTCTATTTGTGCTTCTCTTTCTTCAGTCTTAATCCTCTGGCAGGAGCCTCAGTTTTCTCTTAATTGTCTGATTCGGGCCATGTCTTAGGCAGGAACAGATTAATGCAATTACTACATAGTAACGTAGCATGTGACGGCAGATAAAGACCATCATGGTCCATCTAGTTTCCTAGCAATGTGGCAAGAGTAGATGCACCTGCCGCTCCATGCAGGTCACCCCTCCCCATGCCTTTGTTTAGGGGTGTACCCACTGCTCCATGGAGGTCACCCCTGTTTGTTGAGATAACAGAGACAGTTAAGGTTATTTTGATTTTATCCTGTTATAAAGGGATCCACTGTGTCTGTCCCATGCCACTTTGAATTCTGTCACTGTATTTGCCCCCACCACTTCCATAGGGAGGGCATTCGAAGCATCCACCACCCTTTCAGTGAAAAAGCATTTCTTGACGTTGCCTTTTAGTTTACCCCCTTGCAGCTTCATGTTATGTCCTCTAGTTTTGCAGCTTCCCCATCTTTGAAAAAGGTTTGTTTCTTCATTAATACTCTTTAAGTATTTAAAGGTCTGGATCATATCTCCCCTGTCCCTCCTCTCCTCCAGAGTATACATATTTAGGTCTTCAAGTCTTTTCTCATAAGTCTTATGACGCAGGCTCCAAATCATTTTGGTCGCCTTCCTCTGAACCATTTCTAGTCTTTTTATATCCTTTGTGAGATATGGTCTCCAAAACTGAACACAATATTCCAAGTGAGGCCTCACCAGTGACTTGTACTTCTCCTCCTTTCTGCTGGTAATTCTTCTCCGTATGAAACCCAGCATTCTTCTGGCTTTGGCCACCGCCTTGTCACACTGTTTCGCCACCCTGAGATGCTCAGAAAAAATCACTCCGAGATCCTTCTCCTGGTCTGTGCACATCAACCTCTCACCCCCTATCACATACAATTCCCTTGGATTTCTGCTTCCCAAGTGCATGACACTGCACGTCTTCACATTAAATCTTAATTGCCAAGCATTAGACCATTCTTCCAGCTTTTGTAGATCTTTCCTCATGTTCTTCACTCCCTCAGGGACATCCACTCTGTTGCAAATTTTTGTGTCATCTTCAAAAAGGCAGACTTTTCCATTCAGTCAATATCACTCACAAATACATTGAACAGTACCGGTCCCAGGACCAATCCTTGGGACATGCCACTAATCACGTTTCTTTCATCCGAGTGAGTTCCATTTACCATCAGCTTCTGTCGTCTGTCAGTCAACCAATTTCTGGTCCAGTTCACCACCTTGGGACCCATACCCAGACTGTTCAGTTTATTGATAAGCCTACTGTGAAGAACTGTATCAAAAGCTTTGCTGAAATCTAGGTAGATAACATCCATTGCATGCCCTTGATCTAGTTCTCTGGTCACCCAATCAAAGAACTCAATCAGATTTGTTTGGCATGATTGTCCTTTGGTAAAACCTTAATGCCTCGATTTATGCAACCTATTGGTTTTGAGAAAGTCCACTATTCTCTCTTTTAGGAGTACCTTCATTACTTTTCCCACCACCGAGGTAAGGTTTATTGGCCTGTAGTTTGTCATTTCTTCCCTATTACCACTTTTGTGGAGAGATACCACATCAGCCCTTCTCCAGTCCTATGGAATGTCTCCTGTCTCCAAGGATCTATTAAAAATATCCTTTAATGGCTCTTTCAGTATCCTGGGATGTATCCCATCCGGTCCCATGTCCTTGTTCACTTTCAGTTTTCCATGCTGTTCAAACACATTATCTTCTGTGAATGGTGTGGTATCTACACCATTCCCATTTGTATATTTGTCAATCACAGATGGTTCTTCTCAAGAATTTTCTTTAGTAAAAACAAAACAGAAGTATTTATTTAACATTGTCACTTTTTCAATGTCACTTTCCACGAATCCGTTCTCGGCAACTTTGAGCCTTGCAATTCCACCTCTGATCTTCCTCTTCTGAATATACCTGAAAAAAGTTTTGTCATCATGCTTTAGATCTTTAGCCATCTTCCCTTCTGCCATTGATTTTGCTATCCTTATTTCTCTTTTTGTCTCTTTTAGTTTGATCCTGTATTCTTCTCTGTGTTCCTCCGTTTGCGAACTTCTGAATTTTGCGAAAACTGTGTTTTTTGTTTGTGCAGCCACTCCTTTAGAAAACCAAATAGGTTCCCTTTTCCTCTTGCTTTTATTTACTTTCCTTATATATGTATCTGTTACCCCTTTTATTGCCTCCTTTAGTTTAGCCCACTGCAGTTCCACTTCCCTTACCTCCCCCCCCCCACCCTGCCAACTCTTCCTTCAGACATATGGCCATTTTACTGAAGTTAATGTTTTTGAAGTCTAGGACTTTGAGCTTGCTGTGATTGGACTCTGCCTGGGCTTTTATCTCAAACCACACCGTGTGATGATCACTGCTGCTCACATGGACATCCACCCAGACATTCGACATGCTATCTCCGTTGGTAAGTACTAAATCCAGCATCAAACTTTCCCTGGCCGGTTCCATCACCATTTGTCTAAGCAATGCATCTTGGAAGGCATCCACAATTTTTTTACTTCTTTCCAGATTTGCAGAAGGGATACTCCAATCCACATCGGGTAGATTAAATTCACCTAATATGATCACTTTCCCCTTCATGGCTACCTTTGTAATATCAATAATCAAGTCTCTAACAATTTCTTTGGTTTGAGTTGGAGACCTGTAGACTTCATCAGTATGGATGACAGTGCTATCTCCTCTTTCCAACATAATCCACAGCGCTTCTTTTCCTCACGACCCCTGCATTTCAGCAGCTTTAATATTGCTTCCTCCTCCATTTCTGCCTTCTCTGTCTCTGCTAAATAAATTATAGCCAGCTATGGCTATAGCCCATTCATGTGACTCGTTAAACCATGTTTCTGTAATGGCCACAATGTCCAAGTCCATTTCTACCATTAGGGCTTCCAGGTAAGAAACTTTGTTGGCTAGTCTTTGAGCATTTGTGCTCATTGCTTTCCAACATTTGCTGGCTGTATTTTGCATGTTTTTTGTTCTACATGCCTCTTTGCACTTGTCATTGATGTGTGGGTTAATAGTGTGGCTGTTTCCAATGTTATTATGTTTTTGCTGGGAGTGACGTCCTGAACTTGTTCTTCTCCATCCATCACCCCCTTTCCCTAGTTTAAATGCCTGTCCATGCCTGAAATTTTCACTTAGGATCCTTTTCCTTGTGACAGAGAGATGTAGTCCAACACAGTATAGCCTCCTGTTGTTTCATCTATTTTCCATGTCACCTATATATCTAAATCCTTCTGGTTTGCACCAGGTTTGGAGCCATGTATTAAAACTGATTATGTGCTGCAGCCTTTCTGCCCCCTTACCAAGAACAAGTAAAACTTCTGAGAATGCTATAGTGTTAACAATGCGTTTGAGTTTCTCTCCCAGAATCTGGAAGTCTCTTTGAACTGTAGAGGCACTGGGCCTGATTTTCAAAGGCATCTGCATGGGTAACTGCCCTAGTTACCTGTGTAAATAAATGTCTTATCAGGGATTTTCGAAAGACACCTACACATGTAGTCCTAATGTGCCCAGATGCTATGCGGTTAGCATGGGGCATGTTGGGGGGGTTCTGGGGTGGAGGAAAGAACTAAACAGATAGTAGCAATTTTTGATGCTACCAGCTTAGCCTTCTGCTCCTTAAAGATAGGCAAGGTTTTTCCTCACCTATCTTTAAGACATAGGGGCTAAGTGGGTAGCATCGAAAAGCACTGCTACCCATTTAGCTTCAATGGCTGCTGGCGCATCCAGCATTACCCAGATTTTCACTTCCGCCATTGTGGAAGTGAAAATCTGGGTTAAGGGGGTTGGCGGGCAGGTTGTCAATCACAGGTACCCAAGTGGATATAACATCAATTTTGGAGTGCTCATTTTCTGCATTAACTATTCCAACAATTTGGTTTGTATTCCTGTTGGCTGAAGAGCGTGGGAAGCACTTGACCATCTTCTCTCCTTTGAAATGTGTTCCCAAGTTGGTGCCTCTGATGATGGAAACTCCAAGTAGTAGTAGTTTTCTGTTTTGTGATTTTGTCTTCATATTTGGTGCATTATCAGTAGATTAGGCATTAACCTTCTCATTTAAGGGCGCTTCAGTTTCCACTAATTTGACACTCATTTTCAAAGGCAGAGAAGGCATAATGCAGGGATATCTCTTGATGGAGAGGGTGTCTCCATGTTACAGGTCACAACCTACCAGAGTTCATTGTGATCCATTTGTTCCTGGGCTGTTTGATTCTTTGTGGAGTGGTAGTGGATTTTTTTCAATTTGTACCCTAGAGGAGGTGCGTTTAATTGCAACTAATTCTTCCCGTAATAGAATCAATTCTTTATGCATAGTGGATAACTTGAGATATATAGGGCAAGCTCTTAGGCTCCAAATTATTCTTCTTAGAATGAAGGAACCACAGCTGTTGCATTGAATACAAGACATGCTGATTAAGATTCTGATAAAATAGTGCTAGGACAAGGAGAAAATGGAAAAGGTGGGTGTTACACCTAATTGGAGGACAGATGTCAATCTATATGACAACTATATAGGCAATGCAACCCCAGAGTGGGCGGGGTGAGGGGTAGGGTAGGTGGGAATTTAAATGCCCCTGGCCAGTAGACTTTATATGACTGAGGGCATACTGAGATGTCTGATTTAAAAAGGCTTTGCAAGGAATGTAGGAAAGCTAAATATTCCTAAACTTATAATCAAAAGTTAGGTTGTTTGCCACTAGACTGTAGATCAAGGTGACTATGAACAGATAGAACTGGGATAGAGTCAGAAAGACAGGGAAAGCAAGATTTTTTTTTTTGTTTGTTTTGATTTGTTTGTCCTTCCTTGGTGCAGTTCCCCTAACACACACAGTGCCAAAGTAGTCTTATAAGAGAATAAAACAGGTAATAGGCAAGGAAAAGTTATGAAACTTATATTAAAAAAAACAGCCAACTAGTAAAGTTTGAAAGCTTAGCTTTGCAGAGTCTAGTGGATTAAGCTTGCTCAGGCAGCAGAGGCTGATTGAATTAACCACACCCTGTAAAGCAGGCTTGTAACAATAGAAACTTTAAAAGGTCAAAGTTAAAGCTTATTCCTATATATCAGCCGACTATGCAAAGGACTATGGAACTTTCAAATTTATAGCTTTACTGCAAAATTAAGTAGGAAACCAGATCTCAGCAAATCTAAGGTTCATTATGAGTTTTCCCAAAGGTTGAGTTTTACTTTTCAATTAGTATTCATAGGACTTTGCTTGCCATGATTCAGGTTATTGCAAACTATCACAGGTAGAGTTCAGGTCCAGCACTGGTGGTGGCATGAGGGGGGGGGGGGAGAGGGGTGCAGGGGCAATAGAACACTGTTATTTGGTGGGAGCAACCAAACAGATCAGTCTCTGCCTGGTACTGTCCCTAAGCTCTCTAGTTGCTGATGCTGTGTTCAACAAAATATTCGTAGGGCCATGGTCCAGTGGCTCACCTCATTCTGCTGGCTATGGTCTTGGACTCCCATGCTTCAGAGGGCCCCAAGCCTGCCCAAAGCTGAAGGAGGAATAACTTGCTGGCAGACTTTGGGGCCCCTTCGCAGATTTCTGCCCTGGGCTCCAGCATGTCTAAAAACTACCTGGGGAGGGGACTTACCTTTAGGGGATTTGGTGGCAGGGTCTTCTGTTGGGGGAGGTTTATGCTGGGGGGGGGAGGTGACTTAATTGTGTGTGGGGGTGTTACTGTTGGGGGGAATGGATCAGGGAGACTGGCTGGGGGGACATCGGATTGGGGGGAACTGTGAAGGGGGATAGGATTGAGGGTGTGATCTTGGGGGCAGATAATCATAGTGGGGTTAATGGATTAGGAGGTTGGGTGTGTCTGTTGGGATTTAGAACATAAGAACATATAAGAACATAAGATATGCCATACTGGGTCAGACCAAGGTCCATCAAGCCCAGTATTCTGTTTCCAACAGTGGTCAATCTAGGTCATATGTACCAAGCAGTTTCCCCAAGGGACACAGGTTCCACAATGCTTGTATTGGTTCAAGCATTGATATCCTGGGTCCCTTCTTAATAATGGTTTATGGACCTTTCCTCCAGGAACTTGTCCAAACCTTTTTTAAACCCAGCTACACTAACATCCTTTACTACATCCTCCGGTAACAAATTCCAGAGTTTGATTACATGTTGAGTGAAAAAATATTTTCTTTTATTAGTCTTAAATAGTTTACCCTGTAGCTTCGTTGCATGTCCCCTAGTCTTTCTATATTCTGATAAGGTAAACAATCGATCTACGTTTACCCGTTCCACTCCGTTCATTAATTTATAGACTTTTATCATATCTCCCCTCAGCCGTCTCTTTTCCAGGTTAATGAGCCCTAACCTTTTTAGCCTTTCTTCATAGGAGTATCCTTCCATCCCCTTTACCATTTTGGTGGCTCTTCTCTGAACCTTTTCTAAAATCGCTATATCCTTTTTAAGATACGGCGACCAGAATTGCACACAATATTCAAGGTGCGGTCTCACCATGGAACGATATAGAGGCATTATAATATCTTTTGTTTTATTTTCCATTCCTTTCCTTATCATACCTAGCATTCTATTTGCTCTCTTGGCCGCCGCTGCACACTGGGCCGAGGGTTTTAACATGGTATCCACAATGACGCCTAAATCTTTTTCCTGGGTGGTAGTTCCTAATGTGGAACCTTGCATCGTGTAACCATAGTTCGGGTTGTTCTTCCCTAGGTTCATAACCTTGCACTTGTCCACATTAAATTTCATCTGCCATTTTGATGCACAGTCTTCCAATTTATCAAGATCCTCTTGCAATTTTCCACAATCCTCTTGGGTTTTAACAACTTTAAATAGTTTTGTGTCATCTGCAAATTTGATAACCTCACTCGTTATTCCACTTTCCAGGTCATTTATGAATATGTCAAAAAGCAGCGGACCCAGCACAGAACCCTGGGGTACACCACTATTCACCTTTCTCCATTGGGAAAATTGGCCATTTAGCCCTACCCTCTGCTTTCTATCTTTTAAACCAGTTCCTGATCCACAATAGTACACTGCCTCCTATCCCATGACTCTTTAGTTTTGCCAAAAGTCTCTCATGAGGGACCTTGTCAAAGGCTTTCTGAAAGTCCAGATACACAATATCACCCGACTCACCTTTGTCCACCTGATTATTCACTCCTTCAAAAAAACATAACAGATTAGTAAGACAAGATCTTCCTTGTCTAAAGCCATGTTGGCTGTCTCCCATTAGGTCATGACTATCTACATGCTGAGTAATTTTATTCTTTATGATGGTTTCTACCATTTTTCCCGGTACTGATTTGATCGGGGAGGGCAATTGGGTGGGTTATGTGCTAAGTTGGAGGGTTGGGTTACACCACCATGGGTAGTGCAGGTGCATATGCATTGTCTGCCAAGGCATGGAACGCGAGCCCATTCAATAAATGCGAGCCCTGTGCACTAACTGCAGGACAGATCCTGAGCACGCTCCTGAAAGTACACAAACCTTGTCTTTGCCACATGGTATTTTTTGCATATTAACGCAAGGTAAGTGAAAAAGCTTACTCTCCTAAGTGAAAAATATAAAATTCAGGTTTTGAAGATAGACCCCTTGCTTAGAAAACAAATACTTTAAAAAAATTACATTTAGTATTTATTCAAAAATTTTAAAAACATGTATGTTCATGTCCTTTTGCTTTGTTTTAGTATACACTGAAACAAAACAGTTGCAGCTTGTGAGGAATCATTATGGTGCCTCCCCTATATAATAACTGCATCGTTTAAATAACATTTTGAGATTATCCACTTTGACCCCTGATGCAGGCAAATATGCCAAAACTCAGCTGTCAGGTCCAGGGCCGGATTTACCTTGAGTGAGGCCCTATGCCAACAAAAATTGTGGGCCCCCAGCAGGGGCGGCCCAAGGGGGGTGTGGGCCTCATTTGCATAAGGGGCCTCATTTGCATAAATATTTGCATAATGTTACCATATACTAACTTTTAGTAAACGTGCCTCTTAATGAGTGTATGGATAAAGAAAGACTAAAAGATTTCTACATTACTATAATCGAGTGCCAACTGCCAGACACATTAGGAACTACTACAAACACTGCCCATTTAGAACCCATAGCAAACCCGCCGTATCCTAACAGCACTACCAGGACTCACAAAGCACCATACTCTACCAATCAAAAGGCAACACTGCAAATATTAAACCAATACATTTCAGAGAACAACAATACATGACCTACTGGGGAAAGAGAACAAGTGGCAATGTCAAATAGGAATTATATAAACAGAACACCTCAGCTCAGTTACACATGCAGAACATAGACCATCACCAAACAAGTAATCACATTTTAGAAACAGGAAGACAATAATTAAACTGGGAATCCCAAAAGCCAAACTTGGAATGTACAACACTGTAGAAATAAAACTATCCATTAATTTGCTCTTGTACTAAACAAAGCGCAGACGTTAATGATGCACATTTACCAGAGCTGACATATTCCAATTAATAAATTCAAAATAAAGAGATATTTTTCTACCTTTTGTGCATTTTTTTCAGCTGCAATTGCTCCAGCCACTTTCTTCTGGTTTCTTCATGTCTTCTGCTAACTCTCCATCGTCTGCTGTCCATTTGTCCTTTCTTCTCTCTTCTAGTTTTTTTCCATTCTCTCTCTACATCTGCTTTAACATACTAATCTTTCTCCTTTTGCTCTTTCCTCATTCCTATTTCATCCACTCAAATTTTACCCCTCCATCCTCAATCCCCACTTACTCTCCCAATACCCGGCCAATTGTAGATTTTTTTATCCCTCCCACACAAAATATTTTTCCCTTCTCCATTTTACTCTTCCAGCCCCATCCCATTCTAATCCTCCCCCAACATCAGCTCCCTTCTAGTTCCAGCCTCACCCAGCATCCATTCCCTTCTAGTCCCTGCATCAGCCCATTTCCAGTCCTAGCCACCCATCAGCCCATTTCCAGTCCTAGCAACCCCCCAACCCAATACCAGTCCTAACCCCCATCACCCCATTTTCAGTTTAAGCCCCCCCTATAACCCATTACCAGTCCTAACCCCCCATCAGCCCACTTCCAGTCCTAACCCCATCAACCCATTTCCAGTCAGCCCCCCATAGCCCATTGCCAGTCCTAACCCCATCAGCCCACCTCCAGTCTTAACCCCCCCCAGCCCATTTCCAGTCCTAACCCCCCCCATAGCCCATTACCAGACAGCCCCCATCAGCCCACAGCCCATTACCAGTCTTAACCCCCCCCAAAGCCCATTACCAGTTCTAAACCCCCCCAACAGCCCATTATCAGTCCTAACCCCATCAGCCCACCTCCAGTCTTAACCCCCCAGCCCATTTCCAGTCCTAGCCCCCCCATAGCCCATTACCAGACAGCCCCCATCAGCCCACAGCCCATTACCAGTCTAAACCCCCCAAAACCCATTACCAGTTCTAAACCCCCCCCAACAGCCCATTACCAGTCCTAACCCCATCAGCCCACCTCCAGTCTTAACCCCCCCCAGCCCATTTCCAGTCCTAGCCCCCCCCATAGCCCATTACCAGACAGCCCCCATCAGCCCACAGCCCATTACCAGTCTTAACCCCCCCAAAGCACATTACCAGTTCTAAACCCCCCCCAACAGCCCACAGCCCATTACCAGTCCTAACCTCATCAGCCCACCTCCAGCCTTAATCCCCCCAACCCATTTCCAGTCCCAGTCCCAGCCCATTTCCAGTCCCAGTCCCAACCCAGTTCCAGCCCCAGTCCCAGCCCCCCCAATTACCAGTCCTACCCCCACCCCCACCCCCCGCCTAAAGTAAAATTTAATTTAAAAAAAAAAACCTGCTGGCTGCCGCCGCGGGGCCCCCTCTGCTGCCGCGGCAGCATGGACTGACCCGCGGGGGCCCCCTCTGTAAGCTCGGGCCCTCCCTCCGTGCCACCGTGTCCCCCTCCGTGCCGGCTGTGAGAGCCGCGAAGGCAGACTGTCTCCTTCGCGTCTCTGTTAAGCCCGCAGGGGCTGATGGGAAATTTCCCATCAGCCCCTGCGGGCTTAACCGAGACGGGAAGGCAGAAGGAGACAGTCTGCCTTCGCGTCTCTAACAGCCTGCACGGAGGGAGACACGGAGGCACGGAGGGAGGGACCAAGCTTACAGAGGGGGCCCCCGCGGGTCAGTCCATGCTGCCGCGGCAGCAGAGGGGGCCCCGCGGCGGCAGCCAGCAGGTTTTTTTTTATTTTATTTAAAAAAAAAAGCCTAACTAGTTCAATTTTTGTGGGCCCTTTGCAGCTGTGGGCCCTACGCCATGGCGTACATGGCGTATAGCTAAATCCGGCCCTGGTCAGGTCTCTTAATAAAGCTTCAGTTTTGGATTGCTTGTGGCTGTAGTCTACCTCCATTTTCACTGATTTTTTATTTCTGTCATATTTTGTGGAGGTTTCCTTCTTTTGCTGTTTGTGGATAATTAATTTTACCAAGACTGTAGTGCTTACAATATCTAGGGATGCAACTTATCATCCTCCCCAGTCGATTGTTCTTGGTCATCATACTGTCCCGGTTAGGGATAATGTCCGGTATCTTGGTGTTTTATTGGCTTCAAAGTTTTCATTTTCATGCTCAGGTAGTTGAACTGGTTCAAGATTTTTTTTTTTTTAAGTTTCACCTCGTGCATAAGCTTTGATCATATTTGGTTTACACTGATTTTCAGGCAGTAGTCCAGGCCTTGGTCCTTCATCACTTGGAATACTGTAATTTGATTTATCTAGGATCTTCCCAATCAGATCTCTTCAGCATGCGCAGAATGCGGCAGAGGAGTTCTTGTTGGTGCTTGCAGGTTTAATCATATTTCGCCAGTTTTATGTGAGATCCATTGGTTACCTATTGTTTATCATTTGCGGTTTAAGTGTCTTTGCCCTGTTCACAATGTGGTTCGTGGTGATTCGCCATCTGCCCTTAGTACATTGATAGTATATCCAACAAGTCACAGAGATAGAAGCCCAAACAAATAATTTTTGCTAGACACTTTATTCTTCATAAGGTGCTAGCCTAGATTCAACTAGATACCACATGTCCATTTTACTTTAATGTAAATGCAATGTGTACACTTATAATGCGCTTAAAAGTTAAAAATCTCCAAACAAACTTCATAACAGTGCTGCCACATCCCGAAATTGCCAAAATCATATGGGGAAATTAACACCTTATTTCAAGGTTCTGCTTCAGGGTATTACTACCACCAATAATAAAAATGTCACTTCTCTTATACCAAACTTCTCCATCAACATCAGGTAGCTCCTTGCTTGGCATATAGTGCAGCAAATTTTACAAGGTGTATTCACGACATTTTCCCCTCTGGACTTCAAGGGGCTTAGTTCATTGATAAATTCTTAACTTTCTGGATGGGAACTTCGCTCTAATTCTCAAGATCTGTTGAGTGTGCCCTCCTTCACTATATTCTGGCAAGAGATCTTGTGGTCCAGAATGTTTTCAGTTGTTAGCCCTTTGTTGTGCAATTCTTTATCTTTTGTTATTTGTAGGATGTCAGATTATTTATCTTTTAGAACAAGTTTCATTTTTATTGTCAAGTATATTTGTAATATTTTCTTTGTATGCTTATTTTTATTTTCTGAAGTATGTTGGACCATTACCTTTTAGGTAGGGTCTAAAAATCTATTTTATCATTAAACATATTTATAATATTTTGTTTTATGTTTATCTTTGTTATTTGTAATATGTCATATTACTTATTTTTTAGGAAGAGTTTAAAGTTGTTATTGTTATATATAGTTATAACTTTTGTTTTAGTGTTTATTAGCTTTGTCTTTGTTTATGTATGTTAATTTGTAAATTGCCCAGTCATGCTAAGATGGGCAGGTTAAAAATGTTGTTAAATAAATAAAAAACTCTCCACTAGCAAATACTTTGGAAGCAACTAACTCCTACAAAAAACACCTTCCAGACCTATATACAAAACCTGTCATATTAAAACAGCAACAATCCTGTCTATAAGAGGCAGCATCCTAGATATCAATCGTGGTGTGGAAGGGTGCACACCAGGGCAGGTCAGCTTCCCAAAAGCAAGGGGAGCTACAGCACAAGGCTGAAAGCTCTAGTGAATATTGAGGAATGTCTAAAGAAACCCAAGTCCTCCTTTAAGCTGCATATAGAGGGATGCCCCTTAAAAAAAGAGAGAGAGACTGTCTGGGCAAGGCCTGAGGTATAGTTCTGAGAAACAGCTAAAAATCTGTGTGGGGCAGATACAGGGGGTTGCCCCAGGAAGAAGGGTACTGCTGTTTGTAGTTCTCTGCAAATTTATCTGGCAGGAAACCTTGCCTGAGCGAAAATTGGTGAGAATCATGGTTTTGACCATGATTGCTTGGGGCGATTGAGAAACCCTGCTTAGTGATGTCAGAAGACATCTTAGTGCTTAGTCTAAGGGGTAGTTAATGAGAGCCCAGAACATGGCCAGGAATAAGTAAGAAATCCTGCCTGGTGAGGCAAGAAGATTTTGTGCCCAGCCTAAGGGAAAATTGGCAAGAACCAGCGTGTGTTCAGGAATGTCTGGAAAGTGAAAGAAACCCATTGCAACCAGTGCAGAAACGAGGTAAGCAGAAGACTTGGAGGTAAGCAAGTGCTCATGGTGTTGTGATAAAGAAGTAGTATGAAACCAGCTCCAAGAGACAAGATGGGGACTGGGCAAGAAAAAGGGATTTTATTAGGGATGTCTGAGATATGAGAGTCCTTGTGTTTGACATGTTAATTTGCTGCAGGAAGATGTGTCCCTACCAGCAGGAAGAATGTGTTGTAAAGTAATTAAATACAGACTAGCTGGCTGAAGGAACAGAAACCCAGGGAGGAAAGCAGTTTGGGTGTAAACCAGCTCAGGTAGGAAAAGACTGGGTGGCATCCTGGCAACAGTCAATGTCAGGGTTAAAGGTGATACTTTTGCATGTAATCTCCAACTTTTTTGCAACAAATGAGAGTATATGGAACCTTATAAGCTGCAAGTGCTGATCTTTTGTGAGGCTGACCGAGCCTACAAAGAGGTGACTGCACTCCGGAAAACTTTAAAGAGGATTACAGTTTATGAACCTAGGGAGGAAGAGAGAGAAATGCAGTCACTTATGGATGGATTTAAAGACCCAATGTGAAATGATAAGTGACAGAGCTTTAGAATTTTCACAGGCTGGATGAAACCCTGACAGAGAGAGAGAGAGAGGGAGAGAAAGAGAGAGATTCTCTCTTAAAGAGACAGTATCCTTTTTGGGAACAGGCTGTCTATTATGATTTACTGGTCCTTGAAGACAAGTCATTCTTGAGTTTGTATTGCTGAGTCTTTTTGATATTATCTGTTTTCATCCTGACCAATAAAATGTTTGTATGTATTACCAATGCTTGGTGAACCTGTTTCTGTGCTGGAAGAAGCTGTCTGATGCTGAAATAAAAGGGCAACATAGTAAAAAGGGCTATTCAGTTTGCCTAGAACTGACCCATCATGCCTCCTAGCTGTGACACAATGTACTTCCTGCTGGAAAAACAGACCAAGGCAGAGATCTATAGATCCCGACAGAAAAATTTAATACCAGAAGAATATCTCACTTCAGCCACACCTGCAGAATATGGACAGAGCCTCAAAAACAGTATAGAACGAGCATCCATAAATTAGAAATGGGAGCTCCGAGAAGTCTGTATGCAATGCGACACTGGAGAAACAGAAATGCATTTCTTTCTGTACGGTGCAAGATACAAAGTTATCAGGGCTGCACATTTCAAAAGCTGACATATTCCAGTCACTGCAGTGAAAATAAAATGTGTTCTGCCATTGTTGTCTAGGCATTATATTTTATTAATCAGGATGGTCCCAGTCTCTCCTTTCCACTTTCCTTGTGTCAACCTTCATCTAAGTTCTTTTCTAGGGTCTTGTTTTCATTTCTTCATTCTTCTTCTTCTGTCTTCCCTTCCTCTCTGCACCTGTCTAGGACATGTGATCATTCCCCTTCATCGTTTTTCTCCATTTCTCTCTTCTCAGCAACTCCACTCACAGCTAGATTTTACTCTTCATTCTCCCTACTCTTACTCTCCAGTCCTCAGTCTCCCTCTTTGGACATCTCACTTATCGACAACTTTTCTATCTTCCACTCTCACCCCCTCCCCAACCTCATTCATCTTCCTCCAAGTCTCATTCTCTCACCAACCCACTTCCTTATCTGTCACTCAACCATTCCTGGAATCCAATCTCTTTCTTCTTTCTGTTACCCGTTTCCTCATTCCCTTCTGTCAGTCCCTTCACAGATATGCCCCTTTCATCCATCCCTTTACACTGCCTCTCAACCTTTTCCAGCTCCTCTTCATCCTTTGTACCATCTCTCCATCCTTCCCTCCTGCCTCCCTTCAATCTCTCCATCCCTCCCTTCCTGCCTTTCTCCTTTTCACCCTTCCTCTCTTTCCCTCCCTTTAGTTTTTCCCCTTCTCATCCCTCCTTCCTCCAGACACTCTGACATCTTCTCACTCACTCACTCCCTCCCTCCCTTCCTCTGGTCTACTCCACTCTCTCCTCCCTTTTGCTTCCCTTCAACTTGAGCTTCTTCTCACCTTCTGCCTCCTGCCAGAGGCCATCAGTCACCCCCAGCTCTTCCACTCAGCACAGTTACCCCAATCACAAATCCCCATTTTGCAGCTGACAGCAGGAGATGTGCTTAATTACCTGTCATCCTCTGCTGCTGTGGGGCCATTGCATCAGGCCCCATCCCCTAGCATCAGACCTTTCTCCAAGCCCCAGTCCCCTTATACTTGCCCCCTTGTTGTCCCCCGCGCTCTGGGTCAGTCTTTTGTCTCTTTTTCCTAGGCACAGCATTATACCCATTCTTCAACATACTTCTGCCAAAATCATGCCCTGTACCTATAAACAACTGCCGGTAAGACAATAAAATGGCATCTTAGGCAAGGGTGGCTCTGTCATTAGGCAGGGTGAGGTGGTCACCTCAGGTGGCAAATTCTTGGGGATGACAAGAAGTGTTCCCAAAACATTCCCGCTGCGGCCGCCTCACTCCTGCTAAATAATACCACACACCCCAGCCTTCCCCTCTTCCCCTGGCTGCTGCCATTGCCGATGTTGCTGCCACTTCCTGAGGTAAGCAGTGCTGCTGGCAATGAAATGAGAAGTAAACGTGGCGCTCAGCATCTTTTGTACCCCGCCCGCACTGTCTTCTGTGCCACTGCTGCTCCTCGTAAACTTGGCAGCAGCGGCAATAAAATACACAGTAAACGTGGGACCATTGAGACATTCGTGCTTTAAAGGCCTTGCTGGTCCTGCCCCCTCTGATGTTCTTAATGAAGTGGGACCAGCAAGGTCTTTGAAGCATGCATATCTCAAAGGTCCCACATTTACTGTAGATTTTATTGCCATTGCCGCCAATTTTGGGAGAAGTGGCAGTGGCACAGATGACAGCACGGGGTAGGAAAACAAAAGATGCTGAACCACCGGAGGGGTATTTCTTTTGGGGGGGGGGAGAGATACTAAGTGGCAGTGAGGGGTATACTAAAGATAATAGATGCTTAATGCGGAGGGGGGGAGGGGGAGATGAAAGCTGCTTGACATGGGGGGATCAGTGAGACAAAGGGGTAGTGAACAAAGGGAGGTGGAGAGGACATGCTGGGCATGGTGGGGGATAGAGAGGAAGGAGAAGTACTGGACATGGAGGGGGAGGGGAGATGCTGCACTGGGTGAGAAGGGACTATAGTGAACAGGGAGGAGAGAAGATGCTCCACACAGGAGGGATGCTGGATACAAGGTGGTGGGGAGAGAGAAAGAGAGAAGGGAGGAACTGAACATGAGAGTAGAGAGGGAAGATAAGGGAGGAGGTAGGGGAGAGTGATGCTGGACTTAGGAGGGACACTGAAAGAGAGAAGGAGAAAATGTTGGATATAGAGAGATAAGGGATGAAAGATGGGAGATGCTAGACATGGGGGAGAATAGGGAGAAAGAGAGGGAAGATGTTGAACATGGGTTGGGGGGATAGAGAAAGAGAAGATCAATGCTGGACATGGAGGGATGGGATAAGAAAATGGGGAGGAGGCACTGGACGGGGGGGGGGGGGGATAAATATGTGGCAGACACTGGATGATGTCAACCTCAACAGGGGAGGAGAGAAGGGGATAGATGCTGAACATGGGGAAGGGGCAGAGAGAAGGAGGATAGTTAAAGACTGGGAAATAAGAGGCTGGAAAAGGAAAGAGTTGGGGAAATGGAAGAGCTCTGTTAAGAGTTGAAAAGTGGTTGCTAAATGCAGTAAAAAGAGGGAAATTGAGGACTGGAAGTTAAGGAGGAGTGAAATCTGAGTTGATAGAAAGAAGAATAAATGGAAGAACTCTGAAAGGAAGAGATCAATGCTATACATGGAAGGAAGTGAAGAAGATAGGACGGGAGACAAGTGGACTGGAAATCCTAGAAAGTGAGTTAAAGACCGGAGAAAGTCGAAACCGGAGACTGAGATCAACATGATTCGAGAATAAAATGGCTAGACAACAAAAAGGTAGAAAAAGGAACTGTATTTTCAGTTTAGTGATTGGAATTTGCCAGTCTTTATAACTTAGGGATACGAAGTTCAGAACCCTTAGCTGGATGGCCAACAGGAAGCTGATTCAGATAAGGGTGCTGACCACAATATTCAGCGGTATTATCTGGATAGTGCGGGTCAGTATTTCCACACACCTCTCCTGCACTATCTGGTTAGTACAAGGGCAGGGCCACTGTTACCCATTATGTGAACTAGGTGGTCTCCTGGAGTGTCATCGTTTCCAGGCTTTCCCGAAGCCACTCGTCTCCAGGACCTGGAGGTAGGTAATGTCATTAAATGAGCAATGTAGTGCTTACCCACAGCCTCCAACACTACCTTGGTCAGCACTTATCTGGATAGTGGCGCTCAGCCCAGATATTCAATGGCAATCACTATCCCGATACTGTTGCTGAATATCCAGATAGTGTGGATAGTGCTACGATCACTGTTAAATATCGGACTTTTTGAAAACTGGCTCCTACATGTTCTGTCTTTATATTTTGCACAGTACAGGGGCATATACATCTCTTTCTACTTCTCTGGTCTTGAGCTACATGTAGAGTCTGACTTTTTGGGGTTTCAGTTGAATTTTTGTCTGTATTTCTATTTTCAGTTTGTGATCACTTATTCAGAATTTGATAAGGGTCTGTCTGTGTTCTGTGTGTATGACTGACGCTATGTGTGCTGTTAGAATGGAGTTTCTACATATGTCAGGATCTGTACGGTAGTAATCTGGCTTGTTCGGTTTTCCGAATAGCTGTATGGATGTTCCAAGGCCCAAAGCAGTACTTAATGGTGCCGCTCTGTTCTGAATAAGCTCCTTGTGTAAGCTTTGTAAGTTAATGCTGTTATGGTATGGTTGATTTTCTTTATAGGTCCTGAGTGGTTTTTGTAAAGTTTTGTATTACTTTACAATATGCCCAGTACTCATGAAGGTTGATACTGCCGTTACTGAGATGACACCAGTATCAGACATTAATTCTGGCATGTTGCCTTCTATGGGGAAATGTCCTAGTTCTGCTCTGCAGCCATTGTTGGGAGAGGGATTTCTTTGGATGCGGAATATATCTTCGAAAAGAAAAAGCATGAATCACTGTGCAGTTTACAGCATTAAAATAAAATATGATGTTATAAACAGTATTACCATTCTTGCTTTTAATTTTTACTCCTTGGTGTTTGATCACCCTGCATCTCCTTTGTTTTACGCAGAATATATATTTGCATTAAGTGTGCAGTGTAAGGGCTTAGAACAGTTTCTATTAGATTCCCAGGCTGCATAATTACTACAGTTTTTAATCCATATAAACAACATTGCAAAGTTTATTTAAAAATTATATAGACTGGGAATGTGCTGCTATCTCCTTTTCTTGGAACAACCACTTGACTGGTGTTCTGAGTTAGGGAACACCCTTGCTCCCTGACTAGAGCTCTGAAGAGTTTGGGTCCCGCCTCAGGCAGCAGATTGCTTTGAGCCGCCCCTGGTCTCAGGACAACACATCTGCTCTGTATTTCTCAGTCAAACACGATTCTGCTCCTTACTACCTCACATGCCATCCCCACATCTACATTCCTATTTTTCCGCACACTGGAATTATTAGGGAAGCCTAGAACAGCCCCTTTAGCACATACAGCAAACGTCAGGATAGCCAGAATAAAGACTATTGCAGTGCTTTATATTTCTGTAGAGGTGTTTTTTTTATTGTTCCTTCACCTTACAAACATCCCTCACCTGTGCATTCTATTCTTTACAACTGCATCTTGTGCCCTCTCAGACAGCAGACATACCAATTCAATACAGACATGTCACAGCCATTCATCTCTTTGGGACGCATTTAAGGTCAGAGCAGAACTCTTTCTAAGTCCTGGCCTTATTCCACATTGCCGCTGCTATAATGTAGGCATCCACAGGAAACACTCAGGATGTACACGGGCCTTTCCTGAATATGCTTTCTATGCCTCCGCAGCTTGCCACGTCCCCGTTCCTCCCTCTACCGCCCATGTTCTGAGATCCCAATTTTCGTGCTGTGTACGTGCAGGACTGTATGGCTTAGGAATACGGGTCTAGATGTTTTTGCGAGGAGAACGTCTATCCTGCACGTTCAGGTGGCCTACTTGCATTTTGGAATGACCCCATTAGTCAACTTCTGAGTATGCATTGTGAGGTGCAGTGGTGTCAACAAGCCCTGTCACTACACAAATGCTGGTTCAGTGGCTTATCCAGTCAAAGACAGTAAGCTCCTAGTGCAGTGGCTTAGCCAGCCAAATATAGAAAACTGCCTTTGGGGCTTGTTATTTTCACCATTCAGTTTTCCCTCCAAATGTGGTCTCCTACCACTATGTCACTGGTAAGGAGAACCCTCCTAATTTTAGAAAGACTGGGTGGCATAAAAAGGCCACATTTATAACAATTAGTAGAACTATGAGAGCTCTCTACCTACACAGCTGATAGAACCTTAGGGGTCTCTACAGTGAGATGGCCTCCTCTAGTTCCTAGAATAATACATTCAGTAGCATAGAGATGACAAGTGTCACTCATTAGGAGTGTGTCACACTTATATGAAGTCTCTCACACTCATTGAGCCCCTTATCTCAAGCATTAGAGCCTCAATTCTAGTACACTGATCGTGATGCTTGCTTGCTTGCATTGCTTTCATGACAGACAAGCCTAAGAGAAGAAAATCCAAGTGGCCCAGCTAGTAGGAAGAAATCTGAGTTCACCTTCCTGTGTACTGCTTCCTCCTGTACCATCGCTTTTCCCCTGTACCTACAAATAGAGGTGCTGTGAAGCTTAGGCACATACTTTTAGTCACTGAGTGGAGAGCAATTTTCAGCCAAGAGAATTTACCCATGTTGCCTCCACTATGTCTGTGTCCTTTCAGAGATCCCAAACAAAAGTAAACATCATTTTATGCTGTTTTTTTTCATTTGCAGAGCAGTACAATATGTAAATTATTCTAAATGTGTACCTTGGATGCACCATTTGAAAAAATCTCACTCTTTGGTCTTCAATCTCACTTTCTGGGGTGGTAAATTTCACCCTTTGGGATGGTTCACCATTGGCATCTATGATAGCACCTCATGCTTGTTTTGCTTAGGGGGAGCTCTACTGGCAATGACTTCTTGCCTCCAGTGTTTGTGGCTGGAGAAGTCTAATGATGCACCAAAGAAGAATAGAAGTACAGAAAGATGAAGACAGAAAGATTTGCATCTAAAGTGATTTCCCTACACATATACATGAGCTATGGAGCAACAGAAATAAAATCAAGCTAAGGTTGCCAGCTGGCTCCAAATTCATTTGACAGGGTTGATACAGTCCTGGTTGTATCACTCCGCATGCAAGGACTTGCAGTTCTGATTTCCCTGTTAAAGTCACTTAACCCTCCATTGCCTCAGCCACAAGTATGAACTTATTCTGAAATGCAACTTACTTTAAACTGCTACTAAAAAAGCATGAGTTGTATCTTGACCATGCCCACTCTGATGTCACCACATTGGAAAGCAACGTAAATGGAGGTCTATCCATATATTTGCTAGCTGTTGCAGCACACTGTTGTTAACATGGTCTGTCAGAACATTTAATTTCATTTTCTTTATGATTTCAGTTTTTTGCTCTTCATTGATTCCCCCATACCTTGACCATACCCAGTCTGGTCACTGTGTTGGAACACAAAATAGATAGAGGTCTAGCCATATATTTGCCAGCTATATACTGTAAGTGCACAGCAGCCACCAGTGCACAAAATGGTTCTTAGACGTGCTCCTTGGAGTGTTGGCATGAGAAGTGATTATTCTTTCATCGCATAGAGGTAAGACCACATTGTGGCTCTTATTGTTAGTCATCACACTGATCATTTTATAGAGTATCACGGTACCTTCCACAATTCCTGTATGCACAGATGTTGGTCACTACTCGGAACAACCAAGGGCACTTCTCCCATTACCTTCCTGTCCTACATATCTGCATGCTCTACGTAGTTCTTAGACATGTCTTCCTCCCTCGGAGGCATACAAACTGGGACTTTTAAATGTTCATTCACTTTAAAATAAAACATCTTTGTTGCATGATCCTCTAGCTATAAATCTGATCTTTTTGCATGTATGGAAACATGGCTCAAAGAAGGCAAATCTCACTATTTAGTAGAGGCATGTCTTCCTACTTACTCGTATTTTACTCTGCCACTACTGGCCTCACTGTCGAGGGGGGTGGATTGGTTTTCTTTATTTTTAAGACTCTCACGGTAAGGAGTTTGTGAGTCATCCTTTGACCCCCCGCTGAGGTCCTACTTTTGCAGATAACAGGGTCCGCCCCTTTGAATATTCCACTCTAATACCTGCCACCTCCTCCTACTTTGTTCGCAGTTGACAAACTATTATCTTTTATTGCTGAAACTACTACATTGGCAGGTAATTTGCTCCTCTTGGATGACTTTAATTTGCATGTGGAAAATCCAGCTTTTCGGTTAGAGTCAGACTTTCGGGCCAGCCTTGACACTCTCTCTCTCTCTCTCTCTCTCTTATCTACCAGTTCCACTCATGACAGAGACCAGTGTCTGGACTTATTATTCTTTTCTCAAGGTCTTTCCTTTATAGCCCCAAAAGCCATGGGAGTTATTTTGGAAGCCATATCTGTGCTTTGGGCATCTGGAAATGGGCATAGAGATATTCAAAGCACAGAGACGTCTCCAGAGCCATTTTAGAAGCCGGCTCTGTGGACGTCCAACTCTGAACAGGGGTATGGTGGAGGCGTAATCTCAGAAATGTCCTGACACATCTAAGTTTAGACCTGCTCCAGCCTCCAGGCACCTGAAAACTGCTTGTTTTAGCTGCAAAGCATCCAGAAGACGTAGAGAAGACAGCACTCCATCCTCCCTAGTACTCAACGCAATCTCAATGACAGCAGCACTAGGATTTGAATCCTGGCTTCCCTGTTCCTAGTCCACTCCTCTAACCATTAGGCTATTCCTAGCTGTCCAGGTTCTAAAATAGTCTGGGGATGTCTATGTAGATGCCCCCGCAGACATCCATATCAGGACATCTACATTTGTGAAATCATGTCTGCATCTGGACATGCCTGCATTTTTTCTGACATTGTGGCTTAGACATCTCCGATTGCACTTGGATGTCCTTTCTAAAATTCCCCTCCATACCAGTCAGTTTTCTAGTCTGACCATCTTCTGATCATGACATCCTGATTGAGATCATCTCCCTCTACCAATCTTAGTAATAAGATTGGTTCATACAGGAATTTAAATTTTAAAAAATTTTGATAATGAGAAACTTTTGGAACTGTGTCATATCCCTGATCTGACTGATTCTACACTGTCACTTGATGGAAAAATCACTGCTGTTACGATCGCATTGGAAACTAGGTTAGATAGATATGCTCCTGTTAGACAATTTGGGTGTCGCAATCAGCCTTTCCATCCTTGATACTCCTCATCTATTTACCAGCTAAAATAAAACATTAGAAAGGCAGAACATGTCTGGAACAAACAATAGGACCAGCATGTCTTACCTGCAAACGCCATTCAACTTAAAGCTGCCATCCACTGCTTGCCCCAGGATAAGCAACATGGAATCTGTATACCTTTTTGGGAACCTGACAGGTACTTGTGACCTGGATTGGCTGCTGTTGGAAACAGGATATTGGGCTTGATGGACCCTGGTATGACCCATTATGGCATATCTTATGTTCTTATTAGACAAGCAAAAAAGGATTATGTTTCTCAACTTATAAATGAGAATAGCTATCATTCTCGTTAGCTCTTTCTAGCCATTTCTCGATTTACTACAGGTTCTGAATCACCTCAGATTCCATTTCAGCCTGATCAGTATGTTCTATACTTGCAATTAAAACTCAGGATCTGATTAGTACAAAAGACTATGTGCACAGTCTACATCTATTACTTCCAAGAGCCAGGGCCGGCCCATCCATTGAGTGAGAATGTTTTTTGCACAGGGCCCCGCGTTTCAGGGAGCCCCGTGCAAAGAACATTCTGATCTAAAAGTAAACTTTTAAATTAAAAAAAAAAGCTGTCTGCTGCTGCGGCTGCCACGGCAGAATCGAGTGTGCCGCAGGGCCCCCCCCTGCCCGGCAGAGCCTGCCCTCCATGCATCAGCTCCCTCTCCGCATTCACACGCACCGGCTTTCAGAGCGCGAGGGGAGAGTTTCTCCCTCGTGGCTCTGTTAAGCCCGCGGGCGCTGATGGGAAAGTTCCCATCAGCCCCCGCGGGCTTAACAGAGCCGTGAAAGGGAAACTAGTCCCTTCGCGCTCTGAAAGCCGGTGCGTGTGACTGCGGAGAGGGAGCTGATGCAGGGAGGGCAGGCTCTGCCGGGCAGGGAGGGCCCCGCAGCACACTCGATTCTGCCGCGGTGGCCATGGCAGCAGACAGCTTTTTTTAATTTTAAATTTTCCCTGGGTTGGGGGGGGGTTAGGAGTGGTGATGGGCTATGAGGGAGCTAAGTCTGGATATGAGCTGATGGGGTTAGGACTGGAAGTGGGCTGATGGGGGGGGGGGGGTTAGGACTGGTAATGGGCTATGGGGGGCTTAAACTGAAAATTGGGTGATGGGGGTTAGGACTAGAAATGGGCTGATGAGATTAGGACTGGGAGTGCGCTGATGGGGAGGTCAGGACTGGTCATGGGCTATGGGGGGGCTTAAACTGAAAATTGGGTGATGGGTGGTTAGGACTGGAAATGGGCTGATGAGATTAGGACTGGGAGTGGGCTGATGGGGGCTTAGGACTGCTAATAGGCTATGGGGGGGCTAGGACTGGTAATGGGTTGGGGGGGTTGCTAGGACTGGAAATGGGCTGAGTGGAAGGGAAGACTTGAACTGCAAATAGCTGATGGGGATGGGGGCTTGGAATGGAAATGGGCTCTTAGGGGAGGGAGCTAGGACAGGAAATGGGCTGATGGAGGGGCTAGGATAGGACTGGGAATTGGGTGTTGGGGGGAGCTAAGATTGGAAATGGGCTGTGGTGGGGGCTTGGATTGAAATGGACTCATGGAGGGGCTAGAACTGGAAGTAGGCTCATGGGGGGCTTGGATTGGAAATGGGCTGAGTAGAGGGGAGCTAGGATTTGACATGGGCTGATGGTGGGGCTAGGAAAGGACTAGAAATGGGCTGATGGGAGGCTGGTATTGGAAATGAGCTGATGAAGGGACTCGGATTGGACTGGAAATGGATGGGGGAGCTAGGACTGGAAATGGGCTAATGGGGGGCCAGGACTGGAAATGGGCTGATGCGGGGACTAGAAGGGAGCGGATACTGGTTGGGGCTGGAACTAGAAGGGAGCTGATGTTGGGGGAGATTAGAATGGGATGGGGATGGGGCTGGGAGAGTGAAATGGAGAGGGGAAAAATATTTTGTGTGGAAGAGAAGAAAAATCTACAATTGGCCGGATATTGGGAGACTAAGTGGGGATTGAGGATGGAGGGGTAAAATTTGAGTGGATGAAATAGGAATGAGGAAAGAGCAAAAGGAGAAAGATTAGTATGTTAAAGCAGATGTAGAGAGAGAATGGAAAAAAAACTAGAAGAGAGAAGAAAGGACAAATGGACAGCAGACGATGGAGAGTTAGCAGAAGACACAAATAAACCAGAAGAAAGTGGCTGGAACAATTGCAGCTGAAAAAAATGCACAAAAGATACAAAGATATCTCTTTATTTTGAATTTATTAACTGGAATATGTCAGCTCTGGGAAATGTGCATCATTAATGTCTGTGCTTTGTTTAGTACAAGAGGAAATTAATTTATAGTTTTATTTCTACAGTGTTGTTGTACATTCCAATTTTGGCTTTTAGGGTTCCCAGTTTAATTATTGTCTTCCTGTTTCTAAATTGTGATTCCTTGTTTGGTGATGGTCTATGTTCTGCATGTGTAACTGAGCTGAGGTATTCTGTTTATGTAATTCCTATTTGACATTGCCACTTGTTCTCTTTCCCCATTATTTTATTTATTTATTTATTTAATAGTATTTCTATTCCGCCTTATCTTACAATCAAAGCGGTATAACAGCAAAACAAACAAAAGAGGTGATGGTGAAGGTGTAATCATGCAGTGGGGGTTATATCGTAGTTTAAGAGTATGATGTATTGTGTATTAGAATAGATTGAGCTATGTACATTGTGCGCTATTGTACAACATGTGCTATAATACAATCTTCTATATGTTTAGTGTTAAGAAACAAGTGCCGTTATACATTCTTTGTCCGTGTGTCTGAGGGTAGGAAGTTGGTCGTTCCTGGTATATGAATTGATCAAGTAACGTGTCCATAGTGTTCTATGAACAGCGTTGTCTTCAGCTGTTTGCGAATGTCCTTGAGGTCCAATGCTGATCTCAGATCGTCTGGGAGGGTGTTCCAGATTGTTGGCACAGCCAGAGAGAGTGCTCTTTCTGTAGTGTCCTTGCGTGCTTTTCTGAAGTCATTAGAGTTGATGACTCGGTTGGAGGTTCTTTTTCTTCTTGGGCGTGTACTGGTATCTGTCTGTATGAGTGAGAGCAGGCTGTTTGCTGAGGTGTGTTGCTTGATCTTGAATATGTATATGATTGTTTTATATTTGATGCGTGAAATGATTGGTAACCAGTGTAGCTCTTTCAGAATGGGTGTGATGTGCTCATGTCTTGACGATCCAGATATTATGCGGGCTGCCGTGTTTTGTGCTAGCTGCAGTGGCTTGAGTGTCTGTTTTGCTAGACCAAGGTATATTGGGTTGCAGAAGTCCAGTAAGGGGGTAATTAGAGCTTGGCATACATTACGGAAGTGGTCGGTTGCGAGGAGGGGTTTAAGTCTTCTAATGATTCTCATCCTGTAGTATGCACTTTTGATTGTCTTGTTTATATGTGATTTGAGATTCAGTTCGTTGTCCAGGGTCACTCCGAGATATTTTACTTCTGAATTTATTGGTATAGTTGAGTTTTTTATCTGATGTCTGGTGGGTGGGCGAAGTCAGGGTTACGAGTGATGAATAGTGCCTCGGTCTTGCTGAAGTTAATTTTGAGGTTGTTGTTTTTACACCATATGGACATTTGTGTGAGGCAGTTTATAATTTTAGAGTAATCAGGGTTGTCAAATGAGATGGGTGTGTATATCATAATATCATCTGCATATATTGTATATTGAATGCTGTTTTTCTTCGGGATGTTGCATATTGGCTGGATGTAGATGTTGAACAGAAGAGCCGATAGGGCAGATCCCTGTGGAACTCCTTGGAGGACTTTTATGGGTTGAGAGGTGTTGTGACCTATCTTTACCTGTATCTGCCTCTCGGTTAGATATGAGTGGAACCATTTTAAGGTGGTTCCATATAGCCCAATGTTTTCTAGTCTTTCCAGTAAAGTCTTGTGTTCTACTGTGTCGAATGCTGCAGATATGTCAATGAAGATCATTATGATACCATTCCTAGTGTTATCTAAGATACTAAGGATGCTGTCGAAAAGGTAAATCATTAGTGTTTCGACTCCATGGTTTGGGCGAAAACCGTGTTGGTTGTCATCCAGTGGTGCATGATCATCAATGTGTTCTTGTAGTTGGTGTTGTACTGTTTTTTCGATGATCTTTGCCAGAAAGGGTATGCTGGATATTGGTCGGTATGCTGCTGGGTTGTTCTTGTCTAAAGTTGTTTTCTTTGGGATCGGTCTTACTGTGGCGAGCTTTAATTGTTCTGGCATCAGACCTTGAGTGAGGGAGTCGTGCACCATGTTGTGTATGATGTGTATGAAGTTTGATTTTGTTGCTTTGATCCAAGAGACTGGGCAAGGGTCTGTGGGAGAGGTGCTTGTATTTATTGAGGAAATGATGTGGGAGAGCTGCTCAATTGATGGTGTGCTGAATGTGTCCCAAGTCTTGGTATGCGAGATGGGCTTCTTGTGTAAGCTGTATCTTGTTTGCTCCGCAGAGTGAAATTTTTCCTCAATATAGTCAGCAATGTTTGCGGGTCAATTTGTGCTTCACATTCTGTCCTTTGCTCTTTTGTGAGGATTTTCACAATTTCGAAAAGCTCTCTGGGCTTGTTGATGGATGTGTTTATTATGTTTGTATGGTATTCTCTCTTTGAATGATTGATGTATTCGCCGTATTGTTTTTGCTTTGTTATGTATAGTTGCTGGATGTCAGGTGCTTTGTATTTTCTCCATTTTCGTTTTATCCTTCTGAGCTCCCTTTTCATGTGTCATATGGCTATTGAGTACCACGGCTTGTGTTGTAGTCTGTTGTGCCGGAGTTTCTTGGGTCTCGTATCTGCTGCTTTGGCGGCGTTAGATATAGTGAAGTTCCATTTGGTTATTTGTGTCTCCAGGTCGACTGCTTCTGTGGTCAATTGTTGTAATGTGTCTTGTAGAAATGTGTCCCTGTCGAAGTTCTTGAATCGTCTTTGAATGGTTGTGTTGTCTAAGTGATCGTTTAGATTGTTCATTTGTAGTAATATCCCTATCTTGATTAAGTAGTGGTCTGACCATGGGACTGGGGTGATGGAAGGTGTTGAAATTAGACCTCTTGATGTTAGGTCATTGGATGCAAAAATGAGGTCTGGAGAAGAACCGTATCTGTGCATAGGGGTATCAACTATTTGGGTGAACTGCAGGGAAGTCATTGCTTGCAGGAAGGCCTCTGAGTCTTTGTTGTTGATTGACTTGAGGTTGAAGTCTCCTAGCAATATTGTGGGCTTGTTAGTTGAGGTGGTGGTACAGACTGCTTCGAGCGTTGAGGCTAGTTCTACAGGTGAAGCTTTAGGCGCTCTATAGGTTAGGCAGAGTGCCATGTGTTTGTTCTCGATGCTGATAGTATTACATTGTTGTGTTTCTGAGAGACTTTGAGCTCTGAATCTTAGGTTCTTTTTTGCAATTATCAGGACTCCTCCTCCACGTCTGAATGAGCGTGGGCAGTTGTATGCAGAGTATGTGTCTGGGACCAATTGGTAGAGAATTACATTGTCAGTGGGATTTAGCCATGTCTCTGTGATGCAGAGTACATCGGGCTGACTGTCTTCTATATGGTCTGCTATCGTGTGTATCTTGTTGCATATGAATCTGGCGTTTATGAGTTCAATGGTGATAAGCTTTGAAGACCTTGTTGTAACTTGTGTTTCTTTTGTGCTGGTGTGAGAGTTTGCTTTGTGGATGGTTAGCTTTTTTGTCCCTGTTGTACTGCTTGTGCCGTTATGTGTGTGCTGTGGTACTATGTATATATATATGTATGTATATGTCCAAGTGAGTGGAGGGTGCCATGTTGAATTGGATTGCAGGTATTGTTGTTGTGTGATTGAAGGGACTATTTGTGTGCAGAGGAGGCAGATTGGGAGAAACAGTGTTGCTTGCATGTTTGATTTTATGAAGCCCCGTTAGAGCTTTTACTTGCGTTTCTGTTGTCTGAATCCTCTTTCTCTGTTTGCAGTCTGATGTTCTTCTCTTTGATATTGTTGGCTTGGCTCTGTCTCCTATTTAGCTTTCTTCACTTCGCCTACGTGCCGCGCCTAAGGGCCACGCCGAAGGGCCCTCTGGCGAGGCCCTCAGGTGCGGGCGCACCTCCGGCGCGGCGGTTTTATTGCTGTTGAGCAGGGCAATTGATTGGCAGGCAGTGAGGTGAAGAGCAAGTCCCGCCCACACACTCAGCTGTTGAATGCTGCTTTCCCCGGTCCCAGATGAGCCTCCGGCGCGGCGGTTTTATTGCCGTTGAGCAGGGCAATTGATTGGCAGGCAGTGAGGTGAAGAGCAAGTCCCGCCCACACACTCAGCTGTTGAATGCTGCTTTCCCCGGTCCCAGATGAGCCTCCGGCGTGGCGGTTTTATTGCCGTTGAGCAGGGCAATTGATTGGCAGGCAGTGAGGTGAAGAGCAAGTCCCACCCACACACTCAGCTGTTGAATGCTGCTTTCCCTGGTCCAAGATGAGCCTCCGGCGCGGCGGTTTTATTGCCATTGAGCAGGGCAATTGATTGGCAGGCAGTGAGGTGAAGAGCAAGTCCCGCCCACACACTCAGCTGTTGAATGCTGCTTTCCCCGGTCCCAGATGTATTGGTTTAATATTTGCAGTGTTGCCTTTTGATAGCTAGGGTCTGGTGCTTTGTGAGTCCTGGTAGTGCTGTTAGGATACGGTGGGTTTGCTATGGGTTCTAAATGGGCAGTGTTTGTAGTAGTTCCTAATGTGCCTGGCGGTTGGCACTGTATTATAGTAATGTAGAAATCTTTTAGCCTTTCTTTATCCATACACTCATGAAGAGGCATGTTTACTAAAAGTTAGTGTATGGTAACATTATGCAAATATTTATGAAAATGAGGTCCCTTATGCAAATGAGGCCCCGCACCGAGTCTCCGCACATGGCCCCGCACCCCCCTTGGGCCGCCCCTGCCAAGAGCATCTCTCCAGTTTTGGACTAACAAAAATCCTCCCTGTGATCAACCCAGGGAGGTTCCTTCCTGTATTTTCCATCTGGCTTTGGAAAAAGCGTGCTTCATATCTATCAGATGAAATACTACGTCTGGTTAACTCCAGCTTAACTGATGGGTCGTTTCCCATGTCTATAAGAAAAGCCTGGATCCATTTATTACTTCAAATTGTCACCCAATCTCTAATCTCAATTTTTTTTTAGCAAAGATCATACAGAAGGTTGTTTTCTAACAACCACTTTTTGGAGGTTACTAATGCCCTTCTCCCTAAACAATCAGGCTTTTGGTGAGGGAACAGAACAGAATCAGCACTCCTGGCCATGCTCAATGAGGTATAAATCCACTGGGAGAATGGTCATGATGTGCTGCTAATTCAGCTGCATTTTAATTCAGCATTTGACCTGGGTGATCATAATTTCCTGCTTGAAAGATTTCAAGAAGTGGGAGTGACCGAGACAGCTCTTCCATGATGTGGTATACTGCAACTTGAGCACTGATACAAGATTCTACAGCCAGTAGGAGGTTTAAAGAAAATACACTTTATTTTCAGGATAAACACCCAAGTAAACTGCCCTGGCCCTTCTTGGGCCTGCAGTACACATAGAGTTACAGACACACTGTTGCTCCAGGCTTTCCTCAGCTGTAATAGTTCCTCAATTAGTCTTAGAAGCACTGGTCAACTGGGTGAGAGAACACTGTTACAGCACAGACAGTTCTCAGGTAAGAAAACAAACTTCGTTTTCCCCAAAGTTCCTTCATTCTGGGGCATAACTCAGTAGTACTCTTTCAGTCTTTAGCAGCAGGGCAGCATATCCACAAATAAAGTAAACAGCAGCTGTCTATAGCACAAGAGTCCTTCAGCTGGGTAGAAGTCTAACAGTAAGGCTGAATATCTCAGAAGTAATTCACTTTCAAAGGTAACTGGTCACTGCATAGTCCAGAAAACCCCGGGCTCTTCTCTCCCTCTCCAGGTCCCTTGCTTCCTGGGATAAAGCCTGGAGCTGGGCCACACCCTTCCCAGGCATTCTCCAGCTTTTCCCTTTGGCCAGGGGTTTAAATTCTTACCAGAGCAATACCTTGCTTGTTCTATGCTTGGCTGGGGAGTTTCCCTACAGGGGATGAGGAGTTTTTTATACAGTCCATCACAAATGGTTTTCATCATATTTCACCTCTAGATCATTTATAGTCACCATTAATAACACGTACTCTAAGAGCCATCCACTGTTGTTCGGATTTCCACAGGGGTCAATTTTGGCTCCTTTTCTCTTCAATATCTTCCTTGTGCCCCTTGCTACTTTAATACAGGCCCGTGGCTTCAGTCCTTTCTTTTTCACTGATGACATCCAGATTTTGATTACCCAACCCTCATGGAACACATACTTTCACAATATCTATTCTTCGAGCCTTTAGGGCCCTTAACTTTCGAAAGGGAGACTATGATAAAATGAGGAAAACAGTTAAGAAAAAACTAAAAGGAGCAGTTGCAAAGGTTAAAGACATACATCAGGCTTGGCTGTTGTTGAAAAATACTATCTTGGAAGCCCAGACCAGCTGTATTCCACGCTTTAAGAAAAGTGGAAGGAAGTCCAAAAAACTGCCAACATGGTTTAAAGGTGAGGTCAGAGAGGCTGTTGTTGCCAAAAAAGCATCTTTCAGGAAATGGAAAAAAGAGCCAAACGACAAAATCTGGAAACAACACAAGCACTGGCAAGTCAAATGCAAGGCATTGATAAGGCAGGCAAAGGGAGAATTTGAGAAGAAGCTTGCTGCGGAAGCAAAAACGCAAAGTAAAGACCTTTTCAAGTACATTCGTAGCAAAAAACCTGTGACAGAGTCAGTTGGTCCATTAGATGATAAAGGGGTTAAAGGAGCACTAAGAGGCGACAAGGCGATAGCGGAGAGACTGAATGAATTCTTTGCTTCAGTCTTTACTGAGAAAGATGTAGGGATGTTACCCATGACTGAAGTGGTATTTAAAGGTGCGGAAGAATTGAAGAAAATATCGATACATCGGAAAGATGTATTACAACTATTAGATAAACTGAAGAGTAGCAAATCACCTGGGCCAGATGGTATACATCCAAGGGTGTTGAAAGAACTGAAATACGAGATTGCAGACCTGCTATTAGTAATCTGTGAACTATCATTAAAATCATCTCTAATACCTGAAGATTGGAGGATCGCCAATGTAACACCAATTTTTAAAAAGGGTTCCAGGGGTGATCCGGGAAACTACAGACCGGTGAGCCTGACGTCAGTACCGGGAAAAATGGTAGAAACCATCATAAAGAATAAAATTACTCAGCATGTAGATAGTCATGACCTAATGGGAGACAGCCAACATGGCTTTAGACAAGGAAGATCTTGTCTTACTAATCTGTTATGTTTTTTTGAAGGAGTGAATAATCAGGTGGACAAAGGTGAGTCGGTTGATATTGTGTATCTGGACTTTCAGAAAGCCTTTGACAAGGTCCCTCATGAGAGACCTTCGGCAAAACTAAAGAGTCATGGGCTAGGAGGCAGTGTACTATTGTGGATCAGGAACTGGTTAAAAGATAGAAAGCAGAGGGTAGGGCTAAATGGCCAATTTTCCCAATGGAGAAAGGTGAATAGTGGTGTACCCCAAGGATCTGTGCTGGGTCCGCTGCTTTTTGACATATTCATAAATGACCTGGAAAGTGGAATAACGAGTGAGGTTATCAAATTTGCAGATGACACAAAACTATTTAAAGTTGTTAAAACCCAAGAGGAGTGTGGAAAATTGCAAGAGGATCTTGATAAATTGGAAGACTGGGCATCAAAATGGCAGATGAAATTTAATGTGGACAAGTGCAAAGTTATGCACCTAGGGAAGAACAACCCAAACTATGGTTACACAATGCAAGGTTCCACATTAGGAACCACCACCCAGGAAAAAGATTTAGGCATCATTGTGAATTCCATGTTAAAACCCTCGGCCCAGTGTTCAGTGGCAGCCAAGAGAGCAAATAGAATGCTAGGTATGATAAGGAAAGGAATGGAAAATAAAACAAAAGATATTATAATGCCTCTAAATTGTTCCATGGTGAGACCGCACCTTGAATATTGTGTGCAATTCTGGTCGCCGTATCTTAAAAAGGATATAGCGATTTTAGAAAAGGTTCAGAGAAGAGCCACCAAAATGGTAAAGGGGATGGAAGGATACTCCTATGAAGAAAGGCTAAAAAGGTTAGGGCTCTTTAACCTGGAAAAGAGACGGCTGAGGGGAGATATGATAGAAGTCTATAAATTAATGAACGGAGTGGAACGGGTAAACGTAGATCGATTGTTTACCTTATCAGAATATAGAAAGAGTAGGGGACATGCAATGAAGCTACAGGGTAAACTATTTAAGACTAATAAAAGAAAATATTTTTTCACTCAACATGTAATCAAACTCTGGAATTTGTTACCGGAGGATGTAGTAAAGGCTGTTAGTGTAGCTGGGTTTAAAAAAGGTTTGGACAAGTTCCTGGAGGAAAGGTCCATAAACCATTATTAAGAAGGGACCCAGGATATCAATGCCTGAACCAATACTAGCATTGTGGAACCTGTGTCCCTTGGGGAAACTGCTAGGTACATATGACCTAGATTGGCCACTGTTGGAAACAGAATACTGGGCTTGATGGACCTTGGTCTGACGCAGTATGGCATATCTTATGTTCTTATGTACCAATTGGTTATCTCAGAATGAATTAATACTAAACACCTCCAAATCCGAGGCAACTTGGTTGTCCAAGAATAGATCCCCTCCAGCTTTTCAACATGTTCTATCTAATATTCCTTTACCAAAAGAAACACTGGATTTGATCACTTGGTGTAATGCTAGACACCTCCTTGTCTTTCCAATCACATATTTCTATAGTGTCTAACAATTCATTTGCTTCTCTCCGGTTAGCTTGCTCTCTGTGGCACTGCCTTAATAATGAAGACCTGAACATCCTTATCCATGCTCTGATTCTTACTAAACTGAATTACTAGAATTCTCTCTTTTCTGGAGAAGGCGGCAGCCAGATCAGCCAGGGCTGGAGTAGAGGATTGGAGGGTGGGCATTGCAGCAGTGGTGTGAAGCGCCGAGAGTGAGCGAAGGGTCTGATAAAGCTGCCGGGAGGAATTTGAAGAGGAGGTCTTCCCTTTTTATCCCTTATCATCCAGGGCAGTTCCTAAGATCTTCTAATTCAATTTACTCAGCATCCCACCACCTGCCCACATCAAACTTGAATTAACCCGTACCTCAGCCTTCAGCTTCACAGTGCCTATGCTGTGGAATTCATTACCCCCTGATTTGCGCCTGAAATAATCCTTGAAGAAATTTAAAGTAGGCTTAGAGGAATGGCTTCACTGTAAAGCATTCAGAGAAGTTTGGCTTCTCAGTTATTGTGATGCAGTTAGTGGGATCCCCCCTCCCGTCCTTCTCTACTTGTTTGTTTTTACTCTGTGGACAAGCAGGATAAGTGCTCACACATGGGTGATGGCACTGAAAACACCGTGTGTGGCAACTTCTCTTAGCTTCTTCTATTAGCTTTTAGAGTAGTCCCTCTGTGCACATACGCAAATTCCCTCCTGCTGCAGCTGTGCCTCATCTCCTCAGTCTTCTGTTTTCCACAGAACCCCACAGATGTTTATGGCATTTTTCTGTGACTGCTATTTTCATTAGTTTTGGGCTGTTTGTAAATGGCCTGTCCTGCTGCCATCATTGCTGCATGCTTCGTCCCTTTAATTTTCCTTAGTTTAGTGTTTTTCAGTTGTTTAAAGTTTCCTTTCTTTTTCTCACGAGGCCGCTATAGGCTGTATGTAAGTTTCAGGCATTCTGGTCATGGTCATTTTTTTCTTCCATCAAAATCAGATCATTTGATTTCACTGCAGGTATTTTTCTGAGTGATAAGTCCCAAAAACTGGCCAGCGGGTTAAAAAGCACATCCCATGCCTCAGGAACATGTTTGTTATGAACACACAAGAATGGTACCTGCAATACAGTATTTGGGGCCACACCATGATCCACCTTCTTGTGTTTTGTCTTCACAGACAACAAGGAGAGGCCTCCATTGTCAAGAAAAAAACAGCACAAATGTATTTTTGGCTCTGAGAAGACCAATTCTTCATCTTTGGTATGGTAGCATTGGTCTCCATTGGTTCCAGACCTCCATTGGACTCTTGAGCATTGACATTGAGGGACTCTTGAGCTCACTTGGAGCCAAGCACCAGTGGATCTCTCCAGCATCAGATACCCCCACCAATACCACCCTGAGGAACAAGATAGATTCAGCCTTATCCTCAGACATCAAGAATTGGAGAGGGTGAGAATCAGCATCAAGATCCATTGGAGCATGACTTCAAGAGCATCAAGGTTTTCAACAAATCCCAGCCCTCAAAACAGCCCCAACATGGGGACCTCTTATCTTCCTCCCTTTCAAAGGGTTCTCACTAGCCTCCAAAGAGCTGAGACCAGCCCACCAATACTTCCCATCAGATTCCACAGACATTGGCCAAATCTGCTGCTTTACACTTTTATCCATGGCAGCCCTCGAGGAGCTGTACAGAGGATGGCTATGTTCTTTGCCTTTTGTGAGACTGTAGCTTCAATGGCATCAATGATAGTGCAATGGCACATTGAGCCCATCCTCAAAACCCCGAGTCTGCCTGCAGGAGAGGAACAATCACTGAGACCTTTAAAAGCCTCAACACCAGCTCCTGCCTGGCTGATATTGCTCTCCAATGCTTTGGGAGGTGATTGCTCTCCACAGCACTAGAAGTCATCAGTGCATCAGCACTCCGAAGCAAGACACCAGGTAGTGACTCAGACATCCTTTGAATACTTATCTGAGTCAGATTCTGAGTACATGGAGTGTTCAGTTCAAGCAGTGGAATATGGATTGAATTGATCTTCTGGCAACCTATGGGATTGTAGTAAAAGTGGACTCATTGAATGACAGCTGTTACAAGAGGAATCCATGGAGCTTGCCTAAAAGGACATCATTTGGCACTGAAGGAGGAGTATTGTCCATGTTGCAAAAGTTATATTTGTGTTTTAAAAAGGACTCAATGGAGGTTTGGAAAATTCTACATGGAGCCCACTTTGTGAAATATTTGGATCCCCTGTATGCAAGGACTTTGTGGACTGGCCATTTTGACAGAGGATTTGTATGCATTTTTAAATATATGTGATAGAATGTTTAATATGTGTATATGTTTTCTATAATCTTGGGATATTTCTATGTATACTCAGTCAGAATCCTGATCTCTCTGAGGCAATGGATGGTTAACAGACCTGCCAAAGGCCCCAAGGAGTGTCATTGCAAAATGAACCCTGGTCCCCTGCTGTCCAAGCCACTGCTGTAACCAAAAGGCCACCCCCCCCCCCCCCGAAAGACATCAGCAATCAATGTGTAATCCACCACTGGAATAGATATCTGGCAGAGGATGCACACACAGCAGGTGTAGCTGGCTGGAAAAGGAGCTCAGGCCATGTAATCAGAGGAAAGGTCCCCAAACAAGCACTATGGTGGACAGGGGGATTCCAGTCTCCACTCAGTCACAAGAATGTGTAGGTGCCAAGTAGGTGCAACATGGAGTGGTCACTGTTAGAGACAGGAAACTGTTTATGATGCACGTGGGCACATCCTGCATAGCAGAACACATGTCCTCATGCTGGTGTATGCGTGTCTCCTCTCCACAGACTCTTCCAAATCCTCAGAGACACAAAGGCCTATTGGGTTCGCTATTGGACCAACCATTGCAACAGCCAGGACTACTCCATCAGATACATCAGCGGATTGAGGAGGAGTAAAGTGAGTGATGCTGCTGTGATCAAGGCCAGTTGAGAGCTAGCTACACACAAACCACAGACACCCATTACCAGGACCACTATCTCCCATGCCACAATACTGGGCCACAAGGGATGTGCAGTGCTGCACACAGAGATGTCACAGATTTGTAGTGCCCAGCAGAGCTGACAAGCCACCCAAAACCTGTGACAGAGTACCACTAAGCCACAGAGTGTGGTAGATGATACAGAAATACTGCACATGAGAGAGTGGAGCATATGCACACCCTTTTCTGTCGTCATATTTCTATGTTTCTATCAGAGGATCTCTAAAGGAAAAAGGGGACTGTTGTAGTTATTGATATGGAAGGACAGACTAGATAGGCCATATGTTCTTTTTCTGTCGTCATATTTCTAGTAGCTGGGAAGAGTCAAGCCTGCGTCTTGCCCTGTAGATGGGCTATAAGACCAGAGAAGGAGTCTGACCCACAGACAATGGTACAGTGTCCCAGGCATATGGAGCAACCTGGTATATTCTTGAAAGTCGAAAGGTGGCATTAGCAAAGAAGGGCAGTGAGAAAAAGGGGTGTTCCACAAGTGAATAGCCCCCAAGATGCATAGTACACAAACATGATAGAGTGAAGACATAGATGAGCAGCACACAGAATGCAACATAGAAATATGAGAAATATGAATATGAACCAGCAGCTGGAAGGCATAAGAGTGACACAGCACATGGGCCTGGTGCAAGGGGGAGGTCACACTGGTCGAGGTACAACCTGTCCATCCACTTCTGTGGCCACAATATAGCTGTCAGGAGAAATGCAGATTTAGTGCAACCCTCTCATTGGTCCCCCATGGGCACTGTTCCCTCTAAGCTGTGCGCGTGTGCACGCGCACAAACCTCACCGAGCGAGCGCACATACTTTACAACAGAGCACACAAAAATTACTGTTCTGATTCTGATAGAAAACAACAAAGATGTCTTAAAATTTAAAAGTTGTTGTGTATTTACGGTTTTCACAAGTTCTACAATATTTTCTAGTGCAATCAATGTGGTGTACATACTGTATTCTGACGTGTAGTCAAATTTTAAAGTATATTACTCCGAGTGTCATTATGTGGCGCACAAATATTTAACCTTCCTTCAAAAGCTGCACAACTGATATTTTATGCCCACACAGCCTACAGAAAATTAGAGGGAACATTGCCCATGGGAAACAGTCTATTTGCCCAGGAATCTGCATGTCCCCATACAGACACCTGCTGATGGTCACAGTCAGGATCCTCCCCTGTCTTTTGCAGACAACTGCAGTCTCACCTTGCCCTGACACCACTGGACCATACTTGGGCGGAACAGTGTTGTGTCCATGTAACCCACCCTGACTGTTTGTCCACCCCTTCATCATCCCTGGCTACCTCCCCTGCCCCGTTGTCTGCTGCTTGCACTGTGGCTGCTGCACTGATAGCAATCACCCATCACATTCCCTGGAACAATTACCCTCCTAGGTCTCCATTTCTCCTGACAATGTCCCCACTCCCCCTGGTGACACCCTGGCACTCCATTTGCCTTCAACATGTAATGACTTACATGCCTGATTTTCCAAACCCTGGTATTACCTGCACCTCCTACCTCCACGGACACCTGTGCCATGCAGAGTTGCAGTGGGCCAAGCAAAACATCCTACATGGAGAAAAGAATACAACATAGATCCACAACATATGGCAATCTTCCCGGAAACAAGATTCAAAAGCGTAATGCCTGACAACATGTTACGAACCACTGATAGCCCTCCATATACTCACCCCAAGACACCCTGGGACACTTTTCACCTCCCAACCCTGGAACAACTAAATAACATCATAACCAACTTGAACACAATCACATCTGCACTTGACTCATGCCCAATGACATGGATATAGCTCACAAAGGAAGAACTGGGCACAATTCTACTTAAAATTACTCACCTCTCCCTCTCACAGGGTTACTTACCAGCTAGCCTTAAACAAGAATGCATCAGATTGATCCTAAAAAACCCTCTGCTTGACCCACTAGACCCCATAGCATATCAGCTGATCTCCAGTCTACCAATTATAACCAAGATGATTGAGAAAGCCATTCAACTGCAACTGCAAGATCACATTGACCAAACTGCACCACTAGACATCCACCAACATGGCTTCAAATCCAATCACAGCATGAAAACTTTACTCACATCCCTACTAGACAAAATCATTATAGGCATAGATAACATCAAACAAGGCTTCAATACAGCCACAGACCTTAGCCAATTTCTATGCCAGTAAACTAAATCCCAAAGACAGATCTTGCACCTTCCAGATACCATCAACCGTGGCTATGCCAAATACCTGGCAGACTTTTCAGTCCATTGACTCAAGACAAATCTTCGACATAATCTCAAACTTAAACATGACCACATCCCCTCTAGATCCTTGTCCAGTCTCTTGGATCAAGGCCTCGTTGGAGTCGGGAGTGGTGCCAAAGGACTGGAGAGAGGCTCACGTGGTGCCTTTACACAAAAGCGGAAGTAAGGATGTGGTTGAAAACTACAGGCCGGTTAGTTTAACTTCGGTGGTGAGTAAATTATTGGAAACACTGCTGAAAGAGAAAATAGTGAGGTTTCTGGAGTCCAGCAGATTACAGGATCCGAGGCAGCATGGATTCACCAGAGGCAAGTCTAGTCAGACAAATCTGATTGATTTCGTTGACTGGGTGACCAGGGAGTTGGACCGAGGGAGAGCCCTAGATGTGGTGTATTTAGATTTCAGTAAAGCTTTTGACACTGTTACTCACAGATGACTTATAAACAAACTGAGCACCCTAGGGATGGACCCTAAAGCTACTGCTTGGGTTAGAAATTGGTTGGGTGGGAGGTGACAAAGAGTACAGGTAAATGGAGCTCACTCTGAGGAGAAGGATGTTACTCGTGGTGTGCCCCAGGGATCTGTCCTTGGTCCGATTCTTTTTAACATCTTTGTTAGTGATATAGCGGAAGGGCTGTCGGGTAAGGTTTGCCTCTTTGCGGATGATACCAAAATCTGCAATAGAGTAGACACCAAGGAAGGTGTAGATAACATGAAGCGGGATCTAGCTAAGCTTGAAGAATGGTCTAGAATTTGGCAGCTGGGATTTAATGTTAAAAAATGTAAGGTCATGCATTTGGGCTGCAGCAATCCAAGGGAGCAATATAGTATAGGGGGTGAAGTACTTTTGTCCACTAAAGAAGAGCGGGACCTAGGCGTGGTTGTGTCTGATGACCTTAAAGTAGCTAAACAGGTAGAAAAGGCGACGGCAAAAGCTAGAAGGATGCTTGGGTGCATACGGAGAGGAATGGCTAGCAGAAAAAGGAAGTGATAATGCCTCTGTATAAATTTTTGGTGCGACCTCATTTGGAGTATAATGTGCAATTCTGGAGACCGCACCTTCAAAAGGATGTGAACAGGATGGAGTCGGTGCAGAGGGTGGCTACTAAAATGATTACACTGGTCAATAAATTTTTACAAAAGTGATGTTACTGAAATAAAAATAGTCATTTCTTATCAATTTTTATATGCTGAACATGAATATGACAGTGAAATTGCAAAGTTGGCTCTAGTGTTTTTGTAATCTACAAGACTTAATGTTTACATCACGTAATGCATGTCAATAGTAAATATAATAGGCCTTCGGTTAATACCTGTAAAAAAACAAGTCATAGACTACTTCTTAGATTTTTTTGCCTGTCACTTGCACAGCTGTTCGGGAGCTCCTCTGGGGAGTGTCAAGCAGTAATCAGCCAGCGTTGTAGTGGACCATTTTCCCTGGTATCTTTGCTCCATTGTTGCGATATCCTGGTGAAAACATTTGCCCTGTTCATCACTAACCATACCACAGTTGTCAGGAAAGAAATCGAGATGGGAATCAAGGAAATGGATCTTTAGAGACATATTGCAGCCAAGTTTCTGATACTGCATCAGCATGTCTTCTACTAGTTCCTTGTAGTTTTATGCCCTAACATTCCCGAGAAAGTTTGTTGACGCTAGGCGAAAAGCATTCCATGCTTGTTTCTCATCACTCTGCAGCAAGTTGTTGAACCGGTCATCTTTGAAGAGCTCTCGAATCTGAGGACCCACAAAAACTCCCTCTTTAATCTTTGCTTCGCTGAGTCGAGGGAATTTTTCATGCAGGTATCGGAAAGCTGGCGAAGTGTGGTCCATGACTTTCACAAAGTTTTTCATCAAACCTAGTTTGATGTGAAGAGGTGGTAGCAGAATTTTGTGGGCCTCAACCAGAGCTAGGTGCTGGATATTCTCCAACTATTACATTTTGTCTGAGATTCCATGCCTTCCGCAAGTAGTGCCAATCCCTTGCTCGGCTATCCCACTCACATAAGAAAGACATGCATTTTATATATCCCTGCTGCAGTCCCATTAAAAGGGCAACTACCTTCAAGTCACCACAGAGGTGCCAGCTGTACTTGTTATAGTTAATGGAAGTCAGTAGATGCTTTAAGTTATCGTAAGTCTCTTTCATGTGGATGGCATGCGCTACTGGAATAGATGGAAGATGGTTTCCATTGTTCAAATGCACAGCCTTCAAACTCAGTTTCAAAGAGTCTATAAATAGTCTCCAGTCTTGTGGGTCATGAGTGATTTTTAAGGCATTCATGAGGCTTTCAATATCGGAACAGAATACTAGATTACTTTCCTTTCCGACTGCGTATAGTACACTGCTGATGTCAGATGGCTTCAGCAGCCGTCTGGCAGTAGTATTGCATTGCATCAGAAAATGATACAATCAACTCTGGATGATGTGTGCATGCTGGTATTATGCAATGTGATGCAATATTACATCATTCAAGGCTTATTTGGGATGTTGTTGATGTCCTACTGGATAAATTTACACGGTGAAACGTCAAAAATGAACTACATGCAATATCTTCAAAACGAGAGCCAATAAAAGTTTTTTAATGTTATATTTGTGTTCAGCTCACCAAGATACTACAGATTAGGGCCTTTTAAAGTCAGTAACGATTTCAATGTTGACCAGTGTTAGTGGTCTTCATTATAAAGCTTATGAGGACAGACTTAAGGATCTTAATATTTACACCTTAGAGGAAAGGCGGGATAGAGGTGATATGATTGAGATGTTCAAATACCTCTGTGGCATAAATGTTCAGGGAGAGAGCTTCTTTCAATTGAAAGCAAGTTCTGCTATGAGAGGACATGGGATGAGGGTGAAGGGGGAGAGATTCAGGAGTGATATGCGGAAATATTTCTTTACGGAAAGAGTAGTGGATCCGTGGAATAGTCTCCCAGTGGAGGAGGTAGAGATGAGGACAGTAACTGAATTCAAAAAAGGATGGGACAAACACAGAGGATCTCTAAAGGTAAAAAGGGGACTGTTGTAGTTGTTGATATGGAAGGACAGACTAGATAGGCCATGTGGTCTTTTTCTGTCGTCATATTTCTATGTTTCTGTGTTTCTAAGGCACTGAAAACAGAAATGGCCCCATTCATACTAAATATAGTAAATCAATCCCTCCAGCAAGGAACTATGCCCAGCAACCTCAAAAGATCCATAATCCGACCTATACTAAAAAACAAAACCCTAAACAAAAACGACCCCTCTGCTTATAAACCAATATATGAGGGAGGAGTGGCTGAGTGGTTGGGACAGGTTACCTCAGGCCGGAGGGCCGGGGGTTCAATTCCCACATGGGGACAAGTAATCTCAGGCCGGAGGGACTGAGGTCTCTAGTCCCATGGCTGCTGCTTGTGGCCTTGGGCAAGCCACTTAACTCTCCATTGCCTCAGGTACACTTAGATTGTGAACCCTTCGGGGACAAGGGAATAAAAAGTACCTGTTAGTATATACCTGTAAACCGCTCTGATGCTTAAGTAAAGGGCGGTATATCAAATGCCTAAACCATAAACCATAATATCAAACATCTCTTTTGTATCCAAAACGATCAAGAAAGCAATTCAACGTCAGTTCCAAGAGTTCATAGACTCAACAGACGCCCTAGATCAGGGGTCTCAAACTCAAATTGCTTTGAGGGCCAAATGAGGACTTGTAAAGTAACCCGGGGGCCGCATAAGACGCGGGGCCTCATTTGCATAAGGGACCTCATTTGCATAAATATTTGCATAATGTTACCATACACTAACTTTTAGTAAACATGCCTCTTTAATGAGTATGGATAAAGAAAGACTAAAAGATTTAGAAACAAGAAGACAATAATTAAACTGGGAACCCCAAAAGCCAAACTTGGAATGTACAACAACACTGTAGAAATAAAACTATAATTAATTTCCTCTTGTACTAAACAAAGCGCAAACATTAATGATGCACATTTCCCAGAGCTGACATATTCCAGTTAATAAATTCAAAATAAAGAGATATTTTTCTACCTTTTGTGCATTTTTTTCAGTTGCAATTGTTCCAGCCACTTTCTTCTGGTTTCTTCATGTCTTCTGCTAACTCTCCATCGTCTGCTTCCATTTGCCCTTTCTTCTCTCCTAGTTTTTTTTCCATTCTCTCTCTACATCTGCTTTAACATACTAATCTTCTCCTTTTCTCTTTCCTCATTCCTATTTCATCCACTCAAATTTTACCCCTCCATCCTCAATCCCCACTTACTCTCACAATACCTGGCCAATTGTAGATTTGTCTTCTCTCCCAGACAAAATATTTTTCCCCTCTCCATTTCACTTTCCCAGCTCCATCCCATTCTAATCCTCCAACATCAGCTCCCTTCTAGTTCCAGCCCCACCCAGCATCCGCTCCCTTCTAGTCCCTGCATCAGTCCATTTCCAGTCCTATCCTAGCCTCACCATCAGCCCATTTCCAATCCTAGCCCCCCATCAGCCCATTTCCAATCCTAGCTCCCTCCCCTCACAGCCCATTTCCATGCCCCCTCAGCCATTTCCCGTCCTAGCAACCCCCCCAGCACATTACCAGTCCTAGTCCCCCCATAGCCCATTACCAGTCATAAACCCCCCCTGCCAATAGCCCACTTCCAGCCCTAACCCCCATTACCCCATTTCAGTCAGCCCCTCCATAGCTCATTACCAGTCCTAACTCTCCCCATCAGCCCACCTCCAGTCCTTCCTAACCCCCACCTGCCCATTTCCAGTCCTAGCTCCCACCATAGCCCATTTCCAGTCATAACCCCCCCCTGCCAATAGCCCATTTCCAGTCCTACACCCCCCCCTGCCAATAGCCCATTCCAGTCATAACCCCCCTGCCAATAGCCCATTCCAGTCATAACCCCCCCCGCCAATAGCCCATTTCCAGTCATACCCCCCCTGCCAATAGCCCATTTCCAGTCATAACCCCCCCTGCCAATAGCCCATTTCCAGTCATAACCCCCCCCCACCAATAGCCCCATTTCCAGTCATACCCCCCCTGCCAAGAGCCCATTTCCAGTCATAACCCCCCCCGCCAATAGCCCATTTCCAGTCATACCCCCCCTGCCAATAGCCCATTTCCAGTCATACCCCCCCCTGCCAATAGCCCATTTCCAGTCATAACCCCCTGCCAATAGCCCATTTCCAGTCATACCCCCCCCCCAGGTAAATAAAAAAACAACCTGGCTTCTGCTGCTGGCTTCTGCTGCCAGCAGAAATCAGCTGTCCCGCGGCCCCTTTCCCTCTGCGCGAGAGCCCTGAGTGTGCTTCCTCTGCGGCATGCTTTTTAAGCCGCGAAGAGAGTATTTCCCTCTCGCGCGGCTTAAGCCTATTCACTTTTCAAGCCTCGCGAGAGGAAATACTCCCTTCGCGGCTTGAAAAGCACGCTGCAGAGGAAGCACATTCAGGGCTCTCGCGCAGAGGGGAACGGGCCGCAGGACAGAGCAGCAGAAGCCAGTTTTTTATTTTTTTTAAATTGACCGTCGATTCTGCCGTTGCCACGGCGGCAACGGCAGCAGCAGAAGCCGTCGCGGGCCGCACAACCTTCTCCCGCGGGCCGCATGCGGCCCGCGGGCCACGTGTTTGAGACCCCTGCCCTAGATGATCAACGATATGGATTTTGACCATTTCATGGAGTTGAAACACTCCTCCTAGTGCTGTTTGACAAATTAATACAGGGCCTGGAGAACACTAAAAAAATGTTTGTCCTAATTTTCCTAGATATAACATCAGCGTTTGACATTGTAAATCATGTGACCCTCATATCAAGACTTAAGTCCATAGGAATAAAAGGAACCACCCTGAATTGGCTTACATCCTATATAACTAACTGTGTATAACAGGTCCAATTCGATCAAAAAACATCAAATACATTCTCCCAAACCCAGGGAATACCCCAAGGGTCAGCATTATCAGCCCTCTTGTTTAATTTATACATAAAACCAATCTGTGCAATATTAAAAAAACACAAAATTAATTTTCATATATATGCAGACGACATTATGTTGTACACCCTTGTAGACATATGTAACCCGATATACGATTTACTAGCAGCCTGCCTCGAAGAAACCCAAGCATGGCTTCAAGAAAACAATATAAGTATCAATCTCAAGAAAACCGATGTAATGTTCATCTCAAAAAACCCTGAATTCAACCCCCCTACAACAATCCTCCTGAATAATAATCTTTTCAAAGTTAAACAGGAAATAAAATACCTAGGGATCATCCTCGATAAAACACGTAGCATGGAGCCCCACCTAAGGATATTAAACAGAACCATATTCTATAAGCTAAGAATCTTACAACTGCTATGAAACCTCATTGAACCGTCAGATTTCAGAACTGTAGTGCAAGCGCTTATAACACCACACTTGGACTACTGCAATGGCCTTCTACAAGGAATTTAAAAAAAAAATTCAATTGGCCCAAAATGTTACTGCGAGAATCATAATGAGATCACGGCTCTTGGGCCATATTACATCTATGCTAACGGGGCTCCATTGGCTCCCAATTCCAGCTCGAGTTCTATACAAGATAATAATGACGACGTTCAAATTAATACATAACATAGTCCCCTTGCACCTTTCCACACTCATCAAAGTACAACCCCCGATTAGAAGCAGAAGAACTCCCAACCAAAACACACTAAAAGTACCTCACACTATATGCACCACCCTACGAGCAACAGGGAATTCACATACGTAGCCCCCTTACAATGGAATAACCTTCTGGATACATTAAGAGGAAACAAGGACCTTCAATCATTTTACAAGGAGCTAAAAATGCACCTATTTAGAGAACATTATACCAACACCTAGTGCATTGTCTTGTTATTCCACCTCCCACCCTCCTTCTCTTCCCCTTCCTTGATGCCCTCCTCCACCCCCCTCCACTCCCCTCTCGGAAACTAATCTATTAGTGAATTGTTGTACTTCATTCTCTGTTACCAGTAAGAACTACACCAATCCCACTATACTGTAAACTTTCTCTGTAAATAATTATAGCGGTCTATCCTAGTACTGCTTCATGTAAATAGTCAAAGGCTACACCTCAATTACCTGTTCTATGTATAAAGTTCTAAAACTTTGTTACATGTAATTGTTCTAGTTTATCATTATGATGTAAACTGCCCCTGTTCTCTGGAAGGGGCGATATAAAAATAAATAAATATTAATCTTCATCAGTATAAGAGCAGTTTTTGACACAGTCAGCCATCACCTACTAATACAAAGACTGAGTGAAATAGGCCTTAACATCATCACACTCATGTGGTTCCAATCATACTTAGACCACAGGCAACAACAAGTCCGAACTGGCCCACACACGTCAAAACCTTTTTAGACAACAGCTAGGAATACCCCAAGGCTCATCCCTATCTGCCCTGTTAAGAGACCATGACATATTATATCAAATATGCGCAGACAATATAATGATTTACGTTCCATTCAATACAGACAAACCAGACTACACAAAAATAACTGGATGCTTAGAAGTAATGACAAAATGGCTCAACCAGCACAACCTGATCATAAACATAAATAAAACTGAGACTCTTCACATTACCAGGAACAAAACATTCACCTCCCCATCAACCATAAAGATATTGCACAACAACATAAGAGAAAAGCAAGAAATAAAATACCTCGGAGTCACCCTGGACCAAAACCTCAATTTCCAGTCGCACATAAGAAAAACAATGAAACAGCATACTACAAGATGAAAATCATGCAACAACTCAAACCCCTACTCAACCAGAATGACTTCAGGACTGTCAAGCAACAATCACACCAATACTAGACTACTGTAACCTAATTTATCAAGAACTTTCTAAACACACCTTACACTCCTCCCAGATGGCTCAGAACACGGCTACCCACATCATAACAGGAACCCCAAGACAAGAACACAAAACCCCCATCCTGAAACAACTGCATTGGTTCCCAATACATGCTAGTATCAAATAGAAGATCATACTCAGTACATTCAAAATCATATACCATACATCAGCTGGCACACTCCAATCACTCATAATAAGAGACCCTGAAGTCAGACCACGGAGAACCAACAACAAAAACCATTTCATAGTTCCTAACAGCAAGACAAGAAGTAAACAGACATCTTATAACAGGGTATTCTGTATGTCAGCACCAACAATATAGAACTCTTTACCAGAAGATCTCAAGGTGACGACAGATATGAGAGACTTCCGCAAGAAACTAAAAATATATTTATTCTCTGAACATTATGGAAGTATCACATAGCCCAGGATGAACCTCATGGACCATTAACATTGTTCCTCCCAGATCTTGTTTGTACTCCAAGATTGTTGCACTTGTTATGATGTAACCTTTGAGTTGAGTTATAATGTAAACTGCTTTGACTTAGTGATAAAGCGATATAAAATCCATTAAAAAAATAAAATAAATACGGATGGCCGTGCACGTCTGTGTATGTTGTACATGCAGATTGTGTGTTGAAAGAGGGGACATGGTTTCAAAGGTTGCAACCCGTAAGTGCAATTTCAGTGAGAAAGAGCTCACCCTTATGCAGGAGGAGATACTGTGCAACCGTAACATCTTGTTTGGTGAAAATATGACACGTGTGGGTGCCTATGAGAAAGAGCAGCAGTGGCTGGCCATCTGCAGGAAGCTAAATGCCATCCATCATAACAACCGTGACACTGAGAACCTGAAGCGCAAATGGAGGCAGGTGTGCCATGAAACAGACAAGAGATCTAGACAGGTGGGCCCAGATAGCCAGCCAATCACCCTGTCCGAGCTGGAGCAAAGGGTCCTGGACACCATTGACCTGGCCACCCTTGATAGGTGGGATCTCTGGACACCTCCCAGGCCACAGAGGAGACAGGTGAGTGGCTGCATGATGTCCCCTCTTTTAACTCCCCCCTTTTTTATATGATGTTAACGATTTCATGCCAATATTTTTGGAATTTTATTTTATGTTCCTTGGATTTTTCCTGAGTAAAAATATATACTTTTTGCTATTTGATAGTCCTGCTTCTAACAATGAGTAGGCTTTGTTGATATAATCCTGTACCCGATGTGTCTTCCGTATGGTTTTGGATTTTTACGATCACATTAAAACTGTTTATTCCCATAGTGGATGTTTTAAACAACATTATTTCCTGGTTTCTTTTTTTTCACTTAGGCTTAGACCTTTATGTCTGTTGCAATGTTTTGTTTCATATTTACATCTTTTTAGTTCCGTGATCACTAAAATTTGACAGCCTGAACTATGACCTTCAGGTCTTGGCGTGAACCAGTTCTGTCACCATTGCACAATGACAGGGCTGTGTTTGTGTCTGCTATCTTGCATACTGTTGCTGAGCCCATTTGAGGTGCCAGTCACACTTTGCCCTTTTTTGGCCCCCATTGCTTCTTACATCTGTGGATGTAAGGTTCAGTGGGTCCCCATGGCCACCCGATCATGATTCTGGAACATCCACATCCAGGCAGCAGGACTGTCTCAACTGGACATGGTCCCAGAATCACAGTGATTTTATGTTTCCAGTGTGGCACAATGACCACATCTGGGAAAAAACAGGCCTAAGCTGCTAGAGTAGAACACAGGTATATGCAACAAATGGCCTGTACATGCTCATGCTCACCATATTCTGGAATATTAGACGTGTCTGCTGCTGCCCATCTCCGTGCAGTCACGCCTCCGGTGGTAAAACATACAACTCCTTAGCTGATGCTGACACTGGCAGTGTTGTCTTCATGCCACAAGACATGATTACTGTTGACATAGGTGCATTCATGCAAACAAGACTATGTATACTTTTGTCAGTGGTGTGCCCTGAACAGTACATCGTTATTTCAGTGCACCAGGGCTGTTGGAAACAGGATACTGGGCTTGATGGACATTGGTCTGACCCGGTATGGCATATCTTATGTTCTTAAGTGGAATGTGCAATGTTTGTCCTGACAGCAATATATACATGGCATTTGCAGACCAACTTAGGTTTTCCTGCTGTGGTTATCACTGCAAACGGTATTTGCAGTGCCGAGTATGAGCCAGAGAAGGCCAAAATAGGTCCTACAGCTACATGTCAATACATGTCCCTGTCAATAACAGGGACACATCAGGATGTGTACATGCAACAGTAGAAACAGGAGCTATACAGGCACATATGCACCATCAACTTTCCTTCCAGAGGTGTACAATGTTAGAGACCTCTGAGAGTGCATTAGGATATGTAGTCATGCTGTGTGCATTGCAGCATGCCCCCACTCTGAGGTTCCCCCACCATTGACAGGGACATACCTTGTTATGTTGCTGCAGAGCAGCTTGCCAGAATATACTGCCCATTCACACTGGCACCTGGTGATGCTGTGGTCAGCCCTACGGTCCAGGCATATATGCCTCCCCTCACCCCAGATTTTCATATCAGCACACGAGGGCCTCTCCGGTAGCCCTCATACATTCAATACTCACATACACACACACTTTTGCTTGGAGTCACAGATAACATACCTCTGCCACAACCATGGCCTGCACCTATACACCACTGCTGTTACTACATACTTGCATGGCGTCTCGGGCCTACACTTCAGATCTGCATTTCTCAGCCATACACATACCATCCCAACTGCATTGTTCCTATTTCTCAAATGATTTTGATGGAGGCCTTGCATTGCCCCTTTGGCACATAAAGCACATGCCTGACTGGGGTCGATTGCAGTGCTTTACATTTCTGTCTGGGTGTTATTTACTGTAACTTCACCTTGCAGTCGTCCCTCACCTATGCATTTTATTCATTCCCCCTGCATCTTGTGCTCTCTTCGACAGCAAACACACTAGATCAATACAGACTTGTCATAAACATTCATCTCTATGGAACGCATTGGGGTTCAGAGCAGGAATTTTTCTAAGCCCCTGCCTTATTCCATGTTTCAGCAGATATAACATGGATATATGGGTGACATGCTAGCAAGGTACACAAGCCTTTCCTGGATATGCTTTATACATCTCTATGCATGACCACACCCCTGTTCTGACCCCTCCCACCCATGTTCTGAGATCCCCATTTTAGTGCCATGTACATGAGGGCCACATGGTTTCAGACTACGGGTTTAGATGCTTTCATGTGATACACATCTATCAGGATTGTACACTGAGGTTATTCGTGTTTCAGAATGACTTCCTATGTAACAGATGAATCCAAAGTGGATTGGGAAACTCATATTATTATTATTATTATTAATAATAAACACTTATATAGCGCCGCAACATACGAAGCGTTGTACAAACATACAAGAGAGACAGTCCCTGCTCATCAGAGCTCACAATCTAATAAGACAGAATACAAAATAAGTTACAAAATACAAATAACAAAATTTACAGGACAAAGTAAACAAAAGTTGATGGAGAGATCAAGATAGGGCAAGACAGGAACGAAAAGCAGTAATAAAGAGGTGGGATTTGAGCCTGGACTTGAAAATGGGCAGGGAGGACGCCTGGCGCACAGAGATAGGAAGACTATTCCAAGCAAAGGGTGCTGTCAGTTGGAAGGAGTGAAGTCTGGAATTGGCAGTACGAGTAAAGGGCACAGATAAACGAAGACTATTAGAAGAGCGAAGTAACCGAGAGGGGGTGTAAGGAGAGATAAGAGACGAAAGGTACTGGGGGCAGAAGAGTGAATACATTTATAGGTTAGGAGGAGAAGTTTAAATTGGATACGGAGACGGATGGGAAGCCAATGAAGCAAGATGAGGAGAGGAGTGATGTGGGAAAAGCGAGACTGGCGGAAAATAAGTTGAGCAGCGGAGTGTTGAATTGACTGAAGAGGTAAGAGGTGGCTCGTAGGGAGGCCGGCAAGGAGAAGGTTACAATAATCAAGACGGGAAGTGATTAAGGAGTGGACAATCATCTTAGTGGTATCAACAGAGAGGAAAGGGCAAATTTTGCAGATATTGTATAGAAAGAAATGGCATGTTTTAGCAATGAGCTAGATATGTGGAGAGAAAGAAAGAGAGGAATCAAAAATAACACCAAGGTTACGTGTTGAAGAGACAGGGAGGATTAGAGAGTTATCCACAGAGAGAGAGAAAGGGGAAAGAGGAGGAGAGGCATACGGGGGAAAGATAAGAAGTTAAGTTTTGGCCATGTTCAGTTTTAAGCTGCGGTGGGACATCCAGGTAGCAATGTCAGAGAGGCAGAGTGAGATCTTAGACTGCATTACAGGAGAGAAAACAGGTGCAGAAAGATAGATTTGAAAGTCATCGGCATAGAGATGATAGTGAAAGCCATGGGAAGAGATAAGGGCACCAAGGGATTGGGTATAGAGAGAAAAGAGGAGCGGACCTAAGACAGAACCCTGAGGAACACCTACAGGTAGTGGGGTTGAAGAAGAGGAGGAGCCACCGAAGCACACACTGAAAGAGCGATGGGAGAGATAGGAGGAGAACCAAGATAGTACAGAGTCTTTGAAACCAAGTGAGGATAGGGTGATAAGAAGAAGGTTATGGTCAACAGTGTCAAAGGCAGCAGATAGATCGAGAAGAATGAGGACAGAATAGAAGCCTTTGGACTTAGCCAGGAACAAATCATTAGAGACCTTAGTAAGAGCTTTTTCAGTGGAGTGTAGGGGATGGAAGCTGATTGTAAAGGATCCAAGAGGGCATAAGAGGAGAGGAAATCAAGACAATGGTGGTAGACTGCATGCTCAAGTAGTTTAGTGATAAAAGGAAGGAGAGAGATGGGTCAATAGTTAGAAGGACAGGTGGGATCAAGTGAGGGTTTTTTGAGGAGGGGTGTAACCACAGCGTGCTTGAAATCAGAAGGGAAGGTTGCAGTGGAGAGAGAGAGGTTAAGAATATGAGAAATAGAAGGGACAATAGTTGAAAAGATGGTGCTAAGGAGATGAGTGGGGAAGGGATCAGAAGAGCAGGTAGTAAGTTTGGAGGAAGAGAGAAGGAGTGACGTTTCCTCATCAGAGACCATAAGGAAGGAAGAAAGGGAAGCAGAAGTAGGGGGGGAGAATTGGGAAATAGGGGGGGTAAGAGGGGGAGGAGGGGAACTGGAGGGTGAACGTGGGAAATAGGGGGGGGGTAAGAGGGGGAGGAGGGGAACTGGAGGGTGATCGTGTGGATTTTGTCGTGGAAGTAGTCAGCCAAGGTTTGGGCAGGAAAGGAGGGAGGAATCAGGGGTGGAGGCACACTAAGGAGAGAATTGAGTGTGCTAAAGAGACGACGAGGATTAGAGGAGAGAGAGTTAGTCAGATGGATGAAGTAGATTTGTTTGAAAAGTGCAATGGCTGATTGGAAGGAGAAGAGCATGAATTTAAAGTGGAGAAAATCAGGATAAGAACTGGATTTGAGCCAGGCACACTCAGCAGAGCGGGCACAAGAGCGCAGATAACGGGCAGTGGGGGAGAGCCAGGGCTGGGGAGAAGAACGCCTAACAGGACGTGGGATGAGGGGGACAAAAGCATCAAGAGTAGAGGAGAGTGCAGTGTTATAAGAGGTCACAGCCTCATCAATAGATTTAGAAAGCAGAATGGATGAAAGCGATGAGGAAATAGTGGAGGAAAGAGCTAAAGGATCAATAGCAAGGAGGTTTCTAAATAGGTTAGTGCAGACAGGACGAGGCTGGGGTGGGGGATGATGAATAGTAAAGCTTAAAAGGTGGTGGTCAGACAAGGGAAGGATAGAGTTACAGAAATTGGAAGGTGAGCAGTAAGAGAAGAAAATTAAGTCAAGGCAGTGACCATGTTGGTTAGTGGGGGCAGTGGAACAGAGTTGAAGGTTATGTGAGGAGGTAAGGGAGAGAAGCTTTAAAGCAAGGGGATCAGAGGGGTTGTCGACATAAATGTTAAAGTCACCAAGAATAAGAGTGGCGAAGGAAGGGAGAAGAAAGGTAGAAAGCCAAGAATCAAAATCAGAAAGAAAAGTAGAGACAGAAATGTCAGAAGGATGATAGATAACAGCTACTCGGAGAGGAAGAGGAGTAAAGAGGCGAATGGAGTGGAATTCAAAGGAGAGAGTGGAATGAGAGTGAGGTGGCATGAGGGTCTGGAAGTGACAAGAGGGAGACAACAGAAACCCAGTACCCCCACCATGTCCAGTGGGACGAGGAGTGTGGGAAAACCTATAGCCGCCATGACAAAAAGCGGCAATAGAAGCAGTGTCATCAGAAAGAAGCCAGGTCTCAGTTAAGGCAAGGAGGTGAAATGAGCGGGAAATAAAAAGGTCATGTACAAAAGCAAGTTTATTAGAGATAGAATGAACGTTCCATAAGGCACAAGAGAAGAGAAGAGCAGACGGGGAGAGGCGAGGAATCTGAACAAGGTTGGAAATGTTGCGAGAAGGCCTAGACCTAACGTGAGAGAAATATTTAGGGAGCGCAGGAAGCCTAAAAGAGTAAGAAGTAAGCCTAGGGAGACCAGAAATAGGGAAGACATAGATAAGGTTTGCTAGATTACGTAAAGGCCTCATTATAACATTATAAGACTTGGGATTAATGTAACTGATAAGAGGAGGAAAGGAGGAGTAGAGTACAAGAGAGACAAGAAGGGCAAATCAAATGTAATTATAGAATCATAACATAGGGTTGGGAGAAAGTTGAATCAACAGGTTATGGAGCACAAGAAAATCACAAAGTAGAGAGAGCACAGTTCAGATTGTCCTGTATACCAGATGAGGCGATGTCGCTGGAAGTGGCTAAGGTCCCGCGCCTAAGGGCCACGCCAAAGGGCCCTCTGGCATGGTCCTCAGGTGCGGGCGCGCCAGATGGCAGCAGCTAATGATCAGTAGGAATTTACATATGTTTTATACTGCTTTATCATTTTCATCAAAGTGGTTTGCATTGTAACTTAAACTTGGTGATGAACATTAAACAGGGACATTGATAACTTGGATTTTTTTTCCCTTGAGGCAATGGAGGGTTAAGTAACTTGCCTAAGGCCACAAGGAGTGCTAGTGGAAATTGAACCCTGCCAGTGCTCTAACCATTAAGCTACTCCTACACTCCAATGGCACCAATTACCAGGGCCTATGGCCACCCAGGAAAGCCTTCATCAAATTGATTTACTGGAACTGAGAGCAATGTTGAATACTCTAAAGGCTGTCAGAGATTGTTTGGTCAATCAAGTTATCATGATTCTGATCGACCTCAGGTTGCACTGTATTAGATAAACAAGCAGGGGGGAACTGACTCATAGCTCCTGTGTTGGGAAACAGTCAGGATATGGCACTTCACCATCTCTTATGGGATGTTGCACAAAGCCATATAGCTTCCAGGTGAGGAGAACACCTTGGCAGATAAGCTGAGCCATGTCTTTCAGCCTCAAGAATTGACCCTTAACAGGGAAATGGCTCTGTTCCTCTTTTGAGAGGGGGCCTCTTTCAATAGCTTTGTTTGCCATTCCCTGGAACAGGCAATTGCCTCAGTTCTGCTCCAGGATAGGGACACATGATAAACTAGCCTTGGATGCCTTCTTCTACATTGGAGAGAGGGTCATCTGTAGTGTATCTTCCTATTCCTCTGATAGCAAAAACTTCCTGAGATTCAGAGCAATGGGGCACACCAGTGGCGTTTCAATGCAGTCACTTATCTCACAAGCTGCTCAATGCTCCAATTCCCAGCTCAAGTTTCATTGCGCATCCTCGATGATGCCAGGGGCTTTTCATCAAGCAGAGGCAATATAATGGAGCGCCTCTTGAGAAAAAGCCCCCAACGCAGTTGATGATGTCCAATGAAACTCAAATTGGGCACTGGAGCATTGAATAGCGTGTGAGATAAGTGACTACATTGAAATTTATTTGCATATAAATAGTGAAAAACAGAGATTAATCATAATAACTGCTATGGGGACTGGTGACTGAACTAAGGAAGATTTTTGCAGAAGTGAGTAACTGCTTGTGGTAGTGCGGCATGTGGTGGGAAGGTATTTTCTTTACAACATAGGCCAGATAGCAGTTCAGGGAAAACAAAAGCAGCTTTACTTCTGTCCCAACTTGTTAAACCTCCATAAGCTGATTCTCTCAGCCCTTCCTCTAGCCCCAGTTAAAGTTTCTACCCCAGAACTCCTTCGCACTGCTTGCCTTGGAAGAACTTCTAGCTCCACGGGCCTCTTTCCCTCCTGCAACCTGCTGGGTTCTTAACCTCTTCCTGTGAGTCACGCCCTTCCAGCCCTAAACTCTGGGCTGCAGATTCTCTTAAAGGAGACTATTGATAATCCCTTTGGAGAGGGATGAGTAACATTCCATATAGCCCATTAACGGCTCTTTTCGCTTCAACTAAGGTCCTCATAATTTTCATAATTTAATTTATAAGGTCCTCATAATTTTCATAATTTAATTTATATCCATGAGAAAGAATTAATACCTTGGAATATTTCATGGAGTGTATTATTGGTTTAGAACTGAGTTAACCTGCACTGCACAGAGCGGTGGGCACAACTCTAGCCATACTAGATGGATCATGCTAGTCTAGATGGATCATGCTGGTCTTTGTCAGCCACCATTTACGATGTTGCTATATTATTATTGCACCCTTTACTACGATTTTTTGATTGGTGATGTTAACAGCTGATGCAGAGTTAGTTACTGCAGATTAACTGTAAGGCACAGTCTCTGCCCAATTCCTTGTTAGCTCTTAAACACAGCAGATAACGCTTGTCAACTGCTAAGAGACTGTGTTAACAGTTAAAGCAGCTTAGTAATATATCCCTTAACTAACATGTTGGAAGTCAGCCTGAAGCAGGCTGAGTAAAGCGTATTCTAGAGCTTAACATAAAGTGAAAATTGGAATTTTTACAGATTAGTATTTAGTAACATCCCATGCTTGCTTGGGAGTTACCCTTCCAGTAATGACTGTTTATACTCATTTGGTGGAGATGGAAGAATCTCTCTCTACGGAAGTAACAGGGAAGAAGAGAAACCAGTGAAAGTAAGGAGTCAAGGGCCTGCCCTTGCCGTGAATTTCCTATGCACATGCAGTGGAGCATCAACATCATTTTTCCTGATTCAGACTTTGCTTTTTTTTCGTTTCCTATTCAACTGAGTGACTAGCAAAAGCACAAGGTTTAGGCAGGATGAGTGTCCTTCCAACATGTCATTTCATACACTGGATAAGGTTAATCAGACACTTTTTACTCCAATACAGTGTGAAAAGCAAGATCTGAATATGAATGTTAGGACTAAAAATGAACAAAAGAGAAGCTAGAAATAAGACCCAAAGAGGAAGAAAGAGAGCCAAGAAAAAGCAAGTTAACATTTGAGGAATGTCGCGTTGCTTCTCGAGACTATTGTTGCTCTTTTGTATTAACTATACCCCAGGGAATTATGTGATTATGTGTGCATAATTTTGCACATAATTTAAGGGTGTGTACATAATCACATTAAATCACACAACACTCTGAGGTATTACAGCAGAGACTGAAAATATTCCAGACACAGCAAGAACAGGCAACTAGAGTGATTGGCAGTCAGCCAGGGCAAATCACTCTATACTGTGTCTTCCTCTAGTGCGGACAACACAGACAGATGAGATCATCAGGAGGCGGGAGGACTGAGAACTGCTGACTTGGGTCACCATTACTGCCGCCACCGCCGCTGTTGCCTCAGGAGACCTGCCCAGAAGATAAATCTTGGGGGATTATTTATTTATTTATTTGGTTCTTCTATACTGCCCCTTCCAGAGATCAGAGGCGATTTACAATTAACGAAACATGTTACAATGAACGGTATTTGAACTATTTACATAGATACATGTTACATTACATTTAACAAGTAGATAAACTCCTACATAAACACTGTAGTCTTAACAGGGGACTACGAACTATGTACAAATTTACTAATCATGTATGGTTCTATGTGTTTGGGTATGTTAAAGGAAATGTACAGGTGAGAGTGAGGCGTATAAGTCAGAGTGGTAGTTATTGGGTGTGCTGTTTGTCTGTTTGCAAGGAAGGGTTTTCATTTGCATTTCCATAGTGCCCAATGAATAAGTATGTTTTGAGTTCCCTTCTAAATAACTGAAGGTCTTTGATACATGGATTGGTAATGGCAATGAGATCCAGAGACTAGGGGCAGTGAATGTGAAGGCTCTGGAGCTCGTGGTTTGTTTCGTCCTATGAATAGAGTGAGGGATTACAAGAGAGTGGTTTGCATTTTGCCTACGGGACCTGGAATCTGGTAACATTTGGATAACAGTGGATAGACATGATGGGGAAATGTTGTTGAGCAATTTGAAAGTTCTCATCAGCATCTTGTATTTTATCTGACTCCATACTGGGAGCCAGCGGAGGTCATATAAAATGGGGGTTATATGTTCAGTTAGTTGGGCCTTGCATACGATTCTGGCAGTGATGTTTTGTGCTCTCTGGAGGATGTTTATGTTTCTGATTGGTAGACCTTGTAATAGACTGTTACAGTAGTCAAAATGGAGAATAATGATAGCATGTACTACTGATTTGAAGTCATGGGCGTCTAGCAGGGGTCTTAGGAGCTGCACAATTTTTAACTTAAAGAAGATGGTTCTTGCTACTTGTTTTAGGTGGGATAGCATGCTGACAGATTGGTCTAATATTATGTTGAGGTATTTCACCTCTTGTTTAACAGGAAGGACAAAATTGTTAATCGTAATGTTTTCAGGGGGGGGGATAGTATTTTGGTTTCTTGATATAAATAAGGCTTTGGGTTTTTTAAAATTTATATTAAGGTTGTTGGCATTCAGCCAGGATTTGGTTTCCCTGATGCATTCTGATAACTTGTGGTAGGTGAAATTGTTTATATCTATGGGGAGGGACAACATAAAGTCATCAGCATAGATGTAATACCCAATGTTGAATTTTCTGAAGATGTCAGTAATTGGTTGTAGGTATAAATTGAAAAGTAGAGCTGATAGCGCTGAGTCTTGAGGTAATCCTTGGTCTTGGGGAAATGTATCTGAAGTTTCTTGGCCTATTTGGACATGCAGCTTACAGTTTGAGATGTATGACTTGAACCAATGTAGGACCGTACCTCCTATGCCTATTTGTGCTAATCTCGCAATTAGTGTGTTATGGTTGAGGTTGTCAAATGCCAATGCAATATCTATGAAGAATAGAATAAATGCCCAATTATGGTCATCTATGCCTCTAATGAGATAGTCCATTAAGGTTATCAACAAGGTTTCAACTCCATGGAAAGGACAAAAACCTAATTGGTGAGTATCCAAGGGGGCACTGAGGTCAATGTAGTCCTAAAGTTGTATTTGGACAACATTTGCTATTATTTTGGCGACAAATGGTATACTAGCTATGGGCCAGTATGCATTTGGATCTTTTGGATCAAGTATATCATTCTTTAGTATAGGGCGAATGGATGAGAATTTAAGGCCAGCAGTCATGATGCCTTGCGAAAGAGATTGGTTGACAATGTGTAGGAGATATGGGGCCAGTTCAGTTTTTGAGGATTTGATCCATGATACAGGACATGGACCAAGGGAGGAGGTTGTGTTGATCTTTGTTATAATGTTTAGTAGGTGTTTTTGTTCAATTAGGTAGAAACTGTCCGAGTTATTGAGGCTTGTTGGGCATTCAAGAGGGGAGGGGGTAAAGTTATAGTTTTATTTTTTAACTTGTCTGCAAAATGAGTAGCCAGTGTTTGTGGGTTTATTTTACACATTTCTGATTCAGCTTGACATGTCTCTGTTAGAGATCTTCACAGTCCAATACATAAAATCAAGCTCTACTTCTCACCATATGTGATCAATGAATCTTTGTGTTGAAACCCTTACTTAGCTTTTTTAAATTAATTATTATGCAACAGGGTCTCAGAACCAGCATAGGGCGACTTACTGAACACATATATACATATGGAAACAGCGCCCAAAACCTCACATCAATGACCCTTTGTTGTTGCTTACTTGCTCATTAAAGCTAAAATGGCATTGGGGGAGAAAAACTCACCATGTTTCAGATAAGCATCTTCAAATTAACATCATTTTCGAATATTATTCAATAAGAAAGACACCCTTTTTAGCTTTAATGAGCAAGTAATCAACAACAAAGGGTCATTGATGTGAGGTTTTGGGCGCTGTTTCCATATGTATATATGTATTCAGTAAGTCGCCCTATGCTGGTTCTGAGACCCTGTTGCATAATTAATTTAAAAAAAGCTAAGTAAGGGTTTCAACACAAAGATTCATTGATCACATATCATCTTTATGGTGAGAAGTAGAGCTTGATTTTATGTATTGGACTGTGAAGGTGTATATAGCTCTGAATGGTGACATTAAGATACATCTGTTAGAGATCTGACAATTGCAAATAGCTCTCTAGGTCGATTAAGAGACAAGTTTAGGATCTTTGTGTGATAGTCCCTTTTAGCTTTGTTTTTGTATATAGTGAGTAGGTTCAGGTAGTGCAGTTTGTTTTCTTGTGTTTTGGTTAGTCTCCACTTTTTTTCTTGCTTTCTTAATTGCCTCTTTAGTTTGGCAAGCTCACGGCTGAACCACTTTTCAGCTCTTTTTGGAGGTTGCCCAGGAAGTTTGATAGGAAGTGAGGCAGCTTTTTGTATGGATTGGTTCCATATATCTAAAGAGGATATGTCAAGGGATAAGTCAAGAGGATTTGTCAAGGGAGTCTGCTGTAAGCTGAAATCTTTATTGAAATAGGCAAATCTCCTATTTTGTGGTTTTTGTGTCTGACGTGGGAGTAATGGTGATATGTGTAGGTATATGGAAGGCAACGAGACAGTGATCAGACCAGGGGACTGCAGTTATTCAGTGGAGAGTGTATATGAGGTAATTCGTAGTTAGGGTTGGAAGGAAGACTAGATCAAGAGGGTTTCCCTTTATGTGAGTGGATGAGTGGATGATTTGTTGAAATCCCATTTCAGTCATTGCGTCCAGGAAGTTGGAGGTGGAGGATGGGTTGAGGGATGGGAGATTCAGGTCTCCTAGGATAATGTGTATTTTTTTTAGTGAGGCTGAGCATGCTGATTCAAGGATTGGAGTGAGGTTGTTGTGGTCAGGTGATGGAGGTCTGTAAACGAGGCAGAGTGAAATGGTCCTGTTCTCTACTTCGAGGAAATCCATTCCAGCTACATTGGTAGAGTCTGACAGGGTAAATTTGAGATCTTTTTTGTTCAAGATGAGTGCCTTCACCTCTTTTGGAGTCGTGGTGGCAATTGAATAGGTCATATCTCTGGATATGTAATTGATTTAATAGTATACTGTCAGCAGGTGTGAGCCACGTCTCAGTAACACAGAGGATGTCTGGTTTCTCATCCATCACTAGGTCTATTATGATTGGTATTGTATTTCTTATTGATCTTATGTTAGTAAGGATATATTTTAGAAGGGTGGGGGGATTAGAGATAATTGGGATATTCTTTATCTGCAGCAGGTGGATTCGTATTAGTCTGTTACGGTATCTGTTGTTTGGTAAGTTTTATAATTGTATGGATAGTAGATTAGTTGGGGGTTTATGTTGTTTCTGATGGAGTGGTGTATAATGGGGATGAGGTTTGTTTCATATTTATACAGGAGTACATTTGCTAATTGTAATGAAAGCAGGAGGAGATGGAGTATGAAAATGTCGATTTTTTTAAATCCATGGTGGGTAGAGGTGTGGCTTAGTGGTTAGGGGAATGTCAATTCGTTCTGAAAATACTTGAAAAAATTGGGTTGCCAGTATAGAGTGCTATGGTTTGCGTGAGTAGTGCTAGAGTAGAAGGTGAAGTATGGTGCATCGGTAGAGTAGCTTCTAGTTGTTCCGTTTTCTGAAGGTTATTGGTTTTGTGAGTGTTGTAGGAGAGTGTAGTGTTTCCTCAGGTAGATGTTCCCTTGGAATTGAGTAGTGTGTGTATTGGGGTATAAGGTGTCAAAGGGTTCCTAAATGACTCAGACAGAACTGGTTAACTTAGCGAGCTTAGCTTTGATGATGGCAGGATATCTAGGATTGGTGGGAACACAAGGCAATGTAAATACAAGTAATGTTAAACAGCTATACAGTGATTTTTGCAGATATGAAAAGAGCTGCAATAATATGTATAGTATGAGACTGTGGTTAGTTGACGGTTGAACAATACAGTCTTTGTGGGATACACCATTACAGAAATCTTATGTACTCTTAGCAGAGAAGCAAAACAGTTGCAGGTTTATTATCAGCTGCAGAGGTTCGTTACCTTAATTAATGTCTTTTGGGTAGGTGAAACTACTCAGAGGGATATTCTGTGCAGATTTTAGAAGAGTTGGCAGGCGTTGTATTCCCTGCCGATGTTTCCCACTTAAGGGCCACGTCAAAGGGCCCTCTGGCAAGGTCCTCAGGTGAGGGCATGCCTACGGCGTGCTGGTTTTTAAAGCTGGACTTTTGCCACTGGTAGAGCTTCATGAGTGGAGCTAGTCAGGCACTTGTAGCTGAGGGAAGTCCTCGATCAGAGGAGAGGAGCAGAGGTTGGAAACGGCACAGTTAGAAACACAGTCTCACCTCCTTCGATGTTGTAGATCACTGTTGCTCAGTGGTGGGTCAGGAGCTGGCTGCAGGAAGGGAGGGAGAGTGCCCTGCTTCTTCACCCCTCAGGGATTCTTGTGTGATCACAGCCCCGGGATGGCAGAAAGGGCTTTCCCTTCAGCGCGCTGGTTTTTAAAGCTGGACTTTTGTCGCCAGTAGAGCTTTGTGGGCAGAGCTAGTCAGTTACATGTAGCTGATGGGAGTCCCCGATCAGAGGAGAAGAGCAGAAGTTGGAAACAGCACAGTTTGAAACACAGTCTCATCTCCTTCGATGTTGTAGATCACCACTGTTGCTCATTGTGTGTGCACAGTCTCAGCTGGGGTCCTTATGTGCCCGGCAGTTCCCCAGGCCCTTCCCTGCCTGCAGACATGGCTGCTCTTGAGCAGGTTCAGTGCTTAGAGGGAACCAGAGCAGAGAGCTGTTGGACATTTACTTTGCTTGCGTGGGAGGAAGAGGAGAATGCAGGACTAGCTGCAGCCCTGGGGGACTGATTCAAGTAGAAAATTCAAGGACAGGTAGGAAAGAAAAGAGGAGGGGTAAAGGGTAGGAAGCCTGATGGGGATGGGGATGGGGAAGAAGAAAGTAGAATAGAAATGTTTTATGAGGAATGGGAGGAAGGAAAAAAGAGGGTCTAATGGGGAAAGGTATATTAGATGGGGAAAGGGGGAGGAGAGCCTGATGAAGAGAGGGGAGATAAGAGCAAAGATGCTTGATGGGGAAGGGGGGAGGAGGAAGAGAAGTGGTAGTCTGATGAGAGAGAGAAGAGGGTTCCTTGATTACAAAGGAGTGTTTGATGAAGAAGGGAGAGGACACTTAATGGGGGGGGGGGTTAAAAAGATGTGCCAAACGGGAAGAGGTGGGAAAAAGGGGTTTTGATGGGGGCATATTTGATGAGGAAGTGGGAAGGGAGCCTGATGAGGACATAAGAACATAAGATATGCCATACTGGGTCAGACCAAGGTCCATCAAGCCCAGTATCCTGTTTCCAACAGTGGCCAATCTAGGTCATACGTACCTAGCAGGTTCCCCAAAAGACACAGGTTCCACAATGCTTGTACTGGGTCAAGCATTGATATCCTGGGTCCCTTTTTAATAATGGTTTATGGACCTTTCCTCCAGGAACTTGTCCAAACCTTTTTTAAACCCAGCTACAATAACAGCCTTTATTACATCCTCCGGTAACAAATTCCAGAGTTTTCTACATTGAGTGAAAAAATATTTTCTCTTATTTGTCTTAAATAGTTTACCCTGTAGCTTCATTGCATGTCCCCTAGTCTTTCTATATTCTGATAACGTAAACAATAGATCTACGTTTACCCATTCCACTCTGTTCATTAATTTATAGACTTCTATCATATCTCCCCTCAGCCGTCTCCTTTCCAGGTTAAAGAGCCCTAACCTTTTTAGCCTTTCTTCATAGGGGTATCCTTCCATCCCCTTTACCATTTTGATGGCTCTTCTCTGAATCTTTTCTAATAATGCTATATCCTTTTCAAGATACGGTGACCAGAATTGCACACAATATTCAAGGTGCAGTCGCACTATGGAACGATACAGAAGCATTATAATATCCTTTGTTTTATTTTCCATTCCTTTCCTTATGATACCTAGCATTCTATTTGCTCTCTTAGCCGCCACAGCACACTGGGCCAAGGGTCTTAACATGTTATCCACAATGACGCCTAAATCTTTTTCCTGGGTGGTGGTTCCTAATGTGGAACCTTGCATCGTATAACCATAGTTTGGGTTGTTCTTCCCTAGGTGCATAACTTTGCACTTGTCCACATTAAATTTCATCTGCCATTTTGATGCCCAGTCTTCCAATTTATCAAGATCCTCTTGCAATTTTCCACAATCCTCTTGGGTTTTAACAACTTTAAATAATTTTGTGTCATCTGCAAATTTGATAACCTCACTCGTTATTCCACTTTCCAGGTCATTTATGAATATGTCAAAAAGCAGCGGACCCAGCACAGATCCCTGGGGTACACCACTATTCACTTTTCTCCACTGGGAAAATTGGCCATTTAGCCCTACCCTCTGCTTTCTGTCTTTTAACCAGTTCCTGATCCATAGTAGTACACTGCCTCCTATCCCATGACTCTTTAGTTTTGCCAAAAGTGTCTGATGAGGGACCTTGTCAAAGGCTTTCTGAAAGTCCAGATACACTATATCAACTGACTCAACTTTGTCCACCTGTTTATTCACACCTTCAAAAAAACATAACAGATTAGTAACACAAGTCTTCCTTGTCTAAAGCCATGTTGGCTGTCTCCCATTAAGCTATGACTATCTATATGCTGAGTAATTTTATTCTTTATAATGGTTTCTACCATTTTTCCCGGTATTGACATCAGGCTTACCGGTCTGTAGTTTCCCGGATCACCCCTGGAACCCTTTTTAAAAATTGGTGTTACATTGGCGATCCTCCAATCTTCAGGTATTAGGGATGATTTTAATGATAGTTCACAGATTACTAATAGCAGGTCTGCAATCTCATATTTCAGTTCTTTCAACACTCTTTGATGTACACCATCCGGCCCAGGTGATTTGCTACTCTTCAGTTTATCTAATAGTTGTAATACATCTTCCCGATGTATTGATATTTCCTTCAATTCTTCCACACCTTTAAATACCACTTCAGTCATGGGTAACATCCCTACATCTTCCTCATTAAAGACCGAAGCAAAGAATTCATTCAGTCTCTCCGCTATCGCCTTGTCGCCTCTTGGTGCCCCTTTAACCCCTCTATCATCTAATGGACCAACTGACTCTCTCACAGGTTTTTTGCTACGAATGTACTTCAAAAAGTCTTTATTTCGCTCTTTTGCTTCCACAGCAAGCTTCTTCTCAAATTCTCCCTTTGCCTGTCTTATCAATGCCTTGCATTTGACTTGCCAGTGCTTGTGCTGTTTCCAGGTTTCGTTGTTTGGCTCTTTTTTCCATTTCCTGAAAGATGCTTTTTTGGCAACAACAGCCTCTCTGACCTCACCTTTAAACCATGCTGGCAGTTTTTTGGACTTCCTTCCACTTTTCTTAAAGCGTGGAATACAGCTGGTCTGGGCTGCCAAGATAGTATTTTTCAACAACACCCAAGCTTCATGTAAGTCTTTAACCTTTGCAATTGCTCCTTTTAGTTTTTTCTTAACTATTTTCCTGATTTTATCATAGTCTCCCTTTCGAAAGTTAAAAGGTAGTACTGTGGATTTCCTTACTATCCCTCCTCCACTAATTAAATCAAAGGCGATCATGCTATGATCACTATTGCCAAGTGGCCCCAACATCCTTATCTCTTGCACTGGTTCTGGTGTTCCACTAAGGACTAGGTCTAATATGGCTTCCCCTCTGGTCGGTTCATGAACCAGCTGCTCCAAGAAGCAGTCATTCATTTCATCTAGGAACTTAATCTCCCTAGCATGTCCTGCCGTGACACTGACCCAGTTGATACCGGGGTAATTGAAATCACCCATTATTATTACTGCGCTGTAACTTTTATTAGCTCCTTGATTTCTTGATATCAGCTGCCAGTAAAAACAGTTCACTCTCCAATAGCTCAGAAGAATTCAAATTCTTTATTTGTTTTTTAAATTCCTCTGAGCTTCCTGTCCTTCCCCTTCCTGGGCGGGTCAAAGACCTTCCTGCCTCAGTTTTTTTCATCCGCTATTAGGGACCGACGGATACCAACGCTCTCCATTCTAAACACCAAAAAAAAAAAGGAAAATCACCATCTTCCTGCCATCTCTCATGCCTCTCTGCTATTGCCTGCCTCTACTGTAAATGTTTGTTTTGTCTCTCTACAGGTTATGTCCACTCACTCTGCTCAGTCTGCTCCTGACTCCACTCCCTCCAGAAGTGTCATGGCCACATTCATACAGCATTCTCAGCAAGGTACCCAGCACAAGTTTAAAAGCCCAGCACCAGCGGTGAGCGACAGGGGTGCGTACCAAAGGAGCGCACCTAAGGAGCACAGCGTAGTGCGCTCCTTGGGGCCGCTCCGGCGGCATAGGCACTGCCTTCAACCTGGGAACACTCTACTGCTTACTTGGACTGCTCTTTTGGATCATCCCCTTCTGTCGGTACATCAGCCTTCTGGCTCCACTGCTCCAGGTAGGTCTATCATCACGCTGCTTTCCTCCTTCCCACTTGCTCTCTGTCACATTGCCTGATTGGTATTTTATGGCCTCCATCTCTGTGCTGTGGGGCAACTGTCCTGGTTCTACAGTGTATCCTTCTAGGTCTAATGGGTCTCTTTATCGCTGCCCAAGTAATCTTCTATCTTGTTTGCCCTTCTCTCATACTCACTCTTCTTCTTCCTCTCTGATCTCTGTCCATCCCTCTTCTATCAAGTTGGGCCTCCTTAATTGTCGAGCTTTAAGAACTAAAACCCTATTGATCCATGGTCTTGTCACCCGATAGTCTTTCAACCTTTTACTCCTTACCGAGACCTGGTTAAAGGATGGGGAGGATGTTCTCCTCGCTCGCTGTCTTCCCCCTGGTTCACTGCTGTCTCTGTTCCCCACACAGGTCGTATAGGTGGTGGTGTGGTGGCTCTTGTGCATTCCTCTCTCGCTTTTATGCAAGTCTCCTCTCCTCTGTTGCACTATCCGGAAGCTCTCTTGCTCTGTCTCCAAACCTCTCCTTCCATGCACATTCTTCTTATCTATTCCCCTCCGACGCTTCGTCCCGATCTTTGGGATTCTCTTTTACTGACTATTTCGGATATATCACTGGCCTTTCCCTGTTTACTCATTGCAGGGGACTTTAATCTACATCTTGACTCACCCTCTTCCTCCAGGGACCACTCTTTTATCTCTTTTTTACAGGATCTGTCCCTTTCTCAGCATGTCTCCTTTCCCACTCACTCAGCAGGCCACACTCTTGATTTGCTGATATCCCCAACCTCTTCTACCTTCCTCATACAACATCTCTGTACTATACCTCTACCCTGGACAGATCACTACTCTTTGACCGTTCATTGACTCCTTTCTCAGACAGCCCATTCCCGCCATCCGTCTACCCCCTGTCATATCACCCCGCTTACCATTCAACACTTTCCAGTTGCTGGGGATCTTTTACCTCCTGAGTTCCCCACCCTTTCCCCTGATTTACAGGTTTCTCTCTGGTCCTCTAGTTTCTCTACCGCTCTTGACTAATTATCCCCTTTACAGCCATGTTCCTCACATCACCATCCTTCACAGCCCTGGTTTCACAGTGGCCTTCACTTTCTACGCACCCACCTCCATCGTGCTGAGAGGCTGTGGCGGAAGGCTCCCACTATAACCACGTTATCATCTTTCAAAGCACATCACTCCTACTATCACTCCCAAGTTCACAAGGCCAAACAAGCTTACTTCTCTCTGCCATTTCCTATGCTCCAAATCAGACCCGCCATCTTTACACTGTTCTCAAGTCTCTCACGTCACTTCATCCAGATTCTACCCCTGTGCTTTTCCAGTCAGCTCCTTCTCCCTCACAACTAGCATCCTTCTTCAACACTAAGATTCTTGACCTTCGGGCGTCACTGCCATACTGTCCTCCTCCTATTTCCTCTTCTCTTCCTTCTTTCCTCCCCCCCCTCCCAACTGTCGCATGCCTGGGCCTCATTCCACCCACTTAATACAACCGAACTCATTGGAATAATCCCTTCTTCTAATAAGACCTACTGTGCTCTGGACCCTATCCCCTCCTCTTGGTTACTTACACCCTCTCTTGCTCTCATCCCCTTAATCCTTATCATGATCAACACTAGTCTTTCCACAGGTATCTTTCCCCACTCCAGGAAGCACACTGTTTTTCGTCCTATTCTTAAGAAACCCTCACTTGACTCTCTCATTCCAGCTCACTATCGCCCTGTCTCCAATCTCCCCTTTCTTTCTAAAATTCTTGAAAAAACAGTCTTTGCACAACTATCTCATCACGTGGATTCCACTCACTTTCTTCACCCCCGCCAATCAGGGTTTCGTCCAGGTCACAGTGTTGAGACCGTCTTTCTTGCTTTTCTCAACAAATTGCTCGTAGCTCATGATCGTGGTGATTTCTTGGTGGCGGTGTCTCTAGATTTATCTGCAGCTTTCGACCTGGTTGACCATTCCCTTCTTCTGTTTCGCCTACACGAGGCTGACCTCTGCAGCACGGTGAATCGTTGGTTCCACGCCTATCTTTCCTCTCGGTCCTGTGCTGTTCTTTCTCTGTTCTTTCTTTTCTACTGCTCTATGGGGTGCCCCAGGGCTCTGTACTAGCACCTCTCCTTTTTAATCTCTTTCTGGCACCACTTGCTCTTCTGATACAACAATTTGGGATCTCTGCCTTTTACTATGCTGATGACCTGGTTCTTCTACACCACAGTTCCCCTCTCCATCCTGATCTTTCCATCCTCAATTTCTGTCTTTCAGCTGTTGCGGGTTGGCTTACCACTAATTGTCTGCACCTAAACTTGGCTAAAACCGTGGCTATCTGGTTTACTCACGGCAGTCCTACCCCACCAGTGGCCCCCTCATTCTCTGGATCACCTGTACTATTGGTCTCCTGTTTCCGGTATCTAGGTGTTTGCTTTGATTCCGATCTCTCCTTCCAGGCCCACATTTCTCATGTCACCAAGACTTCCTTTTTCTTCCTTCATCAGATCCGTGCAATCCGCCCCTTTCTCCCCCCACAAGCCCTCACTACTCTTTTGTTGTCCCTGATTATGTCACGTATTGATTTTTGCAACTCTGTCCTTATTGGTCTTCCACAGACACAGTTACACAGACTACAACGCATTTAGAACATCGCCGCACGCATTATTACACACACTATGGAGCAGACAGAGCTTAAAGATCCCAAATTACCCATGTCTACCAATAGCCAAATTAATATGAATAAAATACAGTCTCTAAAATGCTTGTAAGCAAATGCTAGCAGTCTGAAAAATAAGATGGGAGAGTTAGAATATATAGCACTAAGATGGGAGGTTAGATATGATTGGAATATCAGAGACATGGAGGAAGGAGGACAACCAGTGGGACACTGTGATACCTGGGTACAAACTATATCGTAATGATAGAGCTGATCAAATTGGTGGAGGGGTTGCGCTCTATGTTAGAGAGGGCATTGAGTCAGAAAGGATTAAAGTTTTGCAGGAAACAAAATTTGCTGTAGAATCTCTATGGATTGAAATTCCATGTAAAAAGGGGAAGGCGATGGCAGTGGAGGTGTACTATCAACCACCTGGCCAGAATGAACAAATGGATAATGAAATGCTCAAAGAAATCAAGGAAGCTAACAAACGTTACAGCGCAATAATAATAATGGGTGATTTCAATTACCCCAGTATCGACTGGGTCAGTGTCACGGCAGGACATGCTAGGGAGATAAAGTTCCTAGATGACATAAATGACTGCTTGTTGGAGCAGCTGGTTCATGAACCGACCAGAGGGGAAGCCATATTAGATTAGACCTAGTCCTTAGTGGAACACCAGATCTAGTGCAAGAGATAAGGGTGTTGGGGCCACTAGGCAATAGTGACCATAGCATGATCGCCTTTGATTTAATTAGTGGAGGAGGGATAGTATGGAAATTCACAGTACTACCTTTTAACTTTCAAAAGGGAGACTATGATAAAATGAGGAAAATAGTTAAGAAAAAACTAAAAGGAGCAGTTGCAAAGGTTAAAGACTTACATCAAGCTTGGGTGTTGTTGAAAAGTAGTATCTTGGCAGCTCAGACCAGCTGTATTCCACGCTCTAAGAAAAGTGGAAGGAAGTCCAAAAAACTGCCAGCATGGTTTAAAGGTGAGGTCAGAGAGGCGGCTGTTGCCAAAAAAGCATCTTTCAGAAAATGGAAAAAAGAGCCAAACGACGAAACCTGGAAACAGCACAAGCACTGGCAAGTCAAATACAAGGCACTGATAAAGCAGGCAAAGGGAAAATTTGAGAAGAAGCTTGCTGTAGAAGCAAAAACGCGAAATAAAGATTTTTTCAAGTACATTTGTAGCAAAAAACCTGTGAAAGAGTTAGTTGGTCCATTAGATGATAGAAGAGTTAAAGGGGCACTAAGAGGCAACAAGGCAATAGCGGAGAGACAGAATGAATTCTTTTCTTCGGTCTTTACTGAGGAAGATGTAGGGATGTTACCCATGACTGAAGTGGTATTTAAAGGTGCGGAAGAATTGAAGGAAATATCGATACATCGGGAAGATGTCTTACAACTATTAGATAAACTGAAGAGTAGCAAATCACCTGGGCCGGATGGTATACATCCAAGAGTGTTGAAAGAACTGAAATATGAGATTGCAGACCTGCTATTAGTAATCTGTGAACTATCATTAAAATCATCTCTAATACCTGAAGTTTGGAGGATCACCAATGTAACACCAATTTTTAAAAAGGGTTCCATGGGTGATCCGGGAAACTACAGACTGGTGAGCCTGACATCAGTACCGGGAAAAATGGTAGAAACCATCATAAAGAATAAAATTACTCAGCATGTAGATAGTCATGGCCTAATGGGAGACAGCCAACATGGCTTTAGACAAGGAAGATCTTGTCTTATTCATCTGTTATGTTTTTTTGAAAGTGTGAATAAACAGGTGGACAAAGGTGAGTCGGTTGATATAGTGTATCTGGACTTTCAGAAAGCCTTTGACAAGGTCCCTCATCAGAGACTTTTGACAAAACTAAAGAGTCATGGTATAGGAGGCAGTGTACTACTGTGGATCAAGAACTGGTTAAAAGATAGAAAGCAGACGGTTGGGCTAAATGGCCAATTTTCCCAATGGAGAAAGGTAAATAGTGGTGTACCCCAGGGATCTGTGCTGGGTCCGCTGCTTTTTGACATATTCATAAATGACCTGGAAAGTGGAATAACGAGTGAGGTTATCAAATTTTTAGATGACACAAAACTATTTAAAGTTGTTAAAACCCAAGAGGATTGTGGGAAATTGCAATAGGATCTTGATAAATTGGAAGACTGGGCATCAAAATGCCAGATGAAATTTAATGTGGACAAGTGCAAAGTTATGCACCTAGGGAAGAACAACCCAAACTATGGTTACACAATGCAAGGTTCCACATTAGGAACCACCACCCAGGAAAAAGATTTAGGCGTCATTGTGGATAACATGTTAAAACCCTCGGCCCAGTGTGCAGCGGCGGCCAAGAGAGCAAATACAATGCTAGGTATCATAAGGAAAGGAATGGAAAATAAAACAAAAGATATTATGATGCCTCTATATCGTTCCATGGTGAGACCGCACCTTGAATATTGTGTGCAATTCTGGTCGCCGTATCTTAAAAAGGATATAGCGTTATTAGAAAAGGTTCAGAGAAGAGCCACCAAATTGGTAAAGGGGATGGAAGGATACTCCTATGAAGAAAGGCTATAAAGGTTAGGGCTCTTTAATCTGGAAAAGAGACGGCTGAGGGGAGATATGATAGAAGACTATAAATTAATGAACGGAGTGGAACGGGTAAACGTAGATTGATTGTTTACGTTATCAGAATATAGAAAGACTAGGGGACATGCAGTGAAGCTACAGGGTAAACTATTTAAGACTAATAAAAGAAAATATTTTTTCACTCAACATGTAATCAAACTCTGGAATTTGTTACCGGAGGATGTAGTAAAGGCTGTTAGTGTAGCTGGGTTTAAAAAAGGTTTGGACAAGTTCCTGGAGGAAAGGTCCATAAACCATTATTAAGAAGGGACCCAGGATATCAATGCTTGACCCAGTACAAGCATTGCAGAACCTGTGTCTTTTGGGGAAACTGCTAGGTACGTATGACCAAATTGGCCACTGTTGGAAACAGGATACTGGGCTTGATGGACCTTGGTCTGACCCAGTATGGCATATCTTATGTTCTTATGTTCACTACACATCGGGAACATGTAACACCTCTTCTTATTCACCTCCACTGGCTGCCCATTGATTTCTGTACTCGTTTCAAAATCCTCACCTTGGTCCTTCAGGTCTTTTACACTAACACACCATAATATCTAGCAGACCTCATTCAGTTTCATATTCCCAGTCGTTCTCTCCGGTCACTTCACATAAATCACCTTCACTTCCCCTCTCCCTCACGTGCACATCTACAGTCCACTCGCTCCTCTGTATTCTTCTTTATCAGTCCTGCACTTTAGAACTCCTTACCCACCCCCTTCAGGCTTGAACACCATTTATTTATTTATTTGTGTGCTTTTCTATACCGCCCCTTCCAGAGATCAGGAGCGGTTTACAGAGAACATGTCAAAGAATTAACACTAATATTACATGGAACCTTAACAGTGCAAAAATTTGTTACATAGAAAACTAAAAATACAAATTGTAAACATATTAACTATTTACATTGGTTGAGAGAGATTAATCATACTGAGGTATGTAATTCGACAGTAAAGAGATTATTTTATAACAGTGATAGTAGGATTGACTAACAGTATGAGTTACAAATGAGAAAATGTGTTTTGGGTTAGGTTGGGTATGTTTGTGATATTAGAGTTGCATAATCTTGTGCTTTTTGTTCGAGTGTAGGTTGTAAATCAAGAAAGTGCTGGGTGAATAGATGTGTTTTTAGTTCCTTCCTGAAGGAACTAAGGTCTTTAATCTCTCTCAGATTGCAGAGTAATTTGTTCCATTGACTGCGGGCGTAGAAAGAAAAGGCGGTATTAGTTGTTATCTGTTTAAGCTTTTTCATAGAGTCGGGAATTAGCAATGTATTGAGGTTTGCTCTTCTTCTTAGCCTAGTTTCTGAGGGGGACTTAATTAATGTTGATAGATGTGAAGGAGCTATATCATTAACGAGCTTAAAAATGGTGACTAGTGTTTTGTATTGAATCCTGCTATGAATAGGTAGCCAGTGAAGGGCGTATAAAATTGGAGAGATGTGGTCAGATAATTTGGCTTTAAAAATAATCCGGGCAGTAACATTCTGGGTCCTTTGAAGGATAAGTAGATTCTTCTTGGATGTACCCTGTAGTAAGCTGTTACAAAAATCTAAGTGTGGCATTATCAAGGCCTGGACAACTGATCTAAAATCACTAATGTCGATAAGTGGTCTGAGATGTTGGATAGTTCTAAGTTTAAAGAATATAGTTTTGGCAGTCTGTTTTATGTGCTGTGTCATGCTTAGGGTTTTATCCAGAGTAACTCCTAGGTATTTTACTTTTGATTTGACTGGGAGAGTAATGTTTAATAGATTGATAACAGATGGGGGGGTGTAAAGTTAGAGTTTCTGGATACAAAAATTGCTTCAGTCTTTTTGAAGTTTATATCCATATGAATTGAGCGCAGCCATTGGGCAGCTTCAGTGATACAAATTGCACCACTTTTAAGAAAAACCTGAAAACCCACCTCTTCTCCTTAGCCTTTGACCTCCCCTCCACTTTTGTGTGATCTTTCCTTTCCCAACCCCTTATTACTGTTTTTCCCTCTCTGTCTAGTGTGCTTGATTACTATCTGCTATCCTGTCACTCATTGTAACTTCTTTTTAACTTTTCCAGCCTTTGGCTCTCTTTGTATATTTGAACATTTAAACCACTTTGATTTTTACAGAATGACGGTATATCAAATGAATAAATATAAACATAAACATTTATTTATTTATTTATTTAGTAAACACTTATATACCGCTACTTCCAGCTATCAGTAGCGGTTTGATTACATCTTTGGGATTTGTCAAAAATCAAGACAGAAAAGTTGGGGCATATATACATAGTTCAGAGGTAAAACATATCACACAGAATAGGGTCTAAAGATTGGCCTTAACATATTTACATATTTTACAAAAGAGATTGTAGTTTACATATTTATATTTTTACATATAACTATTCATTTTGTCTTTTATTCCATAGGGTCACACCTACAGGCCTCCTACCTACCTGGAGACGACATCATGCTGATGGACAGCCTCAGCCGACAACTTGCGCCATACGAGTGGTCTCTGAAACCTTCCATCACGTCACACCTCTTCCGCCTCTGGGGACACCCAGCAATGGACCTCTTCACCAGCGAGGACAACTCCAAGTGTCACGCGTTCTGTTGCCGTCCAAACGCAGAACAGCAGCGGACGCCTTCTCAGTCAAATGGGGATCGCAAACCTGCTTCTCCTACCCGCCGACCCCACTCAACGCAAAAGCACTCCAAAAGATCATGCTAGACAAGGCGAGAGTAGTCTTCATAGCCCCCTTCTGGACCAGGCAGCCTTGGTTTCCTCTGCTCCTTAAACTAGCCAGCGGGACAAGGGGCGAATGCTTCACCCCAACTTGAAGTCACTGGCACTCATCACCTGGATATTGAATGGACATTCCTAAGACTCTACCAACTACTTCAGGATGTCATGGTGGTCCTCCTGGTGGCCAGACACCCCGCAACCCAGAGGTCCTATGCCGCCAAATAGGACAGATTCAGCACTTGGTGTGAGGCTGCGCAGCTAAACTCATTCATTCTTCTGCCCCACCCCAGTGCTGCTGTGATAGCTCTTTTCCCTCTCCCAAAAGGGGTTAAAGCCATCCTCAATCAAGACTCACCTGAGTGCCATAGCAGCATACCATGACAAAGTCGACAACAAGCCAATCTCAGGTCACCCGCTTTATGCGTGGCTTCAATCACCTACACCCTCCTGTGAAGCCCCTGATGTTGGTATGGGACCTCAACATCATCCTGCAACAACTTACAGAACACCCATTGGAGCCCCTAGAACCGGCAACCTTCAAGTTCATCACATGGAAAAACCTTCTTTCTGGTGGCCATCACCTTGGCATGGCGAATCAGCGAGCTGCAAGCACTAGTCAACTATGCTCTCTACATGTAGATCTACCACAACCGGGCCATCCTTCGGACCCACTCCAACTTCCTCCCCAAGGTGGCCTCGGCCTTCCACATTAACCAGGCTATCGTTCTACCCAGCTTTCACCCAGAGCCACACGACGCTCAGGAGGGACACTGCCTCCAGACGCTGGACTGTGCCCGCACCTCCAGATCTACCTCAACAGAACTAAGGATACCTGCAAGGCATCACAACTCTTCATTGCCTATGACCCTAACAGACCGGGAATGCCAGTGACAAAATGCACCCTTTCCAGGTGGCTTTCTGACTGCATCACATACTGCCACATTTGTGTGGACACCGGCCCAGGGGGGAAGGTGCATGTGCACCAACTCTGGGCAGTGGTGGCCTCCCTAGCGCATATCTGCAATGCGGCCACTTGGGCCTCCATCCATACCTTCACTAAGCATTACTGCCTTGATGCCTCCCTGGGCGCCTCCACGGCTTTTGGCCAGGCAGTACTGCACACAGCAGAGTGCCATACAGGCCTCCCCCAGGGGCCATTGCTACCTCAGATCTCGATCCCTGACAGCCCATCTCTCCCATGGACTATACTCTATTGATTTGCACTGTTGTTGACTGGCACTAATGCTGAATTGCACCATTGTTGACTTGCACTAACACTGATTTGCAATATTGACTTGTTCTATTGTTACACCGCTAATAACTTGCACTGTTGTCACTCTGCCTTTTTTGACATGTTATGTTGACTCTCATCTGAACTGCTGAGTTACACTATTGTCTTGCAGTGCCATCTGCTGTCACTGAGTTGCACTATTGACTTGCAATGTAGTCTGTTGTCACATGGCAGCACTCTTAGAAGACTGGAGGGTTGACCTAGCTACCCTTGTTGCACTGTTTATGTTGCACAGTTAAGTTCTCTAATAAATTTCTTGGTTTTAGCTTGCACAGTTTTCTGCCTCTATGCCTGGACTTTTCAGGCCCCCCCCCCACCTTGAATCCTCTCATTTTGCAGGCTCTCCCCTCCACAGCATCCTTGGATGTGGTGGGGAACCTTTACCTATAGTAGCACACCTACCGCCTCACCCCCACCCCTCGAACCCTGGTTCGGGAGTCACTTATGCGTAGCTGACTCAGACAGCTTGTCCATGGAGAAAGTGAGGCTACTTACCATAAGGGGGATTCTCTGTGGACAGCAGAATGAGTCAGTCACGCCATCCCGCCCTCCTCCCCTGGTTTGAGCCCGCTCGGCTGGGGAACCACTGAGGCAGGAAGGGCTGGGACCTGGCACAGGAAGGGGAAAGACAGGAAGCTCAGAGGAACTTAAACAAAGAATTTGAATTCCTCTGAGCTATTGGAGAGCTACTCGGCCCATAGGGTGACATACCTACGTGTGGCTGCCTCGTACTATTATTCCCCACCTCACTATTATTCCTACTGTCCAGCCTCACTTGTCTTTCTCTCACTGCACAAAATATCGTCTTTTCAGGTGCCAGTTTTCTATCTCTGTCAGCAGCTGGCCTGGCCAGATAAAAACAACCAGAGCAGTTGGCAACCATATGCCAACCAATCTCCATCATGCTTTTTCTGGTCTAAAATCCCTTGATCCTATTGTGCTTGACTCTTTTGTTCATTTGGTACTGTTTGCCAACCTTTTTTTTGTTTCTAACCTCCTTTCTTTTGCTGGTAGTTCCAGAAATAATATATAAATGATAAAAATAAAAAAGAATAAAACACTTTCTACTGTGACAACATGATGGCTCTCCAGGGCCTGCTTTGCTTGCAGGCAGCAATTATTTTTGCCTCGTGTTTGAGACACTCTGTAGCTGTCAGGTCTCAGTGTTCTCTGGGGAGCATTTAATCATTTGAAAGTTTACAGATGAACAAGGACAGCGGGCATGTCATCCTTCCATATTTATTTATTTGCTGTTTCTATATACTACCTTATCAGGATGCCAGGGCGGTTTACAATTAACAATGCATACAACGTTGCAGCGTTTAGTACATGGAACATTAGGAACGACCGTCATAACAAAGTAAACAATGAGCGAACAACAAATTGGGGGAATGAAAGAACCCATATACAGGGTGAACTTAGTTTATCTTTAAACTAGCTGGTGGAGTAGGGATAAGGGTAGGAGTATGGTAGTGCATGAGGTTATGGACATTGAAATTAAGTGATAGGTGATAGCATGAAAAAGTGTCTTTCATTATTGAGAGCACTTTCCTGTTTTGCTTTCGGATTAGCATTAATAGGTCACGGAGGCCGTGCCAAAAATCAATGTCCTCTGTTCTTTAGTAACTAGTTGTCTTAGGTTAGTGCACAGATAACAATGAGTCCTGTGTCTGTTCAGAAGCTGTGTAAGGATAAAGACTTTTCTTTACCAGAGTATATGTCAACATTTATTACCATTCATTCCCCATATATCTACGTTGCTCACATATTTTCAAATAATTTGTAAAGGACAGTTATATTTTAAAAACAAAAGAGGGAAAAGCTGCACCAACAGAAGGAATAATTTTTTGGAAGGTATCCAATCCTGCCAGCCACCTCTGCAAAACAATTGTGCTTAAAGTCATAAAATGTTGATTTTTTTTGTTGTTGTTGTTTTAAATCTCATTTTTCAAAAAAGTAATTTTATAGAGCTGCATGGCTACCATTGCACAGGGTCAACCTGCCAAATAAGGCATTTTCTACCTTACATGGCAGTCAGACCCTGTCAGGGGCATCCCAGGTGTAGTCATTTTTCAAGATGGCGGCACAACAACAGCAGCAGCAGCACTCTCACTTGTTTGGAAAGAAACCGGGAGGGGAGTTCAGGGCCACTGGGCCAACAGGGTTGTTTTTAGTTTGTGAGGTGGGGGTTTTGGGGCCATTGGGCCACCAGGGTTATTTTTGGTTGGGCAGGTGGGGGTTTGGGGCCACTGAGCCACCAGGAATTTGCTTTCTGTCAGAGACACCAGTCCCCCAACAGTATTTTGATGGCACCAGGAGCCTTCCCCTGATGGAAAGCCCCCGAATACTGTTGGGGACATGTGCTAGATGTTTAAGTCACCTCAAGACCAGGAGTAGAGATATCAGCACTAAGATTGGTTGCAAAATCCTCAATGCATTTCTCTGCATCGGGCGCTAGCAATATTTGCAAGCAGTTTTATTATGTGCTGCTCATTTGCCTGTAATTTAAATACTCTTGGTGTTAATTGTGTGCTCATTTTTCCTTTGCTGTTTGCGCATGCGTCTGTCTCTTTTCTGTATTTGGCGGTGGCAATAATTGTGCTTAAAAGTGGCGTTATCTGTGCTTAAAGGCCACGCTAGTTTCCTGTATTTGCCTGTGTATTTATGCGGCCTCTATTGCAAGCCTCAACCAACATTGTGTGTATTTAGGAGGCAAGCCAAAATCTTAGTAGCCAGTGCTTGTGACCTCCTTGCGCCTCTCTTCCACTGTCTCTCACGCTTACCGTGTGGCATCTTCATACATAAATGCAGATAATAACAGTTATACCCTCAGATATTAAGTGTCCGCATGTGTGTGTGGTGCAACAGTGGTGTGCCGGTCTGTGTACGAGAAGAGATGTGGTGGTAGGTACTTTTGTGTGGGTGGAGTGTGGGACTGTGGTCATGTATGTGTGTGGTGCAGATGTGGGGTGCCCGTGTGTATGTGTATGTGGGGCGAAGATGAGGTGCCTGTGTGTGTGTGTGTAGTGCAGCGATGAGGTGCCCATGTGTGTGTATTTGTGTGTGCATGCATGTCTGTCGTATGGAAGTAAGGAGCCTGTGTGTGTGCATGTTTATTGTGCAGAGATGGAGTGCCTGGGTGGGGGTGGGGACGGGGGTGCTTGTGTATGTTCTGTACATTTTGGCAAAACCTTATACCTCTCCCCTTCCAGCAACTCTCCTGATGGCTACCCTCCTCTGTTACCCTTCCAGACTCTTCCTCCTTCACCAGCCCCCCTATCACTCCCATCCTTGCCCTAAAATCCCCCCAATCCTCATTTTTAAAATAGGTCCCCTGCCCTTTAAATTGTCTCTGCCTTTTCTACCTCGCTTGAGCTCCACCCCACCCCACCCACATACAACCTATCATGCTGCAACCCACCACCGGGCCTCCCTATTCTCTTCTGCCCACAGGGATTAGATCCCCATGGGCAGACTGCTTGTCTCTGTAGCTCCTTCTCTTCTGCCCACGAGGGATCTGATCTCCCATGAGCAGAATGAAGGGAATTTAGACGTGACTCCTCCCTTTATCTTCTGCCCGCAGTGGATCCAATCTCTTGCAGGCAGATAGAAGGGGAGTTTGCTGTGATCATAGCCATCCCTTTCACTTCTGCCCGAGGGAAATCAGATTCCCATGGACAGACAAGTGTCACGGCCATCTTGGGGTAACTTGTCTGGCAGGGCAATACCCTCCCCCCCTCACACCTCAAACTATGCCCATGAAGATCCCTAGCGGGATCTATAATTAAAGGGTGGGGGGGGGGGGATTGTGGAAAGGTAGGGTTAACTAAAGACTGAGAAAGCTAGAAAAACCTTTTAAATAATTCTGTAAGAGCTTATACGAATTGTAGGAAAATCCTTGGAAGATTATAAAGAAACTGTTTGTTAGTTTATCTCAAGATTCATAGTTTTCCAAGCTGATAAAAGATATACTGCTTTCTCAAAGTAACCAGGGAGCCCAGTTAAGCATGCATGGTGAATGTTTCTCAAGAAACCTTCTTTTTCTGATAAGATAAGGTGTGTGATAAGGAAGCTTATCATAGTTCAGGAGGGAGCAATAAAAGAGGTGAATTGGCTCTGAACAAGCAACCTGTCTTTGCTGGTAGAAATACTAAAACAGAATGTTTTCATAAACGACTACCAGTCCCAGAATGCACCAGGTTTCAAACAGCCTCTAGAAGGGCTGAAGTGGGGAAATGTGTGTTCAATCAGGAGAGCTATGAGGTAATCCCCAATCACTCATCTCCAAGGGCAGGGCTTGATTCAGCTCACCTGGGCTGTGCTAGGGTGGAGTGTCCCTCTAAGCACGTTAAAAGTAAAGGATATTCTACACAGAACCAGAACAGCAAGAACCGGGAGAACAGCAAGAACGTTGAGAGCAGACGGAACAGGGAGAAAGGACTACAACAGCAGAAGCAACGTGGAAGGAAGAAGAGAAAGACATCTTGGAGGTCTAAGGAAGGAGGCCACAGCAGTATGTGTGTTAGGAGTGATTCCAGAGGCAAGCATACTCCATTGGACTGGAGGAAGCCAGAGGAGTGGGGTTATAGAGCCAGGAACTCCCAGATGGCACCTTTGCAGGAGACGGCTGCATTTGGAAGGGGCCCTAAGACCGGTGCAAGAAGGTATGTGAAGAGAGACCCAGTGTCCAGAGATCTTGATTGGAAGGCTGGACATAAAAGCTGGACTACTTACTGGCCAGGATACCTGGAGAGGAAACCTAACAGCAAAGGAAGCTCAGGTATGAACTTTGATCTATGCCCTAGCTCTTCTCCAGGAAGACAGCAGGGAAACAAATATTATCCTGAGAGGGATCAATTAAGGAATTCCTCTCAGCCAGACCATGATATTGATTCCATGATATTTGAAGAAGGAGATATTTCAAATGATCAGTTAGAATACATGGACTGCTCTCTGTCTAGGCTGCTGTTTTAAAGTACTTTCTCACTAATACAACAACCACCAAAAGGAACTATAACTTGTTCTTTTATCTACCCAGAAAAGTCTCTGCAAGAAAGGTTTAGGGTAGGATTGAGCCACGTAGAGAGAGTGAACCAGCAAAGGGGTTTGCAGCTGGCTAATTATTGGTAATTGAGCCAGGCACAAGTGCACGTGAGCTCTGGAAGGAAACTTGTCTTTTTTTTGTGTGTATAAATAGAAGAAAGTTATCCTTGATAAAGAACAGTTTCTTTGTTACTTTTGGGTTTTGTTTTTGCTTTTGGAGCACTACTAAGAAAGTCATTAGCAGGAGCCATCAAAAAGACCATTTCTGTTTCCCATCAAGGTCTTTATTGATTTATTGCTTAAGAAGTTCAGCTACCTTATATCATGTTTTGTTTTTCCGGAGTACAATACTTGAAGCAAATGTCCTTTTGTGTTACCAAGTAAATCTGTGTGGGAGAATTAACCCCATGAATAAAATCTGTTTTTCTTTGCTTACACTCATCACAACTCATTATTTTGTGAACGGCTGATTCTGGTATGAATGAACTACATCCCCCACAATCCTTTGCAAGTCATAATAATATTTTGCCTTTGCCAAGACTGTGGACATTCACGACCAGCGCCCCCGTTTACAGGTGTTATAATTTAAGATTAGCAGATGTCTAGTTATAAATCATCTGTAAGCTTTGATGTGCCTTGTATTTAAGTCAGAGGGGCTCCAATGTACGGCAGAGAATTGTCTGTCGGACAGATAGGATTCGATCCACACCAATATTGTGTAATTAATTCTTGTTTCCAGCAGTCATGCAAGCATGGTATTGAAATCCAGCAGCATAAGTATTGAGGTGGATCTCCTGTCATCATTTCTGTGAAAATTGCCAAACAGAGATACATGCACTGTCTCTGTTCCACACCCATGTCTGAAACAAGGCTGATATGGGTCTAGCTTGTTTCTTTCTTTTAGCCAGCCTCTGAGTTAAATGCAGGCAGTTTATTCTATAAGTTTTCCCAGATGAGGGAGATGCTAGCTGGTAGTTTTCCATCTGGTCCTGGTCAAGGGAGCTCTTTGTCAGTAGAGCGCATACCACAGCCCTTTTCATGGCTATTGGCAGCTGGATTTCAAAGTTTTAGTGGCCCTTCTATGAGGCCTCTGCTTGCCAGCTGTACTTTCTGGGCAAAGGTTAAGGAGGCAGGATGTAAGCTGTAGACCTTTCAAGTATTTTTCAAGAGCCTCTTCTGTTACCTTAGTGAATGAGTTCCAGATCGGTGTGAAGGAGAGGTGGGAGGAAGGAAGGGCAGAGACAAGGAGACATTCTTTTCATTAGCTGGTGGGAGGCTCACTGGAATTGCCTGTAGGTCTTGATGGAGTATGTGGCAAAATCATCACTGATCAGTTGTGATTGGAAAGGCTGGTTCAGTTGTGGGGGCTGCGGTAAAGCATTTACTATTTTGAATAGCTGTTTGGTTGAATTTGCAGCTCTCAATGCATTGAGAGAAATATTATTTTTTTTGGCTATTTTTAAAGCTTTGCGGTACATTGCTATATTTTGAGGGGGGGATTGTCTTTTTACAGTTCAGCCTATCCCCGTCTAGGCAAGATTTGCACCATTTCCTTTCCAGTTTACGTCCTTGACACTAAGCAGGTTATTTTAAAAGGCTTAATCGTGATTTAGGACAACTGAAGACATGCATATGGATGCCAAAATCACGGAGACGTCTTCAAAGCCATTCCACAAATAACGTTTACAGACATCTCCTGTGCAAGGAAGTCCAAGTAAGCAAGGGGGTGTGGTAGAGGCGTGTTTGGGGAGGTGCAATGGACTTACATATCCCCATTCAATTTCAGGAACGATGGGACATCCGTAGGCATGAATAGGCATCAGGAAAATGCTTGTTTTGGCCTTAAAACATCCAGTGACTAGTCTAAGATCACAAAGACCCACCTTAGGATTTGAACCCTGGCCACACTGCTCCTGTCCTACTATGTTGACCATCATACTATTAGACAGCCATGCTCTGAGATGCTACTCTGGGGACGTCTATGTAGACGTCTCTATAGATGTCCATATCAGGCACATCCATGTTTCTAAAATTGTGCCTGAACTAGCACATGCTTGCTTTTATTTTCAGATGTTCTGGCTTTGACGTCCCAGAACGCACTTGGACATCCCATTGTAAAATGCGCCTTTAAAGGACCATACATAGCTCTGGGGAGAACCAAGGGGAGCGTTTGTGTAGAGGACCTTATTTTGTGTAGCTGTTTTTACTAAAGTCATCACTAAGTGTGCATTCCAAATGTCAGCCTGCACTGACACCATTGTTATCTTTTCATGTACATAGGGTAGGTCAGGACCACCAGGAAACTCTCAGAGAGGCAATATCTCCAAATGCAGGGCTGGCACTGCCATTTGGGCTAACTAGGCAGTTGCCTAGAATGCTGAGATTCCAGAGACAGCAAAAGGCAGCAGACAAGTATTTAAACCCTCTTCCTCCCGCCTGGGTCCCACTCTTCCAGAAGCCCTACCCTAGTGTTTACCCAGCAGCCAGCTGGCAGAAGGCCATTTAAGCACTTCCTTCTGCTGTGTGCGGCCACTGCTATGAGATCCCATCACCTCATGACTCATACTGTGAAAATGGCCCTGCATAAAAGAGGAAGCTGGACAGCTATTAAGTGCCCTTCTTCCTGCTAGCCATAAGTGCTGAGCAGCCAGGGGGAGAAAACTGAATTGGGGTTTCCAGGGAGCTAGGCTGAGCTGGTAGGTTGCAGAACTGAGGCTGTTAGGAGGGAGGGAGGGAGGGGGGGGGGGCGGGAGAGCAGAAGATCAAAGGCTGCTTCTATTTTTTTTTTAGTGTCATCACGTTACTGCTGATTCCTGTCAACCCAGCTGCCTCTGAGTTTTCTTGGTAATGTATTATTGGAAGTAGATTGCCAGGCCTTTTCTTCCAAGGCAATGGAGGATAAAGTGACTTGCCCAAGGTAACAAGGAGTGCAAATGGGAATTGAACCCTTGATCTTTTGGGCACTAGGCAGTTGCTCTAACCACTAGACTACTCCTCAAAAACTACTTAGAGGCCAAATGTCCCGGCTAGTACCTGTCCAAATGGATTTGTTTTGCACATAGCATGAGAGGAATGGGTATGTGGAGTATGATATCAGTCTTTCAGATTCACTGCTAAAGCTTGATGTGGTACCTGCATCATGCCAAAGAGAGCCTCCTCCTGGAGTTCACAAGACATAATGAGGCACATTCTCTACTGTGTGTCCTGGCCTCTGTGCATCCGGTTGGAACTGGATGTAGAGGTAGATGGGATTCTGATCCCATGGGGCACGTCTAGCGCCCACGGGATCAGAATCGCATCTAGGTCTGTACGTGCAGGCCGGGACCCAATTCCCATCAGCCTGCATATACAGGCCCCTGCCTGGCTAACTCAGTCAGGCATCTGATTGGAGCCACAGTGCCATGGACTGCAATCTCTGGTCGCCAACCACTTTCCCCAAAGCCCATGTCCAGGGTCGGGCTGAAGGGAATCTCCTGCACCTTCTCACTATTTTGATCCCGGCCGGGCCTCCCGTTCCCCGACGTCTAGTGGGACGTATTCCACCTCAGAGGTGAAATAAGCCCCCCATCCAGTCAGAATTGGCCCTGTACGTCCGGGTCACGGACTGCCCACTGCCCACCCTAATTTCGCCTCAGCACCGCCCTTTCCCACCCCTTTCCCACCCCTGTCTAAACCTCCCTATACAAACTCCTTGTTCATATGGGGAGGCTTAGTCAGGGATGGCAAGGGGGACGAATAGCTGGGATGGACGTCCCAACAGGACAATCCATCTCTGCTATTCGTGGGACAGAATAGACCTCAATGTGTATAGGCAATTTTTCATGCTGTACTTGGAAATTCCCTTTAGTCAAGTCTGTGACACCCAACATGATGGGCAATATTTCCGTATCTTTCTGCAACATTTTCTTTGTTTCTGACTGCATTTCTTGGAGCTTCAGCATCTTCTCACTCTCCACACAATTCACAGAATTATAGCTTGGAAATTGTACTTCTGTTATCAATACTATTCTGGTGCTTTTCTCCTTTACCACTGTGTCAGGTTTCTTTACATCCAGACTTTTATTGGTTGTAATGGAAGTGTCCCTGGTGGTCATAATCTCTTCATAGTTTTCATAGGTTCATGATTCCAGTTGTTTTCCAGTACAGTGATACTGTAGTGTTCACAAAGTTTCCAATGGATGAGATATGCCACTTTATTGTGCTTTTTGGTATAGAAATTTTTTGTTGTCAGAACTTTGCAGCCAGCTATGAGATGAGTAACCATTTTCAACTCTTTCTTACAGAATCTACATATGTCAGTTTTCAATGTTTTTTTCTGTGCATGCTATAAACCATCTCAATGGTAATCCATTGTCCTGTGCTGCAGCTATTAGTCTCTCATGCTTCATTGTCAGTTCACCTCTCCTTAGCCATTCTTGTGTCTGATTTTGATCAATGAATTATCCCTGGAGTAACATTCTGTATTTCCCACTATATTTATGCATGGCAAATGCATAAACACAGTGCCACTTGTTCCTCATTTGCATAAATACATTTGTCACTTGTTCCTCATTTGTTGATCTGATTCTTTGAAGACCTTTCTCTCTTGCAGATTCTGTTGCTTCCATTCCTATGTGTACTGGTGGATTCTCACCCATTCCTTCTAATGGATATGGATTCTGGAAATTTACTTTCTCTGTCAACACTTTCTGGATATTTAGATCTGATGACATTGTTATATAGGCCTGGAGGCCTATGATTGTAGCTCTGTATGTATAATCTACTTCTATGAAGCCCATTGCTCCTTCAGCTCAAGGAATGTACAATCTTGGCATTTTGTTAACTCGACAGTACTTGATGTCAACTCATGGCGATGCTGTGGATAGATGTCCTAAACTGTGTTCAATCTTTCTTATTGTATAAATCCATTGCATTGCTGATCTTCCTGTTTTGCGTTGACCTTCAACCTCGCCAAGTATGATGTCTTTCTCTATTGATCTTTCTTTTTGCATGACATGTCCAAAGCATGAAAGTCAAAAGGATTGATCTCCTCTAGTACCAATTGAATTGTTCTTCAGGAAATCCATTGTGTACACGGTATTCTTTGCCAGCACCATAATGTGGAAGGCATTGATTTTCTTCTTCACTATCCAACTTTAATATCTCTATGATGTTATCAAAAATACCATGGCTAGGAGAAGCTGAAGCTTTGTATGTAGAAATTCTTGTCTAGTCTTTCATAATCGTACTGCCAAGAGCAATGCATCATTGGATTTCTTGACTAGCAACATAAAAACATAAGCTATGCCATACTGGGTCAGACTAAGGGTCCATCAAGCCCAGTATCCTGTATCCAATAGTGGCCAATCCAGCTCACAAGTAACTGTCAGTTTCCCAAAAAGTAGATAGATTCCAAGATGCTTATCCCAGGGATGAGCAGGAAATTTCCCCAGCCCACTTTAATAATGGTTTATGGACTTTTCCTCCTGGAACTTGTCCAAACCTCTTTTAAACCCAGCTATACTAACAGCATTTACTGCTTCCTCCAGTAACAAATTCCAGAGTTTGATTACATGTTGAGTGGAAAAATATTTTCTCCAATAGTCTTAAATGTGCTGCATTTCAGCTTCTTTGCATGCCCCCTAGTCTTTCTACTTCTTGATGGAGTAAACAGCCTATCTATGCTTCTCTGTTCCACTCCACTTATTACTTTATAGACTTCTATCATTTATCCAGGCAAGTTAAAGTTGTCTACAAATTCTATTTCTTCTCCATCAAGAATAAAATTATTTATTTTGCCATTTGTCAGAATCGTTGTCTTTTTCACATTAAGGTTCAGGCCCATTTTAAGACTATGCTCCTGGTACTTGTGATCTGAATTGGCCACTGTTGGAAACAGGATACTGGGTTTGAGGGACCTTAGTCTAACCTAGTATGGCATTTCTTATGTTCATATAGATTTTATTTTGGTATTCTTTTGTCTTTTCAAGCATACATCTCACATACACAATGATGTCTTTTTTTCCTCACTCTTTCCTGAACCCTGCTTGCACTTCAGGTAGTTGTTTTTCCGGGTATAGTCAGGGCTGGCCCAACTATTAAGCAAACTAGGTGGTTACCTAGGGTGGCAGCTTCTGCAGGGGGGAGCAGCAAATAGCAGGGCATTCAAAGCTAAACAGTTTGGATGGCTGGGAGATATAAAGCTTAAGGCTTAAGATTTGATTAGGGGGCCAACACTTTCAATCAACTCTGGGGCTAGCACTGGGTATGTTTGTAATCTCCAATGAATGATCCTCAGTAAAATCTTGCTGGCATGTGAGGTCTTGCTGGTGATTTTCAGTCAGCTGGATCCCCTATCTTCAGTACTTGTATTAGTATGAACAGAGATCTTTTCCAGTCAGTCACCAGTGACATTGTCTTCCAAATTTCCTGGCAGAGCCTTGTAAATATTGTAACAGCTGCATCGGATTGCTGTAGTACTTCAATGGGAATTCCATCACTGCCCTGTTCTTTGATAATGCTTTTAAAGTGCTTTGCTTTTTTCATTCACAACTGAGAGCTTATACTAGTTCTTATACAGTTACCTCATGGGCATAGAGGAATTTTCTTGTTTGGACATCCAGTTTTTCAAGACCCTTAAGATGACAGTCTACAGGTCCAAAGCTACAGGAGAGTATGAGAATTGCCAACTGATTAATGACTTGGGTCATATTTTGTAATGTTAAATCACTTTTCAATAACGATTTTAATAGCCTGTAATATTCGTTATTGATCCTTTCTCTCAGTAATGTTTGTGTGTCCCTTCCTCCGCTCTTAGATATTTATATACACTTTCCTGTTCAAGTTCCTTGATGTCATAGTCCTCAGCCAGCGAGATGTTTTCAGCGAACCTGAGGGGCGGGAACACAGCATGCAGTTGCTCCAAGTCCCTAAGGACTCGTGTTCCTTTTAAGCAGGAAGCATTTGAAGGAAGAGGAGCAGCAGGGAGAGATGAAGCAGTTGTGGAAACCTCAAACGCACGTTCACGATTTCCTTGCTGCTGGAGATGAAAGACTGGTCATAGAAGATGTCACGATAAGCTTCTCCTTCTTGAGAACTTAAGTCAGGCTTTACCACTCCACTTTGAGCTCTGGGGTATGTCAGCTTTTATTTCAAAGGAACACGAGACAAGCGTGCAATATTCTTAGCAGAACAGAAGCAGGAGGAAAACTGGAAAGCAGAGAATTTGCGGTATAGACTGACAGGTATTTTACTAATTCCTGCACCAGCAACACTTATGTGGGCTGTGTTACCACCGCAGGGCTTCTAGTCAACTGCAGGGGGGCATGTACATCATCCCCCTGCAGTTAGTGTAGGAACACCGTGCTTTAACAGGGCGAACCTGATGCGGGTGCAACTAAACCACCCATTGAGGTGGCATTAGTTTTTCCCATGAGACTGGTGCCAAGCACAATTGGTGTGGGCCACTAATACCTGCACTAGATGCACCATGCAGGGAAGACCTCCCTCGCACCATAATCCCACTCCCATGGATAGCATAGGAAATTTAGCATGTTGCCAAAACTGTGCACTAACTCTGTGCTAACCTGATTGCGCACTTTAGTAAACATGTCCCTAAATATACTTGCTGTCTATATCTGTCATCACATGCTAAGGTCAGACTAATATTTAATGGGTTTTTTTGCTGTACAGTGTATTTCACGAGTATTAAATCAGGTACTATTTTTCATACACTGTAGTAATCACTTTTGTACCATGGAGATCAGTGATGTAAATTCAAATGATGGGCCCCCAAGCAAAATTTGTTGAGGACCTTTCATGAAGGTGGGGGCGGCTGGGAGAAGAGAGTCAGAAAACAACTTTCCCTCCCCTCTCCCCCCCCAAAAAAAAAACAACCAAAAAAATGAGTCAGAGCATGGCAAACCTCATATTTACAATAAAGAGATTTGCTGCGTCACCTCCCCCTGCCTCTCTATTCCCAAAGTCCTTTACCACGGCAGCCTGAGGCCCGGAATAGCATCTCCCCACATGGCATCAAAGTCTTGGATATTCAGTATCCTGGGGACCGCTGGATCATTGTGATGGCTGCTTGGGCAGCATTTATGGCATTTATGGAGATATTAGAGATTTATGTATTCACTTAGTAAAATTCAAATAAATGTAGACGTGCCGCAGGAAACTGGAGCCTGGGTAGGCTGTGAAATATTTTTAAAGAAACTCTTAGCGCCCGATTCAGATGAGCACACTTGCAACCCATCCGGATGTGCACCCAATTCTGCACCCATGGGAGCTAGACGTTCCCATAGAAGCAGAAGCAGGTTCAAAGGACCTGGAAGGGCAGGACATACCCTGATTCCATGCCGCTGCACTTCAGCTCCCATCCCGTCCAACCCAGCTGAAGCGCCTGCATGGAGCCCCGGTTCCCTGCCACTGCTCAAACATACGTTTTCCCCCCACTGCCTGACCCCTGAAAGGGCCTGCCAAGGACAGGATCGGGCTGTGGGGAACCTCCAGGTGCTCCTCACTATTTATGAGGGGTCCGCTGGTGCCGCTTCCCTTCTTCGGGGAGACTTTCACCTCCAAGGTGGAATAAGTCCCTGTCCAGTCCTGCCTCCCCGGGCATACAGGGCTGTGACTGGAATTAGCCCTGTACATCTGGGTCATGGGCACGCCTTTGTTCCGCCCATGCTCCTCCTCCGGCCCACCCCCTCCAGCCTCCATCTAGAGCTCCCTGCACATCTCCTGTGTACATGCGGGGAGCTCTTGTGTTGGGAATCGGCTGCTATGTATGCCCATACCGGACAAAGATCCCCGCTAAATGCTGCTCAGAATGACCCTCTGTGTGAATAAGCAGTGGTCAAACAACAGGAAATATTTTGCTGTTTTCAATTGTTACTAAACTTTCACAGCAAAACACATTTTTCAGTATTTGTACTTATTTCTTCTACTTTGTATATGGGAACAAGAGTACGAGAAGCTTAAAGATGCGTTGAACTCAGCAATACAATCTTCTTATCATCTACTCTGCTACCATACAAGTGGTTTCTAAAGATAAAAAGAAAATCACTCCACCTGTAGTGTCTTCAGTGGTCAATATGTGTTGTGGAAATCATAAAAGCTTCTGTTAGTCAAACAACACCTGATGGGGTAGCAGAGGCGGCCCAAGGGTGATGCAGAACCATGTGTAGAATCTCATTGCAAGGCCTCATTTGCATAAATATTTGCATATCCACTGTACCTCATCTGCATAAATGTTTGCATACTAGATTAATCTGGTCAGTTTTATGACCAGGTCAATGAAGAGGAAGGGAGATATAAAATGAGAAAAAATTATCCTAGTAGCTGTGAATATCAGATCATTGAGTGCAGGCCAGATTAGACTGGCCAGAGCTGGAAAAGACCACCAATAAGCAGCAGTGAAGCTATCAGGCCACACAACAAAATTGAGATATTCCCTTAAAAATCTGAGATTTTCTTGAATCTGATCTGACAAAATATTTTAAATTTCAGACTGGCAGTATCAAGAACTACAAACCTTAAGAACAATCCTTATTCTCCTAGCCCCCCACACGGAGCATAAAGAAAAAATGAGAACTACAGTACAGAACCTATAGAACAAATCTACCATTCCACAGCAGCACTAAGGGCCAAAATTCATACAACAAGGAGCCTACCCAGAAAAGGTCAGCACCATAAATGCTGCAGTGGAACATGACTGCACCCAGATATCTAGGGCACATGATACTGATTCCCGGATTGATTTTTTTCTTGGGCACTCCGACTCTGCTAGACTGGGTGATTCGGGCAGACATCAGCCCAGTCATTATTTCTGATCAAGCAATGATCTGGGTGGATATGCACTGGGGGGATACCATGGGCCGCTTTACGTGGCGGTATTCATTGTCAGTGGTGCACGACACGCAATTTGGCTGGTTTCTAGCTAATCGGTTGGCGGACTATGAGATTCATAATGGTTTGCACTGTGATAAGCCATCTCTTCTGGGAGGCTGCCAAAGCCATACTATGGGGGTCATATCATCCTTGAATAAGCAACTACTATTGTTGGAGAAGGAGCTTTGTACTGCTTGGCAGCGGTTTACTGCTCAACCTACTGCCCCACACAAGGCTGTCATGCTCACTGTACAGGTGGAACGGAATTCCCTTCTGCATGAGGGGGTGCACAATTCCACGTTTTATTACTACTACTGCCTGAACTGCTTTGGGAACAAGGCTGGCAAACTGCTATCAGGGCTGATTTGTGCTGGGGGTAACCAGCAGCCTATATGAGCCCTCTGGGATGAGTAGGGCCAGGTTCAGTCCACTAAGGCCAAAGTGGAGGAGATATTTAGGGGCTTTTACTAGTGCCTCTACCAAGTGGAACAGGGTGGGCTGGAGGCTGCCCGAGCATATCTGGCATGGGTATCATTGCCACGCCTGACAGCGGAGCAGCAAGATATATTGAACTTGTTGATTTTGCCATTGGAGATGGTGTGGGCCATTAAGGAGCTTCATCCATGTAGGGCTCTCAGCCCTGATGGGTATGTGGTGAATTCTCTAAGCTAATGTTCTCTAAGGTAGCTTGACCCTTGGCAGCCTATTTCACTTGGTACAACGACAGTGCTTCCTGTACGAGCCCAAGTGGTTATTACTGCACTTCCTAAATCTGGAAGAAACCCTCTCCAGCTGGGTCTTATCGTCCCATATCTCCACTAAATGTGGATATTAAGTTGCTTGCAAAGATCATGGCAGATCATCTGGCGCTGTTTATGCCCCAACTGGTCCACGAGTCACAGGTGGGGTTTGTCCAAGGTCGGTATATTGTTAAGAATCTTCGGCAGATCTTGTCTTCTCTGCACCATGGCATACGGAGTCGCATTCTGTCTCTCCTCGTCACCTTTGATGCGGAAAAGGCTTTTAACTGGGTGAATTGGGATTACATGTATCTGGTCTTGGAAGCTCTGGGAACCACAGGTTTCTTTGTTGATATGGTCCATTTGTTATACTTGGACCCATGGGGTAGAGAGAGGAAGACAGGCATCTATATTTGGAAAAAAACTTAGAGAAGCTAGCAAAGTAGCCAGGAAAGCAAAGGTACAAAAAGAAGAAGAAAGAGCCAATGCAATAAAATGCGGGGATAAGACATTTTTCAGATATGTTAGTTGTCAGACGGGTGCCTGGGTGAGAATGTTCACAGTCTTGGCAAAGGCATAAATCAATATGATTTGCAAGGGATTGTGGGAAATGCAGTCCATTCACACCAGACACAGCCGCTCACAATAATTAGTTGTGCTTGAGTGTAAAGCCAATAAGATATTTATTTATGGGGTTATTTCTCCCAACACAGATATGCTTGGTAGCACATAAAACAGGATACTTGCTTTCAGTGTTAAACTTAGAAAAACAAAATCAGGAAAACAACAGCTGAACTTGTCAGGCAATCAAATCAAAAGAATAAAGACCTGGTTGGTAACAAACTGGTCTTTTCTGTAGGCTCTAGCTAATATTTTCTTAGCAGTGCATCAAACAACAAGCAAAACCCACAAAGAAGGGAAAAACTGGTCTTTTCAGGTTAACTTCTTATATCTTCACACATAGACTCAGAAGTGATTTCCTCAGAGCTCACAAGCAATTAGGTAAGGCTCAATTGCTAGCAGTTACCCAGCTGAAACCCCTTAACTGGCTTGCTTTCTACTGCGTGGCTCAAATCCTACTCAGGAGCTTTTCTGAGTAGATTAAAGAACAAGTTTGTATTTCTTTGTGATGGTTGTTGTACTTTGTAACAGTAAATTACCAAAGGAGTTTAGACAGAGAGCAATCCATGTATTCACAGCCTGTATCTACCACCTCTCCCCTTCTTCAACAATCATGGGTTCAATATCATGGATTGGCACAGAGGAATTTCTCAATGGAGCACTCTCAGGAGAATACTTGTTTCCCTGCTGTCTTTCAAGGGTATAGCTAGGGCATAGATCAGTGTTCATACCTGAGCTTCCATTGCTGTTAGAGTTCCTCTCTAAATAGCCTGGCCAGTATGTAGTCCAGTTCTTATGTCCAGCCTTCCAATCCAGATCCCTGGACACTGGATCTCTCTTCACATACCTTCTGGCACGGGTCCTAGGGTCCCTTCCAAGTGCAGCTGTCTCCCTCACAGGTACCGTCTGGAGATTCCTAGCTCTGCAGCACCACTCCTCTGGTTTTCCCCAGTCCAATGGTGTATGCTGGCCTTTTGAATGTCTCCCAGTATACGTACTGCTCTGGACTCCTTTAGACCTCCCAAATGCTTTTCTCTTCTTTCTTCCAAAGGGTTTCTTGCCCTCTCTGTCCGTCCGCTCTGGCTTCTGCTTCTGATGATCCTCCTGATGATGAAGCTGTCCAAGATCATGAAGAAACTGAGGATCTCCAAGCTGAATCTGAGGATGATTCTCTGTAGAATAAACTCTACCTTTATTTTGCTTAGATGAGTGCTCCACCCTAGCACAGCGCAGCTGTGCTGAATCAGGCCCTGCCCTTTGAGATGAGTGCTTGGGGATTACCTCATAGCCCTCCTGATTGAACACACGTTTCCCCACTTCAGCTCCTCTAATGGCTGTTGGAAACCTGGTGCATTCTGGGACTGGTAGTCTTTTATGGAAAAATTCTGTTTTCTTATTTCTACCAGAACTGACAGGTTGCTTGTTCAGGGTCACTTCACCTTTTCTATTGCTCCTTCCTGAGCTATGATAAGCTTCCTTATCACATAGTGAGAGGAGTAAGGGCAAAAGTGGTATTGTCAGACTCAAGGGTGGAGGGGAGGAATATGCAGAAACTGATTTGGGAGGAGGTGGAATAAGTCTGCTTAGACATCGGGGGAAGGGAGGTCCAGTTGGGATTGAAAGGGTGAGGGGGTGCAGGAGATTCCCTGCTGCCCGACCCCAGCCATGGAAGGCCAGATGGGGGTTGGGCTGCGGGGAAAGGAGAAAGTGGTTTGCGGACGGGGTTCATGGCTCCTTAATGGCACCGCAGCTCCATTCAGGAGCCTGAGTTAGCTGGGTTTGTCTCAGTACATGCAGGCCGATCAGAATAGGGACCGGCCTGCACGTACTGACCCTAGATGCGATTCTGATCCCGTGGGGGCTAGATGTGCCCCGCAGGATCAGAATTGCATCTACTTCTGTGTGTCCGATTTCGACCGGATGCACAGAAGCCGGGATGCACAGGCTGGGAGCTAAGACTTATGAAAAGAGAACTAAGAAAGCTTGAACATACATAGAGGGCTTCAAAAACTGCTGTTAATAGGGAAAATTACATGACCATGCTATCTAGATACCATAATCACAGTAACCTAATAAAAAAGACCTATTACTCAAAGCTGCTCATGAAATAAACCTAAGGACCTTTTCACCATAGCTACATCCCTCACATCCCATTCAAACGCCTCCTCTCCTTCATTAGACATCTCTCCCCAAATACCAGCAGACTATTACAAGTCTAAAATTAACTCATCTACATATCCCATCAGCACCTGTGCAAATTACACATTACCCCCTCCAGAACTCTGGGGAAATTTTCACCTAATTCATCTAGAACCCCTTAAAAGTTAATTTCAAATATGAACACTACAACATTCATCTCAGACCCATGTCCAGTCAAATGGATAAAGGACACAATCACTGAAATTGCTTCTGTCATACTAACAATTGCCAATTAATCACTTTCCCAAGGCTATATGCCACTTGAACTCAAAAAGGCTATCATACGACCAATTCTAAAAAACAAAATCCTTGACAAAACCTGCCCGGCCTCATACAGGCCTATATCTAGTCTACCCTTTCTCGCCAAAATAATTGAGAAAACTGTCTACATGCAACTGCAAGTCTACAATGACCTATATGCTCCTCTTGATAATAACCAATATGGATTCAGGCCATTCCACAGTGTTAAGACACTGATGCTAGTTCTTTATAATAATCATAGGGAATAGTGGCCTAGTGGTTGGGGCAAGGTACCACAGGCCAGAAGGTCAGTGATTCAAATCCCACTAGAGGACAGCAGCCTTGGGCCAGAAGGACTGGGGTTTCTAGTCCCACAGGTGCTCCTTGTGGTCTTGGGAAAGCCACTTAACCCTCCACTGCCAATGTTTCCTGTAAGTATTAGTGTATGTGTCTCATATCCCCTTGTGTTAAATGTATCCCCCAATTGTGTTGTGACCACTTTGATTGAAGGATAAGCTGGTATACAAAACTGTCTAAATAAATAAATAAACTCATAAAAGGAATAGATAACATTAAAGAAGTCTACATTCTTATTTTCGTGGATATAGCTGCTGCTTTTGACTCTGTCATCCACCCGCTACTAATTCAAAAATTACGACAAATAGGTCTAAGTGATATAACACTAAAATGGTTTACATCATACCTTTCCGAATGATCTCAACAGGTCAGTATTGGTCCCATATGCTCTAACTCTTACTCCCAACATACAGTCCTTCCTCAAGGATCTGCATTGTCCGCCCTGTTATTTAATATATATCTCCAACTGGTCTGTCAAATCATAAAACAATTCAAGATCGATTATGCCATCTACTCTGATGACATAATGCTGTTCATGCCCTTCAACATAACTATGCCCAACTTTGATTCTATAACATCCTGCTTCAAGGAAATTGCAAACTGGCTAAAGTCTTCCGGATTAAATATTAACTTCAAAAAAACTGAGGTGTTAATTATCACCAGAAACCAAACTTACACTCCACCACAATATTTACTATTTGATGATATTAAACCCGAAATCAAAGATGAGGTTAAATACCTAGGAGTAACACTAGATAAACATCTCTCTTTTCAGACACATAAAAAATACAGCGAAAACAATATTTAACAAAATCCGTCTCCTCCAACACCTAAAACCCCTACTCCAAAGCTCTGACTTTCGAACACTAATGCAAGCCATGATCATCCCACATATAGACTATTGTAATAGTCTACTGCATGGTCTCCCCAAAGTGTCCCTCCACCCACTAATGGCTCAACATACTGCCACTCCCATTACGTATACACAACTCACGACGGATCGATCACGTAACCCCAATTCTATTTATCTTACATTGGTTATCCATCCAGAGCTGCATAAAATACAAGATACTGAGGCCCCCAATCTCTTAATCCACTCGTTTGCACTCTACCATTCCCCTTGAACCTTTCCACATTCCCCTAGATCTGTCCTTCACTCTGAATGGCATCCTCTTTTATCTCAATTGTAAATAAGTTATATATACATAATTATGTAAATCTTTGAATGTCACCACCAGTTATATTGTTTTAATATATCTGTTGTTAGAAGTGTACACCGCTATGATTACCTGAAATAGCGATATATAAAACACACAAATAAACAAATAAAACAAATAAATGTGCCTCCATGTTAGTGAGGAACTAGCTAAACTAAAAGTAGACAAAGCCATGGGTCCAAATGGGGTACATCCAAGAATACTGAGGGAACTTGGGGATATTCTAGTGGCTCCATGGTCTGACATTTAGAGTCAGGAGTGGTGCCAGACAACTGGAGAAAGGCACATGTGGTCTTATTACACAAAAGTGGACGTAAGGATGAATTGAGAACTACAGGCTGATTAGTCTAACTTCTATGGTTAGTAAATTATTGGAAAGGCTACTAAAATAGAGAATAGTGAGGTTGCTGGAGTACAGTGGATTGCAGGATCTGAAGCAGCATGGATTCACCAGATGCAGGTCTTGTTAGACAAATCTGATTGATTTCTTTGACTGGGTGCCCGGGACGTTCGACAGAGGGAGAGCCCTAGATGTGGTGTATTTAGATTTCAGTAAAACCTTTGACACCGTTCCACACAGGTGACATAAACAAACTGAGCATCCTAGCAATGGACCTAAAGTTACTGATTGGGTTAGAAATTGTTTGAGAGGGAGGCAACAAAGGGTACAGATAAATGGAACTCACTCTGAGGAGAAAGAGGTTACCAGTGGTATGCCACAGGGATCTGTCCTTGGCAGGGGCGGCTCAAGGCAATCTGCTGCCTGAGGCAAAGAATGAGATGGCGCCCCCCCCCCTTTAGAGGGGGCGGGGGTTTTTCAGAACTCCAATCAGGGACTGAACCAAACCAAAAAGCCAATTAAATTATATGGAGGGAATGCAAGATGTTTGCACACAGGGCCATACCAAGCTGCAATTGTACCCTGTGCGACTTGCAGCTTGGGCACGTGCCCCCTCCTCCCCCCATACCTCCATCCAGTGCTGCCTGCTCTTTCCCTGTTGCTGCCGCCCTCTGTTTTTTTTCACAGCGGCACTGGCAACAGGGAAAGAGCAGGCAATGCTGGGCGGAGGTATGGGGAGGAGGAGGGGGGGCATGCGCCCGATCTGAAATGCGCCGGCACTTTAAGCAGATCTGTCCCTCCCTACTCTGACATTGCATCGGAGGAGGCAGGGACCAGACCTGCTTAAAGTGCTGCGAAAAGGCTTGGGGGCACATTTTGGCTGCCTACTATTGTCCTGCCAGTGGCAGCAGGGCAACAGCAGACAGCCGAAATGCGCCCCCCAAGCCTTTCCGCCCTGTGCAGCTGCACCGCTTGCACAGGTCTAGGTACGGTCCTGTTTGCACACCAAGGAACTAAAATAGAGCAAGAATCAACAGCACAGTTTATAAAACTAAATTATAACTCATTTTTATTTTGTTATAAACTGTGTTATGGTTCTTGCTTTTTCTTTTTCAACATATATTTTGCATCCACAGTGGGTGCAGAGCAGAACCAGGACATTCACCCACAGAACTCAATATTTAAAAAAAATCTGATTCTGATCATCTCACTAACAACAACAACAACCACTATTCTCCAATACCAGGCATATTGTGAACTAATACAAAACCATACAACAAAGAGCAAACCTACCATACCATACCATATCAGCACAAACTTCCAAAACTCAGATAAGGAGCCCATCCAAAAAAAGCGTCACTGTAAATACTACAGTGGGCCCTGGAACATCCATACACCTATCTGAAAAGCTGAACAAGTCAAATTACTACAGTACAGTATAAATCTTTATGTACAAACTTCATGTTATCAGAACACCTGGCCTCCGTCACACACTCACAACATCGACCTTCACCAAGTACAGAATAAGTAACCACAATCTAAAGTAAAAATAAAAATATGTAGACAAAATTTAAACTGAAACCCCAAGAAGCCAGAGTCCACAAGCAGTGCAACATCAGATAAATAAGAGATGCAGTTCCCCAATACCGTGTAAAATATAAAGAAAGCACAAAGTCCAATCACTAATATGATATAAAATTATTTTTCTACCTTTGTTGTCTGACCATTTTATTCTCTGATCATGCTGGTCCCGATCTGAGGCTTCTGATTTCCTGTCTTCTCTTAGCTCTCTTTCTGTGGTCTATGGTCCATCTGACATTTCTTATCTCTTCTTTAGTTTTCTTCACTTCTTTCCATCAGCCAATTTCCAGTCCCCGTAACCCTTCCCAGTATCATCCCCTTTCCTATCCTCCCTCCCGGTACCTTCCAATGTCAACTTGCATTCCCACGACTGCCACTGGTGTCCATTCCCTTCCAGTCCCCCTCCTTCCCCACTGACCAGTCCCTTCTAGTACAAATACCATGGCAGCCCCTCTCAGCATCCACTCCCTTCCAGTCCCATTCTCCCATCCCCTCGCATCAGCCCATTTGTAGCCCTAGCCCCCAGTTTTCTTCCAAGGCCAGCAGCTCTATCCTCCCCCCCCAATCAGCTCATTCCAGTGCTAGTCCCCCCTCAACCCCATTACTAGTGCTAGCCTCCCCTAATCAGCCCATTACCAGTCCTACCCCCCACCAGCCCATTACCAGTCCTAGCCTCCACTAATCAGCCCATTTCTAGTCCTAGCTTCCCCAATCAGCTCATTTCCAATGCTAGCCCTCCTCAGTCCATTATCAGTCCTATCCCCCATCAGCCCATTACCAGTCCTAGCCTCCTCTAATCAGCCCATTTCCAGTCCTGACCTCCCCGATCAGCTCATTTCCAATGCTAGCCCCCCTTCAGTCCATTACCAGTCCCAACCCCTCCTTGATCAGTCCATTCCCAGTCCTAGCCTTTCCTAATCAACCCGTTACCAGTCCTAACCCCCCATCTGCCCATTATAATCCTAACCCGCACTGTCTCTCCCCTCTGTCCAGCATTTATCCTCTGTCTGTCCAGTATGTCCCCCTGTCTCTCCCCTTTGTCTAGTACTTGTCCGCTGTCTCCCCCTTTGTCCCCCATCTCTCACCTTTGTCTCTTCTTGACCTCCTCCTGTCCCCACTCCCTCCACCTGCACATCTCATCCGGCGGTGGAGGAGGCAAACTGGCTGTTTTAATTTTAGATTTTGCGCCTCTGGCTTGCCTCTGCCTTCCCGCTGCGTTTTTTTTCTCAAGAATGCTTGCACCAAAAAAAAAAAAAAAAAAGCAGCGGGAAGGCAGAGGCAGGGCAGAGACAGAGCAGAGGCGGCAAAATCTAAAATTAAAACAACCGGAGTGCCGCTGCTGCACAAATTAGCCTGATTGTTTGCAGCGATCAGGCTGATTTGTTTGATGCCGGTTGTTACTGCTGGATGAGAGGGAACCCTTGTCAGTTCCCTTCCAGCCCCGTCCCTCCCTCTCTCCCTCCATCCATCCATGTCATCCCACCCTCCCTCCCTCCATCCATCTCTGTCAGCCCCCCTCCATCCATGTCAGCCCCCCTTCCCTCTCTCCCTCCCTCGCTCCATCCATGTCAGCCCCCCTTCCCTCCCTCCCTGCCTCCCTCCATCCATGTCAGCCCCCCTCCCTCCCTCGATTGATCGATGTTAGCGCCCCTTACCTCACTCCATCACTCCATCCATGTCAGCCCCCCTCCCTCCATCCATCCATGTCAGCCCCCCTCCCCCATGTCAGCCCCGTTGCAGACTCCCTGCCCCCTCCTCCCCTGTCCCCATGTCTGCCTGCTACCACCCTGTGCCTGTTTCTTCTTCAGCCGCGGCTCTCTGCCTCTTAGGGAACCGTGGCTGTGCTGGTAAAGCTATTGGGGAGCGTTCCTGTCTCTCTACGGGCTCCGTGCAGCATTGTCCCACCCCTAAAGGAAGTTGTTTACCACTTCCTTTGGAGGTGGGACAATGCTGCATGGAGCCCGTCGAGAGACAGGATGGCTCCTCAACAGCTTTACTGGCACAGTTGCAGTTCCCTAAGAGGCAGGGAGCCGCGGCTCCAGAAGAGAGGCGGTGAGTTTGCCGCTGCCAAGAAGCGGACTCGGCAGCGGCAGCAACTTGTGCGTTTTTTTATTTTTTTTTTAAACTTGAAGGCGAAGTGAGGCGGCTGTATTGGGGGCATTTTGCCACCCTCAAAACTTTGCCGCTCGAGGCAGCAGTCTCACTTTGCCTCATTATAGAGCCGCCCCTGGTCCTTGGTCCAATTCTTTTTTAGCATCTTTGTTAGTGATATTACTGAAGGGCTGTCAGGTAAGGTTTGCCTGTTGGCGGATGATACCAAAATCTGCAATAGAGTAGAAGCCCAGGAAGGAAGGAATCTAGCTAAGCTTGAAGAATGGTCTAGAGTTTTGCAGCTGAAATTTAATGCTAAAAAATGCAGGGTTATGCATTTGGGTTTCAAAAATCCAAAAGAGCAGTACAGTGTAGGAGTGAGGTGCTTCTCTCCACAAAAGAGAAGTGGGACCTGGGCATAATTGTGTCTGACAATCTTAAGATAGCTAAACAGATAGAAAAGGTGACTGCAAAAGCTAGGAGGTTGCTTGGGTGTATAGGGAGAGGAATGGCCAGCAGAAAAAAGGAGGTGATAATGCCTCTGTATAGTCTCTGGTGCGACCTCATTTGAAGTATTGTGTGCAATTCTGGAGACCGCATCTTCAAAAGGATATACACAGGTTGGAGTCAGTGCGGAGCGTGGCTGCTAAAATGGTTAATGGTTTTCATTATAAAGCATATGAGGACAGACTTAAAGATCTTAATATGTGTACTTTAGAGGAAAGGTGGGATGGGGTGATATGGTAGAGACATTTAAATACCTCCATGGCATAAATGCAAAGGAGGGTCTCTTTCAATTGAAGCTCTGCTATGAGGGGACATAGCATGAGAGTGAAAGGGGATAGACTCAGGAGTAATATGAGGAAATATTTCTTTACGAACGAGTGGTAGATGCATGGAATAGTATCCCAGTGGAGGTGGTGGACATGAGGACAGTATCTGCATTCAAAAAAGCATGGGACAAATACAGAGGATCTCTAAAGGTAAAAAGAGGACTATTGTAGTTGATATGGAAAAGCAGACTAGAAAGGCCATGTGGTCCTTTTCTGCCATCATGTTTCTATGTTTCTAATGGATCGCTGACTCCAGCTTCCCTCTAAAGTGGGGGGCACGTCAGGGTTGTCTGCTATCACCTGTCCTCTTTGCTCTCACTCTGGAACCCTTCTTGGTGCATCTCCAGTCACACTCTTTGTTGGAGGGAGACTGGATTAGCACGGAAGAGTTTAGGGTAGCGGCCTTTGCTGATGACATTTGGTAGCCATAGGTTGAATTGGCCATCCTTTTGGAGATGTTTGTGCTTTATGATGCCTTTTCAGGGTTTAAACTCAATCTGGATGCCTGAAGCAGGGCCGGCCCGTCCATTGAGCAAGAATGTTTTTTGCACAGGGCCCCACGTTTCAGGGGGACCCGTGCAAAAAACATTCTTCATCATCCCAAGTTTAAAAAAAAAAACAAACAAAAAAAAAAACAGCTGCTTCTGCCGCAGCAGCATCAAGAGTGCCGCCGCGGGGCCCCCCCTGCCCGGCAGAGCCTCCCTGCATCGTAGGCTAGCGTTGAATCCCTGAACGCGGGCTTCTTTCAGAGCCGCGAGAGTTTCCTTTCTCGCGCCTCTGTTAATCCCGCCGGGGATTTCCCATCAGCCCCGGCGGGATTAATAGAGCCGCGAGAAAGGAAACTCTCGCAGCTCTGAAAGAAGCCCGCGTTCGGGGATTCAACATTAGCCTACGATGCAGGGAGGCTCTGCCGGGCAGGCGGGGCCCCACGGCGGCACTCTTGATGCTGCCGTGGCAGAAGCAGCTGTTTTTTTTTTATTTTTTAATTTGGGATGTTAGGGGGGAAGGGGGTTTAGGACTGGTAATGGGCTATGGGGGGGGGGAGGCTAATACTGGAAGTGGGCTTGATAGGGGAGGGTTATGACTAGTAATGGGCCAAGGGGGGGGGTGCTAATACTGGAAGTGGGCTGATGGGGGGGGGGGAGGACTGGTAATGGGGGATGGGGGGGGCTGACTGGAAAATGGGCTGATGGGGGGGTTAGGACTGGTAATGGGCTATGAGGGGGCTAAGGCTGGAAATGGGCTGATGGGGAGGTTTAGGACTGGTAATGGGTTATGGGGGGGGCTAAGACTGGAAGTGGGCTGATGGGGGAGGGTTAGGACTAGTAATGGGCCATGGGGGGTGCTAAGACTGGAAGTGGGCTGATGGGGGGGTTAGGACTGGTAATGGGCTATGGGGGGGGCTAAGACTGGAAATGGGCTGATGGGGGTTAAGACTGGTAATTGGCTATGGGGGGGGGCTAAGACTGGAAATGGGCTTATGGGGGGCTAGGACTGGAAATGGGCTGATGCGGGGACTAGAAGGGAACGGATGCTGGGTGGGACTGGAACTAGAATGGAGCTGATGTTGGGGGAGGATTAGAATGGGATGGAGCTGGGAGAGTGAAATGGAGAGGGAAAAAATATTTTGTGTGGGAGGGAAGACAAATCTACAATTGGCCTGATATTGGGAGAGTAAGTGGGGATTGAGAATGGAGGGGTAAAATTTGAGTAGATGAAATAGGAATGAGGAAAGAGCAAAAGGAGAAAGATTAGTATGTTAAAGCAGATGTAGAGAGAGAATGGAAAAAACTAGAAGAGAGAAGAAAAGACAAATGGACAGCAGACGATGGAGAGTTAGTGGAAGACACAAAGAAACCAGAAGAAAGTGACTGGAGCAATTGCAGCTGAAAAAAAATGCACAAAAGGTAGAAAAATATCTCTTTATTTTGAATTTATTAATTGGAATATGTCAGCTCTGGGAAATGTGCATCATTAACGTCTGTGCTTTGTTTAGTACAAGAGCAAATTAATGTATAGTTTTATTTCTACAGTGTTGTACATTCCAAGTTTGGCTTTTGGGATTCCCAGTTTAATTATTGTCTTCCTGTTTCTAAATTGTGATTCCTTGTTTGGTGATGGTCTATGTTCTGCATGTGTAACTGAGCTGAGGTATTCTGTTTATGTAATTCCTATTTGACATTGCCACTTGTTCTCTTTCCCCAGTAGGTCATGTATTGTTGTTCTCTGAAATGTATTGGTTTAATATTTGCAGCGTTTCCTTTTGATAGTTAGGGTATGGTGCTTTATGAGTCCTGGTAGTGCTGTTAGGATACGGCGGGTTTGCTATGTGTTCTAAATGGGCAGTGTTTGTAGTAGTTCCTAATGTGTCTGGCGGTTGGCACTGGATTATAGTAATGTAGAAGTCTTTTAGTCTTTCTTTATTCATACACTCATTAAGAGGCATGTTTACTAAAAGTTAGTGTATGGTAATATTATGCAAATGAGGCCCCGCACCGAGTCTCCGCACATGGCCCCGCACCCCCCTTGGGCCGCCCCTGGTCTGAAGACCTCCCAATGCAGCGAGGGGTGCGGGTGGGATGGGTTGGCTCTTTCCCACTCAAGTGGGCAGAGGGTGCTTCTAAATATTTGAGAATTCAACTCCCTGTTGACCTGTTTGAACTGTATGACCTGAATGTGGGGGTGCTTCGGGATGATCTGCAAAGGAGGGTATCCCAGTGGCGGGATTTGTCCGTCACTGGGAGGTCGGATTTCTTTGTTCAAAATGGTCCTCTTTCCCAAGTTGCTTTATGTTTTGCAGATTCTCCCTCTACTACTCCAGCGCAAGGATCTTTGTGTCTATGACACTTGCTCAATTCCTTTCTGTGGCAGGGGAGGTGACCTCGCATGCGACTAAGTATTGCGACGCCCCTGCCCCGCCTTAGGGCTAAAAGACAGGAGCGGCCTTTTGTCTCGTGAGGAATGGAGTTAAAAATTGTTCCCTGGTAATGCTGGGTAATGTAGTTCTTGTGCTCCTTTCACTCCGAAATAAGTGTAGTTGTGCGCCAGAGACGGTAAGGCTTGTTTGCAAGTATTTTATTGTTGTTGGGGAGATTCTTCCAGCGCATCACAAATTCATACACATGAACAAAAACTGGTGCTTTAACATGAACAGAATAAACTTAGGAATAAAGTCAACTAAAGTAGAATTCAGCTTTAACTTCAGCTTTACTTCTAGGGAGTTTGACTCAGCTCTGCCCCAAGAGGTGATTCCCATTTAATGCAGCCTCTTTACATGCACTGTTACGTTCACAGTGGGAGCTTAATTCAGGTGCAAGTAATTAAGGTTTCCAAAGCATGGCAGTAGAAACAGCTCCGTTGTATTTTACTCATACACGGCACAGCAAGCTTCTTTACTCTGGTATTTCCATACAACACAATGAACAATCCATACTATTACAGTCAGGTAAGTCAGAATCAGTTTGCATTAATTCTTCAGACTGTATAGAATTAGTATCTTCATTCAGTACTGGTTGTCTGCCTGCTTTTAGATCTAGAAACTCTTTAAAGCTTTGGAGAAGCAATTCAGCCTGTTGGTTGCTAGATAAGCAATTGTCAGCAGCTATTAAGCTTCTCTCTTGGTCAGTAATGTTTCCCTTCTCCCTCTCAGGCTAAATAAGTCAGGGTAACATTTAGGCTCTCTTAGTAAGGCTTCAAACATAGGAGAATTGAGTTTACCTTCACTCTTGTAACTCCTAGGAAAACTGCTTACTTTTTGCAAAGCCCCTCTCGTCCTAGGTAGCTCAGACGTCTTCCAGCTGTGAGGGTTCCTGTGTCTCTCTGGTCCCAACTGTATTCCAAAGAATGAGTTTTCTTTCTCACTTGCCTGCCGTGGAGGCTTCCTCTTCCAGGGTTCTGCCTTCTTCCAGGAGTCTAATCCAGGGCTACGTCCACTTTCCTCAGGACTTTCATTTACAGCCCTTGAAAAGATCCTTGCAGGTCTTCTTTTATTACCAGGGTCAAACGTACTGCCACACTGCTTCCTGGTCTTCCATTCACTCTCTGACTCACTCTCAGCTGACGTACCAAACGTCTTTCCACAGCTCGTCCTCTCACAGGTCCTTTGCTCTGAGGTCCTCTGCTCAGAGTTCCTTGTGCAGCTCTGTGCACTGCTCTGCCTACTTCGGCTCAGTCCTTTGCTCTCTTCGCACCCTCTAGCAGGGTCATTCTCAGGTTTAAAACGAGGTTCTCTTCCAGGCATGCCCCTTCCAACCACTGGGTGTGCCCAATCAGGACTACTCAACTCCTCCCCTGGGCTGGTATCCATTCTTAGCTCAGCAGAAAGGAGTTTTTCTTTCCTTCCAGTATTGTCAATCTGGCGTAAATCCTGTTGCCCTTCAGGATTTTCCTCGGTCTCCATTGCCTCAGGAGGGCGCTCTTCATCACAGTATATTGCAGTGTCCATGGGAAGAGGTGGGAATGGGGCTGCCAGACATTACTAAGTATAATGTGGCCTGTTTGCTCTGGAATGTCTGGTACTGGCTGTGGATCACTTCAGATTATACTGCATTAGCAATGGAGTTGGTGGCTGCAGCCCCCCTGGCTCTCCGTTACCTTCTTAATGCGTATAATTAGAGTCAGCTTGGACACTACGTTCTCATGTTGTATTTCACATGATGAGACAGGTCTGGCGTGTGGTGTGCCAAAGATTTAGGTGACTTTGTAAGGCAACAGTGATTTATGGCCTGGGATGGAGGGTGATGCCTTTCAGCAGTGGGAAGAACTAGGTATTTGAGGGTTCGAGCAGATTGTGGATGACTGTGGCCACCCTTTAGAGTTTGGTGAGTTGCAGCGTAGTTTTGGTTTTACTTTCTGGGATGTATTCATGTACAAGCAGGTACGTAGTTACTTGCATAGTCTACAGATGGGGGATTTGCAGGGGACCCTTTGTCCGCAGGTGGAAGCGTTGTTGTATTCTGGCAATGGGGTTTGGGTGCCGATTTCTGCATTGCATCGTACCTATTTAGAGACAGAGGGGGCAGCTGAGGAGGCTGGACTAGCAGAGGCTTAGAGGGAAGGACCTGGGAGTTCAGTTGACTAGTTCCAATCTCTTGGTGGCCTTTCAGGTAGTGCTGAGTTCAAGCTGTTGTGTGGAATTCCAGGATCTACAATATAAAATCTTACGGTGTCTCTATTTCACTCCTAATTATGCATTCAAAGTGGACTGCAGCATGTTGGTGTTGTGCCCTCGGTGTCCATGGCCTTGTGCTACTTTGGAGTCCAACCAAGAAGCAAACCACACACTCACAAAGAAGCAGCAACCAGTTTGGAGCGAGGTGCAAACCAAGTAATATATTTATTAATTATTATCACGGGAGGAGCTAAAGTAGCCAACCCGACATGGCTGTGTTTCAGCACCACCTTCATTAGGGGTTTTGGCCAATGCAGTCATGCTGCTCTGTGGCGTGACCGTGAGATACAATTCCCACTATATCTTGTACGCACAGAGTAATGTCAAGCCATTTTGAATTACTAATCTGCTATATTTTTTTTGAAGGCATAAATAAACAGTTAGATAAAGGTGAGCCGGTTGATATAGTGTATCTGGATTTTCATAAAGCGTTTGACAAGGTCTCTCATGATAGACTTCTAGTAGTGGATCGAGGGTGGTGGGGGGTGGAGGGAGAGAGGCTTAGCCCAACTAGCTAGCTGGGATACAGTTTAATTTGAGTGGGTGCACATCCTTCCTAGGCAGCTCCTGATGGGGATTGGGAGCTGCCCGGGGGAGGGGGGGGGGGAATTGGTGCTGCAGGGGAGCAGCACTATTTTAGTTAATATTGTTGATGTCACGGATTGCAGCACAGCAGCATCAACAATATTGCAGAGGGGAAGAAGACCCAATCACGGCTGTTGGAGGCTCAATCACCTCCAGAGCAGACGGCCCCTGCAGTGTTATCTATCGCTGCAATCAGGCCTGATTTTGGCAGCCACCATGCAAAACCTTTTTTGTGTGGTGACAATTAGCTATAGCCATCCCCACTTCCTGCCCCAATCCACCCTGATCCCACCCCTAGGGAACTGCACCACACTAATCTATCCGTACAATGGCTGAATATCGCTGCTCTACAGCCAGTGACTGGTGGTCAGCAGCACATAGGTATATTCAGTACTGCTGACAATCCATAAAGCAACTTTGAATACAGGTATTTTTAAAACACCATGACCTGCATTTGAAATAACACATTGACTCCCCCTTTTGAAAACAGACCCGTTATGTTTTCTGAGCACACACGTTTATGTGCATGTATGCTAAGGCAGATTTATAAGCACATAACACACTGTTCCACAGGCTCAGGTCATTTATAAAATTATTCCCATAGCATTCAATTGGAAAATAGAGAAACTGCCTTCTTGTGACAGGTGCTTGTTACTTAATACTGAAAAGGATAACAATAAATCAATAATGTGCACTAAGCACCCCTTCCTCTCCAAGCCCCAGCACAGGCTGTCAGAAGCATCTGAGAAAGAGAGAACTGCTCCCCAGTAACCACACAAACCAGGGCAAACAGTTTGCCGTAATTTTAGAATTTGCTTTCGCTGTGCATTCCTCTGTGAATCACCTGTAGGTCCTTGTGCAACACAGCGCATTGTCCTTTGCTATATGAGACTGGAGAGGGCCTCTGATCCTTGACCTATATCTGCAGCACTCTGCAAGAACTGGAGTTTTGGTTATCACCCTTCTGTTTAACTTTCCCACTCGGTGTTTGAGATCCACAAACAGAAAGAGAAAGAAACAGCTGTCATCCTTGTCCAACCCCAGAGAACCATGGAACTATTTCTGAAAAGACCATGAGACAATATTTGTGATCAGAAATTCCTGCAAAAAAGATGATCTCCTCCCAGATCCCAGTCCCTCAACAGTTTGCACAATAAAACAGCAGAAACATGCTTTTGGCACCAAACTACTATAAATGATGGTCAATAGTTTACATTGTAGAAGCCAAACCATTTTTAGGCCTATTTCCCCAGAAACAAGAGCATTTGTAGTGGAGCATTTGTCTGCCATCTGTCTGCCCATACACATTAGAAAAGGCAGCTACACACCCACATCCAACAGAGGAAGAACAACACAGTGGTGCAGTGAAGGATGAAGTGTGGGGCTCCCAACCCCCACTGGCAGAAAAAAAAATCCTACAATGCAAAGGATGAAGTGCTGGCGGGGTTCCTAACCCCTACCAACAGAAGAAAGGACTGCTGAATAGAGAAGAATCCAAAGGAAAGAGGGGTGAGAAAACAGAGATGGGAGAAAAGGGAAGGTGAGAAAAGAGGTGGAGAAGGAAGGAAGGGGGCTGAGGGTGAGAGAGGGGAGGAAAGATAAAAAGGTGAGAGGATGTGCATGAAGGGAAATATGAGAGGCATTGGGAAGTAGAGTGGGAAGGATCGCTCCTCCCTGATCTGCACCACAAAGCCAATCAGGTGCCCCTCAGCAACTTTAAATTCAAAGGCGCCCCAAGGCACAAAGAAGAAGCCGCCGCCATCTCCATCTCACCGGGGCTGCACTGAGAGGCATCGGGGAGTAGAGCAGGAAGGATTGCTCCTCCCCAATCTGCACCACAAATCCAATCAGGTGCCTCTCAGCAATACAAAGGCGCCCCGTGGCGCGACTGTGCCTGGCAGGCCCACGTTTGAGGGCCCTTTGGAATAGCCATTAGGCGCGGAAAGAAGGCACATAGGATATGCAGAGGCATCCCTCATCCAAAACCCACAGAGAACAGTGGTCAGAGTGTGATCCTATCCCTAGAAATACAACAATTCCAATGCAGGTACAGATGTCTCATTTTACTAAGATCTATTGACATTGGTGCAGGAAGAGAGCTTAGCACATGAAAAGATTATCAACACTAGTTACGATGGTATGGTTCTTTACAATGAACTGCAGTACCAAATAAAAGATCAAGGACAGTCAGAGGAAAAAGAAAGCAACAAGATAACTGGAAAACACAACCTTTGCTTCGGTCTTTACTGAGGAAGATGTAGGGATGTTACCCATGACTGAAGTGGTATTTAAAGGTGAGGAAGAATTGAAGGAAATATTGATACATCGAGAAGATGTCTTACAACTATTAGATAAACTGAAGAGTAGCAAATCACCTGGGCCGGATGGTATACATCCATGGGTGTTGAAAGAACTGAAATATGAGATTGCAGACCTGCTATTGGTAATCTGTGAACTATCATTAAAATCATCTCTAATATCTAAAGATTGGAGGATCGCCAATGTAAAATCAATTTTTAAAAAGGGTTCCAGGGGTGATCCGGGAAACTACAGACCGGTGAGCCTGAAGTCAGTACCAGGAAAAATGGTAGAAACCATCATAAAGGATAAAATTACTCAGCATGTAGATAGTCATGGCCTAATGGGAGACAGCCAACATGGCTTTAGACAAGGAAGATCTTGTCTTACTAATCTGTTGTGTTTTTTTGAAAGTGTGAATAAACAGGTAGACAAAGGTGAGTCGGTTGATATAGTGTATCTGGACTTTCAGAAAGCCTTTGACAAGGTCCCTCATCAGAGACCTTTGGCAAAACTGAAGAGTCATGGGATAGGAGGCAGTGTACTACTGTGGATCAAGAACTGGTTAAAAGATAGAAAGCAGAGGGTTGGGCTTAATGGCCAATTTTCCCAATGGAGAAAGGTGAATAGTGGTGTACCCCAAGGATCTGTGCTGGGTCTGCTGCTTTTTGGCATATTCATAAATGACCTGGAAAGTGGAATAACGAGTGAGGTTATCAAATTTGCAGATGACACAAAACTATTTAAAGTTGTTAAAACCCAAGAGGATTGTGGAAAATTGCAAGAGTATCTTGATAAATTAGAAGACTGGGCATCAAAATGGCAGATGAAATTTAATGTGGACAAGTGCAAAGTTATGCACCTAGGGAAGAACAACCCAAACTATGGTTTCACAATGCAAGGTTCCACATTAGGAACCACCACCCAGGAAAAAGATTTAGGCGTCATTGTGGATAACATGTTAAAACCCTCGGCCCAGTGTGCAGCGGCAGCCAAGAGAGTAAATAGAATGCTAGGTATGATAAGGAAAGGAATGGAAAATAAAACAAAATATATTATAATGCCTCTATATCGTTCCATGGTGAGACTGCACCTTGAATATTGTGTGCAATTCTGGTCGCCATATCTTAAAAAGGATATAGAGTTATTAGAAAAGGTTCAGAGAAGAGTCACCAAAATGGTAAAGGGGATGGAAGGATACTCCAGTGAAGAAAGGCTAAAAAGGTTAGGGTTCTTTAATCTGGAAAAGAGACGGCTGAGGGGAGATATGATAGAAGTCTATAAATTAATGAATGGAGTGGAACGGGTAAACGTAGATCGATTGTTTACGTTATCAGGATATAGAAAGACTACGGGACATGCAATGAAGCTACAGGGTAAACTATTTAAGACTAATAAAAGAAAATATTTTTTCACTCAACGTGTAGTCAAACTCTGGAATTTGTTACCGGAGAATGTAGTAAAGGCTGTTAGTGTAGCTGGGTTTAAAAAAGGTTTGGACAAGTTCCTGGAGGAAAAGTCCATAAACCATTATTAAGAAGGGACCCAGGATATCAATGCTTGGCCCAATACAAGCATTGCGGAACCTGTGTCCCTTGGGGAAACTGCTAGGTACATATGACCTAGATTGGCCACTGTTGGAAACAGGATACTGGGCTTGATGGACCTTGGTCTGACCCAGTATGGCATATCTTATGTTCTTATGTTCACAACCCATTAGACCACGCTCTACTCAAGAAATCTATCCTACAGAACATCAGGATACTCACCAAACCTCACAAGAGCAACCAGCCACTGCTGGCCACAAACGTTTCATCAATCATGACTCTGCATAACCTAATATACCACATGATCATCCTCCTGGCAACATTTCTCCTCATATCATCCACCCATATAAGTAATAATTGGAACAAAAACATACAAGTTCTACTTTGAGCAAATCTACTCCACCTCGTATCTCACCATAAACTTCCACCCCCAAACAAGCTTGGAGACATACATATCAACACAGAAGCACTAACAATGAACACAACGATCTCTAAACATCAGCAACATCCAATCAAATGCTCCCTCATCAACGCTCGTTCAATCCGCAATAAAATTCAGATGATCACAGACAATATTCACAACAATGACACAGATATAATGTGCATCACGGAAAGCTGGATTAATGACTATGATAACATCCTACTAAACCAACTAACTACATCACAATATACACTATTTAGCTGCCCCAGAGCACACCAGAGAGGGGGAGGAGTGCTCATACTTGCAAAGAAGCACCTGAACTTCACACTTACAAAACTCCCAGTCCCTACAAACATTAGACTTCCTAACCATCTCTAACCCCGGGCATACCATATCCGTAACTTATAGAAAGCCTACCCTCAACTCCGAAGATCTAGCTGCAATTATAAATGAGGCATGTATTCATACAGCCACAGGAAATCTCTTCACCCTTTAGTGCGACCTCAACCTCCCTTCAACTTCTGACAAATAAGCCAATACATTCCTGGATGTGATGGAAGCCCTACAGCTAACCCAAATAATTGATACACCAACTCATTGCAAAAGATCTATTCTAGACCTCATCTTCGTATCCAACTACACAAAGAAAACCTAGACGTACAAACTGACCCAGTATCATGGTCAGATCATACTATGACAACCATCAACATACCAGCCAATACCACTAAAACGAAAACCACTCAACAGCAACAATTCCAACATCGTTTCAAGGCATTCAATGCAGAAGACTTCCTTGACCAGACCTCAGCACTAATAGATGCAGACATAGCTGACCTAGATGAATTTATAGACTTGTGGAACCAAACAATAAACACTGCCGCAACCTTCCACAAAAAACCCACCACAAAACACCAAAAATCTACACGACCTCCATGGTTTTCCAAAAACACTGGACCAGATACGAAGAGATCATAGGCATCTCGAAAGGAAATGGAAAAGAACACAAGAAAATACAACAAAGACACAACTGCACATCTTACAAAAGGAATACAATGACTTATGTAACAAGGCACAAAAGGAATATTTCACAAACACATTAATGAAATCACTCAACCACCCAAGAGAACTATTCTCAATTGTAACCCGAATGACAAACGACCCCAACCCAACCAATACAACAAATGAAAAAATGCAAATTGACCCAAATTATGGCTGACTTCTTACACAACAAACAACTAACTACACAACAATGCATTATACCACCCCACCAAAATAAAGATACAGAAAAGAAACACCTATGGTACAACTTCAACCTCATAAATAAAAGAGAAATACTTCACATCATCAACAACATTAATACCACAACCTCACCTCTCGACCCATGCCGTGACATGGCTGAAAAATCTATGCAACCAATTTGCTAAAACCATCCTACAGATTGTTCACTCCTCTCTGACGCTAGGATACCTACCACCTGCGCTCAAACAGGCATCTGTATGCCCTATCCTAAAAAAGTCCTCAATGGATAAGACCCTCCCTAGCTCCTATCGTCCAATTGCCAGCATTTCATTTCTGGCCAAAATAATTGAGAAAAACATGCAACAATAACTCCAAGACCATGTAGATACACACGCACCACTAGACCAACACCAACATGGTTTCGGCCCACAACACGGTATTGACACCCCGCTAACAGATTTCTTTAACAGATTCATCACTGGTCTCGACAAACCCCACCAGGGATTTGTACTACTATTCCTCGACTTAAGTGCTGCTTTTGACTCAGTGTCTCACCCCATCATGCTAAACAGGCTAAGAGACATTGGCCTAACACAGGGGTCTGCAACCTTTAAGACATAAAGAGCCACTTGGACCCGTTTCCGAAGGGAAAAAAAAACTGGGAGCCGCAAAACCATTGCGACATTTAAAACAAATCTAACACTGCATATATTGTTTCTTACCTTAATGCTATATACGACCCCCTACTTTTCCTGTTAAAATATAGGTGTTTGGCCTATACTCGCCGTATAAGACTACCCCTCTTCCTTCGCACACCAAAAAAAATACGCCAGAAAATATAACAACAAGAAGTAACAATATTTGATTTCAAAATTATGATGATTTTGTAGTCAAATCACTAATATGAAATAAAATTATTTTTTCTACCTTTGTTGTCTGACCAATTTATTCTTTGATCATGCTGGTCCCGATCTGAGGCTTCTGCTTTCCTGTCTTCTCTTAGCTCTCTTTCTGTGGTCTATGGTCCATCTGCCAGTTCTTATCTCTTCTTTCGTTTTCTTCACTTCTTTCCATCAGCCTATTTCCAGTCCCAGTAACCCTCCCCAATATCAGCCCCTTTCCAGTCCTCACTCCCAGTACCTTCCAATGTCAACTTGCATTCCCATGATTGCCACTGGTGTCCATTTCCTTCCAGTCCCCCTCCTTCCCCACTGACCAGTCCCTTCTAGTACAAATACCATGGCAGCCCCTCTCAGATCCAGTTCCATTCTCCCATCCCCTCATATCAGCCCATTTGTAGCCTTAGCCCCCAGTTATCTTCCAGGGCCAGCAGCTCTATCCTCCCCTCCCCACAATCAGCCCATGCCCAGTCAAAGCCCCCCAATCAGCTCGCTTCCAGTGCTAATCCCCCCTCAACCCCATTACCAGTGCTAGCCTCCCCTAATCAGCCCAATACCAGTCCTACCCCCCAACAGCTCATTACCAGTCCTAGCCTCCCCTAATCAGCTCATTTCCAGTGCTCGTCCCCTCAACCCCATTACCAGTGCTCCATCCCTCCATGTCAGCCCCCTCCCTCCCTCCATCCATATCAGCTCCCTCCCTCCATGTCAGCCCGCCTCCCCAATCCCTCCATGTCAGCCCCCCTCCCTCCATGTCAGCCCCCTCCTTTCCTCCCTGTCAGCCCCCTCCCTCAATCCATTTCAGCTCCCTCCCTCCATGTCAGCCCCCCTCCCTCCATCCATCCATACATATCAGCTCCCTCCCTACATGTCAGCCCCCCTCCCTCCATGTCAGCCCCCTCCATCCCTCCATGTCAGCCCCCCTCCCTCCATCCATTCATATCTGCTCCCTCCCTCCATGTCAGCCCCCCTCCCTCCATGTCAGCCCCCTCCATCCCTCCATGTCAGCCCCCCTCCCGCCCTCCATTCATGTCAGCCCCCCTCCCTCCATGTCAGCCCCCTCCATCCCTCCATGTCAGCCCCCCTCCCTCCATCCATTCATATCTGCTCCCTCCCTCCATGTCAGCCCCCCTCGATCCATCCCTCCATGTCAGCCCCCTCCATCCCTCCATGTCAGCCCCCCTCCCTCCATTCATTCATATCTGCTCCCTCCCTCCATGTCAGCCCCCTCCATCCCTCCAACTCAGCCCCCCTCGATCCATCCCTCCATGTCAGCCCCCCTCCCTCCATGTCAGCCCCCTCCATCCCTCCATGTCAGCCCCGCTCCCTCCATCCATTCATATCTGCTCCCTCCCTCCATGTCAGCCCCCATCCCTCCATGTCAGCCCCCTCCCTCCATCCATTCATATCTGCTTCCTCCCTTATTTTCAGCCCCCCTCCCTCCATGTCAGCCCCCTTCCCTCCATCCATTCATATCTGCTCCCTCCCTCCATGTCAGCCCCCCCCCACCAACCATCCATTCATATCTGCACCCTCCCTCCCAGTCAGCTCCCACCCGTCATCTGCAGCCGCGGCACCCAGCCACATACGGAACCGCCGCAGTGCTATTAAAATCATCTCGGAGCCCTTCCTGTCTTGACGGGCTCCGTGCAGCATTGTCCCGCCTCCAAAACTTCCTTTAGAGGCGGGACAATGCTGCACGGAGCCCGTCAAGACAGGAAGGGCTCCGAGATGATTTTAAAAGCACAGCCGCGGTTCCCTAAGAGACAGGGAACCACGGCTGCAGAAGAAGGGAGGGAGCTGACATGGAGGGAGCCCATAACGCGACGTTTAAAGTGGGCAGTGTGCTCCGGAGCCGCGGCAAAGGTGAGAAAGAGCCGCATGCGGCTCCGGAGCCGCGGGTTGCCGACCCCTGGCCTAACAGATAACACACTAAAATGGTTTGAATCATACCTCTCTGACAGAACCATGCAAGTGAAGGTCAACACGACCAACTCCAGACCATTCAAATCATCACAAGGTATCCCTCAAGGCTCAGCCCTTTCCATTCTACTATTTAACCTATATATTCAACCAATCTGCAATCTTCTACAGAAATGGAACATGCATTACCACCTCTATGCAGATGACATCATGTTCTATATGCCGTTCAGCACTAATAATCCAGACTTCTTGACTATAACAGATGTCTTTAATGCCGTGACAAACTTCCTAGCTAATATAAACCTCACAGTAAACAGAAGTAAAACAGAAGCACTACTCATCTTCAGAGACCAAAAATTCAAGGCACCAAAAAAGATAGTAACACAAGATACTGAAATATCAATAAAATAACAGATCAATACTTAGGTATAACCATCGACAGCAACCTCAACATGGAAACCCACATCAAGAACGCATCAAAACTGGCCTGCTGGAAGCTAAAGCTCATCAAACCCCTCCGACACATCTTAGATGAGACTGACTTCAGATCAATACTACAAGCCATAGTTACACCACACCTTGACTATGGAAACATCATCTACCAGGGCCTCACAAAATCCGCACTGTCACTACTCCAACTACTTCAAAACACCACCGCCAGAATCCTCACCACCAGTTCAACAATTCTTCATATAACACCAGTCCTAAAAAACCTGCATTGGCTCCCAATAGAACAATGAGAAAAATACAAAGCCATCATCACCACCTTCAAGGTCATTCACAATCTATCAGCTCCCTGCCTCTCTGAAATGATCACAACATTGCACACAACAAGACCAAGAAGAGCTGCCAATCAGAACCTCCTAAATACCCCCCTACTCAAGACCAAAACCACACAAAAGACCAGCAACAGAGCATTCTCCTTGTATGCTCCATCAGTATGGAACTCACTTCCAGACAATATAAGATCAGCTAAATCTATCAACGAATTAAAAAAACAATTAAAAATGCATCTATTCAGAGAATACTATGGACCTGACGACAAAACATAAGCCAAATACTAACACGCCACACAGAAGACCAGAAAAAAATAAATCAACCAACACTCCCCAAAAAGGTCACTTCTACATGTAAATAGTTCATTCCCCCCACTTATCTCCAAGTTGCACTCCCCTGTTTAATGTAAAGCAATTCCTCTGTAATTGTTATGTTGTTTGATGTAAACCGCCTTGGACAAAGGCAGTATAGAAAAACTGTTAAATAAATAAATAAATATACCTATGGCATGCACTTTTCAACTTGATTTTTTAAAAAAATTAGGATATTTCTTCAACCAGCACATTATAAGTAGGCACCAATTTTAGTATGAAATGAAGATCATTGCTTTGGGTGGGAAAGGGGATCACAAATAAATTTAGAAAGCTGTAGTTTTTTAAAGGTTTTGGCTTGGAACCATAAATGGCTGCATACATTCCTCATGGTTTCCCACTGGTTTTCCAGATGAATTATGCAATACTAATTCACTGACAATTATAGAAGGTTGCTGATGTACAAACCTAGACAAAGGCCTAGAGGGTCTAACTTGCATGGAGTGGCAATTACAACCAGTGGTGGGATTCAAAAGGAACTGGTTCTGTATCATCTTACACACAGTCGGTGCGAGCGGGTTGCCGCACCTCTAATGGTATTGTTGTAGTGCACTGCAGTGGTGGGAAGCAAACATTTTGAAAACTGGTTCCTTCTCAACTTACTCTCCCATGTCAAGGTAGAAAATAAAAACAAACAGAGTTTATTAATATTTTATTTTTCCTTCAAATAAATCCAAATTGCAAGATGATTTGTGTATGTGTTAGATAGTAACCGGTTTCCATAGTGCTGTTGTTGCAGCCGAGATTACCTTGGTCTGTTGTCGGCAAGGGCGATTTTCCTTGCTCACTTCATTCAAGGCCACTCCAAGTGGTTCTTAGGCATGGGCCTGCCAGGTGAAGGCGTGCCCGATGCTCCTTTAAATTTAAAAGTCCTGCTGGGTGACACTGCTGAGCAGTTCAGCGAACTCGGTAAATTCTAGAAACAGGTTCGCGTGAACTGGTGCGAACCAGCTGAATCCCACCACTGGTTACAACTTTAGCCACTTAAGAACATAAGATGTCCCATACAGGGTCAGACCAAAGTCCCATTAAGCCTAGTATCCCTCTCTCATATCTCCCCTTAGCCGTCTCTTCTCCAAAATGAAGAGCCCCAACCTTTTAAGCCTTCCTCATAGGGGTAGCCTTTCATTGCCTTTGCCACTGTGGTCTGCCCTTCTCAGTACCTTTTCTAATTCTGCTATATCTTTTTATTTTAGAGGTGGTATCCAGGACTGCACACAATATTTAAGGTACAGTCACATCTTGGAGTGATACAGAAGCATTATAATATCTTTGGTTTTATTCTCCATTCCTTTCCTTATTATTCCTAACATTCTATTAACGCTCTTGGCAGCTGCTACACACTGAGTAGAGCATCTCAACATATTATCCACAATGACATCCACATCCTTTTACTGGATAGTGAGTCCTAATGTGTAATGTTGCATGATGTAGCTAACGTTTGGGTTGTTCTTTCTAAAGTACACAACTTTGCCCTTGTCCACATTAAATTTCATCTGTCCTCTGGATGCCCAATCTCCCAATTTCTCAAAGTCCTCTTGCCATTTTTCACAATCCTTTCATGATTTAACAACATTAAATAATTTTGTGTCATCTGCAGACTAAATGGCCAATGCTAGTCTTTAGCTGCTGTAGTTTATTATGTTACTGTGTAGAAGAAGCAAGAAAATACATATTTCTGGTTCTTAGTTATGGGGGGGGGGGGGGGGGGTGAGGAGAAGTACTGTATCAGCAGAATTGATGATTTTACAGAAGCCTTAATTTATCAGCTTTGAACAGAGAGATCATTTGACCAAGAGTGACCTCTAGTGGTACACACAAGATGTCATTGCCACTGATTTCTCCACAACATTTTTCAATTCATTTTGTGAGTCAACAATAGGGCAGTGTTCTGAACAGCACTAACTTTGGCAAACACACGCTCTGAAAATGTCATATAATATGTGTTATTTTGTTTGCCAGCATTTGTGCATACTATTTGCTGTTTTAATGTTATTCAGTGGCCATAAATTTGTGCAAAATGTATGCAAAACTATGTAATGAACTTGTAATTATGAAAATCAGCTCATTTTTTATGTTTGTGTAGGCAAATAACATGCATTAAAATGCACAGGGGGCATATTCAAAGTACTTTAGCTGGTTAGAAGATTGACTGCTGAATATCCCCACAAACCACAGAAAAAACATCCGGTTAGAACCAGCTGGATCAGGGACGGTGGCAGTGTCTATATGGTTAGTGATAATATTCAACCAGTAACTGGATAGTTTAACTGATTAATGATAGAACAGGTGAATGGCTATTCAAACAAGTTTGCACTATCTGGTTAGTGGCTGAATATCGCGGCACTGATGTCCGGTGAGTCCAGATATTCAGTAGTGGGAACTGGATATATTCTGCCAATGAATATCTGGGTTTTGTTAAAGCGGCAGCAGCAAGGCACATTAGTTATCCTAGCCACCACCGCTGAATATGCTGCCCCCCCCCCCCCCAAAAAAAAGGAAAATGCAGAGCCATTATTGCAAGATACATAAGTACATCTCAGGGATATGTAAGTGAGCAGTTTATCACAAGATTTTTTATTTTTAGTTACTTGCCTTTCCAAATCCATACTCAAGTGAACAGCAATTCAGGTACACTGAGTATTTCCGTGCCCCAGAGGGTTTACAATCTAAGGGCCTCATATACTAACATGGGTTAGATAATGTGTGTTCATTTTAGTAAGCACATAGTTAGAGAATAGGTCTTATTGAAAACAATGGGGCTTGTGTTATTTAAAATGTGCTAATATAAATTAATAAATAAGACCTGTATAGTTAATGTACATTTGTATGTGCGTATTTCATGCCTAGTTTATAAAGTTGAGTTTGCATGTACTTGACTTTATAAAATACTAGCATAAATGCCTAAAAATGCATACTAATTTAGGAGGGATTACTTACACCAGCACTAGGGCTCACCTCCAAATTTGTAAGGAACATGAATACATTATGTTGTTGTTGTTAAGTGCCGTCAAGTCGGTGTCGACTCACGGCAACTCTCTGGATAGCTGTCCTAAATTGTGTTCAGTTTTCAGTCAGGTGGCTCATTGTTGACAGAGTGGCACCCATAGCTGCTGTTATTGTATCAATCTATCTCATTGCTGGCCTTCCTCTTTTGTGTTGACCTTCTACCTTACCAAGCATGATGTCTCTCTCTTTCTCTATTGATCTCTCTCTTCGCATGATGTGTCCAAAGTATGAAAGCCAAAGTCTTGTCACCTGAGCTTCTAAAGAAAGTTTAGGTTTGATCTCCTCTAGTAGTGACTGGTTTGTTCTTCGGGCAGTCCACGATATACACAGTATCCATTGCCAGCACCATAATTCAAAGGCATCCATTTTCTTCCTGTCTATCTTTTTCACTGTCCAAATTTCGCATCCATATGACATTATTGAAAATACCGTGGCTTGAATGAGTTGAATCTTTGTATGGAGAGAGACAACTCTGCTCTCGAGAATCTTGTCTAGGTCTTTCATAGCCATTCTGCTAAGAGCAATGCATCCTCTGATTTCTTGACTGCTTGTTGTTTCTTTATTGTTAGTTTATCCAAGTAGGTTAAAGTTGTCTACTACTTCAATTTCTTCTCCATCAACAATGAACAATGATTTTGCCAGTTGTCAGGATCTTTGTCTTCTTTACATTAAGGTACAGGCCCATTTTAAGACTATGTTCCTTGATCTTGAGAAGCAAATGTTTCAGATCATATTCACTTTCAGCCAATAATATGATATCATCAGCATAGTGAAGATTATTGACGAGTCTTCCACCAATCTTCACACCTCTGTTGTCTTCATACAGTCCTGCTCTGATGATTTGTTTTGCGTATAAATAGATCAAAGCACTCGGGACATCTGACTGCTGATGTAGCTGTGCATGAAATGAGAGTCAGAAACTGCAAAGATGTCCTACATATTGGGATATGGAAAGTACGAAGCATGAACCAAGGGAAGTTGGAGATAATCAAGAAGCCATCTTGATCTGTTGGGTGTCAGCGAACTGAAATTAACTGGTATCAGGCACTTTGCATCAGATGATCACATGGTCTACTATGCTGGAAATGAAAGACAAAGAAGAAATGGTGTTGCATTTATAATTAAGAAGAAACTTGCAAGTACTGTAATGAAATCAGGGCCGGCCCATCCATTGTGCGATAAAGAGTAGTTACTCACCTGTAACAGGTGTTCTCCAGGAGCAGCAGGAATCAGTCCTCACTTATGGGTGACATCGGCGCCGATGGAGCCCCCGTGCAGAGCATCTCCCCAGCTTTCTATGAAAGCCTTTGGGAATACTACACGCATGCGCGGTCCCCTTCCCGCCTAAAGGTGCCATCTTGCTCAGTCAAATGACATAGCTAAAAAACAGCACACAAAAATGTAAAATAAACTATGTACAACTGCAACTCCCAGGGGAGGAGGGAGGGTTGTGAGAACTGATTCCTGCTGCTCCTGGAGAACACCTGTTACAGGTGAGTAACTACTCTTTCTCCAGGACCAAGCAGGAAGTCAGTCCTCACTTATGGGACTCCCCAGCTTCAGGCTACCGGGACCCAGAGCTGAAAAATGAGCTCCCTCTAGCCTCAGCATCAGAGAAAGGATTTCACTGAAACATACCTTCACCGGTAGCCCAACCAGAGGTCTGGAGGGTAGGAGTTGCCTAAGCCTCAAAGAGAATTCGGAGCACTGCCTGACCGAAAGCACTGTCCCTATGGGACTCCCTCTCCAGGCAGTAATGGGCGGCAAACGTCTGGCTTGAGGACCAAGTTGCAGCCCTGCAGATGTCTGCCAACGGTACAGAGCGGAGATGGGCTACTGAGGCAGCCATAGCCCTGACACGGTGGGCCATGACCCGACCCTGCAAAGGAAGGTCAGCTGCCCTGTAAGCCCAGGTGATACAGTCAGCCACCCAGATGGACAAGGTACGCTTGGACACAGGCACCCCCAAGTTATTGGGGTCAAAAGATACGAAGAGCTGAGTAGCCCTCCTATGCCCCTGCATACGCTCAAGGTAGAAGGATAAGGCCCTCCTACAGTCCAGGGTATGCAGGACTGTCTCAGCCTGGCTGGCATGGGGCCTAGGGAAGAATGTTGGAAGGACCACCTCCTGGTTGAGATGGAAAGAGGAGACAACCTTTGGGAGGAACTTAGGATGAGTCCTCAGGACTACCCTGTTCCTATAGAAGCGAGTGTATGGCCTGTCACAGACTAGGGCTTGAAGTTCACTCACTCGCCTGGCCGAGGTCAAGGCCACTAAGAATAGAGTCTTCCAGGATAGGAAGTATAGAGGACATGTAGCCAGTGGTTCAAAATGTGGGCAAGTAAGTTGCTGCAAGACCACATTCAACTCCCACTCAGGGGCTGGTGGACGGAGAGGCGGCTTGAGCAATAGTAAGCCTCTGAGAAATCTGGACACCAAGGAGTGAACTGACAAAGAGTGTCCCTCCACCAGAGAGTGGTGAGCTGCTAGAGCAGAGAGGTGGACCCGAACAGAATTGGACTTAAGGCCCTGATTGGACAAGTGCAGTAAGTACTGGAGCACTACTGGTACAGTGCAGGTGAAAGGATCTTCCTTGCGTTGCTGACACCACAAGGAGGACCTTCTCCACTTTAGGGCATATGTTTTCCTGGTGGATTGTTTTCTAGAGGCCAAGACCACCTCTTCCACTTCCTAAGGTAGGCCCCAGGGAGCCAAGACTACCCTTGCAGCCTCCATGCCATGAGATGGAGAGATTTGAGATTGGGATGCAGAAGGGAACCCTGATCCTGAGACAGAAGGTCGGGTTGGAATCCCAGAGGCATGGGTGTCTCCACTGCCAGTTGAAGAAGCAGGGGGAACCAGGGCTGCCTCGGCCACCTGGGAGCAACCAGAAGTACTGAGGCCTTGTCCCTGAGAATCTTGAACAAGGTTCGGGCCACCAGAGGCGTGGGAGGAAACGCATAGAGCAGGCCCTGGGACCAAGAAATCAGGAAGGCATCCGCCGCCACCCTTAGGGGATGCGGTTGCCTGGAACAAAACCTGGGCAGTTGGTGATTCAGGGGACTGGCAAAGAGATCTATGGATGGAAGTCCCCATTTCAGGAAAATCTGTTGAACCACCAAAGGGTGCAGCTGCCATTTGTGGGGCTGCAGAATTCTGTTTAAGCGGTCTGCCAGAAAGTTCTCCTGGCCAGGAAGATAAACAGCCCTCAGCAACATCTGGTGCCTGAGGGCAAAAGAGCAAAGGGCCTGTGCTTCCAGGCATAGAGGCCTGGACCCAGTGCCGCCCTGTTTGTTCACATAGAACATGGCCACTTGGTTGTCTGTCTGAACTAGAACAGACTGGTGGGCCAAGGTGTGAGAAAAAGCCTTGAGGGCTAAGCGAATAGCCCGTAGTTCCAGTAGGTTGATCTGTTGCGTGGCTTCCCATGGGGACCAGAGGCCTTAGGTGTAGCTCTCTTGACAGTGTGCACCCCAGCCTTGTAAAGAGGCATCGGTTGTCAACACCACCGTGGGGGCAGGCACCTGAAAAGGCACCCCCTGCAGCAAGTTGGGGGGGGGGGGTAGCCACCACTGAAGAGACTTCAGGAGAGGTTTTGATACCCTTACTCTGTCTGCTAGGCTTCCTGTGGCCTGCTTCCATTGAGTTCTGAGACACCACTGTGCAGGCCTCATGTGGAGGCGGGCATTTGGGAGTCACATGCAGTCGATGCCATGTGTCCCAGGAGCTGCAGACAGAGCCTGGCAGGAACCGATGGCAGACTGAGAAACCGGGATGCCAACTCCATGAGCCTCTGAACTCGGTCCTCTGGCAAGTAAGTCCTTGCTTGCAGAGAGTCCAGCCATGCTCCTATGAACTCGAGGTTCTGGGAGGGGAACAAAGTGGACTTTGCGAAGTTTATGACAAAGCCCAGGTCTTGAAGGAGTGTGACAGTCCTGAAGGTGGCCTGCCTGGCCTCCTAGTAGGTTTGGCCCCGGATGAGTCAGTCGTCCAGATAGGGGAAGACAAATATCCCTTGAGTCCTCAAGTAAGCTGCCACCACAGCTAGGCACTTTGTAAAGACCCGTGGGGCGGAAGTTAGGCCAAAAGGCAGTACCCTGTACTGGTAATGGTTCCTCCCACCACGAACCTGAGGTACTTTCTGTGGTCTGGATGAATGAGGATGTGAGTGTACGCATCCTTTAGATCTAAGGAGCATAGCCAATCTCCCTCCTGAAGATAGGGCAGAAGTGTTCCAAGAGTAAGCATCTTGAACTTCTCTTTCTCCAAGAACTTGTTGAGGTTTCTGAGGTCTAGGATAGGCCTTAGGCCTCCTGTCCTCTTTGGCACCAGAAAATACCTGGAGTAGAACCCGTGCCCCTGTAGGCGTGGAGGTACCGGCTCCACCGCCTTGTCTAGAAGCAGACCCTGAAGTTCTTGGAGGAGGAGGGCAGTGTGCAGGAGAGGCCTCAGAGGTTCTCCTGGAAAATAGACCGGAGGTAGTTGTTGGAAATGAAGCATATAGCCTCGGTGAATGATGCTTAAAACCCAAGCATCCCCTGTAATGGGTGGCCACCGGTGGGCAAACAGGGCTAAGCGACCTCCTGTGCAGGGATGGGACAGCAGGGACGGAGAGGCTATGCCTTGGGAGTCAAAAACCCCCTCCCTGCTAGGTAGGAGCAGAAGCCGGAGGCTTGGGGGCCTTCTGCCTACGGGGCCCATGTCCCTGCCCCTTGGCCTGCTGCCCCTGAGGGTGAGCTGGGGAGGCCTGGTATTGAGGGAAAGGTTTGTAGGCAGACACCTTTCTCGGGTCGAAGGACTTTTTACCCGAGCCCTTCTTTTTGTGAGAAGGGGCAGAAGTCTTTCTGGACAGCCTAGTCCTGGTCAGATGCTCGGTCTCGAGCTCAGTGGCCTTCTCGGCCACGGGTTTGCCAAAAAGGTTCTCACCTCGGCAAGGGACATCGACCAACTTGTCCTGAACCCAAGGCTTGAGGTCCGATGACTGCAGCCATGCCTGGCGTCGGGCCGCAATGCCGGCGGCCGCCACACGAGCCGAAGCCTCGAAGCCATCGTAGGCTGCTCGGGACATAAATTTGGAACAGTCCCGGATCCCTGAAGACAAAGACTGGAACCTCTGCAAAGGTTCCCTGGAGAGACCAGCAGAGAACCCGGCAAGTTCCTTTGCCAGGTCTCGGAGAAACATGCCCATGTACAGCTGGTATGACTGGACACGGCAAGCAAGCATCGAGCCCTGGAAGCACTTTCGGCCAAAAGCATCCAGGTTCTGGGCCTCCCTACCAGGGGGCACCGCGGAGTGCAACTTCTGGCTCTTCAGTCGATGCATGGCCGATTCCACCATCATGGAATGGTGCGGCAGCTGCGCCTTTTGGAAGCCAGGGCTCTTACGGAGTCAATAAATGGAATCGACTCACTTGCTCAAGACCGGCACCGAGGCCGGTGCCTCCCACATCCGGAAGAGGAGCCGTTCCAGCATCGGAGGAACCGGCACAGTAAAGGCCTCCTTCGGAGGAGAGTCATACTGGAGGCCTCGAGCTCTTCGGCTCGAGGCTCCTCCTTGGGGTCGGCGGGAATCGCCAAGGCCTTGGCCATGTCCCGCACGAACTCCGAGAACCGGGTGTCCTCCGGAGGGGACCTACTCCGGGGCTCAGACTGTGGTGAGTCCGACGGGATGCACCGAGTCCGGAAGGTATCGGGGGACTCCTCATCCTTCGTCTCCCAGGCTGACTCATTGGAAGAGGAGTCGAGGGGCTCCAACCATGCGGGTCGAGGTGGCACCCGCCCTGACGCCGAAGGCACCGGTGTTGATGCCCTCGGTTCCAAGCGGGAAGTCGAGGGAGACCTTGACCGAGAACGACCTCGAGCCTTCATGGTCTCAAGTATCGGCTCGGTCTCCAGGGTCGACTTCGACGTCGATGTCCCGGTGGTTGGGGCAGATGCACCAGCGAGGCTGGCCATCAGTACCCGCTGCTGCTCCATGAAGGCAGACAATCTGCACTCCAAGGCTGTCAGTCTGAGTCCAAGCTCAGGAGACTCAGCAGCTACCGACTCGGGTGCCGGGCCCGACGTCGGCTCCCTCGAAGGAGAGTCCACGAGGACTACAGGACTTACGTGTCTGACGGTCTCCGGCTCTACACGAGGTACTTTGGATGGCTTCTCCTGCTCCAAAGGCCCGGGACGGCGGTCGGGGGTCTTAGACCTGGCCCTCGAGGAACCAGGGACCTCTTCCGACGCCGCCCTCGCGAGCTGTTTCTTCCTCTTGCATTCCCAGTCGGGGGGCCCCCTGTCCAAAAAACCCTGGCGATGCTCAGGATCAGATTCCCGAGACGTCGAGGCCTCAGACGAAGTCAGGGCCCGGCCGAAGGCAGAATCCGAAAAAGTCTTTTCCTTCTGGTGCTGACGGCTTCGAAGTGCCTTGGTGGACATTTTACCACATGGGCCACAAATCATGGGGTCATGATCTGGGCCAAGACACCAAAGGCAGCAGTTATGTGTGTCAGTGACGGACATTAGTTTCTTGCACTGATCACACTTCTTGAAACCACTGGAAGCATCGGGGAAAAAAGGGCCCCCGCGAGGTCAAAAGACCGGCCTTCCAGGGAAAAACAGAAAAAAGGGCGTGAACGTCAGCCACGAAGGGCAAAAACTGAAAAATAGAGAACAGGCTCGATACCAGTGTACCAAACCCGGCGGGAAGGGGAACCGGCGTCGAACTCGAAGAAAAAGCGAAGAAATCTTCAGAAAAAAATCAACTTTTCCCGGGTGACTAGGACGAACGTCCGAAGGGCTCCACGGAAAAAGAGAGACTGGGCAAGATGGCACCTTTAGGCGGGAAGGGGACCGCGCATGCATGTAGTATTCCCAAAGGCTTTCATAGAAAGCTGGGGAGATGCTCCGCACGGGGGCTCCATCGGCGCCGATGTCACCCATAAGTGAGGACTGACTTCCTGCTTGGTCCTGGAGAATGTTGTTTGCACAGGGCCCCGTGCTTCAGGGGGCCCAGCACGAACTTCATTTTCGCACGATGGTCCGCTGCAGAGGGAGCCGGGAAAGCTGCATCGAAGCTGCTGCATCTGCTTGGGAATTAAACAAACGATCAAGTGAGTCAAGGGGCATATGTGCATCCCACAATGTAAACCATGGTTTCTCCGAAATTGGCATATCTGTCTCATTGGGATATTTATCCAAATACCCAGCCACCAAAATTTGGAACAAATTCTGAGTTCCCACCCCTTCATGATCCTGAAAATACTGTCGGATTGCCCTCTGTATTATGGGCTCGCGGCTGTGTAATGAACCGCAAAACATCCTGGGCATCTAAACTCACTCCTCTCCCTCCAGTATCATAAACTCTGACCAGCCATTGTAAATCTCCTTCTCCTGGCTGCTGGCGAAACCGGGTTAATATATCGTCTACCTCAGACTGTGTGAAATCCTCCACAGTGGTCCTCATACGTGTATGAGGGACTAATTCAGTGAGATATTGGGGCTGCCCATCTGGCCCCAGCAGCGGTTCCCCTCCGGGCCCCATCTGCTGTATGGGTTTCCCATCATTACCAAGTATCGGGCGTCTCTCGGACCCCAACACAGTTTTTTCTTGTCTCCTATTAACAGGTTGAGCCTGTCTGTATGGTAACTCCTCTTTTACTTCTTCCTCCAAGTTCCCATCCGGGTCTGAGGAATCCCAAATGTCTCCATCCCACCTATCCAAATTCCATTCTGCCGTGGCAGTAGCCACTGCCTTATATACGTTCTGTTTGTTAACCCTACCCTTCCTCTTTTTGTATTTATTTTGCGCTATTTTCACTGCGGCTTTTTCTGCTATTCCTTGGTAGTGGTCCAACTTATCCCGCAGTAACTTCTGATGGCACTCCAAGACCACCACCTTCCCTTCTGCCTCTATCAATTTTTGCTCAGCTCGGCTCAATTCCAGCTGCTTGCTCTGCAGCTGGGAATGAACCTTGCGATAAGCCGATAACAACACCCAGGTCTGTCTGCCCAGGGTAACTGCATCACCCGGTTTCCTGGGGAGCCCCTTGAGTACTTTTTCCACATCAAGGGGCGTTGCCTGCTTTAACAACACCCAGGTCTGTCTTCCCAGGGTAACTGCATCACCCGGTTTCCCGGGAAGCCCCTTGAGTACTTTTTCCACATCAAGGGGCATTGCCTGCTTTAAAGATGCATCCCATGATTCTGCAAACCCATTGTTCCCTAATTGCAAAGCTAAGTATCATAAGGAGTATCAATCCATCCTGGGATGGTAGGGCTGCCACTAGGGCTCTTATTCTTGCGTTTAAACATGGCTTGGCACTATGCCAAATCGGCGATTTTTTTTGGCACTCTGCCAAGTGGGATTCAATCAATACAGGGCTTCGCCATGAACTGCTTGCCCCTCTATTGATTAAATCACCTGGCTGCAATATCAATCAAGTCACCTAATATCCCACCCTCGTCGCCACTTATGTATTACTTCATCAGGTAAATCCTCACTGACATACAAATCAGGCACAACTCCAAAGTAATACTAAACTACTATTTTATTGCATGGAAAAATAGGGATTATAAGTAAGTATAGCATGAAATGAAATGCATCAATACATCACCGGATATTGTAGGCGTCACTTCAGCGATCGGGGAACTTTCACGATGCTGCAAGGAATCCGGGAAAGCTGCCAAAGCAGGAGTCTGCTTTGTCCCTGGTACCGTCCCGGTTTTTCCTTGGAAAGTCCCCGATGGTTATACAATTTCTTATCAGTTATTTACAGTAAAAATTTTCAGTGATAGGTTATTACATCATCTTATAATTGTGATTGGATATTACCTGCATACACAGCGAAGGTATGTCCAGCCTCAGAGTCAGGCACTTCTGACTCATCCTACTAGTTCTAGCTGGTTTTAGCCTATTTACAGAGTAAACTGTTATGCCCTATAATAACCTTATAGTCTCTACAGTGCAAGCTGTTATGCCCTATAATAACCCCAATAGCTACATGGCTACTGAATCCATTCCATTCAAGTTAAAACCACAACCTGTCACATTCGTATCACAAAAGGTGATCAGGGAACCGACCGGCAAAAAAGAAGCATGAAAAATGCTAAGAATAAAGTTGGAAAATCGACTTTTACCAGGGACCACAGACAGGACATCTGCAGGGCTCCATGGGAAAAAAAAAGTCCGAGATAAGATGGCACCCTTGGGCTGGAAGGCTTTCTTTGAAAACTGGGGAGTGAATCCGCATGGGCTCTGTCGGTGCTGACATCACCCATATGTGAGGACTTCCTACTTGTTCCCAGAGAATAAGCACTTAGTAAAGGCTGGCTTGCTACACAGGTCGCAGACCTGTGCTTCTAAGGTAATCTGTTAACAATTTCCTAGGTGATTCACATAGCCCTTGGTTTGATAGAGGGAGCCTTTCAAATTGCCTCTTCGATCTGTCACTTGGCTTTAACACCTATTTAAAATAAATTCCTAGATCTCTTGCCCCCTCTCTGGAAAGCCTCTTTCTAAAGGTCTCTAGAAACAATTTATTTCTTTCAACTCAAAGAATATTTACCCTTTTCTTCCTTCTAGGCTAAGCTATACTCTTTTTTGATTTAAATTAAAAGCTCTCTGCTGATACTAGGCCCTGATTGAGTTAGCAAATGCAATGGATTCTAAAATATACAGATTTAACAGCTTTAATCCAAAGAATTCCCTTTTCCCAAGATTTAGAGAAGTTCCTAGAAGTAAATACTTACAAGTACAGATTTCTTTCCAGCAGTAGAAGTCCCCTTTGGTAGCCAGTATACAGTAAATATAAACACTTAAATTCACTGCATTTCTGCACAGGGAGTCAATGTAAATTCTGTAGATAAGGTGATATTTGATCAAATTTTCATAATCCAAATATTAAACATAGTGCTGCATGCTGAATACATCTGGTTGGTAAACCCACACATAAGAAATTAGACTGATGTTGGGGTCTGTGAGCACACACTGGTAAGTAGGGTCCCATGCTCAGTACTGCTATTGCCTTCATGCTTTGGATAAAGGGGGGGGGGAGATGAAGTGGATAAAGAAGGGGAGGGGAATGGAGGTTTAATATTTTGATTTCTTCATCATCTGGAGTCTCGTGAATTTTTAAGCGTTAAAATGGGGTTATATTGGATAAATGTTTAGGAAGCACCGAGTTAGGGAATTCCTCCTTTCAAATTGCTCCTCCCTGTTCTCTTCTCTCTCAATCCCCAAACTATCCCTACCTCCCAAAATTACTTCCTGGCAACTGCTCAAATAGTCTAGATGTGAGGTGACTAAAGAGTAGATAAGTGTCTTAGTAGTGTGTTCTGTCCTGTCCTGTCGATGACAACGCTATGGATTCAACGGACATAAATTATATTACGCCGTGGCAGATGCAGAAGCAACCTGTTTGCTGGAAGAGCTAATATCCGCAGAGGTAAGAGAGGTCTTTTTTTGTAAAAAGTGTTATAGAAGAGGTAGTTCATTTCACATTGACACTGGGTTAATTTTGTAGGGAAATGATGGATCTTTCTCCTAGAAGAATTAGAGGACATACCGACAATCAATCTACGCTGCTTGTGCTTTCTCTGTCCATATCAAAGGGAAGCATTTGGAGTCATAGTTAACCAAAAGGACAATTCAAAACCTGAAGAAATAAACATATTTAAATCTGTTATTCAGGCAACAGTATACTGTATTATCAAGAAATGCTTGTGGGGGTTATGCATAGAGACTGTTCAGCTTGTCTAATACATGCTTCAGGGCAAAGACATCATGATTGCCTGAGGTGGGGGCACAAGGAAATACAACAGAAAACCCATAAAACTTGTGACAGGTTGTGCCTAGAACCTACTGTAAATGTCGCCATGATTGTTGGTCATAAAATAAAAGCAATTGACCTAGGTTATGAAAATTTGATATTCTTTTAATCTCATCAAAGATTTTAATACCAGTAGAAATCTAGGACATCTGCTGAATATTTTGCTTAGATATGTGACAGACAGCAAAATGGAGCTAGTGGAAGGTTTAATCTGTGACAGAGATTATAGATCGTTCTTCAAAAAATAGCTGAACATACAGATGAAGATGAACAAAAATTATATGTATGCCTTTATATAAAAAAAACTTATGTTCAAATGAATCACTTCATAAGATGAAAACATTTTATTTGAAATAAAACATTTTGAACACACATCTTTGTGTGGTGTGTTTTAGGAATTCCTAGTTAATAAATTATCTCCTACAATGTACTGTCTGGGAAAAAATGGGGCAATGTGGATTAGCCGGGGTGGGACGACACATACACATTATAAAACAATAGGCCATCTGATAAGATTGTGAGGAACAGAGCTGTTTCAGTTAAAAATTCTGAGAATGTAAATCCCATCACAGAATTTCATTTTAAAAAATGCAGTACATTTCATCTGACAGAAAAAATCACACAGTCTCTTCAGACATCAACATGGTGAGTAGATATGAATCTTACTTTTTAAAAAATGGTGGTGTGAATAAACAGGTAGACAAAGATGAGTCGGTTGATATAGTGTATTTGGACTTTCAGAAAGCCTTTGACAAGGTCCCTCATCAGAGACTTTTGGCAAAACTAAAGAGTCATGGGATAGGAGGCAGTGTATTATTGTGGATCAGGAACTGGTTAAAAGATAGAAAGCAGAGGGTAGGGCTAAATGGCCAATTTTCCCAATGGAGAAAGGTGAATAGTGGTGTACCCCAGGGATCTGTGCTGGGTCCGCTGCTTTTTGACATATTCATAAATGACCTGGAAAAGGGAATGAGTGAGGTTATCAAATTTGCAGATGACACAAAACTATTTAACCCTGGGTGTACCGATGGGGTCAAACCCCATTGCAAGTTTCACAACGCGTATCTCGGAAACTAGTTGTTCAAGAATGCAATCTTTTTATGAGTTTTCACATGTCAATATTCTCTTTATATTGTGCCATGAGAGGAATAATTTTCATCCGCTAGGTGACGAATTGCAGCACAGAGTACCAGTGGGGTCATTTTTTACCCCAGTTGCTTACATCCGGTTTGGATCGTGATACAATTTGCAGTTTTGTGAATTTTTTGATCTGACAAAGGTATTTATCATTAATTATGTATCATTTATTTTTTGTACTCTTATTTTATGAAACTTACACATTTTCTGTAATTGATATCATACGTTCTCTCATTATTTCCGATGAAATCTAAAGGCTTTCAGCTAGTTCATCACGATTATTGTACACCTATAGTAAAACCGCTTTGCGTTTTATTCAACTCTATCTTTGTTTATTTATTTTAGGTTATTGTTTATGATGTCAAAATGAAAGTATTCAGTTGCCCAAGTAAGAGAAATATTGCAACGAGATGCTGACAGTGATGGCTCTGAGTCGTCTGATGATGCCGCATATTCAGCAAGCGAAGAAGCATATCAGCCAAGTTCGGGCGATGATGAAAGTCATGATTCAGATGGCGACAGCAGTTGGTAGCCAAGTGAATGTGAGACTGATGTTGAGCCGGTAACATCGCCTGCAGCAAAGAGTCAAGTTATAGGTCAAGGCAAAGGTCGAGGCTGTGCTGGACGGGGAAGAAGGCAGGAGTCCTCGGTGTCACTATCATCTGTGAGGAATCTTAGTTGTGGTCGTATAGGAGCTAAGAGGTCATCAACTATAAGTACAAATGTTGCCATTGAAGCCTATGTATCTAAGGATGCCACATCATGGAACAGGAAACCTATAAAATAAGCTGCTGGAAGATACGCCAGAGCTAATGTCATGCCCGTACAACAAGGTCCTACAAGGTATGCTGTACGAAATGTTGATGGCCCTCTCACAGCATTCCACTTGTTCATGAGGAAGAACTTATTGAATGAAATCATGATGTGGACGAGCAAACAAGGAAGACACATTTATGACGACACCAGGAAAGATTTGACAGATGGAGAATTTCAACGTTTTCTTGGACTTCTGATCCTCTCAGGCATGTACAAGTCACGAAATGAATCCAGAGTTCAGTTGTGGAACCTTGAAGATAGTTGTTCTGTTTTCAACAAAAATATGGCGCATAACTGTTTTCAGCAAATTTTTTGTGCTCTCAGATTTGATGATGCAACCACCAGACGTGAACAACGAGGCGTGGATAAGCTTGCTCCAATCAGACATTTTTGATACCTGGGAAGCAACTCTAAGTGACGCATTTGTTCCTGGTGAAAATGTTACTGTGGATGAGCAATTGCTTACATTTCATGGCCGTGTTCTGTTCGGACAATATATTCCCAGCAAACCTGGGAAATATGGCTTAAAGCTATAGATGTTGTGTGACAGTGCAACGTCATATGTTCTGCGTCTTCAAGTATATACAGGAAGGGAACTCGGACAAAACAGGGAACAGAATCAGGGTGAAAGGGTTGTGCTGCAACTCACTGAAGGATTGACGCGATCTGTCAGAAATGTTGCTGTTGACAATTTCTTCTGCAGTTTATCCCTGTCACAGAAATTGCTAGAAAAACAAATGACACTTTTGGGGACAATTCGAAAGAACAGAAAAGAATTACCTCCAGAATTTGTAACAGCAAAGGGCTGAGAGGTATTCATTTCACTGTTTGCCTTTCACGATGACGCCACTCTGGTTTCCTATTGCCTGAAGAATGGAAAAGTGGTAGTTCTTCTGAGCAGTTTGCATGATCAAGAAGAAGTAGATAACACACATCCAGACAAAATACCACGAATGATCTTGGACTATAATTCTAGTAAAGGTGAAGTAGATACGGCAGATCAAATGTTGCACACATATACCACAAAATGAATGACAAGACGCTGGCCAGTGACATTCTTCTACAACATTGGACATCAGTGCTTTGAACGCCTTCATTGTTTGGTTGTCACTAAATCCAGAATGGCAGTCCAAGTCAAAGCACGGACATCGTCTATTCCTCTTGGAATTAGGAAAGCAGCTGCTTCAGAGTAATTGCAGCGAGACTTCTTCCAGCATTGAAGAAGCCACTGATGCTATTTGCAATGTCGGGATCCCAAAGAAAAGGGCAAGGTGTCCCTGCTGTTCCAGAGAAAAAGACAAGAAAAGCAACATAGTTTGCACCTCCTGCAAGCGCAATGTTTGCAAAGAACATTCAGAAATTGTGTGTCTCATGCAAATTACTATAGTACTTTACTGTGTTCATCAAGTGCATGCAAAAACTGCTTTCATGGCAACTCTTCTTCATGTAATATTATGATAAAGCGTAACATTTCAAAACATTTAACCTTCATATAATAAATAATTAATTCAGAATAATATTTTGTCTGTTTAGTTTAAAATTTTCATGGTTAACAATTAAAATTCGTCGTGGGGTCATTTATGACCCCAACGGTATTCAGTGTGTGCAAAAAATCTCGGTAATTCCAGGGTTAAAGTTGTTAAAACCGAAGAGGATTGTGGAAAATTGTAAGAGGATCTTGATAAATTGGAAGACTGGGCATCAAAATGGCAGATGAAATTTAATGTGGACCAGTGCAAAGTTATGCACCTAGGGAAGAACAACCCAAACTATGGTTACATGATGCAAGGCTCCACATTAGGAACCACCACCCAGGAAAAAGATTTAGGCATCATTGTGGATAACATGTTAAAACCCTTGGCCCAGTGTGCAGCGACGGCCAAGAGAGCAAATAGAATGCTAGGTATCATAAGGAAAGGAATGGAAAATAAAACAAAGGATATTATAATGCATCTATATCATTCCATGGTGAGACCGCACCTTGAATATTGTGTGCAATTCTGGTCGCCGTATCTTAAAAAGGATATAGCGTTATTAGAAAAGGTTCAGAGAAGAGCCACCAAATTGGTAAAGGGGATGGAAGGATACTCCTATGAAGAAAGGCTAAAAGGGTTAGGGCTCTTTAACCTGGAAAAGAGATGGCTGAGGGGAGATATGATAGAAGTCTATAAATTAATGAACAGAGTGGATCAGGTAAACGTAGATCGATTGTTTATGTTACCAGAATACACTGGTCAACAAATTTTTACAAAAGTCATGTTACTGAAATAAAAACAGTCATTTCTTATCAATGTTTATATGCTGAACACGAATATGACAGTGAAATTGCAAAGTTGACTCTAGTTTTTTTGTAATCTACAAGAATTAATGTTTACATCACAAAATGCATGTCAATAGTAAATATAATAGGCCTTCAGTTAATACCTGTAAAAAAACAAGTCATAGACTACTTCTTAGATTTTTTTTGCCTGTCTCTTGTACAGCTGTTCGGGAACTTCTCTGGGGAGTGTCCAGCAGTAGTCATCCAGCATTGTAGTGGACCATTTTCCCTGGTATCTTTGCTCCATCATTGCGATATCCTGGTGAAAACGTTCGCCCTGTTCATCACTAACCATACCACAGTTGTCAGGAAAGAAATCGAGATGGGAATCAAGGAAATGGATCTTTAGAGATATATTGCAGCCAAGTTTCTGATACTGCATCAGCATGTCTTCTACTAGTTCTTTGTAGTTTTCTGCCCTAACATTCCCGAGAAAGTTTGTTGACACGAGGCGAAAAGCATTCCATGCTTGTTTCGCATCACCCTGCAGCAAGTTGTTGAACCGGTCATCTTTGAAGAGCTCTCGAATCTGAGGACCCACAAAACTCCCTCTTTAATCTTTGCTTCGCTGAGTTGAGGGAATTTTTCATGCAGGTATCGGAAAGCTGGCGAAGTGCGGTCCATGGCTTTCACTAAGTTTTTCATGAAACCTAGTTTGATGTGAAGGGGTTGTAGCATGATTTTGTGAACCTCAACCAGAGCTGGGTGCTGGATATTCTTCTCTCCAACTGTTACATTTTGTCTGCGATTCCATTCCTTCCACAAGTAGTGCCAATCCCTTGCTCGGCTATCCCACTCACATAAGAAACACATGTATTTTATATATCCCTGCTGCAGTCCCATTAAAAGGGCAACTATCTTCAAGTCACCACAGAGGTGCCAACTGTACTTGTTATAGTTAATGGAAGTCAGTAGATGCTTTAAGTTATCGTATGTCTCTTTCATGTGGACGGCATGCGCTACTGGAATAGATGGAAGACGGTTTCCATTGTTCAAAAGCACAGCCTTCAGACTCAGTTTCAAAGAGTCTATAAATAGTCTCCAGTCTTGTGCGTCATGAGTGATTTTTAAGGCATTCATGAGGCTTTCAATATCGGAACAGAATACCAGATTACTTTCCTTTCTGACTGTGTATAGTACACTGCTGACGTCGGATGGCTTCAGCAGCTGTCTGGCAGTAGTATTGCATTGCATCAGAAAATGATGCAATCAACTCTGGATGATGTGTGCATGCTGGTATTATACAACATGATGAAATATTACATCATTCAAGGCTTATTTGGGATGTTGTTGATGTCCTACTGGATAAATTTACACGGTGAAATGTCAAAAATGAACTACATGCAATATCTTCAAAACGAGAGCCAATAAATTCATTTTAATGTTATATTCATGTTCAGCTCACCAAGATACTACAGATTAGGGCCTTTTAAAGTCAGTAATGATTTCAATGTTGACCAGTGATATAGAAAGACTAGAGGACATGCAATGAAGCTACAGGGTAAACTATTTAAGACTAATAAAAGAAAATATTTTTTCACTGAACGTGTAATCAAACTGGAATTTGTTACCGGAGGATGTAGTAAAGGCTGTTAGTGTAGCTGGTTTTAAAAAAGGTTTGGACAAGTTCCTGGAGGAAAGGTCCATAAACCATTAAGAAGGGACCCAGGATATCAATGCTTGACCCAATACAAGCATTGTGGAACCTGTGTCTTTTGGGGAAACTGCTAGGTACGTATGACCTAGATTGGCCACTGTTGGAAACAGGTTACTGGGCTTGATGGACCTTGGTCTGACCCAATATGGCATATCATATGTTCTTATATTCTTAAGAATCATGGCGACATTTACAATAGGTTCTAGGCACAACCAATTACAAGTGTAATGGATTTTCTGTTGTATTTCCTTGTGCCCCCACATCAGACAATCATGATGTCTTTGCCCCAGAGCATGTATTAGACAAGTTGTACAGTTGCTATGCATAACCCCCAAGAATTTGATAATACAGTATACAGTTGTCAGAATAACAGATTTAAATGTCTTTATTTCTTCAGGTTTTGAATTGTCCATTTGGTTAAAAACGACTCCAAATGCTTCCCTTTGATCATGGACAGAGAAAGCACAAGCAGCGTAGATTGACTGCCGGTATGTCGTCTAGCTTTTGTAGGAGTGAAGATCCATCACTTCCCTACAAAAAAAAACAACAGTGTCCATGTGAAATGAACTACCTCTTCTATAACACTTTTAACAAAACAAAGACCTCTCTTACCTCTGTGGATCCTAGTTCTTCCAGCACAGGTTGCTTCTGCATCTGCTGTGGCGTAATATAATTTTATGTCCATTGGATACATAGCGTCTTCCGGCAGGTCAATTTCAGTGTCTTAATCACAAAGTTCTTGAGAATTAAACAGTTTTTGTGCATCTGGAAAATCTTCAATCTCTGTTAATTTATGTTCAGCCTCTGCCGGACTCTCCTGTTGTTCAAATGGATTTTCTATTGGTGGATAACCCTCAACCTGTGATAAGGAAGCTTATCATAGCTCAGGTAGGAGCTATAGAAAAGATGATGTGACTCTGAACAAGCAACCTGTCAGTTCTGGTAGAAGCAAGAAAACAGAGTTTTCACATAAAAGACTACCAGTCCCAGAATGCACCAGGTTTCCAGCAGCCATGAGAGGGGCTGAAGTGAGAGAATGTGTGTGCAATCAAGAGAGCTATGAGGTAATACCTAAGCACTCATCTCAAAGGGCAGGGCCTGATTCAACACAGCTGCGCTGTGTTAGGGAGCAGCACACATTAGAACAGGATAAGAGTAGAGCTTATTCTTCAGATAACAGTTACTACAAGCTCCAGCCCAGTTTCAAGGAGAGTTTGAAGAACAGCTTCAGCAAAAGCCAAGCAGATAGAGAGAGAAGGAAACTCTCTGGAAGGAAGAGAAGAAAGGCCATTGGAAGGTCTGGGAGATTCCAAGGCAGTACTCATACTGGGAGGTATTCCAAAAGCCAGCAGAGTCCATTGGACTGGATTCAGCCAGAGGAATGGATTGGCAGAGATAGGAATCACCAGTGGCTATCTGGAAGAGAGAAGACTGCATGTGGAAGGGACTTTCAGACCAAGGCCAGAAGGTATGTGAGAGAAGATCCAGTGTCCAGGGATCAAGATTGGAAGGCTGGACATCAGAATTGGGTTACATATTGGCCAGGCTATACAGAGAGGAATAATGATAGCAGGAAAGGCTCAGGTATGAACACTGATCCAGACCCTATCTATAACAGAGAATGGCAGCCAGGGAATAAGCATTCTCATGATAGTGCCTTAATGAAAGACTCGTCTGTGCCAATGTATGATAGTGACCATATGCTGATTGATGAAGAGGGAGATACAGCAAATGAAACTATTTATATGGACTGTTCTCTATCTAAATGCTATTGCTAGTTTTCTCTGAGCAAACACATCAGCCATCACAAAGAAACCTAACTTTGTTCTTTATTTCCACTGCAAACAGCTCTTAAAGCAGGATTTGGGCTCACACAGTAGCAGCCAGCCAGCTAAAGGCTTTCAGCTGGTCCATTGATAGTAATTAGGGCTGCACCTGATTGTGTGTGTGAGCAAGGGAGAATCACTGCTGAGATCGGCGTGGAAAATAAGCAGAAGTTAACCTAACCAGCAAAGTTTATTCTTTACTTTGTGCCTTTGTATTTGGTAATTATTTGCTAAGAAAACATTAGCTAATTGCCTGACAAGCTGAAGGTTGTTTTCTGGTTTACTTTGTGACTTTTTGTTATCCATTTTTAAACACTGCAAGCAAGTAACCTCATTTATAGTGCTATCAAGCATACATGTGCTGGGTGAATTAAACCCCATCAATAAAAGAAGTATTTTATTGATCTTACCACTTGGTTTCACAACTCAAATTATTGTCATCAGCTGTGTTTGGGAGTGAATGAACTACAATACCCACAATACCTTGCAAGAATCATATGAATATATGCATCGTCAAGATTGTGTAAGTTCTCACCCTAGGCAGCCGTCTGACAAACCACTGCATCATGATCTTTAAGAATGTGTAAATATGTATATACATGTGAAATCACTAGCCTGCAATCAAGTGTGAATCATATAATTCGAGTGATATGACCTGTACTCTTCCACTAAATCATGATGTATGTTTTAATTCCTGGCCTGTACAGCCGCACTGTTATGTATAGCAAACCGCTGCTGATCGCTGGAAGTAGCGGGATACAAGTGTACACTAAATAAATTAATGTTATGCACCCTGTTGGAAATTATACTTTGTGTTCCAAAAATAGCCATTTTTTCTTTTTGAATCTCTTGTTAGAATTTTTCCCACACAGTGTGCACAGCCTTACACAATGTTATTTCCTACAATCACCAGGAGCATGCTCAGAACAAGTTTCTTGTTTCTGCCAATCACATGTTGCTATGTCATTTCCTACACTCACCAAGAACATGTCCAATATGCCTCTTGTTTCTGCCAATCAAATGTCACATCATTTCCTTTCCTACACTGGTAGAGATGAGGACAGCAACTGAATTCAAAAAAGCATGGGACCAACACAGAGGATCTCTAAAGGTAAAAAGTGGACTGTTGTAGTTGTTGTTATGGAAGGACAGACTAGATAGGCCTTGTGGTCTTTTTCTGTCGTCATGTTTCTGTTTCTAGAAGCATGCCCAGACTTGTTTATCTGTATTGTTTTTTTTCAAAGCCACTAAAAAATAGCTGAAGTGGGATATGAACTCAGATCTCTCTCTCTGTGTTTCGGTCTGAACCACTCTGCTATCACATTTCTTCTAACATTGAGGTCTTAAAAGCAAAATTTTATCACATGGACATGTTGCCATGTCATTTCATTTATTTATTTAGCTGTATTTATATCCTGCTTTTCACTGGGTCAAAGCGGTCAATTGGGGGATACATTTAACATGAGGGGATATGAGACATATATGCTAATACTTACAGGGAACATGGGCAAAGGAGGGTTAAGTGGCTTGCCCAAGGCCACAAGGAGTGCCTATAGGGCTAGAAATCCCAGTCCCTCTGGCCTGAGATTGCTGTCCCCAGGTGGGACTTGAACCCCTGGCCCTCTGGCCTGAAGTACCTTGTCCTAACCACTAAACCACTCCTCCTCCCTCCCTCATTTCCTACACTAACCGGAAGCGTGCCTAATATGCCTCTTGTTTCCGCCAATCAAATGCTGTCACATCATTTCCTTTCCTACAATGACTAGAAGCATGCCCAGATTTGTTTCTCTGTATTATTTTTTTTCAAAGCCACTAAAAAATAGCTGAAGTGGGAGTTGAACTCGGCTCTCTCTCTCTCTCTGTGTTTCAGCCTGAACCCCTCTGCTATCAGAATACTTCTAACATTGAGGTCTTAAAAGCAAAATTTTATCACATGGACAACACTGGTTTCTCTAACAGAGATGTGTTAATTGCATTTAACATGTGGAAAGAAAAGCCTGTATACCAAATGCTGTGTACCTCTATCACATTACAGGCTGCATTCTTGTTGTTTTTTTAAACTAATGAATACACATTTAAATAAAACCCTTGTCAGTTCCTCTTGCTACCAAAGGATTATTTTTAAGAATCTGTTCTAAATAGTTTGCATAAGACAGAAAAGCATTGCACTGTGTGGGAGAAAAAGAACTTAGGGGAAAAAAAAGCATTTTTGTTTTGTGATTTCCGGGGGTCCTACTTCCGCTGATGTCAGCATAAACCAGAAGCAAAACACATTTCCGGTGTCAGTCACTCTGCTTCCGCTGATGTCTAAATAAACCGGAAGTAAACCACATTTCTGGGGTCAGACACTGTCCATTCCACATTTCCAGAAGTGACACTGTCCATTTTCGATGACACCGTTTCCGGTGATGTCATTTCTGATGATGTAGTATGGGGGGGCATGGTTGAGGGTGGGAGGGGGCAGGGTGTGGCACAAACCCAGAGTGAGCGCTGATTGGCTGACATTATCCTTGGGGTAGGGCATATCAGGGGGTGGGTGTGGAGGTGTGCCTGCGAGGAGCTATCCGCCATGCATTTCTATGGGAAGGTTGGGGCTTGGACAGGGCAGGGCCAGGACATAACCCGGAAGTGAACACTGATTGGATGACATCATCCTTATCTCACCTGTCAATCAGTTTGATGAGTAGTGTACCAATTATATTACTCATGGGCATCCCAGACTAAGCTAGAAGCAGCTGAAGATAGCGGCTTTAATGAATATAGCCCAATATATATATATATATATAAATTATTTGTATTACAAGAGCATTTATCAGTGGGATAGCAGTGTTCGTGTTCATATGTGAGGTAAACTATACTGCACAGATTCAGATTTTATAAGCCATTAAAATATTGGCAAAGCTTGAGTCTGATTATTTCTAATGTTACAGATGCAATCTGCTTGGAATAGTTGATGTAGCAGAATCTAAATGTTACAAATAAATAAATAATAGAGGCAAGGAGGCAATTTCATTATGTAGTGCAAGCATTGAGGTCGTGGGATTTTGAGTAATCTAAACCCCGATTGTTTTGGGCTCAGAGCATTCACTTTATATAAATAATCATTTAAATAGGGACACCCCCCCCCCCCGAAAAACACTTCATTCTAGTGTGCCAAACAAACTGGAAATGAGAACAATAAAATGACGCTCACATAGCAAAGTACATTCAGAGGCACAAATTAGGAAGTTTAGATTGAAACATAACTAAGGGGTATGTTTTCTAAACCGCAGTAGCGGACTCTGTGCGATATCTGAACCGCAGTCCAATTGATTTCAATGGGGCCATGGCTCCGATATCACACAGAGTCCGCTACCGTAGTTTAGTAAACAAATCCGTAAGCCTCATTGGCTTTTGAAATATATTTAATATAAAGAAATCACAGTAGAGCAACATTTTGCCCTTTCTTAGGCCAGTGTGTAGCCATAGTGGGAAAATTTTTACATTTGTAATTCCTCAGTCTGCATTAGAGATATGTTGCTGTTTGATGCAGAATCCTGGATCCTAGATAAGCAGTTAGGATGGTCATGTAATAAGTATGTTTACATTTCTGACTCATGTTGATCACAAGGACTTCAAGGCACATGGGGGCAGTGAATAATCAGGCATAGGCCACTGCCTAGGATGCCAAACACACAGACCCTGCTCTGCCTACACGCATGTGCTGCTTCAAGGGAGGGGGATGGGAGAGGTGCCACTGTAGCCAGATGGTTTTCCCCTGCTCTTCTTCGGGCACTCCAGTCTTCTTGGGATCTGTGACCCCTCCCTCCCCCCCCACTCTGGGATCTGCGGTCTGGTCTTGCCTATGGGCACCAAAATCTTAAATCTGGCATTGGTTATTCTGAGACGTATTTATTTAAAAGCACATTTTAGATAGGATGTGGAGCTCAGAATTGTGATGTTGAGGTCAGGATGTACTCGGTTCTGAAGGTATTTTAGGAGCAGCTCTGCATGTGCAGCAGGAGGAGCCACTTTAGAAATATACACGTGGGAGAAAGTAATGGAGGAAGCCCAGGAACGTACACATGTAAGTGCCGGCAGAACAAGCACATGTAAATTAGGATTATGTCAAAACACGCACTTATATTTTGGCTATTTTGCAAACCTAGAGGTGCAAGTGCTCTTAAATAATTATAAAGGAATCCATCCTGACCCTTTTTCAATTTGGAGGGGGAAATAAATACTGTGGGATTAAGGGAGATATCCTTTAGTTCCTCCTATGAAGGGCTGGCTGAAACAAGCACTTGCAAAATGCCTGTTCATGTCTGGGAGTAGGTGTAAATCTGGACATGTCCGATTTAGGGCTTGTGCATGCATTCTCTGTATGAAATGGGGGATACATGAATAGATTTTGGTTCCATGCTTTGGATGTTGTATGACCATCCACATGTAAAATTGACCCTTTCTAAAATGGCCATTTACATGTGATTGTGATTTACATGTGCATACATCTGACATGTAAAATGCATATCACATACTTAAATGCACAGGAGGAGAGCCTCTTGATTGAAAGCAAGCTCTGTTACGAGGGGTCAGAGGATGAGGGACTGAGGAGTAATATGCAGAAATATTTCTTTTCGGAAACAGTGGTGGATCCATGGAATAGTCTCCAAGTGGAGGTGGCAGAGATGAGGACAGTATCTGAATTCAAAAAAGTATGAGACAAACTCAGAGGATCTCTAAAAGAAAAAAGGGGACTATTGTAGTAATTGATATGGAAGGGCAGACTAGATAGACCATGTGGTCTTTTTCTGCCATCATGTTTCTAAGTTAGCACAGGGTGGCTTATCACATGCTCACTGTCAATGTTATCATTAGTGCATGTCTATGGTGAGGCAAGGCAACATGTATCGGCAGGCTCAAGGTCCTGCAAGGATGCAACCCCTAGGTCAGAGAACATGCAGTGCACAATGTACATATGGGTGCAGACATTGCTGGCACAGAGATGCTAAACCATAGGAAAGCAGCCACACTGCCAAGAATATGTACAACCTCTGATGCCAGCCATCAGCAATACCCATGTGTTGTGTTCCTAACGATGATATCTGATGGGAGAGGTGGAAGATGCAGTGAGTAGCAGAGACCTGTGGCAGCTGTACGACCACGTCACAGCCTCTGCATAGGGGTGACCCTCAACCTAAAGGCAACACAGAAGCAGGTGGATGGACAAGGGAAGAACAGCAGAAATGAGGATCTAGCTTACCATAACATTTCCTCTCATCTCCACCAGGTGCTTCTGCATCCTATGTGACCTGGAGGCAATTAAGCTGCAATTCAGGGTCATCCAGAGAATCAGGCCTGATTGCTGCAGTGACTGTGGTGGCAGCTTCAGCAGCAGCAAAGTAAATCCATCCACATGTGGCAGCGCTGCAACATCTGGGAATGGGACCCTGGTGTGGGATCAATAAGGTATCAAGGGAGAAGATGCATGGCAACTATGTGCATTCACAACAACAAAAAATATACACGGGCAGCAGCTGGACTTCTACAGCAGTCAGGGCAGAGACTATAGTTGTAGCATGCAGCAGAGATAGAGGGCCCAGGGAGCAACAAGCAGCACATAGATGAATCAAACCTATAGGGTACCAGCAGGGGGAATGGGAGCCAAAGGCATGAACTAGGCACCCATTAGAAAGGCACATGGATCGAGAGAGCACCAATGCGCTTGACAAATGGTCCCTCTGAAACATAGGTAACAGGGGCTTAGAAGCCACAAGCCACTTGCCCCCTCCCCCATGGATACCCAGTGAGAAGAGCCTACAGGGTGTTGAACACATAGGGAAGGATCATGGACCCAACTGGGGGATGCCAAGTTGCCAGAATGTGCATGAGTCAGGCATGGCAAGAAAGCACAGTGGAGATGGGATGGGGCTGGGCTGGGAAGGGTGAGCAAGTTATGAAACAAAAAGGCTTAGGGGTATGTAAAAGACAGGGAATGGGGAAGTGGAAAAGGGGACTGGGTGGAATGTGTGAAAGAGGTCCAAGGTGTGTGTGGGGGGGGGGGGAGGGGGGAGTGCATTCATCACCGTTGTATATATATGGCTCTGCTATCTGTATAGTGGTGTTCTGTATGTGTGTCTATATATATCTACCTATCTTTATTGATACACTTGATATACCGCCCACATCAAGACATTAGGGCAGTTTACAATAAAAGCAAAATGCTGCGGAAAAGAATGCCATTGTATAATAGGAAAGAGGTATAGAAAACAGTACAGGTCAAACAAAGACAGAAAGCACAAAAGGAAAAATACTTAAGTGGGGCTAACAGTTGTTACATTTGGTTTACAATCATAGATCAATACAAAATATATAACGGAACATCATCTATAAAATAGAAAAGAAATAGGGAATATAGTGAGAGGAAATTAAGAAGATATAGCAATAGTAGGGCGTTTGAGCAACTACCATATTGACCAGGTCTTGTTATCAATTATGCTATATATATAGATATATATATATAAATGCAAGTTGGTGTTTAAAAAAAACCCCACCCTGACCATCCCTTTGGAAAATGGGCCCATCAAAGACTATTTTTAGACCAGCACGTCTGAATGGCAGGGGGTTCGCTTGTGAAAGGAGTCGCAGAGTTCATGGTGCACAATTCCAGAGGAAATATTTATTATACCAGGCTTTTGTGTGCCAATCAATTCTTCACTCATTTGAACAATATATGTGCAGCAGGCTAGTGAGTCACACACTGCAAAAAAATAGAAGACACTGCTTTATCTACAAACAGAGATGACAAACTTTTGTCAGTACTGTTGCACATTATTATAGCATAACTAGATGGCCCCAACAGCCCACAGTCTAAAAGAAATACTTACATTTACCACAGGCTGGGGCAGTGAACATAAATACCAGCACAAATGAGCAGAAGATAAATCCCAATAAAAAAGGCTGCCTCACAAATGGCTGAGCAGAAAACCAAGCCCCTACCCTCCATTTTTAAGTCTCTCAGAGATGCTGATAACTTTACAATGCCCAGGTTGACACAGGAAATGAAATGTTTAAAGAGGATATGAAGGCAGGATGGAACAGCTACAATCTCAGTTTCCACCAGCCCCCAAATGCCATCAAGTGCTGTCCTCACTCTACATGGAGACAAAGGAATCATCAGGCACAAAAGGAGTAAAGCCAATCTTATTAGCATGCTAATGGCTACAGAAAAGATTTGGATATTGAAAACAGATGGTTGTGGATTCCTACAGAGAAAAGGAAATATTTGGCAGCACTGAGGGATAGATACCCTGATACTGCATACAATTCCTTTGGTGTTAGGAATGACTGCTTCTTCCCATCCTGAAAGACAAATTTTGTGAATGATGATATGAAAAAAAGATAGGCAGCACTGCTGTGGTAATGCACGCAATCAGCAGGAAGGATTATGAATCAAACAAAATTAAAATATTCCACTTGGTCCAGTTTTAGTTTTTTTGGGTCTCTTTTTATCTAATTTTCTCAGTCCTACATAAAAATGAAGCAAAAAGATGTAAAAACTTTCAGAGCCTCTCTAGTCCTCGTCAGTGATGGACAAACTGATAAATTGGGTGCTACTGGGTCGGCGTGACACTGTAGCCTGCAGCTACCTTGAGTTTAAGAACATTTGCTTTACGTTTTGCAAGATCTCTGTTTTTTTAAATAGACACAGCTAAATAGTAATTTTCCCTTTTTAGCACGAAAGTCATCTTACTCACTTACATGGTTCAGTTTAGCAGCAAATATAAGGTACTGGCTGCAAAACACTGTCAATCAAAACTCTTGCGGACAAGAACTCCACCTGATGGAGCCAAAAATGACTGAGAAAGTGATCAAAACACAGCACAAAATAGGAGAAATTCCAGGGTGCTGAAAAAAAGCGACAACCATTGTAGATATTACCCAAAGGCGTGTTAAAAGCATTTTTGTGAGATCTCATCTTTAAGTATAAAAATCTATATTTTCATTTGAAAAATATAAGTATAAATGTATAACTATGGCCAATAAGGTTGGAATGGGAAAATTTTAAGATTTAACCCCAACCATCAGAAATAAAATCCTAGAACAAGCCAGAAGATTCACACAACCCTTTTATGCAAGTGACAAGTTGGGAGAAAAGGCTCCAGAATGATAAAGGAGGGGTGGGGTAAATTTATGAATACAACAGTTTATAAGTCAGCCATGAAGCATCTCCAGATGGGCACAGCTTATTGCTATCACTAGCTGCAAAGCTGCAAATGACTTTAACAGACATTCAAATAAAATGTATAATTTATTAGCCACATGGAATGATTCTGATGTAGGTTCTGAAGGACTGAAACGTCACACTACGGACTCTATTTCAAAACGAGAAGCTGAAAAAGATGCTTATTTTAAGTCTATTTTATAAAGATAATCCAGGCATGTATGCATTTTTAGAAAATAGGCTCTTAGATCCAGCCCCGAGAGCACTAAGTGCCAACATATAAATTTACACCTTCTTCGAAGATGTAAATGTGTGCATGTATGTAACATTTTACAAAATATGTGCATACATCACAACCTCATCTTTGCTCTGCCCAAACTATGGCCTTAGGAACACCTCCGCACTGATCACATTAAAGTAGGCTCACACTTTCCATACACAAAGTTTCCCATGCAAATGCTGTTGCAAAATGTTATGAAAACACTTTTCTGCATGTGGAACAAACTTAATACATGGAAAAAGCTTTATAAAATTACCCCCATGTGACGTATTTAATCTCAATATCTGCTTATAAATATTTGTTTGTTGCCTCTTAACTATTGTTTTGCTGCATTACTGAAAAAGCATAGTTATTCACCTATAACAGGTGTTCTCTGGGGACAGCAGGAATCAGTCCTTGCATATGGGTGACGTCGGCGCTTATGGAGCCCCCACGAAAACATCTCCCCAGCTTTCAAAGAAAGCCTTTGGGAGATGCACCATGCATGGATGGTCCCCTTTCCACCCAAGGGTGCCATCTTGCCTCAGCATAATGACATAGCTAAGATGGCAAAAATTAAAATACAGTAAAGAAGAAACTCCAAGGGTAGGAGGGAGGGTGGTGAGGACTGATTGCTGCTGTCCCCAGAGAACACCTGCTACAGGTGAGTAACCGTTTTCTCCAGGAACAAGCAGGAAGTCAGTCCTCACACATAGGACTCCCTAGCTACAGGCTACCGTGAACCTGTATAAAATGCCATGGTGGCCAGAAAAGGTGAGCCATGAGCTGCAGCAGTTAAGTCCCAACTGAGAGACTCTTGCAAGACCCAAGTGTCCGGTGGAGAACCAGCAATCTGGTAGCCTGATAACAGGAGGGTCGGAGGGCAAGAGTTGCCTATACCCTGAAGAGATTACCGAGTACGGCCTGGCTGAAGGCGCTGTCCCATCGGGACTCTCTCTCCAGGCAGTAGTGAGCTGTGAAGTTATGGACCAAAGACCAGATGATGGCCCAGCAAATTTCCATAACAGAAATGGAATGCAGATTTGTTACAGAGATAGCCGTGGTTCTGACACGGTGCGCCATGACCCAGTGTTCTAATGAGATCCCAGCCTGCTCACAGGCAAGGGCAATGCAGTCCGCCACCCAAATAGACAGTTTGCTTAGCTACTGGAAGCCCCAGTTGACTGGGGTCATAAGAGATAAAGAGCTGAGGCGCTTTGCAACCCTGAGTCTATTGCAGATAGAAGGACAGGGCACTCTTACAATCCAGAATATGAAGAATGGTCTTCACATTGCTAGCATGAGGCCTCAAAAAGAAGGTGGGGAGCACCACCTCTTGATTGAGGTGGAAGGGGGACATCATCTTTGGGAGAAATTTGGGATGAGTGTGGCACACCACCCTGTTCTTGTAAAATCTTGTGTAGGAAGGCTCTGCCATCAGAGCCTGGAGCTCACTGACCCTGCACGCTGACATGAGTGCCACGAGAAAGACAACCTTCCAGGAGATGTACCGTAAGTGGCAGGTAGCCAAGGGCTCAAACAGCAGTTTAGTGAGCCGTGAGAACACCATGTTGAGATCACACTCCACCATTGGTGGGCAGATGGGGGGGGCTTAGACAACATGAGGCCTCGCAGAAAATGAGAAATAAGGGGCTGAGCCAAGAGGGGTTTTCCCCGCAACTGAGTGGTGGTGTGCCATGTTAGCACTTATGTGCACCCTGACTGAGTTGGACTTCAGACCCACCTGGGAAAGGTGAAGTAGGTACTGGAGTACTATATGCACTGACAGGAGAACGGTGCACCAGACGTAAAAGCATTGCCACCTACAGGCATATGACATTCTTGTGGCGTTGAGGACCTCCTCCACGTTTCGTGGGAGGTCGAAGGGAGCGAGAGCTACCCTTTCAGCAGCTAGGCTGTGAGTGACAGGCACCCCACCCCAGGCTCGGGTGCAGGAGAGAGCCCTCCTCCTGTGACAGAAGTCCTGGAGCACAGCCCAGGGGAATCAGTAATGCCACTGACAGGCGGAGAAGTAGTGGGAATCAAGGTTGCCTGGGTCATCTGGGGGCTAACATTATCAGTGACCCTCTGTCTCTCTGGACCTTGAAGAGGGTCTTGGTGACCAGCAGTATTGGCGGGAAGGCAGAGAGGAGGCCTTCCATCCACAGAAACAGGACGGGTATGACTGGCGGGAGCAGGAGCGGGGTAACTCCTTGTTGTCCAGGCTGGTGAACAGGTCCACTAAGGGGGTGCCCCAGAGATGGAAAAGCCGGGAGACCACCCTGGGGTCCAGGCGCCACTTGTTGGTTGGAGGACTTTACTCGGCTTGTCCGCCGGGGCATTTTGCTGGCCCATTAGGTAGATGGCCCACAGTAGCATCTCATTGTGTGCCCTTCCTGCTTGTTCACATAGAACATTACTGATCCAGATGGACAACCAAATTGCATAGACTGCTGTTGCAGCCAGTGGCAGAAGGCTTGAAGGGCAAGGAATATCGCCGGAGCTCCAGAAGGTTGATTTGCAACTGAGATTCTGCCCGAGACCAACTGCCTTGAGTGTGGAGGTCCTCGCAGTCAGCTCCCCAGCTCAGCAGGGAGGAATCCGTAGTTAGGCCCCTCTGGGGGGAAGGGGGTGCCTGGAAGTGCATCCCAGCCTGAAGGTGGTGGGGAAGCTGCCACCAGTCGAGGGAGTCCACCAGGTGGCAGGTCACTCTTATCCTGTACCAGAGCCTGCCCATGGCGTGTGTCCACTGGGAGTGGAGGCACTACTGAGCCACCCTCATGTGCAGGCGGATGTATGGGGGTCATGTGGACTGTAGAGGCAATGTGGCCCAGCAGGCAGAGGAGAAGGCGGGCAGGCAGCGACTGGCAGTGCTGCACCTCTGCAGCTAGCGCCCGGAGGCGTTCTGACCTCTCCAGAGGGAGAAAGGCCTTGGCCTGGAGGGTGTCTAGCGCAGGGTGTAGATAGTGCGCTCGATGGTATGATGTACCTCTGCAGCTGTGCCTCCCCTTACGAGCCAATCGTCCAGGTAAGGAAAGACGAAGGTCCCTTGGAGATGAAGGTGGGCTGCAACCACTGCTAGGCACTTGGTGAAGACCCTTGGCAATGAAGCCAGCCTGAAGGGCAGCACCCTGTACTGGTAGTGACCTCCTCCCACCATGAACTGGAGGTATTTCCGGTGGCTGGGATGGATCAGGATGTGTGTATAAGCATCCTTCGAGTCTAAGGAGCATAGCCAGTCTCCCTGCTGGAGGTATAGCGGCAGAGTTCGAAGGAAGAGCATCTTGAACTTCTCCCTCATCAGGATTCTGTTCAGGTCCCGCAGGTCTAGGATGGGCCTGAGGCCCCCCATTCATTTGGGAATGAGGAAATATCTGGAGTAGAAGCCTTTGACCCAGAAAAGTTTAGGCACTGGCTCTACTGCCTTGTCCTTGAGGAGGACTGCGAGCTCTGTGAGGAGCAGAGCCTGGTGAAGGAGAGGTCTGACAGGTTCTCCTGGAAAGTAAGAGGGTGGCATCTGTTGCAGGTGGAGGAGGACCCCTCCTTGATAACTTGCAGTACCCAAGAATCAGTGGTGATGGAGGACCACCTGTGTGCAAACAGAGCCAGACACCCCCCCTGTGGGCTGTAAGGGACATCTCCTGGGGGGAGGGAGATCGTGCCCAAGGAGTTAAAAACTCCCTTCAGCCTGGGCCGGGACCGGAGCCTGGTTCTTGGGGGTCTCTGCCCTTGCCTCTTGTGCTAATGGCCTTGCTGCAGAACAGAGAATGCTTGGAACTGTGGGCACTGCCAAAACCCCCCTTTTTCCTCAGGAAGAGGGCTTCGTCCCCGGGCACTTCTTACAGGGATGCACAGAGGTCTTTTTAGAGAGTCTGGTCCTCGTCAGGAACTCAGTACCTATTTCAGCCACTTTGTCTGCCATGGTTTTCCCGAAGAGATTCTCTCTGTTATAGGGGACATGAATGAGTTTATCCTGAACCCATTGTTCGAGGTCAGATGACTGTAGCCAGGCCTGACGTCATGCCCCAATGCCCATAGTTGCTACTCTGGCTGAGGACTTGAAGCCGTCATATGCTGCTTGATTTAAGAACTTCTAGCATTCCTTGACCACTGAGGCCAGTAATTTGAACTGCTGGAGAAGTTCTCCATCGATGTCTGCCGAGAAACTGGTGAGCTCCCTTGCCAGCTCCTTGAAATACACGCCAATGTATAATTGGTAGGATTGGATTCGGCACGCAAGCATAGAGTCCTGAAAGGCCTTTCAGCCATGGGCATCGAGGGTCTGGGCATCCATACCGGGGACACCGAGGAATAGGTCTTTTGGCTTCTTTGTCTGCGCATGGCAGACTCGACAACCATTGAGTTGTGTGAGAGTTAGGTTTTCTGGAACCCAGGGCTTCGGTGGACTCAGTATATGGAGTCGAACCACCTGCTTACTATGGGCACTGACGCCGATGTTTCCCACATACGAAGGAGGTAGCGCTCGAGCACTGGAGGGACAGGCACCATGAGGGCCTTCTTCGGAGGTGCCTTGCACTGGAGAAATCTCCAGTTACACCGTGTGGGGGTCCTCCTCTGCTTCAGTCTCGACGGCAAGCGCCTTAGCCATGTTCTACACAAAGTCCAGGAAAGCAACATCCTCAGGCGGGGAATGGCACCGGGACACCAGGGGAGATGGGTCTGAGCGCATGTCTTGGTGTCATCGAGTGCCCAGGGACTGCTCATCCTCAGTCTCCCAATCAGACTCGAAGTCCGAGAAAAATTTGGAGGCCCAGCAGGTCTCGCAGTCGAGGCCCAGGCCCTGAGGCTCGCCGCCTCTGGAGGACCTGCAGTCTGAGCCATGGGCACTGGCTGGGGAGGGGTCTGGTGCCCTGAGGAATGGGATCAGGATCTTGTCCTCTGCCAATGTGTCTCTTGAGGCTGATGACACTCGAGGATTGGCTCGACTTCCGGGGAAGCCCTCAATGTCAATGGTCCGGTCATCGGGGCAGATGAACTGAACATGAATGCCCGCTGCTGGGCCACGAGGGCAGAGATGCTGCCATCCTGGTCTGCATGCCAGTTGGTTCCGCATCCTTCAACATGGACACCAAGGGCTTCAGGCCCGGCATTGGTTCTGTCAAGGGGGAGTCCTCAATGAGGATGATTTTCAGTGTCCAAGACTGGTTGCAGGCTGCCAACGACTCCTTCTGGGGCAGCTTGTGAGGCCACTCCCGCTCCGACCCCTCAGACTCAATCTTGGAGCTATGGGGCCTGGAATGGGATTTCCCCAATTTCCCTGGCCCTTCCTCCAGGGTGGTCTTTGAGGGTTTTGATTTCTTGCATTCCACCGCTGGGGATTCTCCCTCAGAGTACCCACAACTGCAGGACTCTGAAGCTGCCCTGGCATCGTGGGGCACCAAGGTACTGGAGGGGGCCCTGCAGTGCAGTGTCACTGGAGACTCTGCGCAGAGTCGGACTTGTGAAAAATCTTTTCCTGCTGCAGCTGACGGCTCTTGATGGCCTTCGTGGTCATCACCTTGCAAAGTTTGCATTCTGAGTTGTCATGGTCCGGCCCAAGAAAGCGGAGGCAGCAGTCATGTGGATCGGTGAGGGACATCATCTTACCACACTGATCACATTTTCTGAAACCGCAGGGTGGCCATTAGCCAAAAAGGGCACGAGCATCGGTTGAGAAACACCTTGAGAAAATAAAAAAAAAGAGGCAAACCTGAGGAGCAACACCGAGCGGGGGAGGGGAAGGAACTGGTACATGTGCCAGATAAAACAAAACAAAAAAGGAGCCTTTTCCAGGGGAACTGGACAGACATCCGAAGAGCTCAGCGGAAAAAAGGAGACTGAGATATGATGGCACCGTTGGGCGGGAAGGGGACAACGCATGTGTGGTGCACCTCCCAAAAGCTTTCTTTTAAAGCTGGAGAGATGCTTCTGCAGGGATTCTGTTGGCAAAGATGCCACCCATATGCGAGGACTGACTTCCTGCTTGTTCCCGGAGAAGCTGAGCTCCACATTTCAGAGATAAAAGTTTTTATCTTTATGTGCTATCTTAAATGCAACACAATTTTGGAAGCAGCAGAGATTTAAACAGTATATCTGGGATAACAGGACATGGATAAATTGATATAACAGGGCAGAGTGGAAAGTGGTGGGGGAGGGGGGACGGTGTCACCACTGAAATGACTTCAAGCAGACCTGTACAGCCTAAATGCAGGCTGTTTAAGCTCAAGCCCCATGTTTGCAATTTTGAGATGATCTGAAGCAGCAAAACATTTACTAACATATCCACAGAGTCAAAATTGGCAAGTCCTCTAACTAAAAAACAAACAAAATTAAAAAGCATTTTGGATATATTTAACAGATCTTAATCTTTTAGAAAAAGATGTCATTCATACCAACTATTAAAAACAGGGAAATGAAGGCAAAGCATCTTCACATTTCTGACTGGGCCAACGGTATCTGATATCCTAAGTGAACCATCAGCTCTGTGCCTCACCTCTCACAGCTCAAGGCCCTGCTCCTGTTATCAGGAAGCACCCTGTCCTTTTCATAGCCCATCCAAGTGTCCAGCATCTCCTTTTCTCTTCCCTATCTCCTAAGCAAGTGTCAGGCATTTTTCCTCTTCCCTACTCCCCTCCACATGTCCAGCATCATTTCTCCCCTTCACTATATCTGCTCTAGAATCCAGCATCCCCCCTTCCTTTCCACTATCGGGCCTAACTCTACTGCCCACCATTGCTGACACTGTTGCTACTTGCTGCTAAACTTAACATGTAAGTGAGTAAATAAGACTTGGGGCAGCCACCATGGGGCCTATGAGCACATACGCGTGTAGAAGCTCCGCCCCCTATGCACTTCATATTTCAGAGGGGGCAAGCCTAGAGTGCACAGATGTACTCAAGAGGACCTGTGCTGGCTGCCTTAAGTCATCTTTAGTGCTGTTGATGGAGATGGCAATAGCGTCAGCGATAGCAGCAACAAGTGGGAAAGATCAGCAGTGCTAGGATTTATTTATTTAAACTATTGCTGATTTCTGCTGCACCAGCACTGATGCTGCCCCTGAAATAGGGATGCCCTAGGCATATGCCTAGTCTACCCAGTGGAAGGGCCAGTCCTGTTGTTGTTATGCTAGCTAGTCAGAGTTTATTAACCACAGGGGCTGCAGGCAACATGCTATATAAATCAATGTGACTGCATCAAAAGTTGTAAAATTTATACATTTATCTACATCTTTTACATTCTGAGCTTGCTGCCTGTATGGCAGACATGTGTCAGAGCATCAATGCTGCATAGTGTCCAACACCTAAAACTATAAAACATTCTGAAAGGATTTTTTGTGGTAAAAACAATATGCACCATGGGGGAGAGCTAGATATGGTTTTAATCCTCCTGGTTAACAAACAGAAAAATGGCAGTAGAATAAAACACATGGCCTATCTAGTCTGCCCTTCCATGGTTGACAACAGATGTATGACTAGGTATCAGAAATCATCTAAAAGACTCTGCCTCCCCCCAGGTACTGGCCCCTTTCCTTATATGTATAAATATTTGGATTCTGGGCAGGGTTTAGACTTATGATTACCAGTACGCAAACCTCATGCTCTGCAGGCCCCCTCCTACATCCTGGGTTTCTACTCTCTCCTTTTATCCACATTTCATTCCTATTTATTCATCTGATATACTGCTCACTACATAAGTAATAAAACAGTGCATAATAAAAATACAATCAAACTATTGACAAAAATGGAAATTAACTGAAAAGCTTGCTCTAGGAAAAAGGAATCTTGGATACACTGGCCAAGTGGAGCAGCCTGGGGGTAGAGCTTGGCATTACTTTATTAAGCCTCACCAAAAACAGCAGAGCCTCTCTCTTGTGCCCAGTGGATCCGATAACCCACCTGTCTGCTCAAGAGCTAAAGGTCAAGATGTGCGTGGGGGTATTCAATGTGTTGGAACAAAAGAAAGTGGAAGTGTGACAGTCCAGAAGGCCATTATAGCCGAAAGGGACAGGCTGCCTCACTAGGCTTCCTTGGGACTGGCAGACAAGAAAGTGTCAGGTGGGGATAGGTAAGACCTTCTGTTGCTCCAAGCTAGTGTGTCTCAGCTGTGGACCTAAGGGATTCACCACACTGCCTAGTGGATCAATAACTATCACTGAGCAACCCATGGGGCCACCAAGGTGGGCTATGCAACCTCCAGAGAAAGACTCGGAAGAGGTAATTTTATAACAGGGTGTTTATGTACGGAACATAAAGAGGCTCATAAGTTGTACTTATTTTCTAAAGGTGACATATGCACTTGTGTGTGTTTCTAACCTAACCTATCCAAAACCTCCTGCACCTGATCTGGGACAACAGTAACTTTGTGCTTGTACACACTGGTAGAAAACAGCACATAAATATCAATCCCATCCCCCCCCCGCCCATTCTCCTCCCACAGGGACACCTACTGTATATTGCGCAGAAGTAGGCACTGTGTTTTCTGAATACTTGCTTTGAAGTGTACATACCCTCCAGGCAATTTTATAAGGCCCTACTTGAGCTGTTCTATATGCTCAAGTCACTTAGAAAAAGACCCCCTTAATGATTATCACTTATTGGCCAACTAAAGACTTAATTACCCAGACCTGGGAGAACATGATTGAAACTTTTATGTCATAGATAGGCATGGCTCTCTGAGCATAAACTGACAAATCAGAACAGGTTGGTTATTATGTGTTAGATTTCTTCATATTAATAAAGCTGCTGCAATATATACCCCTGCCTATGTTGCATGAAGTTCAGTGGAAGTGCCACCAGTATCTCCACTAGGGGTTTCTTGGCCCACTATTAGGCTACATGACCAGAACAGTGCCGCGATGGGTCACTGGTGGCAAGTCATGAGACAGGGTAAAACCTCCCAGTTACTGAAACTGAGACAGAAACACAATACATTTGCCCCACGCCAGAAAGGGGGGGGGGGCGAGGGGGACCTGCATCACTATCCTTAAGGAGGTATCAAGCACACTTAATCATTTGTGCTATGAAAATGTTCCTTAGCTGGGACAAACTTTGCTCTTCATTAGCTTAATATTACTAAATGAGCTAACACAAAATGATTGTAATGAAGCATAATAAAATTCCAATGTCAAAATATCAATAAAAACCCATAACTATGGAGCAAATTATAATTAACTTTTCTTTTTGGAAGGGGAAGGAGCATTGAGGTGAGTTACAGATTAAAATATGCTTACAAAAATATATGTACTAGATTATACGTATGGTTAGTATCAAATATCCATAGGATGTTTTTTTTTGTTGTTTTCCTGATTTAGGTTCTATTTTGTTTTTGATGATTGTTATTTTTCTCTCCTTGACATGACCTAAAGCTTTTGGGGGAAGTCTTTTTTTTTACTCTTTTCTAATTGTTTTCTGTGATTATAGAGTGTATGTATTTGTCCCTATATTCATTTTCTTGAATTTGTTCTTTGATTGTAAGAATGTCTTTAAAATAAAAGGATGCTTCTTTTTTTTGCCAAAGTGACAATGATACAGCTACGAATCTCCTACCACGTCAGATCTGGTGGGAAAAAGCATCCCCTAAGAAAGCATCAACACATTCTTGTTGGTAAGATTTACAGGTGGACTATTCATGAAGCTCAGTGGCCACATCTGAAAAATCAGAAGTGATTCTGTTCCATCAGACTCCTCATACGTGCTCCGGGTGGCTCTGAAGACAGGAGATCATCTCAAGCACAGGTTTCCCTTCATAGCAGATTTCATATATGGCAGTAAACAGTGGAAACCTAGGGAAGAAAAAAATCCAAGGTTCAGATTGCCCTGTAATGACATCTAAGCATGTGTGGACAGACCAACTGCAATGATGGGAGCATGGATGAGAGCTGGTTAAAGACATAGGAATGAGGGGAGAAGCTGATGTTGATTTAAACATGGGCATTTACAGGCATATCTACCTAAATGGTGGAGAACAAAGTTGATGAGAACTAGGCCAACTGGGTACGCTAACTGGTTCTTCTCTGCCTTTATTTACTGTGTGTCTATATCACAGATCATCCTTTCTTCATACATGACACTTATTTTTCAAAATAATGTTTTTAATTTCCAAAGTATTTCTTTTTTTTCTTCCTAAAAACTTTATGCTAGATGGTGGCATAAGTTACAATGACAGGCCCTCAAGCAAAAGTTTGCTGAAGGCACCTCCCCATTGTATCGGTGGGGGCCCCTCCTCATGTGGGCCCCCCCCTTTTGTGCAGCGGCCCCCTCTCTGTGTGGGTCCCCTATGTGGTGGTGGCAGAAAACATACTCTCTCATGTTTGTCATGCGACCTCCGTTCTTGTAAGTTTGCCACGGGCCCGGTGGCTCTGCCCCGCCGGGCCGAAGTCTCGTGGTGTGGCTGTTATCACAAGACTTTGGCCCAGCAAGGAACAGCAGCCAGGCCCATGGCAATAACTTACAAGAGCGGAGGCAGTGTGGCAAACATGAGAAAGTAAGTTTGTCACGCTGCCTTCCTGTCGCTGTGTGAGCCCCCTTCCTGTCGCTGTGTGAGCCCCCTTTCTGCCCGGGCTCTCCGCATTTTGGGGGTTGCTTGGGTAGAATTTACACCATTGATACTAGGCATGGATACATTTTAGCAATATAAATCAGAAATGGAGGAAGGAACAGCATAGTTGCTCACCTATAAATGTTTTCTCCGGGGACAGAAGGAATTAGTCCTCACATATGGGTTTACGGCGCCAATGGAGCCTGCGCGAAAGTATCTTCCCAGCTTTCAAAGAAAGCCTTTGGGAGATGCACCATGCAAGCGTGGTCCCCTTCCCACTCAAGGGTGTCATCTTGCCTCAGTCTAATGACATAGCTAAGATGGCAAAAATTAAAATACAGTAAGCATGCAACTTGTGATAAGGAAGCTTATCAAAGCTCAGGGAGTAAGGACAAAAGAGGGGAATTTACTCTGATCAAGGGACCTGTGCTGGCAGGTCAGAGAAATAAGACAGCTTGTTTCCCTAAAAGACTACATGTTCCAGGATGCATCAGTTTGCAGAAAGCCCCTAGAGGAGCTAAAGTGGAAAAGCATGAGTCTAATCAGAGAAACCATTATGTCATCCCTAATCAATCATCTTCTAGGAGACAGCTTAAACCACAACACCTGAAGAATGCAAGGGAGGAGTTGCAATCTAAGCCCTTTAAAACTAGAAGGGAATCTTCAGAAAGGAAGACCAAGGAGGAGAGGAGGAACAGAAGGAACAACCTGAACCTGAAGGACAAGGAAGCAGACGGTCCAAGAGAGGAGCTCAGAGAAGTACGTATGCCTGGAGAGAGTCCTGGGAGAAACAACCTTCAGAGGACTGGAGAAAGCCAGAGGTCTGGAGATCCACAGCCAGGGACCCTCAAGCAGCACCTAGGAAGAGGTCTTCTGCAGCTAAGGAGAAAAGGAGCCCAAATACCTCTTGGAGGACGTATGGAGAAAAGGCCCTGAGGTCCAGGGATAACAACTGGAGGACAGGACACAGAAGCTCTATTGCATACTGGCCAGAATACGAAAGGAATCAGCCTGATGCCAGTCTGGATTCAGGTACGAACTATGAACGTTTCTCTAGCTCTGAGCATTGCAAACAGCAGGGAAACAGTTTCTCTCTGTATAGAGGTCAGTTAGTAAAGCCCTCTGAGTCAGACAGTGAAATTGAACCCATGCAATTCCAGGAGCAAGGTTTAATATCTGATGAAGAGAATGTTTGTATGGACTGTTCCCTGTGTAGGTTGTTAGTTTAGAAAAATCCTCCAAATAAGAGCAAACATCAAAAGGAAACATTCTAATTATTGGCTCCCTAGAAAGTTCTCTTAGAGAGAGAAAGCTTTTGGGGAAGTTTGCCCGTGCGCTAAGAACAAGCTGTTGATTGCATCAAGATTGACACCTGTTGGTAGAGCAGAGCACAGCACAAGCTAAGTACATGTGGAATGTAAAAGTTCTTTTCTATGTGGATAAAGAGCTATTTTTTTGTACAAAAAAGTTTTTCCTTTTTGGTTTGTTTCCACCTCAGCACTGCTACAAAATTTGATAGCAGTGGTTGTAAGAAAGCCTTTCTGTTCCATAAAGGACTTTGATACTTATTTACATAAGCTTTTCAGTTGCCTTGTTTATGTGGAATAAACCCTGGATAAGTTATCTGGATGGTGTTACCAAGTATATCTGTGTGTGGAATATTCACCCCATAAATAAACTCTAATTTTGCATTACACTCGACCAACTACAAGAGTTTTCATTTATTTAAAAGGCAAGCTTTGTGTGAATGGACTTCAATAACCACAATCCTTTGCAAGACAGTTAATTTACATACTTGCCAAGGTGATGGTACCTTCATAACAAGCACCCCCTTTTACAAACTCCAAGGGGAGAAGGGAGGGTTATGTGGACTGATTCCTGCTGTCCCCGGAGAACACCTGTTATAGGTGAGTAACTATACTTTCTCCGGGAACAAGCAGGAAGTCAGTCTTCACATGGGACTCCCCAGCCACAGGCTACCGAAAACCTGTAAAAATGCCACGATGACCTGCAAAGGGTGAGCTGTGAGCTGCAGCAGTTGAGACCCAATTGAGAGACTGTTGCAAGACCCAAGTGTCTGGCAGGCCACCCACACTCTGGTAGCTTGAACACAGAAGGGACGGAGGGCAGGAGTTGCCTACACCCCAAAGAGATTATAAAGCATGGCCTGGCCGAAGGCGCTGTCCCATCAGGACTCCCTCTCCAGGCAATAGTGAGCTGTGAAGATATGGGCTGAAGACCAGGTGGTGGCCAGACAGATTTCCATCACAGGAATGGAACGCAGATTTGCCACAGAAGTAGCCATGGCCCTGACGCAGTGCACAGTGACCTGCTGGTCTAGTGGGATCCCAGCTTGCTCATAGGTGAGGACAATGTAGTCCACCACCCAAGTGGACAGAGTTTGCTTAATCACTGGGAGCTCCAGTCGACTGGGGTCATAGGAGACAAAAAGCTTCAATGCTTTTTGGTGGCCCTGGATCCATTGCAAATAGGACAGTGCTCTTTTACAATCTAAAGTATGGAGGATGGTCTCTGCCTTGCCGATGGAGGACTCAGAAAGAAGGTGTGGATCACCACCTCCTGAGTGAGGTGGAATGGGGATGCCACCTTCGATGGAAGCTTGGTGTGTGTGTGGAGCACCACCCTGTTCTCATAGAACCTGGTGTAGGGGGGCTCTGCTATCAGATCCTGGAGCTCACTAACCCTATGAGCTGATATGAGTGCCACAAAAAAGATGACCTTTCAGGAGAGGTACTGCAAGTGGCAGGTAGCCAGGGGCTCAAATGGTGGCTTAGTAAGCTGTGAGAACACCACGTTGAGATCCCATTCCACCGCTGGTGGGTGGATGGGGTGTTTCGATAGCATGAGTGAGGCCCTGCAGGAACCGAGAGGGTGTTCCTGCAACGGAATGGTGGTGCGTTGCGATAGCGCTCATGTGCACCCTGACTGAGTTAGACTTCAGTCCCACCTGAGACAAGTGGAGTAGGTACTGGAGCACCGTTGGCACTGAGCAGGGGAACGGGTTCGCTCGCCTCTCAGTGCGCCAGACTGAGAACTGGCACCACTTGAAGGTGTATGCCTTCCTTGTGGAGGCCTTTCGGGAGGCCAGAAGGACCTCTTTCATGTTCTTCAGGAGGCTGAAGGGAGCTAGCGCTACCCTTTCAGCAACCAAGCTTTGAGCTGGGACCCTAGGTTGGATGGCAGGAGAGAGACGCCCTTCTGTAGGAATAGGTCTGGGGCATGGCCCAGGGGAATCAGCAACTCCGTCACCAGTGAGAAGAGCAGTGGGAACACGTCCACAGCCACCCGGGATGGGTGCGGCTGATGATAGCAGAAGTGTGGCAACTGCGTGTTGACTGGGCTAACAAACAGGTCCACTAGGGGGACGCTCCAAATTCAAAACAGCCGTGAGGCCATTCTGGGATCCAGGTGCCACTCATGCGGCTGAAGGACTCTGCTCACCGTGTCTGCCAGGGCATTGTCTTGGCCCGGGAGGTAGACCGTTCTCAGGAGCATCTCATTATGCTTTACATATGAGCAGAGGGCTACCACCAATCGGCAGAGGGAGTACGACCCCATGCCCCCGTGCTTGTTGACATAGAACACTGCGACTTGGTTATTGGTCTGGACCAGCACTTACTGGCATTGCAGTCAGTGGCGGAAGGCTTGTAGAGCTAGAAATATCACCTGGAACTTCAGGAGGTTGATCTGCAGCTTGCATTCTGTCTGGGACCAGCTGCCTGGAGGTTCCTGCAGTGATCTCCTTAATCTATAAGGGAGGCGTCTGTAGTGAGGACCCTCTGGAGCATGGGTGCCTGGAAAGGCATCCTGGCCTGGAGGTGGCGGGGATTCTGCCACCAGTTGAGTGAGTCCACCAGCTGGTGGGTCACTCACATTCCTGTCCCAAAGCCAGCCCATGGCTTGTGTCTACTGAGAGCAGAGACACCACTGGGCTGCTCTCATATGTAGGCGGGCGTATGGGGTCACGTGGATCATGGAGGCCATGTGGCCTAGCAGGCAGAGGAGGAGATGGACATGTAATGTCTGGCAGTGCTATACCTCTGCGGCCAGCCTCCTGAGATGTTCTGCCCTCTGCCTTTCTTTGGAGGTGTCTAGCTGAGCCCCTATAAACTCTAGGCACTGAGTTAGGACGAGCTGTGTCTTGGGGTAGTTGATGATGAACCCCAGGTGTTGCAGGGCCTGGATGGTGTGCCTGGTGGCATGGCGCACCTCTGCAACCATGTCCCCCCGTAAGTCAGTCATCTAGGTAGGGAAAGATAAAGGCCTCCTGGAGACGAAGGTGTGGCGCAACCACTGCTAGGCACTTGGTGAAGACCCTTGGCGATGAGGCCAGTCCAAAGGTTAGCACCCTATATTGGTATTGGCCTTCTCCCACCATGAAGCGGAGGTACTTTCGATGGCTGGGATGAATCAGGACGTGCGTATAAGCATCCCTCAGGTCTAAGGAGCATAGTCAGTCTCCCTGCTGGAGGTAAGGCAGCAATGTTCAAAAGGAGAGCATCTTGAACTTCTCCCTCACCAGGAATCTGTTCAAGTCACTTGGGGGCAAGGAAATACCAGGAGTAGAAGGCCTTGCCCCATAGATGTATGGGAACTGGCTCCACCGCCTTGCCCTTGAGGAGACCTATGAGCTCGATGAAGAGTAGGGTCTGGTTAAGGAGAGGTCTTACTGGCTCTCCTGGGAAGTGCGAGGTGGTGTTCCTTGCAGGTGAAGGAGGTAGCCCTCTTGGACTACTTGCAATACACCAAGGAATCGGTGGTGACGGTGGACCACCTGTGGGCAAACAGGATCAGACATCCCCCTGTGGGCTGTTGAGAATCTCCTGGGGGAGAAGAGATCATGGCCCAGGGAGTCAAAAGCTCCCCCCAGGCTGAGCCGGGGCCAGCGCCTGGGACTTGGGGGCCTTCTGTTTACGGGGGCTGTGTCTTGCCCCTTATGCTGTTGGCCTTGCTGAGGAGCCAAGAAGTCCTGGAACTGTGAAGCATTACCAAGACCTCCCTTTTTCCTTGGGAAGAAGGGCTTCTTCCCTGATGTCGTCTTTCGGGGCTGGACTGAGGTCTTTTTAGAGAGTCTGGTCCTCGTCAGGTCAGTCTATTTCTGCAGCTTTGTTTGCCATGGATTTCCCGAAGAGATTCTCTCCGATACAGTGGATATCAATAAATTTGTCCTGAACCCATGGTTCAGTTGGGCTGAGGTCTCGAACCCATGGTTCATCGTAGGCTGCTCATGATAAAAACTTTGAGCATTCCTTGACCATAGAGGTCAGAGCCTTGAACCTCTGGAGGGGTTTACCATCGAGGCCTGCCGACAACCCAGAGAGCTCTCTTGCTAGCTCTTTGAGGTACATGCTGATGTACAGTTGATAGGACTGAAAACTTAAGTGTCTGAATATCAATATGAGAACCACTCTACTAACCAACAGATTGCAATGCGTATTCAGTGAATGGCAGTTTAAATAATAATTTTATCTCTTAGTTCCATCAGCTTTAATAAAGGGACCCTGCCAGGCCAAACACCATTTCCCTTGTAGTACACCCACATCGCCACATTTAGTAGCAGTCATCTTCTCTGTCTCCTCAGTACACACAAGTGTGATTAGCCTTGACAAACATGTGATACCACAGCATGCAGGACTACAGGGCCTCATGACTCAGGTCAAACAGGAGTGACTTCTCAGAAATAGCTTTCAAAGCACATCTCTTTGATATAAAGAATGAAATGCAAAGGTAAATCAGATCATTAAGATGTCCCTTTGAATAAGCTTAAGTGCCAATTTTAATTCCTTAGGGGGACACTGGATATGCCTGCTGTTTAAAGACAAAAGATTGCTGTGTGCAGGTGTGTATACGGGAATACAGAAGCTTGCCAGTCTGTCAAAGCTTATGACCATGATATGTATGCAGATATGGTTTTGCCCTGAATTCTCAGGTTTCACTGCCTTATATATACAACCTCATTGTTGGGCTTTGCGTTTCATTACTTCTTCCCCATCCCACCCCTCTACATTGTATTATTTATGGCATATTATCCTGTATCATTCAGTTTCAACTGTAAAGCTCCTTGCTCATTTACCTTTGAATATATTCTACCATGCTTCTGGCTTCACCATTCAATCTTATTGAGGAAACATTGTATCCAAAAGAAGAAAGCATGAACCGCATGAGAGTTTTACTGTTCTCATAGCAACCCACTCGTTTACACAAAGAGAATAAAAAATGACTCTGGAAAAAGAAAACTAACTCTTCTTAACAGACTGTTAAGGCAACTGGATCGCTAGAGCTGAAATGCATGCTTGACTCACCATCTTTGAAAAGCATTCCAAACACGTTAATTAAGGTACCCAGAAAAGTCATGCAACACTGATTTAATAAATGTGCTACCCTGTTGCTTCCCTCTACCACCTGGCCGAATAGGACTGCTCAATGGTAAATCTTAGGTTTCTGTCTCCTTATTCTATATTTAGTGATTAGCACAAATAATAATCACAGCCTTAAATTTTTACCCTAAACAAGTTCCGAGGGAATTCTTCTTTTTAAAGCAGCAGCCTGTGCTAGCTTAACTTCTTGCTCATCCTCCCAGCATCCCATCTGCCAATAAGAGTCTGCAGAAGAAACATACCTAGTGCTTCCTGCAAGCAAAGAGGATGGGAAAAAGTAAACAAAAATAAAAAGCCCGCTTTCAATTTATTTCTTACATGTATTTTATTTTATTGTGCAAAGGTGGATGAGCCCAGAGGCAGCATGAGGGATCTCTGCAGTTCATTTCTTAGATCAATGGAGCTGGCCAGAGATGAGGTTGCTGGGAAGATGGGAGGAAGACAGTCAATGCTCAGTGACGACTAGGGTCAGAGGCTATGATTGCAAAGCCCAGGAAGGAGACTTGGCGCATGGCATATGTCTCAAGAATTGTGCTGCAATAGTGCGGCTAAATGAGCTGAGAGAGGGTAAAGATTAGGGGGGGGGGGGAAATGCCAAGATAGGTGCAAACCAAAGCTCATAATCCTGGAATTCAGCCTTGGCTCTTAATGAGCTGGAAGTCTGAATGAGCAGGAGGAAACTGTTACAACCCACCAAAAAATGTGAAGAATGCAACACTCAGATTTGCTGACCTACAGTGTATGAATATAATAATGCATCAACTGATAACCAGATTGTTAATATAAATATAACACAACCTCTAAAATGCCTGCATGCAAATGTTAGAAGTTTAAAAAATAAGATAAGATGAGAGAACTAGAATATATAGCACTAAATGAAATGTTAGATATAATTGGCATCTCAGAGACCTGATGGAAAGAGGATAGTCAATAGGACACTGTGATATCTGGGTACAAACTATACCGCAATGATAGGGTAGCTCCAATTGGTGGTGGGGTTTCACTCTGTTAGAGAGGGCACTGAGTCAAACAGGATTAAAGTTTTGCAGGAAACAAAATACACTGTAGATTTCTCTATGGATAGAAATTCCATGTAAAAAGGGGAAGGCAATGGTAGTGGGGGTACACTACCGACTGCTGGCCAGAATGAACAGATGGATGATGACATGCTAAAAGAAATCAGAGAAGCTAAAATCTAGCTCAGAATAACCCCCATATTGAATCCCCTGGTATGTAACCAAACCCTTACATGGAAATATCAAGAAAAAACTAGCATCAGTAGCCAACACTTTACTTTTCAAAAGCAAAAAAGCTTTCCGACGGACTTTAGTCACCCTGGCAACATCCTGGAAAATCATTATCTTTGGCCCCACAGGGTGACTAAAGTCCGTCGGAAAGCTTTTTTGCTTTTGAAAAGTAAAGTGTTGGCTACTGATGCTAGTTTTTTCTTGATATTTCCATGTAAGGGTTTGGTTACATACCAGGGGATTCAATATGGGGGTTATTCTGAGCCATGAATAGTGGGGATGGACGGCCCGACAGGATGTCCATCCCCGCTATTCATGACTTCACCTGCTCCCGAATAACTTCCCTGCTGGTTGTGCGGAGAAGTTAGACGGGGGCGGGGAATGGGCGGCAAGGGGGCAGAGAGTGGGCGGTCGCTGGCCTGAACATACAGGGCCAATTCTAATGTCAGCAATGTATGTCAGGGGCCGGCGAAATGTCCGGGGAAGTTATTCCACCTCAGAGGTAGAATAACTTCCCTGGACGTTTCATTTTGGAAGTCCAGGGGTGCGGATGGGGCAGGGGGGACCAGGGTTTATTCCCCGCAGTCCAACCCTGGTCTTAGGAGGCCAGATCGGGTGTCGGGCTGCAGGAAATAAACTCCTGTTCCTGGCGGCCAGCACGCGGCTTTTAAATGGAGCCGTGGTGCCATGGTGCCACAGCTCCATTTAAAAGCCCTGACTGAATTAGCCGGCTGCAGTCGTGCACATGCAGGCCGGACAGAATCGCTGTCCCAACCTGCACATGCAGGACTGTTTGCGATTCTGATCCTGTGGGGCTAGACGTGCCCCGTGGGATCAGAATCGCAATCCCCTCTGTGCGTCTGGTTCAGAGCGGATGCACAGAGGGGATCTATGTCTGGGACAGAATCAGGCCCTATGTGTTTTTGAATTCTTCACAGCTTGGAAATTTTCTTAGGGATAAAGCACCTGTTTAATGTCCATTGGGGAGGCTGGAGGTTATTTTTCCTAACAATTTGGACTGTGTATGATATCTTGATTTCTTTTTTTTTTTTTTTTTGGTTAAGGGTTTGTTTTTTTTTTTTTAGCTTACTTTCAATGATGCGATGGTAATTCCTAATTTTTGTTTTTGATTATCTGCTTGCCAGACTAAGGGCATGTTTACTAAATGGCAGTAAGGGAGCATGTGAGCCATTAAATCGGCACACTTGCTCCCTTAACACCGAAAAAATGCTACTTTAAGGTGCGGTAAAGCCACCGGCAACATTAAAGATGCAGGGACGGAGTGTGGGCGGTTACAGTGTGTGTTCCCATACCGCCGATTGCGCAATGGCCTGAAAAGCCCTTTAACACTGGGAACCCGATTGCCGATTAAAACCTCGTGGAAGAGGTGTTTGTAGAGGGGAGAGAGACTATTTAAGCGTCAGCAATGTGATGCTCTGACAAAGGAGCCGAAGATAGTGATTGTAGTGCTCCATTAGCAGCCACAGCATGGTGCTCATGAAGGAAATAGGGCACAGGGCAAATGGGACACAGGGGGTGGCACAGTGATAATGCAGTGGGGGGTGCTGGTGGACATGGCAGTCTAGGCAGCTGGCCAGGTGGCACAGAGGGGCAGTCGCTGGCCTGAACATACAGGGCCGATTCTAATATTGGCAATGTACGTCAGGGGCCAGCGAAATGTCCGGGGAAGTTTTTCCACCTCCATGGTCAAAGAGGCCTATATAAATGTATAATGACCTTTCCTCCAGGACAGTGACCAAACCCTTCCGAAGCCCAGCTATATGAGGAGTTGTCATGACATACACTGCCACTGTGTGTCATTCAATGCATTGGCAAACACTGGCAATGTGTCTGAAATGCGTTACACTGTAACAGCAGTGCCTGTCTCCTAGTCTCCCCATATTGTGATGGCGTTAATAACCATGAACCGTTCCATGCCATTCAGTACTATATAGACCCCTATCATATCTCCCCCCAGCCATCTCACCAACAAGTTGAGGAGGCCTAATCTTTGTACGAGTAAGCTCCTGAGATAGGGGAATCCTTCTATCTGCAGCACCATCTGTGATGTCCGTCATGATTACATAGTGACAGTGGTGGAACACAGACATACTGCTGGTGTGGAACGATGATGTGCCACATGGGGCAGTCCAAGGGACATGGCACCCTTGGCAGAGATGCCAGCAGCCCCCCAGTGTCACTAAACCCAGCTGTGGAGGAAGAGGCAGATAGCGCCTGCAGTTGTAGCCCTCCAGGTAGCTGGAAAATGCAGGCGCCTGGGGAAATACCATAGCAGTGGTTACCATCCTCCCCCTGAGAGGTGGCAGGCAGTGATGGGGCCCCTGCATGGGCAGCTGGTGGGGGGGGGGGGCTGTGTGGCCATATGTGCCCCTGCTCTCCCCCATCCGGCCCTTGTGCCTAAGGTGCCTGCCAAACTCACATGTTTAACATGCTGGGACTGTGACTACCACCACTGACAGTGTGTGGGCATGTCTGCATGATGGGGCGTGGGAAGTGGCATCATTCTGCAGCAGACAATTGTCCTGGTCATGCGTGCCATGCACATTACAGCCTGTGCCAAAGGGAAGCATGTCAGCAATAGGAGCTGTTATCCCCATATGGCAGCACTGTGGTGCAACACACACTGTCAGTGTGAATATGTGTGGAGGGTCACAGGTTCAGATCCCTGCTGGGGTTTCTATATTGCATCTTCCTGTGGACAAGGTTTAGCTGACAGTGCAAGTACAACTCCAGCATGTGCAACCCCCAAGGAGCTGTACTGACAGGCTCCACTATCCACAGATGGTTTATGTTTATGTTTATTACATTTGATATACCGCTCAAGCCAAAGCATCAGAGCGGTTTACAATATTACATAAAAGTTACAGAAAATATGATTAATTAGATAAGACAGAATAAGAGATACAGTGATATTGGAGGTTAATAGCACATAGTAACAACATGCAGCGAGGCCACGGCACGCTAACAGCGCTTGCACACACAGCATCCCTTATCAATCCTTCAGCAGACATTGAGACAGGAGTGGCAAGCAGGAATGCCAATCATCTCCACTTTTGCACAGTGCGCCAATGAAAGTGTATGCGTGTGTGTGGCTCCCTTTTGTCCTGTGGCTTTCTGCACTGCACTTTGGCTCACATTGTCCATATTTTTCCCAGCCTTTTTGGAAAATGTGAATAAGGTGAGGCAGAGGATTGTGGGTATCGTCTGAAACAGCACAGATTGGCCTGGATGTGTCTGCCGCAAAATCAATGACTGAGATGTCATTGTGCTCATCTGCCACGTGCATTGCCTGGGTGGCCACTACATGTCATGCTGAGACAGCACTCCCACTATGACCAAAATGTGACCATTGCAAGGCAATGTATCCACATAGAGCTATTATAATGTTTGGCTCCAGTGATGTGGATGCATTTTCTGTATGGGGATGCCAATCACTGAGCAAAATGCTGGGTGTCAATGCTGAGTATCCCAAGGCAGGATGCTCATGGTCACACTAAGAACATGCTGTGTGTACTGACCAGCAGACCAACCACAGTTGGTTTGTGCTTGGCTGACAGCCAAGTGAAGGGCAGCAGGGGCAGTCTTACTGCCCGTGCTGTAGTAAACTGTTAGTCTTCAATGGTTGGGGCAGCAATAGCAGTAGCCTGTCAGACGGCTGCCTGGGTGAGAATGTTCACAGTCTTGGCATATATCAATATAATTTGCAAGGGATTGTGGGAAATGCAGTCCATTCACACCAGACACAGCTGCTCACAATAATTAGTTGTGCTTGAGTGTAAAGCCAATAAGATATTTATTTATGGGGTTTTTTCTCCCAACACAGATATGCTTGGTAGCACATAAAACAGGATACTTGCTTTCAGTGTTAAACTTAGAAAAACAAAATCAGGAAAACAACAGATGAACTTGTCAGGCAATCAAAGCAAAAGAATAAAGACCTGGTTGGTAACAAACTGGTCTTTTCTGTAGGCTTTAGCTAATATTTTCTTAGCAGTGTTTCAAACAACAAGCAAAACCCACAAAGAAGGGAAAAACTGTTCTTTTCAGGTTGACTTCTTATATCTTCACACATAGATTCAGAAGTGATTCCCTCAGAGCTCACAAGCAATTAGGTAAGGCTCAATTGCTAGCAGTTATCCAGCTGAAACCCCTTAGCTGGCTTAATTTCTACTGCATGGCTCAAAATCCTACGCAGGAGCTTTTCTGAGTAGATTAAAGAACAAGTTTGTATTTCTTTGTGATGGTCGTTGTACTTTGTAACAGTAAATTACCAAAGGAGTTTAGACAGAGAGCAATCCATATATTCACAGCCTGTATCTAAGACCGCTCCCCCTTCTTCAACAATCATGGGTTCAATATCATGGATTGGCACAGAGGAATTTCTCAATGGAGCACTCTCAGGAGAATACTTGTTTCCCTGCTGTCTTTCAAGGTTATAGCTAGGGCATAGATCAGTGTTCATACCTGAGCTTCCATTGCTGTTAGAGTTCCTCTCTAAATAGCCTGGCCAGTATGTAGTCCAGTTCTGATGTCCAGCCTTCCAATCCAGATCCCTGGATACTGGATCTCTCCTCACATACCTTCTGGCACGGGTCTTAGGGTCCCTTCCACGTGCAGCCGTCTCCCTCACAGGTACCGTCTGGAGATTCCTAGCTCTGCAGCACCATTCCTCTGGCTTTCCCCAGTCCAATGGTGTATGCTGGCCTTTTGAATGTCTCCCAGTATACGTACTGCTCTGGACTCCTTTAGACCTCCCAAATGCTTTTCTCTTCTTTCTTCTAAAGGGTTTCTTGCCCTCTCTGTCCGTCCGTTCTGGGTTCTGCTTCTGATGATCCTCCAGATGATGAAGCTGTCCAAGATGATCAAGATCCTGAGGATGAGGATAATTCTCTGTAGAATAAACTCTACCTTTATTCTGCTTTGAGTGCTCCACCCTAGCACAGCGCAGCTGTGCTGAATCAGGCCCTGCCCTTTGAGATGAGTGCTTAGGGGTTACCTCATAGCCTTCCTGATTGAACACACGTTTCCCCACTTCAGCTCCTCTAATGGCTGTTGGAAACCTGGTGCATTCTGGGACTGGTAGTCTTTTATGGGAAAATTCTGTTTTCTTATTTCTACCAGAACTGTTCAGAGTCACTTCACCTTTTCTATAGCTCCTTCCTGAGCTATGATAAGCTTCCTTATCACAAGCCCCACGCCAGCCTATACACTCCCACTGCAGTGGCTGTCCATGGCAGCAGCATACTGACACTGGGCACTAACCTGCACTGTTATCGGAGGGTTAGTGTCCAACATGAGCAGAACACAGGGCCGAGCTGTTGCAGCTGCCTACAGCATGCTACAAGCATGCAGGAAACAAGAAGGAAAGCATAACACACTGCAGACAATACCTGCCACATACTAGCAGTGATATGGACCTGCAGTATGGCCAGCAGAGACCATATCTAACAGTGCAGGTTCAGTGGACCAGGTGCTGGGCACCCATCCTCACCCCGAGGGCGACAGCTGAAACCGCTCTGCAACACAGCTTGCAGTTGTTATATGCATGTAGCACGTGCAGCCAGTGAGTCTTACTGAGCTGATATTTATTTATTTATTAATTAATGTATTTATTTAACATTGCTTATATACCGCCTTTCATGATATCAAGGCAGTTTACATTGAGCAAACTGAAATTACATTGAACAGGGCATTATAACTTGGAGATAACTATTTTACAGGGATATGCTGGATTAGTGCTTTCTCCATTAGTTCTTCAGCTGCAGACCACTGTTTTGCATGTGCAATGCCTCATGGGTAATGGAGGGCCCAACCTATACCGGCACACACAGCAAACAGTTTGATCAGAGACCTGTAGGCTCAGCACATCTATGTAGAGCTGTGTGGAGGTGAAGCCTACTGGTTGGTGCAATGTCTCCATGGTCAAAGATCCAGGGTTTGATTCCCACTTGTTCATTTTGTGCCTGGGTGCTACTCAGATCACTTGCCCACCTCGCACAATCCTGGCTCTGCTGTGACTTGCAGACAATCATTCTTCTATGTTTCTATGTGTTATGGCCACATGTTGGGTTGCCCAACATGGCATTCCCCATCATGGACATCTGTGAGCATGGCTTAATTGGCTCTGCTGTGGTACATTGCAGTGGGTCAGTGATGTATACTGTGATAAGGAAGCTTATCATAGTTCAGGAGGGAGCTATAAAAGAGGTGAATAGACTTTGAACAAGCAACCTGTCTTTGCTGGTAGAAATACTAAAAGAGAATGTTTTCATAAAAGACTACCAGTCCCAGAATGCACCAGGTTTCAAACAGCCTCTAGAAGAGCTGAAGTGGGGAAACGTGTGTTCAATCAGGAGAGCTATGAGGTAATCCCCAATCACACATCTCCAGGGGCAGGGCTTGATTCAGCACACCTGGGCTGTGCTAGGGTGGAGTGTCCCTCTAATCTCCGCTCTTCTCTTCCTTACTGTCCTCCAGCCCTGACGTCACCTCCCCCCGTTTCTCCCCCTTCTTCCCCTTCTCTTACCCATACTTGGTCTGCTTTCTCTCCAATTTCATCCCCAGAACTGCTCCAACTTTTATCTACCACCCGAAGAACGTCTTGTATTTTGGATCCTATTCCTTCCGTTTGGTTCTCTGAACCTCCCGCTGTACTCCTTCAACCTCTTTTGACTATCATTAACTCTAGCCTTCTGACCGGTCTTTTCCCTACCCCCTGGAAACATGCCATTGTTCGTCCTCTCTTAAAACAGTCCACCCTTGATCCCGCCGTTTCCGCACACAATCGTCCAGTTTCCAATCTCCCTTTCTCCTCCAAGCTTCTGGAAAAGGTAGTGTTCTCTCAGCTTTCTCATTTTCTTGATTCCACACTCTTTCTTCATCCCAGACAATCCGGATTCAGATCTGGTTTTAGTGTTGAGTCCACAATTGCAGCAGTCTTGAATGAGATTCACACCTCTCATGATCAAGGCAATATCACTCTAGCTGTTTCACTCGACCTTTCTGCAGCTTTCGACTTGGTGGATCACGCTCTTCTCCTCTCTCGCCTTCGGGACGCAGGCATCCGAGGTTTGGTATATCATTGGTTTCACTCATTCCTCTGTCACCGGTCCTTTGCTGTCTCCTCCTCTCTCTCCACCTCTGATCCTTTTCCTCTTCCCTGTGGTGTCCCTCAGGGATCAATTCTGGCCCCCTTATTGTTTAATGTCTTTCTTGCCCCCTTGGCCCTACTCATCCAGCAATCTGGGATTTCTAGCTACTTTTACGCTGATGATATCTTTCTTCTGCATCACACTTCACCTTCTCAGCCTGACATATCCCCTCTGAACAACTGTCTGGCCACTATTTCCTCTTGGCTTTCCTCTAACTGTCTAGTACTGAATGTCACCAAGACTGCTGCCATCTGGTTCCCGCACACCTCCCCTATCCCCTCACTTGCTCCATCTATTTCAGGTGTTTGCATCACTGTAGTCTCCCAACTCCGTTACCTTGGAGTTTTCCTCGATAGTGCCCTCAGTTTTCACAATCACATTTCCCACGTTTCCAGATGCTCTTTTCTGCGCCTTCGGCAAATCCGTGCTCTTCGTCCTTTCTTGTCCACTCCCGCTATCACCACCCTCCTTCTCTCCCTGATCATCACCAGGTTAGATTTCTGTAATATAATTTTTGCCGGTCTCCCCCAGTATCAAAAACGCCGCTTACAATTAATTCAGAATACCGCTGCTCGTATGATCTTACATGCCTCCCCCCATGATCATGTCACCCCTTTACTGCACCATCTACACTGGCTACCAATCGACTTTCGGATATCTTTCAAGGTTCTCACTCTAACCCACAGAGCCATCTGTCTACCCCTACTTACCTCTCCGACCTGCTTACTTATCACACTCCCTCCCGTAGTCTTCGGTCCATTCACATCAACCGCCTTCACCTCCCAGCACCCTCTAAAGCTCACTTGCAATCGACTAGGAAAGCAGCATTTTTCTACTTAGCTCCATCTCTCTGGAACTCCCTTCCCACAGCCCTCCGTACCGAAGAATCCTACTCCAAATTCCGTTCCCTCCTTAAAACTCATCTGTTTTCTCTAGCCTTTCCTCCCTGAGTCTTAAGTATTGCTCTATTGTCTTGACTCATCTATCCCTACTCACCTCCTGCTCTATCATTTATTGTATTTCCCTCTTTTTCTTCTTCTATAATTGCTATTGATTTTGTTTTTTGTAAACCGCCCCAATGTTATGGGGGGCGGTATAACAAGTGTGAAATAAACAATAAGCACGTTAAAAGTAAAGGATATTCTACACAGAGACAGAGCAGACAGAACAGAGAGAACCAGGAGAACAAGGAGAGACAGAAGCAGAAGCCATTGGAGAAAGAAGAGAGAGGACTACAACAGCAGAAGCAACGTGGAAGGAAGAAGAGAAAGACATCTTGGAGGTCTAAAGAAGGAGCCCACAGCAGTACGTGTGTTAGGAGTGATTCCAGAGGCAAGCATACTCCATTGGACTGAAGGAAGCCAGAGGATTGGGGTTATAGAGCCAGGAACTCCCAAACGGCACCTTTGAGGGAGACGGCTGCATTTGGAAGGGGCCCTAACACCGGTGCAAGAAGGTATGTGAAGAGAGACCCAGTGTCCAGGGATCTTGATTGGAAGGCTGGACATAAAAGCTGGATTACTTACTAGCCAGGATACCTGGAGAGGAAACCTAACAGCAAAGGAAGCTCAGGTATGAACTTTGATCAATGCCCTAGCTCTTCTCCAGGAAGACAGCAGGGAAACAAATATTATCCCGAGAGTGATCAATTAAGAAATTCCTCTGAGCCAGACCATGATATTGATTCCATGATATTTGAGGAAGAAGGAGATATATCAAATGACCAGAATGAATACATGGATTGCTCTCTGTCTAGGCTGCTGTTTTAAAGTAGTTTCTCACTAATACAACAACAACTACCAAAAGGAACTGTAATTTGTTCTTTTATCTACCCAGAAAAGTCTCTGCAAGAAAGCTTTAGGGTAGGATTGAGCCACGTAGAGAGAGTGAACCAGCAAAGGGGTTTGCAGCTGGCTAATTATTGGTAATTGAGCCAGGCACAAGTGCACGTGAGCTCTGGAAGGAAACTTCTTTTTTTTGTGTGTGTGAATAGAAGAAAGTTATCCTTGATAAAGAACAGTTTTTTTGTTACTTTTGGGTTTGTTTTTGCTTTTTGGAGCACTGCTAAGAAGGTCATTAGCAGGAGCCATCAAAAAGACCTTTTCTGTTTCCCTTCAAGGTCTTTATTGATTTATTGCTTAAGAAGTTCAGTTACCTTATATCATGTTTTGTTTTTCCTGAGTACAATACTTGAAGCAAGTGTCCTTTTGTGTTACCAAGTAAATCTGTGTTGGGAGAATTAACCCCATGAATAAAATCAATTTTTTTTTGCTTACACTCGAGCATCACAACTCATTATTTTGTGAACGGCTGATTCTGGTATGAATGAACTACATCCCCCACAATCCTTTGCAAGTCATAATAATATTTTGCCTTTGCCAAGACTGTGGACATTCACGACCAGCACCCCCGTTTACAATACGCAGCAGATGTCTGGGACAACTGTTATGGATGTGTTTCCTGTTGTGCCATCATTGTGACCTTCCCAGCTTTACGTAAAGAGTTTATATCTTGTACATTCAGGCACATAACACTCCCTGCATAGCCATCCGGGCGTCCCATCGTGCTCCCGCTGCCCAATCGGGGCAGATTCACCGCACTCAAAAGCACGCGACAGCATCACTTTCCTCCTCTTTACCTGCAGAGCTCCCAGGAGGGAGTTGCTTCTTGCTGATCTAGGGGGCCGGTCTCCGGGCATCCCATTGTGCTCCCGCTGCCCAATCAGGGCAGATTCACCGCACTCAAAAGCACGTGACTGCGGGCGCGCCTGCGCCTGTCGGGCCTCGCCAGAGGGCCTTTTGGCGTGGCCCTTAGGCAGTTGGCCCACATTTGAGTCACTCAGAACAACCGCCGGAAAACTCCACGCCTGTCACCCTGAAGGACACATAGACACAAACATCCAGCAGCTGGAGCTCCCTCGGGGTTGAGCTCGCTCACAGAACGACTCAATCATAGTAATACTCCCACGGCCAACTCAACGCCAGCTCAGTCACCACGCGACAGTGCCTGAACCGACATCTCTCTCCAGATATCTGTTTCCCCCTGCTGCAAGTCGCAATTATTACTACCACTATTTTGCCTTGTAATTATTGTCCTTCAGTATTTACATCAACAGAACTCTGCTACCACATCTGCAAGATATTTGCCACTTTTGTTGCTAGCACTTTTAGCACTCTTCTTACAAATACTTTCTACTCCTGAATCAGGTATTCGCTGTTACTAATACCTTCTAAGCTGTCTATACTGTTTCCAGTATCTACTACTATTGTTTGCCAGTATAGTGTTACTATTATCTACTGCTAGTACTGTTACCAGCATCCTGCTACTATTGTAGACAATATTGTCGATATACTGCTGACAACTACCAATTTCCCAACATGGCCATCTCCCTTCTCGCCATTTCTAGTCTTTACCTACTAGCCAATGTTGTCCAGAACATATTAGCCGTTTAACCTGACAATAATTACAACCACATCCCTATCTTACACAGCCTAGGAAGAAGAAACCAAACCAGTTCTCACCATACATTCCCACATTCACACCTACTCTATGTATCTGTTAACAGTCCCACCACCTCCAAACCTGAACCCACTCTAAGACTTAGTAGTCTGAGGTGTGCTCTCATTAACTCACGATCGGTTCGTAAAATGTGGCCAGTGATATCAGATCTTATTACTAATCTGAATCTTGACATCCTAATGGTCACAGAATCTTGGCTCTCTGACACAGACACGGTCATCATGAACCAACTTATTCCCCCAGACTTTTCCATACACACAAGTCATAGAACTAACCGGAGAGGAGGTGGCGTCTTTATCTTAGTTAGAACTAATCTCCAGTTCCAGCTATGTTCCTCCAGGAGTCTCATGCACATGGACATGGTGAGCATATCCAATAAGCACATCAGCATTAATCTCATATATAGAGCCCCCTCCTCCCCCCCAGAAGACCTTTCTAACATAATAGACATGGCTTGCAACCCCGAGAGCCCACGTAAACATAACTGATTAATTGGTGACTTTAACCTCACATCCCTGCAACCTACACACTCTAACACTTTCCTTGGTGCTATGGCTGACCTTAACTACGTACAGTTGGTTAACGCTCCTACACACCTCAAGGAAAACACTCTTGATCTCATCTTTGCCACCCAGTCAGAATCAAACCGCAGCCTCAACCTTTCATTCACTCCTGTTCCATGGTCAGACCACAACCTAATCACCTTCCTAATCCCCTCTCAACAACATCAAACTCAAACCACCCGCAGGAAAGGCATACCGCTTCAAACCCTTGGACAGGGATGAGTTTATCAACAACGCCATTCCAGCACTCCATCAACCTGCTCTGAATCTGGAAGATATGATCCATAGATGGAACACCACTCTGAAATCTTGTTCACAACTACCTTCCTCAAATATAACACCTGCCTCCAACCATCCACCGAAAAACAGGACACCAGCTCCATGGTATTCGGCTGAGTTACAGTCTTCTCTTCAGCTTCTAAGGAAGCATGAAAGAAAATGGCATCGTTCCCGTTCCTCAACGGACCAAACGACTTACAACAACCTCCTAAAGCATCACCGTGAACTAATATCTGAAAAGAGGAGAGAACACCATACTGAGCTTCTCCGCCGCTCGATTAACAAACCACGTGACCTTTTTAACATTGTTAAATCCTTAACCAAAGCAACATCTCCCCCTCAGACAGCACCAATTCATCCTCAACTCTATGCCAGTTACCTCCAATCCAAAATCCTCAAAACAAATGCTGTCTCGAGTCCCACTCCCTGCCTCATCTCTCAGACACAGCCTCCGCTAACAGAATTCATCCCCCCAGCAGAAAAATATATCTTGGACCTTATTGCATCAATCAACACCACCACAGCACCAAACGATCCATGTCCATCCTACTGGATCAGGATGATGCATTCAGAACTCAGCCCTATTCTAGCTCACATCATGAAGCTCTTTCTCATCTGGATCATTCCCATCAACACTTAAACAAACGTCCATACGCCCTCTCCTGAAAAACAACGGACTTGACCCGACTATGACAGACTCATACCGTCCGATCTCAAGCATACCTCTTCAAGCCAAACTTATTGAGAAGGTGGTCCAAATGCAGCTGCAGCAGCATATCGATATATCAGCCCCCCTCGATCCCTGCCAACACAGATTCCGTGAAACCCATGGTGTAGAAACCCTACTTACTCGTACTTTCTAATACAATAGCCAGAGGTATAGACAAAATAGAAGATGGGTTTGTACTCATCTTCCTCAATATAGCTGCTGCTTTCGACTCTGTTAACCATGAACTGCTCCTCTCCAGACTCCAGGAAAAAGGAATTCAGGGATTGGCTTGGGAGTGGTGTAAATCTTATCTAACCGACCGCTGGCAACATGTTCGGATAAGATTATCAACATTGGAGCCTTTCCAGCAACAACAGGGAGTTCCCCAAGGCTCCTCCCTGTCGGCTCTACTTTTCAATATCTATATGCAACCAATTTGCAATATCATCCGCTCATTCAATATATCCAGCCTTATCTACGCAGATGATGTCCTGCTCTTCACCCCAGTCAAAATCATGCGTCCTGACTTCTCCTCACTAGTCAAGTGTTTCAACGCAATCACTGACTGGCTCCTATCTCAGAATTTAAGGATAAACTGCAAGAAAACCGAGGTCTTATTCATCTCTAGGAACAAGAGCTTCTCCCCCCCCCCCACTACCTTGAAGGTACGGGGTGCAGAACTCCCTTGTAAATCTGTGATTCGTTACCTGGGCGTCACACTTGACCATCATTTTGACTTCAAAGAACACATAAAGAACACCACCAAGTCCATCTACAATAAAATCATGACATTAAGGCACCTAAGACCATTACTAGCTTCAGACGACTTCAGAACTATTTTCCAGACGCTCGTAATTCCATATTTCGATTATGCAAACATCATCCTACACGGTCTCCCTAAGAGCACCCTCAACCCTCTTCAGATGGCCATGAATGCAGCAGCTCGCATTCTCAGCAGCATATCCAGAAATGATCACATCACGCCCATACTTATGGAATTACACTGGCTACCGCTGTATAGCAGGCTCTCCTACAAGACGCTACTCCTAACCTTTAAAGCAATTAACTGGTTATCTCCTTCATCCCTCACTGCACTCCTCACCATCACCCCCAACAACAGGTTGAGAAGGTCAGCAGCCACCAACACGCTAACTGTACCCCCGGAATCTACAAAATGCAATCAAACAACCAGGAACAGGTCCTTTACATTCTACGCCCCAAGATGCTGGAATGACCTCCTCCCACATATCCGATCAATTAGCGACCTCTCACAATTTAGAAAAGCCCTAAAACATCACTTATTCCTCCTTCATTTTGCCTACCCTAACCCTACACAACCACCCACCACACCTCAACTTTTTCACCCAAACTCTGCCTCTCCCACAACCTGACCTATGATGAAGCTCACAATAGCTCACCATGTCATGCACATTTCACAGACCTCTTAAACTAATAACCAATGCATTATGAATATCAGCTTGTATATAAACTGTAAATAGTTTTCAATAACCCTGTTATTGACTTGTATATAGCCTCCCTATTTTTCAGCCCAAGTTTATCTCTCCTGTTACGATGTAAGCATTAAGATCACTTGTTCCGATGCAAAGTTTTTGTTATTTGTAAACCGCACTGATACTGAAAAGCGCGGTATATAAGAATGAATCAATCAATAAATAAATAAATCCCCTGCACTTTTCTGCCATCATTACTTGCCCCACATGGGGCAAATGGGTTGAACTTGTCCTTTCTATCATGCCACTCTGTCGGGTGTATTATCTTGCAGTTGCACAGGCTGAGGCACCAATCCGACCCGCACAAATGGTGTTTCATGTACCCCATGGCACTGTTACTTTTGGTTCACACACATCTAATGCTTTTGATCTGTATGATCCCATACATCCACCCACCATACACAATGTAAACTCTCTGCTTGGAAAATTCATGGAACTGCCCTGCACCCACCATTTGGCTGTCAGGGGGATTCATGGTGAGGCAGCTTACTGGCAGTAAGCGGCCACACCATGGCCACCCGAGATCATTTGCAGCAGTTAGCTATATCATGCGCACCTCTCCTGTGACTGCTCCACATGAGCACTCATGGAAAATGCTCTCTTTGCTGCCCACATCAGGAACATGCTGCCTCCACCCAGACATTGACCTGGCCTATGGCATGCCACATACTGACAGTACATCTGGATACATGTCCACACATCACAGACACTATAATGTAGTTTACAATATGGTGTATGCTTTCAGGAGCATCTACAACTGCACGCCTATCAGAACGCGCCCCGCTGCTGAATCCCCTCCGCTGACTCCGTGGCTGCCACCACCCACCCATGACACAGCCAACATCCACACTGACCAGCATCACTAGGCAGCCACCTATCTTGTCTAGTCAACAGTGCAGGCCTGCTGCATGGTGAAACATGCTCATAACACATACTGCCACATAGTCAGTCATCAGGCGAGTCAACTCCATCAGCTACCAATTGTGCTTACATCCATATCTTCTCCAATGGCTTCCCTTTCCCCTTTCAACATTTCAGTGGCTTTCCTGTGTTAAGGTGCATGCCAGACACCTTCCCACAGCATGTCCCATTACTGCAAAATAAGTGTCCACTACCACCCCTTAACGCTGGAACTCCTCTAAAATGCCCAGCGCACTTACCACACTGTAACCCCTTATCACTGCTGTTAACGTATGGAAAAGACTGCTTCCTTACCGCCGTTTAGTAAACATACCCCTAACGTCTATCTTCTCCTGTAATGTGGGCTGTGAACAGTTTATATTTTCCTTTTTTGGACATGTTTCTTTTGTTTCCTTTGGTTGTTTGTAAGTAATGTAAAAAAAATTAATAAATAAACAACAATACTCTCTTGGAAGCCCAGAGCACATCTATTCCATACTTTAAGAAAGGTGGGAGGAAGGAGAGGTCAGAGAGGCTGTTGTAGCCAAAAAAAGAATCTTTCAAGAAATGGAAAAAAGGAGCTAAATGATGAAAATGAAAAACACACACAGTGAAGTTAGATGCAAGGCATTGATAAGGCAAGGAGAGAGAATTTGAAATAAAGCTTGCTATGGAAGTAAAAATACACAATAAAATCTTTTTCAAGTACATTCATAGAAAAAAAACATGTGAGAGAGTCAGTTGGACCATTACATGATAGAGGAGTAAAAGGGGCACTAAGGGATTACAAGGCCACAGGGAAGAGACTGAATGAATTCTTTGCTTCAGTCTTTACTGAAGATGATGTAGGGAAGTTATCCATGCCTGAAATTGTATTTAAAAGTAATGTATCAGAAGAAATGAAACAATTTTTGATAAACCAGGAAGATGTATTACAATTATTTGATAAACTGAAGAGTAGGGTGCTGAAAGAATTGAAATATGAGATTGGCCATTCCCCAGTCTTCAGGTACTATAGTTGATTTTAGTGATATTTCACAGATTACTAATAAGAGGTAGACTATGTAACGCCAGTTTTTAAAAAGGGTTCCAGGAGTGATCCAGGAAACTACAGACCGGTGAGCCTGATGTCAGTACTGGGTAAAATAGTAGAAACCATTATAAAGAATAAAATTACTGAACATGTAAGATAGTCATGGTTTAATGGGAGAAAGTCAACATGGATTTAGCTAAGGAAGATCTTGCCATACTAATCTACTTTTTTTAAAGGTGTGAATAAACAGGTAAATAAAGGCTAGCCGGCTGATAGTGTATCTGGATTTTCAGAAAGCCTTTCACAAGGTCCCTCATGAGACTCTTGGCAAAATTTAAAAGTCATGGGATGAGAGGCAGTGTACTATTGTGGATCAAGAACTGGTTAAAAGATAGAAAGCAGAGAGTAGAGATAAATGGCCAATTTTCTCAATGGAAAAAGGTGAATAGTGCAGTACCCCAGGGATCTGTGTTGGGTCCACTGATAAATGATTTTATTTATTTATTTATTTGTATTTGTTACCGCCTTTCGTGAATCAAAGTAGTTTACATAGAACTAAAAATTACATTTAACAGAGTTAACGCAATTATACATTAAACATTAAACAGTTTTACATAAATAAACATGTAACGAAGGGTGAAAAGGGGAAGGAAAAAACAACTTTTTAGTAAATGCTAATGTCCTCTCATAACTATTTATAAGAATGTGGCAATCTCGTCGGTGATGGTATATTCTTAATAGCCATCTTTTAGTCTGAGTGTGATTATTTCTTTTTCAGTAGATTTGTATGGATTTGCTATTTTGTAGGGGTTTTCCGTTTAGGTAATTAGTTTGCCAAAATGCTCCTTGTTTTTAGATGCTTACGGAAGGCTACTGGATCCTTGGTGGCTCTTAAATTTTCCGGAAGCGATATTCCATACATGTGGTGCATATAGTGAGAAGGCTCTCTTGGAGGTAGTAGAGTTGCAATTCTTAAATTCGGCTTGTACCACGAGGAGTTCTTTATTGTTGCTTCTCCTTTGTCTGTTATCCGGGGTGAGTGTCATCAGCGTTTTCAGGTAGGTGGATGAATCGGCTTGGAGGGATTTAAATATTGTATGGATAACCTTGAATTTAATTCTGCTCTCTATTGGGAGCCAATGAAGAAGCTTTAATATTGGTGTAATGTGTTCTTTGATTGGTACTTGAGCTATTATTCTAGCCGCTGTATTTTGGGCTAGCTGTAGTCGGTGGATTGTTTGTTTTGGGAGACCCTTTAGTAAAGCATTACAGAAATCTAGGTGCAGGAATATCATTGCTTGTACTGCTGTTCTGAATTCGCTTGTGGGGAGGAGAGGTCTTAAATGTTGGAGCAGCTTTAATTTGTTGTATATGGCTTTTGCTATGTTGCTCACGTGCTTGTTGAAATTGAGCTGGGGTAATCAAGTGTGATGATGATGAATGGAAATGGAAATAACGAGTGAGGTAATCACATTTGCAAATGACAAAAATTTATTTAAAGTTCTTAAAACACAAGAGGATTGTGAAAAATTGCAAGAGAACTTTGATAAATTGGAAGACTGGATGTCCAAATGGCAGAATAAATTTAATGTGGACAAGTGCAAAGTTATGCACCTAGGAAAAAACAGACTAAACTGCAATTACATGATATAAGGTTCCACATTAGGAACCACCACCCAGGAAAAGGATTTAGGCATCATCGTGGATAATACATTAATAGATGTTCTCCATGGACAGCAGGAATCAGTCCTCACATATGGGTGACGTCGGTGCTGATGGAGCCCTCGCGGAAGCATCTCCCCAGCTTTCAAAGAAAGCCTTTAGGAGATGTACCATGCATGCGTGGTCCCCTTCCTGCTCAAGGGTGCCATCTTGGTCAGTCAATGACATTGTTAAGACAGCAAAAAATGGTACAACTAAGGCAACTCTATGGGGAGGAGGAAGGGTTGTGAGAACCGATTCCTGCTGTCCCCAGAGAACAGCTGTTACAGGTGAGTAACTACACTTTCTCTGGGAACAAGCAGGAAGTCAGTCCTCACATATGGAACTCCCTAGCTACAGGCTACCAAGAACCTGTATAAAAACCATGGCAAGCCGTGAACAGCAGCAAGTGAGTCCAGAGGATAGACTCAGGAAGGTCTCCAGTGCCCAGGGAGAACCCTACTCTGGTAGCCTGAACACAGAAGGGTCGGAGGGTAGAAGTTGCCTAGACCCCAAAGAGATTACAGAATATGGCCTGGCCGAAGGCGCTGCCCCATCGTGATTCCCTCTCCAGGCAGTAATGAGCTGCAAAGGTGTGGCGGCCAGGCAGATGTCTGACATCGGGACAAAGTGCAAGTTCACCACTGAGGTCGCCATGGCCCGGATGTCGTGCACCGTGACTCAGTGCTCTGGATGCAGCCCAGCCTGTTTGTAGGCAAGGGCGATGCAGTCTGCCATCAAGGTAGACAGGGTCCATCTCTCCCAGCCAACAGGTGTTATAGGTGACAAAAAGCTTGGAGGCTTTGTAGTGGCCATGGTACGCTGTAGTCAAAAGGACAGGGCCCTCTTACAGTCTAGACTGTGAAGGACTCCTGGAGGGCTCTCCTAGAAAGAAAGAGGGGGGTGTCTGGTCCAGGTGGAGGAGGTAACCCTCCTTGACTACTTGAAGGGCCCAGGCATCGCTGGTGATGTTTGGCCACCGGTGGGTGAAGTGGACCAGTTATCCCCCTGTCAGCAGCTGACCTCCTGAGGGTAAAGGGGCTATGCCCAAAGAGTCAAAAACTCCCCCCAGATAAGGCTGGAGCTGGCATCAGGGCCTTGAGAATTCTCTGCTTACAGGGGCCCTGTGTGTGCCCCTTGACATGCAGCCCCTGCTGTGAAGCCTGGGAAGGCTGGTACTGCTGATAGCCTTGGTAGGCCGGTCCCTTGGGTAGGGTGACTTTTTTCCCCCCAAGACCTTCCCTCTTGGGCAGAGTGGAGGTCTTCTTAGAAAGTTGAGTTCTGTCAGGAACACAGACTCGAGCTCTGCAACCTTGTCTGACATGGGCTTACTAAAGAGGTTCTCTCCTTGGCATGGGACATCGACACGTTTATCTTAAATCCATTGCTCCACCAAGTCCGAGGACCGGAGATAGGCCTGGCATGGCATCGGGCACCGATGCCTGCTGTGGCCACCCAGGCTATGAACTCAAAGCCATCGCAGGCTGCTCGAGACATAAACTTACTGTAGAGCAGTCACTGGTGCATTTGACCAGGTTACGGAACTGTTGGAAGGGTTATTTGAAGAGGCCAGCGGAGAAACTGGTGAGCTCCTTCTTCAGGTGCCTCGGGTACATACCCATATATAGTTGGTATGCCTGGATCCGACAGGCCAGCATCGAGCCCTAGTAGCATTTTCTACCAAGGGCATCGAGGGTTCTGACCTCCCTGCCCGGAGGCACTTATGAATGTGTCTTCTGGCTTTTAAGCTGGCGCATAGCGGATTCCACCACTATGGAGTTATGCAGGAGCAGAGCCTTCCTGAAGCCCAGGCCCCAGTGGACTCGATACATGGAGTCCAGTCTACAGCTGACTATGGGCACTGAGGCCAGTGACTCCCACATTTGGAGGAGTAGTCCTTCCAGAATGGCCGGGACAGGCATAGTGAGTGACTCCTTTGGCGGGGACTCATATTGGGGGATCTCGAGTTCCTCCATGCGAGAGTCTTCCTCTGAGTCAGTGGGGAATGCCAATGCCTTCGACATGTCCAACAGAAATTTGAGAAAAGCTGTGTCCTTGAGCAGAGATGGGTTCGATGGCACATCGCAGTGCTCGTAGTGTCCGGGGGATGTCTCATCCTTGGATTCCCAGTTGGAGTATGCAGTGGAGGACGTGATGGTGGGCTGTGCCAGTGATAGGCCCAGGGTCAGTGGTCCATGGACCTTCGAGGCTGCGTGTCCGGAGCCATGTGCACTGGTCGAAGATGATCAATGGCCTGATGAACGGGACCATGATCGAGACTGCTGTCGAGGATTGATTCAAGGCTGTAAGCTCACGAGGATCGGTTCGACACCCAGGGAAGTCCTCAAAATTGAGGTCCCGGTGGTCTGGGCAGATGAACCGGCCAATCCGGACAACTGCACCCGCTGCATCTCCAGGAAAGCAGACAGGCTGTGCTCCAGGGACTCCCATCCTGGACTCCAGTCCAGATAGTACCTAGCCTTCAGCACAGATGCTGGGGTAGCTGGGTCCGGCGTCGGCTAGGGAGTCCATGACAAGGATGGCCTTGGAGGTCCAAGGTCAATCACCAGGGGCCGATGATTCCTTCTTGGGGAAACTTGGATGGCTGCTCCTGCTCCAACATCTTGGGTCTTCTTCGGGGGCTGAGGGATCTGGAGTGGGTCTTGTCCACTTTCGCCGATCCTGCTAAGAGGTTCTCGAGGATTTCTTCTTCCTCTTGCATTCCTGGTCCAAGGAACCCCTGTCATAGGACCTGCATGTCCAGTTGATTGCCATGGGGTCACTATGTGACTCCAGGGTCTCAGATAGGGCCCTGGATCGTGGGGTCACTTGAGACTCTGGGGCAGAGTCCGACCTGGAGAAAATTTGGTCACGCTTCTGATGGAATTTTATTGCTTTAGAGGACATTTGCTTGCAGAGGCCACAAACCTCCACATTATGGTCGGGATCAAAACAACAGAAGCAGCAATCATGTGTGTTGGTAAGGGACATATTTTTGGAGCACCGATCACACTTCTTGAAGCCACTGGCCATCGGGGGAAAAAGTACCATGGCGAGGTCGAAGACCCGAAGAACTGCCAGCCGTTGGAAAAAAAGGCACAAAGCTGCACCGGGAAAAAAAGGAACTTAGCTAGGGGAAAAAGGAAAATCTGAGACACGATGCCAAGGCAAGTGAACTCTGAGGTGGGAGAGGAGTCAGTCGCTGCTGGAGAAAAACAAAAACACTATTGGGGTCATTCTGAGGCACGAATAGTAGGGATGGACATCCTGTTTTCCTCTTTCAATTTAAAGCAAGCTCTGCTATGAGGGGACATGGGATGAGGGTGAAAGGGGATAGATTCAGGAGTGATATGCGGAAATATTTTTTTACAGAAAGAGTGGTGGATCTGTGGAATAGTCTCCCAGTGGAGGTGGAAGAGATGAGGACAGTATCTGAATTCAAAGAAGCATGGGACAAACACAGAGGATCTCTAAAGGAAAAAAGAGTATTGTTGTAGTGGTTGATATGGAAGGCAGACTAGATAGGCCATGTGGTATTTTTCTGTCGTCATGTTTCTATGTTGGGACGTCCATCTCCGCTATTTGGGACCCATCTCAACCCCGACTGACTTCCCCGCTTGTTAGATGGGGGCAGGAAATGGGCGGAATGGGGAGGCGTTAGGGCAGGGAGTGGGTGCAATGTCAATTCCAATGTCGGTCCTGTACATTCGGGGCTGACGGCTTGAACGGGGAACTTATTCCACCTTGGAGGTAGAATAAGTTCCCCTAGTCAGCAGGGGACACTGGGCACGGGGCTCAGAAAGGGTAGGAGGGGGCAGAGGACATTCCTCGCGGCCCGAACCTGGCCTTGGGAGGCCAGATCGTGGAGTCAGGCTGTGGGGAATGCACCTTCTGAGCCGGCGGTGGATAGCCAGCTGGACGCTATGGTGCCATGGCTCCATTGTAAAGCCCTGACTGGTCTACCAGGGAAGACCTTTACATACAGGCAGGACTGAATCAGGGTCCCAACCTGCACGCACAGGCCTGTTCGTGATTCTGATCCCACAGGCTAGATGTGCCTCGCAGGATCAGAATCTCAGCTAACTCTGTGCATCCAGTTCCAACCGGACGCACAGAGGGTCAGGACGTCAATGTCGGATTCGTGCCCTACAGGATGAAATCTAACTGCTTTTTCCGAGGGAATCAGACACACATCCGGTGGGCTCCACGGTAAAAAGGAGAATGAGCAAGATGGCACCCTTGGGTGGGAAGGGGACTGCACATGCGTGGTGCATCTCCCAAAGGCTTTCTTTGAAAGCTGGGGAGATGCTTCTGCGAGGGCTCAGTCAGTGCCAACATCACCCGTATATGAGGACTGACTTACTGCTTGTTTCTGGAGAAAATATTTTTTCACTCAAAGCATAATCAAACGCTGGAATTCGTTACCGGACGATGTAATAAAAGCTGTTAGTGTAGTGGGTTTAAAAAGGATTGGACAAGTTCCTGTAAGAAAGGTCCATAAATCATTATTAAAGAGGACTTGGGAAATCCACTGCTTACCCCGGGACAAGCATTGTGGAACCTATAGACCTTTTTGGGAACCTGCCAGGTACTTGTGACCTGGATTGGCCACTGTTGGAAACAGGATACTGGGCTTGATGGACTTTGGCATTTCTCTTTGTTCTTATGTTCTGCATGGCCTGCCACTTACTGCTGGGAAGAAAACTACTTCAAGGAGACTAGACAGTCAGCAACACACCATAGCAAACAAAATGGTGGTGACAGATATGAGCACAACTGTGGAACAGAAAGCTCTCAACAAACTTTTAGTGACTGACTGCATGAAACTTGGAATTTATGGAAAATCTGTTGCGTTTGGTGTGTGTGCACTTCAGAGAAGGCCACAAGCATATTCTTGATGCAGAGGACTATGGTGGTTTCCAAAGGACTAAGGTCATGCAACACAGGGGACAGCATGTGTAGATCTTGATTCACTCTGGTCAGCAGATTAAATGTGGACAATACCATGCAGCTATATGTATGAGTACAAATAGTGCTGAGACAGATATTCAAGATCAGCTAAATTTCAAAAATGTGGGAATGTGCTGGGTACCAAAGCAGCTGACTGCATTCAAGAAAGCAGAATGTGCGTCTGTGTACTCGGCGCAGAGCTCCCAGCTTACTGCCAAAAAACATTTCTTTGTATGCTGCAAGGACTTGTATACAAATGAGACAAATAAGCCATCATGGGAGATTGTGTTGAAAAATAAATACATATGTTGCATACTATAATTAGAACTACATATTTTCTAGTTCTCTGATCCACCAAATTTTGCTTTCTTAGAAGTTACCTATCACCTCTGAAATGCAGCATAGTCAACTAATGGTATTATGGGTAGCAACAGCAACAAGAATCCTGCCTTGTCTTATCACACTAAAAACTCCCCAAACAATTCTGGCATATTAGATTGATCAAGAGATGCTAAGGGAAAATGATAGCAGGAAATGTCCTTCATTTATGTACGAGGTCAGCTTTTATCCCTAGTCACAGAAAGATTATATAATGGGGCAGTCACTTAATTTCATGCTCATAGAAATTCCAGTGTGGAGGTTCTGTTTTTTTTAAGCCTGCATGCTAAAATCACTTTTAATTCACAATTCATAAAGGTTGTGTGCATATTAATAATTTGATGTGCTATGTGTGTTTTAAGTCTGCATTGGATATTTCCAAATTGAAAGGTGGTGTTTTAATAAAAGCTGATGACAATGATAAATAGAGTAGGTGAGAAGTAATTTCATAGAAGGACACGTGCGAAATGCCCAAAAAGGTGCCTATTTTATAAAGGCAACATTGGTGCTTTATACAATAGATCCATACAGTGACCTCCAATAGTGCACAAATTCTGCCGATGAAAGTTGTAAATATGTGGGCTTACATGCATAGTTTATAAAATACACGCATACATCCCAGCTCTGCCCAACCTATGCCCTGGAAATGTCTCTTTGAAGCTCATGTAAAAGCAGGCACAATCTGGGTGCAGTGATTTTAAGCATATACACCTGCCTGCAGTTTTTTGTAATACCGTGTTTCCCCGAAAATAAGACCGGGTCTTATATTTATTTTTGCTCCAGAAGATACACTAGGGCTTATTTTCAGGGGATGCCTTATTTTTTTTTTCATATACAACAATCCACATTTATTCATGAACAACAATCCGAATAGCTCTTTCTTTTTGCACTCATCTTGTCTGGGGGCAAAATATTCAGTTTAAATCTACCATACCATTAAAGGACCTTAGGGTAAAGTACGGTACCGTAGTGAAGTGACAGTACTGATACCGGTAGCAGTTGAAGCTGATTGGCTGACTGTCATGAGGTGGCAGCCAATCAGTGAAGTGTTACCACAGTATGCTGCTGCTGCTGCTGCTGTGGGCGGCGTGCAAAGGGGAAGCGGTGGGCAGCGACAGCCGATCGGCGTTGGGGAGTGGAGCAGGAGGAAAGCTCCTCCCCGGTCCACCCGCCGAAGCCAATCGGCACAACAGCAGAAACAACTGAAAGAGAGCCCCTTGGAGAGAAGGAAGAGGCCCGTAGCACAGCACCAGCAGCCGATCGGCGTCAGGAAGTGGAGCAGGAGGAAAGCTCCTCCCTGGTGGGACCCTCCCCCCCCCCCCCCCAGGTACCAAATCTGTCAGACATGATCTGCACTAGGTCTTAGTTTCAGGGTAGGGCTTATATTACAGTAATCACAGGAAAATGTGCTAGGTCTTATTTTCAGGATAGGTCTTAATTTCAGGGAAACACGGTAGCTGTTCTCTGTATGTAGTAGATTCTTTATGTTCAGAACAGGTTTTATAAAATTACCTTCTAAATAGTTCGTGCTCAAAGAGTATTTTACACATTGATGCTTGTAATTCACTGAGATCAATTTGGTGTATTGATGAAATATAAACATTGTAAAATAAACAGAATCAAACATGGAAGTTCATAAGGGCTTTTTTGTTGTTGCTGTCAGTGGATAGAAGTTCAGGAATTCATTGACTTCAACCAAGTTTTCTAAATATTCCCAATTCTTCTGTGTGTATCGGTATTTCTTACTATGATACCCTTATTTAAATGAAAGCCATCTTCTCTTATACAACAAAAAAGGTATAAGTGAAACTATTCCGTGTTTCTTGAAATACAATGTATGAAACAGAAACATGTCGGCAAAAAATAGATTATATGGCCTATCTAGTCAGCCCTTCCATATCAAATATTATAGTCCCTTTTTTCCCTGTAGAGAACTTCTGTGCTTGTCCCATGCTTTCTTGACTTCAGATACTGTCCTCGTCTCTACTACCTCCACTGGAAAATTATTCTACACATCTACCACTCTTTCTGTAATGAAATAGTTCTACATACTACTCCTGAGTCTATCCCCTTTTACCCTCATCCTATGTCCCCTCGCTGCAGAACTTACTTTTAATTAAAAGAGGCGCTCCTCTTGAGCATTTATGCCACAAATGTATTTAAATATCTCTATTGGAGTGGAAGAGTGGCCTAGTGGTTGGGGCAAGGTACTTCAGGCCGGAAGATCGGGGGTTCAAATCCCACTAGAGGACAGCAACCTTGGGCCGGAAGGACTGGGGTTTCTAGTCCCACAGGTGCTCCTTGTGGTCTTGGGCAAGCCACTTAACCCTCCATAGCCCATGTTCCCTGTAAAATAGTTATCTCCAAGTTATAATGCCCTGTTCAATGTAATTTCAGTTTGTTCAATGTAAACTGCACTGATGCAGAATAGAGCGGTATATAAGAGAATGTAAATAAATAAACTATCATATCTCCTCTATCCCACCTTTCCTCTAATGCATACATATTAAGATCTTTACGTCTGTCTTCATATGCTTTATAATGAAGACCACTGAACATTTTAGTAGCCACCCTCTGCAATAACTCCATCCTGTTTATATTGTTTTGAAGGTGTGGTCTCCAGAACTGCACATAATGCTCCAAATGAGATCGCACCAAAGACTTATACAGAGGCACTATCACCTCCTTTTTTCTGTTGGCCATTCCATTCCCTTTGCAACCAAGTATCTTTCTGGCTTTTGCTGTCATCTTTTCTATCTGTTGAGCTACTTTAAGATCATCAAACAATCACGCCCAGGTCCCGCTCTTCTATCGCGGAAAGAAGTACTTTACCCCCTACTCTGAACAGCTCCCTTGGATTTTTGCAGCCCAAATACATGATCCTGCATTATCTCAGCTGCCAAATTTTTGACCATTCTTCAAGCTTAGCTAGATCCCTCCTCATGTTATCTACTCCTTCCTGGGTGTCTACTCTACTGAAGATTTTTCTTATCATCCTCAAAGAGGAAAACCTTATCCGACAGCTCTTCCACAATATCATGAACAAAGATGTTAAAAAGAATCGGACGAAGGACAGATCCCTGCGGCACCACCACTGATAACATCCTTCTCCTCAGAGTGAGCTCCACTTATCTGTACACTGTTGCTTCCCATTTAACCAATTTCCAACCTAGCCAGTCACTTTAGAGTCCATCCCTAGGGTGTTCATTTTATTTATAAGTCACTTGTGCGGAATGGTGTCAAAGGCTTTACTGAAATCCAAGTACACCACATCTAGGGCTCTCCGTCAACTCTCTGGTCACCCAGTCATAGAAATCAGATTTGTCTGACAACACCTACCTCTGTTAAACCCATGCTGCCTCAGATCCTACAATCTATTGGACCCCAGAAAACTCACTATCCTCTGTTTTAGCAGCATTTCCATTAATTTACTCACCACAGAGGCCAGACTAACTGGCTTGTAGTTGTCAACTTCATCCTTACTTCCGCTTCTGTGTAAAGCAGTGATTCTCAACCCAGTCCTCTGGGACCCCAGGCCAGTCAGGTTTTCAGGATATTCACAATGAATATGCATGAAATAGATCTGCGTACAAGGAAGCAGTGCATGCAGATCTATCTCATGCATATTCATTGTGAATATCCTGAAAACCTGACAGACCTCTGGCCTGACTGGCCCAGAGGACTGGGCTGAGAACCATTGGTGTAAAGGGACCATGTGTGCCTTTCTCCAGTCCTCTGGGACCACTCCCGACCTTCAAGAACCATTGAAAAGGTCAGTCAGTATAATTACATCCCAGTCATGGTTGTCTGTGAACCATGTCTCTGTAACCATCACTAAATCCAAGTCAGCTTCTTCCATTAAAGCCTCAATATCTGGAATCTTATTTCCCATACTATGGGCATTTATACACACTGCTTTCCAGATGCTGCTCCTCTTACCCATTCCAACAGAGGTATTTAATGTTTTACTTACCTGAGAGCTTTCAATTACCTGGGGGGCTTTCTTCACCCATCCCCAACAAATTTAGTTTAAAGCTCTCTTCAATAGGTTAACTAGTCTGCTGCGGAAGACACTTTGACCTTCTTGGATAGAAAGCAGGAACAATAAGTAATTCAGAAGCAGTGTGTGAAAGAGTCAAGTATACCCGACTGTAACCTATAACTTGTGTATCTAATTGTAATTCATTGTCAATACGGATTTGGAAAAGGCAATTAATAAATCAAATTCAAATCCAGTAAATTCTTAATTTCCTTAGCACAATTAAGTGGCTACTTAGAATCAGATACTTAAGTAAACCATCTAAGTAGAGTAAATCTGTATCCTGTTCTACAGTATATAGTAGATCAAAGGTTTTGAGTTTGGTCTTCAACATAAAAATTAGTAGGAATTCATCATGCCACAGATGAAAGAAATTCCACAGGATCTACAAAAAAGAACAGTTAAAGTTCAACAGTCTGGAGAGAGTTACAAGATGATTTCAAACATTCCATCCATCCATTGTCAAGACAGTTTATAAATGGTTAAAAATGAAAACTACAGCAACTCTACCCAGGAGCAAATCAATGGGCCAACAGCAAACTGGAAAATCAGCTATGAAGACACAAGAACCTCAGACTACCACAGAAAGATCTGCAAGTCTTTTACTATAGCTGATAGCAGGGTTCATGCATCAATCATCAAAAATAAAACTGAACGGGAACAGTATTCATGGAAGGATAACGAGAAACCACCGATTTCTAAAAAAAAAATTTCTTTCTGCCTCAGATTCACCACAGAGCACCTGGATGGCTCACAAGACTTTTGGAATAATGCTCTTTGAAGAGATGAGTCAACAAATAAACTTTCTGATTACAATAACAAATGTTTGTTTGTAGAAAACCAAGCACTGCTTTCCAAAGTAAGAACTGCAGCCTGTCAAGTATGAGAGCGGAAAAGGGCTGCTTTGCTGCATCAGGTCCTGGCCTGTTTGCCATCACTGATGGAACCAAGAAAGTTCCAGAGGACATTGTCAAATCATCTGTCCATGAGCTGAAGCAGAGTTGAAAATGGTTCATTCACCAAGATGATAACCCTAAATCTACTACAGAATAGTTAAAGAAGAGATTTTGCTTTTTGTATTGACTATGTTAAAGTCCCACCTTAAGCTCTACTGAAATGTTTTATGTCATTGTATTCCTTTAATGTTGTTGTATTATGTTTTTTTCCCCATTTACTGTTTATTAAGGGATCAACCACAACTGATACAACAAATTATTACATCCATGTTTTTGATAGGCCTATCCCTCCCTTCCCCTAATAGAGTATCCCTCTGCCCCCCCTTCCCACCCCTCTAAGACATACACAAACTAAAGGAGTATGGCATTCCGCATTCAAATCCTATCATTGTATTACAAAACACTGTGAATGATCATCAACAATCTTTCTGCACATAGTGTGTCGTGAAGTACAAGGTTCAGAGCCGATGGAAACAGGATTCACTGCAAAGTGAAACCAGAATTGACAGATCTGAAACAAGCATGGAGGGTTGGCATGGAAACCCCAAACAAAGGACGTCACAGTGTGCTAGGGAACGCCCATCCCCTGAGCTAGCTCCTGCTTCATCAGGGAAGAGGGAACAGCTGGTGGGAGGTGTGGCCAGGCCCAACGGAAAAAGAAACACAGATAAAAACTCTTTAGTTAAGGACCGGAGGGAGCACAGGAGGCAGCACCGGAGGGAGCACAGGAGGAGTGGAGAAAACTGAAGGAACGAGGAGAGCAGAGAAGGATAGATACCCCGAGGGCAGCCAAGGTTTGTGGCTGGGAGAAGAGGAAAGGGAAGGGAATCCCAATCTCACTCGGAGAAACTTCTCAGAGGAAGAGAGCTGTGAAAGACATACAATTCCAGCTCACAGAGAGCAGTGCTCAACTACCAAAAAGCACTGGGGATTTTTACCACCCAAAAAGCAAAGACGTTTATTCTGGGAACCAGAGAAGACAGCCATGCTGTGCTCATTACAGTCATCCTGAAGGTAAAGCTTATTTCCCTGATACAAAGCTTTTATCAGAAAGGAGAGAAAAGTTTTACCTACCATTTTGTAGCCAAGGGAGATTCCTGGGGGAAAGCAGTTTAAAAGGCAGACACAGAATTTCCCATAGCCAAGCAGAAGAGGGAAGCGTGTATCCTTTCAGTTACCGGGAGCTGTGTGCACAAGAATCCAAACACCCAGACTCCTCTAGCAGGTTGGGGGAAGGGAACCCTTTGATTGAAGCAGAGAGGTTTGCACGGCAGACAGAAGAACCCTCTCTAAGAGACATTGAAGGAGAAGGTGTTCCTATGCAGTGGGATTCTTATCAACCCCCTGAGTCGGAAGTGTATATGGACTGCTCATATATGATAGCAGACAATGTGCAATCCCTTTGTTAATATTGCTGAATGTTGCTAAAGAAGAAAACAGCCAAAAGGGGCATTTTGGAGAGAAACACTGTTTTATTCTTTTGTGCCTTAAAAGCTGAGGATAAGCATTTATTTGAGTTACATATTTTTGTTCACACCAGAAGCATGGTTTCTTTGTTAATATAACCTTCTGTTCATGGTCAACAATATCCAACCCCGGGAGGGGAAATAAATCCTTATTTAACCTGAACCACTCGTGTACAACTTGGAATCATTTCAGTGCTGTGGAACTACGTTACCCAGGAGGCCCTTCCAAACCTCCATTAAGTAGTTTTCAGCACAAGAAGCACAACTGCCCACTCGCCTTGCTCATGCTATATGCCTCTGGGAGGGTGAGTGGTGACATATCTGGCGTAGTTTTTCGGATGCTTGACCTTGGATGAAGGACACTACAAGAAACTACGGCACCAGGACTCCTGCACAAGAAAGTGGGCTACCGGAAGGCTACAAGAAAATAAAGCACAGAATACAGCTTCTTTTCCTGAATGCAGACCTCTACACGAAGCCTCAGGTAATAGCACCTGGGCATAAGTGAGGGAGGATATCAGGAAAAGGGGGCGCTGTGGGGTTGGAAAAAAAAAAAAAAAACCAAACCTGAAAAGGGAGCCGCACTTGGGTTTTTTTGTTTGTCTCTTTTGTTGCAGGTGCTGACAGGAGATGGAGGCCCAAGATGTGATAGCGTGGATGCGAAAGCAATGGGACCTGCAGATGGAGCTTGCCAAGCGCATCCAAGAAGAAAGTGCTACACTCATGAGAGAGCAGCAAAAGCCGCTGCTGGACGCTGTGACTGCACTCCTAAAAGAACCACGAGAACCACGGATGGAGAATCCTATGGTTATACCAGGATCCACAATGAACGCAAGTCATGCATTCTCTTTAGGACAATTGAGTCCAACCGATAACATTGACGATTTTATTGATGCATTTGAGCGTATTGGGCAGGCATTAAGATGGCCTGATAGTCAATGGGCTACGCGCTTTGCAGTTTCGCTGACAGGCGAAGCCCTGTCAGCCTACAAAGCCATGCCCGCCGCTCTTGCAAGCGACTATACCGAGATAAAGAAAGCGGTAAAAGACAGGTTGGGGCTGACGACCTCACATTATAGGAGGCTATTCAGGGAAGCCCGCCTGAAGCCTCAGGAAACTCCAAAGGCGTTACAACAACGTCTGAAAAATCTGGCTTGGAAATGGCTAAGTCCAGAAACTAAATCGATAGAAAGTATACTAGACACGGTAGTTTTAGAACAATTTGTACAGGCTGTGCCTAGAGAAATGAGAATGTACCTCACCTTGCAGGATTGCAGGACCACCGAGGAAGCAGCTAATTTGGCGGACTGTTTTCTGGAGGCCCAAATAGCTGACCCCTCGGAGTGCAGCATACTGCAAGCTGCAGGTTTATGTGATAGTAAAAAGGGAAAGATTCCCTATGGTGGAAAATATGCTATGACAAGTGTGAATGTTAGGAATGGTAATGATGAGTGTGTTTTTGTGCCCAGAGGGAATGTGTTTACACTCAAAGGTAAATGTTATCTGTGTGGGAAAATGGGGCATTTTAAAAGGGAATGTGCCAAAAGAACTGTCCTGATGTCTGGGGTGGACGAGCCAGTTCGGGATAAGTTTCTATTACATGCACAGGTGGAAGGGGTGGACACCTTGGCCCTGCTTGACTCGGGGGCCGACCAGAGTATGATTTCCCGCACACTCTGGGAGGCCATCGAGAGGCGATGTTCGTCGCCCCCGAGTCAAGCAGAAAACCAGGTCAGAGTGAAGTGCATACACGGTACGTTTGCATTTTACCCTCACCAGAAACTCTCGGTAACTGCACTAAAGTTTAAGCAAGTAATGCCTTTAGCTATACTTCCCGCATTACCCCAAGACCTTATTTTAGGTAGGGATTGGGTACCCTTTTATGAGGGACTAGTGGCAGGTTTGAATAACCGAGCCGGTTTGGTCTCGACCAGATCACAAGCCGGGACCTCAGGGATGGGAGAGACATCAGCTGGGGACAGGGGAGAACCTGGGGAAAGACTAGTACCCCAAGAGGAGGAGTCACGGGAAGAAGAAGCAGATATTCTTCCTACCCACGAGGACCTAATGGATGAACCCGTTGGGCAAGGGAGAAAGGCTAAGGCGAAGAGACGCCATGAGAGACAGTCTAGATCCCGGGGCAGGGCAGAATTGGAGGCAGGTGCAAGCCTACCCTGGGTACCCGCAGAGCTAGTGAGTAAATTTCCCTCCTTTCCTGCTGAGCAGCGGGCTGACCCAGCGCTCAAGAGAGCCTTCGAATGGGCCCAGGAGATCAGGCCCACATTGCCTAGGTTTTTCATGGACAATGGCATCCTGTATAGGGAAAGTGTAGACCCTTACTCTGAGGCAGTAAGGAAGCAGCTTGTAGTGCCAACGACGTTCAAAGCTACAGTCTTGCGTCTCGCGCACGACCACCCTATAGGAAGCCACAAAGGTATCCAGGGCACCCTGGACCAAATATTAGGTCGCTTTTACTGGCCCGGGGTGTTCAAGGAGACTAAGCAGTATTGCGAGTCGTGTGCTCCATGTCAAAGGGTATCAGCGTTAAGGCCGAAAGCTGTACCTTTGGTGCTTACTCCCACCATAGCCGTACCTATGAGCCGAATAGGCATAGATATGGTAGGCCCTATGACACGTACACCCAGGGGTTTTCAGTACCTACTCGTGATAGTCGACCATGCCACCCGGTTCCCCTGGGCTATTCCCCTAAGGAACACCTCTGCGAGGATTATAGCCCAGGAGCTGGTCAAACTATTCTGTATGGTAGGGTTCCCCAGAGAGGTACTTACAGACCAGGGCAGCAACTTTTTATCCAAGCATCTGTCCACCGTATGGGAGGCTTTTGGAATAAAGCATATACGGACTTCGGCTTACCACCCCCAAACAAATGGTCTAGTGGAACGTACTAATCAGACCATTAAGCAGATGCTGAGGAGAGGGTTGAAAAAAGGGGAGATAACAGAATGGGATACCCTGCTCCCATTCGTCTTATATGCATGCAGAGAACGTGTGCAATCTTCTCTGAAGGCCTCACCCTATGAGCTTATGTTTGGGAGATCCCCTAGAGGGATATTAGATATACTACATGAGCAATGGGTAGAACCAGACATTTCTGAAATAGAAATTCTGCAGTTCTTAAAGGGTCTGAGGCAACGTTTAGAGAGAACCGCAAAGGCCGCAATGGAAAATCTGCAAGCTAGTAAACAAAAGCAGTATTACGACAGGGGCAAACAGCCCCGGACATTAAATATAGGGGATAAGGTAATTATCCAGGTGGCAAATCCAGGCCCAAAATTCGAAGCCCATTGGAGGGGACCGTGTACGGTCGTAGAGAAAGTAGGACCAGTCTCCTATAGGATAGAAAATGCAAAGGGTCGCAGGCAGGTGTATCACCTGAACCTTTTAAAACCCTGGAAAGAGAGAGTTGCCACCGCCAGTATGGTGTACCTGGAACAACACAGCAGATCCCACACTGGTATTACGTACTGTCCGGAAGGTGCGGCAGTACGTAATATTTTAAGGCGGGGGATATGTCGTGAAGTACAAGGTTCAGAGCCGATGGAAACAGAGGATTCACTGCAAAGTGAAACCAGAATTGACAGATCTGAAACAAGCATGGAGGGTTGGCATGGAAACCCCAAACAAAGGACGTCACAGTGTGCTAGGGAACGCCCATCCCCTGAGCTAGCTCCTGCTTCATCAGGGAAGAGGGAACAGCTGGTGGGAGGTGTGGCCAGGCCCAACGGAAAAAGAAACACAGATAAAAACTCTTTAGTTAAGGACCGGAGGGAGCACAGGAGGCAGCACCGGAGGGAGCACAGGAGGAGTGGAGAAAACTGAAGGAACGAGGAGAGCAGAGAAGGATAGATACCCCGAGGGCAGCCAAGGTTTGTGGCTGGGAGAAGAGGAAAGGGAAGGGAATCCCAATCTCACTCGGAGAAACTTCTCAGAGGAAGAGAGCTGTGAAAGACATACAATTCCAGCTCACAGAGAGCAGTGCTCAACTACCAAAAAGCACTGGGGATTTTTACCACCCAAAAAGCAAAGACGTTTATTCTGGGAACCAGAGAAGACAGCCATGCTGTGCTCATTACAGTCATCCTGAAGGTAAAGCTTATTTCCCTGATACAAAGCTTTTATCAGAAAGGAGAGAAAAGTTTTACCTACCATTTTGTAGCCAAGGGAGATTCCTGGGGGAAAGCAGTTTAAAAGGCAGACACAGAATTTCCCATAGCCAAGCAGAAGAGGGAAGCGTGTATCCTTTCAGTTACCGGGAGCTGTGTGCACAAGAATCCAAACACCCAGACTCCTCTAGCAGGTTGGGGGAAGGGAACCCTTTGATTGAAGCAGAGAGGTTTGCACGGCAGACAGAAGAACCCTCTCTAAGAGACATTGAAGGAGAAGGTGATCCTATGCAGTGGGATTCTTATCAACCCCCTGAGTTGGAAGTGTATATGGACTGCTCATATATGATAGCAGACAATGTGCAATCCCTTTGTTAATATTGCTGAATGTTGCTAAAGAAGAAAACAGCCAAAAGGGGCATTTTGGAGAGAAACACTGTTTTATTCTTTTGTGCCTTAAAAGCTGAGGATAAGCATTTATTTGAGTTACATATTTTTGTTCACACCAGAAGCATGGTTTCTTTGTTAATATAACCTTCTGTTCATGGTCAACAATATCCAACCCCGGGAGGGGAAATAAATCCTTATTTAACCTGAACCACTCGTGTACAACTTGGAATCATTTCAGTGCTGTGGAACTACGTTACCCAGGAGGCCCTTCCAAACCTCCATTAAGTAGTTTTCAGCACAAGAAGCACAACTGCCCACTCGCCTTGCTCATGCTATATGCCTCTGGGAGGGTGAGTGGTGACAAGTGCCATACCCTTGGCATTAACATATCAATAATACAGAATATTTTCCATCTTGTCAGTGTATTGTTCTGCAGTCCATTCCTATGTGCAGGTTTCCAGCCCCTTTTCTATTATTTTACTCTGAAATCATGCCAGCGGTCTCAACTCCATCCTCCCTCACCACCCTATTAGGTGGTTCCTGCTTTAGAGCTCCGATAATGTCTCATCGCCCTCCCTCCATCGAAGGTATGGCCCCCAAGTCGACGAAGAGCTGTAAGATGATACATCAAACAAAGGTGTCCCACTCTACCCTTAACCTCCTCCAGGATGGGCACCTCCAACGATCTCCATTTTTGTGCAATCATTTGCCTGGTGGCCATACAGACTATTCCCCACCATCCATGACCCTTTTTATTTATTCCCCTCCTCGTTTTCTACATTTAGCAAGGCCAAGCAAGAGCCCAAGCCTATATCTTCACCCATAATCTCTTTTAACCACTCTGATACTACCTGTCATAGTGGACCTAAACTGGCACACTCCCACCATATGTGGAGAAACAACTACACTTCTCCACACTCTTTCCAACACCCTGCTGAGCCATGTTGCCATTTCTTCAGTCTCTGGGGTGTTAAATACCACTGGTACAACATTTTATAATTATGCTCTAAAATAGTACTGCCCAATCCAAAAATATGTGGTTAGCAGGAAGGAATACTTTATTGAGTATTAATTGGTTCTTAGCATCAAAAAGCCCAAATTGCCCTTCCTCAAGAACCAATTAATTCTCAATAAAGTATTCCTTCCTGCTAACCACGTATTTTGGACTGGGTGTCTTCTAGCAACGTGGTATAGTGCTTCCTTTGGTGGACCCAAAATATTACTGGACACCACCCCCTTAAATAGCCCCTTACAAACCTGTTCCCATTGATCTCCATCCCAGCACTTATTAACCCTGGGAGTACCGATGGGGTCAAAAGTGGCCCCATTGAAAGTTTCACAACGCGTATCTCGGAAACTAGTTGTTCAAGAATGCAATCTTTTTATGACTTTTCACATGTCAATATTCTCTTTATATTGCGCCATGAGAGGAATAAGTTTCATCCGCTAGGTGACGCTAGTGATGAATTGCAGCACAGAGTACCAGTGGGGTCATTTTTGACCCCAGTTGCTTACTTCCGGTTTGGATCGTGATACAATTTGCAGTTTTGTGAATTTTTTGATCTGACAAAGGTATTTATCATTAATTATGTATCATTTATTTTTTTGTACTCTTATTTTATGAAAATTACACATTTTCTGTAATTGATATCATACGTTCTCTCATTATTTCCGATGAAATCTAAAGGCTTTCAGCTCGTTCATCACGATTATTGTACACCTATAGTAAAAACTGCTTTGCGTTTTATTCAACTTTATCTTTGTTTATTTTAGGTTACTGTTTATGATGTCAAAATGAAAGTATTCAGCTGCCCAAGTAAGAGAAATATTGCAACGAGATGCTGACAGTGATGGCTCTGAGTCGTCTGATGCAGCATATTCAGCAAGCTAAGAAGCATATCAGCCAAGTTCGGGCGATAAATCTGATGATGACAGTCATGATTCAGATGGCGACAGCAATTGGTCGCTAAGTGAATGTGAGACTGATGTTGAGCCGGTAACATCGCCTGCAGCAAAGAGTCAAGTTACAGGTCGAGGCTGTGCTGGACGGGGAAGAAGGCAGGAGTCCTCGGTGTCAGTATCATCTGTGAGGAATTTTAGTTGTAGTCGTAGAGGAGCTAAGAGGTCATCAACTATAAGCACAAATGTTGCCATTGAAGCCTATGTATCTAAGGATGCCACATCATGGAATAGGAAACCTATAAAGCAAGCTGCTGGAAGATACGCCAGAGCTAATGTCATGCCCGTACAACAAGGTCCTACAAGGTATGCTGTACGAAATGTTGATGGCCCTCTCGCAGCATTCCACTTGTTCATGAGGAAGAACTTATTGAATGAAATCATGATGTGGATGAGCAAACAAGGAAGACACATTTATGACGACACCTGGAAAGATTTGACAGACGGAGAATTTCAACGTTTTCTTGGACTTCTGATCCTCTCAGGCGTGTACAAGTCACAAAATAAATCCATAGTTCAGTTGTGGAACCTGTGATGAGGAGAGCGGCCAAGAACAGATGGAGATAGAAGAAAACCATGTTTCTGCCTTTAAACCAAGTGACAGATAAGCTGGGCACAGAGCTTGCAGAGCAGGAAAGAAAAAAAATCCTGTTTCTGCTGAGGCTAAGCCACACCCAGACTCTGAAGTGGGGGCAGGCTTAGATACTGATTGGAAAGGCCTGTGCGAAGGCAAGGGTGTGGCAGGGAAGAAACGTTTTTTAAAACCTCAATCTGACCAGAGAGGAAAGAAGGAAGGGAGAGTCACTTCCACAGGAGAAGGAGAGATCCTGGAGCAAGGGGATTCTAGTGGGAAGAGATATCCCAGAGCCCTGGGAGATTCTGGAGAGGAAGAAGGATTCCAGGAAGGCTTTCAGGAGAGATCTCATGAGAGAAGGAGTGGAGAAAGGCACAAGAAGTCTGACTTCCAGAAGCTGAAAGAGGTCAGTAGAAAAGGAAGCAGTGGATGTCTGAGAAATGCTCCCAGAAGTGAAGCCAACAGATGTATAGCTGAACAACTTACAGATGAACAGGAACAGTTTGCAACAGCTAGTGTACAAGAGCCAGACCTGAGCCCTACAACTGCCAGAAGGTGGGTGGAGACGCTTGAGAGTGGAAAAAGCCAAACCCCAGCAGTGAGCAGAGCAGCTGAGCTAAAAACACTAGAAACATTAGCACAAGTGTTCCCTGAGAGAGAGGCTTATTCTCCCAAAGTAACTGTGCCCAATCAGAAAGATTTGCTGTGGAGCCAGTTTCAAAAGTTCCTACAAGACAGAGAAGCGAGGAAGCTTTTAAGAATGTAGAAGGCAATGAGCATTCTTTAGCCCAGGAGGAAATGCAGGTCAATTCTTATGTGCTAGAGTCTGACCTAGGAATCTCTCCAATGGATTGCTCATTCTGTTTAAAAGAAGACTGAGCCTTACTAAGCAGAGCTAAGAAAGAGTGAGCAGCTGTATTGTGCATAACTCTGTAACTGCTAAATAGTCTTCTAAAGCCAAGCATGTGTTTTACCAAGTGAGAATTTTCTTCTAAAGCAAAGAAGCTGTGTGTTACCAGAAGTTTGTTTAAAAGGGAAAACAACAGTTGTGCCAAGAAGAAAGTTAACCTTTTGTTTGAAAGAGATACAAGAAGTTGTGCTGAGTACTGTTTTGTTTAATGAAAAACAGCTGCTAAGGTTAGCAGGACTTTTGGTTTCCGTTTACCTCACTAGCCAGTTATCTTCTGTTATCCTTTGTGTTGGAGAAGTATCCTAATGCCTGGTGTTTGAATTTTAATGCCTTGGAAATCCCCATAGAAAAATAAATATTCTTGTATGCCTTACCAACAGTCTCACACTACATTTTGTCCTCGCTCAAAAAAAGCCTAACTACATGTCCCAGAATTCCACTGGGGACAGTCAGAAAAGCTTTATTTAAGGACATTACAAGGCAGCCCTATGCCTGTGAGCCCTAGGGCCCAGGCTAGGGTCCCACATATTTTCGGCAAAAATATGGCCCGTAACCGTTTTCAGCAAATTTCTTGTGCTCTCAGATTTGATGCAACCAACAGACGTGAACAACGAGGCGTGGATAAGCTTGCTCCAATCAGACAAATTTTTGATACCTGGGAAGCAACTCTAAGTGATGTCTTTGTTCCTGTTGAAAATGCTACCGTGGATGAGCAACTGCTTACATTTTGTAGCCGTGTTCTGTTCAGACAATATATTCCCAGCAAACCTGGGAAATATGGCATAAAGCTATGGATGTTGTGTGACAGTGCAACGTCATATGTTCTGCGTCTTCAAGTATATACAGGAAGGGAACTCGGACAAAACAGGGAACAGAATCAGGGTGAAAGGGTTGTGCTGCAACTCACTGAAGGATTGACGCGATCTGGCAGAAATGTTACTGTTGACAATGTCTTCTGCAGTTTATCCCCGTCACGGAAATTGCTAGAAAAACAAATGACACTTTTGGGGACAATTCAAAAGAACAGAAAAGAATTACCTCCATAATTTGTAACAGCAAAGGGCCGAGAGGTATTCACTTCACTGTTTGCCTTTCGCGATGACGCCACTCTGGTTTCCTATTGCCCGAAGAAAGGAAAAGTGGTTGTTCTTCTGAGCAGTTTGCATGATCAAGAAGAAGTAGATAACACACGTCCAGACAAAACACCACGCATGATCTTGGACTATAATTCTAGGAAAGGTGAAGTAGATACGGCAGATCAAATGTTGTGCACTTATACCACAAAACGAATGACAAGACGCTGGCCAGTGACAATCTTCTACAACATGTTGGACATCAGTGCTTTGAACGCCTTCATTGTTTGGATGTCACTAAATCCAGAATGGCAGTCCAAGTCAAAGCACAGACGTCGTCTATTCCTCTTGGAATAAGGAAAGCAGCTGCTTCAGAGTAATTGCAGCGAGACTTCTTCCAGCATTGAAGAAGCCACTGATGCTATTTGCAATGTCAGGATCCCAAAGAAAAGGGCAAGGTGTCACTTCTGTTCCAGAGAAAAAGACAAGAAAAGCAACATAGTTTGCACCTCCTGCAAGTGCAATGTTTGCAAAGAACATTCAGAAACTGTCTGTGTCTCCTGCAAATGAGTGTAGTACTTTACTGTGTTCATCAAGTGCATGCCAAAACCGCTTTCATGGCAATTCTTCTTCATGTAATTTTATGATAAAGCACTACGTTTCAAAACATTTAACCTTCATATAATAAATAATTAATTCAGAATAATATTTTGTCTGTTTAGTTTAAATTTTTCATGGTTAATTAAAATTTGTCGTGGGGTCATTTATGACCCCAACGGTATTCAGTGCGTGCAAAAAATCTCAGTAATTCCAGGGTTAAGGTACCCTTCCCATGCTTTCCTATGAGACCACGTATCGCAATTTGCTACTTCCACTGCCTTATACAATTTGGAAATGAGCCCTTTAACTTCTCGCCTTTCAAATAACCCATCAATGTCCCCTCCTTTCGGGCCATCCCCCCTCTTCTCTACTTCCCTACAAAAATGGAGGGCTTGTATATATCTATAATCTGTCTTCGTTAGGTAGTTGATATTCATACTGCAGTTCCTCAAACTTCACCCACTCTCCTCTAACTTTAAACTGCCCCACATGTCGCAGCCCCAACACAGCCCACCTTCGACAGGTTGGGTCACATACTCCCGGTGGGAATTTTGGATTATCTACCAGGGGTGTAAATTTAGAGTACCCTTGGGTCCCATACCATCTCCCCTGCCACTTCCTCCAATTCTGCAAAGTGAGAGCTATAAATGGGTTTCCCTGCTTCCACTTTAGAGGACCTCCACCTTTAATCCAGATTACATTCAACAAATTTGCCTGCTGGCTCACCCCCTGTCCCTCCATCTGCACCCACTCTACTTGCCCCGCAACTCCCATTCAAACACTGCCCGTACTCGAGCTGCCTCATAATATCTAGACAACAGAGTTACCCCCCAACCCTCCTATCTTCTTATTGGTACACAAGATGCTTTTTGCCACTCAAGGTTTTCGTCCCTTCCAAATATACTTCATAATCCTATTTTGCAACTTATTTAGGAACCCTACAGGAACTTCTACTGGTAAATTCATAAATAAATATAGTAACCTAGGGACCAAAATCATCTTGATTAATTCTATCCTACCCAGCCATGATACCTCATATTTCCCCCACTCATCTAACTCTCCGAACATAGTGTTCCTAGCTATAACATAATTCTCAAGGAACATCAAATTACGCTTTGCCGTATCTGCACTCCTAAATATCTAATACTACCTTTCGCCCACCTAAAAGGAAAGATCTGCCTTAGGTGATCCTCCTCATCTTTTTTATGGTTAGGTTCAATACCTCAGACTTAGTAGCATTCATACGAAAACCAGATACCTCTCCATACTCATTTAACTCCTCTAGAATTGCATTCAGTGACCTTTTTGGCTCAGATATGAAGAACACATCGTCCGCGAACAATGAAATCTTATGAGACTGCTGCCCTACTTGTATCCCTGGAATATCTACCCGATCCTGAATTCACTGTGCCATGGGCTCCATTGCTAAAATGAATAACAAAGGTGATAGAGGGCAACCCTGTCGAGTTCCCCTGCATAATTCGAAGGCTCTCATCACCGATCCATTAAGTTTCAAACAGGCCATTGGCATTTTATATAGCATCTTTACCCATTTTAAGAGCGAGCCTGTTATGCCTACTTTTTCTAACACCTTAAATAGGAAAGCCCAACTGACCCTATCAAAAGCCTTTTCGGCATCGACTGCCAAAAAAGCTAAATCTCCCCCTTCTCTTCCCCACACCACATCACATTCAAGGTCCTCTGAATGTTATCAGATATGTACCGTCCAGGCACAAACCTAGATTGATTCTGATGTATCAGTATACCCAGGTATGGCATCAATCTGTTAGCTAGAATCCTTGTAAAGATCTTTAAATCTCCCCCCAAAAGCAAAACTGGCCGATATGAACCACATTCCACCAATTCTTCCCTTCTTTGTGTAATATCCTGATCCCCGCCATACGCAATGACGCCGGCATCATGTGCTCCTCATTAAAGGAGTTATACATTTTTGCCAGTGGCCCAACCAGGTTCCCCGCAAATAGGTTTTATAAAACCTATTGGGGTACCCGTCCAACCCAGGGGCTTTACGTAAATGCAGGCTTTTAATCACAGCCAGTATCTCTTGCTCCCCGATTGGGCTTGAAATATCCTGTTTCCTCACTAGTGAGCTGAGGAAGTGCAAGCTTTCCCAAGTATTCTTGCACTTTCCCCTCTTACACCGGCATTTCCGGGGAGTACAGCTTCTGGTAAAATTGGACAAACCTTTCCTCAATATCTTTCCCAGTCCACAAGAACTTCCCCTCCGCATCTCTAATTTTAGCTATATTATTCCTAGTTTTTAATTTTTTCACCTTACGGGATAGAGGTCTCCCCGCCTTGTTGCTAAATTCAAAGTTCTTCTGCTGCAGCATAGTACGTTTATACCTAATATCTTGCATATGTAACTCACTCATTTCCCCACACAGCCTATTCAGCTCTCTCCTCAACTTAATATCTACCGGATCCTTTTTCAACTTGTTTTCCACCTCCCCTATCGCAGCCAACAGCTTCTCTTGTTGCTGGGACCTCATCTTCTTTCGATGAGCCCCCAACACAATCAATTTCCCCCTTACCACAGCCTTCAGGCAATCCCAGATTATACCCGGAGAACACTCCCCCGTATCATTCAACAAGACATACTCTTCTATTTCTGCCTTAATCTGACTCACTACCTCTATGTCTTCCAATAGGGTTTCATTCAGTTTCCACCATGTTCTATTTAATCTTGGATCCCCCAATTGTATCCTACATGTTACTGGTGCGTGGTCAGACCTTGTTCGCTCTCTAATTTCCCATTTTCCTACTTCAGCCACTAAAGATTTGTTTATAAGGATCAAATCAATTCTAGAATACACCTCGTGCACCGCTGAAAAAAAATGAATAGTCTCGCTGCCCATCATTCACCTCCCTCCACACATCTACCAAATCCAGCCCCTCCAGCATTTGCCTCAATCGCGCTCTATCCTGTCGGGGTGTCGAAGTTACCCCTTTGAGGTATCTATTTGTGGATTGAGAGTAACACTGAAGTCTCCTCCCACAATCAATTTTCCCTCTGCTTTACCAAATAACACATCCTGAAGCTCCCGAAAAAATTGTGCCTGATTAATGTTTGGTGAACCTTAAAGAGTATCCCACAACAATATCACACCCATCTAAAGAGATAACTCAATAAAAGAGAGAATTTTTTGTCGGAACTACTGCCGTGAAAACTTACGTCCTCTCGAGGCAGAACGTTCCTTTTAATTAGAGATTTTGAAAAGGGATAGAAACCCTTAAAATACCCAAAAGGATATCAAAAACCCATAGGGTACAAACAAGACGTGAAAGTGAGTCTTCTTTTTTAAAAAAACCCTTTTCTCACACTCCAAGCATAATGGCTAATAATAACCACGGGTACTTAGCTCAAGTCCTGGCTCCCATGGATCAAAAAAAGTTTTTCCAAAGCATCAGGAGTGTCGCCATAAGAAAGGGAGATCATCCGCAACTATTAGAAATCTGTAATCCAAACAGTGTGTTTAATTTTGTATTCACTCTTTTGAAAAGATACACGAGTGCCTGGTTTCCTTTTTTTCTCGCTGACTCACTGTTTGGACACACTGTTTGGATTACAGATTTCTGATAGTTGCGGATGATCTCCCTTTCTTATGGCGACACTCCTGATGCTTTGGAAAAACCTTTTTTGATCCATGGGAGCCAGGACTTGAGCTAAGTACCCGTGGTTATTAGCCATTATGCTTGGAGTGTGAGAAAAGGTTTTTTTCTTAAAAGAAGACTCACTTTCACGTCTTGTTTGTACTCTATGGGTTTTTGATATCCTTTTGGGTATTTTAAGGGTTTCTATCCCTTTTCAAAATCTCTAATTAAAAGGAACGTTCTGCCTCGAGAGGACGTAAGTTTTCACGGCAGTAGTTCCGACAAAATATTCTTTCTTTTATTGAGTTATCTCTTTAGATGGGTGTGATTAATGTTTGGAGCATATACACTCACCAGAGTATAAGTCATCTGCCCCCATTGCAATTTCACCATCACAAATCTCCCCTTTTTATCTCTGATTATTTCCCCTACTTGCCCCAGAATTCTGGCGGATAGAAAAATTCCCACTCTCCCCCCTTTCTTCCTTTCCAATTTATTTGAAGCAAAAAACTGCTGGGGATAGAGGGGGCACCTTTCAATTTTGTACATTCTTTCCCCAAAAGTTGTCTCTTTTTAAAGGAGTTGAGACCTCTGACATTCATAGTCAGTAGATTAATTTCTGGCATTCATAATATCTCTCGGACAGGTACCATCTCCCTCCTTGTCTTTCCTGCCCTCCCCTCCCCCCTCCCAGCACCCCCCTCCATTTTTTTTTTTTTAGTGCCATCAAGTCAGTGTTGACTCATAGCGACCCAGCTACCTCTGGGTTTTCTTGGCAATGTATCACCGGAAGTAGATTGCCAGCCTTTTCTTCTGAGGCAATGGAGGGTAAAGTGACTTGCCCAAGGTCACAAGGAATGCCAGTGGGATTTGAACCCTTGATCTTCTGGGTACTAGGCAGTTGCTCTAACCACTAGGCTACTCCCCCCTCCATAAGATCCATTAAATAGATCACCTTCAGGTGGCACCAGACCAGATGGTCCCCAATATTCTCATTAACATGCTATCCCCATAGAGAACAAACAGAAATACATCCCTCTTCAATCTTCGCTCCCTTCCCCCCCTGCAACCTCCACACAACTCACATCCAATTTTTTGTGACATATAGCACCATTTGAGAACCCTCTAGTCTGCAAATGCAAACAAGGAAAAATAACCCCCCAAAACATTCGGGCCCCTTTAGCCCTGTTAATTCACATCAATCCCAGGGCAAACAAAAAGGCATAGATTCATAGTATTCCTGCTGATCACTTAATCAGCCTCTGGCATCTCAATCTTTTTTCCCCTCCAGGAACTCGACTCTACTGTTTCTGTGGGTCTTTTTCAAGGCCTCCCTTTCCTATTGGCCCCTGATTGTCTGCCAGCTTTCCAGGGATATCAGTGCAGCCAGCCTGCTTCATGCTCGCTAATTCGGCTTCCACCGAGTGTACAGTTGTCGTTTTCGTGTTGATGGTAAATTGCAGACCCACTGGGAACAGCCATCTGTAGCACACGTTTTCATCCCTCAGTTTTCTGGTCACAGCTTGATATGCCCGGCGCTTCCTCATTGTAATGCTCGATATATCTGCATACACTTCCACCTCAGCTCCCTGCCACTGGACCTTTCCCAGTGTCCTTGCCGCAAGCATCACCAGCTCCTTGGATCTAAATTCGTACAGGCAGACTACTACATCCCTCACTTTATTTTCCCTCCTCGGGCCTAGAGCTCTGTGGGCCCTATCTACATTGAGGCACACTTCTTCCACATTCATATCCGCTGCTTTGAGGACCGCACTGCAGAAATCCTCTGCCAGAGCTATATAATTTACAGTGCCCTCACTTTCAGATAGTCCCCTTATTCTAATGTTTGATCTTCGGGACTGATTTTCTAGGTCCTCCACTTTCTGCCATAACTCTTCCTGTACCTCAGTCAGAGAGTCCAATCGCTGTTCACAGGGTGCACACCGACCCTCCTGCTCCTCCACTCTGTTCTCCATTTCCTCTAGCCGTGCACCCAGCGAGGCCATGTCTCTTTTAATTTCTTGAAGCCATTCATGCACCTCTGATTTTAAAGCTCCAAATTCTTGCTTGGTTGATTCGAACCATTATTTTAAATCTGTCCTAAGTGCCTGTATTTCACTCAGAGTACCTTAGTCTGGAACTCTGTCAGATCCACATTCAAGGCTCCATCGAAGCGGAGGGAGGCAGTGATTGAGGACACAATCTGGCCAATCAGGCAATTCAGGTTGGTGTAGGTAGGACGCTCAATATCTAGGTTCCTTCAGCAGATGTCAGATGGCCTCATTATCCACCATGAAAGCGCAGTCCGAGTGCTCCAATGTGGTATGGGTGGTAAGAATGGAATTGTACGGCTCCACCACAGCAGTGGATACTTGGGGTGCAGGATATATTTTTTTTATATATATTTTTTGTGTTTCCCTTTTTTATACATGACAGTGTTTGCCCATAGAGGTGCTTCCTACCACATTCATTTATAAACATTCACCGTCTTAGCCGCATATGTCGGCACAGCACTTTATATTTATGACAGAAACGTATTTAACTATTACATTGTTTACTGTCAAAAATTGTTCCATGTAAAACAAGCCCTTGCTTTGTTGACTGTTGTTCAATTGTAAACCGCATCTGAACTCTGGAAGATGCGGGATATAAATGATTGTTAAATAATAATAATAATAATGACTGATACGATCTCCCAGTGGTGTCTACACGATCCAATTTTTCTTTGAGTATATTTTTACATTTATATGACACTTTTTTACCCTTCCTTTGCATAGCTTTATTTGCCCATGAAGAGGCTTACTACTCTGTTTCACTTTCGCGATTGTAGTTTTAAGTCTCCTGCATTGTTCGTGATTACTCCGCCCTTTTCTTCCTTCCTTTTAATGCGCATGTGTAGGCGTCTCTTTAGTCGATACATTCTGCATTGGGGCAAGCTGTTGCTGTTGCCGAGAAGGTATTTTTGTGATTTTTAACAAGTCTATGTCTTCTGTTCAAGTACAAATTTGATGCGTTTAGTTTTTATTGTATATTTTACAATTTTGTATATGGGTATGTTCTTCCATACATGAGGGGTTTTTATTAGTATTTATTGTTTTAACTGCAGTATTTCGGAGGTGCTTTTTTACTATTTTTATTCACAGCAATTATTGTTTTAACTGCAGGAATTGTATTTATTGTTTTAACAGCAGTATTTCAGAGGTGCTTTCTAATTATATTTATTCACAGCAATCATGGTTTTAATTGCAGTAGTTAGCGCAGCGCTTTCGTTTTCTGACTGACAAAAATTTTTTAAGTGGTGTCTTTGTGATCGTTTTTTATTCTTTTAAGTATATGTTGTTACTACCCTCTTTTTTTCAATATGATTAAGTTTCTGCCGATGAAAGGACCCTATACCACTATTAATCATAGTAGTTAGATATATTGCGATACTAGTTTCCCGCGTTTCTGCAGTCACTTCGTCCCCTTCCTCCCTTTTTAATGCGCAGGTGCCGGCGTTTTTACACATTTTTATACATTCTGCATTAAGACAAGCTGTTGCTGGCGTTGAGAAGGCAATTCTGTATTTTGTTTTTGTATTTGTAACTGCATTAAGTTGGCATGCCCCTTTTTCACTTTTTTTCACAAATTTATGATTAAAATGCCCTCGTAGTGGTGTCGTTTCATTCATGAGTTCTCCCTGAACACGTCCCCACGTTTACTCTGCATATTGTCATTCTCGGAAGATATATGAAAAATGTATTTATTATATTTTTCATGTATGGTAGTACTCTGCCCAAGGAGGTGCTTCTTACTATATTCATTCACAGAAATCATTGCAACAGTTGGTACAGCATTTTACATTTATGACTGACAAGGTCTCTTAGAGGAGTTTTATGTGATTGAGTTTATTATCCTGTTATATATATATTTTTTACAATTAGAAGATATGTTTTTTACTCCTCGTTTTTGTATGGTAATGGTTTATATTATTCTTAATTATAGTAATCAGTTTCATTGCGATACAAGTTTTCCGCAATTTGTGGCTTATCCGCCCTCCTTTTCCTCCTTTTTAATGTGCAGATACGGGTGTTAGCCATCACAATCTGCACTGAGGCAAGCCGATTGCCCCCTTTTTTTTTATATACATACAATTTTTATATATGATTTGCACTATCCAGCAGTTTATGAAATTTTGTATTCACTCTTTTGAAAAGATACACGAGTGCCTGGTTTCCTTTTTTTCTCGCTGACTCACTCCTGCTCTTTCTCCCTTATCATAGGGTACATAATGTTTTATCATTTGGGTGTCCATTTCCTCTGTTCTTTGTGTCCCATTCATATGTTTTATGTATTATTTGTTTATAATTGTCTTTATGTATCTATATTCTGTTTATTGGTAATTGGTAATATTTGGGGAAACTTTGTAGGTGGACCCGGCCTACACCTTTCATGGCATCCGTCTCCTCTTCTTCCTTGCTCGCCACTGGTCGCCGCCATTTTCCCCACGTGGTTCTTTGCCCCTGTGGTTCCTTTGAAGGAGAGTTTTTAAATCAACTCCTGCTTTCTTTGCCGCCATCTGCGCTGTCCCAGCCTCTCTAGCCACGTTCCCTTATCCTCCGGTACAGGGGTGGGGACTTTATTTCGCAATCTGTTTCCCTCTTATGAGTGCTTATTTTACATCCTCACTGGAGCTCTGTTCTTAAGCAGCCATCACAGAGCTGACACCACCGGAAGTTTGTTGTATTATGTTTTTATGCTTTTACTGATGCTTTTTTTAATCATCATTTTTTGTTGGAGGTTATCCTGTCCCCTGAAGAAGGCTTACATGTCGAAACACTGCAAGTGTAGGGGTCATTAAAGCTGTTTTGGACTTTAAGAGGTGTTTTTACTCCATTCCGCTCTTTGCAATTCATTTCTATAGACCATTCCAGCACTTAATGAACATTAATCTTTAGTAAGCATGTCCCTTTATCATACTTGTTTCATTCAGGTTTCTCACACAGACATGCCTGAGCTTGTAAATGGAGGGAAAGGGAAACGGAACATCGTGTCACACTGTAAGTATGCACTTTGAACTTATTGGCTTTTCTAGTCTTGTTGTCTGTATATTTCAGTTTCTTTTTTTTTCAGTGTTTTCCATTTTTTCCATCTTGTTTATTTTTTTGTTTCTTTGCTTAGTTTTGTCATTTTTGGATTTTTTTTTTTAACTTTGTTTTGTCTATTTGCATTATTTTTGCTTGCCTTATTTTATTTTTATTTTGTTCCTGCCCCCTTTGGCTTCTCTACCTTCTCTCTCCAGCCTCTGTAGCAACAAACGGTTTAGGCCACAGCAGTTACTCTCGGGCATGGCCCAGTGACCCAGGCACCCAGAAATATATACACATATAAAGGTTTATACAAAGTTTAAACCATTTTAGGTATGTTTTGCATCAGGTGACACTGCCTATTGTCAAAGGACAGTCTATCTATCCATCCGTATGCATAGCTTTGTTTGTAATCTTTAACCATTGTACCCAATTGTAACTTGCCTTTAGCATGCACAAACAAAGCTATCTGTACAGAGACAGAATACTATGAGCGGTCATTGAAGAGGCTCCCTGAACACAGTAGTGAAGAGAAGGAACTCCTATTGGCTGAATATCAAACTCACACTGACATGCTATAAGAAAGGTGAGCATCAGAGCAAGCAGGAAGATCAGGCCCTGCTTGCTGAAGAAATGTAAAGTCATGGGTGAGATGAGTATTGTGGCAGATGGAGAACTTGCACCCCACCTGACAAAGAATAATAGATATCAGATTTGGTGCATAGCCAAGCCAGACTAGCTCCTAACTGGAGAGCTGCAGCAGGAGGAGAAACCAAGGCTGTCTGGGCAAGTAGGGAGTGATGAGAATCATCATGCCGCCATCTGTTTTGAGCTTCACAAGGGTCTTTGCAATGAGAGGTGTTGGAGAGGCATACAGAAGACCTTCCGCACAATACATCCGATGCTATCTGCTGTGTGATCTTACTCTGGAGCAGAACTGTTCCACCTGGGCATTCTGAGGCGTGGCGAACAGATCTATTGAGGGGATGCTTCACTCTCGAAAGATGCGAGTCACAACTTCCCTCTCCAGCGTTCATTCTTGTGGCTGGAGGACTTGATTCAGTCTCCCTGCCAGAGTGTTTTGTTCACCTCTCAAATCCATCCCATGGCGAACTTCCACAATCTGACTGTTTGCCAACACAGGAGGTACAAATCTGTTTCTCCCTGCCATAGAACATGGCAACCTGATTGTCGGTCTGAATCAGAACAATTTGGTTGGTCAGTCGATCTTGGAAAGTTGTCAGAGCGTTTGCCACTGCTGTTAGTTCCAAGAAGTTGATCTGATGGAGACTTTGCTGGACAGATCAATGCCCTGCATGTGCAACCCATCAAGATGAGCTCCCCACCTCAGCTTGGATGCGTCTGTCATCAGAACATTTTGGGGTGGAGCTATTTGGAAAGGAAAACCTTAGAGCAAATTGTGGTGGACTGTCCACCAGTGTAATAATGAATAAGAGGGGAAGTGACATACAGCCCATCCCTGAGTTGACCCGTGGCCTGGGTCCATTGAGTCCTCAGAGTCCACTGAGCTTGCCTCATATGGAGGCATGACCTATTCCAGTCAACATCCTGCATTCTGTTATCTGCTGACGCAATTGAGTTTCTCGCACAAGTGCCGTCAATCTGTGAAGTCAGTTGTGTGGTAGGAAGGTTCTCACCTAGGTTGTGTCGAGCAGTGCTCCTTTGAATTCCAATTGTTGGGTGGGCTGAAGGTAGGACCTGGGGTAATTAACAACAAACCCTAGTAGTTCCAAAGCAAGAATGGACAATCCTTTTGATTCTTGGACTCCTTCCGGAGTGGTACCCTTGATCAGCCAATCATCCAGATAGGGGAAGACAAATACTCCCAGCACCCAGTAGTATGTCGCTACTACCGTGAGGCATTTTGTAAACATGCAAGATGCTGAGACAAGTCCCAAAGGCAACGCTCGGTACTAGAAGTGTTCCCTCAGGACAAATCCGAGATACCTCCTGTTAGTGGGATGTATCTGTATGTGGATATATACATCCTTTAGATCCAGGGAGCACAGCCAATCTCTTTTTTGAAAGCAAGGAAGCAGGGTGCCTAAAGAAATCATTCTGAATTTTGTTCTCTTAGCAAGCAGGTGTTCAGATCTCTTAGGTCTAGGATTTTCTTGAGGATCAGGAAATAACTGGAATAAAATCCCCAGCCTCTTTGCTCTGGTGGAACAAGCTCAATTGCAAGATCTGACAAGAGGGCGGTGATTTCTTTCTGAAGCAAATCCTGATGTAGAGGATCGAGATGATGCAATTTGGTGGTAATTCCAATAAATGTAGTTCGTAACCAGCTTTTGATGATCTGTAGAACCCATGACTCTGAGGTTATGAGAGGCCGCCTTTGTGCAAAAAGAGTGAGCCTTCTCCCGACCAGAGGGTTTCCTACTGTGGTTATTGGAACACTCCGAAGGAACCAGTCACAATCACACCCCAAGTTTTGGCTGAGGAGCTGGCTTGGCCTTCTGAGGCTTCTCTTAATGCTGCTGTTGGCAAGCGGCCTGCTTGGGTTGGTAAGTCTGAGACCCAGGAAAATACCTACGCCTACGAATGTAATAGTTCTTTTTCTGACCCCCACCTTGCTACCTCTTACAGTAGGATGCCAGCTCAGACATGCACCTTGAGCGTCTAGTAAGAGTAACATGTTGTTTTTCAATATAGCCAGAGTTCTCTTAACCTGTTTGTCAAAGAAATTCTGTCCATGGCATGAGAGGTCTTCCAGCTTGTTCCACATTGATTGTTCCAAGTCTGATGACTGGAGCCAGGTAAGTCTCTGGACGCCAATACCTATAGCAGCATTTCTGGATGCTGTTTCGAAGATATCATAGGTTGCTCGGACCATGAACTTTGAGTAGTTCTTGTTGTGGGCCACTAAGGAATGATACTGATCCAATTTCTCTGGAGGAAGAAACTGGGCCAGATCAGCCAAGTCACTTATGATGTATTTCAAGAACATGCCCATGTAGAGCTGGTAAGAGGCCATGCAGGCTACAAGTCTGAAACTCTGAAAACACCTTCTTGCTAAAGAGTCCAATGTCCGCCCCTCCCTCCCTGGGAGCGCGAGGAATGAGTCTTGGTACTCTTGATTCTCTTTATGGTGATTTTGACCATAAAGAAATGGTGCAGAAGCTGTGACTTCTCGAACCCGGGAGCCTTCTGAACTCTGTACATAGAGTAAAGCCTTCTACTAACTGGAGGCATAGTGAGGGAGTTCTCCCACATTCTCATCTGTACACTCTGCAGGATGCAATGCATGGAAATTGTCATTACCTCCTTAGGGGCCAAGGAGTACTGCAGGATCTCCAATTCTTCTGCCCTAGGCTCATCTTTGAAGAAAATGGTATGGCCTTGGCCATGTCCCTTACAAACTCCTGGAAGGTCATGTCCTCAGAAGGGGACTTACGCTGTTCATGAGCTGGAGAAGGATCCAAAGTGAGCTCAGGGAACCCTTCCAACAAGTCCTCATATTCCACATCGGTGATCCAGCTTTTTGAGGCAGACTCAGAGAGGAAGTTGAAGTACTTCTGAGTCTCTACTTGGATCACTCTCCTGCCCCGAGGGTATCAGGAGTGATAATGCACTGATGCCCATCTAGACTTTGAGGGCGCATTAAACCCCGAAATGCTAGAGAGATATTGGCCAGGTAGGCACCAGTGCCGGGGCCTTTCGATGTCCCAAGGTCGATGCCCCTCCCGCAGGCAGTGATAATGTGGAAAGACAAAGCTTTATTTCTATAAGACCAACGACAACCCGACACAGGCCATGTTTCGATACCCTTCATCAGGGGTTAGTCTGGCAAATACTCTGTTTAAGAATGTTAGGCCAAAAGATCCTGTAACCTTCTGTTCTAGTATATAATAATGCTGTACAAACTTTTCAGCAAAGAACCTTCAAAGAATGGCACAGTGCAGAAACTCTTATTGGCGAGACGCCGGCTCATGCGCCCTTGCTTTGCAGCAAAATGATGCTTGCACGAACCTTCAAGGAATGACACAGTGTGAGAACTCTTCAGAATGACACAGGCTGTGTTTCGATACCCTTCGTCAGAGATTAGTCTGGCAAATACTAAATCACAATTCACTCCTGTCGGTCCACGTTTCACAGAGTATATGTCAATGATATACGTTAAGACTCTGTATTACAACTGGAAAGTAATGTTAGTTCTAATTAAGACTGTAGGAACTCAATGAAATAGAGCTTTCACAACCAGATTTATTATCAGGAGCTAACGTGGTCTCAGTATTCATGGACAAGAATAAGAAACTTCTGATTCTCTGTCCCCACTTTCACATCAATGACCACAGTGTTATAGCTGCCACTTTTTTATATTATCTTAAAAAAACTCCATCAGGAGAAAAAATCAAAATCGCTTAGCTTTTAGGCAATCGAGCTTAAACTTCGATCAACTTCCAATGGTGTTGGTGTTTTTCTGAGGAATTTATTTCCAAATTGTGCAAGGATTCGACTCCTTTTTCATTGGGGCAAGATGGAGTAGCAGGGGAGGCTTTGCCTAGTTGGGAAGATTTACTAAAGCTCCAGAAGAAAAAAGTGCGTATGGAGCTACACAGGCTGTCTCTCATTGAGTATTTACGGAGGCGCCATATACCACGAGGACTAAGAATCTATAAGGAACCTCGGATGTTCGTGTCAGATACAGGGTTTGTAACCAAATGGAATCTTATCCTAAACAAATGTTCAATAGATTTAATGGTACATATAGTGGAGACTACTCAACAACATCTGCTCACTCTGACTGCGGAGATTGAAGCATTACTTACCTCATTGAAGACAGAAGAGAAAATTGAGATATATGAAGATAAGATGAAAATGATACAAACTCAGATGTCCACAGTACATAATGAAGTTAAACAAACTAAAGAGAAAAAACTAATGCGGGATTATACGGATTATACCAAGGGATATGTTTATCCTTGGATGAACATCAAACGCAGGCCATTAATGAAGAGGAAGCAGGTCACATTTGAGAATACGTCAGAGGACACTGTCTCCACGGATTCAGAAGGAGCATCCCGTCAAAGGGATTTTTCGGAAGACATCAACAAAGAAAAGAAGAAAAAAATCGACAATACGCGGAGCAAGGCCATAGTGACAGATCGCCCTCGTCGCAGGACAGAACCTCGCTAGTAGTAAATGTTTCAGGATTGGAGGTTTCGAATGAGATATGTGAAGTGCTGGAAAAAGGCTTGTCATTTGTCCCCTATATTAAGTTTGATTTTTTTCGTTTTCGAGTAGATTTGGAGAAATTTATCAGGAAAATACATTTGAAGCTCTTTTTTGCTCAGAATAGTACTCTGCAGAATGGTCTGGATATAGTGGAGGATGGTTTACATCCGGCGAGAGTAGCGCTGCCTTTAAAGTCCAAATGGACCCCTCCGGGTCCCTTACACCCCTCGCTAATTCTGTATCGAGATTTGATCATACGTGATATGTTACAAGCAATAGAATCACAAAAGACAGTTTATACTACTCTGTCATCGAAGGAACGGCATGCACTGCAAGAAATGCAATTCCGCACTGATTTAGTTATAAAGAGGGCAGATAAAGGTGGTGCGGTTGTGATCTGGAGTAGACAACAATATCTAGAGGAAGCCTGCCGTCAATTACAGGATGCGGCTGTATATGTTAAGCTAGCAATTGATCCCACCAATGAGCTTCAAGATCAAATTCGTCAACTTACAAAGAAAGCTTTAGCTGATAAAATAATCTCCAAAAAAGAATGTTTTTTTGAATGTTGCTGAACCATCATTTTCTAAATTTTATCTTGTTCCCAAGATACACAAGGATCTAAGAAAGCCCCCTGGTCGCCCTATAGTTTCTACGCGTGGATCTCTGCTAGAACCTCTGTCAATATATTTAGACTCTTATCTTCGCCCACTGATGCCCACAATTCCATCATATATTAAAGATTCGACACACTTTCTGAACATATTACACGACTATGATCGGCTGGCTTCATCAGCCGGAGTGCTTTTGGCCACTTTTGATGTCACTTCTTTATACACGGTCATTCCCCAGCCACAGGCTCATGAGGTAGTTATGGAAGCACTCAGAAAACGGAATGATTTGTCTCCTTCATTACTCACTTTTTTATCTACGATAGCAGAATTATTATTGTTCCATAATTTTTTTATATTTGAGCAACAATTGCATCACCAAATTGCTGGTGTGGCCATGGGAGCCACATGCGCTCCATCCGTGGCCAACCTATACATGCAGAAATTTGAACGCCAATGGATACAGCAATGTCCACATCAAGATTCATTGCAATTGTGGAAGCGCTACATTGACGACATATTTGTTTTGTGGCTGGGAGATCGGGTCTCTTTACAAGGCTTTTTGACCTGGTTAAATTCATGTGAATCGAATCTTCATTTTTCCATGGTCTGTCACGAGACACAGATTTCATTTTTGGATATACAGATACAGAAGACGATGGCGGGTTGGGTTACACATCTATTTATCGTAAGAGTACTGATAAAAATACTCTTCTTCATTATTTGAGTGCCAATCCACAGCGGTTGCGTAATAGCCTCCCTTTTTCTCAATTTGTTCGATATAGACGCAACTGCAGCACTATAGAAGAATTTCAACAACAAGCAGTTCAATTGCGATATAATTTCGCTCAACGGGGTTATCCACAGCGAATTATTAGAGAGGCATACACTAGGGCACAGTTTCTTAATAGAGATTTATTATTACAGCCTAAACGCCAGAGATTGACAGATGAAGACAGTATTAATCTAATAACGGTTTATTCTCCGTTGAGCAAACAGTTGCAGGCTAGTCTACATCGACATAAGAATGTTTTGTCAGCCATACCTGGTCTACAACAATACCATGCCCGATGTGTATGGCAAAGACAGAAGAACTTTAAAGATGTATTGAGTCCGACAGTCCTTCGATCTTCTAATCTATCTCATGAGGAAAACTATGGCCATAAGGCTTGTGGTCATTGTTCCATCTGCTCTGTGACTCAAGAGTGTGATAGTTTTATTCATAATGGACAAGTGTACAAGTTAAGGGCTAACACCTCGTGTAGTTCTACACACGTGGTGTACTGTATACGGTGTCCCTGCTCCCTGTTATATATAGGAAAGACCAATCGCTCATTCCGAATACGGATGAACGAACATAAAAGTAAGTTAAAATGCAAACGGCTTGAGGCTCCTATAGTAGAGCATTGTTTGGCTTCACAACATACTTTTGATGACTTACGCTGTTTTTGCATAACCCAAATACAACGGTCGAAGCCAGGCTGTACAAGAGAGGAAACTCTGTTACATCTGGAGCAACGATGGATATATCTATTAAAAACAGTGGTACCTTCAGGCTTGAATGTTCGGGTGGAATGGGAGGCGTGCCTGTGATGTCACTGTCAGCTGGGTCCATTCATGCTGAGTCTCCTGTTATTTCAGAAGCGCATGCGCGGCGTTCTGCACACTTGTTTAGCAGTTCAGCAGTTATCTGTGGCTGGAACGCTGGCGTAGTAGCGAAAAAGTGAGTAATTGCTGTTCCTGGATTTTTGGATACATCGTGTGAAGAAAGTATTGTCTATATGCATTGTGTTTTGTTTTAGAAGCTTAGCATTTCCCCTGAAGAACCCCTGAGTTGCGAAACGCCTAGCGCTGGTTAGCGTCGGGAATAAAATACAACACCATTGGAAGTTGATCGAAGTTTAAACTCGATTGCCTAAAAGCTAAGAGATTTTGATTTTTTCTCCTGATGGAGTTTTTTTAAGATAATATAAAAAAGTGGCAGCTATAACACTGTGGTCATTGATGTGAAAGTGGGGACAGAGAATCAGAAGTTTCTTATTCTTGTCCATGAATACTGAGACCACGTTAGCTCCTGATAATAAATCTGGTTGTGAAAGCTCTATTTCATTGAGTTCCTACAGTCTTAATTAGAACTAACATTACTTTCCAGTTGTAATACAGAGTCTTAACGTATATCATTGGCAAATACTAAAAACATAAATACAAAAGTCATTAAAGAACAGATCACAATATAGACATGAATACAAACAAATATACAAATAAATAGAACTAAATTAAAATAAATATAATTATGTTGTTGTTAAGTGCCGTCGAGTCGGAGTCGACTCATGGCGACCCTCTGGATAGCTATCCTAAATTGTGTTCGGTCTTCAGTCAGGCGGCTTATTGTTGACAGACTGGTACCCGTAGCTGCTGTTATTGTATCGATCCATCTCATTGCTGGCCTTCCTCTTTTGCGTTGACCTTCTATCTTGCCAAGCATGATGTCTTTCTCTAATGATCTCTCTCTCCGCATGATGTGTCCAAAGTATGAAAGTCGAAGTCTTGTCATCTGAGCTTCTAAAGAAAGCTTAGGTTTGATCTCCTCTAGTACAGACTGGTTTGTTCTTCGGGCAGTCCATGGTATACACAGTATTCGCCGCCAGCACCATAATTCAAAGGCATCAATTTTCTTCCTGTCTATCTTTTTCACTGTCCAGCTTTCACATCCATATGATGTTATTGAAAATACCATGGCTTGAACAAGTCGAATCTTTGTATGGAGAGAGACATCTCTGCTCTTGAGAATCTTATCTAGGTCTTTCATAGCCATTCTGCCAAGAGCAATGCGTCGTCTGATTTCTTGACTGCTTGTTGCTTCTTTATTGACAGTTGATCCAAGTAGGTTAAAGTTATACACGATTTCAATTTCTTCTCCTTCGACGATGAACCTGTTGATTATGCCAGTTGTCATGATCTTTGTCTTCTTTACATTAAGGTGCAGACCTATTTTGAGACTATGTTCTTTGATTGTGAGAAGCAAATGTTTCAGATCATCTTCACTTTCCGCCAGTAATGTGGTATCATCAGCATAGCGAAGGTTGTTGATGAGTCTTCCACCAATCTTCACACCTCTGTTGTCTTCATACAATCCTGCTTCTCTGATTATTTGTTCTGCATATAAATTAAACAGGTAGGGGGAAAGTATGCAGCCTTGTCTTACACCTTTGCTTATTTTAAACCATTCTGTTTCTCCTTGTTCTGTTCGAACTGTTGCTTCTTGATCAATGTACAGATTGTGCAAGAGAACAATCAGGTGTTCTGGTATACCCATGCTTCTTAATGTGGCCCAGAGTTTCTCATGGTTTACACAGTGAAAAGCTTTGCTATAGTCGATAAAGCACAAATAGATATCCTTTTGGTATTCTTTAGTCTTTTCAAGGATCCATCTCACATCCGCAATGATGTCTCTCGTTCCTCGCCCTTTTCTGAACCCTGCTTGCACTTCAGGTAGTTCAGCTTTCCTAAAGCTACGAGAGTTAAAGAAAAAGTTCCAGCCTCAAATTGGAATGTTACAAGATGCTCAAGGTTCTATGTTGAATGATGCTGAGAAGATCAAGAAAAGATGGAAGGAATATACAGAGTTTTTATATGATAAAGATCAAGTGGACCAACAGCCGTTTCAACCTGTACCTTATGATCTGGAACCATTGGTGATGAAAGAAGAAGTTGAAGCAGCATTGAAAGCCTTATCAAAGAACAAAGTACCAGGCATTGATTGCATTCCCATAGAAGTATTACAGCAATCTGATGCAGCTGTTACTGTACTTACAAGGCTCTGCCAAGAAATATGGAAGACAGCATCATGGCCAACTGACTGGAAAAGATCTGTGTTTATACCAATACTAAAGAAAGGTGATCCAACTGACTGTGGAAATTATCGCACAATCGCTCTGATCCCACATGCCAGCAAGATTCTACTGAAGATTATTCAAAAGAGACTACAATCATACCTGGAATATAATTATAAAAATTATTAATCATAAAACTGAACTGTAAACGCGATTATATGCAAGATAAAAAACTCTCATATATATATAAAAAGAAACCATAAAGAAACAGATAAAAAAGAAGATAAAAGTGAATGATAAAGGATGTGACTTATAAAACATCAATATAAATACCTCTGTTTAAGAATGTTAGGCCAAAAGATCCTGTAACCTTCTGTTCTAGTATATAATAATGCTGTACAAACTAAAAGAAATACAAATAATAAAATATCATACAAAACAATAAGCTGATATAGGCGTAGTGTATTAATGCGTAGGGGCTGAGGATAGACATATATTACACAGGTCTGCGACTAAAAAGCTGTTTGATTATTTTCATCTAATTTCCATGTATTTTGGTGTGCTGAAAACAAATAAAATATTGAAAAAACTCCTAGACATCATGATTTGCCACAACATGCAAAATTGTCTTCAAATTTACCAAATTTTTTCAAATTACTATTAATTAATTCAAATTACTATTAATTAATTCACATAAGTGCATTTAAGATCTAAAATGCCAAAAAAACCTGAAAGGGGTTGTCCGAGTTATGTTAAAAAAAATATAGCACTGTAAATTTGATGGTCAGCAATATATACATAAGCTAAGCAAGTTTTAAGTCCGTGCTTCTAATGGTAGAAGGGGTTAATCTTTCCTGAAGAATCCAGTGGGAGGGAGACACAGGGCAGATAGCAGCAGCTCCGGTCAGTGCAGGGGAGCGTGGCCAGCACTGTGACGTCTCGTGTACAGACACAGAGCTGCTCTCTCCTGCATGCCACACTTGTGCACGAATCATCATCAGGTTCTTGGTTCTAGGCTGTTCACACTTTTTCATCGCAATTCGTATTAGCTCGTCATTCTTCAACCGTTATGTTATGGCTCCGCGAAAGTGTATTAATTCGCCAGACAGTTTCTGTTTCATCTGTGGTGAATATACAGTGTTGAAGCAACAGCAGAATATTAGACTTTGTGAAAAAAGTATACTTTGCATACTTTGGACTAAAAATTTGAGATCAAGATAAAGTCTGGGTGCCTCAAAGTGTGCAAACGGTGTGTTGAGGACCTCCGAAACTGGTTCAAGGGTAAGAAAAATACTTTCCGTTATGGGATTCATATGGTATGGCGAGAGCAAAAGAACCATAGTGACGACTGTTACTTTTGTTCATGCGATGTGAAAGGGTTTAATTCCAAATGGAAGTATTCCATTTCATACCCCAATCTTCACTCGGCAATTCGTCCCATCCCCCATGGCACAGATATACCAGTACCCAAGCCCCCTGCTACCTTGGAAGAGATACCTAGCTCCGATGAAGGTGAAGTCATACCTGAACCAGATGATGAATCAAGTTCTGACTTTGAAGATGATACAAGACCAAAATTGTTTTCTCAGGAGACGAATGATTTGGTAAGAGACTTGAATCTTCCCAAAGATGCCGCTGAGTTACTCGGATCAAGGCTGAAAAGCAGGACTTTATTGTTGCTAGGAGTGTCATCTTCATGGTTCAGACATTGTGAAAAGGAGTTCATTCCTTACTTCGCCCAGGAAGACAAGTTGGTTTATTGCATAGATGTCGAAGGTCTGATGGGTCAATTTAAAATCCAATATGATTCAGAGCAATGGCGTCTTTTTATAGATTCTTCAAAAAGAAGTCTCAAAGCAGTTTTACTCCAGAACGGTTTTTACGCTTCCATACCTGTAGGTCATTCCGTACACTTGAAGGAAACCTACGAGAACTTGGAATTGGTTCTTCGTAAACTTAAATATGAAGACCATGGTTGGCAAGTGTGTGGGGACTTGAAGGTCTTGTGCATGCTGCTCGGGCAACAAGCTGGGTATAACAAATATCCTTGTTTTCTGTGTCTATGGGACAGTCGAGACCGACAAAATCACTGAACCAAGAAGAGTTGGCAGCCGAGGGTGCTAACAGTCGGTGAAAAAAATGTCCTCCGAGAAACTTTGGTACCTTCCCATAAAGTTCTTCTACCACCTCTCCACATAAAATTGGGATTGATGAAGCAATTCATATAATCACTTCCAAGAGATGGAGAATGCTTCAAATACTTGGTCACCAAGTTTCCAGGCCTGTCGGAGGCAAAATTGAAGGAAGGTGTGTTCGTCGGACCAGACATTAGAAGGCTTATAGTTGATCAAGAGTTTGTCAATACCATGACGGATTTATTTATTTATTGTTTTTATATACCGCGCTCTTTAAAATCAGCGCGGTTTACAAGTAACATTCAAACATCTCAGATATCTGTTATGCCTTTACATCGAACAGGGGCGAAAACTTGGATTTCAACTAGGGTAACTATTTACAGTATCTACAATTCTGTACATTAATACCATGAGTTGTCTTGTGGCTTATCCTTGCTTAGCTGGATGTGATGCTGCTAAATTAGGTTGTGAATAGTGTAATAGAAAGAGGTGATGTTTTAGGGCTTTTCTGAATTGAGCGATGTCAGTAATTGCTCGCATGGAAGATGGGAGTGCGTTCCAGCATGTGGGGGCATAGAACTTGAAAGCCCTTCTTCTTGTTGTCTGGTTGCATTTACTTATTTCGCAGGGGGTTTGTAGGGTATTGATGGCAAAAGATCTCCTCACTCTGATTGTTGGGGTAGGGTGGAGCAGCTCTGTTAGGGAGGAGGAGGACATGTTGTTGATGGCCTTTAATGTCATCAAGACTATCTTATATGTAGTGCGACAGTAGATAGGCAGCCAGTGCAAGTCCTTTAGAATTGGTGTAATATGGTCTCCTCTGGACGCTCCATGTAGGAAGCATGCCGCGGTATTCATTGCTAGTTGTAATGGGCTTATTGTGCTCTTGGGTAGGCCATGAAGAATCGCATTGGCATAGTCAAAGTGGGGGGTCACAAGGGCCTGAAAGACTGTTCTAAAGTCACCTGGTTGTAATAGTGGTCTGAGATGTCTCAGTGTTCTAATTTTATGGTGGATCTGTCTGATGATGTTGCTGATGTGAGTTTTGAACTCAAGTTGCTGGTCCAATGTGACACCAAGGTATCGGATAGTGGGTCTGCTTGTGAGCTCGGCATCTCTTGTCTTTAGAGCCGGTGGGGGAGAGAAAGATTGATTTCTTGTGGTGAAGAGTACGTCCGTTTTGCTGAAGTTCATTTTGAGGCCTTGAGCATGGAACCAGTCCGTGACAGCATCAAAGCATTTAATCAGTGGGGAGAAATCCGGCTTGTCAGTCAAGAATGGTAAGAAGAGTAGGACATCATCAGCATAGATCAGACATGAGACGTTGAAGGAGCGGATTACTTCACATATGGGCTGCATGTAGATGTTGAATAATAAGGCGGAGAGTGAGGAGCCTTGCGGTACGCCATGTTTCTGTTGGAAAGGTTCCGAGGTTGTGGAGTTTGTACGAACCTGCTACCATCTGTCCATTAGATACGATTTGCACCAACTCAATGCTGGACCATTGATTCCCTTATCTTGCAGCCGTATCAGAAGTTGATTGTGGTTTACGGAATCGAACGCAGTGGCAATATCCAGGAAAATCAGCGCAAAACCTTGTTTGATGTTGTCGGTTCCTGTAATCAGTGTGTTGATTAGGGTGGTTAGGAGGATTTCTACACCATGGGATTCTCGAAGTCCATGTTGGGATGAGTCTAGGGGAGCTGTGGAGTCGATGTGGTCCTGTATTTGGCGCTGAACAACCTTCTCTATTAGCTTTGCTAACAGCGGGATGCTCGATATTGGTCTATAGGATTCTACCTTCTGCGGGTCTAGTTTGGTGTTCTTCAGAAGGGGCCGGATCCTCAAAAAGAAGGGTGGATTGCATTTAAAGAAGTCGTACAGAAATTTTTAGGCAATAACAAAGATTCTCATTACAAAAAGATCGTCGGACGAATGAGCTTTAGGTTGCCTGATGAGTTTGAAAGTGCATTTCCTCCAGTCTCACCTTGACTACTTTCCTGAAAATTTGGGAGCTGTGAGTGAGGAACAAGGTGGACGATTCCACCAAGACATTAAAGAGATGGAAAGGAGATACCAGGGAAAATGGAGCATTACAATGATGGCAGACTACTGTTGGATGCTTCAGAGAGACATTCCAGATGCTGCTCACAAGTGTAAATGCACCAAGAGGAGCCTCACAAGGAAGAAGAATCGAGTTTAGTGTGTGTCGGTGAGCTCATTTCAGTTCAAAAAAGGATTTTCATGAAAATATTGTAATAAAACTTTAATTTTATAAGTCTATTTCCATTTATTTTGAGGTATTCCCTTATTTAACAGTTACCTAAATTGTCAGGAAACGTGATGTCCTATGACAAAATGGAGGTCATTTTCGGATTCAGCGCACCAAAAAACATAAAGATTACATGGAATAACCAAAACAGCTCTCGAAAAAAATTTTTTTGCAGACCTGTGATCTAAAAGAGGGAGTGGCAGGAGCAGAAAAGGACAAATATTGATGGACAGCTATTGCTTTGCTGCACAAACTTTCAAAAGGAACATAATATTCACATGAAAAGCTGCTTTTCAGTAAAATGACCAAAACATCACAGTCTCTTATCACTGCCAAAAGCGCCATGTTTTGCGGTCCTCAAGCACTTGCAGAAGGCACTTCTCCATGGCTGCCAATTCCAAAGGCTGTGGGGCCTGAACAATTTTGACTGCTGTATCCGGTATCTGTACAGGGGTATTGCTGGCTGTGTCTCGGCTGTCGGTGCCCCTCCAATGTCTTGGAGGATGAGCTTTCCTCCCTTCGGTGCATCTCTGAAGGGCACTCATGTGGAACCCAATCACTCTCGATTCCATGCCTCGCTGGGCTCCGACACTGATGCACCAGTCTTCACTCAGTGTTCGGTGCGATCACCCCTCAACATCGAAGACGATGAGGCCAAATCCTTCCTCATCTTTGGATGGAGATCGATCGATTGATGGCCGATGCTCCAGGACACTACAGGTGCTCTGCTCCGACTGAGCCCGAGCTCCTCAATATCAATGCACCGCCAGCATCCGATGAAGCCTTGGAAGCCACAGAGACTGGTGCCGGATCAGACTTCTGAGCAGCAAAATGTGATTTGCACTGTTTCTCACGACCTTTGAGTCCTCTTTTTGTCATCTGCAAACACAAATTACAATTAGAGTGTTGATGATCGGGTCCCAGGCACTGTAGGCACCCGCTGTGCGTATCATGGCGGATATGGTCCTAGCACACTAGGAACACTTCTTGAACCTGCTGGCAGATTTCTGTGACATATCATCCAGGAAATTAGCTGCAGAGAAGTCAAATGCCTTGATTTTGGAGAGTGAGGCCCAACTGGAGCACCAGTGCTGGGAGGCAGAGGTTCAGCAGCAAAGAAATAAAATGAACTATCAAGGGAGAAAAACAAAAGGGAAAAGAGAAACAGTGATGGCAGGTGAATAAGCAAAAAACCTGAAGTGCAATAAACCCTAGCAGGGGAGAAAGTTTATCAAGCGGAGGATGACTGGAACGTGACTGTGGGGCTCCGTGGAAATGAAAAACTGATTCAAGATGGTGCTGCGGCAGCGGCAGGCAGGAAGGAGGCACACAGGCACGGTGGAGCCTCCCAAAATCTTCCAATAGAAGTGGGGAGCATTCCGTGCAGAGCTCTTTTGGGACATCAGGATTCATTACTGCTTGTCTACAGAGAATAAAAAATTACTTCCTTGAAGAAACTGCCTGCTGTCCCTTCCTGTTTTCATGTGCTTTATTTTTTCCCCAGCTATGAACACTTCAGTCTATGCTGTATTACTATGCCACAGTCTACAACATTAGCCGTTCACAGGAAAATAACTGTCAAATTAACACGCTCTTTACTAGACTCCCAGATGACGTCATAAGATATGCCATACTGGGTCAGACCAAGGTCCATCAAGCCCAGTATCCTGTTTCCAAAAGTGGCCAATCTAGGTCATAAGTACCTAGCAGTTTCCCCAAAAGACACAGGTTCCACAATGCTTGTACTGGGTCAAGCATTGATATCCTAGGTCCCTTCTTAATAATGGTTTATGGACCTTTCCTCCAGGAACTTATCCAAACCTTTTTTAAACCCAGCTACACTAACAGCCTTTACTACATCCTCTGGTAACAAATTCCAGAGTTTGATTACACATTGAGTGAATCCCAAAACAATTTATTTATTTTGATTACACGTCTATCCCTAAAGAACTCTAAAGCCATGTTGTCAGCGCACAAGGGGTGAGACGAGACTTACTTATTCACCAATGCTCTCTGTTGCAGGATCCGGTAGACTTCAGCAGAGGTCTGTGGCCCCTGGAGCTTCTGGCCATTTAGCATCTCCTGTTCTAGATCTTCAATGGTCTAAAATTCATACAAACAAACATCAGAAAGCAGAACAGAAAGATTTATAAGCCTTAGCATTTCTCAAAACACAAGGAGGAGGATTAATTTTTTTTTTCAGACACTTTCTACATTGATAAAAAAATTGGTAATGGAATCAGAGACATGGTACACGTGTTTATTTGAATAATTTATTTCAAGGCTACCAAAACACTCGACATGATTTACAATGATGTTTAAAAACACACAGAATATGCTGCATGGACTCCAGTATTAACAGCTGACTTTTGCCACCAGTTTCACCTTTTGCACAATACTTCTTTGCCTCTACAATGAGTGATGTATATCAGATCTTCCATGGATACTCTCATTTGAGTTACGAGCAGCACGAGGGTGATTTTATAAAGTTGCACCTAATTAATGCATGTTTTCATGCACCTACTTTATGCTTATTTTATAAAGTTCAGTATTTGTGTATTCATCTTTAGAAAATACGAGCGAACACGGCAGAGAACACACCTTACACTAAGACGCGCTCACTTACGCCAGCCCTAGAGCTGCTGTAAATGACTGCGCCCATTTATGGCAAGTCAATTACTAAATTAGCGCATTCTGTAATCGATGCATGTACTTGCTCACACTGTCCAGGTTCCACCCAAACTCCACCCATGTACATGCCCACAGTGAAAGTACATGCCATGCAACCAACACGTGTGCTTTTATAAAAGGTGACTTAACGTGCATAAATGACTAAAATATTGACATCTGCAAGCATTGTTAGTGCCAAAAAATAGGTGGCCAGTTACCAAATAACCCCATGTGTCTTGCTTTGTACCCTATCTTGGCAGAGAACACCACTCTATCATGCCAGTGAATTACTCTACACCTCTGGCTCCCGATCTCCTCCTGCTTGGGATCTGCTTCAGCGCATCATGATTCCCCCCCCAGCTAATGATCTAACAGCAATTTCCTTTTCAAGGCTTCATACCAGGAATACTGAGAAACCAAATTCAGAGAACTAGCTGGTATGTTTTGGGGGGAGGGGAGGTCATAATTACCTTGCCTGATCTTACGAAGGCTTCAGCCACTTTGCGATTCCGACCTCCATAGCATGTGGTGATGAGATCCGCCACTCCACAGCTCTCCAAAAAGGTGGAAATGGACACTGGCCCCTTGCAAAAGACTTTAGCAAAAGCAATCATCTCCATCAGACCAAGGCGGATGATGGCTGCTTTGGTGTTATCGCCACAGCCCAGGCCATCACAAAAGCCAGCTCCCACTGCCACAATATTCTTAGGAAAAAGAGAAAAGAGGAAAGATGACTGGCTGTGAAATCAAGAACGATCAAGATCAGGTGAAATACTCAAAGCATGACCTCATACCAAGGTCTACCGATATGCTGAAGAATACCATTTCTCTGTGACAGGTTATATAATTAATCGCTCTGCATGATCTCTACTGTGTCCAATGATTCAATTCATGGCCAAATTTAAGGAGTGATGCGGTCTCCAAAGCTCACATATACTAACATCTTTAAGCAATTCTTATCTTAGCTCAAAAAACGGTCTTCAGCCTTCTTGAGGACCAATAAGACACTGCAATCCTGCACTAAACAAATAAGGCCAAACCCTACTCCAGGCTTTTAAAATCTTTGCATGTATGCTGCCAATCCAATGCGATAAATGTTAAATAATATATAACCCACTGTCTTCTTGTGTTTGTTTATTTTTCAATTAGCTGCTTTTCCAAAAAGTGTTCAAAGTGGTTTACAACATGTCTAAAGTTTCATGAATAAAAATAAAAATAATGTAATTTTATAAGGGTGCGCCTACTTTGCCGGCATTTTAGTAATTACTATGCCCATATGACCACATTCATTCATGATTTCTTATAAAATACTACTACTACTTATCATTTGTGCAGTGCTATAAGGCATATGCATGCCCATGTACCAACCAGCGTAACAGTATGCATGTTGACATGATGGCACATATTCTGCTAGTGAGCAGGCACATGGGCACAGTTCAGGCAGAGACCATAAGTAGGCAAATAAATTGTAAAATACTATAATTAACATGTCCTTAAAATATATACGCTCAAGCTTTATAGCAGCTCTATGACTGCTGTAAATGTCCATGTCTCAACTTAAGGTGTAATCTCTGCCACTTAAACTACTATTTCATAAAGACAAATAAGTGCCCAGTTGGTTTTATACCTGTAAACCAGGCTTAACATAAGCACCTTAAAAATGTTAGGGACCCTTTATATTTTGACTATTGACTAATTTATCCCCAAAATTTATTTTGTTAGTCTGCTGCTTATTTTAAAAAATGTACCAATTTGGTTACAGCACATCTTTAGAATTTATGAATTAAATTTCTCAACTCAGAATCCATTGTGACAAATATTTCCATTTATTTACACTTTTTTTGCATCCACATGAGAACAACAATAAGAAGGCACAAGAAACAAACTCTTGTGCTTTTCATTGTGGTCAATATAACACCAAGAGTATCTCCCCCTCCTACACCTTCTACAAACTGCCAGTAGGTCACATTCCCTCACACTAGAGATGTCTGTTTCAGATAGGGTCTATTCATTTGTGAATTCTTGGCAAAGTGCAAGGTCTAGGCTATGAGGGACTGTTGATAGCAGATGTTGCCTCTAATAGAGGGTGAACAGTATGCTGGGAACTGTGAGCCCAATGCAGAAAGGGGCCCATATGGACATCCAAAAACTGGATGGGCCGGATTTGCACCCGATTCTGCACCCGTGGAAGCTAGATGTTCCCGCAGGAGCAGAATCAGGGCAAAGGGTTTGGACAGGCCAAATGTGCCTTGATACAGCCCTGCTGCACATCTGGCAACCTCCCCGTCTAGCCCTCCCCATGCCCCTGCAAGGAGCCATGGTGCCATGGCGTCCTGTCGCCATGGCACTGGGACACCATGCAGGAGTCCTGCTTGCCTGGAGCACATTGGACATACTGTTCCCCACCGCCCGACCCCTGAAGGGGCCTGCCAAGGCCAGGAGCGGGCTGTGGGGAACCCCCTGCTGCTCTTCACTTGCTTTGGGCTGCCTGCCAGTGCCATTTGCCGTGACCGGGGAGATTTATTCCACCTCTGAAGTGGAATAATTTCCCCGGCCATCCTTGTACCCCCGGATGTACAGGGTCATGACCAGAATCGGGCCCTGTACTTCCGGGGTCGTAGGGTCACATCCGTTCCGCCCACTCTCCTCCCTGTTGCTGCCCCTGTCCAGAGCTCACCACCCAGTGGCCTCATATGTGCGGGAAGCTCTGGACCCCGAATTGGGTCCCACCACATAGCGGGGGTTGGATGTCCAAGTCGGACGTCCAACCCCGCTATTCGTGTCTCAGCATGCCGGCCTATGTGTCTTAGAGGTTTTAAGATAAGAAAAAAATCTAAAGCCTTTAAAAAAAATTAATTTTGTGTGGGGGGTCTTAAGAAACCAAAAGAGAGTTTCTGTGTATAGGGTTTAAAAAAAACAGACAACTAAGGATGTTAAACAAATTAATCCTGTGTGTGGTGTCTTTTTAACAAAATAATTCAGCACCTATATGAGTGATTAATTGTTTGCTGGCTGAAATAGAGTTGGTAGAAAATAGTTTGCAGAGAGGTCTTGTTTGGCTCTGAGAAGGTATGAGGAAGTTGTGCTGTTTGATTTCCATCGTCCTTCCCCATCTCATACCCACTACAGGACCATTCTCTATCAATAGGCTGTCACCATAACTAAGGACATTTTTCACAAAATGAGTCAGTGTTAATACAATCCCCCTTTCTCCAGAATATTCCCTGATTTCCTAATAAATCTAAAAGCCTTTTACCTGCACCACGGTCTACTCGATGCATTCAGAATGCCGAGTTCAGCCTGCCTCTGCAGCTTGTGCGTGCATCAGGAAGCCTTTCAGAGAATGCACACGTTTCTATCAACTTCAGAGTAGGAGCCAATGTGTAACTCAGCATTTGTATGCTATTGGAACTGGTTCTGGGAGTATATTTTACAAAGCTACATAGGCACCAATGTTGCCCTATAAAATGGGCTTAAAATTGGCACCTATTTTGTGAGGGGGCTTCTCACATAGGCCCAATAATTACCTCAGAAATTTGGTAGGAAGCAAGTTAAGGTGAATCCCCCCTAGCTCATCTGTTTCCCTTCTATTATCCCTTCCCTTGACCTGGACATGTGAGATGTATTCTGCCAGGCAATCTCTAAGGAGGTGATGAATGATCTCCTAACATCCTGCTTTTGGGTGACTTCAATATCCATGTTGACAACCCGTCCTGTTTCCAAGATAAATCCTTCATCAGACTGATATCTGACTTTGGTCGTACACAACACGTTCCCTTCCTACACACATGGCTGCGTACACCCTCGGCCTAATTCTCTCCGTGCAATTTTTTCTGCCCTTCCTATTTTTTGGTTGGACTGTTATCTGATCGCTATTATACTATTGCTTTCTCAGCCCTCTTTCATTCCTCATCCAACCACACATCTTATCAGAAAACTCTGTTTAATCAATTCTAATAGTGTCCCATTCCTCCTTCCCTTCTTCCCCCAAAGCCTCCTGCTACCCTGAGCCCATATCTGAAACTCTAATCTTGGATCTGTTTTGGATAACATTGCTTCTTTCTCACTTTCTTGCTCCGCCTCTAATTCGCTTCATCCATGGTATCATCGAGGCCTCTATCTGATGAAGTGCCAAGGAAGAATGACAAAGAGGCTCTAGAGAAAAAAACAATTGGATTCCGTGCTCCTGATCTGTAGGCACTGCCGACATCACTACCACTCAAATTTAAAGTCGACCAAAAGAGAATATTACGACAAGCTAATTCAGAACTCTGTGAACTGCCCTGAAATCTCTCTTTAAATTCTCTCTGATCTCTCTTACATTAATACCTTGCCAATCTTCCTCCATCTCTTCTTCATTTTCTGCACATGATTTTGTACTATTTTTCAGTTCAAAAGGTCAGTCTTATTTACCGAAAATTTCTCAACCTTGATGCTGAACCTTCATCAGACCCACTCTCGGTGCCTAGTTAACCTACTTCTGGCTGGAATATAAGTTCTCATTACACGTACATAGTCCTGGTCTTCATTCAATGTATCCACTTCTGCATCACTCTCCATGACCATTTCAGTGACCAGAAAGACAACATCTGCCCTCGGTCTAATTCCCTCCAAAATGATCCAAAAGTCCATTTCCAATCTTCTTCATTTGTCCTGATACTCAATCACAGCTTATCTTACGGATGCATGCCAGACCTCTGAAATAAGGCCATTATTAGGCTCGTCCTTAAAAAAAAAAAAAAAGTCTCTTAACTATCACCTGGTCTCTTAACTTTATCTATCTATCTAAGTTACTCAAGAAAGTAGTTTTCACATACCTCCTCCACTATGCAGAAAAACTGAACATCCATCACCCCCGGCCAATTGAACTTTTGATCGGGACACAGCACCAAGGCCATCCTAGTTTCAATGCTAAGTGAAATCCACAGTTTTCTTGATTCTGGTAAAACTGCGCTGGCCAAAATCAGCACATGGACCTATTTCCCCTAGATCCCACCACCACCCCTAAGGCTGAATCGTTACGGGCCCACACAACCACTGCCACCTATCTCCCTGCCCCCCTCCTTCCCCACACAATCCGTCCTCTCCCCACAGTCCTTTCATTTCCCTTTAATTTCAGCAATCGCCAGCAACAGCAGCAATTTACAAATGCTGCCTCTCACCCACTCTGGAACCTTTCCTTTTCTCATCCCCACTTCTCAATTCAATTGCTACTGGAAGGTGTGACTCAAATGCTACTAAATAAATACATTAAAAAAAATAAGATAAATAAACTTCCTGTTTCTGGCAGGGCAGGGCGTGGCAGAAGGGAGGCTCCTGAGCCAGTGATAGGCAGAGATTTTTGACTGCTGACACTGATGGCGACCATTGAAGATAAAGGGAAATGAAAGGGCTATAGGGGGCGGGAGGAAGGGAGGGAAATATGCTGGAATCGGGGGGGGGGGGGAGTGGGTTGAAAGAAGAGATGCAGGACTATGAGGGTGGAGGGAAGAGAGAGATGTTTCATCCATGGAAGTAGGGGAGAGAGGGAAGAGAGAGGGAGAGATGCCTGTCCCATAAATGGAGAGGAGGGAGATGCCAGTAGTCCCACAAACTACTGCCCCAGAGCCTCAGCAGCATCTACTACATGGAGCTGCAAGACAAGAGGAAAAAGGAGTTACTTTTTTTGTAGTTAGTAGTGGGGGCGGGGACGGGCGGGGACCCCCCTGCCCCCCATCTCCACTCAGCAAATCTTTGGTCCAAAAAGTTTGGAGACCAAGGATCTAGTTGACCATGGCCTCTTACTGTCTTGCCTTAATGATACTGGCTTGATAGAGCAGATTTTACAATAGTTCCATTCTTTTCTATATGGTTGTACTTCATCTATCTCCCTAGGCTTCTCATTCAATCCTCCCTCCCTCTGCTCTGCAAAGTTGCCTAGTGCTTAGTTTTATCACTATTATTATTTAACATAGTCCTTAATCAAGATCTTGACATCAACACCTTAAGCTATGCTGATGACAAACGTTTGACTCCTGGAAGGGTTAGAGAAGGGAAAAGGAGATGCTAGACACCTGGAGGGAGTGGTAGGCAAGTGGAGATGCTGGACATCTAGAGAGGATGGACAGGAAGAAATGATGGGCACCTGAGAGAATATAGGCAATGGGAGATGCAAGACACCTGAGAGAGAGAATAGGCTATGGGAGATGCTGGACACTTGGGGGGGGGGAGGGGCGTAGGCAAGAGCCGATGCATGACACCTGAGTGGGGGACTAGGCAATGGGAGATGCTGGACACCTGGAGGAAGGAATAGGCAATGGGAGATGCTGTTTACCTAGGAGGGTGGCACCTAGGACATCAGATGCCCTGTTTCCCACAGGCCTAGGGGGACTCAACCGCAGGGCCACAGGTAGCAGACTGTACTCCAGGGAGTGTCAGACAAAACCAAACACTGCTCACCAGTCCAAATTGGAGGAACAGCCTAGTGGTTAGAGGAGTGGCCTCTAACTAGAGATCAGAGTTTGAATCCCACTGGCACTCCTTGTGGCCTTGGGCAAGTCACTTAACCCTCCACTGCCTCAGATACAAACTTCGATTGTAAGCCTTCTGAGGACAGGGAAATACCTACTGTACCTTGATCTACCACTGGAAAGGCATGAGCGAAATACTAATCAGTTAATAAATAAATAATCTATCTGCTGGAGTCTGAGAATACGGACAACTTCCAGGGCTATATCATTTCTTATATTGTGATGTCATCACTGGAAAAGCCAACTCTGATCCGTAGCCATACACGTTGATATAACCCATGTATCTGGACTGCTCTAGCAGGATGAGAAGGAATAGAATCTTAGGGATGATCTGAAAAGGGATGGAGAATAAAGCTAAGAATATCATTATGCCCCCATATAGGGACCATATATTGAGTTTTGTGTGCAGTTCTAATTGCCCCATCTCAAAAAGATATAGTAGTGGCTCCCAAACTGTGGGATGCAACCCCAAATGGGGTCACAAAATCATTTGGGGTCGCAGTTACTGTCACCACCTATCTACTGTATCACTGCTGACCTCAATCCCTGCTTCCAGTGCCATAAGCTGCAGCCGATCAAAACACAGCTCAAGGTATTGCTAGCAGCCAGCATCTGCAGTAGTAGTATAAATGAAGTGCAGGGATCTTGAGTGTGCAGCTGACAGAAACTCAGCCTCAGCCACCTTCCTCCCTTTGCAGACTTCCTGTTTCTGTGGGGGGCAGGATGTGGCTGAGGCCAGGTTTTCTGCACTGCCATGGGCTTGAGGTCCCCACGCTTTCCATTTGTTACTACTACTGCACATGCTGGCTGCTACTACAGGACTGGGAGCAATACCTTGAGCTGTGTGGTGATCGGCTGCAGGTCCAGAGGAGGGGGGGAAAAAGCTGCAGTTGCAGATGCTGGAGCAGGGGGGAGAGGGGAAGGTCGGATGCTGAACTACCAGGAAGGAAAATATAGGAAGAGAGGGGAGACAATGGACATAATGGCAGAAGGAAGAGGTCAGATGACAGAGATGGATGACACGGGAGATGGTATTGAGGAGGAGAGACCGGGGAAATGCCGGATACGGAGGTGGGAGAAGACTAGGAAGACAGAGAAAATGCTAGATGTCGGGAGGGCATACTAGAGGAATAGGGAGGAAGGAAGACAAAAGAGATGCTGGACATAAGGGGGTGAGAACTTGGGACTCAGAGGAGATGCTGGACATGGGGAGAAGTAGACAGAGAGAAGATATTGAGCATGGGGGAGACAGAGAGGAGATACTAGACTAGGGGGAACTAGAGCGAGACAGGAGATACTGGAAGGGGAGAGGAAGAGAGAAAAGCTGGACATGGACAGAGGACAGAACTAGTGAAAAACTAGGTAATAAGAGACTATGGACCGAGAGAAAGATGGGAAATGGGAGGATTGGGCGAGGGACAGAAATGGCTGTAGGCAAATGCAATAAAAAGCAGGAGACTGAAGATTACAAGATAAAAAGGAGAATGGAATCTGAATAGAGAAGCAGAAAAATACATGGAAGAAAAATTATAGGAACAGATAAATGTAGAGGAGAAAATGAAGACAGAAGGAGAGAGAAGAAATGGCAAATGGACAGGAGACCCTGGAAACAGAGTTAAGCAAGAGCAGTGGAAAGCAAAATTCAAAGCCTGTGACCAACAGATTAGAAAAATAAAATGGCCAGACAACAAAGGTAGAATTTTTTTTAAATTTTCTATTTAGTGTTTGGAATATGTCATCTTTTGGAATGTACATTTGCCAGGACGCAGCCTAGGGCAAAACTTTGGGAGGGAGACTCATTAGCAGGCTGTCCCTTCTTCATCATCATCATGCACGCACACACATACACACGCACTGCTTCCAGTCATTCAGCACCAACACCTGCACACACTGACCCCAGCCATTCAGTCCTGACACCTAAATACACACACCTATTCAGCTCCCAGCCAATCAGACCCTGCACCCATACACTGCAAATGTTTAAGAAGCTGTGTTGTAACTTCAAAGCCTGTGTGTGCTAGGCGTGGTGAACATCAGATAATTATTTTAAAAAGCATATTTATGTTGGAGTGATAATGTTATTTGGCTACCATCTGGGGGAAATCACTTGAACTTCTAGCTGCTCATGTACCAGGTTGCCATGGTATCCAGAAATTTATACCTGGCACGCCCCCCTCCATCGATCACGGGCAGAAAACCCCGTCTTTCTTCCCCCAGGAGATTGGATCCCCGCAGGCAGAACAGGAGGGATCTTTGCCGCGATCGAGGATTGGGTGCAGCAGACAGCTCACAAGGATCCGATCTGCAGGATGTCTGCTGCATTTAAACCATGATCACGGTAAAGATCCTTCCTTTTCTGTCCGTGGGAGATCGGATCCCCAAGGGAAGAATAGGAGGGGAAGCCCAGAGTAGCAGAGAGCTGCGGGGATAAGAGCTTTCATTTAAAAAAAAAAAGAAAAAAAAGACTGTGAGAGAGGAAGAAAAAATTTAAAGGGGAGGTACCTAAAAAAAAAAAAAAGGTAAATAAAGTACAGAGGATGGGTAAATAGAGGGCACAGAGGGCAGGAGGTGGGAGTGCTGGGGGTAGGGAGAAGGGAGATTAGAGTCAGGAAGGGGAACAGAGAGTGGGGAGGGTTTGGAGAGGGAAGAGTGCAAGGTGGAGGGTAAAAGGATGAATGCATGGGGACAAAAGGTGACATTTAACTTAGCAGATAATGTCCTTGTCTCGAGTCCTGCTAGACCAGTCCAAACAAGTGGTTGTGTTCCCCCTACCAGCAGATTGGTGGAGACAAAGAACCAATGACATCACTCCCATGCCTCTATACACCTCAGCCATCAAAGGTCTCTTCAGCTTTCCATAATGGCTGCTCATAATGGCGGGAGGCTTTGAGTAGCCATTATGGAAAGCTGATCTCTGTATGACGTTGCTCCTGATGAAGCCGGTTCATGGCGAAACAAAAGCTTTTGTCGAGCTTCGGTTGTTACAATGATGTATGACAGTAGTACTGATTGTTGATATCTTCACTTCCCGCGTTGATATGTTAACTTCCTGTGTTGGAGGTCAGGTTTGGCCTTGAAGAGCGTCTATTTTGAGGGCTGCGGACCAGGCTGGTTACAAAACTACTGCTAAGAGATACGTTTTTTGAACTTCTAGGCTGGTACTATTGAGTTTGATTTTTCACCTTTTGTTATTGTATTTGCAGGTGTCATCTTGGGAACTGCTCTGGCTGCGTTCAGCCCCGATGTTATTACATCGTTATTTATTTTATTGACGCTATTTTTAGAATGGAATGAATGTGATTGTATTGATTGATTGTGTTGGGTGTATGTTTGCGATAGACATATATATTATTGGCTATATGTTTATAAGTCTTTAAAGATTTTTCCCAGAGTGAAAATTGCGTTTGTATTTGATATTATTAAAGGTTTTTGGTATATTTGGTTGAGGAGGTTTAGGGAGGCTGTGACCGGTGATGTGAGCGTCTATCAACACCCTATGGTTGTTGTGCTATCTGAGGTCATTTATGCCTGGAAATGAATTTTTGGTATAGGTTGTGATTTTGTAATATTTGTATTTATTATTAGGAGCAGTTTTTTCAATATTGTGATGCACAAAACTAACCCATATGGAGAAACTGCCTCAGAAATCAGGGTATGGGCCCTCAAACCTTCACTGTGCAGCCTGGGAGGGCCCTCCTCTGGATGGAACCAAGTCCCTGGGCCCAAGCACTCAATGAAAAGACTGAGAAAGAGCCCGGAGTCCATAAGCAGAGGAGAAGAAAGGCTTTCCAGGCCAGTAGCAACAGGAGTCCAAAGATCTCCAGGAGACTAACCAGCACGCCTATCCAGCACGCCTATGAGGAACGGGCAGAGGCTGATGAAAAAGGAGCTTCTGCCTGCTTCACAGGCCCCTTGGACTTGTCTTCCAGAAGGTGGTAAAATTTTGTCTCGCCCAGGTTCTTCACCAGCTTCTCCAAATTGGACCCAATAGAAGCATCCCTCTAAGGCCAGATGGGCAACCGGGTTTTGGAAGATAAGACGGCTGCCCAGTGTCTGAGCCAAGCTAATGCCATGTCCATGTCAACTGGGCACAATCCCAGGCTGTAAAGTCATCAGAATGGAAGACCATAGCCTACTCCAAAAGAGGAGAAGAATCACTCGGTGGAAAAAACTGAATCCACTGGAGTAAGGTTCGAGATGTCAGGCCTGCACATGCAGCCATCTGAAGAACAGTAGCCACCACAGTGAACTGGATCTTCAACACAAATCCACCTGTCAGTCCAAAGTATCCTTTAAGGCCAATCTACCTTCCACAGGAATGGTGGTCTGTCTGGTAACTGCCGTGACCTGCATATCCACCTTAGAAACATCAAACCACAGAACACACTAAGTCTCCAGAAGAGCATGCATCCTCTTATACAACCCTTAGTTCCTAAAATGGGGAGTTTGGGGAATCCCACTCCGATCAAAACAGGCCCTTCAGCATCTCTGGGAATGGGAAGACAGTAGTGGATTTCTGCACACCTTGCAGGAGTGGATGCATCCTCAGTTCCTGCTCCGTATTTGGAGCAACAGCCAAGCTCAGGGTGGATGAGACCCTGGGAATCAACGTCTCCGGTTCCTCCTCTCAGAACATGTGGATAACATTGGCCTCCTCATAATCTTCTGAAGGCAAGAGTACTTCTTCATCCACATAAGACATTTGAATCCAAGCCACAGTCCAGTTCTTGGACAGATCCCTATCTCCAGGAGGCGCCCTTTGCCGGGGATGCTTAGGCATAAGCAATCAAACAGGGCTCCCACTCTCAGCCTGCCCCTCACAAGCATGCCAGTATATGATGGTAGATAAAGACCAGTATGGTCCACCTAGTCTGGCCAGTCAGGTGACAAGAGCAGGTGTACCCACCGCTCCGTGCAGGTCATCCTCCTCTATGCCTTTGTTTAGGGTTGTACCCTCCACTCTGTGCCCGTCACCCCTTCTTTATTTGTTGAGGTATAAGAAATAGTTACGTTTATTTTGATTTTATCCTCTTGTTATAAAGGGATCCACTGTGTATGTCTCATGCCATTTTGAATTCCGTCACTGTATTTGCCCTCACCTATCGAGAAGGCATTCCAAGCATCCACCACAATTTTAGTGAAAAAGTATTTCCTGACCTTGCTTTTAAGTTTACCTCCTTGTAGCTTCATTTTATGCTCACTAGTTTTACAGCTTCCCCTCCTTTGAAAAAGGTTTGCTCATTAATACCCTTTAAGTATTTAAATGTCTGTATCATATTTCCCTCACCCTGCTCTCCTCAAGGGCATACATATTTAGGTCAAGTCTCTCCTCATACATCTTTTGATGCAGGCTCCAAATCATTTTAGTCACCTTCCTCTGAACTATTTCAAGTCTTTTTATATCCTTTGTGAGATATGGTCTCCAAAACTGAGTGCAATACTCCAATTGTGAGGCCTCACCAATGACTTGTACAGGGGCATTAATACTCCTCCTTTCTGCTGGTTATTCCTTTCTGTATGCAGTCCAGCATCTGTCTGGCTTGGGCCACCTCCTTGTCGCATAGTTTGGCCACCTTGAGATCCTCAGAAAGAATCACTCTTAAGGTCCTTCTCCTAGTCCATTCACACCAACCTCTCACCCCCTATCACATACAATTCCCTTGGATTTCTGTATCCCAAGTGCATGGCTCTGCACTTCTTCACAATACATCTTAACTGCCAAGCATTAGACCATTCTTCCATCTTTTGAAGATCTTTTCACATGTTGTCCACTTCCTCAGAGGAGTCCACTCTGTTTCGAATTTTCATGTCATCTGCAAAAAGGCAGACTTTTCCCTTCAATCCCTTCAGCAATATCACTCACAAAGACATTGAACAGTATCGGCCTCAGGACTGATCTCTGGGGCACACCACTATTCACTTTCCTTTCTTCCGAGTGAGTTCAGTTTGCCACCACCTTCTGTCATTTGTCAGTCTACCAATTTCCGATCCAGTTTACCACCTTGGGGACTCATCCTCAGATTGCTCAGTTTATTGATAAACCTCCTATGAGGAACAGAGGACAATTCAGACTCTGGAAGCTCTCCTTGTGGAAATGCCCCCCCCCCATACCAGGGGATCCAGTCACTGTCAGTCCCCTAGAGGATGGGAAGCAGCACACAGAATGGTCACCGGAACCGTCAGCTGGCTGGTTATTGTTACCCACAGCACCATCTGCCACCTCCTACCATCAAGCAGGTAACGCTGGTCTAAGCACATCCCCCGGCGTAGAGAGGAGGAGTAATCCCTCCAGGGACAACTCAGGAGCTGCCATGCTAGAAGAGCAGGGTCCAGAAGCCGGAGATAAGACACCCTGCTTGCCACAGGCCAAACAACAATTCCTGGAAGAAGAGATAGAGAGCTAAGACAAGTATCACAACAGCGCACGCTAAGGTCACGGCAGCCCAAAAGCACACATTAACACCCAGATTCTTGTCCAACCACAAGTTTAGAGATAACTTTGTCTCCATAAATCTTCTCAGTTTGTCATTTTGCAGGCTCTGTGGCAGGCCAATAAAAGGGAGATTTTTACATCTCCCACGGTTCTCCATGTTATCTAATTTTTCTGCCTGGAGCACCACCATATTCTTCAAATGCTGCAGTGTGGCAGCCATTGTCATAGTGGAGTCTTTGAGGCTAGACATCAATGTCCCCACCTCCTCTACCTGGGTGTTAAAAGGTGTCCATTTTCTGCAAGAGTCTAACTTAGCACATATTTTACCAAATTGTTCCTCCAAAGCACGAACAATAGATTTAGTAACCTCTTCTGTGGCAACATTTGCTGTGATACCCCTAGGGAATAAGGGCTCAGTGCTTGGCCCTCTGCCATTGTAGCCTCCAATAGCTGGGGTTTATCTTGCTCTTTTTGTGGTGGCTTAGACGCCATTGTGCCCTTGTTCCTTAGCCAAAAAGAGTGGCCTTCTACAGCTGGTACACAAAGGTGGATCACCAATTTATAGTGAATTTAGAGCCAAAGATGGTGTTTATTGGGAGAGAGTCCCAGAGCTCAGAGAGAACATGTCTCTCTCCAGCTCACAACATCACTTGATCCCTCTCAGGATTCTACAGATTTTTGCATTAACATTTGAAAGCTACAAAGATGGCTAACATGCCTGGACATTTTTCAGATCCTCCTTCCTGCATGAGTGAGTCTGCCTTGCCTGCTTCCAGTGTTACTAGCAGCAAAAAAAGCCAATGGGAAAGCACAGGGTGTGGGAGCACTGGAAATCAGCTCTAGTCATAGGAAAGGAGGGAGTGAGTCAGGGAAAAGTCCTATGGTGTATAAGTGAAGCTTTTCTATGAGGTGGGAGAGTGGGGAATGAACTCTAGAAGAGGCACTGGACGTATCTTGGAGAAAGCCAATGAGTGACTTGGCGGGGGGGGGGGGGGATATATGTGCCAACAAAGGGTAGGAATAGGGAAGAGATGGGGAGAATTGGAGAGAGGCTGAGGAAAAGTTTAATTTAGTTCACTGAATATATTTGCTAGACTGCTCTTTGAGGGCTAACAAATTTGGTCAGAGAACACGAGAAAGAAAGAAAAGCATACGGTGCAAGTCTAGTGCGTATGAAAGGCTCATAGAAAAAGCCAAGTTTTTCATTTGTAAGGTCAGAGAAAAAGGACATTGCTTCTATAGTGTGGGCACCAAGTATGTGTAGAAATGGACAGATAAAAGGGATACCAGAATCCCCAATATGTAATTAAAGATAGATGAATTTCTTGATGCAGATCTCTAAAATGTGCTCAGAAGTTTGTCCTTTCACCTACTTCCTCTTAAATAGAATAGGATATCATGATCATGAGTTCTGTGTAACTGTTTTTTAAAATAGTTTGGGAACATTGTTAACGCAAGCATAAAGAGTAAACATAGGCTATGAACTGCGCAACCATAGTTCATTATACAGTCAACTATAGGTCCCTGCTGGCACAGCATAATTTCTGCAACTCTGCAATTATAAATAATTCTGTCATAATCAAGTAAATTTTATTTAATACAATGTAATCAGCTCTTACTCTGTGAAAAGAACTCTAGCGACACCTTGTGTTATGATTAATGACTGTGTTACTTCCCTTTTTTCTTTAATAAAAAGAGCTTTTCAGGAGGAAGAATTTGAATCCAACAGATGTGGAACTGTGCTGAGTCCATAGACCGTCTCTTGTTTTCCCTCTGAGCTCAAAGAAAGTAGCACTTTGTGTGTGATTGTGTTCTGTGTTACTCTCTGCTTATTTCTCACTGCTTGAGGGACCAGAGACCAAAAGAGTCATGGTATTGTGGCCAGATCATGGGGGGTTTTCTTCAGTATGCATTCCAGGTAAATAGTGGTGGGATAGGGGACAGATCAAAAATGGGGTTTATGGAATAAGCCGACTAGCCAGGTAATTTAGCGGTTCAGTATGAATAACTTAAGAAGATAATGGCCAGAGCTGATTGTGGGTTGTATGTGTGTCGGGGGGGGGGGGGGGGGGTACTCACTAAGTATCATATAAATGAACATTTGGGTTGTGGAACTTTACTTCTACAAATATACCTCTGTGGATAATAAGTGGAAGACGTTTTCAGTTTGGACACTTTTATCAACTAACCTAATTACCTGGGCAAATTTCTTTGAAAACTATCTTAATGCTGCTTCCACTGTCTATATCATCATAGAGGCACCAGAGAAAATTATTAGTTTCTGTTGTTTCTCCATTTCTGATGTCTCAAAGAACCAAACCACACATTTGTAAGAGCAAGGCAAATCTATTTATTACACCAGCTTCCTTGGTTTTCAGACCTAACCACTAGGCCATTTAATTTGAGACACCATGCTCACTCACAAACTGCTGTTGCCACACTCAGAATAGAATACTGCAGCTTTCCTATGTTATTTCTGGAGAGGTAAAGTGTGGGGGGAAGCCATGAACAAAGATCACAGTGGGGAGGAAGGATAAGGAAAGAGTGGTTGAGCCCCTATTACTAATAAAGAAATAAAAGGAAGGGGATGAGAAAAGTAATAAACAGGAGCTCACAGATGTACTGTATGTATGTCTGAGGCCCAATATAGTGTTAATCTGGCCCTGGCTGTGGTCAAACTGTAAAATTCATCCTTTAAAATGTGTTAATATATTTTGGTCTGATATATTATCATGCTTGGTTGAATTTTATTACTTTTTCCAAACCAACAGAATGCTTTGGTACTGCACCATCCAAGCCATCCTATCACACAGCTAAACACACACACATAGGCACAAAGGGGCTGGAAAGATTTCTAAGTCATGCTCTACATGCTTTCCCTACTTTTTTTTTTTTAATTCAGTAGTTTCCTTTGGACTTCCATTTCAAAGAGACCCAGTGCTGGGATTTGGCACCTTGAGCCTTCAATTTACAGTTAGCTAAGAATTTTTACCCCTAATTTTATATCCCCTCCCTCTCTACTAAATTTAATCCAGTCATTGCAGCGACAACCCTCAGCCAGGGGTCAGGTCACAGAGCTCCTTCTGGAACCCTGTAATTATTGGCTCTAAAACTAGTCCTTGGCTATTACCATTGGGTGGTGACCAACCTGTGGAGTCAAAGACCTAAAATGTGCTATACTAGAGCCGAGCATCCTGTTTCAGACAATGGTTAATCCAGGTCAAACGTACCCAGCAGGATCCTAAAGAGTAGATCCATTCCTTGTGGTTCACAAGTTCCTCCTCCTCCTGCAAATGGTGTGATATAGATTAAAAGAAAGGGACAAAAGGAATAGAAAGAATAAATATTGCATAGAAAATGGAAAAAGCATCCTGTATGTTTTCAACTGTGCAGCTGCAACACAAACAACCTCATCGTACTCTGCATCATGGTGCTGGGAAAACCTTTACCACTCCGGTCTCTCTTATAGCTCCAAATCAACTCACGAGAACTAAATCAGGAAGCAAACTTATGAGGTTCATGAGAGTAAAGTGCCCTTGAAATGCAAAAATCACTGATGGCATACAAAGAACACAGCATTTTGTTAAACTCACTCATTTTTAAAATGAATGCCACCGTGACAAGAACCATGCTGTGCTCAATGCAGGACGTCCATACAACATAGTTATATGATGGCAGATAAAGACCAGTATGGTCCATCTAGTCTGCCTAGCAAGGTGACAAGAGTAGGTGCACCTGCCGCTCCGTGCAGGACACCCCTCCCCATGCCTTTGTTTAGAGATGCACCCACCACTCTGTGCTGGTCACCTCTACTTGTTGAGAACAGAGACAGTTATCTTGTTTCTATAAAGGGATCCACTATGTCTGTCCCATGCCATTTTGAATTCTGTCACTGTATTTTCCCCCACCACTTCCATCGAGGGGGCATTCCAAGAATCCACCACCCTTTCAGCGAAAAAGTATTTCCTGACATTGCCTTTCAGTTTACCTCCTTGCAGTTTCATGTTATACCCTCTAGTATTACAGCTTCCCCATCTTTGAAAAAGGTTTGTTTTTTCATTAATACTCCTTAAGTATTTAAAGGTCTGTATCATATCTCCCCTGTCCTCCTCTCCTCTAGAGTATACCTTTTTAGGTCTTGGAGTCTCTATTCATATGTCTTCTGGCACAGGCTCCAGGTCGCCTTCCTCTGAACCGTTTCCAGGCTTTTTATATCCTTTGTGAGATATGGTCTCCAAAATTGAACACAATATTCCAAGTAAGGCCACACCAGTGACTTGTACAATGGCATTAGTACTGCCTCCTTTCTGCTGGTAATTCCTCTCTTTATGCAACCCAGCAGCCTTCTGGCCAAGATCCTCAGAAATAATCACTCCAAGGTCCTTCTCCTGGTCCATGCACACCAACCTATTGCCCCCTATCTCATACAATTCCCTTGGATTTCTACATCCCAAGTACATGATACTGCATTTCTTCACATTAAATCTTAACTGTTAAGCATTAGACCATTCTTCCAGTTTTTGTAGATCTTTCCTCATGTTATCCACTCCCTCAGAGAAGTTCACTCTGTTGCAAATTTTCATGTCATCTACAAAAAGACAGACTTTTCCATTCAGTCCTTCAGCAATATCACTCACAAATACATTGAACAGTACTGGCCCCAGATCCGATCCCTGGGGCATGCCACTAATCACCTTCCTTTCATTTGAGTGAGTTCCGCTTCTCATCATCTTCTGTCGTCTATCAGTCAACCCATTTCAGATCTAGTTCACCACCTTGGGACTCATTCCCAGGTTGTTCAGTTTATTGATAAGTCTCCTATGAGAAACAGTATTCACAGGCTTTGCTGAAATCTGGGTAGATCATATCTATTGCATGCCGTGATCTAGTTCTCTGGTCATCCAGTCAAAGAACTCAATAAGATTTGTCTGGCATGATTGTCCTTTGGTAAAACCATGTTGCCCCGGATCATGCAACTTATTGGTTTTGAGAAAGTCCACTATTCTCTCTTTCAGGAGCGGCTCCATTACTTTTCCCATCACCGAGATAAGGCTTACTAGCCTGTAGTTTGGTACTTCTTCCCTATTACCACTTTTGAGAAGAGGTACCACATTGGCCCTTTTCCAATCCTGCGGAACTTCTCTTGTCTCCAAGGATTTATTAAAAAAAGTAGTTACTCACCTGTAACAGGTGTTCTCCAGGAGCAGCAGGAATCAGTCCTCACATATGGGTGTCATCGGCGCCGATGAAGCCCCAGCAGAGCATTTCCCCAGCTTTCTATGAAAGCCTTTGGGAATGCAGGCACGCATGCGCGGTTCCCTTCCCGCCTAAAGGTGCCATCTTACCTCAGTCAAATGACATAGCTAAGAACAGCACACAAAAATGAAAAATAGACTATGTACAACTGCAACTCCCAGGGGAGGAGGGAGGGTTGTGAGGACTGATTCCTGCTGCTCCTGGAGAACACCTGTTACAGGTGAGTAACTACTCTTTCTCCAGGACCAAGCAGGAAGTCAGTCCTCACATATGGGTGACTCCCTAGCTCTGGGCTACCGAGGAACCCAGGCTGAACAAGAGTACTCCCTCTAGTCTCAGCAGCAAAGAAAGGCTTTTCAAGGACACAACCTCCACCGGTAGCCCAACAGAGGGCAGGAGTTGCCTAAACCTCAAAGAGATTCCGGAGTACTGCCTGGCCAAAAGCACTGTCCCTATGGGACTCCCTCTCCAGACAGTAATGGGCCGCAAAGGTCTGGCTTGAAGACCAAGTTGCAGCCCTGCAGATGTCTACCAAGGGCACAGAGTGGAGATGAGCCACTGAGGCAGCCATTGCCCTGACAAGATGGGCCGTGACCCTACCTTGCAAAGAAAGGTCAGCCGCCTTGTAAGTCCAGGTGATACAGTCAAGTAAAAACCGTGGAGGCAAGGAAGGAACTATAATACCACCTTTATTTCATAAAGCCAGGCCCGACACAGGCCGTGTTTCGTTTATGCCTTCCTCAAGGGCTTTGGCTATAACAACATATAAAAAATTCATTTAAAACAAACAAATTCATCATAAATATACATATATAAGGCACTCAAAACACTAAAAACACTAAAAAATTCATAAAAACTGTAAATAAATAATTAAATAAATAATTAATTAGATACTAACTGCTAAAGTACAGCGAAAGTCTGTGAACCAACAGACAGATAAATAAATAAATAATTAATTAAATGACTGTATACGTATGATACGTGTATAATCACATATATAAGAACTTATAGACACATGGTCACACTAATAAATACTCAATAACTTAATAAATTAGTGACACACAATGAAGTATCTATTTACTCTAAATGAATCCAACTAATAATAATAAATAACATATATATAAAAAGTACATATCATACATATAAAACCATACAGTTATAAAACTCGACTGAAAAAGTTAAATGGCTAAAAAGATCATTAACTAAAAATTGAAAATAAATCAATAAAGATTATTATGTAATAAATAAACTAAAAAATATATTTTATTAATTAATTAAATCACCCATTTATAAACCTATTTGTGACCAAGAAACAACATAACCCACAATTTGATGTACTGAAAATCATTTATCACATTCTTACCTATATGATTTTCTTGCCACAATGATAACTGAAGGGAAAAGAGAAAAGAAAATAGAACAGCTAATCCAATTAACTGTACCCTATAAAAATCTTCAATGGTACAAAAATCAATAATAACCATAATTAAAATTATAAAAATAAAAATAATAATGAAGAAATACTACACTACTGGAGGAAACGCTGAACCCAGGAAAACGCAACAGGTAGAGCAAGTGAAGCCTATAATTAATAAACGTACTTAATTGAATATTATCTTATTATCTTATAGGTTGCATGAAATGATAGTATAAATTTATGGTCCACCACAACTATTTTACAATTAGACATTTTTTATTTCTTCACCTGAAAGTGTTTTAATTTTGATTAATTAAATTATTCACCAATCATCCCTCTATAAAATTACATCTGTACTTAAAACTATTGTACTCAGAACCATTACAACCCTGCTATCTTCTCTATAATATTATGATATAATATAATAAACACTGCCATGATTCTTGATCAGCTAAAAAACAGAGTTCTTTAAAATCACCTTGTGTCTTTCTATAAAGGCCTTCTCGCTTGCCGGATATATATGCCAATTCTGGCAAAGTGCCAACTTTGCCGTTGTTTGCTTGTCCGACTTTTAAAATCTGCAGATGCGCGGGAAAACGTTATCATCAGATTCAACATAAATTGCTCACTATCCATACTCTTTTCAAAAAAATTGATTGAACTACTCTATCTCACAAAACCAACTGCCCAGTCATCGGAAACCCTTCCACCATAATCCAACGATATCTGATACACTGACTAATTCAATGATCAAGACCCTTTCAACCGAATCCCTTATTTTTAATATGAGAATCGTGATCCAAACCACACTCCTATTCATTAATGAAATCCTGAAACGCGTTTACACCCGACATTTGAAAATACTGCCTACTGGCCTTTTTAACACAAACTGCTTATATTTAAACCTTCATATCGCCCAACTTGTTACAAACAGTCAAACTTGAATTCCTATTTGTCATAAAAACGTGGCATCTGCATCAGACCCATGTAACACTCACCCAAGATTAGAGGAAGTATTCAAAACGTCCCCGCACTACTCCTTTCTTTTTACGAGTGACACTACAGACGCCCGCAGCTGCGTGAAGCTATTTAATTCTTCAAAAGCGCGGGAAACCTTAGTGACGTCACCGGACGTATCTTATTGGTCACCAACATTCTCAAATACTGCCATCATAGACTATAGTTCATGATATATACCTTAATATCCATAAAAATTACATTATCCACAAAAAATAAGAAATAAAATAATAATAACTTGCACTAATGCCAAAGGTTCTTTCGTATTCAGTCCACAAAACCTGGGTAAAAACCTGGAATGCATTGCTTATATGCACCAACATTCACCAATACTGCCATCATAGACCATAGTTCATGATATATACCTTCATATCCATAAGAATTACACTATCCACAAAAAAGTAAAAGTAATAGCTTGCATTAATACCAAAGGCTCTTTCATATTCAGTCCACAAGACCAACTTATTGGGGTCAAAGGATACGAAGAGATGAGTAGCCCTTCTATGCCCCTGTGTACGGTCAAGGTAGAAGGATAAGGTCCTCCTACAGTCCAGGGTATGCAGGACTGCTTCAGCCTGGCTTGCATGAGGCCTAGGGAAGAATGTTGGAAGAACCACCTCCTGATTGAGGTGGAAAGAGGATACAACTTTTGGGAGGAACTTTGGATGAGTCCTGAGGACTACCCTGTTCCTATAAATCCTGGTGTAAGGCCTATCACATACCAGGGCCTGAAGTTCACTCACTCGCCTAGCCGAGGTAAGGGTTATCAGGAAGAGTGTCTTCCAGGAGAGGAAGCGTAGTGGACAAGTAGCCATCGGCTCAAAAGGTGGGCGAGTCAGTTGCTGCAAGACCACATTTAGCTCCCACTCAGGGGCAGGAGGACGGATTGGAGGCTTGAGCAAAAGCAAGCCCCTGAGAAAGCGGGACACCAAGGGGTGACCTGACAGAGAATGTCCCTCCACCAGTGAGTGGTGAGCTGCTAGAGCTGAGAGGTGGACCCGAACAGAATTGGACTTAAGTCCCTGATTTGATAAGTGCAGTAAGTACTGAAGCACTACTGGCACAGTACAGGAGAAAGGATCCTCTGTACGTAGCTGACACCACACAGAAAACCTTTTCCATTTGAGAGCATAGGTTTTCCTAGTGGACTGTTTCCTAGAGGCTAGGACAACCTCCTCAACTTCCTGAGGTAGGCCCCAGGGAGCCAAGACTACCCTTGCAGCCTCCAGGCCATCAAATTGAGAGCTTTGAGATTGGGGTGCAGAAGGGAACCCTGCTCCTGTGAGAGAAGGTCGGGTTGCAACCCCAGAGGCAGTGGGGGATCCACCGCCAAGGGAAGCAGAAGAGGAAACCAAGGCTATCTCGGCCACCTGGGAGCCACCAGCAGGACCGAGGCCTTGTCCTGAAGAATTTTGAAGAGAGTTCGGGCCACCAAGGGCGTGGGAGGAAACGCATACAGGAGGCCCTGAGACCATGGAATCAGAAAAGCATCTGCTGCTATTCTCAGAGGATGCGGTTGCCTGGAGCAGAACCTCGGCAGTTGCTTGTTCATTGGGCTGGCAAAGAGATCTACCAAAGGGAGACCCCATTTTAGGAAGATCTTTTGAACTACTGAAGGATGCAGCTGCCACTCGTGGGGCTGCAGAATCCTGCTTAATCTGTCGGCCAGGTAGTTGTCCTGGCCTGGAAGGTACACAGCCTTGAGGAGCATGTGGTGCTTGAGGGCAAATGAACAAAGGTCCTGAGCCTCCCGACAAAGGATTCTGGACCCAGTCCCGCCCTGTTTGTTCACATAAAACATGGCTACCTGGTTGTCGGTCTGAACCAGGACAGATTGATGAGCCAGGGTAGGAGAGAAAGCTTTGCGTGCTAATCGAATAGCTCTGAGTTCGAGGAGACTGGTCTGCTGTGCAGCTTCCCAAGGAGACCACAGGCCCTGGGTGCACTTGCCTAGACAATGAGCTCCCCAGCCCTGCAGGGAGGCGTCTGTGGTCAGTACTACCGTGTACCCAGGAATCTGAAAAGGCACCCCCTTTAGAAGATTGGGTGGGTGCAGCCACCAGTTGAGGGAGTTCAGAAATTGTCTGGACACCCTTATCCTGTCTCTGAGGCTGCCTGTGGCTGGTGACCACTGAGTCCGAAGGCACCACTGTGCAGGCCTCATATGGAGCCTGGCATTGGGGGTCACATGGACTGTCGAAGCCATGTGGCCAAGCAGCCTCAGGCAGAGCCTGGCGGAGACCAGTGTGCTGCTGAGAAACTGATTTGCCAAGGCCACCAACCTTTGGGCCCTGTCTTCTGGCAAGAAAGCCTTTGCCAGCAGAGAGTCCAGCCTTGCTCCTATGAACTCCAAGTTCTGGGAGGGGAGCAAAGTGGACTTTGCGAAGTTTATGACAAATCCCAGGCCTTGAAGAAGAGCAATAGTCCTGAGGCTGGCCTGTTTGGCCTCCTGGCATGTCTGACCTCTGATGAGCCAGTCGTCCAGATAGGGGAAGACAAAGATTCCCTGATTTCTCAGGTAGGCCGCCACCACTGCCAGGCATTTGGTAAAGACCCTGGGAGCGGAGGTGAGGCCGAAAGGCAGCACTCTGTACTGATAATGGTTTCCTCCCACAATGAACCTGAGGTACTTTCTGTGGTCTGGATGAATGAGAATGTGAGTGTACGCATCCTTTAGATCTAAGGAGCATAGCCAATCTCCCTGCTGGAGGTAGGGCAGAAGTGTTCCAAGAGTAAGCATCCTGAACTTTCCTTTCTCTAGGAACTTGTTGAGGTTCCTGAGGTCCAGAATGGGTCGAAGGCCACCAGTTCTTTTGGGTACCAGGAAATATCTGGAGTAGAATCTGTGACCTTACAATTGGGGAGGCACAGGCTCCACTGCCCTGTCCACCAACAGACCTTGAAGCTCTTGAAGGAGAAGGTCTGTGTGCAGGGGAGGCCTTGGAGTCTTCCCTGGAAAGTAAGGAGGAGGCAGTTGGTGAAAATGCAGTGCATAGCCCCTGCAGACTATGTCTAACACCCAACTGTCCCCGGTGATAAGGGGCCACTGGTGGGCAAAGAGGGCGAGGCGACCTCCTGTGCAGGGTTGGGAGAGCAGGGATGGAGAGGCTACGCTCAAGGAGTCAAAAACCCCCACCCTGCTGAGTGGGAGCAGGGGCCGGAGGCTTGGGTTTCTCTGCCTACGGGGCCCATTACCCTGCCCCTTGGCTTGCTGACCCTGAGGGGCATCTTGGGCAGCCTGATATTGAGGGTACTGTTTGTAGGCAGTGCCCTTCCTTGGGTAAAAGGGTTTTTTACCCGAGCCCTTCTTTTTATGAGAAGGGGCAGAGGTCTTCCTAAACAGCCTTGTCCATGTAAGGTGCTCTGTTTCGAGCTGGGCGGCCTTCTCGGTCATGGGCTTGCCAAAAAGGTTTTCACCTTGGCAAGGGACATCGACCAACTTGTCCTGAACCCATGGCTCGAGGTCCGATGACTGCAGCCATGCCTGGCGTCGAACCGCGATGCCGGCTGCCACAACTCGGGCCGAAACCTCGAAGCCATCGTAGGCGGCGTGGGACATGAACTTTGAGCAGTCCCGAATCCCTGAGGACAAGGACTTAAATCTCTGCAAGGGTTCCCCGGAGAGACCAGCAGAGAACCTGGCCAACTCCTTGGCCAGGTCCCGCAAATACATGCCCATGTACAGCTGGTACGACTGGACACGGCAAGCAAGCATCGAGCCCTGGAACTTTCTACCGACGCCAACAAGGTTTCGGGCCTCCCTGCCAGGGGGCACCGCGGAGTGCATCTTCTGGCTCTTCGGACGATGCATGGCCGATTCCACAACCATAGAATGGTGTGGTAGCTGTGCCTTCTGAAAACCAGGGCTCTTTCTGAGTCGATAGATCAAGTCGACTCGCTTGCTCAGAACTGGCGCCGAGGCCGGTGCCTCCCACATACGGAAGAGGAGCCGTTCCAGCATCGGAGGAACTGGGACAGTAAAGGCCTCCTTCAGAGGAGAGTCATACTGCAGCGCCTCGAGCTCTTCAGCTCGAGGCTCTTCCTCGGGGTCCGCCGGAATAGCCAAGGCAGTGGCCATATCCCGGACGAACTCCGAGAACAGAGTATCCTCCGGAGGGGATCTACTCCGGGGCTCAGACTGCGGTGGGTCCGACGGGACGCACCGAGCCTTGAACGTATCGGGAGACTCCTCGTCCTCCGTCTCCCAGGCGGACTCGTCCGAGGAGGAGTCGGGGTCCGACCCCGTGGGGCCCTGGAGCACCCGCCCCGACGCCGGAGGCACCGGCGTCGACGGCCTCGGTCCCGAACCGCGACCGAGGTCGACTTCGAGCCATGATGGACTCGAGTATTGGCTCGGTCTCCAGGGTCGACTTCGAAGTCGATGTCCCGGTGGTCGGGGCAGATGCGCCAGACAGGCTGGCCATCAGTGCCCGCTGCTGCTCCATAAAGGCAGACAGTCTGCTCTCCAAGGCTGTCATCCTGAGACTCAACTCGGGAGACGCAACAGCCACCGACTCGGGCCCCGGAGGCGCTGGGCCCGACGTCGGCTCTCTGGGAGGAGAGTCCTTGAGGACTAAGGGGCTTACGTGTCCAGCAGACTCCGGCTCCACGAGAGGAACTTTGGCAGGCTTCTCTTATTCCATGGGCCCGGGGCGACGGTCGGGGGTCTTAGACCTGGCCCTCGAGGAGCCAGGGACCTCCTCCGACGATGCCCTCGCGAGCCGCTTCTTCCTCTTCCATTCCCGGTCGGGGGACCCCCTGTCCGAGGAGCTTCGACGGCGCTCGGGATCGGAATCCCGAGATGTCGAGGCCTCAGACGAGGTCCGGGCCTGGCCGGAGGCTGAGTCTGAGAAAAGCCTTTCTTTCTGCTGCTGGCGACTTCGGAGTGCCTTGGAAGACATCTTCCCACATGGCCCGCATGACTTAGGGTCGTGATCAGGGCCAAGGCACCGAAGGCAGCAGTCGTGTGTGTCGGTGAGAGACATTAATTTCTTACACCGATCACACTTTTTAAAACCACTGGAAGCCATCGGGGAAAAAAGAGTCCCCGCGAGGTCAAAGGACCGGCCTTCCAGGGAAAATGGAAAAAAGGGCGCGAACGCTAGCCACTAAGGGCAAAAACCGAAAAAGAAGAATCGGGCTCGATACCGGTGTACCGAACCCGGCGGGCGGGGAAACGGCGTCGAACCGGGAGACAAAATAGCGATAATCGCCGAAAAAAATCTACTTTTAACCGGGAGGACAGGACTCACGTCTCGGAAAAAAAGAGACTGAGGTAAGATGGCACCTTTAGGCAGGAAGGGAACCGCACATGCATGCCTGCATTCCCAAAGGCTTTCATAGAAAGCTGGGGAAATGCTCCGCTGGGGCTTCATCGGCGCCGATGATACCCATATGTGAGGACTGACTTCCTGCTTGGTCCTGGAGAAACATCCATTAAGGCCCTGCAAGAATCTCTCTGAGCTCTTTCAGTATCCTGGAATGTAATCTGAAGCAGTTACACTGGCTTCCTGTACAGGCCAGGATCATTTTCAAGACATTACTACTTACCTTCAAAGCGGTAAATAGTCTCTCATCCACATCATTAACTGATCTCATCAAACCCATTTCTTCTAATAGATCAAGAAGATCAATGGCATTAAATACGCTATTGGTTCCCCGTGAACTTACAAAAAGCACCTCATCAACAGCAAACAGAGCTTTCAGTCTCCGTGCCCCGAAGCTTTGGAATATGCTGCCACCTGATATTAGAGCAATTACCAGCATACTCCAATTCAGAAAGGCCCTCAAACATTACCTATTCCTTATATACTTCCCAGTGAGTGCAGAATCACGACCCATCACTGTTAGTGATAGAAACTCTGAATCACCCATTGACCCTGAATTCCCCACTTAGTAAGTTCAACGCTCAACTGACCATTACGTCTCAACGGTGCCCTAACTTATTGATGTAAATAGTTTACACTACAATCAAAGTTTATTTACCTGAGTTGTAAAATTACCCTGTTGTCCAAGTTGTTAACCCTGTTTAATGTAACTCAGACATTTTTGTGTACTGAAATGTTTTGTTTGATGTAAACCGCGCTGATGTCAAATAGTGCGGTATATAAGAAATGTAAATAAATAAATAAAATCCCGTCCCATGGCTTTGTCCATTTTTAGTTATGCAAGCTGTTCAAACACATCATCTTCTGTGAATGGTGTAGTATCTACTCCATTTTCATTTGTATATTTGTCAATCACAAGTAGTCCATCTCCAGGATTTTCTTTAGTAAAAACAGAAGTATTTGTTTAGCATTTTCACATTTTCAACATCACTTTCCACAAATCTGTTCTCAGCACTTTTGAGTCTTGCAATTTCACCTCTGATCTTCCTCTTCTCCCGAACATACTTGAAAAAATGTTTTATCACCACGCTTTAGATCTTTAGCCATCTTTTCTTCTGCCTTTGATTTTGCTATCCTTATTTCTCTTTTTGTCTCTTAGTTTTATCCTGTATTCTTTTTTGGTGTTCCTGTTTATGAAGTTCTGAATTTTGTGAAAGCTGTGTTTTTTGCCTTTATTTGTGCAGCCACTCCTTTAGAAAACCAAATAGGTTTCCTTTTCCTCTTGTTATGATGTACTTTCCTTAACATATGTATCTGTTACCCCATTTATTGCCTCCTTTAGTTTAGCCCACTGCAATTCCACTTTTCTTACCTCCTCCCACCCTGCCAACTCCTCCTTCAGGCACTTGGCCATCTTCCTGAAATTAGCGTTTTTGAAGTCTATGATTTTGAGCTTGCTGTGAAGGGATTCTGCCTTGGCTTTTATCTCAAACCACACCGTGCGATGATTGCAGCTGCTCATAGGGGCACCCATCCGGATGTTCAACACACTTTCTCTGTTGGCGAGTACTAAATCCAGCATTGAACTTTCCCTGGTTGGTTCCATCACCATTTGTCTAAGGAATGCATCTTGGAAGGCATCCACAATTTTTTTTTACTTCTTTCCAGATTTGCAGAAGGAATACGCCAATCCACATCGGTTAAAGCCACCCAATATGATCACTTCCCCCTTCATGGCTACCTTTGCAATATCGACAATCAAGTCTCTATCCTTTTCTTTGGTTTGAGTTGAAGGCCTGTAGACAACACCAGCATGGATAATAGTGCCATCTCCTCTTTCTAACACAATCCACAGTGCTTCTTCTTTTCCCCATGTCCCCTGCATTTCATCAGCTTTAATATTGCTTTTGACATATAGGGCTACTCTTCCTCCTTTTCTGCATTTTCTATCCTAAATAAATTATAGCCAGCTATGGCTATATCCCATTCATGTGACTTGTTAAACCATGTTTCTGTAATGGTCACAATGTCCAAGTCCATTTCTACCATTAGGGCTTCCAGGTCAGGAACTTTGTTGACTAGGCTTCGAGCATTTGTGCTAATTGCTTTCCAGCATTTGCTGACTAGCTCGCCTGTATTTTGCATGGATTTTGTTCTACACGCCTCTTCCCACTTGTCCTTGATGTGTGGTTTAAAGGTGTGTCTGTTTCCAACGTTATTATGCTTTTGCTGGGAACGACGTCCTGATCTTGTCCTTCTCCATCTGTCACCCCCTTTCTCTAGTTTAAATGCCTGTCCACATACTGCCTGAATTTTTCACTTAGGATCCTTTTCCTTGTGACAGAGAGATGTAGTCCATCAGCACAGTATAGTCTCTTGATCCGTTTCACCAGTCACCTATATATCTAAATCCTTCTTGTTTGCAGCAGGTTTGGAGCCATGTATTAAAGTTGTTTATGCGATGCAGCCTTTCTGCCCCTTACCAAGAACAGGTAGAACTTCTGAGAACAAAAAAAGCAGACAGCAGCTCTGGCCAGGAGGCCAAGCCACTCATGCAAATTAAGTATACAACTGAAAATCTTAACTGGAAAGAAATTGCTTCACACTTTATAGAACACTGAGCCTGCCTAACAAGGAATAATGTGAACTATAATGACCATCAAGACATGGATGGGGGCTTCTGATTGGATTCACGCTTCACAGCCTACTCAACACAAGAGGTATAACAATAACGTTTTGATCTTGTTGACAGTACACACAGCACTATATTAATTAGATTAAAATAAGATATCTATATTCCACTTTTATCTGCCAAAGCAGGTTCAAGGCTAATTACAATCAAACCAATGTTGCATATCTTTAATAATAATAATAATAATAATAAACTTCACCACAAAAAATATGCAAATATATTACAGCAAGGTTGGAACATGAAATGCAATTAAAATACGGAATGCGATCAAAAAGTATTGAAACTTGTACAATAACACAAAAAGTATAACACTGACAGTTATTGCACTCAGTCTCCTTCAAAGTAGTCCCCTTCCGATAAAACACACTTCCTCCAGCGTTCCTGCCACTGCTGGATACAATTTTGAAACACCTCTTTTGTTATGCTTGGAAGCTGCTGTGTCGAATTTTGCTTAATGGTCTCCAAGTCATCGAATCTCCTTCCTTTCAGTGGTAATTTCAGTTTTGGAAACAAGAAAAAGTCACAGTATGCGAGATCAGGTGAGTACAGAGGCTAATGGACTTGTTCAATTTGGTGTTTGTCCAAGAACTGCTGGACATGTGAAGCGCGAGCTGGGGCATTATCGTGATGAAGCAACCATTCACCATTCCTGTGCAAATTTGGCCTCTTATGATGAATTTAATCTCTCAAACGAGTCAGAACTTGGATGTAGTACTCCTTACTGATGGGTTTGGCCTTTTGGAGCATACTCATGTGAACAATACCCTGGTAAACAAAGAAAACTGTGAGCATGACCTTGACATTACTCCTCACCTGCCGGGCTTTCTTGGGTCTGGGAGAGTCTGGAGTCTTCCATTGTGAGGACTGAGCCTTAGTTTCTGGGTCATAACCATAAACCCATGATTCATTGCCAGAAATAATCTTTTTGATGAAATCTGAGTCATTTTCAATGTATTCCAACAACTCCCTGGCTGCAGGCAGTCAATCTTCTTTTTGGTCAGGGGACAGGAGTTTCGGCACAAATTTTGCAGACACACTTCTCATCCCCAAATTGACAGTACGAATGGACTGCACCAACTCGAAACTGATATCCATGTCCTCAGCAAGCTCCCTGATAGTCAATCAACGATTTGAGCATATTGCAGCACACACTGCTTCAACTTTGTCTTCATTCCTGCTCGTGGATGGCCTTGCAGGACGTTTATCACTGTCAATACTTTGGCGGCCCTCTTGGAAACATTTGTACCAGTCAAACTTGAGCACGACTCATGCTTTCATTGCCATACACTTGCTGTAACTTATCATAAGCCTCTTTGCATGAATCTCCTAGTTTCTGGCAGAATATAATGCAAATTCGCTGTTCAATTTTTTCACTCATTGTAAATCTGAGGAACTGCTTTTACACAATTCCACAACCAAAAACAGTTCAGTCCCAGAGCGTACAGTAAATGGCAAATCAAAGCAAATCACTCTACTGATGCATTCAAAATCACATGAGGTACTTCTATCAAAAGGTGTTCATAAATACATGGAAGGAGAAAAGAGCCTCAGAATTCAATGAGGTAAACTGATACAAGCTTCATATAATTGAAGCCACACCTCTCAACATCAATGGCTCTAAAAAACTCCTTCCACCTTTTTAATTATTCAATTCTAACATTTTTCCTTTTGTAACAAACTATGGTGTTAAGAATAAAACACCTGCAATCTCTCAAAGCATAACACCACTTCATTTCACAAGATTCATGCTTGGCTGCAATGCTGTAACAACACATCAAACAAGCAAACTGCCGTTAGAAGCAAAACAGGCTCAGAAAATCAAAATCTCCAAAGGCAAGACTTATTTTAAAATGATAAAATGACTGCTGGGCAAGAACACTGACGCCACACACTGGCTGCCAAGGCATTTTGCTGAATGCTTCTTCAAGGGATGCCCCACCAGAACTGTGCAATTTTCCCATTTTAGTTACCGCTTGCAACGGATCATAAAGAGATGTTTTGGGGTCACTCAGGTTGTTCCGGGGTTACAGGGCAAGAAACCCCAGTGTGTTTAGACAATAAATCACAATTTAAAAGAGCTGCTGAGTTTGGCTGTGTTCTGGTCCCACAGAGGGCGATTTAGTGATCACGGTGGACATGTGATTTGTGGTGGATGCACTATTTGTGAGGTGTCCGAGGAAACCATTAGTTTTTCTTATAATGTCCACAGTTATTTGATATGATGTAATAACACTTGCACATCTAGTTATGTTGTTTACTTTATTTGGTGTCCATGTGGTTTGGCCTATGAGGGCAAGACGGTGAGGTCCTTTAAGTTGAGGCTTAATGAACACAAGAGCCGGTTGAAGTGCCGCTGGCGGGAAACTCCTCTTGTGAAACACTGTCTGGGTTTGGGTCATGCATTTACGGACTTGCGATGTTTTTGCAATGGCCAGAGAAGAGTACCCTTTACTATGCGAACAGAAGTGGATATTCCTTTAGGGACGGTCTCTCCGGGGGGATTGAATGCTCAAATAAACTGGAATTAAAACCAGGTTTTGTGGATGTCTTCAGAAGTTGCCTGCTTTTAAATGGGTGAGATGAATGTGCTATTGTCGTGGGTCAGATGGGGACTGGTGTACTGTTATTTGTGGGTTATGTGATTCACAAGGTTTTTTTGATTGATTGGTGGCAGAGGAGGGCTGACAATTAGAAGGAATCCCTGGTTCATCATCTGGTAACGTCATCGGGGTTGAGATTTTAGTGGAATCGCACGCACAGCATTCTCTATAACGGTCATGGCTGAGTAGGTGGTGTGAAAGCTGAGATTATTAGAAGTTTATGTTTTTGAGTTGGTATGTATTTTGAGTGTATATGGGGACATGAGGGTCTTAAGTTTTGTTTACGGATGGTACTTGATTTATGATGTTTAAATATTTATTTTATGCCTGTTTTCTCTCACAGCATATTTTACACAGTTCTGGTGGTGCATCCCTTGAAGAAGCGTTCAGCGAAAAAACTTTGGCAGCCAGTGTGTGGTGTCGGTGTGCTTGCCCAGCAATCATGTTATCATTTTAAGATAAGTCTTGGCTTTTGGAGTTTTTGATTTTCTGAGCCTGTTTTGCTTCTAACGGCAGTTTGCTTGTTTGATGTGTTGTTACAGCATTGCAGCCAAGCATGAATCTTGTGAAATGAAGTGGTGTTATGCTTTGAGAGATTACAGGTGTTTTATTCTTAACACCATAGTTTGTTACAAAAGGAAAAATGTTAGAATTGAAGAATTAAAAAGGTGGAAGGAGTTTTTTTTAGCCATTGATGTTGAGAGGTGTGACTTTGATTGTATGAAGCTTGTATCAATTTACCTCATTGGATTCTGAGGCTCTTTTCTCCTTCCATGTACGGTATTTATGAACACCTTTTGATAGAAGTACCTGATGTGATTTTGTATGCATTGGTAGAGTGATTTGCTTTTGATTTGCCATTTACACAATTCCGATCATGTGATAAAGAAAGTAAAGGTGTGCTGCAGCCACACTACATTCTGCACACGCAGAGCACATAACTAGATCACTGCATTCTTTCTGATCACACCTCATACATTCTAACAAAATAAACACAAAAAAAGAGAGAATGAAAATAGAAAGCAATAGACAACTTACCTTATCAAGGAGATAATTTTAGAAAACTTACATATTTCTACACATGCAATTAATAGTATTTACAGATGTAAAGAGTAGTTACTCACCTGTAACAGGTGTTCTCCAGGAGCAGCAGGAATCAGTCCTCACATATGGGTGACGTCGGAGCCGACGGAGCCCCTGTGCGGAGCATTTCCCCAGCTTTCAAAGAAAGCCTTTGGGAATGCAGCGCGCCTGCGCGGTCCCCTTCCTGCCCAAGGGTGCCAATCTTGCTCAGTCTGATGACATAGCTAAAAGACAGCAAAAAACTAAATAAAGTATATGACTGCAACTCCAGTGGAGGAGGGAGGGTCGTGAGGACTGATTCCTGCTGCTCCTGGAGAACACCTGTTACAGGTGAGTAACTACTCTTTCTCCAGGACCAAGCAGGAAGTCAGTCCTCACATATGGGACTCCCCAGCTCTAGGCTACCGAGGACCCAAAGCGGAAAAAATGGCTCCCTCTCAAGAGCCTCAGCATCAGTGATAAGAATATCCTCTGAGAACGCCCCCATACGGTAGCCCAACACAAGGACCGGACGGTAGGAGTTGCCTAAACCTCAAAGACATTACGGAGTACCGCCTGTCTGAAAGCACTGTCCCTTCGGGACTCTCTCTTGAGGCAGTAGTGGGCTGCAAAAGTCTGGCTTGAAGACCAAGTAGCGGCCCGGCAGATGTCTGCCAACGGAACAGAGCGGAGATGAGCTACTGACACGGTTTTCGTCCCAACACGGTGGGTTGTGACTCGACCCTGCAAGGGGAGGTCGGCTGCCTTGTACGCCCAGGCGATACAATCTGCTACCCAAGTGGATAACGTACGCTTGGAGACAGGTAACCCCAGTTTATTAGGGTCAAAGGAGACGAAGAGCTGAGTAGCCCTTTGATGCCCCCGTGTATGTTCTATGTAAAAAGACAACGCCCTCTTACAGTCCAAGGTATGCAAGACTGTTTCAGCCTGGTTGGTATGCGGCCTGGGAAAGAAGGTCGGAAGAACCACCTCCTGGTTGAGGTGGAAAGAGGAGACGACTTTTGTAAGGAACTTCGGATGGGTCCGTAGGACCACCCTGTTCTTATAGAACCGTGTGTACGGTCTGTCAGAAACCAGAGCTTGAAGTTCACTCACACGTCTGGCCGAGGTAAGAGCTACCAGGAAGAGCGCTTTCCAAGAAATAAAGCGCAAATGGCAAGTAGCCATCGGCTCAAATGGTGGGCGAGTAAGTTGCTGCAAGACCACATTCAAATCCCACTCAGTCGCCGGTGGACGAAACGGAAGCTTGAGAAGAAGCAGACCTCTGAGGAAGCGGGACACCAAGGGATGATCCGACAGAGACTGCCCCTCCACTGGTGAGTGATGCGCTGATAGAGCACTGAGGTGGACCCGAACAGAGTTAGACTTAAGGCCTAGATCTGACAGGTGAAGATGATACTGCAGTACTACTGGCACAAGGCAGGAGAAAGGATCTTCATTGCGCTGAGCACACCATAATGTAAACCTACGCCACTTGAGGGCATAGGACTTTCTGGTGGACTGCCTCCTAGAGGCCAAAACCATCTCTTCAACCTCCTTAGGTAGAAGCAAGGGAGTTAGCACTATCCTTTCAGCAGCCAGGCCTTCAGATTGAGGGACCTGAGATTGGGGTGCAGAAGGGAACCCTGATCTTGAGACAGGAGATCATGTTGCAACCCCAGAGGGAAAAGAGTTTCCACCGCCAACTGTAGCAGAAGTGGAAACCAGGGTTGCCTCGGCCATCTGGGGGCTACCAGAATCACCGAGGCCTTGTCCTGGAGAATCTTGAACAGAGTTCGGGCCACAGGGGGCGTGGGAGGAAACGCATACAGGAGGTCCGTAGACCAAGAAATCAGAAAGGCATCTGCTGCCATCCGCAGGGGATGCGGTTGTCTGGAGCAGAACCTGGGCAGCTGACGATTCTGTGGACTTGCAAAGAGATTGATGGATGGAAATCCCCAGCGGAGGAAGATCTGCTGGACCACCAATGGATTCAACTGCCATTCGTGAGGCTGGAGAATCCTGCTTAGCTTGTCTGCTAGGAAATTCTCCTGACCAGGTAGATAAACTGCTTTGAGAAACATGCCTTGTTTGACTGTAAAGGAGCAAAGGGCCTGTGCCTCCTGACAGAGGAACCTGGATCCTGTGCCCCCTTGCTTGTTCACATAGAACACTGCTACCTGATTGTCTGTCTTAACTAAGACAGACTGGTGAGAGAGGACATGAGAAAAAGTTTGCAGATCCAAGTGAATTGCTCGCAGCTACAGAAGATTGATCTGCTTTGTGGCCTCCCAAGGAGACCAGAGGCCTTGAGTGCACCTGCCCTGGCAATGTGCACCCCAGCTCTGCAAGGAAGCATCGGTCGTCAGCACCCTTGTGTGTGTCGGGGCCTGAAAAGGTACTCCCTTGAGCAGGTTTGGGAGATGTATCCACCACTGCAAGGAGTCCAAAAGGAGACCTTTACTCTGTCTCGGAGGTCACCTGTGGCCTGTGCCCACTGAGCTCTGAGTCACCACTGAGCAGCCCGCATGTGCAGACGGGCATTCGGAGTCACATGGATGCCATGTGGCCCAGGAGCCGCAGGAAGTGTCTGGCGGAGACCTGAGAAGTGCTTTGGAACTGGATGGCCAAGTCCATCAGTCTGTGGGCCCTGTCCTCGGGCAAGTAAGCTCTTGCCTGCAGGGTGTCTAATCTTGCCCCTATAAACTCTAGGTTCTGTGAGGGGAGCAAAGTGGACTTTGCGTAGTTTATGACAAAGGCCAGATGCTGAAGAAGAGAGACAGTGCGAACAGTGGCTTGTCTGACCTCCTGGACAACTAGCTCTACTATCTTACCACTGACCAGCTGTATAAACGTATTTTGTGGTATTATTTATGTAGCGTACAGATCTCAGAATCGAATTTGGCAGTATACTACTGTCATTATTAAAATGCAGAAGAATGCCATCAATACATCAATGATCCGTAATTTCGCTACGATTTTATTATATAATCTACTTAATATTTGATTTTTCCGTATTTTTTTATACTTAATTTTTCTGTATTTTCAATAAAATTGTACTACTGTTGAAGCCTGATGTTTCTTGACATGTTGTTATAAAGTTATTCTTATAATGAAAATCGTCATTATGTGGAGCCACTGAAAGGTTTTATAATAGAATTAAGCGGTGAACCTCTACTCGAGTTAGTTTATGTTATAAAAATTGACGCACAAACAACTTTGTAGCAGGAAGTAGTTTCCGTTCTAACTATAGCCCCTAGGGTTCTCAAACAACATTAATGCTTTAATTTTGTTCTTTTTCTTTTTCGGGGTTCCACAATACTGTGTCCATTGTCCGTATGTCAGAAGTTGGTTCGGGAAATGTCCCTTAGCTTATATCTTAGCTTAGTCACCTTGTTTGGAAAAATACTTTAAGCTATACGGAAGAACATATACAAAACCTAAGTAAGGAAACAACCCCATTTGCATTGGATATGGTGACAATCGAAAACCCTACTGTAGGAGAGGATCTTCTGAAACTGGAAAAGAAAATACTACGGTTGGATCTTCATCGTTTATCTATGGTTGAATACATTCGACGTCAGCATATACCCCGAGTCAGACGTGAACAAGAATGGATATTTCGATTGGGCACTTTACATCCAATGGACTTAAACATCGCCATAGAATGGGGGCAATGTTAAAGAGACTTACTTCACGTGACGGCTTCACGGCATTTAAAAGTAAGCGTTAATTTCATCCCGCATGCGCGGCGTTTTTCAATGCGGAATCTAATATGGAAGCGACCGTATCTCTCCACTTACATGGACCAACTGTTTTTGATTTAGATATAGTTAGCTAATTTAAAGTTGATGTTTCCAATTTTTTATAGGCAGTCCCCTGATGAAACGCAAATAGTGAAACGCTGTGGCGCCTATTAATGCGTTGGGAATCGGTAAAATCTTAAAACTTTATGATACTACATTGAAGCATGCTGGAGTGAAGTCTGGAAGTCTGGAAGATACCCAGCTAAGAGTATTCTTGAGAATCACAGGCATTATTGAAGAGTTTTAAGAGTTTCTCACTAGGCCTGCATTAAGAAACAAAGATATAAGCTAAGGGACATTTCCCGAACCAACTTCTGACATACGGACATTGGACACAGTATTGTGGAACCCCGAAAAAGAAAAAGAACAAAATTAAAGCATTAATGTTGTTTGAGAACCCTAGGGGCTATAGTTAGAACGGAAACTACTTCCTGCTACAAAGTTGTTTGTGCGTCAATTTTATAACATAAACTAACTCGAATAGAGGTTCACCGCTTAATTCTATTATAAAAACTTTCAGTGGCTCCACATAATGACGATTTTCATTATAAGAATAACTTTATAACAACATGTCAAGAAACATCAGGCTTCAACAGTAGTACAATTTTATTGAAAATACAGAAAAATTAAGTATAAAAAAATACGGAAAAATCAAATATTAAGTAGATTATATAATAAAATCGTAGCGAAATTATGGATCATTGATGTATTGATGGCATTCTTCTGCATTTTAATAATGACAGTAGTATACTGCCAAATTAGATTCTGAGATCTGTACGCTACATAAATAATACCACAAAATATGTTTATACAGCTGGTCAGTGGTAAGATAGTAGAGCTAGTTATACTAATTTAGAGCTATATAGCATCTAGTTCTGAGAAGTGACAACTTAATTGCTGACCTCCTGGACAGACTGGCCCCTGATGAGCCAGTCGTCCAGGTATGGGAAGACAAAAATTCCCTGATTCCTGAGATAGGCCGCCACCACCGCCAGGCATTTGGTGAAAACCCTGGGGGCAGAGGTTAGGCCAAAGGGAAGTACTCTGTACTGAAAATGGTTTCCTCCCACCACAAATCTGAGATATTGTCGGTGGTCTGGGTGAATGAGGATGTGGATATAAGCATCCTTTAGGTCTAAGGAGCATAGCCAGTCTCCCTGCTGGAGGTAGGGCAGGAGTATCCCAAGGGTAAGCATCTTGAACTTTTCCCTCTCCAGAAACTTGATTAGGTTTCTCAAATCTATGATAGGCTGGAGGCCTCCTGTCCTTTTTGGTACCAGGAAGTACCTGGAGTAGAAGCCTTGCCCTTCCAGGTGATGAGGCACCAGTTCCACCGCCTGTTCCTTTAGAAGACTTGCCAACTCCTGAAGGAGGAGGTTTCTGTGCAGAGGGAGTCTTGGAGGCTCCCCTGGAAAGTAGGAGGGGGGGGTAGCTGGTGGAAGTGGAGCATGTAGCCCTTCTGGACTATGCTTAGACCCCAGGTATCCCCTATGCTGAGTGGAGCCAGCTGTGGAGGAGAGGCTATGGTGTGGGAGTCAAAACCCCGCTCCCTGCTGTGCAGGAGCCGGAGCTGGCGGCTTGGAGGTCTTCTGCCTATGGGGCCCATGCCCCTGCCCCTTGGCCTGCTGGCCCTGTTGGGGAGCTGGAGAGGCCTGATATTGAGGGTAGGATTTCTAGGCAGCACCCTTCCTCGGGAAAAAGGGCTTCTTTCCAGAGCCCTTCTTTTTCTGAGAAGGGGCAGAAGTCTTCCTGGACAGCCTTGTACTGGTGAGAGTCTCAGTCTCGATTTCTGCAGCCTTTTCAGTCATGGGCTTACCGAAAAGGTTTTCACCTCCGCAGGGACATCGACCAACTTGTCCTGCACCCATGGCTCAAGGTCTGATGACTGTAGCCAGGCCTGACGGCGTGCACTGATGCCGGCTGCTGCTACCCGGGCCAAAGCCTCGAAGCCCTCATAGGCTGCTCGAGAGATAAACTTCGAGCACTCTCGAATCCCTGTTGACAAAGTCTTGAACCTCTGCAAAGGTTCCTCGGAGAGGCCAGCTGAGAATCCGGCAATCTCCTTTGCCAGGCCTCATAGGTACATGCCCATGTACAGCTGGTAGGTCTGGACACGGCAAGATAGCATAGAGCCCTGGAAGCATTTTCTACCGAGGGCATCCAGGTTCCAGGCCTCCTGGCTGGGGGGCACCAAGAAGTGCATCTTCTGACTCTTCAGACGGTGCATAGCCGATTCCACAACCATGGAATGGTGCGGTAGCTGCCTCTTTTGGAAACCAGGGCTCTTATGGACTCGATAAATAGAATCGACCCATTTGCTAAGAACTGGCGTCGAGGCCGGTGCCTCCCATATAAGGAAGAGCAGCCATTCCAGCATCGGAGGAACCGGTACAGTAAAGGCTTCCTTCGGAGGAAAATCATACTGGAGGGCATCAAGCTCCTCAGCTCGAGGCTCCTTCTCAGCTTTCGCGGGGAAGGCCAAGGCTTTGGCCATGTCCCTCACGAAGTCCGAGAACCGGGTATCCTCTGGGGAGGGAGGGGGGACTGTCTCCGAGGCTCGGCTCCCCCGGAGGAAAGTCCACGAGGACAACTGTACTTACGTGATTTGGGGACTCCGGCTCCACACGAGGTAGCTTGGAAGACCTCTCCGACTCCGAGAGCCCTGGGCAGCGGTCAGGGCTACGCGACCTGGCCCTCGAGGAACCAGGGGCCTCCACCGACACCGCCCTAGCGAGCTTTTTCTTCCTTCTGTGCTCCCAGGTGGGAGACTCCCTTTCAGAGGAACCCCGACGGCGCTCGGGGTCAGACTCCCGAGATGTTGAGGCCTCTGACAAAGTCCGGGCCTGGCCGGACGCGGAGTCAGAGAAAATTTGCTCATGTTGATGCTGACGGCTCTGAAGCGCCTTCGACGACATTTTGCCGCACAGGCCACAGGCCAGTGGGTCATGGCCGAGGCAGCAGTCATGTGTGTCGGTGAGAGACATGGTTCTTGCACCGATCACACTTTTTGAACCCGCTGGCAGCCATTGGGGGAAAAAGGGCCCCTGCAAGGTCAAAAGACCGGGCTGCCAGTGAAAACACAAAAAGAGCGCGAACGCTAGTCATGAAGGACAAAAAACGAAAATCAAAACTCTGGACTCGATACCGGTGTACCGAGCCCAGACGGGAAGGGGAACCGGCGTCAAACCGGATAAAACAATGCCAAAATCGCAGAAAACAAATCAACTTTTCATACGTCCGTCGGACTCCGCGGAAAAAGAAAGACTAAGCAAGATGGCACCCTTGGGCGGAAAGGGGACCGCGCAGGCGCGCTGCATTCCCAAAGGCTTTCTTTGAAAGCTGGGGAAATGCTCCGCAAGGGGGCTCCGTCAGTGCTGATGTCACCCATATGTGAGGACTGACTTCTTGCTTGGTCCTGGAGAAATATCAATTTTCAACGTTGCTATTTACATGTGTAGAAACCACGGGACACAGATTTGAAGGCAGTGTGTTCTGGTCATGGTTTGGATGCTCCATAAAATGTGTTATTTCTTGTTTTAAAATGAGGAATGCACTTATATTTTTTAAAAAAAGTTTCCCCATCGGCACTGACACCTACTTGAAGGCATATGTATCTCTACCAGTGATTGAGGAGCAACTGGGGTACTTACCTTTATGATGTTTTAACACCACATCAAAAATTATGAGTTATTTCACTTAGCTCCTTAATTGGCATCTCTTGTGCATGCCAGCAAATATATATATATGTGCTAGAGTAGTAATTACACCTGTAGCTACCAGTGCTTACATGTGCAAAACCAGAATGATACTGCTCTATTTTTAATGTGCTTTTTGTAAAATTCCCACTCTATGTGATGGAAAAGGTAGTTACTCACCTGTAGCAGGTGTTCTCCATGGACAGCAGGAATGTCTTCACGCATGGGTGACGTCCTCGACAGAGCCTCATGTCGGAATGATCCCCAGCTTCTATTGGAAGCTGGGGAGCTGGCTTACGTGCCTCCTTCCTACCTGCTGTTTGATAACTTAGCTATAGCAGAATACTACTCAGGGAGGTGGGAGGATTGTGAGGACTTATTCCTAGTGTCCACAGAGAACACCTGCTACAGGTGAGTAACTACCTTTTCTCCGTGTACAAACAGGAATTAAGTCCTCTTGCATGGGACTCCCAAGCTACAGGCTACCGAAAACAGAGAAGGCCTCCAAGAAGCCCAACAGGGACAGCATTAACTGTGGAACATGCAAAATGAACTATGAAGAGCGAAGGCAAATCTCATCTAATCTCTTCTTCACTCTGTATTGTAGAAAGGGTTTTGAAGTGGGGACTAGGGTCTCTCAGGGAAAGCTTCAGAAAAATGGAGAATTTTGCTAACAGCTTAGAAAGATAAGTAGGAGAGAAGCCAAGGTCTTTTTTTTTACAGAAACAAACTTTACAAAGACAGTTAGGCAGGAGACATATGTACTTGGGCAGACAGAATGTTTTTGCTTGCAGAATGCTTGTCCTGATTAAGCGTGAGCAATATGTTTGAGCTTTGCATGACCTGTAACATGCAGTGTTTAGCTTGACTTGTAATATGTAGATGAACAAAAGGGCAAAGCAAGAAGCATGACGTAGAGTTTTAAGATGAACTTGTACAATGTGGCAGTTTTTTCCTAATAAATGAAGTACTGTGGGCAGTCAGGGGAAAGACGTAGAGGAGACTGCTCAGGTTTTCAGGCCTATGAATTCCTCTACTGAGGTGTGTGTGTTTGCTTGCCATGAAGTTGGGGAATTGGAGCCAAAAGAACAGAGAAAGGATTTTACTTGGTGCCCGGTCAGGATTAGAGCACGCAAATATGTCTTGGGCAAGCCACTTAACCCTCCATTGCCCATGTTCCCTGTAAGTATTAGTGTATGTGTCTCATATCCCCATGTGTTAAATGTATCCCCCAATTGTGTTGTGACCGCTTTGATTGAAGGATAAGGCGGTATACAAAACTGTCTAAATAAATGTATCACTTCCCTTTCTATTTTTTTTTTAATTTGGGTAGCCTAGCTGGACAGAAGAACATTGGGGAGACAGAGCTGGATTTTAATCCCCAAACAAGTGTCAGAGTACAGATTGGCCAAAGTTATTGTCGCATCGGGAATCCCCTTCCAGGCAGTAGTAAAATGTGAGCATGTGGACAGAAGTCCACATTGCAGCCCTCAGATTTCCTCCATGGAGACAGAGTGTACACTGGCCACTAATGCAACCATCGCTCAGACATTGTGAGCTATGACATGACCATCAAGGCTCAGGCCTACCTGGGCATAAATGAAGAAGATGCAGTCTGCTAGCCAAATTTAAAGAGCATTTGGAAAAAACAGCCCCTGGCTTGCTGGGGTCTAAAAAAACAAAGCTGGATGGACTTCCTATAGTCCTTCGTCCGCTCAAAGTAGAAGGTTAAGGCCTGCTTGCAGTCCAACATGTGCAATGACACTTCCCCCTTGTGGGCGTGAGTCCTGGGGAAAAATGTAGGTAGCACTATGGACTGGTTGAGATGGAAATCCAAAACCACCCTTGGAAGAAAACAGGGATGCATTTGAAGAACTACTCTATTATGGTGGAATCTAGTATAAGGTGGATGAACCACCAGAGCCCAAAACTTGCTTACTTGGCACACTGAAGTGACTACTACCAGAAATAAGGCCTTCCAGGTCAAGAACTTCAGTGCACACCAACAAAACAAAAATACCTATAACCCAGTCAAAAAGTGAACGTCATCAGAAAAAGAACTGGATCTAAAAAGCACCATCCAACCAATTTTGATGAAAAAGTCAGCAATAAATTATCCTAAACAATTTATATTTTGTCGGAAAGGCCAACCAAGTATAGAGGAAACATACCTCCAACCGTTGTGGCCCGTCCTTTTTAATGTTTAATTTAAACAAAGCCAAAAAAGCTCATTTTTAAAGCAACACTTAGCTGCAAAGTGGCCGCTCCAGTAACGCCTGAATCAATAGTAGCACAAAGAACGACGTGTCACGTTTCGGGGTGAATGAAATGAATACCCCTGCTTCAGGTCAAGTCCACTTGTGCGTTATGAAATCAGCCCTGTAACAACAGCCATGGGGATCGGTTCTTAAACTTTTCACCAGCCACCGCGAATGCTCATTAAATGACATCAGAACACACCTGTCAGGTGAATTCAAAAGGAGGAGCCAATAAAAACAGTTCTTTTTCTGATGACAAGAACTTCAGTGGACAGGAGTTGAGTGGCTCAAAGGGAGCTTTAATAAGCTGTGCTAGTACCACATTGAGGTCCCAAGCCACTACGGAGGCTTCAAGAGGAGCAACCCCTGCATGAAGCAAACAATTAAAGGCTGTGCCGAGATGGACTTCCCCTTCTACCCGCAATAGTATGCTCCAATCTTGTTGAGGTGAACTCAGATGGAGTTGGACTTCAGGCCCAAATTAGAGAGGTGTAGAAGATACTCGAGCAGTCTCCTTGTAGGGCAGATGAAAGGATCCAGAGTATGGCCTTCACACCAGACAGCAAACCTCTTCCACTTACAGGCATAAGACCTCCTCATCGAGGCCTTTGTGGAGGTCATCAGTTATATTGTCAGGCAAACTGAGCTCTGACAGGACTAGCCTCTCAACATCCATGCTGTGAGGGCCAAGGACCAGACATTGGGATGTAGCATCCTCTTGTCATCCTGCGAAATGAGATCCAGCGCATAGCCGAGCTGGATGGGTTCCTGAGTGAAGAGCTACAGCAGGAACGGTAACCAGGGCTGTCTGGGCCAAAACAGCACAAGGACTACCATTGTACCTTTGTCTGACCTAAGCTTCATTGGGTCTTCACTATGAGAGGTACTGGAGGGTAAGCATACAAAAGACCCTCCCCCCTGTGCAGGAGGAAAGTATATGATGCCAGTCTACTGTGGGATCCCACTCTGGAGTAGAACTGATCTACCTGGTCATTTTGTGGAGTGGTGAACAGGTCTACTGAAGGAGTGCCCCACTTCCGAAAGATGTGGGCTGCCACATTTCTGTTCAGTGTTCATTCGTGTGGCTGAAGGACCCAGCTCAGTCTATCCACCAGAGCGTTTTAGTCTCCAGGCAGATATGTGGCCTCCATTCTGTGAGCGATGGTGAACCTCCACAACCTTACCATCTCTCAGCACAAGAATAGGAGTCGGTGCCCCCCTGCTTGTTGATATAGAACATAAAGCGTGTTGCTATAACTGTTGCCTTGTAAAATGCCTTGAATGTAAATGATAAGGCGGTATAGAAGACCTGTTAAATATATAAAATAAATAAAATAGTGACTTGATTATTGGTCTGAATGAGGGCAATGTGGTTGGCTAGCCAATTCTGGAAGACCTTTAGAGCATTTGCTAGGGCTCTCAATTCCAGGAAGCTGATCTGATGAAGACTCTCCTGGACAGACCATCAAGATGAGCTCCCCATCCCAATTTGGATGAGTCTGTTATCAGGATCTTCTGGGGTGAGGCCTTTTGAAAGGGGAGACCTTTAAGAAAATTTTGAGGAACCATCCGCCAATGCAGTGATTGGACCAGGGAATTGGTGACACACACCCAATCTTGGAGGTGACCTTTGGCCTGGGTTCACCGAGTTCGCAGAGTCCAGTGAGTCTGCCTCATCTGAAGACGTGCCAGGGATGTGACATGCACTGTAAAGGCCATGTGACCTAGGATGGTTAGCATCTTGTGAGCTGTCACATGCTGACTCAGTTAAGTGTCCAGTACTAAGGCTGTCATCCTTTGAAGCCAGTCCTGTGGAAGGAAAGCCTTCACCTGAGTCATGGTGAGCAGGGCTCTATGAATTCCAGCTGTTGGGTGGGCTGAAGGTGGAACTTAGGGTTTGTGATCAACTACCCCAATAGCTCCAATACCTGAATGATCGACTGTATGGAGTCCCGAACTCCCTCCAGAGTGGTACTTTTTCTCAGCCAATCATCCAGGTAAGGGTAGTCAAACATCCCAATATTCTGAGATAGACTGCCACTACAGTGAGACATTTTGTGAAGACTCGGGGTGCCAAGGCTAGGCCGAAAGGCAGCACTCAATACTGAAAGTATTGCCTTCCCAGGATGAATGTGAGAATGAGATGAATGGGTATAAGCATACTTTAGATACAGGGAGCATAGCCAATCTCCTTTTTGAAGCTACGGGAGCAGAGAAATCATATTGAACCTTTCCGAAGACTGTCTAGGTTTCATGGGTGCATCAGACCCCGAGACGCTAGAGGCAAGTTGGCTGGGCCGGAAATGGCATCTGAGCCCATCAATGTCCCGATGTTGATGCCTCTGATGGGGGGTAGGGCATGCGTCTCCAGAACTCGTTACATGATGATTGATGCTGAGGCCTCAGTGTGCTGCATCACAAAAAGGGCTGCCATGTGATCCTCAAGTGCCTTTAGGAAGCGTTTCTCTATGGCTGCTGATTCCGAAGGTTCAGAGGCCTGAGTAACTTCAACCGATGTACCCGGCACTTGTGCTGGGATATCGGTGGCTTGGACTTGGCTGTTGGAAGGCTATCTTTATCTTTATCTTTATTAAAATTTGATATACCGCTACAGCAGCGCATTGAGCGGTGTACAATAAAATTTGATTAACACTACAATCCAGGAAAAGAACGCCAAATTCAAGACAGGAAAGAAAGTTAAAGAAGTGACCAAATCAAGACACTAAACACTAACTCATAATAAATTTGACACAACTGATGTTAACAATGCACAGCAAATCATAACAAATGTCCTTCCAAACCCCTGGAGGTTGAGCAATCCTTCCTTCATAGCACCTTCAAGGGGCACTCATGCTGCCCACCATTGCTCTTGACCCCATGTCTTGAAGGGTTTCAATGTCGATCCACTTATTCCTGCACCCTGTACTTGGTCCGAGCAACCTGTGATGTTGATGGGGGCGATGCCAGTTCCCTCCTTGCTGGGAGGCTGACCTATGGCTGATGGTCCGGGGCAATGCAGGTGCTTGGTTCTGATTGAGCTTGAGAGCTCCTCGATATCGATGCCCCTCCGATGATTTGAATCACTTTCGAAGGCATGGAGGCCGATGAAGTCAATGCCGAAGATGATGGATCAGGCTGTGGAGTTCGAAACAGTTTCCTGCTATTTTTTTACAACCCTTGAGGCCTCTCCTTGTCATCCACAGGCACAAATGACAAGAAAAGGTCTGATGATCAGGCCCTAGACAATGGAAGCACCAGTTATGCTCATCTGTGACAGAAATGGTCCGGGCACACTTGATACACTTTTTTTTTTTTTTTAACTGCTGGTCGGTTTTTGGAACATGGTCGGAAAAACAGTTGTGGCAAAATGAAATGGCTCGATGGTGAATAGGCTCGACCAGGGCGCTGTTGATGTCACTGGATTAGTCTGAAAAAAAGGAACGAAAAATAGCGAACGAAAAAACAGAACCACGACAGCAGGCAAAGCAATAAAATTTCAATTCAATTAAGTACCCCCGAAGAGGAGAAACGCGATTACTGACAGAGAATGACTGGAACATGTCAATGGGGCTCCGGAGAAAGCATAGTTACTCACCTGTAACAGGTGATCTCCAGGAACAGCAGGAATTTAGTCTTCACATATGGATATCGTCGGTACCGACGGAGCCTGCGCGGGAACGCTCCCCAGCGTCCAATTAGAAAGCTTTTGGGAGCATCCCACAGCGCCTGCATGCTGCCTTCCCGCCTTTCCCAACTGCCTCTCTTCAGTTGAGTTTAAAGCTGAGACAAAGAGGGAGAGGGAAAGAGAAAAGAGAAAGATAGAGAGATACAACTCCTAGGGGAGGTAGGTGGGTTGTGAAGACTAAATTCCTGCTGTTCCCGGAGATCACCTGTTACAGGTGAGTAACTATGCTATCTCCAGGAACAAGCAGGAATGTAGTCTTCACATATGGGGACTCCCTAACTTCAGATGCCAGGGAGAAACCCCAGAAGTTGTGTGCCCCTGTGAAAGGGTTCCACTTCCCCCCATGGATCTCTGGCATCCTACCAGGGATGGTGGGTAGGAGTTGATTAAGTATGGAACAGGTGTTGTAGAACAGCCTGACCAAACAAGGCATCCCGGCGGGAGTCCTTGTCCAAGCAGTAATGGGCTGTGAAGGTATGAACCGAGGCCCAAGTAGCTGCTCGACAGATGTTGTCGATAGACACAGAGTGTAGATGAGCCATTGAAGCTGCCATGGCTCTCACATTGTGAGCTGTGACATGGCCTTCCAGAGGAAGGTTCTTACTCTGATAGGCAAAGGAAATACACTGTGCAATCCAGTTGGACAGAGTTCTCTTGGAGACTGGAAGTCCCAAATGAGAAGGATCAAAAGCAACAAAGAGTTGAGAGGACTTCCTATGAGCTGTGTCCTCTGCAAGTAAAAAGCTAAAGCTCTTTTACAGTCCAAAGTATGAAGATTCCTTTCCGCATATGATGCATGAGGCCTTGGAAAAAACACAGGCAGGTAAACCACTTGGTTTAGATGAAAAGGTGAGACCATCTTTGGCCTAAAGTGTGGATGAGTTCTGAGGACTACCTTATCATGATGGAACCTTGTATAAGGAGGATCAGCCACCAGTGCTTGCAACTCACTGATGCGACGTGCTGATGTGATTGCAATAAGAAAGATAACTTTCCAGGAAAGGAATTTCAAAGAGGTAGTAGCTAGGGGTTCAAAGGGCGGCTTCATAAGCTGCCCAAGAACCAGATTTAAGTCCCATGCCACCGGTGGTGGCCTAATGGGAGGCTTAGTTAAAAGAAGGCCTCTCATAAATCTTGCTATAAGAGGATGGGAGGAAACAGGTTGTCCATTTAAAGGCTTGAAAGAAGCTGCAATAGCACTCAAATGGACTCTTACTGAGTTAGTTTTAAGTCCTGCATTGGATAAATGAAGGAGATACTCCAGTAATGATTCCAGAGGTATCGCAAGGGGGTTAAGACCCTTCTGCGAGCACCATATGGTAAATCTTTTCCACTTGAAAGCATAAGAGCGTCTTGTGGAAGGCTTCCTGGAAGCAAAAAAGATATCCTTTATTGGCTGGGGAAGGTTAAGATCATGAATATCTAGGCCTTCAGCAACCAAGCCCTGAGATGCAGGGACTGGGGATTGGGATGCCATAACCTCCCGTCCTCCTGGGACAGGAGATCTGGAGCAGGTCCTAACTCCAGAGACGGAGTTTGAGAGAGATGTAGAAGCAGGGGGTACCACACTTGCCGTGGCCAATGTGGAGCTATGAGAATCATACAGCCTCTGTCTCTCTGAAGCTTGAACAGGGTTTTGGGAATTAGGGGAATGAGTGGAAAGGCATATAGGAAGTCTTGATCCCAATGGAGGAGGAAAGCATCCCTAGCCTGAGAACCCTGAGCTGGAATTCTGGAACAGAACCGGGGAAGTTTGGCATTCAGCGGACTTGCAAAGAGGTCTATGTCCGTGGTTCCCCAAATTTGAAAAATTCTGGCCTCCTGGTCTGCATGGAGAGACCATTCGTGTAGAAGCAGAACTCAACTGAGTCTGTCCGCCCAAGAATTTTGAATGCCTGGAAGGTACACTGCCAGGAGATGAATCTGATGCTCTCTGGCGAGGGCCTATAGTCGCAAAGCTTCATTGCAAAGCGACAGAGAGCCTGTTCCTCCCTGCTTGTTCACGTAGAACATGGCTACTTGATTGTCCGTATGAATTAGAACTGTCTTGTAGCTTAGCAGGGTGTGGAACACTCGAAGAGCAAGGAAGATTACTCTGAGCTCTAAGAGACTGATGTGTAGATGAGTCTCCTGTGAAGTCCAGGTGCCTTGGGTGGAGAGATCTTACAGATGAGCTCCCCAACCCATTGGTGAAGCATCTGTTGTGAGAGTGACCTGGGGTAAGGGTTGTTGAAACGGGGACCCCCCCCCCAACAGGTTTTGAATGGACTGCCACCATTGGAGGGACAAAATAAGGCAATTTGTGTTTGCTATTTTGTCTGACAGGCACCCTGATGCCTGAGTCCACTGAGTGGATAAAGTCCACTGGGCTGCTCTCATATGGAGGCGAGCATAAGGAACCACATGCACGGTAGACGCCATGTTTCCTAGAAGTTGCAACATCTCTCGAGTAGTGAGGTGAGGTTTTAGCACTGCTTGAGAAGCTAACTGCACAATGCGAAGGCAACGGGTCTGAGGAAGATAGGCCCTTGCCCTTGTGGTATCCAGCATAGCTCCTATAAACTCTAGGGACTGAGTAGGAGTTAGGTTGGATTTTGGGATGTTTATGACAAGGCCCAAATATTGAAGGATACGCATTGTGCAAGACAGAGAAATCCTGGCCTCTGGCTCTGATGGGGCTCCAATGAGCCAGTTGTCTAAGTAAGGGAAGACGAATATTCCTAGAGTGTGAAGAAATGCTGCCACCACAGCCATGCATTTCGTAAACACCCTTGGTGCCGAGGCCAGGCCAAAAGGAAGAACCCTGTACTGGTAGTGCTTACCCTGAAAAAGAAACCGAAGGAATCTTCGGTGAGTTGGATGGATAAGAACATGGGTGTACGCATCCTTGAGATCTAGAGAACAAAGCCAATCCTGACTCTGAAGGTAAGGCAGAAGAGTTCCTAGAGAATCTCTTTGAACAGGAATTTGTTCAATTCTCTCAGGTCTAAAATAGGTCTGTGTCCTCCTGTTTTCTTTGGGATAAGGAAATAGGGGGAGTAAACCCCTGTACCCTGTTGTGGAATGGGTACCTCTTCTATTGCCCCTTGGGCAAGAAGCATAGTGACCTCTTGACCTAACAGGTTGTTGAGAGAGGTCTGAGAATTGAACTGTCTTATCATCGTAGGAGGGGGCATGCGAAGGAAGTGAAGCTTGTACCCCTCTTTTACAATGGAGAGAGTCCAATCTTCTGCTGTTATTTGCCCCCATCTAGGGGCAAAATGACACAACCTTCCTGGAATGGTGGAAGGCTCTGGTCTGCTGAGGGCCAGGAAGGCTAGGTTCTCTAGATGGAAGTCAAAGGCCTTGTGGAGGCTGAGACTGCTGAGATGATTGAGGCTTAGCAGTCTTTGCTTTCCTTTGTTTAGGTGGTTGCTGACCCTTTCGGGCAGACTGACCTGCAGAACATCCCTGCTGGGTATAAGAGGGGTAAAACCTCTTCTTTTTGGAGAAGAATGGTTTCTTGAAAGATTTCTTCCTTGCAGGATCAGCTGTAGCTTTGGATAATCTATCCAAAGTGGAGTTATCAGCATCCTGTTCATTAACTTTCTCTTGCCAATTTTTGCCAAAGAGATTCTCACCTGTACAAGGGATATTGCCCAGTTTGTCCTGTACCCAGAGCTCCAAGTCAGATGCCTGGAGCCAGGCAATCCTACGTGCACCTATGGCAATGGCAGAGGTTCTGCTTATGCACTCAAAACAGTCAAAAGCTGCACGATTGACAAACTTGGAAACATCCTGGGCAAGTTTAACCAGTGTGAGAAAATCCTGCCTCTTATCACTAGGAAGGAGAGGGCTCAAAAGCTCCAAATCTCCTGTGACTTCCTTAAGGAACATTCCCATATATAAAATATAGGAACTGATCCTGGCGGAAAGCATGGAAGCCTGGAAAGTATGACGTCCAAAGGCATCCAAAGTTCTACACTCACATCCTGGAGGATTAGAGGCATGCCTCTTTGCACTCCTGATCCTTCTCATAGCTGATTCCACTACAATGGAGCGGTGAGGAAGCTGAGTCTTCTGGAAGCCAGGACAAGGAGGTACTCGATACATGGTATCCAGTCTACGAGAGTGAGGAGAGGTGGTAAGAGGTGTTTCCCACATTCCTAACATGAGATAATGTAAGATCTCATGAATAGGCAAAGTAGCTGCCTCCTTAGGAGCCTTGGGATATTGTAAAATCTCCAACTCCTTTGCTCTGGGCTCTGTTTCAGGAGCCACTGTAATGGAAAGACCTCGAGCCACCTCCCTGATAAAATCCTGAAAGGATATATCCTCTGGAGGAGACATCCTACGTTTAGGAGAGGAAGGCTCCTCAGGGAGAAGTACTCCAGTACCGACCGAACTGTCAGAATCCTCAGACTCCTCCGAGGATTCAAAGTACCTTCTATCCGGGTGCTCTTGTAGAGCACGATACCCGTACCGATCGAAGTCGGTGTCGGGGGGGATCGGTACCGGTTTGTCAATACCGGAAGACACAGCATGACTCGGTGCCGGCAATGCAGACACCGATGTCGATGTTGTCGGTACCGGTACCGGTTGAACTGTCTGAAGCGGTCCCGAGGGTACCGATGCCGCAAGGAGAGCTGCCAGACTGCGTTCAATAGCCAGGAATCTCTGGTCTATCGACGCTGCCGATGCCTGGGTATTGGTGCCAGAGAAAGCGGCCGGTACCCCAGAGCATGCCACCAGTAGTTCTGCCGAGATTGAGGCCTCGAGAACATCCTGGAGCCCCGATAATGCTTTGGAAGCTGAAGCCTCCCGCCGGGGCAATTCTGCCGGTGCAAGTCCCTCAAGGGCAACGCCAGAGGCATCTCGATGCTTGGAAAGAGATCTACCCTTTGAGGACCGGCCAGACTTATGTTTAGTTACCTGAGATCCATGGAAGACGAAGCCCGGGAAGACGTCAATGCCACAGAGGCTGCATCGGAGGGAAAAAGGGTGCTGAGCTTAGCAGCTCGGTTTTGCCGATCCCTCTTCAACATCATCCCACAGGCCATACACTCCGAAATGGAGTGGTCAGGACCTAAACATTTGAGGCACCACTCATGGGTGTCGGTGACGGAGATGGTACTGCCACACTTGGTACACTTCTTGAAACCCGAAGCGGGTTTTTCCATAGTAAAGGAAATTTTGGGCCTAGTGCCCAAAATGGTGCTGAAGAAGAAAAGATTAGGAAAAAAGATATATATATATTTTTTTTTTTTTAAAAAGAAAGACAGAACCGGTGGTACTTCTATAGCGTTGAGGGAAGGCAGACGCGACCACAAAAAAGAAGGAGAATAGGAAAGATTTTCTGCGGTGACAGGAACGACAACCTGCTGGCTCTGCGGAAAACGAAGAACTGGAGAGAGGCAGTTGGGAAAGGCGGGAAGGCAGCACGCTGGTCCTGTGGGATGCACCCAAAAGCTTTCTAATTGGATGCTGGGGAGTGTTCCCGCGCAGGCTCCGTCGGTACCGACGATACCCATATGTGAAGACTAAATTCTTGCTTGTTCCTGGAAGTAACGAAAGACTGAAGAAGATGGCGCCACGGCAGCAGGTGGGAAGGAGACACGCAAGAACAGTGGAGCCTCCCAAAAGCTTCCAATAGTAGCTGGGAAGTGTTCTTGCATGGGACTCTTGTCGGGGATATTATCCATGCATGAGGAATTACCTACTGCTTGTCCATGGAGAAAATACACATTTATTTACTGACATCCTTATGCGTATTTTACAAAAGGCTCTGCATTCAGCACAGCCTATGCAAAGTACTCAGGGAATTGTGAATGTTGCAGCCTGGACATACCAATTCCTACCTTGGTGCCTTATTTAAACATTGAGTTTCAAATATTATAAAAACCATCATATCATAACCAATTCAATGTTCAAACTAATGAGAAAAAAAATAACGGTCTTGATTTAAATAAAAAAAAAACAAATAAACCACGTTACTCTGCTCTATTCTTAAGGCAGGAGAAGTTCGTTACACAAACGTTTTTACAGAGAAACGTTTCTCTGAAACTTGTAACTCTGAGTGAAGAAATCAGGAGCAGCAAATCCTGGCCAGATCACATCATCCTTGGTGAGACATATTGCTTTAGGTAACATGAGAGATGGGTTGGGCTCCACCTTTCAGTGCTCCAAACACATATTGTAAATTCAAACAAAAAAAATCGTGCTTTGGAATGCCTCTATACAAATGCTAAAAACTTAAAAGAAAAGATGGGAGAGACAGAAGTAATAAGCATCTCAGAAACTTGATGGAAGGAGGATAAACAAAGGAGCACACTAATACAATGATACAAATTGCATCACAATGACAGGTTGATCAAATTGGTGGAGGAGTGGCACTATATATTAAAGAGGGTATTGAATCAATTTTCTTAAAAATATGTTCTACAGGAAACAAAATGTGCCAATGAATCTTTATGGATAGGAATTCCATGTGTGATGGGAAATCAATAGGAGTAGGGGATTATTACCATCCACTTGGCTAGAATAAGCAGTCAGATGATGAAATGTTAACAGAAACTGAGGAAGCTAACAAATTTGGATGATTTCAATTAACCCAATATTGACTAGGTAAACTTCTTGTCAGGACAAGCAAGGGATGTAAAGTTGCTAGATAAAATATGACTGCTTCATGGAGCAACTATTTCAGAACAGACTAGAGAAGGAACTCTTTTAAATTTTGTCCTCTGTGGAACACAGGATTTGGTGCAAGAGCTGTGTTGGGACCAGGGCCGGATTTATCTATACGCCAACTACACTGTGGCGTAGGGCCCACAGCTGACAAGGGCCCACAAAAATTGAAAAGATTGTTAGGGTTCTTAAAATTAAATTTAAAAAAAAAACGCTGGCTGCTGCCGCGGCAGCATGGACTGTCCCGCAGGGCCCCCTCTGCTGCCGCGGGACAGGGAGGGACGGATTCAGTCGGGCAGAGGGGGCCCCGCGGGACAGTCCATGCTGCCACTGCCGCAACGGCAGCGGCAGCAGCCAGCGTTTAATTTTATTATTCAATTTTACTTGAGCCGATGGGGGGTAGGACTGGTAATGGGCTGGGGGGGTTAAGACTGGAGGTGGGCTGATGGGGTTAGGACTGGTAATGGGCTGTGGGCTGGGGGGGGGGGTAGAACTGGTAATGGGCTATGGGGGGGGAGTTAAGACTGGTAATGGGCTGTGGGCTGATGGGGGCTGTCTGGTAATAGGCTATGGGGGGGCTAGGACTGGAAATGGGCTGATGGGGTTAAGACTGGTAATGGGCTGTGGGCTGTTGGGTGGGGGTTTGGACTGGTAATGGGCTTTGGGGGGGCTAGGACTGGAAATGGGCTGATGGGGGGGCTAACACTGGAGGTGGGCTGATGGGGTTAGGACTGGTAATAGGCTGTGGGCTGATGGGGGGTTAGGACTGGTAATGGGCTATGGGGGGGCTAGGACAGGAAATGGGCTGATGGGGAGGGGTTAGGACTTGAGGTGGGCTGATGGAGTTAGGACTGGTAATGGGCTGTGGGCTGATGGGGGGGTTAGGACTGGCAATGGGCTATGGGGGCTGACTGGAAATGGGTTGATGGGGTTAGGACTGGAAGTGGGCTGATGGGGGGTTAGGACTGGTAATGGGTTATAGGGGGGGCTTAAACTGAAAATGGGGTGATGGGGGGTTAGGACTGGAAGTGGGTTGATGGGGGGGCTAGGACTGGTATTGGGTTGGGGGGTTGCTAGGACTGGAAATGGGCTGATGCAGGGACTAGAAGGGAGCTGATGTTGCTGGATGAGGCTGGAACTAGAAGGGAGCTGATGTTGGGGGAGGATTAGAATGGGATGGGGCTGGAAGAGTAAAATGGAGAAGGGAAAAATATTTTGTGTGGGAGGGATAAAAAATCTACAATTGGCCGGGTATTGGGAGAGTAAGTGGGGATTGAGGATGGAGGGGTAAAATTTGAGTGGATGAAATAGGAATGAGGAAAGAGCAAAAGGAGAAAGATTAGTATGTTAAAGCAGATGTAGAGAGAGAATGGAAAAAAACTAGAAGAGAGAAGAAAGGACAAATGGACAGCAGACGATGGAGAGTTAGCAGAAGACACAAAGAAACCAGAAGAAAGTGGCTGGAGCAATTGCAGCTGAAAAAAAATGCACAAAAGGTAGAAAAATCTCTTTTTATTTTGAATTTATTAATTGGAATATGTCAGCTCTGGTAAATGTGCATCATTAACGTCTGCGCTTTTAGTACAAGAGCAAATTTTATTTATTTATTTATTTATTTTATTTATTTAACAGTTCTTCTATACCGCTCTATTTTAGATCAGAGCGGTTTACATTTAACATCAACTATACAACACAAGGAAATTTGGGTTGTATTTACAATAAACAGGGAGATCAACTTGGAAGTAACTGGGGGAACTATGTACATTGTATAACTATATACATTGTATTACACTATACAATTAATGTATAGTTTTATTTCTACAGTGTTGTACATTCCAAGTTTGGCTTTTGGGATTCCCAGTTTAATTATGACGTCAGGGCCAACAGCACGCAGCTGATCCGGCGTGCTCGTTTTTATCTTTTCTGGGGGCCCACAATTTTTGTTGGCGTAGGGCAGTGATGGCTAACCTTTTTGAGCCCGAGTGCCCAAACTGCCGCACAAAACCAAAGAATTTCCTCAAAGTGCCAGCACGTGAATTTGCATAAATATTTGCATAATGCTAACATACACTAACTTTTAGTAAACATGTCTCTTAATGAGTGTATGGATAAAGACAGACTAAAAGATTTCTACATTACTATAATCCAGTGCCAACCGCCAGGCACATTAGGAACTACTACAAACACTGCCCATTTAGAACCAATAGCAAACCCGCCGTATCCTAACAGCACTACCAGGACTCACAAAGCACCACACCATACCTATCAAAAGGCAACACTGCAAATATTAAACCAATACATTTCAGACAATAACAATACATGACCTACTGGGGAAAGAGAACAAGTGGCAATGTCAAAAAGGAATTACATAAACAGAATACCTCAGCTCAGTTACACAGTTGCAATTGCTCCAGCCACTTTCTTCTGGTTTCTTCATGTCTTCTGCTAACTCTCCATCATCTGCTGTCCATTTGTCCTTTCTTCTCTCTTCTAGTTTTTTTTTTTTTCCATTCTCTCTCTCTACATCCGCTTTAACATACTAATCTTTCTCCTTTTGCTCTTTCCTCATTCCTATTTCATCCACTCAAATTTTACCCCTCCATCCTCAATCCCCACTTACTCTCCCAATACCCGGCCAATTGTAGATTTTTTATCACTCCCACACAAAATATTTTTCCCCTCTCCATTTTACTCTCCCAGCCCCATCCCATTCTAATCCTCCCCCAACATCAGCTCCCTTCTAGTTCCAGCCTCACCCAGCATCCATTCCCTTCTAGTCCCTGCATCAGCCCATTTCCAGTCCTAGCCCCCCATCAGCCCATTTCCAGTCCTAGCAACCCCCCAACCCAATACCAGTCCTAGCCCCCCCCCATCAACCCACTTCCAGTCCTAAACCCCCATCACCCATTTTCAGTTTAAGCCCCCCCTATAACCCATTACCAGTCCTAACCCCCATCACCCCATTTCCAGACAGCCCCCATCAGCCCACAGCCCATTAGCAGTCCTACCCCCCCAGCCCATTAGCAGTCCTACCCCCCCCCTGCCCGCCCGCCCGCCCATTAGCAGTCCTAACCCCCCCAGCCCATTAGCAGTCCTACCCCCCCCGCCCGCCCGCCCCCCCCTGCCCATTAGCAGTCCTATCCCCCCCTACCTCCCTGCCCATTAGCAGTCCTAACCCCCCCTCCCTCCCTCCCTCCCTGCCCATTCGCAGTCCTAACCCCCCCCCTCCCTCCCACCCTCCCTGCCCATTAGCAGTCCTACCCCCCCCTCCCTCCCTCCCTGCCCATTAGCAGTCCTAACCCCCCCCTCCCTGCCCATTAGCAGTCCTAACCCCCACCCTCCTCCTCCCTGCCCATTAGCAGTCCTAACCCCCCCTCCCTGCCCATTAGCAGTCCTAACCCCCCCCTCCCCCTCCTCCTCCTCCTCCCTGCCCATTAGCAGTCCTAACCCCCCTCCTCCTCCCTGCCCATTAGCAGTCCTAACCCCCCCCCCTGCCCATTAGCAGTCCTAACCCCCCTGGCAAATTTAAAAAAAAAAAAAGCAGGCTCTGGCTGCTGCCGCGGCAGATTGCAATGTCCCGCGGGGCCCCCTCCACCCGCTAAGCCCCTCTGCAAGGGCTTTCAGATTCGCGAGGGAGAGAATCTCCCTCGCGTCTCTGTTAAGCCCGCAGGGGCTAATGGGAAATTTCCCATCAGTCCCTCGCGTCTAAAGGGGCTGATGGGAAATTTCCCATTAGCCCCTGCGGGCTTAACAGAGACGCGAGGGAGACGCTCTCCCTCGCGAATCTGAAAGCCCTTGCAGAGGGGCTTAGCGGGTGGAGGGGGCCCCGCGGGACATTGCAATCTGCCCTTGCCGCGTCCGCGGCAGCAGTCAGAGACAGCTTTTTCTTTTTTTGCGGACCTTCACGCGTGCCAGCTGCAAGGCCTTCGCGTGCCACAGCTGGCACGCGTGCCATAGGTTCGCCATCGCTGGCGTAGGGCCTCACTCAAGGTAAATCTGGCCCTGGTTGGGACTACTTGGTAATAGTGATCATAACATGATCAAATTTGAGTAATAACTGGAGTGAATCATGTGGAGAGGAAGAATATCTTGAAATGCCAAGAAATGTAGTCAGAGACCAAAAAAATGTAGCAGAAGGGTACAGAAATATTTCCCATTGTATTGGAATCCCAAGGCCTGATTAAGAGGAACTTCCAATTGCATTTTGACAAGTTGCCTATATATGTTACATCTTATGAACACCAGAAAGGAGCTTTCTTTGGTATGATTCAAGTCTTATGGCAAGTGTTAGCAGTAATTTTGAGAGGCTGAGATCATACTCCGCATACCCTGGGACTTGAGAGTGAGGATCATGACTGTCATAGCATGTACAAACTAACCCGCTTGGAGAAATTGCCCCCAAAGTAAATATACTATGTTAACTTTCAAAAGGAAGACTATAATAAAATGGGTAGCATGGTTAGGAAAAACAGCTGCAAAGGTCAAGAGTTTATATCAGGCCTGGATATTGGTTAAAAATACCATTTTGGAAGCCCAGACCAGATGTATTCCAGGTATTAAAATAAGGTGGCAAAAATGCAATGTGTGCCTTCGAGTCAGTCCTGACTCCTGGCAACCCAGAAGCTCCTGGGTTTTCTTGGCAGTGTCACCGGAAGTAGATTGCCAGGTCTTTCTTCTGAGGCAATGGAGGGTTAAGTGACTTGCCCAAGGCCACAAGGAGTGCTAGTGGGAATTGAACCCTGGTTGCTTGGTTACCACGCCAGTGTTCTAACCACTAGGCTACTCCTCCAATAAGGTGGAAGGAAGGCCAAACAATAGCCAGCATGGTTAAAAGTGAAGTGAAAGAGGATATGATAGCTAAAAGAACATCTTTAAAAAAATGGAAAAAGGACCAAATGAAGAAAACAGGAAACAACCAAAGCACTGGCAAGTTAGAGACAAAACATTGATAAGGAACGCAAAAATAATTTGAAAAGATGTTTGCCATAGAGGTGGAAAACTCATAATAAAAACTCTTTCAGGAAGATTTAAAGCAAAAAAACTACGAGGGAGTCAGCTGGACCATAAGATCACTGAGGGGTAAGAGACATTTAGGGAGAGCAAGACAATAGCTGAGAAATTAAATTAATTCTTTATTTTGGTTTCTACTAAGGAAGGTATGAGGAAGCTACCCATGTTGTTGTCGTTGTTGTTAAGTGCCGTCGAGTCGGTATCGACTCATGGCGACCCTCTGGATAGTTGTCCTAAATTGTGTTCGGTCTTCAGTCAAGCGGCTCATTGTTAACAGACTGGTACCCGTATCTGCTGTTATTGTATCGATCCATCTCATTGCTGCTACCCATACCAGTACTGAAACAAATTTCAGCGACAATGGAAGATGCAGCAGGACAAATTGAAGAGTAGCAAATTAACTGGACCAGATGGTATACACCCAAAACTGATGAAAGAACTCAAAGATGAAATTTCAACACTACTATTTGTAACTTATCATTAAAATCATGTATACTACCTGAAGACTGGAGGGCAGCCAACATAATGCCAGTTTTTAAAAAAGGCTCCGGGGTGATCCAGGAAACTACAAACTGGTAAGACTGATGTCAGTGCCAGGCAAAATGGTAGAGATTATTATAAAGAACACACAGACAGATATGGTTTAATGGGGTAAAGTGAACATGGATTTAGACTAGGGAAGTCTTCCCCCAACAATCTCCAACATATCTTTGAATGCATAAACAACCATGTGGATCAAGGTGAGCCAGCTGATATAGTGCATTTATGAAAGCATTTAACAAAGTCCTGTATAACAGTCATGGGATAGAAGGAAATCTCCTTTTGTGAGCTGGGAACTGGTTAAAAGATAGAAAACAGAGTAGGGTTACATGGTTGATTTTTCCAGTGAAGGAAGATAAATAGTAAAATACCCCATGGATCTGTACTGGGACCAGTGTTTTTTCACATATTTATAAATGATTTAGAAAGGAAACAAACAATTAGAGAGTTGATCAAATTTGCAGATTACATCAAATTATTCAAAGTTGTTAAATTACATGCAGATAGTGAGAAATTGCAGGGTGAGCTTATAAGACTGAGAGACTGGACATTCAAATGGCAGATAAAATTTAATACATATAGGGAAGAATAGTGGAGTGGAGGAGTAGCCTAGTGGTTAAGAACACTGGCTTGGTAACCAAAAGATCTGGGTTCAAATCCCACTAGCACTCTTTGTGACCTTGGGCAAGTCATTTAACCCTCCATTGCCTCAGAAGAAAGGCCTGGCAATCTACTTCCTGTCACATTGCCAAGAAAACCCAGGAGCTGCTGGGTCAGCACTGACTCAAAGGTACACATTGCATTGCAGGGAAGAATAACCCAAATTATAGCTACACAATGCAAGGTTCCACGTTAGGAGTCACCACCCAGGAAAAGGATCTAGGCTTCATCATGGACAGTACTCTGAAATCTATTCAGCCAAAAAGGCAGACAGCATTAGGAATTATTAAGAAAAGAATACAGACTAAAAAACAGAATATCATAATGTCTCTGTATTGCTCCATGATACAACCAACATCTTAAGTATAGTGGGCAATTCTGGCTTCTGCATCTCAAAAGATATATAGCAGAATTAGAAAAAGTTCAGAGAAGAATGACCAAAATGATAAAAGGATGTAATACTGCTCTGAGAAAAGTTAGGGCTCTTCAACTTTAAGAAAAGAGGGCCAAGGGGAGACATGATAAAGGTCTATAAAACGCTGAGTGGAGTACAACGGGTATACTTGGATCAATTGCAAAAAGTACAAAAACTAGGGGTCAAGCCATGAAGATACAAAGCAGTACATTTAAAACAAATAGGAGAAAATATTTTTTCAATGATCGCATATTAAGCTTTGGAATTCCTTGCTGGAGGATGTGATACAAGCTGCTAGTATATCTGGGTTTAAAAAAAGTTGGGACAAGTTCCCAGAGGAAACATCCATAAACTTATGGCTGACCTGAGAAATCTATGGCTTATGCCCGGGTTTAGTCAGCATAGAATCTTGCCACTTTCTGGGAACCTACCAGGTATTTGCGAACTAGATTTGCCACTGCTGAAGATGGGATACTGGACCTGATGGACCATCAGTCTGATCTAGTATGGCAATTCTTAAGTTCTTATGTTAAAATTAAATCACAGCATTACTGGTAACCAGTGCAGCTCCAATAGGAAACAAAATGCTTTAGCCAACAGTTTATGCATCAGAACAACTAAGCTACTGTATATACTTGCAAAAGCCCTTATGCTCAAACATCTTCCCAGCTAAGAGGTGGATGTAATAAGACAGGAGGCTTTGTGCACAGTATAGTGTAGCTTCTACACCATCACAGCTGCCCTATACCCAAAAAGAGTTTTGCGTCTCAGCTAACAGTGCACAAAGACTTGCACAGACATCAGTTCACAACGTATTTAAATCCCATGGTAATGAAGATATTAGCTATTGAACCTAGATGCAGAAAAGTGCGCAGAAGACCTTAAGGCTGAGTGCAGGATTTTCTAATGCCAGAGTTTTAAACACTAGGTCGAGGAAAAGTAAATGCTCTTTTATCTGCAGCTAGTGTTAGTGAGGATTTCATGTTTGTTTCTTCTCTTTTCTGCAATTATGAAGGGTCTACAACATTTTCTTGTTTATTGGGGGTGGGGGTATGGATAAAATAAAAATTAAAAAAAAGGCCAGGGGAACGAAGAACTAAGGTGATTGTGTCTCAGAATGCAAGTTAAGGGGGAGGCATCACAGCTATGAAATGATGGGAAAAGCATTGAACTGCAGATATAGGATACCATAAGGCACAAAACACACATTTTTAGCATTTTAAATACACACATCTACATGCTCCTCCCTGTCCTGGTTCAATCTCTACGCAAAACAGTCATTCTGCTGCTAATGTATGCCTGATGTATGCATGTTTCCAAGGTAAACACCACATTCTCCTGTGCTTGCGCACATTTCTGCACAAACGTTACTTGGATATGATGAATTTATTGGATTGGTCACAAAAATTGTTTTCACATGTGTTAGGGAAATGTCCTGAGAAACAGAATATAGAAACAGGACAACAGATCAAGACCGCACAGCCTATCCAGTCTGCCCTTCCATTCCATCTACTAAGCTTTACAGTCCCCTTTTTTCACTTAGAGATCCTCTGTGTTTCCTATGCTTTCTTGAATTCAGATACAGTCCTTGTCTCTACCACCCCCAGGACCCACTCTATTTCACCCCCTATATTGTACCACTCTCTTGGATTTTTGCAGCCCAAAAGCATGACACTGCATTTTTTAGCATTAAATCTCAGCTGCCAAATTCTTGACCATCCAAGCTTTACTAGATCCTTTCTTATTATCTACACCTTTAGCACATGGCCTTAACGCACAGCTTATTACATTGGTCCAAGTGCTGGTATGGCAAGGATATGGGTATTAGTCAACAAAAATGTTTGTCTTAGTTTAAATATTTATTATGTTGCCTTTCCCTATACCCGTCAAAAAGGTTGAATAATAATAAAAATCAAAGTCAAAAAAGAGGTAACATGACAAGACAGAAATTATAGAAATTTATGAGAGATTACAATTTAAAACATGACTCTGAAAGATAATAACACGGACCAAAGGTGAATAGACATGTCACAAGTTGACAAGAGGTCAGAGAAAACAATAGGGTCAGGCAGTTGCAAAGTCTGTGGAGTATCTTTTTTTTACTTGTGCACCTCGTAGCTCATTTCCAAAAGAAAAATTACATGGGTTGTTTTCTCTTTGAAAAATGCCTACAGGGTCCATGGTACTATACCAGCAATCAGCATGGGCAAAAAGAAAGATAGGAAAAAAGGTCTGAAAAGCAAACTTAAAACATGCAGCTTCCCTACCCTGCTTCCTGGGAATGCCCCCCTCCCCTAATACTGCATCTATAAGCATGGATGCTGTTAAAGCCTGCCAGTAGCTTTATCCATGCTGAAGATGGACTTTTTGTTTCATTCAATTTGTCTATTGATATAGAAGAAACAATATAATGTAAACCATAGTACCAAATATTAAGTCCACTGAAGCATGAGAGAGCCAAGATAGGAAAAAAGTGCAGTTACTCACCTGTAGCAGGTGTTCTCCAGGAACAGCAAGAATAAGTCCTCACATATGGGTGACATCAGCATTGACAGAGCCTGCACAGTAATCACTCCCCAGCTTTCAAAGAAAGCTTTTGGGAGTTAGGCTGCGAATGTGCGGTCACCTTCCTGCCCAAAGATGCCATCTTACCTCAGTATGACGACATAGCTTAAACAAGCATAAAAGAAAACAACTCCACGGGGAAGTGGGAGAGTTGTGAGGACTTATTCCTGTTGTTCCCGGAGAACACCTGCTACAGATGAGTAACTACGCCTTCTCCGGGAACAAGCAGGAAGTAAGCTCTCACATATGGGGCTCCCAAGCTACAGGCTACAGAAAAAAACTGCAGGAGCCACGGGCGACCCAAAAAGGCGTGTCGTGAAGGGCAGCAAGGAGCGCTGAATGGCCTGAAGTCCAGTGATGCAGCCCCAGCATTGACGATGGAATCCCCTCTCTGGTAGCCTGGACACAAAAGGCCAGAGGGAAGGAGTTGCACTATTCCTCAAAGAGGTGACAAAGTACTGCCTGGGTGAAGGCGCTGTCACGTCATGATGTCCTGCAGGAGGGTAGAGCGCAAATGAGCCACCAAGGCTGCCATAGCGTGTATATTATGCACTGTGATATGACACTCCAGAGAGAGTCCAGCCTGCTCGTAGGTGAAGGAGATGCAGTCTGCCACCCAGGTAGCCAGGGTATGCTTAGAGATCGCAATCCCAAGCCTGTTGATGTCACTGGAAGCAAACAGCTGTGAAGAGCGACAATGGGCCTTTGACCTCTCAAGGTAGAAAGCCAGTGCCCTTTTGCAATCCAAGCTGTGAAGCAAGGACTCCACCCTGGATGCGTGAGGCCTGGAAAAGAAGGTGGGAAGGACTACCTCTCGGTTAATATGAAAGGCAGAGATCACCTTAGGCAGGAATTTCAGGCGAGACCAGATTTTTGTGGAATCTGGTATAGGGGGCATGAGCCACCAATGCCTGCAGCTCACTGACCCATCTGGCCAAAGTGAGGGCTTTCAGAACACTATGTTTCATGACAGGAGATAGAAGGAAGCCATAGGCTCAAATGGGGGGAGCCATGCGCTTCCCAAGGATGACGTTCATGTCCCACACCACCGGCGGTGGGCTAACAGGGGGATGCGAGAAGAGAAGCCCCCTCATAAAATGGCCCATCAGGGGGGGCAAAGAGAGAGGCTGGCTGACTGTTGACAAGGTGGTGATGTGCAGCCAGGACACTGAGGTGCACCCTGATGGAATTGTATTTTAAAGGGTTGAGATTCCTGTCTGTGCACCAAACCGAGAATCTACACCATTTGAAGGCATACATGCGCCATGTTTAATCCTTGCACAATACTAGTAGGATATCCTTCACATCCCGAGAGAGATGTAAGTGTGCTAGGGCTAACCGTTCTGCAGCCACGCCATCATGGCGAGGGACTGGAGCTTGGAATGGAGAAGGGTCCCATCCTCCTGCGAGAGCAAGTCTGGAGCATAGCCCAGGGGTATCAGGGCTGCCTATGATAGCTGCAGGAGGAGGGGGAACCATGGCTGCCGGGCCAACCGAGGAGCAATGAGAATCACCGAGACCTGGTCTGACTGTACTTTGAGTAAGGTCTTGGGGACCAGGGGAGTAGGCAGGTACGCATACAGTAGGCTCCTGGACAAAAACAGGAGAAAGTCGGCGGCCATCACTCAGTTTGGGGTCAGCCTCCTGGAGCAGAAGCGCAGCAGCTGCACGTTCTTGGGGCTGGTGAAGAGGTTCATTGTCGGGGTCCCCCAATGTCCAAAGATGGAGATGGCTACCGCCGGGCTGAGGCACCACTCGTAGGGCTGAAGGACTTTTCTGAGTCAGTCTGCCAGCAGATTGTCCTGGCCATGGTGAAGATACAGAGGTGGACTGCCTCCCAACAGAGAAAGTATGAGCCTGCTCCACCCTGCTTTTTGATGTAAAATATCGCTACTTGGTTGTCTGTTTGAATGAGGACTACATGGTTCGCCAAGTGGGCCTGAAACACCTGAAGGGTTTTGCCACAGTTCAGAGTTCCAGAGGTTGATCTGGAGCGCATTTTCCTCCTGAATCCAGGTACCCTGCGACTGAAGACTGGGATGGACATCCTCCAGGGAGGTCCTCGCTGTGGAGGATCCCAATGTCAGCACCAATGACGTTGGTGCACCTCGAGGAAGGCAGCTAGGCTGTGTTCCAAGGCCACCATCCTGTCTTCAGTGCCAGAAGACTCTGCAGCTACCGCTTCAGGCCTCAAAGGCATCAAGACCGAAGCCAGCTCCCTTGAAGGGGAATCACCAATGGTGATGGCGTCAGAGAACCAGGCCCAATCCCCCAATGCAGTGGGAGTCTCCTGCCAGGACAGCTTCAAGGGCCGCTCCTAGCTATTGCCCTCAGCGTTGGGTCAAGGACTCCGAGGCCAGGGACCAGAGGTCTTACACCTGGCTCCGAGACTGAACTTCGACTTCTGCTTGGACGATGTTGTGGACCCACAGGGGGGGTCACCAGAGGGTGACATCTGGTCTGAGGTTCCGCAAACCCGGGGCTCTGATCGAGCACATGTGTATGACACCGAGTCATCTAACGCAGTCTGAGGGCAGTGATTCCAAGGCTCAATGTGAAGATAATGTGTTAGAACAACTTGCAAAACTGAAAGTGGACAAGGTCATGGGACTGGATGGGATACATCCCAGAATACTTAAAGAGCTCAGAGAGGTTCTTGCGGGGCCGTTAAAGGATGTTTTTAACAGATCCTTGGAGATGGGAGAAGTTCCTTGGGACTGGAGAAGGGCTGATGTGGTACCTCTTCACAAAAGTGGTAACAGGGAAGAAATGACAAACTACAGGCCGGTAAGCCTTACCTCGGTGGTGGGAAAAGTAATGGAGGCGTTCCTGAAAGAGCGAATAGTGGATTTTCTCAAAACCAACAGGTTGCATGATCCGAAGCAACATGGTTTTTACCAAAGAACGATCTTGCCAAACAAATCTGATTGAGTTATTTGACTGGGTGACCAGAGAACTAGATCGGGGACATGCGATGGATGCCATCTACCTGGATTTCAGCAAAGCCTTAGATACTGTTCCTCATAGGAGGCTTATCAATATACTCAATAGCTTGGGGATGGGTCCCAAAGTGGTGAACTGGATCAGAAATTGGTTGATTGACAGACGACAGAAGGTGATGGATGAAAGGAAGGTGATTAGCGGTGTGCCCCAGGGTTCAGTCCTGTGACTGGTACTGTTTAAAGTATTTGTGAGTGATATTGCTGAAGGACTGAATGGAAAAATGTATCTTTTTGCAGATGACATGAAAATTTGCAACAAAGTGGACTCCCCTGAGGGAGTGGGGAACATGAGGAAAGATCTGCAAAAGCTGGAAGAATGGTCTAATGCTTGGCAGTTAAGATTTAATGTGAAAAAGTGCAGTGTCATGCACTTAGGAAGCAGAAACCCAAAGGAAATGTACGCGATAGGGGGCGAGAGGTTGGTGTGCACTGACCAGGAGAAGAATCTTGGAGTGATTATTTCTGAGGATCTCAAGTTGGCAAAACAGTGTGACAAGGCGGTGGCAAAAGCCAGAAGGATGCTGGGTTGCATACAAAGAAGAATTACCAGCAGAAAGGAAGAGGTACTAATGCCTCTGTACAAGTCACTGGTGAGGCCTCACTTGGAATACTATGTTCAGTTTTGGAGACCATATCTCGCAAAGGATATAAAAAGTCTGGAAACGGTTCAGAGGAATGCGACCAAAAAGATTTGGAGCCTGCGTTGGAAGACTTATGAGAAGAGACATGTAGACCTAAATATGTACACACTAGAGGAGAGGGACAGGGGAGATATGATTCAGACCTTTAAATACTTACAGTATTAATGAACAAACAAACTTCTTCCAAAGACGGGGAAGCTGTAAAACTAGAGGGCATAACATGAAGCTGCAAGGGGGTAAATTGAAAGGCAATGTCAGGAAATACTTTTTCACTGAAAGGGTGATGGAATGTCCTCCCGATGGAAGTGGTGGGGGCAAATACAGTGACAGAATTCAAAATGGCATGGGACAGACATAGTGGATCCCTTTATAGCAACAGGATAAAATAAAAATAAACTTAAAAATCTCTCTCTCAACAAATACGGGTGCCCTACACGGAGCGGTAGGTACACCCCTAAACAAAGGCATGGGGAGGGGTGACCTGCATGGAGCAGCAGGGGCACCTACTCTTGCCACCTTGCTGGGCAGACTAGATGGACCATACTGGTCTTTATCTGCCGTCATTTACTATGTTACTATGTCTTAAAGTCAAAAAGCTTCCCCCACTGCTTTTTATGATTCCTCCGGCTCTTGCTCGACATCTGCAGGCAGAGAGGGCATGTGGAATCATCATGGCACCGAGGCAATTGATACAGCAACTGTTGCAGTTCATGATGGACATGATACGGGGGCATTTGTCAAATTGCTTAAATCCGCTGACCGAAGACATAGCAGGGAAGACGGCACCTGCGAGGTCAAACTCAGATGTCTGTCAGGGAAGGTGCGAGAAAATACCTGCGCACCAAAAAGTAAAGCAGAGTTACTCACCTATAACAGGTGATCTCTGCAGGAACAACAAGAATTTAGTCTTCACAAATGGATGACGTCTGTACCAAAGGAGCCCACATGGGAATGCTCCCCAGCATCCAATAGGAAAGCTTTTGGGAGCACTCCACTGCACCTGTGTGACTGCCTTCCCAACTCCCTCTCTTCAGTTGAGTTTGTAGCTGAGGAAAGAGAGTAAATGAAACTCTATAACTCCTAGGGGATGAAGGCGGGTTGTGAAGACTAAATTCCTGCTGTTCCCGGAGATCATCTGTTACAGGTAAGTAACTATGCTATCTCCAGGAACAAGTAGGAATGTAGTCTTCACATATGGGACTCTCTAGCTCCCAGATGAGTTGACCTCAGAACCAGTGAAGGTTCGCCTTGGAGTAGGCATGATGAGATCTTGGATCCCCCATGGATTTCTGGTACCTTCAAAGTCCGGGATGGAGGGTAGGAGTTGCATCTAAGTCTGAAAGAGATGCTAGAGTATAGCCTGACCAAACATGGCATCCCGACGGGAGTCTTTGTCCAGACAATAATGAGCAGCAAAAGTATGGACAAAAGACAAGTTGCTGCTTTGTCAATTTCGTCGATGCCTACTGAGCATAGGTTTGCCATCAAGGTGGCCATGGCACAAATGTTGTGAGCTGTGACATGCCCTTCTAGGGAGAGTCCTGCTTTGTCATAGGCAAATGAAATGCAGTCCGCTATCCATCTGAAGAGTGTATGCTTAGAAACAGGTAATCCCAGGTGACTGGAGTCAAATGAGATAAAGAACTGTGAGGCTTGACGGTGATCTCAAGTCCTTTGGAGATAGAAAGCCAAGGCACGTTTGCAGTCAAGAGTGCGCAGAGTTGCTTCTGCTCTAGACGCATGCGGTTGAGGAAAGAAAATGGACAGGTAGATTGACTGGTTTAAATGGAAAGAAGACATCAAATTTGGCATAAAGTGTGGGTGAGTCCGAAGGACTACTTTGTCATGGTGGAAGCGGGTATAAGGAGGATCCACCACCAAAGCCTGAAGCTCACTAATGCATCTAGCTGAAGTGAGGGCAATTAGGAAAATTACCGTCTAAGAGAAGAACCTAAGTGAGATTGTGGCTAATGGTTCAAAGGGCAGCTTGAGAAACTGCGCTAGAATGACATTGAGGTCCCAAGCTACTGGAGGTGGCTTAATGGGAGGTTTGGACAGCAGGAGGCCTCTCATGAAACATGCTACTAGTGGTTGCATGGAAACAGGCTGTCCCTCAAGTAGATGGTGAGAGACCGCAATGGCACTGAGGTGGACTCTCACCGAGTTGGTCTTTAGACCTGTCAAGGACAGGTGGAGGAGTGACTCCACTGGAGCAGAAAAGGGATTGAGATCTTTCTGGGAACACCACACAGAGAATCTATGCCACTTAAAAGCATATGAATGTCTGGTGGATGGCTTCTTAGAAGCCAAAAGGATCTCCTTAACCTCTTGTGTAAGGTCAAAGCCCTGTAAGCTGTGAGGCAGAGAGACTGTGGATTGGGATGGAGCAATAAGCTGTCATCCTGGGAGAGGAGATCTGGCGCATGTCCCAATCACAGAGGATGAATCTGAGTCAGACGTAGTAGCAGTGGAAACCACTGTTGCTGTGGCCAGTGAGGGGCTATGAGTATCATTAAGCTCCTATCAGACTGAAGCTTGAAGAGCGTCTTGGAAATGAGGGGTATGGGAGGAAAAGCATAAAGCAGACCTTGATCCCAGTGTAGGTGAAAGGTATCCTCTGGCTGGTTGATGGATGTTGGAGTTCTTGTGCAGGCCTGAGGAAGCTTGGCATTTTGTGGAGTCGCAAACAGATCTATGTCTGGAGTTCCCAAGTCTAGAAGATGTAGGATGTTGTGTCCGGATGGAGAGATCTTTTGTGGGGAAGAAGGATGAGACTCAGTCTGTCTGCCAAGACATTGAACTCCCCAGGGAGGTACACCTCGTGGAGGTATATTTGATGAGTAATAGCAAAGGACCACAGGTTTAAAGCCCCCTCATAGAGACCCCAAGAGCCTTTTCCTCCCTGATGTTCACATAGAACATGGCCACCTCATTGTCCGCCCTATGACTTGTGCTTTGAGATGGTGTTCAAACACACGGAAGGCATTCGAGAAAGCACGAATTTCCAGGAGATTGATCTGGAGTAGTGACTCTTGAGTTGTCCAGAGCCCTTGTGAGGTCAGGTTGTCTAGATGGGCTCCCCAACCCAGTTTGGAGGCATCCGTCACCAGGGTGCATTGAAGTGGAGGCATCTGAAAAGGTGACCCTACGAGCAGATTTTCTGGAGTACACAACGACTGAAGGGATATGGAAAGATGGGCAGTGCCTGGCTCCTGTCTCAGAGATAACCCAGGGCCTACCTCCATTGGGAGGCAAGAGTCCACTGGGCTATCCGCATATGTAGTCAGACATATGGAACGACATGTACTGTAAAGGCCATGTGGCCCAGGAGCTGAAGCATCTCTCGGGCACCAGATGGTTTCGTAGGAGCGTCTAAGACACTAGCTCGACTAGACGGGCAGAATGGAGCTGGGGCAAAAACACCCTGGACTGCTGGGTGTCTAGTAGAGCTCCAATGAACTCTAGTTTTTGAGATGGAGCAAGCTGGTATTTTGGGACGTTTATCACAAAACCCAAGTGTTGTAGTACTGTGATGGTACGATGCAAGGAAAGCAGTACCTCTTGGCAGGTGTCTGCTTTTATTAGCCAGTCATCTAAGTAAGGGAAGACTAATATCCCCAGAGAGCTTAGATATGCGGCCATGACTGCCATGCACTTTCTGAAGACTCTTGGGGCAGAGGTGAGTCCGAAGGGAAGGACTCTGTATTGATGTCTTCCTTGAAACAAGAAGAGTAAATATTTCCTGTGTCCTGGATGATGAGGATATGTATGTATGCGTCTTTTAGATCTACAGTAGAGAACAGAGACAGTCCTGACGATGGAGATAGGGAAGAAGAGTCCTAAGAGAACTTTTCGTGGACTAGAAACTTGTTGAGGTTTCTGAGGTCCAGAATAGGCCTGTACCCTCCGGTTTTCTTTGGAATGAGAAAGTACAGAGAGTAGAAGCCCCTTCCCTGTTGAGATATGGGGACATCTTCTATGGTGCCCTGAGATAGAAGAGAGGACACCTCGTCCTGTAGGAGAGCAGTGAATGGGGGTTGCATTTGATATTCCTCCATGAAACTGGAGAGGGGCAGATAGATAAAGTCTGTAGATAAAGTCTGTACCTGTCCTGGACAATGGTGAATGTCCACTGCTCTGAGGCAATGAGGTGCCATCTGTGGGCGTAGTGTACAGTCTGCCTGCTATGTGGAGGGACTGTGGGCCCTCCAGAGGCAGGGTGGCAATGTTCTCTAGGAAAGCATAAAAAACTAGTCGCAGACTGTGTCTGAGGAACTGGTTGAGATTTAGCTACCTGTGGCTTCTTCTGTGCTTAGGAGGCTGCTGTCTCTTTTGTGGGACCTGATCCTGGTAGGCCCCACAGGAGGATTTCTTATTATTGTAGAAAGACGTCTTTGCAGGAGTCCTTTTCCAAGTAGGGTCAGCTGTCACTCTAGATAGTCTCTTTAGAGTAGTGTTTTCTGACTCCAAGATACCTTATCTTCCAGTCTTTGCCAAAAAGATTTTCTCCTGTGAATGTTTCCCAGCTTATCTTGGACCCACTGTTCAAGATCTGAGGCTTGAAGCCATGCAATTCTTTGTGCACTGATGCATATTGCTGAGGTCCTGCTTGTGCATTCAAAAGCATCGAAGGTAGCCCTATTGACAAACTTCAAAATATTTTGGCTATGCTTAACTAGGGCAAGATAATCTGCCCTCTTGGCTTTAGGGAGAAGAGGGGGGAAAGCCTCAAAACCCCTTCAGACTTCTTTGAGGAACATTCCCATGTAAAGAATGTAGGAGTTGATCCCAGCTGAAAGCATGGATGCTTGAAAGCATCAATGCCCAAAAGCATTGAGAGTTCTTGATTCTCTTCCTGGAGGATTAGAGGAGTGAATATTTGAGCTTTTGATTCAGCGCATCACTGATTCAACCACCATGGAGTGGTGGGGAAGCTGTGGCTTTTGGAAGCTGGGACACTCCGGTACATGATACCCATCTCTCTGGTTCCCACCCTTCGGTATCTCGGGGTGCTCTTTGATCCTGATCTTTCCTTCTCCGCCCACGTTTCACATGTCTCCAAGACCTCCTTCTTCTACCTTCGTCAAATTCGCGCAATTCGCCCCTTCCTCTCTCCCTCTGCTCTTGCCACCCTGCTGCTATCTCTTGTCATTTCCCGTGTTGACTTCTCCAACTCTGTTCTCTCAGGCATTTCCAAGCTACAGCTGATACGATTGCAAAAAATCCAGAACACCGCTGCCCGACTCGTGTCCCATTCCTCCCCCAGAGATCACATCACTCCCCTCCTGCTTCGTCTCCACTGGCTTCCCATTTCCTTTCGTATCCAGTTTAAACTTCTTACACTTGTTCATAAGGCGCTTCATACTACTACCCTGCAATATCTGGCTGACCTAATCCGCTTTCATACCCCCAGGCACACCCCTCGATCCTTCCATCTTAACCGCCTCGCACTACCCCCCCTTCACAGGCTCACCTTCACTCCACCCATTCCTCAGCCTTTTTTTTCATAGGTCCCGCCCTCTGGAATTCCCTTCCCACTGCCCTCCGTCTTGAACCACATCACCCAACCTTCAAACATGCTCTGAAGATCCACCTATTTTCCCTTGCCTTTGACCTTCCCTCCTCCCAGCCTTAACCTCTTCCTCTGTGTCTGCTGCTCTCTACCCGCTCTCTTCTCTCTGTCCTATTTTGAATTTGTAACTTCCTCTTCATCTTCTGGCCTTGTGCCTCGCTGTACTGAAGTTTTTATTGTAAACCGCTCTGCCTACCTCTGAAGGGCGGTCAAGCAAATGAATAAACAAACATAAACATACATGGTATCAAGACATCGACTTTGAGGTGAGACCATGAGAGGCGTCTCCCACATATGGAGCATAAGGTCATGAAGCATGCGGTGCACCGGTAAAGTGGCTGCCTCTTTGGGTGCTGTTGGGTATTGGAGGATCTCTAATTCCTCCGCCTTTGGCTCCTTCTCTGATGTTACCATGACAGAGAGACCTTTGGCCAGGTCTCAAATGAATTCCTGGAAGGACATGTCCCCCAGAGGCGACATACATTGGTGTTGGGGCAGGGAAAGGTCTGAAGGAAGATCCCAGGGTCCCCAGGAATTGAGTGACTCCAGATCCGAAGCAGGGGAATAGGAATTGGAGGACTCGAAGTATAGACGGGCATGGCGTTCACCCGAACCTAGGTGCCGGTACCGATGCTCCGAGTTATCGGCTTCTGTGAGCCATTTGAGCTTTGCACCGGTGTTGGTTAAGATTTCAAGGAAGGGCATGGGCGGGAGCGATGTCGATGCCATTTTCGGCAGCCCTGATGTCGTGCCCGGAACCGGTGTCTGTATCGTGACTGGTATCGATGGGGCGGTGCCTGTAGCCAAGGTTTTTATAGGTACTGAGGCTGCCAGGAGAGCTACCAAGCTCTGCTCAATGGCCACTATTTGCTGGTCTATCGAGGTTGCTGATGCTTGGGTTTTGTTAACAGGTATTTGCGCTACTGTCCAGAGCATGGCACCAGGAGCTCTCTAGAGGTCGAGGCCTCGGGAGCATCCTGGGGCCCCTCTATGGCTTTGGAGGACAGGGCTTCCCACTGGGGCTGTTTAGCAGGCCGATCTACCTCCAAGGCAACAACCCGAGGGGTCTCAATGCTTTGAATGAGATCTTCCCCTGGAGGTACCATCAGACTTAGATGTAGCCTTGTGTTTGGACTTCGAAGATACCCGAGATCCATAGGAGGATGACGAGGCCCTCGATGAAATGAATGCCATTGATACCGCGTCCGAAGCACAGAGTGTTCCAAATTTAGAAGCACGGTTCTGTAGGCCTCTCTGTGTCATTTTTTGCCAGAGGAAACAGTCTTTTGGCTGGTGGTCTGGGCTGAGGCTTTTTAAGCACCAGTCATGTGTGCAGGCACAATTAGAACATTTCTTGAAACCACTAGTTGGTTTCTCCATGCCTCCAGGATTTGAAGGCTATTGTAGGCTTTAAGGTGTCGACACCCAAGTGATATATATATATTTTTTTTTTAAGAAACTAAGAAGTAAAAGAAAGAAAAGTAGAACCAGCGATGTCTTCGATGGTAATGGTGTCGACGGGAAGGCAGAGGCATTATCCACAATAATAAAGTTTTTCTGCGGTGACAAGATTTGCTTACTGCTGGTTCCGCGTAAAACAAAAAACTGAAAAGAGGGAGTTGGGAAGGCGGGAAGGCAGTCACGGAGCGCAGTGGAGTGCTCCCAAAAGCCTTCCTACTGGACGCTGGAAAGCGTTCCCAAACAGGCTACATCGGTACCGATGTCACCCATATGTGAAGACTACATTCCTGCTTGTTCCTGGAGATAATAAAGAGGGGATCTGAGAAAAACACAATGCCGAGGCAAGGGCGGACACGGGTGGTGAGGTAGTGATTGGGAACCGACTGGCAAAAAGAAGAGGAGCAAAAAATACATTAAGAGAAAGGGTTAGAAAAATCTATTTTCACCGGGGACAACAGACAGGATGTCTGTAGGGTTCCGCGGTAAAAAGAAGATTGAGGTAAGATGGTACCTTTGGATGGGAAAGTGCCTGTGCATTCGTGGTTTATCTCCCAAAGGCTTTCTTTGAAAGCTGGGGAATGATTACTGCATGGGCTCCATCGATGCAGACGTCACCCATATGTGAGAACCGACTTCCTACTTGTTCCTGGAGAAGAAATTTTAAAAGCTTATTTCTGCATGCAATATTCTGCTTTATGCATAGAAATGCCTTATAAAACTATTCTAAATCCGACTGTCTTTTTGGCCAATGAAAGAGGAGCACTATACCTGTCCCTGCCTGGGAAGAGAAACTGCTGCTGTCTTCTCAGAGACTTATTTATGCACAACTATAAAGCATCTTTAGTAGCTTTCCCATTTAGAAAATCCTGGTGTTTTTGTTGATATCATATAAAAACAAACATGATTGCTGGCCGTCCTACTAGAACGTCATCTGTGAAAAGCAGATACGTTTGATAGCTGCTCTGCCATGCGCTCAATAGCAGGACACCACTAAGTTAATAAAATTCCTGGTTGTGACCCCTGTCTATCTCTTGTTTTCACGAGGAGGGAGAGGTTACCTTCAGAGCCCCACAAAGCTCTACTGTATCCGCATCATCTACCACTGTTATCCGGAAATTTGGTGTCTGCAGGAGTTCTTTGAAGAGGAGGCCATGCTCCAGGGTCTTACTGCCTGCCGAGAAGAGCAAGCATTAATTATTCACCTTGCTGCCACTTCAGAGCAAAGCACATTCCCAGTTTAGCATTTTAAACAGAACAACTTGTTTCACCAGTATCTATCTAATTAGTCGAATCCAGAATTAAACCCCTCTCGCATACAAACAAAACAAAAACATTTTCTATTTTTAATAAGGTCACTGCATCAGCTCTCAGACTTTACAAGATATCATTTGCCCAGAAGATGAACTAAACAAATTGAATATCAGCCATTTTGAAAATTGGCCCCAAATGCCAGAGCAGCCAGCTGTGGCATTTAAATATCAGTGGGATATTCAGCAGCAGATCGCTATAGTAGCTGGTATGCAAGGGCAGGCACATTTCTAGCTTTCTCGCAGAATCTGGATAGGAGCTGCTGCTCAGCCTTAGGGCTGAGTAGCACTAACAGGATAATTGCTGACACCTCTCTGGTTAGCAGATTTTCATTCGGCACTTATCCGGTTAGTGCCAACACCACCCATGCTCCGTCCCCTTTATCAATTTTTGTTGCCCTTCTCTGTACCCCTTCTAATTTTGCTGTATCTTTTTGAGATGGGACAGTAAGAACTGCAAATTATACTCAAAGTACAGTCACACCATGGATCAATACACTGGCATTAGGATATTCTCCATTACTTCCCAAACAACAGACACAGAACAAGTGATGAATTCCACGTTTTGTGTTTCAAGCACCAGGGGCTACACCGAATTTTAAAATTCTCTTAGCAAGAAACATCACAAAACTTCACATCATAGTGTGTTTGTGAATGGACTGAGAGTCTAAAGGGAGGTACTGCGATTTCATAGCAGACCTTTTCACTAAACCTAAGAGTCTTCTTACCGATCGTCGTTTCACAGAACTTCTCTGCCGCCACTTCATTGGCAATGTTGGCACCCATCAACACGCTGACGTCAATTCCCATTTTCTCCCGGATAATGTCAGAAATCAGTTTAAGTCCTTCGGGGCCTTCATCGATTCCCTGCAGCCAGCAATTAAGAGGCATGAGGAGAAAGGAATTAGCTGGGAAAGAGACGCTGATGTCAAAATGAGTCAGTGGAAAGGATGAATAGCTAAACCAAAAAGAACAAAGGTGTTGACTAACGGTAACAAGATATTTACACATTAAAGCTGTGTTAGAGAGTATGTGCTGCATAGGACCCTCACGCACACCTCCAGGATATCACTCTCTTGATAAAAGGAACATCGGTATCAAAGCTTCCTCAGCTGTCAATGTAATTTATGTGGAGTTAAAACTAAACAGCAGTATCAATTCAATGCTTTGCAGAAAATGACTTCAACAAAATGAAATGTTGGAGAGGAACTCTCATTAGACCATTCAGAATGAGGGAAGTGTGAGCCAGCTCAGTACCACGGTGGCAGCATTGTGCAGTGCTAAGCAGGAGATCCAGATTCAATTCTCAAATCCGGCTTCCACCATTCGGGTTGGCAGAGACAAGCGAAGCTGAAGAAGTAGGAAAGGGAGTCTTCCAGTCACAGCAAAAGCCAGCAATACTGCCAGTCAGTCATACCTGGTGTACATGAGTACTGGCTTCTGAAGGAGACCATGCTCTTTGGCTCCTAACCAAGGAGGGTTGTTGGGAGGGTTGGTTGTTCTGGGGAGGTATAGGGAATAAGAACTTGGAGGGGAGAACACCCTGGGTAACTGTGAATGAAAGTTCATAGTAGAAAGATATGGAAATGTATCTCATCATTTTCCATAACGTAGGTCAAGCAGCTTCTCTCTGGAGGGCTGCTTATTGATTGGGACAGCAGATAGCATTTTTAGGGGCAGGGAGTTTTGTTTTATTTTGTTTATTTTATTTTACTTGGGGATAGGGATTCAATGTATTGTAATGGTGTTGATTTTAAGTTTTGTACACCGCCATGAATGCTCTAGCAATTGGCGTTATATAAGCTTTTTAAAATAAATAAAATCATATTGGAAGCCATAGGCCTTATTAAAAGCAATTCCCAAACACAACTTGATAGGCTGCCTATACATGTTACAGCCTATGAACACCAAAAGGAAGCTCTCTTTGGCATGATGCAAGTGGTACAGCAAGCGTTAGCAATAAATTTGAGAGACTGAGATCAAACTCCACATACCCTAGGGCTTAACAGTGACATTTATTACTGTCATAGTATGCGCAGAACTAATCCATTTGAAGAAATTGTCCCTATTGCAGCAGCTGCTTAGAAAAACAAATTTGTTACATAAAGAGCCCAATTCAGAGAGGGGTGCATCCGGGCCATCCAGACGGCCCCAAGCAAGACGGGCCCGTTTGGACCCAATTCTGGACCACTGAAATGTTCGGGCCTGAGGATGGCCCGGCATACCCCTGATGCCTGCGGGGACGTCCTCCCTGCAGGTGCCCCTGACTCCCGCGGTTCCGGCCCTCCTTTTCCTCCATCGCCCAACCCAAGGTTGGCTTGCTGTGGCCTAGATCGGGCAGTGGGGACCCCCCTGCAGCTGGCCCCAGGGGGGAGATCCCTGGGGTGGATCACCAGGTTTTCATTGCTTATTCCACCTCTGAGGTGGAATAAGCAGCGCGTCACCACAGGCCCGGCAGGGCATACAGGGCTGTGACCTGAATTGGCTCTGCAACTCACGTCCTGGAATTGGGCACAAAATGTCTGAAATTAGAAGTGATCCATGTCATTTTTTAATAATTGTTTTGTTCAAGTGGATGTAAATTGATGCAAGAAAAGCAAGGTTACTTACCTGTAACAGGGGTTCTCCGTGGACAGCAGGATAAGTCAGCCACACCAGGTGACGTCCTCCGGGCAGCGCCATCTACGGAAGTGCTCTCCAGAGCTCAGATTTTGAGCATGAGTAGTAGAGCCCACCTCCCAGGCCCGCCCCTAGCCCAGCCAGTGATTAATTGGCTTGACTCTCAGGCTAGGGCGTGAGCCTGTCGGCCAACCTCAGCCAGGGGAGGTGGGTGGGAAGTGTGGCTGACTTATCCTGCTGTCCACGGAGAACTCCTGTTACAGGTAAGTAATCTTGCTTTCTCCATGGACAAGCAGGATGCATCAGTCACACCAGGTGACTCCCTAGCTACGCGAGAGTGCGCTGCGGTGGATGAGGGAGGCGGACAACAGATGCATCAAGGGATGTGCTTTATTTTCCAAACATTCGAACATAGCAAACCATGTAAACTCAGTGCATAGTGCAGAACAATGTAGCTCAAAGTGCAAACGTGCCAACAGTGTAAACTCAGTGCAAGTAAACAGTGCATAATCAATAGCGCATGTAAACAGTAAGCATGTAGAACAGTACATGATCAGTAGCGCATGTAAACAGTAAACTGTTTACATACAGTAAGCAGTCCAAGTCCAAGTCCAGGTCCAGGTCCAGGTCCAGTCTAGGCGGTAAGTTCGTTCTGGCCGTTGTCGGGAGGGTGGGGCGTTCCGACCGCCGCTGTGAGGACCGCATGACCGAAAGCGCTGTCAGACTGTGCCTCGAGGTCCAGGCAGTAGTGTTTCTGGAAGGTGAGCGTGGAGGACCAGGTGGCGGCTTTGCAAATGTCATCCACGAGAACTGAGAGCAGGTTGGCGAAGGATGCCGCTAATGCCCTGAGTTGATGCGCTCTTAAGCGGCCTCCTGCATGGGTTTCGGCCCTGTCCAGGCAGAAGGCGATGCAGGTCGATATCCAGGAGGACAGTGTCCTTTTGGTGCGGGTCTTCCTGGCCTGTTGGGGTCATAGGATATGAAGAGCTGGGTCCCCTGCCTTACGCCTGCTGTCCTATCGAGGTAGATATGCAAGACTCTGACACAGTCCAGGGTGTGGAGCCTACGATCCTCCTCAGACCCATGTGGAGCCGGGAGGAAGGAGGGAAGGTCGATAGACTGGTTGATGTGAAAGGAGGAGGAGACTTTAGGCAGAAACTTCAGATGGGTGCGCAGAGATGCACGGTTCGGGTGGAGCCACGTGTACGGTGGATGGGCCACGAGGGCCTGGAGCTTGCTAATCTGCCGGGCGGAGGTTATTACGATGAGAAAGAGCGCCTTCCAGGAGACAAACTTCATTCCGCTGTCGGCAGCAGCTCGAAGGGTGGCAGCGTCAGTTGCTGGAGGACGGTGCTGAGGTCCCAGGTTGGCACCAGTGGTAGCAGGGGGGCCAGAGGTTGGCGAGGCCCTTCATGAATTAAGCCATGACGGGCAGAGATGCTATGGAGGCATTGTCGTGCGCTCTGCTGGCATGGAGGGACGCAATCGCAGAAAGGTGTACCCTGATGGATTATGTCTTCAGCCCGAGATCGAAGAGATGCGTGAGATATTTGAGGACCATTGGTATGGGGCAGGATACCGGGTCAAGGCCTTGTGCGATACACCATACGGTGAAGCATTTCCATTTGAACCCGTAGGACCTGCATGTGGACAGGCGCTTGGCCGCCAGAACCACGTGCTGTACTTCAGTGGGCAGATCTAGGGATTTCCAGGCCATCAAGGCGTGGGCTTGTAGGTTGGGATGCAGCGTGCTCCCGTCATTCTGAGAAAGGAGATCCAGGCATAGTGGCAGCCTCTCCGGAGGTTCTAGTGAAAGGCGGAGGAGGAAGGGAAACCACATCTGGCGGGGCCAGTAGGGCGCGATCAGGATCACCTGCGCCCTGTCCGAGATGACTCGTTGTAGTGCCGCCGAGATTAGGGGGTGGGGGGGAAGGCATACACTAGAGACCATGCCCCCCACGACACAGCGAATGCATTCTGTGCTAAGCACGTTTTGGATAGGAGCTTTGAGCAAAAGAGGAGGCACTTCGCATTGTTCTGTGTTGCGAAGAGATCGAGAAGCGGTGTCCCCCACCAATGGAAGATAGCCCTGGCGACCTCCAGGTCCAGTGACCATTCGTGTGGTTCCAGATGCCGGATTAGCTTGTCGGCTAGTATGTTCGCCTCCCCGGGAAAGTAGGAGGCTTGAAGGTGGGATCTGTTGGACAGAGCCAGTGACCAGATCGTGAAGGCTTCTCTGCAGAGGGTTCAAGAGCCGGTGCCCCCTTGCTTGCTGAGGTAGAACATGGCCACCTGATTGTCTGTTTGGATGAGGATGGCTTGCCCTTTCAGCTGAGACTGAAAGGCCTGTAAGGCATATCTGATGGCTCCGAGCTCGAGCAGGTTGATGTGCAGGCCCTGCTCCTTGACTGTCCACATTCCTTGAGTGCTGAGATACAGAAAGTGTGATCCCCAGCCCATGGAGGATGCGTCTGTTGTGAGGACAATCTGGTGTGGGTGCTGCTGGATGCTTTTGCCTTGGGCTAGGTTGTCCTGGCGGGTCCACCAGCGGAGGCCTTCTCGTGTCCAGTGGCTGTGAAAGTTGGTTCCAATGGTTGTGTAGGTGCCACTGGAGATTCCGCATGTGCAGCCTTGCGAGGGGGAGGATAGAGGTGGTTGCCGCCATGTGCCCCAGGAGACGAAGGATGGACCGGGCCGAGGTTAGCTTGGAAGCCGACATCTTTGTGACTAGGGATACAATTGTCTTTGTGCGTTGTCTGGGCAGGAACGCCTTCGAGGCTTGGGTGTCGATGACAGCTCCAATGAACTGCAACCTCTGACGAGGCTGGAGTTGGGACTTGTCCAGGTTCAGGAGTAACCTAAGGTCGGACAGTAGCTCGGTCGTTCTTCACATTGCTATCCGAGCCTCTGTGGCCGATTGTGCCGCAAGGAGCCAGTCGTCCAGGTATTGGAAGACAGCAATGCTCTGTTTGCGGAGGTGCGCTGCAGCTACCGCGACGCACTTCGTGAAGACTCGAGGCGCTGGGGATAGGCCAAAGGGAAGCACCTTGTAATGGTAGTGCTGGTCCCACACCTTGAAGCAGAGGAACTTCCTGTGAGTGGGGTGGATGGGGATGTGGGAGTATGCCTCCTGCAGATCCAAGGAGGCAAGCCAGTCCCCTGTCCTGATGAGAGGTAGGATGGAGTTGAGTGAGTACATCCTGAAACATTCCTTCACGATGAACCTGTTGAGTTTGCGGAGGTCTAGGATCGCGTGAACTCCTCCGGACTTTTTGGGAATGAGGAAGTATCTGGAGTAGAAGCCAGAGCCGATCTCATTGTGAGGAGCTCTTTCGATGGACAGAGATGCGAGAAGGTGTTGTAGCAGGTCGGACATAGTGGTCTGGAGGTGAGTGGGTGGTTCGCTTGTTGGGTGCGAGCGCTGTGAAGGCAGGGAAGTGAAGCGTAACCGGTATCCCTCCTGATCTGCAAGATCCAGTTGTCCGTCGTGATGGCCTTCCAGGCTGAGAGAAAGTCCGATAGTCGACCCCCTACGGGGGAGTTGAGGGCAGTGCTTGTCGGACGTTGTATGTCAAAAGGAAGGTTTAGTCTGCTGCAAGGGAGCCTGCTTCTTAGTTTTGCACTCCCTCTGGTTGTGTCTTTGGTTGCTGGAGGACTGGTAAGGCCGTTTGTAATTTCGAGGGGCCTGCCACTTGCGGGTGGGGGAGTACCTCTTGTTGGGGTAGTAAGGTTTTCGGTAGTAGTTTGTTTTATGTGTTGTGGAGTGGCATTCCAACCCATTTGCTGCCAGGGTCTGGAGGGTAGTGCAATGTTCCTTGAAGTCGTTGATAGCATTGACCTTGTCGCTGAAGAGGGACTCGCCTGAGCATGGAGTGTCGGCAATCCTGTCGTGGGTGTCCTCTCTCAGGCCGGAGGCCTTTATCCAAGCCCACCTTCGGGCGGAGACGGCTGTAACTGCTGTCCTGATGGCAGTGTCGAAAGAGTCAAAGGCCATGGCGAGCAGGTGTCTGCTACACTCAGTCAGATCCTGGACAGATGAGGTGGCCTCGGCTTGCAGGTCCTTAGGTAGGGCAGAGAGTTTGTCTCTGAGGGCCGCCAGCACTTCATCCTGGAAGAGGATGTGTTGAAATTGGTGCGCTGCAATTCTGGCATTTAGCATTGCGCCCTGGTAGACCTTCTTTCCCACGTCATCCAGGAGCTTTGGGTCTCGTCCCGATGGGTGGTTGGTTTGGGTTCTGGAAGATTTGATTTTTTTCAGAGCCGAGGAGACGACAATGGACTGATGCGGGAGTTGTTGTTTGTGGAATCCAGGGATGGGGTGGACCTGATATTTTGTGTCCAGCCGTCTGGAAGCTGCCTGGCCGGAGGCCAGGGTCTGCCACAGTGAAAGCTGATTGTCTCTACGTTTCTGGTGTACAGGCATGGCCATGGCAGGCTTGGGCCCGTGGAGGTATTTCATGAAATCTGGCTCCTGCTCCTCTGTCTTGTCTGTTGAAAGGTTCCGGGCTGACATCACCTTTTTTAGGAACTTTGGGTAGGTGAGGTCCTCTGGGGAACTTTTACTGGATGGGTCCTCCTTGTCGTTAGCCGGTATCTCCAAGTCGGGGGATTCCTTTGAAGTCGTGGATCCTACAGGTGCGGAGTCATTGATCTCTCCCTCGCTTGCCTCTGACGGGGGGGGGGGGGGCTCCGTGGGGGGAGGGGGAATCTAGATGTGGATCGGAGTGCATTCGTGTTTGCAGTTGGGAAAAATCCGGCAGCTGGAGAAGATCCAGCAGCTGGAGCTGTGTGGTTTACCACCGGAAGGGTTTTTTTTGGTTCTTGTGGAGCAGTTTGCTTGACCAGGCGTGAGAGTAGCATGATGATGGTTTCAGAATTTCCCATAGAAGATGCCTTGCTAGAAGATGCTTTGTTATGGCTGCGGGGGAAGCTGTTGTTGGAGCTGTCGCTGAAGCTGGGATTGCTGCTCCTTCTTCTCTTGGAGCGAGTCCTGTTGTCCCCACTGTTGAATCGGTGCTTGCGCTTGTTATAGTGACTGGGGCTGTGGATGCCTGGATCGGTGTCCCTGAGCCCTTGGAGCTGTAGTGCCTTTTGGCTTGTCAGTGGCTGTGCTGCCTGCCTGATCACTTGGAGCTGTGCCGCCTGCGTTTATGGCTCCGTGAGTCAGGGCTGCCGCTGCTGCTACTTTCCTCGTGCTGACCGGGGTCTCCCTTGTCGGCGCGGTGGCTGCCTCTGCCTTCTTTGCACCGTCGGTGTTTCCCTTTCTCGGCGCGGCAGCGTCTGTAGCTGAGGGGGAGTTCCCTGGGTTCCGGGGAAGCCCCACGGCGCCGGGAGGCATCGGAGCAAGGCGAGCCTTCTGATTGGATGCCGGATTGCCCAATGGAGATTCAGTGGGCGGAGCTGCCGGGTTGACCAATAGGGCTCCGGTGGGCGGAGCTAAGCAGCACGATGTCAGCACCATCTTGTGAGTCTCGTGGAAGCCTTGCTGGGGACCCAGGCAGGCTGGGCAGACACGGAGGAGACGCTTCGGGCTGGAGGGCTGGTTGCCGGCTGGGGATGGAGGCCGAAGGGGGCACATCCTGGGCTGGAGGACTCCGCTGCTGCGCCGGGGTGGAAGCCTGACAGGACACAGCCACCGCAGGCACATCGGAGGAAGCAGGCACATTAAGCATATCAGAGGAGGCCAGGAACTCCCGCAGGGCATGTCCTCGGTGCTTACGTGCTCTGGGAGACATGCAGGAGCATCTGGAGCAGTCCTGTACCTGGTGATCCGGTCCCAGACAGTGAATACAGCAGTCATGGCTGTCGGTGGAGTTCATTTTCCTGCCGCATCGTGGACACTTCTTAAACCCAGGTTTGGGCATCTTCCGGGTAGGATTTAAGCGGTTTCTTAGGTTTGTAGGTAGGAGAGTGGAGAGAGTCCATTTTGGTGGCAAGGCAGAAGAAATTAAACTGGCTGGGCTAGGGGCGGGCCTGGGAGGTGGGCTCTACTACTCATGCTCAGAAATCTGAGCTCTGGAGAGCACTTCGCCGCCCAGAAGACATCACCTGGTGTGGCTGATGCATCCTGCTTGTCCACGGAGAATGGGAAATACAAATAAATAAAAAACATACAAAAAACACAAAACCAGGAGGGGGGCACAGTGGGGCCTGCTGCCCTTCCGGAGGTGCACAGTGAAAGTCTGCTCTCCCAGCATGCTCAGAATCTAGATAACCTCAAGGGAGCGAAACAGAAGAATACATCCAGAGAGTATTTTCTCATTACTTTGAACTGTAGTATGTTTTTCTACTGTTCATTCTTTTCAAAATTTCCATTTTCTTCAAAATTAGAAAAAATGAGTGTGCATATTAGGAATGGTCTTAAAAAGAAAGACATAATAGTTGGTGGCTTTAAAGAGCTGACTTTGACTTTCATTTAACCCTGGTCAAGTTCATCATGAGCTGCGCCTGTCTCTGTGCTCACGCTGCCAGGAATGAGTTCCCTCTCCTCTGTTTTGTCATCAGTCTGTCATTCTCAGAACCTGATCCTCTCCATCCCCAAACTAAATTTTTATAAAAAAACTCTTATCAAAATACTTAAGAAAAGCAAAACAGGATTGTTGGTGCCAAGTTATGCAGTGACTTCATACAGTACACCGAAATCCCCAATGAATGGCTTTTGAGTTTCTGCTCTGTACCTGGGCCTGTCTCGTTCTGCACACTGCCAGCAGACTTACAGGCAGAAGGATGGAGTTAATGCCTGTAAATCTGTTTGCAATGTTGCTTCGCTGCCGGTATACATATGCACAGAGGCAGGCATTTACGCAGTCTTTTCTCAGTGCTTTCTTCAACTCTGAATGCTTGGTGCAGCACATTCCTGAAGGAGGGAATGAAACACCTTCTATGCTGCAGAGTTGAGCTAACATATAAACAAATGCTGTAGACAGCGTTTCAGGAAGAGACAGAAAACTCTACGCTTTCAGTACAGCAAACAAGGCTGATTTTCAGCATAGGCAAATTATGCAAATGCATTGAATTCTTGCATCCAATGTATACAAATATATCATATGAATAGTAAATGTAGAAATACTTTAAAAAAAAAAGTCACCCCTTTCTGCCAGCTGAGAACTGGTTTAGGATTTAGCCCAGGAAAATTTAGCAACAGGCCACATAATAAGCATTTTTGCCTGCAGATACAGATAGGGAGAACCCCATATATTTGACCCACTGCCAGTAGTTGCACGGACCAAACAGCTCCCAAAGAACATCAACAGTTCAAATTAATCATGTAAAATCTTTGTTGATATTGCAATGCTACAATGTAGTGCCTTTAATATGGATCCAATAACATGAGGTTCAATTCATCTGAACTGCTGGCTTCTAGAGGGTGAACAGTGAGGAAAAACATGAATAGAAACTGTTGGAGGGCCAAATTAAAAACATTTGCTACGGCCTCAACAAACGTTATGCAGATTGTATGGGAGGCCATCGCACCACAGCTGCTCTGCTCAGACAAGACTACATACACCTCTTCACACAAATACAGACACCAGTTCAGTTAATTCGTAATTGTCACAAAACCCCAACGAGGGCATCCAAACAGAGAGGTTCAAATAAAGATAAAAGTTACCCAGTTGCCCTTAAGCACAGAGCTGAAAGATTCAAAATTACCCCTATCAACTGATAACCAGATTAATATGATTGAAATATAACCTCTAAAATGCCTGTATGCAAATACTAGAAGTCTAAAAAATAAGATGGGAGAGTTAGAATATATAGCTCTAAATGAGAGGCTAGATATGATTGGTATCTCAGAGACCGGGTGGAAGGAAGACAACCAATTGGACACTGTGATACCTGGTTACAAACTGTAGCGCAATGATAGAGTAGATCAAATTAGTGGAGGGGTTGCACTCTATGTTAAAGAGGCCATTGAGTCACATAGGATTAAAGTTTTGCAGGAAACAAAATATGCTGTAGAATTTCTATGGATAGAAATTCCATGTAAAAAGGGGAAGGCAATGGCAGTGGGGGTGTACTACCGATCACTTGGCCAGAATGAACAGATGGATAATGAAATGCTGAAAGGAATCAGGGAAGTCACCAAAAGTTACAACACAGTAATAATGGGTGATTTCAATTATCCGGGTAAAGCCTGGGTCAGTGTCACAGCAGGACATGCTAGGGAAATAAAGTTTCTAGATGAAATAAATGACTGCTTCTTGGAGCAGCTGGTTCATGAACAGACAAGAGGGAAACTATTTTGGGCTTTGTCTTTAGTGGCATGCAGGATCTGATGCAAAAGATAAGGGTATTGGGGCCACTTGGCAATAGTGATCACAGCATAATCACATTTGATTTAACCAAATGAAAGAAAGACGGCAAGGAAATCCACAGTACTCCCATTTACTTTCAAAAGGGAGACTATGATAAATTAGGAAAATAGTTAACAAAAGAGTAAAAGAAGTAGCTGCAAAAGCTAAAGATTTGCATAAAGTGTGGGCACTGTTTAAAAATACTATCTTGGAAGCCCAGAACAGATGTATTCCACGTTTTAAGAAAACTGGAAGGAAGGCCAAAAAACTGCCAGCATGGTTTAAAGGCGAGGTCAGAAAGGCTGTTGCGGCCAAAAAAGCATCTTTCAGAAAATGGAAAAAGAAGCCAAATGACAAAAATGGGAAACAACTTAAGCACTGCCAAGTTACATGCAAGGCATTGATAAGGCAGGCAAAGAGAATTTGAAAAAAAGCTTGCTGTGGAAGCAAAAATGCATAATAAACACTTTTTCAAGTACATTCGTAGCAAAAAAACCTGTTAGACCGTCAGTTGGACCACTGGATGATAGAGGAGTAAAAGGGGTACTGAGTGAAGACTGAATGAATTCTTTGCTTCGGTCTTTACTGAAGATGATGTCGGGAATTTACCCGTGCCTAAAATGTATTTGAAGAATTGAAAGGAATATCAATAAACCAGGAAGATACAGTACAACTATTTGATAAACTGAAGAGTACCACATAACCTGGACTGGATGGTGTACATCCAAGGGTATTGAAAGAATTAAAATATGAGATTGTAGACCTAATCTGTGAACTATCATTAAAATCAACTGTAGTACCTGAACAGTGGAGAATAACCAATGTAACGCCAATATTTAAAAAGGGTTCCAGGAGTGATCCGAGAAACTACAGACCTAGGAATCTGACATCAGTACCAGACAAAATGGTAGAAACTATTATAAAGAATACAATTACTGATCATGTATATAGTCATGGTTTAATGAGAGAAAGCCAACATGGATTTAGCCAAGGAAAGTCTTGTCTTACTAATCTGTTATAGTTTTTTGAAGGTGTGAATAAACAGGTAGACAAACATGAGCCGGTTGATATAGTGTATCTGGATTTTCAGAAAGCCTTTGACAAGGTCCCTCATGAGAGACGCTTGGTGAAATTAAAAAATCATGGGATTGGAGGCAGTGTAGTATGGTGAATCAGAAACTGGTTAAAAGATAGAAGGCAGAGAGTAGAGCTAAATGGCCAATTTTCTCAATGGAGAAAAGTAAATAGTGGAGTACCTCAGGGAGCTCCTCATCCCAACAACTGCAACCCACGGGAAGCTAGAGACTGAGAGCTCTTCCAGTCCACCCCCCACCGTGCCGACTGCACCCCAGTGCCCCCCACCTTCAGACTACTTCCTTTTCCAAGGCAACAAGCTTCAGGCCCGGAGTGCTTACCACCTAACCAAAATAGAATCAGGGAGGGATTCAGGACTGGACTGGAGTTCCTCAAGGAACCATAATTAGCAGGTAAGTCTAATTTCTCTTTCCTTATTGTCCCCTCCTGTCCAGTCCCACACCTCTGGGACGTATCAGAACAGTTAACTAAAGGGAGGAACCTGCACATCCAGTCTGAATCATTGCTGCTCCAAAACGAGCATTCCCCACTGCCTGGACATCCAAGCGATAATGCTTAGTGAAGGTATGGAGCGGTGACCAATTTGCCATCCTGAAGATATCCACTGGCGGAACCAAATTATACTCCATCCACGAGGCCGCTTGCGCCCTCATGGAATGCGCTCTCAACCCCACCGCGCCGGCTTGCATCTCAGAATGTGTGCCGACGTGATTGCTTCTCGGATTCGCCTAGAGATGGAGGCCTTTGTTGCAGCCTCCCCTCTGCGCAGACCCCCAAACAAGACAAACAGACAATCAGTCTTATGATAGGATGCTGTCCTTTTTAAATTCCTCCTGAGGACCCTCTTGACGTCCAGGCAGCATAACTGCTGCAACGCAGAGCCATCCTCCGCCTTTGTGAGAGCCAACAATGAAACTACGTGGTTCACATGAAAGGGCAACAGCACCTTGGGCAAAAAGGAAGGTACTGGATGCAACACCACCTTCTCCCTGGAAAGGTTCCTGGCAGGATAAGACCTGAAGCTCCGAAATACTGTGCGCCGAACAGCCACCGGCAGAACAGTCTTCAGCATCAGGTCCTTCAAGGAAGCCAGCCCAGGGGCTCAAAAGGCTCCTCCGCCAGCACAAGATTGAGATCCCAGGGTGGCACCACCACCCTCCTTGGTGGATGAAGGTGTGTCACCGCCCTCAGGAATCTAAGCACGTCAGGATGAGAACTTGGTGGCACCCCGTGGATCTTTCCTCGAGAACAGGCAATCGCTGCCAGCTGCACACGCAAGGAGCTGGTGGCCAGATCCTTATCAAAGCTGGCCTGCAAGAACACCAAGATGTCCAAGACAGGGGCCACGGATGGGCACGTCTGCCTGTCACTGCACCAAGCCTCGAAGATATGCCAGATCTGGATGTAGGCCAAACAGGCAGACCTCCTATGGGCTTGCAGCAAGGTCGCTATCACCACGCCTGAGTATCCCTTCTTCTTCAACCTCGCCCGTTCAAGAGTTATGCCATAAGCAAGAATCGATCCACTTGATGTATGCAGATTGGCCCCTGCATCAGCAGGTCCCCTGCACATCAGGAGTCACCACGATCGATCCGCCAGCAGCCGGACCAGGTCAGCATACCACGGGTGCTGAGGCCAATCCAGGGCCACCAGCACCACTAACCGCCGGTGCACCTATCCGTTGCAGTACTCTGCCTATGAGTGCCTATGGGGAAAGACAGAGAAGTCCCTCCTCGGACCACCGCTGAACTAGAGCATCCAGACCCTGGGACATTTGTTCTCTTCTTCTGCTGAAAAACTGCCCAGCCTTGGCTGATTCGAATGTTGCCATCAGGTCCATAACCGTTTTGCCCCCATCATCACACCACCTTCTCAAACACTTCCAGATTGAGGCACCATTCTCTGGGGTCCACTTGTGCCCGACTGAGGTAGTCCACCATCACGTTGTTGACCCCCACTACATGAGCCGCTGACAACGCCTGCAGACGGGACTCCACACAGCCAAACAAACAGGCTCTCTGCTTCTTCCTCCAGAGATAGGCACGTGCTCCCCTGCCCGTTGATGTACGCAACCGTGGACGCATTGTCTGAGAAAATGCATACTGCCTTTTCCTGTAAGCCTGCCTCAAAGCTGCGCAGCACCAAGGCCACTGCTCACATCTTGAGACTGTTGATCAACCAACAAGCCTCCTGGGGGGCTCCACTGTCCCCGACCAAAGTGTCCTTCGCAGTGGGCTCCTCACCCAGACAGACTGGCATCCATAATCACCAGAATCCATTCCGGGGAAATCGAGGGGCATGCCCTTCTCTAGGTTCCAGACACAACCACCATCTGAGGGACCTCCTAGCTCCCCGCGGGCAGGGGAGTATCTGGGACAGGGGCTGGCTCTGGTGGGACCACAGACGGAGAAGGGCCCTCTGCAAAGGTCGCATGTGCGCCCTTGCCCATGGGACTAGCTCGATCGTGGCTGCCATGGTTCCTAGAACCTGCAAGTAATGCCAAGCAGATGGTTCTGCCATCCTCAGGAAGCACCGAATCAAGCTTCGCAGCCCCTGCGCTTGTACCCCTGGCAGGAAAACCCTGCCGACATGTGTGTCAAAGTGCACACCTAAGTACTCCTGCTTTTGCGTTGGGCTTAGATGACTCTTGGCCAGGTTAACCACCCAACCGAGACTTTGGAGGAACTCCACCTTCTCTTTATTGCTTTCTCGCTTTCATCCCTGGACTTGGCTCGAATCAACCAATCGTCGAGGTACGGATACACAAGAAATCCTTCCTTCAAAGCGCTGCCACCGCCACCACCACCATGACCTTTGTGAAGGTGTGCGGTGCTGTCACCAGCCCAAAAGACAAGGCCCGGAAATGGAAAGACCCTTCGGCACCACACAGCGGAGAAACTGTTGATGATCCAGCCTAATGGGAATGTGCAGGTATGCCTCTGTGAAACTGAGTGATGACGAAAACTCCCTGCTTCTTACCACCAGTATCACTGACCGCAACTTCTCCATATGGAAGAGAGGCAACCATAAACAGCAGTTGACTCCCTTGAGGTCAAGGATCGGGTGAAAGGAGCCTTCCTTTTTGGGCACCATGAAATAAATGGAGTATCGATCGCAGCAGTACTGGTCTTCTGGCATCGGATCCACAGCCTTTAGCTGCAGGAGATGCGTCAAGGTCTCCTGTACCGCTGCCATCTTGCCCTGTGCCTTGCAGAGGGACTGGATGAAAAATTGATTCATCAGGCAAATCCACTCGAGGGCGTAGCCCTCCCTGACCACCTCCAAGACCGAATAGTTGGATGTGATCTAGACCCAGGCAGGGTAAAATTCCTGTAGCCGACCTCCCATGGGCAACAGCCACACTTCATTGTCCTTTCTTGTGTCCAGAGGTAGAGGCAGCTGCAAAGCCCTTGCCTGCACCTCGGACACCACGAAACCCCTGCCCTCTGGAGGGGAACCTACCCCTCTCATCTTGGCTGAAGAGAGAGGTATGAAAACACTTTAACTCCCTCGGCTGGTTCTGAGCCAAGGAGGAGTTACGGGCCTGTTTTTGCTTGTCCTCGGATAACCGACTCCCTTTGGACTCCCCCAAGTCCTTGATCAACTTATCCAGGTCCTCTTCAAAGAGATGTTTCCTCTTAAAGGGTAGTTTACTGAGCCAGGACTTGGAGGAACTGTCCGCCGCCCAGTTCTGAAGCCACAGGTAGCAGCGGGCCACCACTATCAATGCCATACTTTTAGAAAGGCCCTTGATAAGATCATAATGGATGTCTGCCAGATAGGCTGCCCCTGACTCCAGCTTTGCCGTCTCCCCTGACATGTCTGGCTCCGAGTCCCCTAGACTCTGAAGCCTTTGTGACCAACAGAGGCAGGCCCTAGCCACCCATGCCCCGCATATGGAGGCCTGCAGCGACAAGGTCGAAATATCAAATGCCTGCTTCAGCAGAGTGTCCAGCTTTCTATCCTGGGTATCCATGAGAGCTACACTATCTTTCACAGAAACCGTAGTCTTCTTGGTAATAGCGGAAACCACCACGTTCACCTTAGGTGATCGCAGGAGTTTGCACTCCTGCTCTGGCAGCAGGTAAAGGCATGTCAAGGACCGCACCCCTGGTCCTCCTATGCCAGGGATGGGCTCTCCTGCCTCGCCTTGTCCTGCAGGTTGTGCTCCATGGAGTTAGCCTCTTGTGTGTAGCCTATGCAGACACTGGTCTCTGAGACCACACCTCGGCGGGTCTCGCAGACCAGGCATTGCGGTCATGCTGGTATGGCAGGACCTACTGCGGACCCTTACTCCACAAGGTCTCCCGCAATGGCCCAAGAGGGCAATAGTCTCTCCCCCCAGAGGCCCTTTCACTGGCACCACGATGTGCAAACACAGTCTTGTCTTTTTTTTTTTTTTTTGAAAAAGAGTGTATCTGTAACAGCAACAATTAAGGTCTATTCACACAGGCAAAGTCAGAACAGCCCTCTAAAAAAAAACTAAAGTAAAAGTAAAGTACAAAAAAGGCAGAGCACAAAAGCTATTTAAGTCCAGCAGAAACACCCCTTCTGCAAGTAGGGTTGGACAAGGCGGGCGGCCTGCCTATCCACCACAAACCACTCTGAGAGAGAGAAACCAGGCCGCTAAGTTCCCCCATGTGCCAAAAACACCGGCGGGAAACAGCCACCACATGGACTAAGCCTCAAGACAGAAGCTGTGCTGTACCTTGTGTCCCGTGCAGCTGCGGGCCCCCGACCCAGACCTGCATGCTGCGCTGTCCAGGCTCTCTGACTCTCCTTTCTGCTTTCCCTTTCAGTCCCCCTCCTTACTGTGCAGCGTCTCTCTCCTCCCCTGCACTCAGCCTTGCACTCTGGGCTTTGGCAATGGGGGCTGACCCGGGCTGCCAGTCACACCATGGTAATGTGTGGCGGCTTCTCACACGCCTAAGGGATCGGGAGCCGCCAGAGGAGCCCTTCTCAACTATCCCTAGATTCCTGGAGGGGGGAGGTCCTTCCAACGCTGGATGCAACGCTGCCCTCTTTAAGCTTGTTTTAAAAAAATAAAAAGAACCAGCCCTGTAAAGACAAGGAAAAAACACAAAGCAAAGGGCAAAAATCCTATGCCCTAATCCAGCGATGGCGAACCTATGGCACGCGTGCCAGCTGTGGCACGCGAAGGCCTTGCAGCTGGCACGCGTGAAGGTCCGCAAAAAAAGAAAAAGCGGGCTCTGGCTGCTGCCGCGGACGCGGCAGCATGCAGTGTCCCGCGGGGCCCCCTCCGCCCGCTAAGCCCCTCTGCAAGGGCTTTCAGATTCGCGAGGGAGACAGCGTCTCCCCCGCGTCTCTGTTAAGCCCGTAGGGGTTAATGGGAAATTTCCCATCAGCCCCTTTAGACGCGAGGGACTGATGGGAAATTTCCCATTAGCCCCTGCGGGCTTAACAAGAGACGCGAGGGAGACGCTGTCTCCCTCGCGAATCTGAAAGCCCTTGCAGAGGGGCTTAGCGGGCGGAGGGGGCCCCGCGGGACACTGCATGCTGCCGCGTCCGCGGCAGCAGCCAGAGCCCGCTTTTTCTGTTTTTAAATTTGCCGGGGGGGGGGGGGTGTTAGGACTGCTAATGGGCTAGGGGGGGGGTTAGGACTGCTAATGGGGGGGGGGGTTTGGACTGCTAATGGGCTGGGGGGGGGGGGTTAGGACTGCTAATGGGCTCGGAGGGGGGGTTAGGACTGCTAATGGGCTAGGAGGGGGGGGGTTAGGACTGCTAATGGGCTGGGGGGGGGGTTTGGACTGCTAATGGGCTGGGGGGGGGGTTTGGACTGCTAATGGGCTAGGAGGGGGGGGGGGTTAGGACTGCTAATGGGCGAGGAGGGGGGGGGTTAGGACTGCAAATGGGCTAGGGGGGGTTAGGAAATCTAATGGGCTGTGGGCTGATGGGGGCTGTCTGGAAATGGGGTGATGGGGGGTTAGGACTGCTAATGGGCAGGGGGGGGGTTAGGACTGCTAATGGGCTGGGGGGGTTTGGACTGCTAATTGGCTGGGGGGGGATAGGACTGCAAATGGGCTATCACGGTCGGTAAGGACTGCGAATGGGGTAGGGGGGTTTAGGACGGCTAATGGGCTGTGGGCTGATGGGGGCTGTCTGGAAATGGGGTGATGGGGGGTTAGGACTGGTAATGGGCTATGGGGGGGTTAGGACTGCTAATGGGCTAGAGAGGGGGGGGTTAGGACTGCTAATGGGCTAGGGGGGGTTAGGACTGCTAATGGGCTAGGAGGGGGGGGGGGTTAGGACTGCTAATGGGCTAGGGGGGGTTAGGACTGCTAATGGGCTGTGGGCTGATGGGGGCTGTCTGGAAATGGGGTGATGCGGGTTAGGACTGGTAATGGGCTATGGGGGGGGTTAGGACTGCTAATGGGCTAGAGAGGGGGGGTTAGGACTGCTAATGGGCTAGGGGGGGGGTTAGGACTGCTAATGGGCTGATGGGGAGGGGTTAGGACTTGAGGTGGGCTGTTGGGTGGGGTTAGGACTGGAAATGGGCTGATGGGGGGTTAACACTGGAGGTGGTCTGATGGGGTTAGGACTGGTAATGGGCTATGGGGGGGTTTAGGACTGATAATGGGCTATGGGGGGGCTGGGACAAGAAATGGGCTGATGGGGAGGGGTTAGGACTTGAGGTGGGCTGATGGGGTTAGGACTGGTAATGGACTGTGGGCTGATGGGGGGGTTAGGACTGGCAATGGGCTATGGGGGGCTGACTGGAAGTGGGGGGTTAGGACTGGTAATGGGTTATAGGGGGGGGGCTTAAACTGAAAATGGGGTGATGGGGGGTTAGGACTGGAAGTGGGTTGATGAGGGGGGGATAGGACTGGTATTGGGTTGGGGGGCTGCTAGGACTGGAAATGGGCTGATGCAGGGACTAGAAGGGAATGGATGCTGGGTGAGGCTGGAACTAGAAGGGAGCTGGTGTTGGGGGAGGATTAGAATGGGATGGGGCTGGGAGAGTAAAATGGAGAGGGGAAAAATATTTTGTGTGGGAGGGATAAAAAATCTACAATTGGCCGGGTATTGGGAGAGTAAGTGGGGATTGAGGATGGAGGGGTAAATTTTGAGTAGATGAAATAGGAATGAGGAAAGAGCCAAAGGAGAAAGATTAGTATGTTAAAGCAGATGTAGAGAGAGAATGGAAAAAAAAACCAAGAAGACAGAAGAAAGGACAAATGGACAGCAGATGGAGAGTTAGCAGAAGACACGAAGAAACCAGAAGAAAGTGGCTGGAACAATTGCAACTGAAAAAAAATGCACAAAAGGTAGAAAAATATCTCTTTATTTTGAATTTATTAACTGGAATATGTCAGCTCTGGGAAATGTGCATCATTAATTTTTGCGCTTTGTTTAGTACAAGAGGAAATTAATATATAGTTTTATTTCTACAGTGTTGTTGTATATTCCAAGTTTGGCTTTTGGGGTTCCCAGTTTAATTATTGTCTTCCTGTTTCTAAATTGTGATTCCTTGTTTGGTGATGGTCTGATCTGCATGTGTAACTGAGCTGAGGTATTCTGTTTATATAATTCCTATTTGACATTGCCACTTGTTCTTTCCCCAGTAGGTCATGTATTGTTGTTCTCTGAGATGTATTGGTTTAATATTTGCAGTGTTGCCTTTTGATAGGTAGAGTATGGTGCTTTGTGAGTCCTGGTAGTGCTGTTAGGATACGGCGGGTTTGCTATGGGTTCTAAATGGGCAGCGTTTGTAGTAGTTCCTAATGTGCCTGGCGGTTGGTACTGGATTATAGTAATGTAGAAACCTTTTAGTCTTTCTTTATCCATATACTCATTAAGAGGCATGTTTACTAAAAGTTAGTGTATGGTAACATTATGCAAATATTTATGCAAATGAAGCACCTTATGCAAATGGGGCTTTAATTGACGTGCTGGCACTTTGAGGAAATTCTTTGGTTTTGTGCGGCAGTTTGGGCACTCGGGCTCAAAAAGGTTAGCCATCACTGCCCTAATCTATTGCTCCTTATTTGTTCCTTCAGTGAGTCCAGCACCCTGGCTCACTACCTCCTCCAGCTGCTTGGAGGCTGTACATACTGGAGCTGGTAGGCGGTGCCAGCTATATAAATACCGGGTGTCATCAAAAGATGACATGCTCAGTCTCCAAGTTGCTGGAAGAGGTACACTACCCAGAGGTGCAGCACTGGACTGGAGGGACGATAAGGAATGGAGAATAAAACCAAGGATATTATAATGCCTCGTTCCATGGTTCAACCACACCTTGAATATTATGTGCAATTCTGGTCGCTGTTATTTTAAAAAGGATCTAGCGTAATTAGAAAAAAGCATAGAGAAGAGCCACCAAAATGGTAAAGAGGATGGAAGGATACCCCTATGAAGAAAGGCTTAAAAGGTTAGGGAAAAGGGAACTTTGAAAAGGCTGAGGGGAGATATGTCTATAAATTAATAAATGGAGTGGAACTGGCTAACATAGATCAGTTGTTTACCCCATCAAATGTAGAAGGACTAGAGGACATGCAATGACGCTATAATATAAACCATTTAAGACTAATAAGAGAAAATATTTTTTCACTCAACGTGTAATCAAACTCTGGAATTCATTACCAGAGGAGGTAGTAAAAGCTGTTAATGTAGCTGGGTTTAAAAAAGGTTTGCACAAGTTCCTGGAGAAAAGATCCATAAACCATTATATAAAGGGGACCTGGGAAATCTACTGCTTACCCCAGGACGAGCATTGTGGAAGCTGTAGACTTTGGGTGCCTGCCAGATACTTGTGACTTGGATTGGCCACTCTTGGAAACAGTATCTTGGGGCTTGATGGACCTTGGTCTGGCCCAGTATGGCAGTTCTTATGTTCTTCTACTCCACCTCAGATAGCATGTGCAGGCAGCTGGAAGAATGCTAGCTTTTCTCAGGTGCACCCTCTGGGGCTAACATGGTAGCGTCAGGCTTTTTCCCGTCCTCCCTGAGTTCTACTGAACCTAGTGGATGGAGAGTTGGTTTTGGTTTATTTTTGTTTTGTTTTTTTAAATCAAGTTTTGTGTTCTTTGTCTTCCCTTTGAAGATTTCTTATTAGTGCTCAAGAGATGTACAATTTAGGAGGTATATGGACAAAAGGAAAGTTCAGTTCATGCTCATTTGACATGAATTAACCCAATTTTTGGGCATTATCTTTTGTTTGTTTCACCTATTTGTTTTTTTACGCTGCATTTTTAAAGAAGACAAATTGATTTTACACATGTTAATTTGCAGATGTACACGTGTGCAAGTGCTTTTTGCACACTTTCATTTTTAGGCATCCAAACAAATCAAGTCAACCATGAGGAATGCACCCCCTTATTGGAAAGCAAATCAAATAAAGACTTTTTTTCCCAGTTGCTTTGCCTCTCTCTAATTAGGTTTCTATTTCTCTTCAAGTGGACAAAGTTGAGGCCCAAGTATTTCAAACTTTCACATTCAAAATGAGAAAAACACTTTCTACACCAGAACCCAGATTTCCTTGGGGGGGGGGGGGGGTTGTTTATTTTCATCTTCCTATTGTTTCTGGTATTGTTTTTTTTTTATTAGTGTGCCCTATTGCTGCTTTTGTTATAAAATGAAAGCATATCCCTACCACTTACACGTGTACACCAATAGCATGCAGATTTAATAGGGGTGTGCTCTGAGCTTGAAAACTTTGTGTGCATTTACTATTTTGCAATGACAATACACAAAATCTAATTCAAAAACAATCTGCCCATCAGCATTTACACCTGCTCTGAGTCTCACATGCGCATCAGCTAACTTCATTGGACCCAAGCTCTGGAGGAGTAATTGAAGGGGAAATTGTGCTGACCTCTTTGGTGTTGAAAAAACCTCAAAAACTGAAAAAATTAAGAGTGGGAGTTCAGCTCCTTAATTAGCTCCCCTTGGACATCCAGTTTTGTAAAATACGGCACTTGCATGATAGAGCCCTGAGTGATGCTACTGTTTTTCCAGTGTTTCTTACTAAAACAGATGTTCCTGCTGTAAGTGCCCTCCTAGTTATATGTGCACTTCCAGTGCCTTTACAGATAATTTACAAAAGGCTCCATGTTCAGTGAGAATGTTATAAAATACTCCACAAACTGTGAATGCCCAGACTTGGAATATCCCTTTCCCTACCTGGACAGCTTATACAAAATTGGCTTTTACATATGTTTCATCTCCTCATTCCCAGTTCTTTATGTCAGGAGAAAACTCAGCTAATCAGAAAAAGGATAATAAATTCATTATAATATGCATGACCCCAAGAATGAATTATGTGATTCAGAAAAGGGCTGGTGAAACTAGTACTAGGTTAGTGAAGGGACCTGGGTGGGTGGTGTGAGCTACTTTAGTTGGGGGAATTTTCTATGATCAATGAAAGTGTAATTCATGGCTGTTGAAAGATGCTTGTAAAAAATTGCTAAAAACTAATTTAAAAAAAAAGGAGGGGGGGGGGGGGCCGGTTCTAAAACTGGTGTAAAGAGGGTTGATGCGCCTTTTTTCAAGTTATAAAACAAACTTGCCTCAGAGGCCCTAATTAAAAGCATACAACATTATTTTCAGGGTCTGAAAAAAACACTTTCCCAATCATCTGAGGCAAATGGATTTTTTTCCAATGCATGAGGCGGTGGCATCTTTCACCCTGAGCTTGGCAGGGGGAGGTGGGCATGTCTTTGCCCCAATCTGGCCCAGAAAGACAAAAGAGGTCAAAGCAGATAGGAAGAAGAAAGGAAGGTGTAGAAAGGAGAAGAAAAATTGGGGAAAGGGGAAGGGGTGGGGACTGAAGACGGAAAGAGAACTGCATGTGTGGTAAGTAGAGGGAGGCATGAGAGAGGGCTGCCTGTAGGTGGTGGAGGGGAGGAGGACGTACCAGCAGAGAAAATGCACTCAATATGTACTCCTGTCCCTGGGCAACGGGAATATATAATAATGAGTATATTTCGGATCTTGTAACCCCTGGAGAAATCTTTCAAACCCTGTTTATTTTTTTATTTGCCAGTGTCAAAACAATCAACATCTTTCTGCCAAAACTTAAGTCCCTATTTTGAGTAAATTAACCTTATAGTACCACAGAACTAAAGTTCAGGTCTCCTTTGGTTGTAATTGGGAGTGATTTCTGCACATTGTTCTGGAAAAAAGATAAATCATTACACCAAGACCAGCCAAGCCTTCAGTCAGTTGAAAACTCTTTTCTGAATCCCTAAAACCAAACCATCAACCAGTAGCCTGGACCAGTACTAACCTTATTTAATTTATATAAATGGCCATTTGTGAGAAGTACTGACTGAACCAACGACATCATGCTACAACTACCGAGCTTTGATATTAACTCGGTATTAAAAGCGGTTAGCAAATGTGATCATGACCACTGCAGATTGGTTGGCGGAGAGTGGATTACTCATAAATTTCAAACAGATGCAGATGATGCTGATCACTAGAGCTACAGTCTATGATACCACCAGATAAGGGGGTATTTTGGAAACATTCTGTTGTGAAAACAAAGGAAGTTAAATATTTCTGAATATTATTAGATAAATTATTATTTAAACTCCAGATTAAGTAGTTAACTAACACTGCATTTTTTCTAAATTGAGACTTAAGATTCTTACAGTTGATAATTACACAGGACAATTTTCGGATAGTCTTCTATCAATTAGTAATGTCTGACTGACTACTGTAATGTGATGTCTTTTGGGCCTGCCTATGCCATTGTTGCAGGTCTTACAAATGGGTCAAAATGCAGAAGCCAGACCAATGACTAAACATCCTAGCAGACAACATATATTCAAAAGAACTGGCTGCCTACGGTGGCTTGCATAAAGTTTTCATATTTAAAGCCTACGGGTGTTCAGATCCCTTGGCATTACATTTTGAAATGAAGTCTTTTCATTCTGCTAGGGAATCACGTTCTCGGACAAAAGATTTCTTGGAAGTACCTGTTGTGAGATATACAAAGACACTGGTGACGAGAAACCTGGCATATTTGATTATAGGCCCATGACTGTGCAATATATTGCCCCCTGAGATCAGAGAGGAAAGAGATCTGAAAACATTTTAAAAGAAGATTAAAACAGTGATGCTGCAGGAGGGAATCTTTTACTAAAGTATGGTAAGCAGTTATTGCAGGAATTAGCCCACGGGAATTCCTGCAATATGGCTTACCATACTTGGCCTCAGCACATGGCTCACATGGCCTCAGCACTTACTGTGCGCCAGTTCCCATGGTAACTACTTGCTGCTGCAGAGGGTGGGAAAAGGGAGAAAAATGGGGGGAGGAGGGGTTATGGATGTGGACAGTGCCTACAGTTAGCGCATGTTAAGTTACTGTGTGACATCACTGCTGTAGATAGCAAGGGTGCATTTACCACCTCCTCGAGATGAAGCAGTCATGCACCTGCGCTATTGGCATGTATGTACCATACTGCAGCAGAAAAAAAAATATGACCGACCACGCAGCATACCACCCATCATGTCCCACCCTCTCAGTCATAAGCAACACCACCGATTCTTTCTCCAACCCCACGATCATTAGTAACATCAGTCCTCCCCATTCCAAAGAGGCATCTGATGGCCCTCCCCCTCCCCAACCCTTACCAGGTGTTTCCCTGGTAGGTTAGTGGCAGAACAGGAGCAATCCACATATGGCCCTGGATTCAAATTGGTCTCACAATATCATTGCTAGTGGTCAATACTGCCATTTTGAACCCAGACAGCAACAGAGAAGCATCATCTGTTGGAGAGAGGGGGTGGACTTAAGTTGCTTGTGATGGGGGGGGGGGGAATAATCTGGTGATGTGCATATTGATGGGAGAGAAGGTTGGAATGCTGCTTCTGATCAGTGGGTGGGGGGGGGGGTAATGCTCGGAGCTCTGTACCTTTACTGCATGAGCTGTGGTAACTGTATCGGCAGATACCCCCATGCACTTACCACAGGTCAGATGCGGGTCACACCCCAACAGTTACCACACAGGCTTTGCAAGCACCACGCATTACATTTTGCTATCCAATGCAGAGTAAGTGCAAAAACTTATCACACTTTGGTAAAAGGGCCCCTAAAATTGGAAGTGGTGATGAGGTTTCATTTTATCATATATATATTTATTGATGGTTAATAAAGTTACACATCAAACAACAATACTAAGCAAAATCTTCCATACAAAAGAAAAAGCAACAAGAAAAGAAAAGGAAAAAATACATCTTCCCTAAATACAAAAGAAGCATGGAACACCAGCAAACAAGACTAAGCAAATCAATCAAAAAAAGAAAAAACAAGGAGCAAAAGCCCCACTATATATTGCCAACAAAAAACACTCCTAACCGATAACATATAAATTATATGATCTAACCCCACCTCATCGCAAAGGTTTCATTTTAAGTAAGAGATCATTAATGATAGGTTTTATGATAATGGTGGTGTTGGTAAAGTGATGATATCTATGTGTAATGTGAACTGCTTAGAATACTACTATTGACAATATAAAAATATTTAAATAAAATAAAACCTATTTTTGAATTCTTATGACCTTCTGTTTCTTAGGCATGTTGACTCTAGACAGTTCTCGCCTAATGCTATTAATTTATGCTCTCTAATGATTTTAAAATGCTCCTGAATCTGCCTGCCCCTTATCCAATAAAATTCTGAATTTCCTCTGACCTTCTCCAGAAACACACGAATGTCTGCCTGAGAGTGGGTCAGCCTATTACCTTCAGTACTATTCAGTGCTATTTTGTGGTAACAATTCGATCCACCGTGCTGCATAGAAATTCACCTAATGCTGCCAGAGTTCATGGGAGGGCCCTGCGAGAGGACTCGTACTTTTGATGTGACCCTGGTAAGTTTTCAGAATGGACCTGCAGCACTTTTGGAAGCACAACGACAGCATGCGCCATCCCAACTCAGATGGATGTGAACCAAGTAATGCCTTTCATACCTTGATAAGGGTTAAGCCGAGCGCTTTATGAGGGACCTTCCCTGTTATCTCCTCACAGATTTTATGAATAAACTGATGAGGAATGACAAAGACCAACAAGTCTGCATCTTGAACAGCTTCTTTGAGGTCCGGGACAGCAACCTGCAAAAAACAGTAAAAGGCCATAGGGAGAAAATGTTATTTATTTCTGCATTTAGAAATAGCTTACACTTTCAGTTGTAGCTCAAGGTGAGCCACATTCAGATACAGTAGGCATTTCCCTGTCCCCAGAGAGCTTACAATTTAAGTTTCTACCTCAGGCAATGGAGATTTAGATGTCTTGTCCAAGGTCATAAGGAGTTCATTGGGATCTGAACCCTGATTTCCCTGGTTCTCAGCTCACTGCTCTAATAGCAGGGCTGACCCAATCCCTAGATGGACCAGGCATCGCCTAGAGTACACATTTTGGAGAGAGGGGCAGCACAACATTGGCTGCAGGAAAGTCCTTTATCAGCAGCCAATCTTTGACCATCTCCACACACGCATGTACTGGATGCCTGTCACATCTCACCCCATCCGGTGCGTGGGCAGGATGCGCCAGGCATTGAGATGGTCAAAGCCCCGCCACTGACAGCGGGCTTCTCTGTGGCTGACTGTGCTGCAGCAAGCTGCGTTGCCACCCCCGAAGCCTGGATGTATTCTCGCCTCCCCAGAGGTAGGGCAGTGGAGGCATGGGGAAGGGAAGGGGGTAGATGATGGACACTTTGGGGGGTGGGGGAGAAGGAGAAAGATGCTGGACATCTTGGTGGGGGGAGAAGGGAGGACACCTTGGGGGTAAGGAAAGGGAAATGCTGGAGAACTAGGGAAGGGGAGATGCAGGACTAGAAGTGGGGCCAGGAACAGGACAACATGGCTAATGGTTCGCCTATGGCATCAGATTCCCTTGGGCCGGTCCTGCCATTAGGCTCCTCCACTCCACTTCTTTATAAACTTGATTTTGGAAAATGGTTTGTGTTCAAGCACCCTGCCTTGTTTTTTTTTAAAATTATTATTTAAAAGACTGTCCTGAAACTGGTCTAAAATGCTTTGAAAGAAAGTTAAAGTCCTATATTACAACAATCTTCACACAACTTCTTAAGCTACTAAGATACCATTATATTGTTTTTGAGCATAAGCCCTGCTTATCTTATTTTTCTTCCATCATCATCAAAATATTTCAGATGAGGAAAGCCCTCTTCAAGAAAATTACAAAGCATGAAGCAAAATAATAGGTTAGCCCGAGGCATAAAATGCCCTACCTATAAGGGAAAAGCTAGGGTTGGAGAGGAGGAAGAAGAGAAGGAGAGTTGGGAGAGCACAAGGTGAAGCAGGGAAGGTGGGGAGGGGGGAAGGAGTGAAAGGGATGGTAAAGGAAGGAGGGAATGGAGAGTGGCAAAGGGCAGGGAATGTCTGGAAGCTAGAAGAAACATTTTTTATCTGCAGTTCTCTAATCAACCCCCCCCCCCCCCCCCCACCGGTGACCGAGCCTGCCCCCAGTGTAACTAGCAGCAGAGACTGTGGGTAGGATCCAGCCAATGGAAGGCCGTGGGGGCGAAGCACTGGAATCCTGTTCTAGTCACAGGAAGCAAGGCAGTGACCTGAGAGATGTTCCTGTGCTGTACAAGTTTAATTTCTGCATGTGAAGGGGAGCTGGAAGAGAAATGAAGTCCCTACCCTCCCTCCAAAAAACACCTCAATGCATTTCTTTAGGAAAAGCAGTTCCAACAGTTGCAGCATACTAACATTGATTCACAGAAACAAAGTAATTGCGCAATTGTACCTGTCAAAAAGCCCTCCCCTCTTATCTCTTCTCCTGATGACAAACACACACACATTGACAAATTCATACATATGCACATAAATAATGAATATTAATAGAAGTAGCAGCACAAGCAAAAATGCACAGACAGACAGATATAGTTGTACCATAATCAACCACTACATTGTTGAATGTAAAAGTTACTAGGTATATAGTAAATTGTTACTTGTAACTGTTAGTTTGGATGTAAACCACCCCTGATCTTTTGGAAGGGGTGGCATAGAAAAACCATTCAAATAAACATATAAGTACGTATGCAGAACATACAAACATATACAGTCATACCAATTCACACAGATAGATATACACACATACACAAAATAGATAATAAAACAGACAAAACAGAGATACGCTCGTACTCATGTAGACACCACATTCAAAAGAGATACACACACACACACAGGCAATGCAGATGCAAGAAACTAATGTGTGATGAACCCACAAAAGAGGGGTTGGAAAGAATTCCATAAGCCATGATCTGCATGCTTTCCCCATTTCTTTTCTTTCCAACCCAGTGAAAGTTGGATCCTAATGCCTCCTCACTCTTTTGTTCACCATTAGAAGTGGCTTCAGCGCTCATCTGCATGACAGGAAAATAGAAGGAGTTGCAAAGGCCACAAAACAAAGACTCAGGCCCGAGGTGCTGTCATGTCAAAAAAATACACCCCAGGCATTGCAGCCACACCAAGGGCAAAAAACAGTAACCATGGTTTAAAAAAAAAAAAACCACAACATCCCTTTGGGGCACAGGTTACATTGAGCCGCATGGCTGAAAGCAGCAGCAATACTGGTAGGAAAAAAATGTTCAAAAAGGCACAAAAAAAAAAAAAAAAAAAAAAAGAGCACAGCGCAGTGGTGAAGAGGGGGTCCCAAAAATGGAACCCCAAGGCCTGTCAAGCTGACCAGAGACACTTAAGTAGGGAAGCCCTGGAGGCCCTCACAAGTTTGCATTTTTTTTAAGATTGCAGCTGCTTTATTTAAAGTAGCAGAGCAAGAGGAATAAATGGAGGAATTTTTTTTTTACGTGCCATGAAGTCAATGATGACTTCTGATGACTCAGCAGGCCCTGGGTTTTCTTGGCAAGGTATGGACTGGAAATAGATTGCCAGACCTTTGCTTCAGAGGCAATAGAGGATAAAGTGATTTGCCCAGGATCACAAGGAGTACTAGTGGGAATCAAACCCAGATCTCTAGGCTGTTGCTCTAATCACTAGGCTACTACTCCACTCCTCCAAGGAGGGGAAAAACACTCATAGGAAAACACAAAAAAAAATTCACAAAATGTAGAAAATGAAAACAAAAAACAGAACATGCAGATAAGGACAGCAAGAGGGAAGGGGGCTCATGGGATTTTCAGCTCCTTTGCAGGCTCACTATGTGTATGGGAAACAGTGCTGGATCCTGAGCAGCTATCTGCTCAAGGAATCAAGGGCATACTCTCACTCTTAGCACATCTGGGCCCGTCCAGATTCAGTGCTGAAGCCTCTGCACTGTCATCTGGGCCAGGAGAACGAGGCCTATCTGCACTGCTGCACCAGTCCACATACCTTGCCACATGCTGGCGGCAGAAACTACTGGTTTCTCTCTGCACTATACCGGATGATACACTTAGTAAAGACATCACTGAAAGTTACTCAAGTCTGCCTCCACCTGCTGGCAAGGGAGCGTAACCCGCTCCTCTGGACTGGTCCTAGCAGGATAATAAGGAAGGTGCCTATTTTATAAGGAGAACATAGGTGCCCTTGCACCTTTATAAAATTCACCAGCAAATCCAGCCCTAATAGCATGCAAACGCTGTTGCACAAATTTACACCTGCTTTGAAGCTGTAAATGTGCGTGTAAACTATGGGTGCACACATATTTTATTAAATATGCACAAATATTGCAACTCCACCTCTACCCTGCCCAAATTACACTCCTGGGAATGCCTAGCCTGGACCAAACCCCCCCCCCCCTCCTCCACATAGAAGGCACAGAGGGATATCCGCAGATATGCCCTTTAAGCTGTACCAGGCAAAATGGTAGGAAACCATTATAAAGAACAAAATTACTGAATAAGTAGATAGTCATGGTTTAAAGGGAGACAGCCAACATGGCTTTAGCCAAGGAAGGTCTTTTCTTACTAATCTGTTATGTTTTTTGAAGGTGTGAATAAACAGATAGACAGTCAGTTGATATAGTGTATCTGGACTTTCAGAAAGCCTTAGAAAAAGGTCCCTCATGAGAGACTTTAGGCAAAATTAAAAAGTCATGGGATAGGAGGCAGTGTATTATTGTGGACCAGGAACTGGTTAAAAGATAGAAAGCAGAGGGTACGGCTAAAGGGCCAATTTTCCCAATGGAGCAAGGTGAATAGTGGAGTACCCCAGGGATCTGTGCTGGGTCCGCTGCTTTTTGACATATTTATAAATGACCTGGAAATGGGAATAACAAGTGAGGTATTCAAATTTGCAGATGATACATTATTCAAAGCTGTTAAACACAAGAGGATTGTGAAAAATTGCAAGAGGACCTTGATAAAGTGGGAGATTGGGCATCAAAATGGCAGATGAAATTTAATGTGGACAAGTGCAAAATTATGCACTTAGGAAGAATAACCCAAACTACAGTTATACAATGCAAGGTTCCACATTAGGAATCACTTCTTAGGAAATAGATCTGGGCGTCATCGTGGACAGTATGTTGAAACCCTCTGCCCAGTGTGCAGTGGCAGCCAAAAAGTTAAATAATATGCTAGGAATCATAAGGAAAGGAAAGGAATAGAAAATAAAAACAAGGATATTATATAAAGGCCTCTGTATCGCTCCATGGTGCGACCGCACCTTGAATATTGTGTGCAATTCTGGTCACCATGTCTTAAATAGGATATAGCAGAAATAGAAAAGGTTCAGAGAAGAATGACCAAAATGGTAAAGGGGATGAAAGGATACCCCTATGAGGAAAGGCTTAAAAGGTTTGGGCTATTCAACTTGGAAAAGAGACGGCTGAGAGGAGATATGACAGAGATCTATAAAATAATGAATGCAGTGGAACAGGTAAATGTAGATCGGTTGTTTACTCCTTCAAAAAGTAGAAAGACTAGAGGACACGCAATGAAACTACAATGTGGCACATTTAAGACTAATCGGAAAAAATATTTTTTCACTCAGCGTGTAACCAAACTCTGAAATTCATTACCGAAGGATGTATTAAAAGCTGTTAGTGTAACTGGGTTCTAAACAGGTTTGGATGAGTTCCTAGAGGAAAAGTCCATAAACCATTATTAACGAGGACTGGGGAAATCCACTGCATAGCCCTGAGAAAAGCAGCATGGAATGTGTATACCTTTGGCAACCCGACAGGTGCTTGAGACCTGGAATGGCCACTGTTGGAAACAGGATTCTGGGCTTGATAGACCCTTGGTCTGACCCAGTATGGCCTATCATCTTTATTTTATTTTATTTATTTACATTCTCTTATATACCGCGCTATTCTGCATCAGTGCGGTTTACATTGAACAAACTGAAATTACATTGAACAGGGCATTATAACTTGGAGATAACTATTTTACAGGGAACATGGGCTATGGAGGGTTAAGTGGCTTGCCCAAGATCACAAGGAGCACCTGTGGGACTAGAAACCCAGTCCTTCCGGCCCAAGGTTGCTGTCCTCTAGTGGGATTTAAACCCCCGACCTTCCGGCCTGAAGTTCCTTGCCCCAACCACTCCTCCACTCCACTCCATCTTATGTTCTTATGAGTTCTACCACTCTACATACTTTAGCTGTTAACACGGCACTGAAAGGTTTCATTTGCAACTATCCAGTGCCCCCCACCAATCTATTTTCAGTCCTACCTCCCATCCAATACAGCATCCACTTGACTGAAAAGACAAAAGATTATGGACATCTACATGACGCAGCCTATGAGCAGAGCTGTTGAGCTGGCTAATAGGTGTAATTGAGTGGTAGCTGGGACTCCTTCCTAGGATCTGTAAATGTTGCCTGTATAGCACCATGAACCCATGCCAACCCAAGGAGCAGAAAGTGAACCTAGTTCTCCCACAGAGCATCGATATTCTTCTTCAGAAAACATTCACAAAAGCCTTGTGGAGATGCAGCAGCTAGATGTTGGGCAAGTGTGGATCAGTAAAAGTACAATGCAAATATTTTAAGATCTTGTGGGCAATGTCTATGTAAAAATATGCAGAGAATGAACAGGAAGGACCTTACTTACAATAACAACAAAAAGTAGTAGGGAGAGAAGGGAATATATTTAGAAGGTCTATTAGAATAATTACCTAGTAGTCTGGTCTCCAAAGCACTTTCATTAATTTTCTTCTCATTTGGAAGGAAAATAAAATTGAAAAAAGAGACTACACGCCAGCTTAGCTCTGTGAATTCTGCTAACACAATTATCTGCCCTAGAAATTAGATAGTTTAACAATTAGATTGGCTTGGCTGCTTCCGCCATTAACACTCTCCCACTGTTTCCCATCAGTTTACTGCATTTCCTCACATGCTATCTATCTTTCTCATTTTCACATAACTACCCATTTTTCTGTCACTTCTCTCACGATTAACCTAAGTCTCAATAGAAACAGGCTCTATTTTTAAAAGTTTTTTGGTCTGGCTGTTTCCACCTGCTCCTTTGGGCTTCTAGTTCAACTGGAATTGAACTCTTGGGCTCTGGTGCCATGGGCCTTCATTCAGAATGTTTTTTTTTTCTTTTCTGATGGCTGGACAGCAGGGCCGGCCCAGCCATTGAGCAAGAATGTCTTTTGCACAGGGCCACGCGTTTCAGGGGGCCCCGCGCAAAGAACATTCTGCTTTTTTAAAAATTTAATTTAAAAAAAAAAAAAGCTGGTTGCTGCTGCTGCTGCGGCAGCGGCAGAATGGAGTGTCCCGCTGGGCCCCCTCTGCCCGGCTGAACTCTCCCTACCCGGCTGAGCCCCTCTGCGCTGGCTTTCAGATACGCGAAGGGAGAGTATCTCCCTTGCGTCTGTTAAGCCCGCAGGGGCTGATGGGAAATTTCCCATCTGTCCCTGCGGGCTTAACAGAGACGTGAGGGAGACACTCTCCCTTCGCGTATCTGAAAGCCGGCACAGAGGGGCTCAGCCGGGCAGAGGGGGCTGCGCGGGACACTCCATTCTGCTGCTGCGGCGACAGCAGCCAGCTTTTTTTTTTTTTTTTTTAAATTTTCCATGAGCCGATGGGGGGGGGGGGGGGGGTAGGACGGGTAATGGGCGATGGAGGGGGTTTGGAATGGTAAGGGGCGAGGGGGGGGGTTAATAATTGTACTGGGCTGGGGGCTTATGGGGGCTGTCTGGAACTTGGGTGATGGGGGGTTAGGACTGGTAATGGGCTATGGGGGGTTAGGACTGGTAATGGGCTATGGGGGGGTTAGGACTGATAATGGGCTATGGGGGGGCTAGGACAGGAAATGGGCTGATGGGGAGGGGTTAGGACTTGAGGTGGGCTGATGGGGTTAGGACTGGTAATGGGTTGTGGGCTGATAGGGGGGGTTAGGACTGGCAATGGGCTATGGGGGGCTGACTGGAAATGGGCTGATGGGGTTAGGACTGGAAGTGGGCTGATGGGGGGTTAGGGCTGGTAATGGGCTATGGTGGGGTTAGGACTGATAATGGGTTATGGGGGGGGCTAGGGCAGGAAATGGGCTGATGGGGAAGGGTTAGGACTTGAGGTGGGCTGATGGGGTTAGGACTGGTAATGGGCTGTGGGCTGTTGGGGGGGTTAGGACTGGTAATGGGCTATGGGGGGGGTTAAGACTGGTAATGGGCTGTGGGCTGATGGGGGCTGTCTGGAAATGGGGTGATGGGGGGTTAGGACTGATAATGGGCTATGGGGGGGCTAGGACAGGAAATGGGCTGATGGGGGGGTTAGGACTGGCAATGGGTTATGGGGTGCTGACTGGAAATGGGCTGATGCGGTTAGGACTGGAAGTGGGCTGATGGGGGGTTAGGACTGGTAATGGGTTATAGGGGGGCTTAAACTGAAAATGGGGTGATGGGGGGTTAGGACTGGAAGTGGGCTGATGGGGGGCTAGGACTGGAAATGGGCTGAGTGGAAGGGGAGGCTTGAACTGCAAATAGCTGATGGGGAGGGGGCTTGGAATGGAAATGGGCTGTGAGGGAAGGGAGCTAGGACTGGAAATGGGCTGTTGGGGGGAGCTAAGATTGGAAATGGGCTGTGGTTGGGGCTTGAATTTAAATGGACTCATGGAGGGGCTAGAACTGGAAGTAGGCTCATGGGGGGGGGGCTTGGACTGGAATTGGGCTGAGTGGAGGGGAGCTAGGATTTGACATGGGCTGATGGTGGGGCTAGGAAATGACTAGAAATGGGCTGATGGGGGAGCTAGGACTGGAAATGGGCTGATGGGGGGCTAGGACTGGAAATTGGTTGATGCAGGGACTAAAAGGGAATGGATGCTGGGTGAGACTGGAACTAGAAGGGAGCTGATGTTGGTGGAGGATTAGAATGGGATGGGGCTGGGAGAGTAAAATGGAGAGGGGAAAAATATTGTGTGGGAGGGATGAAAAATCTACAATTGGCCGGGTATTGGGAGAGTAAGTGGGGATTGAAGATGGAGGGGTAAAATTTGTGTGGATGAAATAGGAATGAGGAAAGAGCAAAAGGAGAAAGATTAGTATGTTAAAGCAGATGTAGAGAGAGAGAATGGAAAAAAAAACTAGAAGAGAGAAGAAAGGACAAATGGACAGCAGACGATGGAGAGTTAGCAGAAAACATGAAGAAACCAGAAGAAAGTGGCTGGAGCAATTGCAACTGAAAAAAAATGCACAAAAGGTAGAAAGATCTCTCTTTATTTTGAATTTATTAACTGGAATATGAAAGCTCTGGGAAATGTGCATCATTAACGTCTGCGCTTTGTTTGGTACAAGAGGAAATTAATTTATAGTTTTATTTCTACAGTGTTGTTGTACATTCCAAGTTTGGCTTTTGGGGTTCCCAGTTTAATTATTGCCTTCCTGTTTCTAAATTGTGATTCCTTGCTTGGTGATGGTCTATGTTCTGCATGTGTAACTGAGCTGAGGTATTCTGTTTATATAATTCCTATTTGACATTGCCACTTGTTCTCTTTCCCCAGTATTCTCTGAAATGTATTGGTTTAATATTTGCAGTGTTGCCTTTTGATAGGTAGGGCATGGTGCTTTGTGAGTCCTGGTAATGCTGTCAGGATACGGCGGGTTTGCTATGGGTTCTAAATGCTCACACAAAATTGCAGAGTGGTCACTGAACGACAAGACACTCTCAAAAGAACTCAAAATGTTGTTCTATTACAATTCTATGATGGATCAAAAACATTCACGAGGTCTCAGTAAAAAATAACACTGCTGGCTTTAGCTTCACACCATATAGCTGCTGGCTTTAGGTTCACACCATATAGCTGTGTTGTGTTACATCAATGACCTCTCAAACACCAATATATTTAAAACTCAGTCCTTCTCATTATAGAATCTCAAACAGCAAAATACTCAGCTTTCGAAAGGACTGGTCGAACTCTTTGCCAGAAATAAGTGATCCCAACGTACAGTCCCGGTACCAGCCAGACGTTTCAAATCTAGTTTCTTCAGTGGACCGATAGAATAAACTACAAAAAACACAAAAACTATTAAGAACCATCATCCTGATTACTACTAAAAACGAACTTTTTTATCACAAAAACACATGACCACTAGTCATCTTACCTCAGATGCTGCCCGCGTTAGTTTTTCAGTTAACTCCGGCGGACGAACGCCCGTACCGGAAAAACGCCGCGCATGCGTAAAACCTACTACCTACTCCATTTTTAAACCCCTCAAAGGGGGCGTATCCTCTACCGAGACTTACGAACCATAACTACGCTTTACAGAGGTTATTCCGCCCGATCACAATCCCTCTATCATATACAAGCCTGCCAGTCTATCTGTCCATTTAATCCCGCTGGGGATAAAGTATTTAGTCGAAAAATCAAACGTTGTTCCCGCTTGATAAGCGTCTGATCTAGAGTTCTACCCTGGCTACCACATGCCACCTGTATGGAGAAACTTTCTGATGAATTGAACGTGATGGAAGCCAGTTTGAAATCATTGGAACCGGAGGGAGTGTTCTCCCTGAAAACAGAAGATATTAAGAAACAGCTAGAGTCTTTTCATCAAGAGGTAATGACAGCGAAATTGAAGAAATTTAAGCGGGATCATATGGACTATACTGTAGGACAGTGATGGCGAACCTATGGCACGCGTGCCAGCTGTGGCACGCGAAGGCCTTGCAGCTGGCACGCGGGAAGGTCCGCAATTAAGTAAAATTGAAAAAAAAAAAAAAAAACCTGTCTGCTGCCGCTGTCGGGGCCGCCGCGGCAGAATCGAGCGTGCCGCAGGCCCCCCTGTACCCGGCAGAGCCTGCCCTCCCCGTAGCAGCTCTCTCTTTGGAGCTGCAGTCAGACGCTCCGGCTTGCAGAGCGCGAGGGAAGAGTTTCTCCCTCGCTGCTCTGTTAAGCCCGCGGGGGCTGATGGGAAGTTCCCATCAGCCCCCGCAGGCTTAACAGAGTCGCGAAAGGGAAACTCTTTCCTTCGCGCTCTGCAAGCTGGCGCGTCTGACTGCAGCTCCAAAGAGAGAGCTGCTACGGGGAAGGCAGGCTCTGCCGGGTACAGGGGGGCCCCGCGGCACGCTCGATTCTGCCGCGGCGGCCCCGACAGCGGCAGCAGACAGGTTTTCTTTTTTTTTAAAATTTTCCCTGGGCTGGGCTGGGCTGGGCTGGGGGGGGGTTAGGAGTGGTGATGGGCTGGGCGGGGGGGGGGGGGTTAGGAGTGGTGATGGGCGGGAGGGGGGGTTAGGAGTGGTGGTGGGCTGGACTGGGCTGGGGGGGCTTATGAGTTGTAATGGGCTTTGGTGGGCTGGGGGGGGTTAGGAGTGGTGATGGGCTGGGCTGGGCTGGGGGGGGTGTTAGGAGTAGTGATGGGCTGGGCTGGGCTGGGGGGGGTGTTAGGAGTAGTGATGGGCTGGGCTGGGGGGGGGGTTAGGAGTGGTGATGGACACTGGGCTGGCTGGGGGGGTTAGGAGTGGTGATGGGCAGTGGGCTGGCTGGGGGGGTTAGGAGTGGTGATGGGCGCTGGGCTGGGGGGGTTAGGAGTGGTGATGGGCGCTGGGGGGGGGTAGGAGTGGTGATGGGCGCTGGGGGGGCTTAAACTAAAAATTGGGTGATGGGGGATTAGGACTGGAAATGGGCTGGTGGGATTAGGACTGGAAGTGGGTTGATGGGGGGTTAGGACTGGTAATGGGCTATGGGAGGGCTTAAACTAAAAATTGAGTGATGGGGGATTAGGACTGGGAGTGCGCTGAAGGGGAGGTTAGGACTGGTAATGGGCTATGGGGGGCTTAAACTGAAAATTGGGTGATGGGGGATTAGGACTGGAAATGGGCTGGTGGGATTAGGACTGGGAGTGGGCTATGGGGGGCTAGGACTGGTAATGGGTTGGGGGGTTGCTAGGACTGGAAATGGGCTGAGTGGAAGGGGGCTTGAACTGCAAATAGCTGTTGGGGATGGGGCTTGGAATGGAAATGGGCTGAGGGGAAGTGGGGGGCTTGAACTGCAAATAGCTAATGGGGAGGGGGACTTGGAATGGAAATGGGCTGAGTGGAAGGGGGCTTGAACTGCAAATAACTATTGGGAAGGGGGGCTTGGAATGGGCTCTTAGGGGAGGGAGCTAGGACAGGAACTGGGCTGATGGATGGGCTAGGATAGAACTGAGAATTGGGTGTTGGGGGGAGCTAAGATTGGAAATGGGCTGTGGTGGGGGCTTGGATTGAAATGGACTCATGGAGGGGCTAGAACTGGAAGTAGGCTCATGGGGGGCTTGGATTAGAAATGGGCTGAGTGGAGGGGAGCTAGGATTTAACATGGGCTGATGGTGGGGCTAGGAAAGGACTAGAAATGGGCTGATGGGAGGCTGGTATTGGAAATGAGCTGATGAAGGGACTCGGATAGGACTGGAAATGGATGGGGGAGCTAGGACTGGAAATGGACTGATGAGGGGACTAGAAGGGAGCGGATACTGGGTGGGGCTGGAACTAAAAGGGAGCTGATGTTGGGGGAGATTAGAAGGGGATGGGGCTGGGAGAATGAAATGGAGAGGGGAAAAATATTTTGTGTGGGAAGGAAGAAAAATGTACAATTGGCCGGGTATTGGGAGACTAAGTGGGGATTGAGGATGGAGGGGTAAAATTTGAGTGGATGAAATAGGAATGAGGAAAGAGCAAAAGGAGAAAGATTATTATGTTAAAGCAGATGTAGAGAGAGAATCAAATTGATTCTCTGACAATACAAAGATTCCAACCTTTACAAATGATGTTACATAGTTCAGGCAACTTTATAAAGAGTTTTTAGATACTAAAATCTTGTTGTTAAGGTTTGATTGACGTGCTGGCACTTTGAGGAAATTCTTTGGTTTTGTGCGGCAGTTTGGGCACTCGGGCTCAAAAAGGTTAGCCATCACTGCTGTAGGATATTGTGACGCTTGCGCCCCTACCAGGCGGCCGCCTAGTAGGGACGGGTGATCACTTCTTCTATTTCCTAGGGTTGTAGTTGTGTAAGGAATGATGAGGCCGAGTGGTTTATAAAGCGCACAGGAATTTATTCAGCTTCCTTTCAGGTAAGTAGATACAATTTCTCCCAAACACATGTACTCTCCAGACAAAAGAAAATAGTGGATACTTCTCCAGTAACAAATGTCCAAAACAAAACAACAGTGAATTCAAATATCAAGTGTTTCTGGCTCACACTAATTTACCTTAGTGCAGGCATCGCATTCCATCTCTGAGACATTTGAATTTACCTCAGCCTCCTTGGCTTCAATGTCCATACTCTCTGCTGAGCTGTAGCCGGGTTCTGCTAGGTACCGCTCAGGAACTTTCTGCTTTAGACTTTTTAACAGGTTAAACAACCTCTCCCACTTTCATGCCTTCCCTGCTCTAGGCAGGTCTCCTATGGGTTGCTCTTGCTTAACCTTCCTGGTACAACATTTCTTTTTGTGCTGTGTTATCTGTGGCATAACAGTTTCATCAGAGTCAGAAGAATAAACATACTTAGGAGGCCTTGCTGCCTCCCTTCTCCTACCTTGGGCTTCTTGTGCAGTATTCTCCTGGTTAGAGCTTTGGCCAGTCAGGACTCCCTCTGCCTCAGCGTAGGGCAGAGACCTGTGGTAACACTTTCCCACTCTCTTGCTAGGGTAGGTGGTTCTCCCCCTGGAACCTTCCCTATATCCTCGGTGGCTACTGCGCTGAGTATGGTGGCTTCCTTTGTACCTTCTCTGGCTGTCTTTTTAGCGGTTCCTTTTTCTGCTGCTCCTTTTGGCTACAGGGCTGTTCCCTCTGTACCTTCTGGAACCAGGACTGGAACCTGAGCTGCAACTCCCACCTAGGCCTGGACTGCAACTCCGACAACAATTGCCACTGCAACTGGAACTGTATCTCCAATCATGCTTCTCACCATGCTTCCAACCAGCACTTGAACCAACTCCTGAACCAGCTCTCCCACCATGCTTCCAACCGCACTCTGAATCAGCTCTTGAACCAGGCCTCCAACCAACTCCTGAATCAGCACTTGAACCAGGCCTCCAACCCACACCATCTCTAGTGTTTGTTTGCTCCCTTTCAAACACTGAGCAGGGCAACTCCCTTCCTGTCTCCGCCCTTCTGTACCTCCCACTCCTGTCTGTGGCTGACCTGGAGTGTGGGCGTGACTTCCAGCTAGGTCTGCCCTCTAGGTTTCTCTCCAGGTTCCTGCTGTGGACTATGTGATCCTGTGTGCCCATCCCCCGCAAAGAGGAAAAATTCTTCCTTTTTTCACTTTTCCCTGGCTGGGCTGCACTCTCCTTATCACAATATGTATATCCCTGGATGAACAGCAAACGGAAAACACGAAAAACAGGGAAGAGAGTCAATTTTGAAGATACTTCAGATGATGCAGCCTCTACAGACTCCACTCGATCTTCAAAAGAAAGTGGGGATTTTTTAGAGGAGGCTATAAATGGAAAGACCAAGAAGAAAAAGGAATCCGATCATTTGAAGCAACGCAGCGCGATAAAGAAAAAACAATAATGGAGAGAGATTTACAGCCTAGTGAAAATTTGGTGGTGAATCTGTCTGGAAAATATTTTTCTTCGGCTGAAATAGCCTTATTGAATAAAGGATTATCATTTGTACCCCGATGTGGGTTTGACTCTTTCCAATTTAGGGTGGACTTTGAGGCTCTAATTAGAAAATTGTGGTTAAAAAACTATTTTGCAGGATCTTCCTTGTCAGGGATAGATTCGAGTGGTGCTGATCCGGTAGAACTAGGGTCTAACCGAGTCCGTTTACCTATAAAATCCACCTGGTCACCCCCAGGGTTTCTCCCTCCAGTATTGGATGTATATAGACAAGCAGTCCTGCATAATGTTAAGTCTTTGGAAAGTACTCGTTGGCTGCAGCGCACAGCCCTCACCCCAGATGAGAGTAAGGCTTTGCAGGATCTACGAGCTCGCTCAGATATAGTCATTAGGAGAGCCGATAAGGGGGGAGCGATTGTTGTGCTAGCAGTCGGGGATTATGTTTCAGAAGCCTTATCTCAACTGCAAGATTCATCAGTCTATTCCTGCTTATAAGAAGACCTGCTTTTAGATCTTCAGCGAATGATTAATGACCTTACCTCTGAGGCATTAAGACAACATCTTATTACTAAGCAGGAATATCATTTTATGAATCCTAAAGCCCCTACCACGGCTAAATTTTACTTGGTCCCAAAAATTCATAAGAATCTACAGAAGCCCCCAGGCAGGCCTATAGTATCGACTCGAGGCAGTGTTTTAGAACCCCTGTCAATTTTTGTGGATTCTTATTTGCGACCTCTTCTGTCTACAATTCCCTCATTTCTGAGGGACACCACTCATTTTTTGAATATTCTTGAAACTCAACGTCCTTTGGCAGTTCAAGCGAATGTATGGCTAGTAACACTCGATGTAGTTTCTCTCTACACTAACATCCCGCAGGTAGCGGCATTATCAGTAGTAGAGCAGGTGCTTAGTCAACGCACCGATGTGTCTGAGTCGAGGAAAGTTTTTTTACTTAGTTTAGCAAGACTAGCCATTTATCGGAACTATTTTGTGTTCCAAGGGTGTTATATCAACAAATTTCTGGGGTTGCTATGGGCGCTACCTGCGCCCCCTCTATAGCAAACTTCTATATGGGATTTTTTGAGGAGAAGTGGGTGGTTTCATCTCAGTATTCTATCCATATTAAGCTGTGGAAGAGGTTTATCGATGATGTCTTTTTGGTATGGCAGGGTACAGTTGAGAAGTTGGAAGAATTTCTGATGTGGCTTAATGGTCGCGATGTTAACATTAAATTTACTTCGACATATCATTCAGACACACTTAACTATCTAGATGTTTGTGTAAAACGTACTGAGGAAGGATGGACCACTTCGGTTTTTAAAAAACCGACGGATAGGGTCACTTTTTTACAATATAAAAGCATGCATCCTCCGCGTTTGAAACTGGGCCTCCCATTCTCTCAATTTTTGCGGTATCGGCGTAACTGTTCGGATAAGGCCGATTTTAAGCAGAGAGCTCATGTTTTACAGCATAATTTTCTCCAGTGAGGTTATCCTAAGGTAGTGGTACAACGTGCGTATACTAGGGCTCTTTTCAATCACCGGACAACACTATTGGGGACAGGTTCTCGTACGAACCCTGTTGAGTATGATGACACATACGTTAATTTCATTTCCCGGTATTCTCCCCTTAGTGGGGAGCTTCAGAAGGTTTTTCGAAGACACAGTAACATTTTGGCGGCGGTGCCTGGTTTGGGCCAGAAAGTAGTTAGGTGTGTGTGGCAGAGAGATCACAATTTGAAGGATCTTCTCAGCCCGGCTATGATTTCTTCTGATGGGGATGAGAGGGGGCGTAATGTTATTGGGGGCCATTTCGCCTGCGGGTCCTGTGATATTTGTGACATCACAATGAGTCAGGACACTTTTGTTCATCAGGGGGTCTCTCTACGTCTTCGTAGTTTGACCTCCTGTGAATCACGGAATGTTGTATATGTAGTTGTGTGTCCCTGCGGTTTCTGCTACGTTGGAAAGACAACTCATCCGTTTCGAGTGCGAATGCGGGAACATCGTAGTCGTTTAAATCATAGATGTGTAGAAGCCCCGATGGTTCAGCACGGCCTGGAGAAGGCCCATATATTTGAACAGTTGCGGTGTTTATGTCTAGAACAGGTGGCATGTGGTAGCCAGGGTAGAACTCTAGATCAGACGCTTATCAAGCGGGAGCAACGTTTGATTTTTCGACTAAATACTTTATCCCCAGCGGGATTAAATGGACAGATAGACTGGCAGGCTTGTATATGGTAGAGGGATTGTGATCAGGCGGAATAACCTGTGTAAAGCGTAGTTATGGTTCGGAAGTCTTGGTAGAGGATACGCCCCCTTTGAGGGGTTTAAAAATGGAGTAGGTAGTAGGTTTTACGCATGCGCGGCGTTTTTCCGGTACGGGCGTTCGTCCGCCGGAGTTCACTGAAAAACTAACGCGGGCAGCATCTGAGATAAGATGACTAGTGGTCATGTGTTTTTGTGATAAAAAAGTTAGTTTTTAGTAGTAATCAGGATGATGGTTCTTAATATTTTTTGTGTTTTTTGTAGTTTATTCTATCGGTCCCCTGAAGAAACTAGATTTGAAACGTCTGGCTGGTACCGGGACTGTACGTTGGGATCACTTATTTCTGGCAAAGAGTTGGACCAGTCCTTTCGAAAGCGGAGTATTTTGCTGTTTGAGATTCTATAATGAGAAGGACTGAGTTTTAAATATATTGGTGTTTGAGAGGTCATTGATGTAACACAACACGATTGCAGCTATATGGTGTGAACCTAAAGCCAGCAGTGTTATTTTTTACTGAGACCTCGTCAATGTTCCCTCTAATTTTCTGTAGGCTGTGTGTGCATAAAATATCAGCTGTGCAGCTTTTGAAGGAAGGTTAAATTTTTGTGCGCCACATAACGACACTTGGAGTTATATACTTTAAAATTTGACTACACGTCAGAATACAGTATGTACACCACATTGATTTTAATCAAATTAAATGAAAATAGACGATTACTAAATGAAGCAGAAAATTTCTAGTAATTACAATCACAACTTTTACATTTTAAGACGTCTGTGTTTTTTTCTATCAGAATCAGAACCGTAATTTTTGTGTGCTCTGTTGTAAAGTATGTGCGCTCACTCGGCGAGGTGTGTGCGCGCGCACACGCGCACAGCTTAGAGGGAACAGTGGACCTCGTGAATGTTTTTGATCCATCATAGAATTGTAATAGAACGACATTTTGAGTTCTTTTGAGATGGGTTCTAAATGGGCAGCGTTTGTAGTAGTTCCTAATGTGCCTGGCGGTTGGCACTGGATTATAGTAATGTAGAAATCTTTTAGGTCTTTCTTTATCCATACACTCATTAAGAGACATGTTTACTAAAAGTTAGTGTATGGTAACATTATGCAAATATTTATGCAAATAAGGCCACTTATGCAAATGAGGACCCACACCGAGTCTCCGGACATGGCCCCGCACCCCCCTTGGGCCGCCCCTGCTGGACAGAGTTAAAAAGGGATATAAAATCAGAACAGCAGTCCTGTGACTCCCTCCAGAATCCAGCACAATGTGAAGTCTACATCTGGTCATTAGCTGTCACTCTTGGGTAACAGCTGGGCTTACGAAAAGAACCCTTCACCAACAATTTTCCAGAATGATCTTTTGTATCAATTCATTCATAACAATTCACAATTCATTCAGTGCTTGAACAGAAGACCAGGTATTGTGAAGTATTTATTTTAGAATTTAAACAATTTCTCTTTATTTATACTCCACATGTCAAATGACATTTTAACATATGTGCTAGTTTTATAAGTTCACTCCTTTTTTTAACAGGGTTTCCACTACACTCTTCTTATGTCTCCAGCAGAAGCAAAGCTGCTCTTTGACGGAGATCAGGTCATGAGAAGACCCACTAAATGGTTGGTGTAAGCATCTCACCGAAAAGCACAGGTCAGCACAGCTGCCACCTTTGACCTGTTCCCATTTAGGGATTCTAGTTATGTGGAATCTTCGTACTTATAATCCCTTCAAGGGCAACATTCTCACTCAAAAGAAGAACTATTATACATTTCTCCTTTAAAGATTTCCAGCTAGCAAGAAATAAATGGCCAGCAGTTTGTAGGGGTGGAAAATATCTAGAAATTTAGGCTCCAACAAAAAATGTTTAGGTCCTAGGAACCTTTTTTTTTGTTATTATGTTTTAATCTATTTTTATTTTTTATTTTAGTTGTTTGGACATTTTTGGTGTTTTTGTTGCTTTTTTCCTTTAGTTTTATTTTGTTTTCCTTTGCTGTCTGTTTCCTTCCTCCTTCTCCCCTCAATTCTAATTCTTTCCCATTTTTTAACCCTCTCCAACTAGTCCCACCCATAGCAGCTTTCACCATGACTCTTGACTGCCAGTTTGGGCCAAACCTCTCTTCTGTTGGGCACCAGGCCTTGAGTTTTAAAGAATCCAAAATTTTACCAGCCACGGTAGTCTGAACCCTTCCAGCCTTCAACCATGAGTCTAAACAGCCAAATACAGACAGAGGAGATGCCCTAAATTATCACACAAGTATAAAAAACCTCTTTAAATGAAGTTTGAGCTATGCCCAAGATTACTAGACATCAACAGTCTTCAGGGATTGTCCCTGAATTTACAAAGAAATCCTCTATTGGTCATCCTTAGTAAAGCAGTTGTCCCCGAATGGAACAAATCCACCTTGTGCATTTGCCTTCCCTTCTCTCTCTCTCTCTCTCTGTGCAGCATAAGCAGCAATCTTGACTGTGGCACCAAAACTTTCCATGCTGAGACTGCTTGTCACAGAGTGAAGAGAAAGAGAAGAGGTGAAAATGGAACCCCATCCATGAAGCACGAGACCCAGCTGCTGTGCTGAAGAGGGCGCTGTGGCCTACTGTACGGTCCTGCCTGGCTCTAGCCAGATGCGACAAGCTGCAGCAATGTGCACTGTGTGGGGGCAAGTTACACAAAGAATATGGCAGCTGCAGCACCCAGCCACCCACCTCATCTGGTCTCGTCCTGGCCTAGGAAATAGGCAGTTAAGAGCAGAATTATGGTGTAAACCTGACCCGATAATGGTCAGAGGGTGTCCCAGGGCTGAAGATGAAAGCCAAGCCTGAGTGCAGCAACAATCCTGCTCAATTGTGAATATTCAGTAATTTTGTAAAAGGTGCTGTAAATAGTTCTCACCCAGTTCTCACCCAAGTTATTTGCCCTGTTCACTGTAAGCACAATGTGTTCTTGTTACATTGTACTATTGTTTCTGTTCATTGTAAACCGCACTGATTTTAATAGCGCGGTATATAAGAAATGTAAATAAATAAATAAAATAAAATAAATAAACAAGTAAATGGCACCAGCTGACCAGACCCAATAGCAGCCAAGGCAGCCACTGGAGTCCAAGAGTGCACTTAACTTCAGCCCTGGTTCTGCCAAACTGCACAGCAATGAAGGATTCCAGAAGCCCGAGACAGTTCTGTGCTGCTGCAGGAATGCCAGTTTTGCAGTGGTGCTGGCTGGCCGGCCACAGCACACGTATTCGAGCCCGACCCTCCGAGGAGGGGCTGCAGTAAGGGAGGTAAAACTGGCTCAGGCCTGTAGCAGCACTGCTTTTTTACACTGTCAGATGAAGAAAAGGACCATGCTGGATGAGAAGGGGAATGAAGCATGGATCTGAGGGAAGAGGAGGCAGAAAGGGAACGATGGCCAACTTGGAGGGAGGAGGAGGGAGAGAGGATGCGAGGAAAGCAAAGAAAGATTATCCATTGGGAGGAAGCAAAGCGGAGGCTATGGTCCGGGGAAGCAAGGAAAGTAAAGGAGAAATGCTGAAGCAAGGGGGGGGGGGGGGTGGAGGCAAGGGAAGCAAAAGAGGTGCTGTGATGGGAGAGGGACAAGGGAAGAAAGCGAGATGCTGGGATGAAGGGGGGCAAGGAGGATATTTTATGCTGGAAAAAATTGCAGGGGGGTCCTTGCCGGGCCCATCCAGGTAGCCCAGATTTGCAAACCAAAAATCTGGTAATATTAACTATGCCAAAGTATAACATAATAAACTGTATCGCAGTTCCTGACAATAAAAATTAATCTTTAGGAATCCCCTTCTTACCCTCCCCCCCCCACCCGTATTGCCTCCCACCATGAGCTTCAGTAGTGCCATCATCATAAATTTTAATTAAACTCTGTCAAAGGGGATTCCATTTCATCATCTGAATTTCACTCCTCCCCCAAGCCACATCGACCACCACCAAAATCATTCAGATGATATCTAGAGCTATCCACAGCACCTCCACAACAGGCTAAACTCCCACAGTGCAGGAAGGGGATTTATGATCTCTCAAGAACCCCACCCAAAAACAATTCTCAGCACCTTCAGGAGGAATGCCAGAGTTGGCTTAAGCTGAAGTAAATCATAGCACAGTGATGTTAACCTGCTCGGGCTTTGGAGGAAAGATAACATCCCAGCAGCCAAACCAGATACACTTCAGAGCAAGTTCAGCACCTAACCCGAGCTCTCAGGCTCCGTCAGCGGTGACGGAAGGACCAGCAGGACAGCCTGCAACTCAGTTCTTCCATGGTATTGAGTGCTCAGCAGGGCTCGCACAGCCTTCCGGAGGTGGTCCATTTCCATTCATCAGAACCACTGAGAAAGAAAAATTGAACCTGCCTCTTAAACAATTTAAAAATCCCAAACTGCATGTATCCATGTGTGTGTGCGTACATTGCACACCTATGTAGGCAACTGGATTCTGTGGAGCCTTACCACATTTTCCGGAAGCTTATGCCCTGGAAGGTATTTTACATTTTCATGATCGGTATTTATGATTTCTGTCAGTTTTCTTCCACTGACATTTTCTTCAAAGACCCACATCTTCACAGTGGAGGCAAATCTCTGCAGCATCCTCACGTTGTTCCCGACTATCTTGGCAACAGCAGAGCCCCTACAGCAAACGATGAAAGAAAGGAGGAGAAAAAGTCCCTGTCAGTCTAACTCCCAACTGGGATCACTTTCACAGGCTTTCACTCAGCTTTCATCACAACAGCTGGGATTTAGAAGTGAAAAGCTAAGTACTCCATTAGGGTAATTTAGAAGGTTATAATAAACTATTTATATTACCACCATATGCGTACAACCCAAACTATACAGGGTTACTGTGTCCCTAGGGAACATCTACACTTAAAATTTAGATAAGTAGCTTTTCCCAGATGGGAAAACAAGCTCTCTGTCACTTATCTGTGGCAGATGGCAGAAGGGGCCCCATCCCAAAGCATCATCTCTGGAACATACTCAGGCAGTCGGGCTTTCTGAATATCCACAATGAATATGCATGAAATAGATTTTCATACAACAGAGGCAGCCACAAACCTCTCTCATGTATACTCATGGTGGATTATTCTGAAAACCAGAATATCTGGTTGCGTCCCAAGGAGTTGGTTGAACATCATTGCTGTAGGGCAACATAGTAGATAACAGCAGAAAGAAACCAATTCAGTCTGTCCAGTTATTCCAGTCCACACTCACAAAGACAGCATCTCCTATAGTATAATCACAAAGCCTTACTCTCATCTAAGTAGCTCCCAATACTTGAGTGAATTTTGCTTAAGCATCCGGCCTCTTTAGGCTCCATGGCCTGCTACCACCAGCAACCTTTAAAATAAATTCAGACAAAACTGAAGCACTATTAATCTGTAGATGTCAAAACCTAAAGGCTCCTAAAGAAATTAATATCCTAAACAAATCCATAAAACTTAGTGAAGAAGTAAAGTATCTTGGCATAACCCTAGATAAACATCTAAATTTAAAATCACCATGTAAATAAAGCATAGTTACTCACCTGTAACAGGTGATCTCCGGGAACAGCAGGAATTTAGTCTTCACATATGGGTATCGTCGGTACCGACGGAGCCTGCGCGGAAACGCTCCCCAGCGTCCAATTAGAAAGCTTTTGGGAGCATCCCACAGCGCCTGCGTGCTGCCTTCCCGCCTTTCCCAACTGCCTCTCTCCAGTTGAGTTTTAAAGCTGAGACAAAGAGAGAGAGAGGGAAAGGGAAAGAGATAGAGAGATACAACTCCTAGGGGAGGTGGGTGGGTTGTGAAGACTAAATTCCTGCTGTTCCCGGAGATCACCTGTTACAGGTGAGTAACTATGCTATCTCCAGGAACAAGCAGGAATGTAGTCTTCACATATGGGGACTCCCTAGCTTTAGATGCCAGGGAGAGACCCCAGAAGTTGTGTGCCCCTGTGAAAGGGCTCCACTTCCCTCCATGGATCTCTGGCATCCAACCAGGAATGGCGGGTAGGAGTTGATTAGGTACGGAACAGGTGTTGGAGAACAGCCTGACCAAACAAGGCATCCCGGCAGGAGTCCTTGTCCAAGCAGTTATGGGCTGTGAAGGTATGAACTGAAGCCCAAGTGGCTGCTCGACAGATGTCGTCGATAGACTCAGAGTGTAGCTGGGCCATTGAAGCCGCCATGGCTCTCATATTGTGAGCTGTGACATGGCCCTCCAGAGGAAGGTTCTTACTCTGATAGGCAAAAGAAATACACTGTGCAATCCAGTTGGACAGTGTTCTCTTGGAGACTGGAAGTCCCAAATGAGAAGGATCAAAAGCAACGAAGAGTTGAGAGGACTTTCTATGTTGCTGTGTTCTTTGCAAGTAAAAGGCTAAAGCTCTTTTACAGTCCAAAGTATGAAGATTCCTTTCCGCATTTGATGCATGAGGTCTTGGAAAGAACACAGGCAGGTAGATTGCTTGATTAAGATGAAAAGGCGAGACCACCTTTGGCATAAAGTGTGGATGAGTCCTAAGGACTACCTTGTCATGATGAAACCTTGTATAAGGTGGATCAGCTACTAGTGCTTGCGACTCATTGATGCGGAGTGCTGATGTGATTGCAATGAGAAAGATAACTTTCCAAGAAAGGAATTTCAATGATGTAGTAGCTAAGGGTTCGAAAAGTGGCTTCATGAGCTGACCAAGAACCAGGTTTAAACCCCATGCCACCGGTGGTGGCCTAATGGGAGGCTTAGTTAGAAGAAGGCCTCTCATAAATCTTGCTATAAGAGGATGGGAGGAGATAGGTTGTCCATTTAGAGGCTTGAGAGAAGCTGCAATAGCACTCAAATGGACTCTTACTGAGTAAGTTTTTAAGTCCTGCATTGGATAAATGAAGGAGATACTCCAGTAATGATTCCAGAGGTATCGCAAGGGGGTTAAGACCCTTCTGCAAACACCATATGGTAAACCTCTTCCACTTAAAAGCATAAGAGCGTCTTGTGGAAGGCTTCCTGGAAGCATAAAAGACATCCTTTACTTGCTGAGGGAGGTTAAGATCAAGAAGATCTAGGCCTTCAGCAACCAAGCTCTGAGATGCAGAGACTGGGGATTGGGATGCCATAACATTCCGTCCTCCTGAGACAGGAGATCTGGAGCAGATCCTAACTCCAGGGATGGGGCTTGAGAGAGATGTAGAAGCAGAGGGTACCACACTTGCCGTGGCCAATGTGGAGCTATGAGAATCATACGGTCTCTGTCTCTCTGAAGCTTGAACAGGGTTTTGGGAATTAGGGGAATGGGTGGAAAGGCATAAAGGAAGTCTTGACCCCAGTGAAGGAGGAAAGCATCCCTGGCCTGAGATCCCTGAGCCGGAATTCTGGAACAGAACCGGGAACGTTTGGCATTCAACGGACTTGCAAAAAGGTCTATGTCCAGGGTTCCCCAATTTGAAAAGTCTTGGCCACCTGGTCTGCATGTAGAGACCATTCGTGTGGAAGCAGAACACGACCGAGTCTGTCTGACCAAGAGTTTTGTATGCCTGGAAGATACACTGCCAGGAGATGAATCTGATGCTCTCTGGAGAGGGTCCATAGTCGCAAGGCTTCGTTGCAAAGCGACGGAGAGCCTGTTCCCCCCTGCTTGTTCACATAGAACATGGCTACCTGACTGTCCGTATGAATGAGGACTGTCTTGTAGCTGAGCAGGGTATGGAACACTCAAAGAGCAAGGAAGATTGCTCTGAGCTCTAAGAGATTGATATGCAGATGAGTCTCCTGTGGAGTCCAGGTGCCTTGGGTGGAGAGGTCTTGTAGATGAGCTCCCCAACCCATTGGTGAAGCATCTGTTGTGAGAGTTGCCTGGGGTAAAGGTTGTTGAAATGGGGACCCCAGCAACAGGTTTTGAGTGGACTGCCACCATTGGAGGGACAAAATAAGGCGATTTGTGTTTGCTATTTTGTCTGACAGGCACCCTGATGCCTGGGTCCATTGGGTGGATAAAGTCGACTGGGCTGCTCTCATATGGAGGCGAGCATAAGGAACCACATGCACTGTGGATGCCATGTGGCCTAGTAGTTGTAGCATTTCTCAGGCAGTGAGAAGAGGTTTTAGCACTGCTTGAGAAGCTAACTGCACCATGCGAAGGCAACGGGCCTGGGTGAGATAGGCCCTTGCCTTTTTGGTATCCAGCAAAGCTCCTATGAATTCTAGAGACTGAGTGGGAGTTAGACTGGATTTTGGGATGTTTATGACTAGACCCAAATACTGAAGGATACGCATTGTGCAAGATAGAGAAGCTCTGGCCTCTGGCTCTGATGGGGCTCAAATGAGCCAGTCGTCTAAGTAGGGGAATACAAATATGCCTAGAGTGCGGAGAAATGCTGCTACCACAGCCATGAATTTCGTGAACACTCTTGGAGCTGAGGCCAGGCCAAAGGGAAGCACCCTGTATTGGTAGTGCTTTCCTTGAAAAAGGAACCGAAGGAACTTTCTGTGAGTTGGATGGATGAGAACATGGGTGTACGCATCCTTGAGATCTAGAGAACAAAGCCAATCCTGACTCTGAAGTTATGGCAGCAGAGTTCCTAGAGAAATCACGTGAATTTCTCTTTGTACAGGAATTTTTTCAATTCTCTGAGGTCCAAAATAGGTCTGTATCCCCCTGTTTTCTTTGGGATAAGGAAATAGGGGGAGTAAAACCCTGTACCCTGTTGATGAATGGGTACTTCTTCTATTGCCCCTTGGGCAAGAAGTATGGTGACCTCTTGATCTAACAGGGTGATGAGAGAGGTCTGAGAATGGAACTGTTTTACTATTGTGGGAGGGGGCATGCTCAAGAAATGAAGCTTGTACCCATCTTTTATGATGGAGAGTGTCCAATGCTCTGCTGTTATTTGCCCCCATCTTGGGGCAAAGTGACATAATCTTCCTGGAATGGTGGAATGCTCTGGTCCATTTAGAGCCAGGAAGGCTAAGGCAATCCAGAAGAAACAGGTCCCAAAAAAACCACAGACCCTTCATCTCTCTCCTAAAGTACCAATCTTGACACCGAAACTGCAAGCCTCCACAACCGCACACGGCTCGAGCTCCCCTGCCTGGGTTGAGCTCGCCAACTCGACCAGGCACTGAATGACGACAACAACTAAACTATTCAGGTAAACACAATACTGCAACTTCCTCCTACAGACTGTATGACATTTCTGACTTTATTGGACTTTTAAGAAACTTCCCCACAAGTTTCACAATCTGCCTGCAACTTCAATACACTGTACTATATCAAACCAGTATACTGAAGGAATGTTTACTGTAGGAATGAAATCCGATCACTCCCATACCACCTGATTTTGTCATTAATTAGATGCAATAACCATACGGATTAATCCCTCTCTGTAATACCTGCAATTCTCTGTAATACCTGTAATACTTGTAATACCTTTCTGTAATTCTCTGTAATACCTGCAATACCTCTCTGTAATACCTGCAATTCCAAACCACTTATTGCTCATCTCTCACATGGTATCAGAAGTTTTTCCCGTTATACTTATATTTTATATACTGATTGAGACATCACATGTGCGACAACTAACAAATGACCGTAAACTACAAGTAAATAACCTCTGCCACTTTCGCACAGAATTTCTCCTCCAAGGATTTCCATAACAAACTCTGCACCACACCCAACCACACAAACCATGGCACCCATCACCTATATGGTAATTCTCTGCCTCTACGTATCCCTAGCCGCATACGCATACTTACCACACTTGACGCAACACCAGGCAATAGGATGGCATCCTTTCCTTATCCATGGCCAAATACTGTTACCCCTACTAACTCCGCTAGGGCCAACATACATAGCCCATGATGAAACCCTACTCAACCCAGGCCTGAACACTGCGTTAAAGGTCACTGAAAAACCCCATAAAAGACGTAGCTCCAAAACAAAACATAATAAACATAGGAACCGACAGCCACAAAGACCAGAAACAAGCAACAGCAACCACACCAATTATCACAAACCCCCATCACAATCTGTCTCATCAACGCCAGATCCATTAGAAATAAAACCCACATCATACACGATATCATTACAGACAACAAACCCGATATCCTCTGTGTCACCGAGACTTGGATCACTGACACTGACCCAGCAATACTAAACCAATTACCCCATCCCAACTACACAGTATTTAACTGCCCCCGTCACAACAGGAGAGGAGGAGGAGTACTTGTCATTGCCAAAACCTCCCTCATGTTCTCAAGCCCCTCCCTAACTGAATCCAAAGGCATTGATATACTCAAGATCGAAAACAAAACATCAATACTTTGCTTAATCTACAGACCCCCCTCAGCCCATCATGAAACCCTGGCCACCGCACTAGAAAATATCTCAACCTCTGCAACCAAAAAACTGCGCATCATTCTGGGTGACCTAAATCTCCCATCGATTCCCCCTGTACAGGCAGACGCATTCTTTGAAGCCATGCATCAGCTCGGCTACACACAAATCATACAAGAACCCACACATAACAAAGGTAACACCCTTGATATGGTGTTCTTATCACACAACATCCAAAAATACACCAAACCTCGAGTAACCCCAGTCCCATGGTCCGACCATTTCCTAGTCGAAATTGAAATCCACCTACCTCCACAAAAGGTAAAGCCTCAAGCCGACCCAAAAACACATCAACAGAGGAAATTCCAAAAATTCAATAGCAAAGCTTTGGTAACTTCTATATCTACACATTTTGAGTACACCACCACAGACCTAGACAAGCTGGTAGACCAATGGAACTCAGGGATCGAAGCAGCTGCAAGTCCAACATGGAAGAACACAAACGCTGTAACAAAGACAGGAACCGAACCATGGTACTCTCCCACGCTATCTAAAATGAAGAGAGAACTACGCAAACTCGAAAGGAAATGGAGGAAAAAGCAAACCGAAGAATGCAAGCAACTATACCTAACACTCCTCGCAAGATACAAGAATGAGGTAAACCTCGCTAAAAAGACACACCACACTAATCTACTCAACAAAGCGCTCAACAGACCCAGAGAACTTTTTGAACTCGTAAAATCTCTGACCAAATCTTCACAAAACTCCATCTCTGCAGACGATATAAAGGCCCAGACGCTTGCCGACCACTATGCCAAAAAGCTAAATCCGAAACTTCCCACAAGCATGACCAAAGGCATGCCACTAGCTCTCACCACTCGAGAAACCACAACTGCCCCTCAAGCAGACCCAGAAACAGAATGGAACACCTTCCAGCAATTAGGTGAGCAACAAATCTTAAACATCTTAAACCAACTTAAACACCACTACCTCCCCCCTCGACCCATGCCCAGCCGCTTGGATGAAAGCAACCAAGAAAGACAACGCAAAACCCATCGCGCACATTGTCAATCAGTCTCTGAAACAAGGAATCATGCCGTCTCATCTCAAGAAATCAATTATTAGACCCATATTAAAAAACAAGTCGCTCAACAAAAGTGACCCTGCATCATATCGCCCAATCTCAAGCATAGCTTTCCTAGCAAAGATGATTGAAAAAGCGGTCCAGCACCAACTCCAGGACCACATGGACGAGATAAAAGCCCTAGATGAACATCAATACGGATTCCGTCAGAATCACGGAGTGGAAACACTACTACTGGCACTCCTTGACAATCTACTTAGGGGCCTCGAGAAAAAAAACTCCATGTTCATACTCATATTCATCGATATCTCAGCGGCATTCGATACAGTACATCACACCACCCTTTTGGACCGCCTGGCCTCGCTAGGTATAACAGGGACCCCCCTAAAATGGTTCACATCATACATATCCAATAGGATGCAACAAGTGCAATTCAACAACGACAGAGCTGATGCTTTCCCCCAAACCCAAGGGATCCCTCAAGGGTCTGCCCTCTCATCCCTACTGTTCAATTTGTATATAAAGCCGGTATGCAGTATTTCCAGAAATACAACATAAATTACCACATATATGCCGACGATGTGATGTTATACACACAGCTCGACATAACACAGCCTAACTTCAGTCCACTAGAAGAATGCCTTGACATGCTCCAATCATGGCTTCAGCAAAACAACATGTCAATAAATCACAAAAAAACAGAGGTCATGTTCATGTCCAAGAAAGCCAATTTCATCCCGCCCACCACAGTCACACTAAACAAAAACATATACGATACAAAGCCTGTAATAAAGTATCTAGGAGTCCTACTTGACAGCAACCTCAAGATGGACAAACACCTCAGAACAGTTAACCGAGCCATCTTTTACAAACTCAAAATCCTTCAACCACTCCGCAATATCCTCGAGAAATCCGACTTTAGGTCTGTTGCTCAAGCACTAATCATTCCCCACCTGGATTACAGCAATGCCATTCTACAAGGGCTTCCAAAGAGCACACTAAGCATCCTGCAAATGGCTCAGAACGTGGCTGCAAGAGTCATCATGGAAAAGAAAGTCACCGACCACATAACCCCAGTTCTAATGGATCTGCACTGGCTCCCAGTGGCCGCCCGCATCATCTACAAACTACTCATCACAACATTTAAACTCATCAATGGCATCGCACCATCCTACCTCAATAACCTAATCACTATTCAACCTAGCAACAGGAGCAGGAGAACTATGAATCTCAACACCCTATGTATCCCGACCAGCATAAGATCTGTCAAGGCCGAAACAAGCAATAGGGCGTTCACATACTCAGCGCCAATCCAATGGAACCAACTACCGCATGAATTAAGGCTCACAAACAACCTGAACGAATTTAGACGAAAACTGAAAACCTATCTGTTTCAAACCCACTACAACTTGATCTAACTGCGATACCCTACCTCAACCAGATCTCCTCTGCCACACTCGGCAGCATATAATCTAATAGTATATAGTCATGTATAACTTGTACACCTTGGCAACTAATTCCGTACAAATTGTATATAACCATGTATAGTCTGTACACCTTGGCAACTAATTCTGTACAAATTGTATATATGGGGCCCTCCCCCAATCTACTGAAATCAAATGTATACCTTGATCTGTGTGCTTTAATCAAATATGTATCGTATCCAAATGCTTGTCCCGTGTTACGTAATCATTGACTAATCAAAATGTAAAACTGAAATCTCAATGTACCGTACAATACATTATGATTCTGTAAAGTAAACCGCTGCTGATCGTAGGAAGCAGCGGTATACAAGTGTTTACTAAATAAATAAATAAAATAAATAAGTTCTCTAGATGCAAGTCAAAGGCCTTGTGGAGGCTGAGACTGCTGAGGCGGTTGAGGCTTAGCAGTCTTTGCTTTTCTTTGCTTGGATGGTTGCTGACCCTTCCAGACAGGTTGACCTGCAGAGCGTCCCTGCTGGGAATAAGCAGGATAAAACCTTTTCTTTTTGGAAAAGAATGTTTTTTTGAAAGATTTCTTTCTTGCAGGATCAGCTGTGCCCTTGGATAATCTGTCCAAGGTGGAGTTGTCAGCATCCAACTCATTGGCCTTTTCCTGCCAATCTTTGCCAAACAGGTTCTCACCAGTACAAGGAATATTGCCCAATTTGCTTTGTACCCAGAGCTCCAAATCAGATGCCTGGAGCCAGGCAGTTCTACGTGAACCTATGGCAATGGCAGGGGTTCTGTTTATGCACTCAAAACAGTCAAAAGCTGCACGGTTGACAAATTTGGAAACATCCTGGGCATGTTTGACCAATGTGAGAAAATCCTGTCTCCTATCCTCAGGAAGAAGAGGACTCAAAACCTCTAAATCTCCTGTGATTTCCTTCAGGAACGTTCCCATATATAAAATATAGGAACTGATCCTGGCAGAAAGCATGGAAGCTTGGAAAGTATGACGTCCAAAAGCATCCAAAGTTCTGCACTCACGTCCTGGGGGATTAGAGGCATGCCTCTTTGCACTTCTGATCCTTCTCATAGATGACTCCACTACAATAGAGTGGTAAGGGAGCTGAGTATTTTGGAAACCAGGACAAGGAGGGACTCGATACATAGTGTTAAGTCTACGAGAATGAGGAGAGGTGGTAAGAAGGGTTTCCCACATTCTGAGCATGAGATCATGCAAGATCTCATGGATGGGTAAAGTAGCTGCCTCCTTAGGAGCTTTGGGATACTGTAAAATTTCCAGCTCCTTTGCTCTGGGCTCTGTTTCAGAAGCCACAGTAATGGAGAGACACCGAGCCACCTCCCTGATGAAATCCTGGAAGGAGATATCCTCTGGAGGAGACATCCTGCGTTTAGGGGAGGAGGGCTCCTCTGGAAGAAGTGCTCCCGCATCGACAGAACTGTCGAAATCCTCAGATTCCTCTGAGGACTCGAAGTACTTTCTGTCCGGATGCTCTTGTAGAGCCCGATACCCGTACCAACCGAAGGCGGTACCGGGGGGAATCGGTACCGGTGTATCGGTACCAGAGGGCATCGGGTGACTGGGTGCCGGCAATGCAGACACCGATGTCGATGCTATCAGTACCGGTACCGATACCGGTGCCAGAGTCGGTGCCGGTATCGGCTGAACTGTCTGACGCGGTTCCGAGGGTGTTGATGCCGCAAGGAGAGCCGCCAGACTGCGTTCAATAGCCAGGAACCTCTGGTCTATCGATGCTGCCGATGCCTGGATGTCGGTACCGGAGAAGACAGCCGGTACCCCAGAGCATGGCACCAGTAGTGCTGCCGAGGTCGAGGCCTCGAGAACATCCTGGAGCCCTGATAATGCTTTGGAAGCCGAAGCCTCCCGCCGGGGCAAATTTGCCAGTGCAGAATCCTCAAGGGCAACGCAAGAGGCATCTCGGTGCTTGGACGAAGATCTACCTTTTGAGGACCGGCTGGACTTATGTTTAGTTACCTGAGATCCACGGGAGGAAGAGGAAGCCCTGGAAGACGTCGATGCCACCGAAGCTGCATCAGAGGGAAACAGGGTACTGAGCTTAGCAGCTCGGCTCTGCCGACCTCTTTTAGACATCATGGCACAGGACATACAATCTGTGATGGAGTGGTCATCAGGACCTAAACATTTCAGACACCATTCATGGGTGTCGGTGACGGAGATGGTACCGCCACACTTGGTGCACTTTTTGAAACCTGAAGCAGGTTTCTCCATTGTAGGAAAACGTTTTGGGCCTGAGGCCCAAAATGGCGCGTGCACCTGGGAAAAATGGGGAAAATAATAAGTATATATATATTTTATTTTATTTTTTAAAAGAACAGAAATAAAGAAAGAAAAAACAGTGGTACCGGTAAAGCGTCAAGGAAGGCAGACGCGACCACAAAAAAAGAAAGTAATAAGGAAGAATTTTCTACGGTGACAGGAACAACGACCTGCTGGCTCCGCGGAAAACAAAGAACTGGAGAGAGGCAGTTGGGAAAGGCGTGAAGGCAGCACGCAGGCGCTGTGGGATGCCCCCAAAAGCTTTCTAATTGGACGCTGGGGAGCGTTCCCGCGCAGGCTCCGTCAGTACCGACGATACCCATATGTGAAGACTACATTCCTGCTTGTTCCTGGAGATAATTACAAATAAAGCTTACCATCGTTTAAAAATCATTAGAAGACTTAAACCAATTTTGCATACAAATCATTTCCAAACAGTATGCCAAGCAGTTATTACACCTTTACTTGACTTTGGAAACATCCTTTATCAAGGTCTTCCCAAAAATACCATCCACCCCCTTCAAATGGTTCAAAACACCACTGCAAGAATTATAATGGGATCCACAAAATATGAACATGTTAACTCCCTTGCTTGAAGAACTTCATTGGCTTCCAATCACTGCAAGATCAAAGTACAAAAATCTGATGATCATTTTTGAAATTCTTCACGGACCATCAGCATATTCTAAAATCTATTATTTCTAAAGACACAAGCTCAAGACCCAGACGTTCCCAAGCTACCAACAGACTCAATACCCATCTTAACTTTAATAAATCTAAACAAATGACTTCTAAAAGGGCTTTTTCATTTATGGCACCAAAACTATGAAACTCTATTCCTGAGGAATTAAGATTTCAGACTGACATGAAAGACTTCCGCAAGTCCCTTAAGACATATCTATTCATCGAGGCTTATGGCAAACAATCTATCACATAAAAATTCAAAATACCTTACTAACTGTTTCTACTCAATTTTATTATGTTATAGTATAATATTATAGTTTATCTTTATATACTATTACAATGTACTGTAATTTATTGTAAATTAATATGATGTACTGTAATTACAATGTCTTGTCTCTCTGTCCTCCATGCCCCAATGTAAACCCTTTTGTTGTCCTGTTAACCACTTTGATTGAAGGATAAGGTGGTATACAAAACTGATTCAATAAATAAATAAACCAACCTGCTGCCTCCAACTTAGTCAACATGAAGAGTGCATAAGCTCCTAGACAAACCTAGCTACATGACCACCTGCATTTCCATTAGCACTTCTAGTTATGACTGCGCTTGCAACCCTCCAGACTAACGCAACCACTGCCTGCCTGAGACACCTGGCTGTATGGATACCTCTGCCTTTATAAATCACCTATCTAATCAAATGCTCAAGCTCAACAATAGACACATTTCCACTAGGTCGGACATACAGGCACCACTATACTGCTGAAGGAGTGGAATAGCCACCTAGTGGTTAGAGCAACAGCCTAATATCCAAGCGATTAGGGTTCAATTCCCACTGGTACTCCTTGTGACCTTGGGCAAGGCACTTTACCCTCCATTGCCTCGGAAGGAAAGACCTGGCAATCTACCAAGAAAACCCAGAGAATGTTGGGTCGCCAAGAGTCAGCATTGACTTGACAGCACTTTTAAAAAAATACTGTTGAATCTCATCAGAACCTACCAGAATAGCCTGGCTATGGGGACTGCCCACATTTCCACTAGGCCATCAAACATTTCATATTCTAGCTGCTCCAAATACTCATCAAATTGTCCCAGTACAGCATTTTAAATTGGTACCATTAGTTCCTATTACTGCAATGTCTGCACTCTCTCACAGCCAGGAACCTCTCAGCTTATCTCAGGCCCAACAATCTAGATCAGCTGCTGGGGGGGGGTGGGGGGGGGGGGGGGGGGGGGAGGCAGAGAATGGCATTGTCCTGAAACTTACTTAGCTTTTTCTATCTCTGAAAATCAAGCAATTTCCAAGATGTAAACAGGTTGGAAGTGTTCACTCATGCATTGCTCTACATTCATCTATTTCTTGCAACTTTTCAAACTATCCTATTTGCAGTATCTTAAAGCAATACAGGGAATAGCAACATTTTTCACATGATCCAAGTGGCAGTTATATTACATTTTTAAAAAGCCCACGGCAAAAAATAAAAAAGCATCCAAACTGTTTTCTCTTTTAAATTCCGATTCACATTTCATTCAGAAAGCAATATTATTGAGATAAATCCTTTCAAAGTTCCTCCTCCACTATTTATTGAGTTGACACCCTTAAAACCACGCATGAAGTAAATTAGAAATAGAGAACACACATTTGAAGAAAAGACAAACAGAAACTAAGTGAGAAGGTGCAGTGTTTTACAAAGAAAATGTGAAAGCTGAAGAAAGGTGAAATTTGTTCTTAGCTACTAATTTCTTTTCCTGGACTGCTAGACAAGTCCAGACAAGTGGGTTGTGTTCCCTAACCAGCAGATAGAGGCAGAGCGGCCACTATTAGTAACATGATCACCAGTGGTACAATCCTAGAATCTGTCAGTATGCTACTGCCCAAGATGAGGATAAAAAAAATAAAGGAAAAAAACAAACATATCCTGCAAACATACCTTTATAAAAACTACTTCAGAATCCTCTGTCCCTAACCGGGATGGTAGTCCTCTTGGACACAGCCACAGCCAGGGTAACCACCCTGGGACTTCATCGAGGCTGCTGCAGGATTTATTTTGGTCATGGGCAGAGCTCCCAAGATTCAGCTGCCCCATGGGGCTCCTTGGAAGCAGTCCTAATCTGTGAGGACCTTTTTTATTTCAAGGCTTTATAGAAAGGAAAGCCATGAAATGCCTCATAAGCCCTTTCAGGGTATCAGCTGACTCTGACTTCATTAACCACAGGGGCAAGGTGACCTATGCAATCATGGAAGCCAGATTTTCTTAACGGAACTGTCCCCTTCTGAAGTGGACTTCTCCCCTTCCCTCTGCCAAAAGCTGTTCAATTAGAAAAGGTTCCACTCATCAAGCTCCAAGCCCTACTTGAATGCCAGGGCAGAGGTGGGAATAGAACCCCCGAGCTCCTCTTGAGAAAAGCCAAGACTCTGGGCCCCTCACTCCCTTACCTCCTGCAGCAAGATGGTCCTAGGCTCCCTCTGAAAACTGCATAGGTAAAATGAAGAATATCCCAGACTGCAGGGGAAATATAAATCTGACAAGTCTTTCTGTAGATTGTCAGTAATATTTATTTATTTATTTTAAGTCTCTTATATACCGCGCTATTTATCATCAGCGCGGTTTACATAGAACAGAACAATCTCAGTACATTTGAAATACGTATGAGTTACAGATAACAGGGCAGAAAACTTGGTCAACAAGGGTAACTATCTACAATACAATAATGATTGACTGTTTGTAAAAAACAACTAACAGAGCAGAGAATATAGTGTACAGCTGTAATTAAATCCAAAATTTTTTAATTCTAGGGTGTAGTGTTTATGCTTCTGGCTATTAGACTGTCTTTTGATATATTAGATAGCATTACGGTGGCTGGAAGTATTCAGTGAAGAGGTAGTGCTTGATAGCTTTTCTGAACTGCTTCATGTCACGTATTGCTCTAATTTCTGGCTGAAGTTTATTCCAACCTCTAGGCGCATAGAATTTGAATGCTCTGTTGATCGATGATTGGGACCAATTTGTGGAATCACTCGGAATGATTAGGGTGTTTTCGGCAAATGGTCTCCTAGATCTTGTATTGGGAGTTAGACTGATGAGATCTGAAGTCGTTGCTGGTGATAATTTGTTGAAGGCCTTGAATGTAATGAGGAGAGCTTTATATCTAATTCTACATTCTATAGGGAGCCAGTGATGGTCCCTAAGGATTGGTGTAATATGGTCTCTCTTAGATGCTCCAACTAGGATGCGAGCCGCAGCATTCATTGCTAGTTGCAGGGGGTTTATAGTGTTCTTTGGAAGACCATGTAATACAATATTCGCATAGTCAAAGTGAGGGGTGACTATTGCTTGGAATATTGAGCGGAAATCATTGTATTCTAGCATGGGTCTTAGGTGGCGTAATGTTTTTATCTTGAAGTAAATCTTTTTTACTGTATTTTTTATGTGGGAGGTAAAATCCAGTCGTTGATCAAGGATCACACCTAGGTAACGAATTGTATTCTTGATTGGGAGCTCAGCGTCCCGTACCTTAAGATATGTAGGGGGGGAGAAGAGCTTGTTTCTAGTGACCAATAAAACTTCCGTCTTTTTGAAATTGATTCGCATGTTTTGATCTAAGAGCCAATCCGCTATTGCATTGAAACAGTTGGTTAGGTTAGTGTAATTTGGACTTGTTATATCAAACGGGGTGTAGATAAGCACGTCGTCTGCGTAAATAAGGCAGGAGACATTAAAGGATTTGGTGATTTGGCAAATCGGCTGCATATATATGTTGAAGAGGAGTGCCGATAAGGAGGAGCCTTGTGGAACCCCTTGCGTTTGGAGGAATGGTTCGGATGTTCTGGAGTCAATGCGAACATGTTGCCAACGATCTTCAAGGTATGTTTTGCACCAGTTCCATGCTAGGCCTTGTATACCCTTTTCGTAGAGTCGTGCTAGTAGTATGTTATGGTCTACTGAGTCAAACGCCGCGGATATGTCAAGGAAGATCATGGCGACGCCAGACCTTATGTTGTTGATCCCACAGATGAGCGTGTTGATTAAGGAGGTCATGAGAGTCTCGACTCCATGCATTTCCCTAAATCCATGTTGGCACGGATCAAGAGGGGAGGATGTATCAATATATTGCTGAATTTGGCATTGAGTCTCTTTCTCCAGTATTTTGGCAAGCAGCGGGATGCTGGAGATTGGACGGTATGATTCTTCCTTCTTCGGGTCGATCTGGTTGTTCTTTAATAGGGGACGTATTGAGGTCTGTTTGAGTGCAGCTGGGAAAGTTCCAGAGGAATAGGAGAGGTTTGCAATTTTCGCTATGCATGGACTGAGCTCTGTGCGCATTGATTTGATCCAGTGTGCTGGGCATGGGTCATTGGCTGCAGTAGTGGTGTTCAAAGTAGCAATTAGTTCTTTAATGGATTTAGATGATGGAGGTGAGATACTCAGGAGTGGTTCTTGAGAGTGCGTGGATTGAGGGGACGCTTGTGATGAATTCAAATTTGTTCTTGTTAATTTGGATTGGATGTAATTTGCATACTGTTGAGGATGGATATGTTCTTGCTGTTGCGGTGCAGGTTCTTTAGATAGTGTTTTCACTAAATTGAATAGCTCACGAGGTTTGTTTAGTGAACGACTAAGTAGTTTTGCATGATGTTCTTTTCTTTTGGACCACATTAGTTCACGGTGATTTTTTTTTTTTATTTAAAAGTTTTTATTAGCACTCAACATAACAGGCAATACATAACATACTTCGGGGACCCCCCCCGACACAAAAACAAAAAGCAAAAAACATTCTGTACAGTGTCATCAGCATGTGGGGTGGAACCCCGCCCATAGTGCTACTCCATTTTCTGTTATCCCCCATACTCTGTTTTGCACTTTATACATTGTATCTTGTACAGTTTATACATTCTACAGTTTTATACAGGCAAAGATTCGTCTATTGTGGACCATACAAGCATAGAGACCACAGACCACACATTAACCGTAATAATAAGAGACCCCCCCCCCCAAATAATATCCTCCCCCCTCTACTCCCGCTAGCCCTAAACCTCCCAACCCAAACCGCACGCCCTCCCGTAAAGCAGAAGATCCCCTTTCCGCCATACAAGCAGCGGTGAGCTGACTAATAGTAACCACGGCAAATCTTAACCTGAGGTGCAGAAGTACAGAGGCGCATACAGGAAACAGCCCACCCGACACCCCTACAGGTGGAGGGGACAAGTATTGTATACTACAACCCTGACCATGATTTTATACTAAACCCCCCCCCCCCCCCCCGCTGCCTTCCAATGCTCATATCGTTCCCACACCTTATTGTACCTGTGGACAGTATGTTTGTGATGAGCTTCTATTGCACAATACCCCCTAAGCTGCTCTATACGCCCCACCACCTCCGCTATTGGGGGAACATCCTGTTTCTTCCACCATTGCAGCAGACCCATCCTCCCGGCAATGACACAGTACCCCTGTAGTCTATCCAATTCTCTCCCTCCCCCTCCCAGCACACCTTCATTCAGAATCACCACACTAGGGGTAAAACCCACCTGCACCCCTGTAATGGCTGCCGTAAGGCTTTCCACCTCCCGCCAATAATCCCGAACTATCGTACATCCCCACAGCATATGCAGCAAATCACCTCTATCCCCACACCCTTTCCAGCATCTATCCGAACTCGCAGGGTAAAGGGCGTGCAGCCACACCGGTGTCCAGTACATTCTTAACCGTAGCTTATAGCTGTTTTCCAGCATAGCTGTTCCCGGAGCCAATTTATGGGTTCTGATATAAATTCTTTCCCACCTCTCAACATCCCATTGCCCCCCCAGCTCCTCCTCCCATTGCAACTGACCCCTTATAGGTCCCTGTTGGTATTCCCCCAGAAGTTTGTATAACTTTGAAATAATCCGAGTGGGCATCCCAGCACTCCCCATCATCTCCTCAAACTGCGTGAGCTTCGCCATCCAATCTTGCTTCACCTCCCGCTGCTGAAGCCGATACCACAGACTTACATAGGCAAATCTATCGGACTCCTCCAAGCCATATTGCTGTTGCAGCACCTCAAATCCCCGAATGTGCCCCCCTTCCTCCACCAATTGACCCACTTTCCGTAATCCTTTCGCCCCCCACCTCCTAAAAACCCCTGCTGCCTCACCCATCCTGCCCGTCATTAAAGTCTGAAGTGGAGTTTCGCGGGAGACTTGTTTCCCCTCTAGCAAAAACCGCTTCCATTTCACCCAAACCTGTCTTGTTAGTTCGCGATAGGGATTCCCATCCCCTTTCTCCGTCCCCCCCCCACCACTGCCCCCTCCCCTTCCTCCATCTCCACCCAGCCAGGTCTCTCCACCCCCTCCTTCCAAGCAAACAGCGCCCGAAGTTGCGCCGCTTCATAATATCGGAGCAACGACGGGACCCCCAATCCCCCCTCTGCTTTTAACCTATACATGGTCGCCCTGGCGACTTTCGGGCGCTTACCATCCCAAATAAATTGCAGCAAGAGATTTTGCATCCGATCGATTTCTTTTCTAACCAGCCTACACGGCAGAGACATATAAACGAATAATAACCGTGGGAGTACATTCATTTTTACCACCGCAATGCGGCCCAGCCAAGACAAATACAACCCCCGCCACCGGGATAGATCCTGCCGGACAGTCTCAATCAAACCTTGATAGTTCCATTGCTTAAGCCGAACTAGAGGGGTCCCTAACTGGATCCCCAAATACCGAAATCTCCCCTCCACCCACCGAAACTTAAAGTGGTGTCGGAGGCTCTCTTCCACCCTGGGCGTCAAATTAAATCCCAACAATTCCGTCTTCCCTTGATTCATTTTATATCCCGCGAGGCGGCTGTACCTGTGTATAGCCGTCAAGAGCACCGGTAGAGTTGTAAGGGGCTGGGTCAGGGTGAAGACAACATCATCTGCAAACAGCCCAATCTTTTCCTCCCTCCCACCCATCGTCACGCCTTTAATATCCGTCACCCGTCTGATATAGGCTGCCAGCGGCTCTATAGCCAGTGCAAACAAGAGGGGTGACAAGGGACATCCCTGTCGAGTACCTCTATGGAGCTCAAAACTCTCAGAGTACCCGCCATTCACCCTAACTCTAGCACGCGGTCCCTGGTAAAGCGCTTTAATCCAACTAATATACCTCCCTCCAAACCCCATGGTCTCCAAAACCTGAAACATAAACGACCACTCCACCCGGTCGAATGCCTTCTCGGCATCTACTGTGATTAACACTGCCTCCTCGGTGGTACGCTGAAGATGCCACATGACATTCAAAACTTTTCTCACATTATCACTACCCTGACGCCCCTTCACAAAACCCGTCTGATCCGGATGAATCAGGTGCGGAACCACATCTTGAATTCTATTCGCCAAAATCTTTGCCAACAACTTTGCGTCCAAATTTATCAAGGAGATAGGTCGGTATGAGCCGCATACCCCCTTATCTTTACCTGGTTTCGGCAGGACTGTTATACCCGCCTCCGCCATTGTGCGCGGAAGGCCCTCCCCCTGTAGCACCTTATTAACCACCTTAGTAAAGAGGGGCGTGATCTGGTCTGAGAAGACCTTAAAGAACTTTGCCGTATACCCATCCAACCCGGGCGCCTTTCCCAATTTCAGTGTGGTTATAGCCCTCCTCACCTCCTCCTCCCGGATTTCCTGCCCGAGATATTCTCTTTCCTCCGCGGTCACTTGCGACAGACCACATTCCTCCAAAAAGTCAGCCGTGTCCTGCCCTCCCACCTCCAATTCACTTTCATACAATTTCTGATAGTACTCCCGAAACACCCCCCTAATACCCTTTGAGGCGTGGATCCAGTCCCCTTTAGTATTCCTAATACCATCCACATGCGCTGCTTGCCGCCGCCCCTTCAGGCGACTGGCCAGTATCTTCCCCGCCCGATTCCCGCCTTCGAAATGGGCCTGCTTCAGTACCGCAAGCTGGAATGCTATCTCCTGGGCCCGCAGTGTACTCAGCTCCGCTCTAACCCTAATGAGCTCCGCAAGGATGCTTGGATCCGACACCTTCTGATGTACCCCCTCTAAACGCCGCAGCTGTTGCAATAATTTACTTTCCGCAGCCCCTTTTTCCTGCTTCACCCGCGCCCCTATGCTAACCAACTGGCCACGCATCACCGCTTTTAAACCATCCCAGAGTACCCCCATAGACACCTCCCCTGTATCGTTAAATTGGAGGTAGTCCTGTATATGAGCCCTAATCTTCCCCACATGCTTCTCCTCTTCTAACAGAGAGTTGTTGAGTCTCCAAAATTTGAGACTATCCTCTTTCCGACCCAGATTGAAACATACACTCACCGGGGCATGGTCGGACCAAGTGATCGAACCATGTTCTATATCCTGTACTCTATCCAGCCAAATTCCACCCCCCCATATCATATCCAACCTACTGTAGGAGCTATGTACTGGGGAATAATATGTATATTTCCGTTCTCCCGGATGCCAACTCCTCCAAACATCCACCAAACCCAGGCGTTCTCTCAATTTATGCAGGCTTTGTCTATCCCTTCGCCCCCCACCCCCCTGCCCCCCGCTGGTGTCAATTCTGGGATTACACGTCAAATTGAAATCTCCTCCCAGTATTATTGGAATATTCCCCACTCCCTCCAACTCCTTCAAAAATTGCTCATAGGCCTCCCCCTGTTTCTCATTGGGGCCATACCAACTGATCACCCACACCTCCTCCCTTTCAATTTGCAGCAGCAGGCCCACCCCCACCCATTTACCTCCTTTTCCCCGTCGAACCTCCTTCACCAGGTTATGATACTCCCCCCCTATCAGGATGCCCACCCCCCCCCTTCCTAGAGTTTAGTCTCTGGCCCGCCAGAACCACCGTAGGGTACTGCCGAGATTCTAACATATATTCCTGCCCCACCCGCAAATGAGTTTCCTGTATGCACATAATATCAGCCCCTGTTCGTTTACCCTCCATCTCCACCAACCGTCGTTTCTGTCTGGAACGCAGCCCTTTGACATTCAAGGTCATAATCCGCAACTTCCTCTGCTTCCCACACCCCCCTCCCCCTAACCCGCCACCCACCCTCCCTGCCCCATACCTCCCCCCTCCTCCTCCTCCTCCTCTCCTCACCCGTCGAACCTCTTTGAACCCCCTCAAGGCCTCCCCCCCTTCCCCCCTCCCCCCCCATCCCCCCCATATCCTCCATCATTTCCAGAGGATAACTCAGGAGTAGTGCGCCCCCTACCTTCCCCAGCCAAACACTTATTCTCATCTCTACCCCCCCCCCCCCCCCGGCTACCAACCCACTCACCCGCCTCCCTCTGTCACCTACTCATCCCCTCTGCCCCCCTGATCCTCTCCACCTGCCCCTCCCACACCCTCAATACCCCTCCTTCCGTCCCCCCTCTCCCCTGTTCCCGGAATCCTCCTCCCCCTCCCATCCTCTTACTCCTTCCCCTTCACCACCCGCTCTCCAACTCCCCTCCCTTCTCTTCCCCAAATTACATTACACAAGTGCTATATGTTACCAAGAGGGTCAGACAGAGACATAACACTCCACCTGCACCCTTCAACAGTTAAACCAACCTGCTATCAGTCCACAAAGACCTTCAAGTGTCTTCCGGCAGCTGGGCGGCTTGCAGCTCCCGCCCTGGGTGTGCAGTCCTTGCACGCCGGTGCTGTGGGCTGCCCCCACCCCGTCCCCGCCACCCGCCAGGTGCAGTACCTGCCCCCCCACCTTCCGCCGTGGTGCTCAGTCCTGCCTCCCGAAGGGCCTGCATTGCCTCCTCCGGAGTCTGTAGCCGCCATGGTCGCCCTTTAACTGTGAACGAGAGTCCAAATGGATGAAGCCATCGATATTTAATGTCTTCCCTCCGCAGGATTTGTGTAACAGGTTGCATAGCCCTCCTCCGCTGCAACGTGCCCGCAGAAAGGTCCTCATATATGTGCACCGGGTACCCTTGCCACATGAGGGCTCCTGCTCTCCGTATTTTATGCACAATTTTCTCTTTGATTTTATACCGTGCAAGGCATATGATGATGTCTCGTGGTTTATTGCCAACTGGTTTGCCCAATGCACGGTGCGCTCTTTCCAACTGTATGTCCATAGCTGTCACCTCTTCTCCACCTTGTCGGAGAGCTTCCAGGCACACCGATCGCGCAACCTTTTCACTGTCCATAAACTCCTTTTCCTCTGGGATCCCACGGAGTCTCAAATTGTTGCGTCGCGAACGGTTCTCCAGATCCTCCAGCTTATATAGCAGAGCTTCATATTGAGATCCTAACTTCACATTCCGTTGGGTCTCTTCTTCCTGTTGTTGTTCAAGTTCTTGTAACCTGTTCTCGTGATCTCCCATTCTACACACCAACTCGCCGACTTCCTCCTTCAGGGGACCCAACACCTCATTCAACTCATTCTTCACAGATTGCACCTCATTTTTAATTTCAAGAAACCAGTCTCTAAGCTCCGCTCTGGTGATATGTTGCATAGTTTCCTGCCCAAGAGCTGTTACATTCTCCCTCTCCACTTCTTCACTCTGATCTTCTTGACCATCAGGGGGCTTTTATGCCCTGTCTGGCCGGCTTCTCCCTTCCCTCCATGCGATCCAGGGTAGGCAAACTCTTTGAGATCTGCCGCTTTCCTTCTAGTGGTCATTTCTGCCCCAGATTGTGCAGTCTAGCTCTGCACTGGTCTGTCACTCTTCACCCTTGCTGGCACTAAGGGCAGCCTTACACAATACTATCACTCTGCTCTGTGCTGCACCAGGTCCTCCCAGTGCCCTCTGACTCTAGCACTGCAGACTCACAGTTTTATGACTGTCCCCGGTCCTGTGGGCTCCCTCCTCAGCCTCTGTTTGCTGCCAGATTCATTGCCTCACAGTCCGGCCTCCTCCAGCACTCCTGTGCTCCGCACTCTTCTCTCTCGGAGGAACTGCACAGCTGGGGAAATGCGCCAGTCCGAGGCTACCGCCGGCCACTCACGCCGCCTCTTTGATGCCTCCGGGCGCCATTTCTGCTCTCCACGCGGCTGTATAGGCCTCCCGCTCACGCGGCTCTCTGCCGCCGAATTATACCGCCGCCGGCGTTCCAACCGTCGCGGTCAGCTCCGGCCGCTTCCCGCACCCGGGACCACCACTTTCCGCCTCCGGGGGATCGCAATATTTCTTTAAACGGCCGGATCGGTGCCGGAGCAGCTCTTTCAGGCCGCCATCGGCTCCGGTGACATCACTTCCTCCAGTTCACGGTGATTTTTGAGGTGCGCCATGTATTCATCATGGATGTTGATTTCATGAGAGCGTCTCCACTTTCTTTCTAATCTTCTCAGTTGGAGCAGTGAAGTTCGGATATCTGGAGAGAACCAGGGGGCATTATGCCTTATGTTAGGATCCTTGTTAGGGGCGATCTCGTTGTGCATAGTAGGTAGTTGTGAATATTGTAGGAGTGTCTCATTCCAGTTGTCAACCATTTTATTTATGTTGGTTGTTGAGATTGACAGTTTAGGTAATACTTGTGTGTTGAACACTTCGATATCCAGTGATTTAAAGCGGCTATGGTGCGGTGGAGGCACATTTTTTGGTGGATTTGGCGGATTCGAATTTGTAGGTATCTGGAAAGTTATCAGACTATGATCTGACCAAGGAACCGGGGTGATGGTGAGGTCCAGCTGACTATTGTTGCCTGTTAGTGTAGGAGGAACAAAGATGAGGTCAAGGATGTTACCACGTTGGTGTGTCTGGAAGTCAACAATTTGCTTATAGTCAAGGTTTTCCATGGTGTCAAGCAAGGCGTTGGCTGTGGCAGGTGGCAAAGAGGCGAGATTAAAATCGCCTAGCAGCCAGTTGGGCTTATTAGGGTTATCAGGGTTACATGCAAGGCTAATTACATCTGAGATATCCTCTGATCGTGCATTCGGAGAAGCATAGATAAGATTAATTGAGTTATTCTTATTTGATATGGTTAATGTGTCAAGAAAATGAGTGCTCCTAGCAAAACTTACTCGGTATTGTAAGGAGGATTTAGCGAGGATGAAAACTCCACCGCCTCTTCTGTTCTCTCTGTTGCATGAATAGATGGAGAAGTTCGGGGGAGTCATTTGATTTACTATCACTGAGTCTGAATCTGATAACCAAGACTCGGTGACCATTAATATATCTAAGTTTTGAGTAGATATTAAATCTGTTATGATAGGCCATTTGTTGCGAACAGAGCGTGCGTTAATAAGAGCACACCTCAGGTAACAACTAGGTTCAGATTTATTGATTGTTGTGGTGGGAGCTAGGTCTAAGGTTATGTAGAGTAGGTGAGACTGCCTTTTATGATGAACATACGGCGAATGTTGGTGATGGTTGCAGTGGTTTTTTCTGCTTGCTCCATACAGTATAGGTATGGGGTTGAAGTCACGTAAAAGTGCTTCAGATATTTGGATGAGAATGGTGATGAGGATGGTGTATAGGAGGGTACAAGATATGTTGGATATGCACATGCCGGGCATGGTAGTAAAATTGATTCAACTAAGGATTCTGTCGAATGGGTTATTGTGGTGAAAAGTGGGCGCCCAATGAAGATGCTTGTATAGGAAATAGCTTTGTTACTTGCTTTTCTTTCCTATGAAGACTGACAACTTTGACCTCTTTATGAGTGAATGAGTGTCTATGCGGATAATCAGCTGTGTTAAGTAAAATACTTAGTGCATAGGTTGCAACAGAGGTACAGGTAATCATTTAACCAGCTGCTAGGACAGTAAGCTAAAAGAGACTACAGCATGTGTCCTTCCAGATGCCCCTGATTCTGCATCTCTGATTCCTCCACTGCAGCTAGCTCTGATGTATTTCACTCACCCTCTCCGGTAGGAGAATCCAAAATGGCCACTGTTCCCATCAGTAGGAACACTGAGGCTACATGATCTATCGCCTCCTCTCTCTGCTCTGGGATCTTCCCACAGTTCGGGGAGGCCTGGGCACCACTATACAAATGCCTCACTGACTCCCGAATGCAGGCCAGACAAAAAAGGGACTGGCCACGCCACTAAAGTGGCAGCTCCACAGACTGCACACCATCTCCTTCTCGGCAACAAGATGTGAATGCTCACCATGCCGCCACAACAACCTTCATCTGGCACACACCTCTAGAGTTCAACTCCCACCACTTCAGTAGTGTTAGGAAAACCTGCTGCACCCCCGGTGACCCCAACATTAACAGTCTTCCTTGTGGCTGCCCTAACACCTCTGGAACTGCCGCTTCAGACTGTCTTCTCTGGTTTCACTTTTTTTTTTTTTCAAATGAAGATCTTTATAGAGACAGAAGCATGCAAGATCACAAAGTCCACTTCTCCACACACTATGGGGAGGGGGGGGGTATGGAGAGGAGTAGGAGGAACTTCTACATGGCTCCTACTTACCACCCACAGCAAAAGTGCCGGAGAGCCTCCTTGCACACCGGAATCACAGTACACCGGAACTGAGGCCCATAGAGCAGAATGCAGGAGCCGGGCTTCCCCTTGAGCTCAATTAAGGATCAGTCCCCAGACCTTTAATCTAAGAGCATCACTATGATAACAGAACTCTTCTGCCAGACCATGGATCATAATCTATGCCCTTGGGAGCAGGCCCAAGACTCAATCCTGCTGTAGAAGTCCAACTGTAACCATCTGCTGGAGGCAGAGAATACTGAATGGTTGCAGGGCTGCACTACCGATAATTACATCACTGAAAGTCAGTGTTCTCTGTCTCCATCTGCTGGTTGGGGGAACACAAACCACTCGTCTGGACTGGTCTATCAGGATGAAAAGGAATCAAAGTTTATTAGGATAAAATAAAAAGGAAAGAAAAAATTAAGCAGGAATAAAAGGAAACATTTGAATAAAAGTCATATTGGTATTTTCAGAACTTACCAATACTTGAAAAATAAACATATCTGCAACCTCATGTAAATGAAAGAATCACATATATTTAAATAGCATGCATTTATGCAGAAATTATACAGCAGGGACTACAGATTTCTGTTTTGCAACCATAAAAGATTTGTCATTGTAAAGCCCACAAGAAGAAATAGATAAGAAACAGACTAGCTTGGCACAAATCCCTAGCAGGAACAGGAACAAAACTTGCATACTAAAGGGCTCCAATAAGATGCTAATCTGCTATGCTCCTAAAAGGTTTGCATTTTCCCTTGGCAAGTAAAGGATGTGTGTTTCAATATGCTAACTCCAGGTAGGATCCAGCCTCAAAGATCCTGAAGTCCAAGTAAATGCTGCAAGTGATTCTCAGAAAGAGACCATGTAACATTGTTAGCTAGTTTTTTTTTCGAGTAGTAAGAGCATGTTCATAGTAATTTCAGGAAGCTGTACCATCAGTTCAGCCCAAAACAGTGGCGTACATTAACTTTGGTTAAGGTTACACACCGCATAATATTTAGCATATTTATTGAATCCCTTTCTGTAAGTATCCCTGCATGCCACTGGGACAACTTAACCTGACTAGCCAGTCATATATGTATGCAAAGAAAAATATATAAGCAATAAAAAATACTGAGCCGTCATTTGAAAGTAGCTTATAGTATCCTGATTTATTTGTTACAAGCTATTATTCAGCAACGCAGAGCCCAACCTTTTTTTTTTAAGTTGTTGTTTGTGTGAAGGCACATTTTAGAAAGGCCATTTATATTGTTTATATTGTTGCAGGGGTGCCCAAGTGAGAACGTCTGTATATATATGTTAATCTTAGAAAACAGAGTGGGCATATGTAAGTCAAATGTAAAATCAACATATCTCCACCCCTTATCATGGACGTGTGTTTTAATTAAAGAAGGAACATGTGGGATGGATATTTCACAAGCTGCGTACATGTGGGAAAAATTGGCATGGGAACCCCGGCAGCTTACATGTTTAAATGTCAGCATTTCAGAGTGGCTACAAGTAAATGTGGACAAGTGCAAAGTTATGCACCTAGGGAAGAACAACCCAAACTATGGTTACACGATGCAAGGTTCCACATTAGGAACCACCACCCAGGAAAAAGATTTAGGCGTCATTGTGGATAGCATGTTAAAACCCTCGGCCCAGTGTGCAGCAGCGGCCAAGAGAGCAAATAGAATGCTAGGTATCATAAGGAAAGGAATGGAAAATAAAACAAAAGATATTATAATGCCTCTATATCGTTCCATGGTGAGACCGCACCTTGAATATTGTGTGCAATTCTGGTCGCCGTATCTTAAAAAGGATATAGCGTTATTAGAAAAGGTTCAGAGAAGAGCCACCAAAATGGTAAAGGGGATGGAAGGATACTCCTATGAAGAAAGGCTAAAAAGGTTAGTGCTCTTTAACCTGGAAGAGAGACGGCTGAGGGGAGATATGATAGAAGTCTATAAATTAATGAGCGGAGTGGAACGGGTAAACATAGATTGATTGTTTACGTTATCAGAATATAGAAAGACTAGGGGACACGTAATGAAGCTGCAGGGTAAACTATTTAAGACTAAAAATAAAATATTTTTTCACTCAACGTGTAATCAAACTCTGGAATTTGTTACCGGAGGATGTAGTAAAGGCTGTTAGTGTAGCTGTGTTTAAAAAAAGGTTTGGACAAGTTCCTGGAGGAAAGGTCCATAAACCATTATTAAGAAGGGACCCAGGATATCACTGCTTGACCCAGTACAAGCATTGCGGAACCTGTGTCTTTTGGGGAAACTGCTAGGTACGTATGACCTAGATTGGCCACTGTTGGAAACAGAATACTGGGCTTGATGGACCTTGGTCTGATCCAGTATGGCATATCTTATGTTCTTATGTGTCTGGATTGTTGGGGGGGGGGGGGGAGGCGGAAACCAATGAAAAGTTACAACACAAAGACAAAGTGTGGTTGGATTGAGATGATTACAGTAATTAAGATGGGAAAAACAGATTTTTCTTCTGAAACTTTGGGTTAGATTTACAAACCTGCATAATAATTATAATGCTTCAAACACAAGTCAGTATATAGGTCCCACTGCGTGAATGTATTAAGACAGGTTAGTGAGTCTAGCCCTTCTTGTTTTCAAGGGACATGGAAGAAATAAAAAATAAAATTATAGCAAATGCATCAGTCTGAAACACATTTTGACACTGCTACAGAAACTTTGTACATGAAATAAGGTAGCAAGCAGCATACTTATACCCTGAACAGAGTTTTCATAGCAAGATTAAAAATTTCATGTTACGCCCATGTCCAGTGCTTTTCTCGCAGTTGTCACAAGAATCTTCTTCTCCCTTTAAAATCTAATTTCCCTCTCTCCTTCAGAGCCTATGGAGAATGCTTAATAAATAGGGCTCACTGTTTACTAAAGAGTTTTTTCTTAATTTGATTTTAAACGTGAAGGAGAAAGACCTTAAGGATATTTCTTAGACACAGACCAGGAGAAAATCGTACTGAACATGGTCCAAGAAACAAGATCTCTTCAGCTGTTTTAACACTTTTGATGTTCTGATCAATTTTTCAGACATGCATGAGCTCACAAATACACAGCACTCACCCAGCACCACACCCACACCCAAATTAAACACAGCTTTGAGAAAAATAGAAATGTAGACAAAAAAGGGACCAAAAATGGATGCATGGAAGAGGAGAGTCCAGGCAGTTGCAAATTAAAAGACGCTTAGGAGATCACAAAGATGAAACCTGTAGATAATGCACAGTGAGGAACATGAAACCTTAGGAAATACATTCTTGGAAAAAAACAGCACAACCATTTTTCTTCAGCAGACTCAGCAATGGCAAGTATACGAGATAAGCCCATGTAAGCACATTGTTGGGCGCTGATTAACCAGCTACGTAACAGACTGCCTAAATGGAGCAGACAAGGTTGGGCCTACAGCCAGATGTTAATGGATGAAGGTGCATGCTCTCTCTTTCAGGGGGCAGCTCAGACTAATGACCCAGGGCACTCGGGCTTTCAGGCTATTCAGCGAGCACTTCAAATACAAAATCTGTCCTCTGTTCATTTTAAATGCCCTTGTGCATTTTGCATCCTTGCTGGTATTTAGCCATTGAGATGCTTTACTGGGTGCTGAAATTAGCTATACCTAGTTTAAAAGCTCCTCCACAAATGTGCTGACTTCCCCTTTCTTCGGCAGATCATGCATTTTCCTTCTGTTCTGACCATCTTGCTGGGAGTATTCCGTAATGCCGCTTCAGAGCTTTGCTTTCCCACCGAAGGAGAAATCTGACATGTTTCTGCATCTCAGAACATTCTCCTGTTGTGGCCTGTAATCTTCTTATGAAAAGGCTTTCACAAGCCACTATCTGAATTCTCACTTTGCTGTCTCAAGACTCTGTTCTTTCCTCTTAGACGTGAATAAGCAACATCCTTGATGTGAATAAGCAACATCCTTGGCGCTCAGAGAAAGCAACTGTGACCAAAGACTCATGCAACTAGGGCATGTACTGTCCCATTTGAGACAATGCTATTCAAAAGCATACAGGATTAGTAACCCTGTAGTCACCAGAGACAGACTTCTTTTTGCTCGAGCTGCTCTAAAGTAAACAGGACTCTTTGAGAGTAGAAACTGATATCATCACAGCATTAACAGTGCACATGGCTGGAAAAGCAGCAGGTAGAGAGAGATATCTTAGCACAGTGTTTCTCAAGCCAGCCATGGTGTACCCCATAGCCAGTCTATTGTTTCCTTATCCTGCTAGACTAGTTCAGAGGAGTGGGTTTTGCTTCCTTGCCAGCAGGTGGATGCAGACTTGAGCATCTTTCAATGATGTCATCAGTGGTGCAGCACTGCGAAAAGACAGTAATTATCTGCCTCCAGCAGGTGCCAAGGTGTGTGCACTGGTGCAGCAGTGCAGCAGTGCAGATAGGCCTGACTCTCCTGGCCCACACTATGGTGCAGTGGTCATTTATGATCGAGTCCTGAATGGCTCAATAGTGCTCAGAGCTGAGGAAGACTCCTCAAGCTGACAGCCGCCATGTATCCAGCACGGTTTCCCATGAGTTACTAGTATTTGGTGGACCAAAGAGGGGCAGAAGACCCCACGGGGCCTGAGAGAGGCCAGTAAGTTGAGCCCAGGCTTCCTTCTCTCTTGCTGTCTCTTATCTACATGCAAATATTTTTATTTAACTTTTGTTCTACTTTTAAATTTTGCCCATCAATTTACATTGGGCTCTATTTGGCTCTCGTCTGCCATATAAAGCTGATTAAAATAAAAAAAAAAAAAAAAAAAAAAAAAAAATCAGGCTTCTCGCAATGGGGTCTCCCAGACCTGTGTAGGTATTCGGGGAAGCCCAATTCGGGTTACCCCGATGGGCCTTTCAGCAATAGGACTTCCAATCTGGATTCCCTTTTCACCACAGTGTGATTTGTTTTTTCAGCAGTTTTTATTTCATGGCCCGCCCAGTTTTTTTTTTATATAACTTTATTTATAAACCACCAATCAACAACAATAACAAAACAATACATCGCCGGGGGGGGGGGTGTACTCTGATCCCCCCCACAGGAGCACAATACAAACAAAAACAAAAGAGGTGGATTTTAACATTTTATCCCTACTGACCTCCCCCCCACCCATTCCTCGCCCTCCTCCCCCCTCCACACCCCCCCCCCCCACCCCTCACTCTGGAAGCAGTGTTGTCCCCCTTACATCCCATCTACTCCAGACACCCTCAATTATGGGCGTCTTCAACTGCCGGCCTGTAGAATCTCATTACGACATCGAGCCCCCAGCTGCTGGATATAGGGCTCCCAGACCGCCATAAAGGTTGTCCATCGTTTGACACTGCCCCGCGCCCCCCACCGCTCCGTCAACATCAGCTGGTGAAAACAATTCCGCCACTCCCCAAAGGTAGGAGCCGAGGAATCTCTCCACAACCTGAGAATAGGTGCTTTCCCCACCAGACAAGCCTTGCGCAACAGCAGACGTTCCCCTGGTTTAACTGGGCAAGGAGAAGGTATGCAATCCAACACCACAAGGGAGCCGGACCAACGCAATCTCCGCTGCAGCAGGCCCCCTATAAAAGAACAGATCCTCGCCCAATAAGACTCCAATACTGTGCAGCCCCACCACATATGCAGCAGGGTCGCCATGGGCTCTAAACAGCGGGGGCAGCGACCATCAGTCATCAATCGACTGCGCAGCACTCGTCTCGGCGAGAAGTGAGCTCTAGTGAGACATTTAAATTGTATCTCCCTCCACCTCATCCCTTGTACCAGTCTTACTATTCGTCGTAGGGCCGCACGAATCGTACCCGGGGCCACTTCGCCGCCCAGCTCGGCCGCCCAGTCCTCCTCCACCTTCCGGTAATCCGGCAGGGCCCCGAACCGTGCCAAACGGGACTTGTATGCGGAAATCGACAACGGTGTCTCCCCCCCCAACCCAAAGAATTTGAGGATCTGCGCAGAGCGTTCAATCTGCAAGGCGTCTCGTGTTAAAGAAGAGACATAATGGGTCACCTGAATATACGCGAAACAATGTCGGGGGGTCAGATCATATTCCCGACTTAGCGTCAAAAAGGATTTACATTTCCCTGTCGATTCCACTAGGTGTCCTACGCTCCTTAATCCCCACTCATGCCACTCACGAAAAAGCACAGAGTCAGATCCCGGGGGAAAGGATGTATTCCCCTGTATTGGCAGCCAGCTAGAGGTTTGCCAGGGCGTGCCCCAGGCCCCATTAAGAAATTGCCAAGTCCGCCTAGCCGAGCTAATGAGCACACTGTGCACAAGGTAACTAGGGAGATTGCGATTCTCCCCATGAAGAGCCCCCAACAATGTTAGCGGGGCCACAAAGCATTCTTCCAGGGCCTTGGGTGTATAGAAATCTGTCCCGCCCAGCCAATCCCCAACATGTCGTGCTTGACAAGCCAAAGCATAAGCCTTCAAATCTGGGAATCCCATCCCTCCCTCTTTCCATTTCCCCAATAACCGAACCCACGGTATGCGTGCTTTGCCGCCTTTCCAAAGAAAACTGCGAAAGCAGGCCTCGAGGCGACGCATATCGCGACGTAATAACCACACCGGTAATGTCTGCAACCAATATAGTAATCGGGGTAGTACCACCATCTGCGCTGCTGCCACTCTCCCAGACAGAGACAGCGGGAGGAAACTCCAAGCCTTCAACTGTATCTGAAGGCGTCGCAGAGTACGATCAAAGTTGCGTCTATACAGCGACGTGGGCTGGCGAGGCAACACAATCCCCAAATATATAAACTCATCAGTCGCCCACTACAACGGGAACTCCCCATCCCATGCAGCTCGCAGCTTTCCCAGAACATCTAAGGCTTCAGATTTCTCCTGATTGATGCGCATCCCCGCAACCTTCCCGAATCTCCCAAATTCTGCCAGCAGCTTCCGCAAGGAGCGTCCGGGGTTAAGCAGGTGGACTAATATATCGTCCGCAAAAGCGGAAATTTTAAATCCCTGCAATCCTATGCTGACCCCTTGTATCTCCCTCGAGTCCTCAACTGTCCTTATCAAAGGATCAAGCGAGAGGACAAACAGAAGTGGGGAAAGCGGGCAGCCCTGTCGCGTACCACGGCCCAGAGCAAAAGCATCCAAAAGGAGCCCGTTGCATAAAACCGCGGCCGTAGGCTGGGCGTACAAGCTCATCACCATCCGACAAAAAATTGGTCCCAATCCATATTTCGGTAGAAGGCACCATAAATAGTGCCAGTTCACCCTGTCGAAAGCCTTTTCAGCGTCGAAACTCACCAAGGACGGCAGCCGGCGGTGGTGTACCCATTCCAAGGAGGCCACGATTTTCCAAAAATTCCAGACCGCATATCGGCCTTTAACAAAGCCAACCTGCGAGTCATGTACCAAGTGCTCCAAGACCTCCGCCAGCCTAACTGCTAAAATTTTCGAAAAGATTTTTAAATCAAAGTTGAGTAGCGAAATGGGCCGGTAGGAGGCCACCGATAGTGGGTCCTTACCCGGTTTGGGGATCAGCACAATATGAGCATGATTCCGCCCCCATCGGAATGTCCCGCGCTCCGTACGGCTACTAAAGACCTCCCGCAATATTGGACTGACAGCCTCCCCAAGAATCTTGTAAAGCTCCGCGCCAAATCCGTCGGGGCCTGGCGATTTGTAGCAACTCGCCGCAGATACTACCGATTGCACTTCCTGAATAGTCAAGGGCTGTTCCAGCATCGCTTGCTGTTCTGCCGTCAGTCGTGGGAGGTCTAATCCCTCTAAGTAATCCCTTATGTCCCCCGATGGAGGTTCCGCCTCATATACTGACTGAAAGAAGTTCCGAAATGCCCGGGCGATCTCCCTACTCTCCCTTTGCAATTTGCCCCCGTCGTCTCGGAGAGCCGCTATCAAGGAGGAACCCCGCCACCCCTTCAAACACCGGGCCAACATCTTCCCCGGTTTATCCCCGTGGCAATGCAATTGATATCGATAATAAAGATGAGATTTCTTTGCCCGTTGATGGAGCAATTCATTTAGATCTACTTGGGCTTCCCACAGACATTTTTTATTCGCGGCTAACGGGGCGCGGGCGCATAGCCGACGGAGGCCCACAACCCGCCTTTCAGCGATCATCCGGCGTTTCCGTGCCGTGAAACCAATAATATCGCCCCGTAACACCACCTTCGCCGTTTCCCAGACCAGTTCCGGGTCCTCTTTATGGCATTCGTGGTCACTCATAAACTCCTGCCAGCATTGTCGAATGAAGAGATGAAACTGGGCGTCCTGGTACAAATCTAAGGGGAATCGCCAAAGTCGCGTCCGAACAGAGGGATCCCCCCCCAATGTAACTCTATCCATACCAGCGCATGGTCTGAGATTTCCAGGGGGCCAATCCGGGCCTCCCCCGTCTGAGCGAACAGACCTCCCGAAAGAAGAATATAATCTATACGAGCACTGGTACCATGTGCTCGGGATTGATGAGTGAAGTCTCGCTCCATGGGATGGAGCAGTCACCAAGGGTCTACCAGGACTAACCGCTTTCGAAATCGTTGTAATAATTGGGTTACAGGGACTCTGTCCCGCCCGTCTCCTCCTCTCGAAGTGTCTAAATCGACATCAAGGACCCCATTGAAATCTCCCCCTAGTATTAAATGGTGGTCTGGTAGCAGTTCTATCTTGGAGGCCAGCCCATTATAAACATTGGGATCCATCACGTTGGGCCCATAAAGGTTTCCTATTATTACTGGTTTCCCCTCCAAGTGACCTGAAAGCAAAAGATACCTTCCCTCGTCATCGGCTATGACAGAGTCTGCTGCAAACCGGAACTTTTTATGGACCAGAGTAACGACCCCCCCTTTTTTTCCCTTAGCAGGGGAGCCCCACACCTGTCCCACCCAGGACTTACAGAGTTTATTATGCTCTTCGGTTGTCTGGTGGGTTTCTTGTAACAGGGCGATATCGCACTGTTGTCTGGCTAAAGCCTGCAAAATTTTATATCGCTTGATCGGATTCCCCAGCCCACATACATTCCAGGTGATAATCTTCAGAGGCACGAGGCAGTGTCAAGGCTCCACCAACTAGCAAATTCCTCTTGTCGGAGAAAGGTCCCCCCAGCCTGGAACCCCTCCCTCTTAGTAATTAGGAGAATACAACCCTGCAACCAAACCTTTAAGGAAATACAGCCCCCCTTCCCCCTTCTCCCTCCTTTCTTCTCCCCCCCATCCCTCCCCTGCCCCCCCCCCCCGCAACCCCCACTAGCCCACCCATCTGGTCGGACAGTCTTCCACTGGCACTCGGGACTACCCCTTCCCAAGCTTCGCTTATTATTAACCTCTAAGGCCAAATCCCAATCTATTCTACCCTCCCCCACGGTGCCCAACCCATCTCCACCTATGCACAACCCTTTTATTAGGAGGAGGGGGAGAGGACAGTATCCCACGCTGCACCCCCCCAACCAACAAGATTCTCATTGGGGTTACAGCTGTTATTGCTGCGCGACCGCTGTGGGTTCTCGTCTCCACCCCCACCCACAACCCATCAGAATCCTACCCGTGGGGCCCCTCGTGGTGGTCTCCCGCCAGCCTCCCTCCCCCCCACTAAAGAGCTCTCTCTAAACGCGTCAGTTGCACCCTATATATACCCTAACACCAGTTGCAGAGGCCCCCGATTGAACCTTTCTCAGTCACCACGTAGGGGTCTGGGAGATCGATCTCTCACCCTTCCCTTTTCCCTCAGTTAACTTAACTCCATCTCCCCACCCCCACCCCCACCCCCACCCCATAAATAGAAACTTAGGACCCGAGTTGCACAGCCCACAAGCTACAGCAGCTGAGAGAAGGAGGAGCTGGTACAAAATTCGACAGCAAAAGTCAAAGTGGCGATTAGCTCGCCGTGCAACAGCGGCCATGTGCCCCACACACCGTAAACAAACCAACATTCAACCCGTTCCAACTCGCCTCATACACTCTCTACCTGCAGCCAGACCCAGCCAAATTACCTTAAAATACAACTCAGCGGTCCGTACCTCTTCCCAGGCCTCATCCACGTTCTGAACCCCCGCTCCACCCAGCCGGTGCTCCAGCCTTTGGGGTGAGGCAGACTAAGCCACTAACACAAACCCCGCCCCCACGAGGACCCCAGCTTCCCCCGCCCCACTACCACACCCTAAGCTATCTACTAGATGCATCGCGGGTCCCCAATCCGACCTCTCCCCCTTAACCCGAGCCATCAGATCCCCCTGACCATACAACTCCATTCACCACACATTCAAACACATATCTCTGCCCCCCCCCCCTTATCTATAACCTAAATAGCTTCCTACAGTCTCCAAATCCCAGATACAGTATCTCCAGGGCTGGAGTTACAATAAAGGAGTTTGCAACAAAATATAAATTGTAACATTTGTAACCAACCAGTCCTGCTACAATCAAAGGAAGTATCAGCCTTTCACCGCTCTGGTCGGTCAGCTACACAGCTCAGTTTCTCAGAGGAATGATTAGCCAGCCATTCAAGTGGAGCGTGTGTAGGCACCCAGACGTTCGTGGCAACAGACGCGGCCCCCTCATTTTGTCCGGCACAGTACTTAATCTCGCCGTTCAGGGCGCACAGGTCTCCAATCCATCACGACTGCTTTCAAGTAGCCTCATCCGTTGAAACGTTCAAAGAGTCCAGAAAGGAAGCAGCCGCCGGCGTTGTCAGAAATTTTGAGCGGCCCTGGTAGTCCACACGTAGGCGGGCGGGATAAAGCAAGGAGAAACGAATCCCTTTAGAAATCAGCTGAGAGTAGATTGGAGAGAAAGCTCGGCGCTGTTGGCTGACCAGGGTCGAGTAGTCTTGAAATACTAAAATACGCTCGGCGTCTTGGTTTGTCATCTTGCGGCTCCGGGCAGCCCGGAGTACCTCCTCCTTCTGCCGATAGTCCAGAAAGCGGGCTATAACTGCTCGGGGTCTCTGCGCTTGTTCCCGTTGAGGTCCCAACCGGTGAGCCCGCTCCAGCTTCACCTGGCCTTCCCCGGTGCCACCCAGCAATTTATCAAGCCAGGTTTGTAGGTAGCCGAAAAGAGCGCTATCCCCCACTGTTTCTGGGATCCCCACGAACTGGAGATTCTTGCGACGTCCTCTGTTTTCGAGGTCGTCTAGCTTATCACTATGCTGTTTGACGAGGGATTCCAGGGCTTCCACCTTGACTGCCAGGGAGTGCTGGGTATCCTCGACGTCTGATATTCGGGCCTCCGCTTGTTCCATCTGCCCCGCGAATTCCGTGAAGTTTTGGTTGAGGTTGTTCAGGCTTTCTGCTAGATCGCTGAATCGAGCCTCCAACGCCCAGACCACCGCTGTGCTCACTTCAACTACCAATTCGGCGTGGCCTCCCGACCCAGGGCTAGCGGGTGCCCCCTCGGCCATCTTGGCCTCCGGTCCTCGTGGCTTCTCTCTTCGAAGAGTCTTTGAGGCAATCAGGTCTTTGACCTCTTAGGAGCCGCTCCGTGCCTTAGAGAATTGCCCGGTGCAAGGTTCTCACCAGTGCCGATGCAGGGAGAACAGTAGAAAGAGAATTCTATACGAATTGGAGAGATTAATTGCAGATTTGTGGGGTATTTACCCGGAGCTGATCAAGACACATCTGGTCAGCTCATTGCCAGACCGGAAGTCCCCGCACAGTTGTTGTTTTTTGTGGGAGCCTCTCTCGTGGTTTTTGTTCATGGAAAGCAGGCCACATGCCAGCTGCTGTGTCTCACGTGGCATTCAGCTCCATGGTGGGTTCCTTTTGCCCCCATTGTAATGAGGATATAAGGACCCACATTTTTCAGTATCATTGGGACTCAGTTCTAATTCTGGGCCTCTTCTTCTTCCTCTAAGCCTTTCCCATCCATGGGGCAGATGGTCCTCATGGAGAACGTCACTGATACCTTGCAGAGGACTCAAGCCAGCGAACTCCTGTGGGCCACCTAGGGCCACATGAGACCCTGTGTGCTGGCTTTGAGCAACAGCTGACGAAACAGCTCTCAAGCTGTTTCAGTCTTTTTTAGGTGCTTAGAAACACCTTTTGCAGAAGTTTGGGGTCCTGTGCTCCCTTATGAGGGAGTTTGGGCCCTTGGATGGCTCTGCTAAGTGCCCCCTGTCTTGCCCATTTTCCTGGGTGCTCCTCTGGGAGTCCCGTCTTATCCACTATGGCGGTTGGCTGGGACGCTGATCAAGATTCTTTAGACAAGTCTGAGGAGGAAAGGGAAATTCCCCTTAAGGAGGGACAGGATCCCTTTTTTACCAGAAGGACTTCCCAATGTTGATTCAGGATGCTATGGCAGCCTTGAGAATTGAGGCGTCTATGTCCACATCCCCATCTCAGGTGGAGCCATCCTGGTGGGTATCAGACATCCTTCTGAGTTTTTTCCCTTTACCAAAGCCAATGGAGCCACTCTTGGTATCTCAGTCGGAGAATTCAGAGTTGGGCCTCGAGACTAAAGGCTCTAGCTCTGCTATATCCCCTGCCTCAAGGCAAGCTGGAACAGCTCTTTGGGCTCCCTTCCCAATGCTCTTTTCATGGTGGTCACTAAGCGCATGACTATCCCAGTGGAAAGGGGTCCTGTGCTTAAGGAAGTTCCCAGGCAAAGCATAATAGCCAGAGTGCTTCTGTGCTGGATTTAACGACTGCCAGATAGCTCCGAGGCTGCCAAACTGGAGTCAGGAGCCGCCTTTCTGGCTTATGCTCTATATGACCTGATTAGAGTTTCTTCCAAGTCCATGGCGGTAGTAGTCGGGGCCAGGCAGTGGCTCTGGCTTCACAACTGGGCAGCAGATGCTGCCTCCAAGTTGTATCTCAGTAATCACCCTTTCAGGGGTAAGTTACTTTTAGGAGAGGAGCTCAAAATGTTGAAGGACCTGGGTGAGTCCCCTCCTCAGAGGATGCCACAGAATAGGCCCAAAGGTGCTCATTTGGCTTCTCAGAGAACTTCTCACAGAGCTTGAAGACACACAAGCAGTCAAATGCTCTGGTTCAGCCTATTCCCCTTAAGGATCTAGGCCCAAAAAGGCCAGCCCTTTCAGGGCTCCCAGTGGATCTCAAGACTCCAACAGCTATTACTGGGACAGAAAAGACCTTACAATGAGATCAGGAAGATCTCTTCCAAGGTACAGCCAGTAGGAGAATGGCTCCAGCAGTTTCTTTCGGAATGGACCCCAGATTACATCAGACCAGTGGGTTGTAGAGGTCCTAGATCGGGAGTACACACTTGAATATGCAGACCTTCTAGGAGACACCTTTGTAGAGTTTCCCTGCAGCTCCTCACTTAAGCAGGTGGCAGTTACAGAAACCTTAGAGCACCTCCTGCAGCTGTAGACTATTTTACTCATGCCTTCCGCAAAGCAAGGTGAGGGCCGATATTCCATCTACTTTATGATGCTCAAAAAAGAGCAGTTCCTTTCGACCTATCTTGGACCTGAATACAGTCAGTGCCAGACTTGTGGCCTACCAATTTCGTATGGAGACAATCTGGTTGGTCATTGTGTGCGTTCAGCCAGAGAGAGTTCCTTATCTCTCTAGTTCTAGCAGAGGCTTACTTTTATACTCCCACCAGGGAGCAGCATCAGAGAATCCTATGCTTCTGCATTCTGGGCCATCATTTACAGTTCCGGGATCTGCCTTTTGGCTTAGCTTTGGCTCCCTGCACTCTCTCAAAAGTGATGGTGATAGTGGCAGCATTCCTGCGAAAGCATGGGATCCGGGTTCACCCTTACCTGAATATCTCATTGATCCACTCAGACTCCTTGCAGAAATCAGGAGTGCAGGGCTCTCATGATTCAATGACTGGAACAGCTGGGGCTGGTGATCAATTACCCCAAGATCAGCCTCAGTCCCTCTCAGGAGCTGCACTATTTGGGGGTTGGTTTTCCTCACAACGAAGAGGATACTTAAGCTGCAGAGACAGCTCATGGAGTTGTGCCTGCAGCCTACCCCTCGGGCCTGGGACTACATTCCTAGGGTCCATGGCACTGACTCTAGAATTGGTCCTGTAGGCCAAGGCACATATGTACCCATTACAGAGACATGTATTATCCTTCTGGTCTCCATACTCTCAACTCTTTAACCAGAACCTTCCCCTTCCCTCGGGAGTTCAGGGACTATTTAGAATGGTGGCTTTAAACCTGCCATCTGATGATCAACATGTCACTAGAAGCCCTGGATTGGGTGGTTCTCACCATTGATGCCAGTCTGAAAGGCTGGGGGGTTCTCTATCTAGACCAGATAACTCAAGAGTGTTTGGTCCCCTCAGGAGGCCTCCTGGCTGATCAATCAGCTGTGCACCAAAGCGATCCAGCTGGCACTGGAGAGGTTTCAAACCTTACTAGTGGGCATAGCAGTCTATGCGCTCTTGGAAATGTCACAGTAGTGGTAAACTTCAAACGACAAGAAGGGACTCGAATTGCCTGGGTGACACGTGAAGTTGCTGTCCTGTGCAGTTGGGGAGAGGAGTACCTAGTGGTCTATCAGCAGCCCACATAGCAGGCATAGACGACATTCAGGCCGTCTTCCTGATTTGGAACACAGTAGATCCCAGAGAATGAGAATTGAGCCCCCACATGTTCAACCTCATAGTGTGAAGGTGGGGCCTCCCAATGTTCGATCTGATGGCTACATTGGTCAGTGCCAAGGTGAGCAACTTCTTCAGTCACTGAAGGAACTCACAAGTGGTGGGCTTGGATGCCCTGCTCCAAGTATAGCCCCAGTAGAAAATGCTTCACATCTTCCTTCTATGACTTGAGGCACCTCCCATGCAGGATTCAGGCTCATTCAGACTTGGATCCTGGTAGCCCCAGACTGGCCATGCAGAGAGTGTACAGGGATCCAATAGGACTGTTGGCGGAATCCCCACTCTGGCTCCTGCAGGAGAAGGGCCTTCTTCATCAAGAGCCTCTGATATTGGAGGTCCATGCTCCCATCTCATTTATGGCCTGGTCCTTGAAAGGTTAAGTTGTCCAACAGAGGCTACCCTGGAGTAGTAGTGAATACCCTGATCAGAGTCTGGAGGGTCTTAACCTCTTTAGGCTATGTGAGGGTTTAGAGGAGTTTTGAGGTGGTGTTCTTCTCAGGTTCTGGTAGCTGGAAAAATGGATATTGGGGCCATGTAGTCCTCCTTGCAGGCAGGCTTGAACCAGGTGTTGGCATGCTACCAGGGACATGTTCAGGGTTGGTCCTTGGCAGCCCACCCTGACGTTTCTCGCTTCCTTGGTGGGGGTGGGGGTTGAGGTCAAGCAAATTCGCCTTCCTGTGCATCTACAAGTCCCCCAGTGGAGCCTTTTATTGGTGTTGAAGGTGCTGAAAGTGCTCCCTTTCAAGCCCACCTGTAAGGCTTACCTCAAAGAGTTGACTCTCAAAGTAGTATTTCTGGTGGCTATTGCTTCTGCCAGATAGGTCTCGAAGTTGCAGGCTTTCTGGTTGTCTTAATGGCTTTGATTGCCTTGCGAAGTGCCATCCTTCCTTCCAAAAGATGACTTCTTCTTTTCACCTCAATCAGACAGTCGTTCTTCCCTCTTTTTTTGAGGACCTTCGGTCTGCTCAACGAGAGGAGGATAGTACTCAGAAGAGACCAACTCCTTTTGTCAGTCAGACTATCTTTTTGTTTTCTTCAGTGGTCCAAGGAAAGGCAGGCAGTGGCCAAGTCCTTGGTTTCCCACTGGATCAAAGAGGCCATTGCTTCAGCATACCTTTTGGCCAGGAAGTGGGTACCAGAGGGAGTGTCAAGGCTCACTCCACTAGGTCTCAGGATTCCTCCTGGGCTGAGTCTGCTTTGATGTCTCTATAAAACATCTGTAAGGCAGTCACCTGGTCTTTCCTGAATATGTTCATGAAGCATTAGAGGTTGCATCTGAGAGTAAGTGCTAATGGCACCTTTGGCAAGGCTGTTCTTATCAGAGCATCATCTTCTATCATGGGTCCTGACTGCTTGGGTACTTCCCACTGGCCTAGCAGTATGATAAGGAAGGAGACATTTTAATTATACCTTATAAAGAGAAATTAGACTTACCTGATAATTCTAGTTCCTTGAAGAACTCCAGTTCAGTCCTCCACCACTGGGATGTACCAGAGCAGTAATCATTGGGAGGGACCTGTCCACCCGGATCGTAAGACCGCCGACCCGAAACAGGCATCATTTGCCGCCTGGACATCCAGGTGATAGTGTTTACTGAAGGTATGCAGAGACGACCAAGTGGCCGCCCTGCAAATCTCTACTGGCGGCACCAAACTGTGCTCCGCCCAGGAAGTCGCCTGCGCTCTAGTGGAGTGGGCCCGCAAGCCCACTGGCACCTGACGACCCTGCAAAATGTACGTGGACGCAATAGCTTCACGAACCCATTTGGAAATTGAAGTCTTTGCTGCAGCTTCTCCTCGCCGAGGCCCCCCAAACAAAACGAATAAGCGTTCTGACTTACGAAAGGCTTCCGAAACCTTTAGATACTGACGAAGAACTCTCTTCCACGGTCTGAGAAGCTGGCCCCAGACACCCCCAACACTAGAAGCAACACCGATTGATTCAAGTGAAAGGGGGGAGACCACCTTGGGCAAAAAGGATGGGTCCGGCCGCAAGACTACCTTTTCCTTAGAAAAAGACAAAAACAGTTCTCGAAAGGACAAGGCCTGGAGCTCTGAGACTCGTCTTGCCGAACAAATGGCCACTAAGAATACTGTCTTTAAGGTGAAGTCTTTCACTGAAGCTTGTGCCAGGGGTTCAAATGGCTCCCTAGTTAATGCCTTCAAAACCATGTTGAGATCCCACGGAGGCACTATCACCCTACGAGCTGGCCATAACCTGGAGACCGCTTTGAGAAAGCGAATCACGTCAACATGAGAGCCCAAGGCTTCTCCCTGGACTTTGCCTCTATAGCAAGAAATGGCTGTTAGCTGAACTCTTAGGGAACAGGCCGCCAAGCCTTTATCAAATCCGTCTTGTAGAAAACTGAGCATCATTGGCACAGAAACCGTGCAAGACTGCACTTGGCGCTGAGAGCACTAGTGCTCAAAAATATGCTATATCCGCACATAAGCTAGCGATGTAGACCTCTTCCTAGCCTTGAGTAAGGTCGCAATAACCGCTCCAGAATAACCTTTCTTCCTTAACCTTGCCCTTTCAATGGCCAAGCCGTAAGCGAGAACCGATCCACCTGAGGCATTCGGAGCGGACCCTGCATCAAGAGATCCTCTCTTGTCGGTAGTCTCCAAGGATTCCCATCGAGGAGTCCGACGAGATCGGCATACCACGGGCACCTCGGTCAGTCCGGGGCCACTAGAACTACTCTCCCCAGATGAGCTTCGATGCGCTGAATCACTCGCCCTATAAGTGCCCATGGCGGGAAGACATAAAGCAGGCCCTGTGTTGGCCAATTCTGCAACAGGGCATCGATTCCTTCTTTCTCTTCTTCTGCTGAAGAACCGACTGGTTTTGGCCGAATGGTAAGTCGCCATGAGATCCATAATCGGAGGCCCCCACTTGCAGACTATCTGAGAAAAGACCTCCGGATGCAGCTCCCAATCCCCCGCATCCACCTGGACCCTGCTGAGGAAGTCCGCCATCACATTGTCTGTTCCTGCAATGTGTGCCGCCGAGATCAACTGTAACCGGGGCTCCGCCCAGGCAAACAGAGCTTCTGCTTCCTCCTCCATGGCCGAGCTCCCCGTGCCGCCATGCCGATTGAGGTAAACCACTGTCACTGAATTGTCTGACAGTACTCGCACTGCTCGGCCCTGCAGTACGGCTTCGAATGCCTGCAGTGCTAAAAATACCGCTCTCGATTCGAGACGGTTGATCGACCACTGAATCTCCTGTTCGTTCCAGGTTCCCTGAGCGAAGAGATTCCTGCAGTGTGCTCCCCAACCTGTGAGGCTTGCATCTGTCAAGACCGGGATCCATTGAGGTTGCTCTAGCGGAAGGCCCGCCGCCACCATCAAAGTGACTGTCTGACCTTCAGTGGGCAGGGGAGACGTCTGTTCAGGGAGTCACGCTGGTGCAACCACCATCGGAGTAATGACCTTTGTAATGGTCGCATGTGGGCCCTTGCCCAAGGGACTACCTCCAGAGTTGCTGCCATTGTTCCTAGTAACCGAAGGTAGCCCCAAGCCGACAGAGCTGGAGTCGCGAGGAATCTGCATACCAATTGTCATAAAGCCAGAGCTCATCGAGCAGGCAGAAAAACTGCTCCCTTGTGAGTATCGAAGCGCACTCCCAGGTACTCTAGGACGGGACTAGATGACTCTTAGAGGCATTGACTACCCAGCCGAGGTCTTAAAGGAACCCGACCACCTTGTCCGTAACCCAAACACTCTCGGCCTCAGATTTCGCTCGAATTAACCAATCGTCGAGATAAGGATGCACCAAGATTCCTTCCTTTCTCAGAGCTGCCATTACTACTACCATGACCTTGGTGAAGATGCGCGGAGCCATCGCTAACCCGAAGGGCAACGCTTGAAACTGAAAATGTCCCCACGGGAGAGCAAACCTGAGGAATTTCTGATGAGCTGGTCTGATGGGGATGTGTAAATACGCCTCGGTGAGATCTAATGAGGTCAAGAACTCCCCCTGTCGCACCGCCACTATTACTGAACGCAAGGTTTCCATTCGGAAGTGCGGTACCCGCAGACAGCGATTCACTTTTTAGATCCAGAATGGGCCGAAGCGCTCCGTCCTTCTTGGGAACTATGAAATAAATAGAGTAACGACCAGCGCCGTAGTCCTTCTGTGGCACCGGCACCACAGCTCCCAATTGCAAGAGCCGATCTATGGTTTGTCTTACTGCGAACGTCTTTTGTCGCCCCCTGCAAGGCGACAATACGAATGAGTCTAGAACTGGACGAGCAAGCTCATGTGCATAGCCCTCGCATATTATCTCCAGCACCTATTGATCTCAAGTTACTTGGACCCAGGCAGGAAGGAAATCCCGAAGCCGTTCCCCAATCGGTCGAATTCCCACCTGGGCCCGCCTCGCTTCATTGTGGCTTTTGTCAGGGGGCAGCTGAGGAAGCTGCGAAGCCTCTGCCTGCCCCTCGGAATCCACGAAACCCCTGGGACCTTGACAGAAACCTTCCTCTTTGAAAACCGCCGAAACAGGAGGTACGAAACCTCCTGATGTCCCTAGCCTGGCCTTGGGAGGCAGAGAGAGATCTGCCCTGCTCCTCTGGCAACCTGCCACCTTTGGACTCCCCTAGATCCTTAACCAACTTGTCGAGATCTTCCCCAAACATAACTTTCCTTTAAAGGGAAGCTTGCTGAGATGTGACTTAGAGGAGCCATCCGCCGCCCAATTTCTTAACCACAGATGACGGCGCGTGGCAACTAGGGAGGCCATGCTATTTGCCAATGTCCTAATTAAATCGTAGTGGACATCCGCTAGGTATGCTGAACCGGATTCCAGGCACGCCTCCTCTATCATGCGCTCCTGCGTCTGTGACACAGATTGATGCAAGCACTGTGACCAACGGAGGCATGTTCTTGCCACCCAAGCACTGCAAATGGAAGCTTGCAAGGCAAGAGCATTGACCTTAAAGGCCTGCTTTAACAAACCATCCACCTTTCTGTCTTGTGCATCTTTCAACGCTGTGCTCCCTTCCACTGGAATAGTTGTCTTTTTTGTGACCGCAGACACTGCTGCATCCACCCAGGGTGAGCGAAACCTCTCCTTTTCCTTGTCAGCTAGGGGGTAGAGCCTATTCATAGCTCTAATACCATGTAGCCCTGCCTCCGGCAGGTCCTATTTATCTTGGATCATTCGGTTGACTACCCGGTGGACCGGGAACACCGCCTGAGTTTGCCGCACTGCCTGGATGAGCGGATCCTCCAGCGCCTCTTCCTCTGAAGGCTGAACAGGAGCTAGGTTGAGTGCCTGAAGAGAGTCCGTAATGAGCGCTGTAAGCTTTTCCCTTCGGAATACACGGATGATTCTCGCCTGGTCCTCAGGTTCCGGAATCTCCCCCTCTTCAAGCTCCTCCATTCCAGACTCAGGCTCCAACTCCAAATCTTCATTATTGAGCCACTCCGGATCTACGGACTGATCCTCTTGAGGTCGTGCCCTCTTGGTCGGTCTTTCCAGACTACCGACCATCTGCGGCCCGCGCTGATGTATTGGCATCGGCAGCTGGACAGGACCTGACCCAGACCTCTGCTGGCGCAAGCAATAAGCCTGATGCATTAGTAGCAGGAAGTCTGGGGAAAAAATCCCGAGGGCCACCCCCGCACCCACAAATGTCGCAGAACCAGAGGGTCCTGCCATGCTTTCCAGGAGTGGCACTGAAGGCCCCCTCCTGCGGTGACGCGTCCTCAACTCTTGGCGATGTACTGGCCGCCCCTACGCGAGCCTTCTCTTGCATCTCCTGCTCCATGGAAAATGAAGCCGCAGTGCAGCCCCGGCAAACTCCTGTGTCTGAAACCGCGCCTCTGCGTTAGCCACACACTAAACACTGTGGGCGTGAAGGCATTAGTCACAGAAAATAAAGGGCTGACTGCGCCGCGAGAGAAAAAAATAAAAAACTGAATTAAAAGAGGGGTGGTTTTTTTTTTTTAACCCCGAGGGGAGAAATAAGAGAGAAATCGACAAAAGCAATTCAAGAAACCAAAAATAATCAAAACAAACCAAACTAATTGCCAAAGGATAATTGATAGAACCCCCCACAAGGCAAACTGGCAGGACAAGAAAGAAAGAGTTGCTAACCGCGCAGCCGTTGCCGTGTGGCTCAAAAAACGCAGGAAGAGGCTGCACACCCGAAGGAGGGTCTTTTAGGCACCCATGCGGTCGCAGTGACACCGAGCGCCTGTCTGCCGATCTGCGCTGCGCCCTTCAATCTGCGACGCAGCTTCTGCGCTTAGGCTCTGCCACCGGCTTCTGAATCCCACGGCCGACCGGTTTAGAAGAGAGAGCTGGGCAGACTGCGTCCTGCAAGGCTCCCCTCTGTGCAAACTAGGAGGGGAGTGCAGACCAGGGCCCTGGAGCCAGAAAATGGAAGGGAGAAGGAGGAAGGAGGTCCCCGGCTGCCCAAAGCCCTTCCGATCAATAAAGTAATTTAATTATTTATTTATTTTAATCTAACAAATGAACAAAGGTACAGGGGAGAAAAGAAACAAAGCCAACTAATCTAAACTGCTCCTTATCTGTTCCTCTAGAGCAGTGCTTCTCAACCTTTTTTGTACCGTGACCCCTTTTAACATTGGTCAACTTGTGGTGACCCCTAATGATAAAATCGAATGCGTCTCTCTTCCTTTACCGTTAACGCATTGTCGCTGTAATCATTTGTTGAATTAATATATTATAGGCCTTTGCAGTATCTTTTTATTTATAAAATTTACTTATTTAAACCACAATAACAAGTAACAATGCAATGCAATGTGTGCAAAATTATGATGCTTTTGTAGTCAAATCACTAATATGAAATACAATTATTTTTTCTACCTTTGTTTGACCAATTTATTCTCTGATCATGCTGGTCCCGATCTGAGGCTTCTGCTTTCCTGTCTTCTCTTAGCTCTCTTTCTGTGGTCTATGGTCCATCTGCCATTTCTTATCTCTTCTTTCGTTTTCTTTCCATCAGCCTATTTCCAGTTCCAGTAACCCTCCCAGTATCAGCCCCTTTCCAATCCTCACTCTCAGTACCTTCCAATGTCAACTTGCATTCCCATGACTGCCACTGGTGTCCATTCCCTTCCAGTCCCCCTCCTTCCCCACTAACCAGTCCCTTCTAGTACAAATACCATAGCAGCCCCTCTCAGATTCACTCCCTTCCAGTTCCATTCTCTGATCCCCCCCGTATCAGCCCATTTGTAGCCTTAGCCCCCAGTTTTCTTCCAGGGCCAGCAGCTCTATCCTCCCCTCCACACAATCAGCCCACTCCCAGTCGAAGCCCCCCAATCAGCTTGCTTCCAGTGCTAGTCCCCCCCTCAACCCCATTACCAGTGCTAGCCTCCCCTAATCAGCCCAATACCAATCCTACCCCCCCATGAGCTCATTACCAGTCCTAGCCTTCCCTAATCAGCTCATTTCCAGTGCTAGTCCCTCCTCAACCCCATTACCAGTGCTAGCCTCCCCTAATCAGCTCATTTACAGTACTAATCCCTCCTTAACCCCATTACCAGTGCTAGGCTCCCCTGATCAGCCCATTACCAATCCTACCCCCCCCCCCATCAGCCCATTACCAGTCCTCCCCCCCCCCCCGATCAGCCCATTACCAGTCCTACCCCCCCCGATCAGCCCATTACCAGTCCTACCCCCCCCCCATCAGCCCATTACCAGTCCTACCCCCCCCCATCAGCCCATTACCAGTCCGAGTCTCCTCTAATCAGCCCATTTCCAGCCCTAACCTCCCCGATCAGCTCATTTCCAATGCTAGCCCCCCATCAGTCTATTACCAGTCCTACCCCCCTATCAGCACATTACCAGTCCCAGCCCCCCCTTGATCAGTCCATTCCCAGTCCTAGCCTTCCCTAATCAACCCATTACCAGTCCTAGCCCCCCCATCTGCCCATTATAATCCTAACCCGCACTCTCTTTCCCCATCTGTCCAGCATTTATCCCTGTCTGTCCAGTATGTCCCCCTGTCTCTTCCCTTTGTCCATGTCAGTCCCCCCTCCCTCCATGTCAGCCCCCATTCTGTCCATGTCAGCCCCTCCCTCCATGTCAGCCACCCTCCCTCCTTCCATCCATCTATCAGCTCTCCCCTCCGTCCATGTCAGCCCCCTCCATCCATCCCTCCCTCCCTTCATATCAGCCCCCTCCATCCATCCCTCCCTCCCTCCCTCCATGTCAGCCCCCTCCATCCATCCCTCCATGTCAGCCCCGTTGCAGGTTCCCTGCCCCGTCCTCCCCTCTCCCTGTCTGCCTGCTACTGCCCTTTTCTTCTGCAGCCGCGGCTCCCTGTCTGTTAGGGAACCGCGGCTGTGCCTGTGTGAGTGCAGCCGTTGCGGAGCCTTTCTGTCTCTCGACGGGCTCCGTGCAGCATGCCATTGTCCCGCCTCCAAAGGAAGTGGTAAACATCTTCCTTTGGGAGGCGGGACAATGCTGCACAGAGCCCATCGAGAGACAGGCTCCGCAACGGCTTCACTCACAGAGGCACAGCCGCGGTTCCCTAAGAGGCAGGGAGCCACGGCTGCAGAAGATTGGAGTCTGTGAGTTTGCCGCTGCCGAGAAGCGGACTCGGCAGCGGCAGCAACTTGTACACTTTTTTTTTTTTTTTTTTTTTAACAGCTGAGTGAGGCGACCCCTGCTGAATCCTGTGGCGACCCCCATGGGGGTCGCGACCCACAGGTTGAGAACCGCTGCTCTAGAGTGAGCCCAGCACCTAGGCTCACTACGTCCTCCTGCTGCATGGAGACTGGACACACTGGGGCTGATGGGAGAGGTCAACAGGATACATCCAGTGAGGTCATAGTTTTGACATCCATGCTGCAGGAGGACGTACACTACCCAGTGGTGGAGGACTGAACTGGAGGACCGATAAGCAAATTTCCTTTCCTTGAATCCTGCTAGACCAGTCCAGGACCCACCCTGGAATACTTTCCTACAAGTTAGAAAGACCTGTGGCCTTTACATTGTATTATTGCTGCAGTGTCTGATGAAAATTCATTCATCGTAAGAGAACCAAATACTAGTTCCAATTGTTTGTTCTGATGGCTGACTAGTAGTTGCTGAGTTTTCTTTCAGAATTTTTCTGTTTTGCTTACTACTTAGGAAGCATCTTGCAGGCTTCTCTCAGTGCTGCGCCAGTGATTATACCTCCTGATGGCATCATTTAAAGATGCTCAAGTTTGCTTTCACCTGCTGGCAACGGAGTATAACCCACTCATCTAGTCTGGTCTAGAAGGGTTCAAAGAAAGGAAAGTATCAGGTATGATTCAAATTTCTCCTTAGGATATCCACAATGAATATGCATGAAACAGATTTGTATGCAATGGAGGCCCCCAGTTTTGAAAAAGCTCGTGAATTCACCTTCTTAAAGTGGAGAGTATTGGACTTTGTTCCGATTTCTCCTTTCGGAGGTGATCGGCAGAGAGCCCTTAATTTTAAAACCATACTGGATCTTTTCTTTGAACTCACTGATTTCCAAGGGGATGAATGTTGACATTGATTGGGGAACAATTATTATGAAGAATTTTTTGATTGGTTGGTTGGATTTTGATCATGTTAGCCTTATGTATAAAGGACAGTAGATTGCCTGAATGTCTGACAGCTGTAGCCATTTACTCAAAAGACGTCTGTTTTTAAAGTTGAATGGATGAGCCACAAATTAGCGTTACTGGAGGGACTAAAGTTATTTTGGAAGTTCTATACCTTCTTCAGTCTAGGTCATTTTGAAGCTGTTGGCAGATAAGTACTGGATTCCCTAATGCAGGACTACAAAGAGTTAGAGTGGTCCGAAACATAGTGCTCTGTTGGAACGATAACTTGTTTAAAAAAAAAAAAAAATCGATATTGTAAGAAGAAACAAATGTTCACAATTGGGTTTTTTTGTTAGAATTTGGTTTGCGGGACTCCATACAACTAGTGTGGATGAAAAATAGATTATATACCATTTCAATAAAGAGTAAAATGGGCCAGAGCATTTAAGACCACCTTGACTTAATTATCACGGTGGGTTTGCTAAGCACGACAATAAATAAATTTATTATCCTAGTAACCAGAAAATAACAAAAGTGAGTGAGTTTTTGGATTGTATTGTGCAATGGAAGCAGGGCATGCAAATTTCTCCCATGCATATTTACTGTGGATATCCTGAAAGCCAGACTGGTTAAGGGGTACATCAGGACTCATCTTAGAAATCCATTTTGTACATTTACAGTTGCAGTCAACATTATTGGCACCCTTGCAGTTCAACCCCTTAATGTCCATTATCTCTTTAAAAAAAAGTGGCCGGTGAAATGGCTTTCGACTATATATGTACACATATTTAATACTTGAATCAAATAAAACAAGACCAATTAAAAAAGGAAATAGTAGGAAATAGTATAAAAACTGGGACATTGCCAGGACATGATTATTGACACCCTTATAAATAATTCAAATCAGTTTGAGCAGAAGAACCACATTCCCATTGCAATAAAATTCGACACACCTGTGATCAATTATACTCTCATGACTTGAATAAACGAAGGAATGATGGCTCTAATGTTCAAAATGGCCATATTCACTCCCTGTTCCATTTTCACAATGGTGAAGACAAGAGAACTGCCTGAGACTGTCAGAAAAGCCATTATCACCAAACATCAAAGGGGTACAAGGCCATCTCCAAAGACCTTGGGATTCCTGAGTCTACAGGTCACAATGTTATTAAGAAGTTTTCTGTTCATGAAACTGTCAAGAACCTCTCAGGACATAGTAACATAGTAAATGATGGCAGATAAAGACCAGTATGGTCCATCTAGTCTGCCCAGTAAGATGGCAGGAGTAGGTGCACCTGCCACTCTGTGATGGCCACCCATCCCCATGTCTTTGTTTAGGGGTGAACCCACCGCTCCATGTAGGACACCCCTATTTGTTGAGAAATTAGATGGTTCCGTTTATTTTGATTTTATCCTGTTGCTGTAAAGGGATCCACTGTGTCTGTCCCATGCCATTTTGAATTCCGTCATTGTGTTTGCCCTCACCACTTCCATTGGGAGGGAATTCTAAACAACCACCACCCTTTCAGTGAAAAAGTATTTCCTGACATTGCCTTTCAATTTACCACCTTGCAGCTTCATGTTATGCCCTCTGGTTTTAAAGATGGGTAAATTGAAAGGCAATTTCAGGAAATACTTTTTTACTGAAAGGGTGGTGGATGTTTGGAATGCCCTCCCGATGGAAGTGATGGGGGCAAGAAGAATAGCGACCTCCTGCCCTAACAGGTTGATGAGAGAGGTCGGAGAATTGAATTGCCTTACTACTGTGTGAGGGGGCATGCTTGAAAAATGAAGCTTGTACCCCTCCTTTATGATGGAGAGTGTCCAATGCTCTGCTGTTATCTGCCCCCATCAGGGGGCAAAGTGACATAGCCTTCCTGGCTCTCGGGGGACCAAAGCCTTCCACCATTCCAGGAAGGTTAAGTTCTCTAGCTGAAAGTCAAAGGCCTTGTGGAGGCTGAGACTGCTGAGGCTTAGCAGTCTTTGCTTTCTTCTGTTTGGGTGGTTGCTGACCCTTCTTGACAAACTGACCTGCCGAACGTGCCTGCTGAGCATAGGCAGGATAATATCTTTTCTTCTTAGAAAGGAATGGTTTCTTGAAAGATTTCTTTCTATTAGGATCAGCTGTGGACTTGGATAATCTATCCAAGGTGGAATTTTCAGCATCCATCTCATTGGCCTTTTCCTGTCAATCTTTACCAAACAGGTTCTCACCAGTACAAGGGATGTTTCCCAATTTGTCTTGTACCCAGAGCTCCAGATCAGATGCCTGGAGCCAAGCAATTCTACGTGCACCTATGGCAATAGCAGAGGTCCTGCTTATGCACTCAAAGCAGTCAAAGGCTGCGCGGTTGGCAAATCTAGAAACATCTTGGGCATGTTTGACCAAAGTGAGAAAATCCTGTCTTCTATCCTCAGGAAGAATAGGACTTAAAGCTTCTAAATCATCTGTGACCTCCTTCAGGAACATTCCCATGTAGAGACTATAGGAACTGATCCTGGCAGAAAGCATGGAAGCTTGGAAGACCCGACGTCCAAAAGCATCCAGGGTTCTGCACTCAAGTCCTGGAGGATTAGAGGCATGCCTCTTTGCACTCTTGATCCTTCTCATAGCTGATTCCACTACAATAGAGTGGTGAGGAAGCTGAGTCTTTTGGAAACCAGGACAAGGAGGGACTCGATACATAGACTCCAGTCTGCGAGAATGAGGAGAGGTGGTAAGAGGTGTCTCCCACATCCTTAACATGAGATCATATAAAATCTCATGAATGGGCAAGGTAGCTGCCTCCTTAGGAGTTTTGGGATATTGTAGAATTTCCAACTCCTTGGCCCTTGGCTCTGTTTCAGGGGCCACAGTAAGGACAGACCCCGAGCCACCTCCCTGATAAAATCCCGGAAGGAAATATCCTCTGGAGGAGACATCCTGCGCTTAGGAGAGGAGGGCTCCTCTGGGAGAAGCATTCCTGCATCGACAGAACTGTCAGAATCTTCAGATTCTTCTGAGGACTCGAAGTACCGTCTGTCCGGATGCTCTTGAAGAGCCCGATACCTGTACCGACCGAAGTCGGTACCGGGAGTAATCGGTACCGGGGTATCAGTACAGGAGGGCATTGGATGACTGGGTACCGGCAAAGCAGACACCGATGCCGATGCTATCGGTACCGATACCGATGCCGGGGCCGGTGCCAGTACCGGCTGAATTGTCTGTCGCGGTTCCAAGGGCGTCGATGCTGCAAGGAGAGCCACCAGACTGTGCTCAATAGCCAGGACTCTCTGGTCTATCGACGCTGCCGATGCCTGGATGTCAGTACCGGAGAAGACCACCGGTACCCCAGAGCATGGCACCAGTAGTTCTGCCGAGGTCAAGGCCTCGAGAACATCCTGGAGCCCCGATAATGCTTTGGAAGCCGAAGCCTCCCGCCGGGGCAATTTTGCCGGTGCAGAATCCTCAAGGGCAACGCCAGAGGCATCTCGATGCTTAGAAGGAGATCTACCCTTTGAGGACCGGCTGGACTTATGTTTAGTTACCTGAGATCCACGGGAGGAAGAGGAAGCCCTGGAAGACGTCGATTCCACCGAAGCTGCATCAGAGGGAAACAGGGTACTGAGCTTAGCAGCTCAGTTCTGCCGACCTCTTTTAGACATCATGGCGCAGGACATACAATACGTGATGGAGTGGTCAGGACCTAAACATTTTAGACACCATTCATGGGTGTCGGTGACGGAAATGGTACCGCCACACTTGGTGCACTTTTTGAAACCTGAGGCAGGTTTCTCCATTGTAAGAAAACGTTTTTGGGCCTAAGGCCCAAAAAGGCACTTGCACCTGAAGAAAATAGGAAAAAATGTAGAATTTTTTTTTTTTAAAGACAGAAAATAAGAAGAAAAAACCGGCAGTACCGGTAACGCATCGAGGAAGGCAGACGTGACCACAAAAAAGAAAGAAATAAAGAAGAATTCTTCTGCGGTGACAGGAACAATGACCTGCTGGCTCCGCGGAAAAAGAAGAACTGGAGACAGGCAGTTGGGAAAGGCGGGAAGGCAGCACGCAGGCGCTGTGGGATGCTCCCAAAAGCTTTCTAATTGGACGCTGGGGAGCGTTCCCGCGCAGGCTCCGTCGGTATCGACGATACCCATATGTGATGACTACATTCCTGCTTGTTCCTGGAGATTGGTCTTTATCTGCCGTCATTTATTATGTTACTATGTCCTGAGAGGTTCTTAAGAAGTTTTCTGTTCATGAAACAGTGAATAACATTGTGAACTGTAGACTCAGGAATCCCAAGGTCTTTGGAGATGGCCTTGTACCCCTTTGATGTTTGGTGATAATGGCTTTTCTGACAGTCTCACTCAGTTCTCTTGTCTTCACCAATGTACATGTGGTGCAAAGAGGAAAATTAATCCATGTCATCCTCAAAGGTTAGTGCAAAGTGTTGGAAGAACACCACGCACAACATCCAAAGAGCTTAAGGCTGACCTGGAGCAATCTGGAGTGGTGGTTTCAACATGCACCATACGCCACACACTAAACAAAAAAAGGATTTTATGGGTGAAAGCCAAAGAGGACCTCACTGCTCAAAGACAGACATAAAAAGGCACACCTAATCTTTGCCCAAACCCACCTTGAGAAAGCACAATCCATCAGGGAAAATGTTCTGTGGACAGATGAAACCAAACTTGAGTTCTTTGGCAATGCAGACCAGTGATATATTTACAGGCAAAGAAATGAAGCTAATAAGGAAATAAACACACTTTCTACAGTTAAACATGGTGGCGGTTCCAATAATGTTGTGGGGCTATTTTGCTGGCTCAGGAACTGGAGACCTGGAACATATTAAAGGAATCATGAAGTCAGAGGACTACCAAGTTATTCTGGAGATAAATGTGCTAACTACTGTCAGAAAGCCAGGTCTAGGTCAAAGGTCATGGATCCTCCAGGACAATGACTCAAAAGATACATCCAAAAGTACAAAAGAATGGTTAGAAAGGAAAACATGGACTGCTTTAAACTGGCCAGCAATGAGTCCTGATCTCAATCCAATTGAGAACCTTTGGAAAGAGCTGAAATCTGCCATTGGTAAAAAAGAATCCTGGAAACATTCATAAGCTGGAACAAACTGCAGCTAAAGAGTGGGAGAAACTACCAGCAGACAGATGTACAAAACGTATAGATGACTACAAGAAACATTTGAAGGCTGTCATCATTGCTAAGGGTTGTGCAACCAAATATTAGTGGAGAGTGCCATTAATCCTGTCCAGGTCATATTTTGTTTTTTTCTCAGAAATTACTAGGTCTAAGTTGCACAGTTATCTTTTTTTGTTGTATATCTTTGAACATATTATTAAAATATTATGATGGCATACAGTTTGAATATTTCCAATTATTTGTCAAGATATTGTACACAACATACCTAAAATGCAAGGGTGCTAAGTGTGACAACAACTATATATTGCACTCTAAACTATGTACCAGTGTGAATCATTTATAGGTATCTTCATATAAAGCAATACGAAGACACATGGGTAAGTGGTATTCACTTCCAATCTTTGAAGGCTGCAAACAGGTGGTATTTTCAGGATACCTCTGAAGAAGATGCACAAGATAGTATGCATGCTAATTTTCATGCATATTCACTATGGATAGCTTAAAAATCAGACCTGCTTGTGACCTTCAAGGACTGGAAGGGAATATTACTGGCCTACTGAGTGCTCTGAGAAGTTAATACATTTATGTCTGTGCTGTTCATTTTCATGCAACTCAACAAGCACTTTAAGGCAGTGCAATGAATATGTGCGAGATGAATTTGTATCTATTGAGACTCATCATATGCAAAATTATTTCATGCATGTTTAGTGTGGTAATACTGAAAACCTGACTTGCTAGGTGTGCCTCCAGGAGAGGGTTGTAAAGTACTGCTTTACGGTACAGCTTTGTTAACTTGCATTATGGACAGACACTAACCTAAGACCCGATAAGAATCAAAGTGGCCACAGTCCGTTTGATTCGATTCAACTTGCAATGGTGCTAGCCCAGTGATTCTCAAATCAGCCCTTAGGATACAGACAGACAGTCTGGTTTTTGATATAGTAACAATGAATACAGATGAGAAAGATTTGCATACAGTGGAGGCAATGCATGCAAATCTCTAGCATGCATCTTCACTGTAGATATTGGGGAAAACCCGACTGGCTGGAGGTATCCCAAGGACTGGGTTAAGAACCACCTGGCTAGACTTTACTGAACATGAAAAACATTAAGAAACTGATCTGCCAATGCCAACCAAAGACTTAGTGACAAGTGTTGTGCACTGCTATGTAGAAGACATGGATTTGATCCTTCAGTGAGGTTTCTGCTTCTCATGTCAGACAGGAGTGGGGATGCTCAGAACCAATCTTCAGAACTCCATGTCAGAGAGTGTCTTAACCATTACGCAACACCACCACCTAGTGGCCAGTTTTAGGGTCTACATTATCAGAATTCCAGAGGAAGCCAGTTTGTGTCCCCTTGCCAAAGGCTGCCACTTTGATGGGTAGGGTGAGTTGGGAAGCAGATATGAAAATATAGAACCCCCCAGCTTGATGTAAATGATGGCTTATGATGCCTTGCACAAAATTTATATCTGATGTTCTGTAGACTATTAGGGCAGTCCACCACCACAACAGGGGCATGGAGTATATAAAGAAGAAGTGTCGAATGGTTCGGCAGGCAGCAAAGGAAAAGAGGGTCAGCGATGCTGCAGGACAAACCCCAGGATCTTAGCTGTCTCAGAAGACATGAAGTTCACCTTCCGTGTACGCTTTGCCACTGTCGGTGCCTTATCAGCTATTATGTAGCCATGTGCTTAGGTGGTGATCGGCTACCCACGTAGGTCCTCTTACGCATATGCGGTCACGATGCGCATCGGTGCTACACCCCGTCCAAAGACATCTCAGGTACCCGCGTAGGCTCCTGGGCACCGACGTTTCGAAAATATGTGTGACAGTTCGCTGCCGTTAGATGCCATAGCTGCACAGCATTGAGCGACGGCAACATAGGTGTTCAGGTGTGCAGGGCAGACTGCGATACATGAGTAGGTCAGATAACACAGTATGTGGGCATGGCAACAGTGGCATGTGGACAGGCACACAGTGTCACTCCGACGTGTGCCTCTGTGGGGCAGGGGGTGCCCTGCGTGTTCAGTACCGCTGGGCCACACCCATGCTGCCACAACCTGTTCTGCATGGGTATGGCAGAAGGGCACTACCTGTGCAGATGGTTGCGGGCACAGCCCAGGATGTGCTGCGGGTACAGAGGCGCTACCTGTGAAGGACTATACCCGCGACCATCTGGTGGCCTGCCCATCCTGGGGTCAGGGGCATACCCATGAGTAGCAGGTGTGGGGTCCATGTGATGGTACACCTCTGGTATCTGCCACCATAGTCCACTCCCCTGGCTGTTTGGCACATGCCCTGTGCCACCTAGAATGGTGCCATCTGGGACACTGCTTCATTTGTGTCATTCCTCTGGCCCCTTCAGCCACACCTCTGCAGTCCTTCCCCTTCTCTTGCTCCTATCTGTTACACGCAGGCATTTCTTGGCACCATGGTACTTGGTTGTGGGCTGTGTGTGGCCTCAGCTGTGGGCATGTGCCATGGCAGGGGGCATCCACTGCCTCAAGGGCCATATCACTGCATGGTTTGTTGTGCGCCCCACAGGACAGGGTTTCGCGCTTTGTGCATACTCGCCATTGCACATCTGTCATATTTTGTGGCATCACATCATTAACATGCTGCCACAATCGGACAGGGGATGGCAGCAGTGGTGGCATATCCACTTGCAGGGATAGATGGGAAACACATATGTGATTTCTGCCACTGGTCCCCTCCGACTGCTGCGCCAGGGTCGCAGGGGCTGGGAGGTGGGGCAGGTGTCCGGGGCATCCACACTGGCTGGCGGGGTCCCCTGCAGGGGCCAGCCCAACCACTACTCCCCCTGCACTGGGCATTACCATTGCTGTGCATGCCCTGTGGCGTTGCTGCCAACCGTCACCAGGGGGTGCAACAGCCTCCCCACCTACTGTGTGCGGGTATGCCTCCTGCTGCGGGGAATCAGGGCTGACATCTGTACCAATGCACCTGTACTGTCCCCCCACCAATGCCTGACTGGCAAACATTGGGGTTGCCACTAGCATGTGGCTTGGCAACACAGCCCTGTCTCCCTCTGCAGACATACAGCTGTGCCTTTCAGAGTGTGTGTGGCCTAGCATAGTGCTCAGCCCCCCTCTCCCCCACCCATTGAGGCCTTCTTACCTGTGCAGCCGGAGTTGGATGCCCTTCCAAAATGGCTGTTGACAGACGCAGATTTGGCTGACGGCACCTCCTGGGATAGAGAACCCCTTCGTGCTTCAGCCTCATTTTTGTCGGGGCTAAAGTTGTCACTTCTCCTTACTGCCCAGCCACAGGGGGCTCTTGCACAGACAGCCCGTGGGGCCTGCATGACGGTGTCATCTATCTTTATCTTTATTAAAACACTTGATAGACCGCTATGGCCAAAGCATTAAGCGGTGTACAATAAAATAAAAGTCCACACTGCAGAGTAAAGAAAAGAACGCCATAAATAATAGGAAAGCAAAAATCAAGAAAGGACATAAAAGGTAGACAAAAAGAGAACTAAGATGGAAGGCAGTACAGGTTAAAACTATTAAAATTACTATAAAGACTACACACATACTGTTAAACAAAGAACAAACAGACAGACAAACAAACACGGACAGCATATCTTAGGAGTGGGAACCAGGGGGAAGGTCAAAGGCTTGTTGAAACAGGTGAGTTTTGAGTATTGATTTGAAGTGCGGGTAAGAAGATTCTAGACGGAGTGCAGATGGCAAAGTGTTCCAAAGAAGAGGACCCAAAAAGAAAAAGGCCGAGTGTCGGGTCTGTTCTAGATGTGCTCGTGAAGGGGCAGGCAGAGCTAGACGGTTGGCGTGAAGGGAACGAAGCTGGCGGTATGGAGTGTGGAGGGAGACGAGATCAGCCAGATAAGTGGGTTCACCCGTGTGAATGGCACAGTGAAGTAGAATAAGAAATTTATAATGAAACCGAAACCGAAGGGGTAACCAATGTAATGGAAAGAGAAGGGGAGTGACATGGTCATAGCGGTGAGTGAAAGTAATAAGTCGGACGGCAGTATTTTGAACGGACTGAAGTCTTTGAAGCTGATATTTAGGAAGGTTTGCTAGGAAAACATTGCAATAGTCTAATCTACTAATGACGAGAGCCAGTACCAAAGTGACCAATGAATCAAAGGGTAAAACTGAACGGACAGCCCTAATCTGACGCAGAGATAGAAAAGAGCGGCGAGTGAGAGAAGAAATATGTAAATGAAAGGAAAGAGTGGAGTCAAGAATAACACCCAGATAGCGAAAAGAAGAAACCAGAGGGATGGGAACAGAATTAATCAGAGGTGCAATAGTTGGACAAGAGCCGCTTAAGGATACCCACATTGCAGTGGATTTAGCAGGGTTCAGATGGAGGAAGTTCTGGGAGAGCCAGGAAGCAATATGTGAGAGGCAGTCATTAAAAGGAGAGATATCTGAAATTAGTGGAGAGACGTGATAAAGTAGAATGATGTCATCTGCGTAGATGTAAGGGGACACAGGAAATTGTTGGATTAGAAGGGGCAGTGGAGCAAGAAAAATATTAAACAGTAAAGGAGAAAGGACAGAGCCTTGTGGTACACCACAGGTGAGCGGGAAAGAGGAGGAGGAATGACCGTTTGAGTGAACAGTGAAAGAACGAGTCAAAAGAAAAGAGTGAAACCATTGTAAGACTGTACCCTGCAGCCTACAGTCAGAAAGTCGAGAGAGAAGAGTCCGGTGGTCAATTAGATCGAAAGCTGCCGAAAGATCAAGTGAGACAATTAGAGTAATATCACCCCGATCATGTGCAACGTGCAGTTCATTCAATAGTGCTAAAAGGACAGTTTCAGTGCTGTGCCCATGACGGAAGCCTGCTTGGCGGGGGTGAAGGGAGTGAGTAGATTCAATGTGAGAATTCAGCTGTTCAAAAGCAAATCGCTCCAGGAGTTTGGCTATGAACGGGAGATTTGAAACGGGACGCCAGTGAGACAGAACAGAAGGATCAAGTGATGACTGCTTTAGAAGAGGATGAACCACAGCAGATTTCCAAGTGGTTGGAAAAAGGCCAGACGTCAAACTAGAGTTAATGATGTCTGTTAGATACGGTATGAGCTGTAAGGAAGGCTCCGCTAGACAGTTTGATGGAATTGGGTCCAGGCTACAAGTTGTTTTCCGAGATTTAGATAACACCTGTAACACTTCAGTAGAAAGGACTGGATGAAAGGAAGACCAGGTGTGGACCAGTGTCGGATTGAGTGGAGGAGAAGAAGCGGGGGGGAGAGAACCAGCTGGGGAAGTCACAGAGCATTCAGGCGAAGTACATGGAGGACCATACGGCAGAGGAGATAACAAGGGAGGAGGTGGAGGATTTGAGAAGGAAGAGCGTAAATCCAAAATCTTTTTGGAAAAGAAAGTGGCCAAAAGCTGAGGGTCCGGAGTTGTGGAGGGCAAAGAGCATCGAGGGCCAGTGGAGGAGAGCCTACGAAGAATAGCAAAAAGTTGTCTAGAGGAGTGTGCAGCTTCGGAAATCTCAGTTGAGTAAAAGGTACGCTTGGCGTCCTGCACGGCTGAGCGATAGGCGGTAGATAGCTGTTTAAAACGTAACAGCAAGTCCGGGGAAGGATGCCGGGACCAAAGGCGTTGAACCTGGCGGAGCTGGGTCCGTTGGAGGCGTAGTGAAGGATGATACCAGGGGAAATGTTTGGACAGTTGCAGAGGAGGGGGCTGGAGGGGTGCTAGCCTGTCTAATGCAGAAGTGAGGAGGGAATCCCAGAGAGAAGCTTGACAATCCGGGGAGCGTGAGGAGAAGTCTGAAGGAAACAAGGAGGGGGCAGAAGGGAAGGACTGGAGAGTATCTGCAGTGAGGTGGCGACGAAGAGGAAGGAGATGTTATACAACAGACAGAATCCAATGGTAGAGAAGAAATCTTAAAGAGAACACAGGAATGATCCGACCAGGGGACAGCCAGCAAGGTCGGGGGAGAGACAGTTGGCAGCAAAGTAGAAGAGGAAAGAACCAAATCTAGAGTATGACCTGCTAAGCCCTATGCACAGGTATGCCAGATGGGCAATACACAGGTTCATGCATACATGCCGTCCAGTTTCTCTAGCCTCTGTTTTAGACATATTCCCAGGTATTGCGGGTCAACTTTAGGTGCAGAGCCCGTGTTATGGTCCCTGCGCTTACCCATATATGCCACGGTGGGCGCCTGTCGCTGTGCTCGGTTTGTTCTGCGTTTTCGTTGCTTGCCCATTTTGGAGGCGCATGACTCACAATTCAAGCACTTTTCTTGAACGGGTAACTTTCTGCGGGTATGGCAGACCTCGGTGCCTTGTTGAAAATCAGGCCCTTAATGCTTACACTAGGACCATGTCTCCCAACAAAGCAGCCAATGCAGCTTCAGATCTGCCCTGGGATAGCTACAAAAAATTTCATATAAAGAAGACAGAGAGTAGATGAATAGAGTGGCTCCTGGGTGGGTGCTTGAAACCTGCTCTACCACTGCTGTTTAATAGTGCAAACATTGTCACTGGCCTTCTGAAGTACAGTAGAATTGTCATCAACATATAAATGAATACCAGGAAACAGTATCTGCCCTTGCTCACTGACTGAGCTAGAGAACAAGTTAAGAACACTCCCTAGCAAAGCAAGTGTATACCAGAAACTAAAAATGAATGTGAAATAGGGTCTCTCATCCAACAGCAATAGTGGGAAAAACTGGATACACGGGTCATTGACTAAGATTTAATGTAAGGTCTTTTTGAAAACTGGGCCAGAGAGCCACAAGAAATGGACACTGTACCAACTCCGGAGGCAAAGGGATCATGATAATGATTGAAAAAAACAAATACTTGCATCACTGATATACAGATTTGTTGTTTTCTTTGTTACAGGTCAAATTGCCAGAAGAATTAATGACTTCCACAAGTGTATTGAGCGTAGAGGACTAGGGTGCCATGCACAAGAATGTTTGGAGTATTAAAGCATAGAAGAGATGGGGATAGGAAGTGAGAGAGATCTAAATGCAGTGGATTTGGGAGGGAATTCAGCTACTAGGGAACACTATAGGAAAAATGGCAAGGTAAGAGTGTGGTTGTATGAAAGGTGTGTGCATGTGGAAAGGGCCTCAGATAAATTTAGATTATAGGACAGAGTTGGGGCTTACCTGGAGACTGAAGACACAGTGAATGACCATTCTAAGGTTTATTGATGACAACAGTATGTCCTGGAGAAGAAAACCCCAACTGTAACTTGCAGAGGCGAATGGAATCGCAACAGAGGCTTAGCTAGGAAGCTTCTGATGAACTACACATATGGAAGTGCACAAAACTCATGTATTTAGTAGACCCTGTGAGATCTGTTATGGCATATGGCGTATGGCATATGGAGTGAAGGAGCAGCCTTGTGGTTAGAGCAGCAGCCTGGTGACTACAGAGACCAGGATTTGAATCCCACTGGTATTCCTTGTGGCCTTGGGTAAGTCACTTAACCCTCCACTGCCTCAGTACAAACTTAAGAATGTAAGCTCTGGGGACAGGAAATACCTACATACTTGAATGTAACTCATGAGCCACCATTGGAAAGGCGTGAGCTAAATAAATACATTCACTTGTCAAATTTAACTTTTCCCAGGCATTTGAGGGCTTGACAGGTGATGAGGTGTCTGCAGCAATTTCTTCTTTTTTCCCCACACTTATAATCCTCTCTGTTCTCTCTTTCTCTTTCTGTTTGATTCTCACTTTTAATTACTATTTGTGAACTACAGTATATGAGGAAATTGTAATCATACCTAATAATTTCCTTTCCTTGAATCCTGTTAGACCAGTCCAAGTGAGTGGGTTATGATCCCTTGGCAGCAAGTGGAAGCAGATTTCAGCATCTTTCAGTGATATCGTCAGAAGGTATAACCACTGGTGCAGCACTGAGAGAAGGCAGTAAGACACTTCCCAAGCAGAAAGCAAAACTGAAAAAAAGCTCAGAGATAAAAACTCAAGAATAATTAGCAAAAATAAATAGACATCCATGAGAACAATTGGAATTAGCATTTGGCTTTCGTACCATAATGTAAAGTCAGTCAATCAATCAGGCTCTGTCACAGACAACAATGCAAAGGCTGTAGGACTTCCCAACCCGCAGAAAAGTCCTCAAGGACGGGTCCTGGCCTAGTATAGCAGGACTCAAGGAAAGGAAATTATCGGGTATGATTAACATTTCTCCTTCCTTATCATCCTGCTAGACCAGTCCAGATGACTGGATGTACCCTAGCAGTCAGGACACAAGTTTGGAGGAATATAATGCTCTGACCAGAACAGCCTTGCCAAAGATGTCATCAGTATTTGCTCCCAAATGCAACCTGTAGTGCTTCACAAAAGTACTCAAAGAGGACCAGGTAGCCACCTTACAGGTGTCTTCTGGAGACACCAAGGCAGACTCAGCCCAGGAGAAGGCCTGAGACCTAGTGAAGTGAACCTTGTCTCCCTTTGGTTCAGTGTACTTTTTGGCCAGGAAGTCCATACCAATGGCCTTTTTGATCCAGTGAGAGACAGAAGACTTGGCCGCTGCCTGTCCTTTCCTTGAACCACTGAAAAAGGCCAAAAAGAAGGTCAGATCGCCAAGAAGAGTTGGTCATTTCTAGGTATCTGAGCAATGCCATCCTTATGTCAAGGAGATTCACAGAGGGAACCAACCAGAGATCATTCTCAATAAAGGAGGATACAACTAATTCTGATTAAGGTGAAAAGTGGAAATCGTCTTTCGAAGAAGGATGGTACTGTTTGCAAGGCAAGCATAAATAGCTGTCAAAATCACCCAAAAAGGCTTGCAACAGGACAAGGTTTGCAGCTCCAACTGGCAGAGACAATCGACACTAGTGAAACTTAAGAGTCAGATCTTTGAGATAAGCCTTGCGGATGGGCTCAAAAGGGAAACCTTTTACCACTTTCAATACCAATGACTGTCTCCACTGAGGGATAATCGGATGCGCTGGAGGGTGCATCTGTTTAACCTCTCTGGGGAAGTGAGGCCGACAAATGACAAATCCTGAGCCCGCCCCACTAGCATGCCACGGCTGCAACCTGAACTTTAAGCTTATCTGTAAAAAGGCTAGCATGGCCCCATTGTCAGTCTTCCCAGCTGAGGAGGCCGAGAAGAACACCACTTTCTCAAAACACCTCAATATCCTCACATAGGTTAAGGAAGTTGAGGTCCTACGAACCATGAGCAGAGTATTCACCACTGCACCCAAACAGCTGCGCTTAGCAAACTTCCAGCTCTCAAGGGCCAAGTCGGAGTGGGATCCTCCATTATCAGGGGCCGCTGCTGAAGGACCTTCTCCTGTGGGAGCCCCATAGCAGACCAATCTGTTCCATGTACCACCGCCTGTGCATCCAGTATGGGGTGACCAGAATCATCCAGCCCGGATGACCTTGAATCCCACGGAGCAGATGGCTCGCCAGGGGTCATAGAAGGAAGACGTAAAGTATCCTTTCTGGGGCCATACATGTAACAGAGCATCCAAGCCTGCCATTTGCAAAGTCACTGCTCACCTTGACATTGTCCTATATGGCCATCAGATTGAACACCAGGTGAACCCCACCTTTGCACAATGAGAATGAATGTGTAGGGGCTCAACTCCCATTCCCTGGGATTTACCATGTTTGACTTGCACATTATTAACACCCACTATGAGAGTTGCCAACAGAGCCACTAGGTATTCCTCCACCCAACTGCATATAGTAGCCACCTTGAATTTCACTACAGCGCTCCAAGTTCCTCCTTGTTTGTTGACATATACCACCAAAATGACCTTATCTGAGAAGACACAAACTGCCTTGCCTTTCAGCAAAGGCGGAAACCTCTCTATGGCCAGGGAGATTATCTGGTCCCAGCTGGTTGATCAGTCAGGCGGCCTACTGCGGAGACCAAAAACCCTGCATAATCTAGCCATGCAATGAGCCCCTCAGCCCTTCAGTCTAGCATTGGTCTGTCAGAATCACCCACTCCGGGGATTCCAGGAGCATACAGTATATAAGATGAATGGATTCCCACCACAATGTCAACTATTCTCTGAGATCCCAAGGAAGGAAATGGGCTTAATTGAAAAGCTGTGAGCATAGAAACCAGAGGGACAATAACTGCTTCCGAGACAGATGCATGAGCAACCTGGCCCACGGGATCAACACCATGGTTGGCATCATGGCCCCGAGGAACTGAGGAGTATAAGAAATGCCATGCTAGATCAGACCCAAAGGTCCATCAAGCCCAGTATCCTGCTTCCAATAGTGGTCAATCCAAGTCACACATACCTGTCAGGTTCCCAAAAGGCAGACAGATTCCATGCTGTGGGGTAAGCAGTGGACTTCCCCAGTCCACTTTAATAATAACAGTGGTCATTCCAAACTGTGTACCTGGAAGATCCCAAAAGGTAGACAGATTGGGGAGAATCCACTGCTTATCCCTGGCAGTCTACTATAGACTTATGGACTTTTCCTCCAGGAACTTGTCCAAACCTCTTTTAAACCCAGCTATACTAGCAGCTTTTACTACAACCTCCAGCAACAAATTCGAAGTCTGATTATACATCCAGTGAAAAAATATTTTCTATGATTAGTCTTAAATGTGCTACATTGTAGCTTCATTGAGTGTTCCCTAGTTTTTCTACTTCTTAAACATAAAAGAGCATAAGAAATGCCATTCTGGATCACACCAAGGTCCATCAAGCCCAGTATTCTGTTTCCAACCATGGCCAATCCAGGTCACAAGTACCTGGCAGATTCCCAAAAAGATACACAGTTCCACAATGCTTGTCCCGGGGTAAGCAATGAATTTCCTGGGTCCTCTTCAATAACGGTTTATGGACCTTTCTTCCAGGAACTTGTCTAAACCTTTTTTAAACCCACTACACTACCAGTTTTTACCACACCCTCCGGTAACCAATTCCAGAGTTTGATTACGCATTGAGTGAACAAATATTTTCTCTTATTAGTCCTAATTGGGCTACACTATAGCTTCATTGCATGTCCCCTAGTCTTTCTACTTTTTGTTAAACAACCAATCTACATTTACCCATTCCACTCCATTCACTAAGTTTTAGACCTCTATCATATCTCCCTTCAACTCTTTCTTTTCCAAGTTGAAGAGCCCTAACCTTTTAAGCCTTTCCTCATAGGGGTATCCTTCCATCCCCTTTATCATTTTGGTGGCTCTTTTCTGTACCTTTTCTAATTCTGTTGTATCCTTTTTAAGATATGGCGACCAGAATTGCACACAATATTCAAATTAACAGGAGGAGAGCCTCTTTCAATTGAAAAAAAGCTCTGCAACAAGGAGGCATAGGATGAAGGTGAAAGGAGGTAGACTCAGGAGTAATTTGCAGAAATATTTCTTTACAAAAAGAGTGGCAGATGCATGGAATAGTTTCCCAGTGGCGGTAGTAGAGACAAAACTGTATCTGAATTCAAGAAAGCATGGGACAAACACAAAGGATTTCTAAAGGAAAAAAGGAACTGTAGAGCAAGGATAGACTGGATAGGTCATACGATCTTTATCAGTTGTCATGTTTCTAAGGGGGGGGGGGGTCAGCCTGGAAAACAGTTCCACCACTTCATTTCAGATTTCAAAATGGCAGGGGTGTTCTATTGCAGCCCCTCCTTTCCACGTAGTCAACAGGGAAGAGAAGGGGAGAGAGTGAGCCTGTAGCAGAGCAGAGAACAGTTATCTATGCCCTAACCCTACCCCTCTTCTCCTGTTGGACCTGCCCCTAGCCTGCCACCCTCTTCCCTGACTCCACCATTCCACTTCCTTTTTGTCCACAAATTAAGCCCTGCATATTTCACTATGGACATAGGTGCTCAGATGAGTCTTTGTGCAACACAAGAATGTGTTAAGAACAAATTACAAAGAGGCAATTGTATGTAGTGTGTGTGAAGTTAAGAGCTGGCAAGCAGAGCAAAAACGACTGCAATGTCAGCGGAGCGGTCATAGGGTTTCTTGATTCTGGGAGATTGGGATTTGATGACAGATAGTCTAGTACAAGAAACAAAGAAGATCTGGGTAAATATAGCCATCCTTTTAGTAAAAACGGTCATCCTTCAGTATTGAATCAGTGAAGATACTCAGCCATTCGAGTGCTGACCGCAACTGATAGGTAAATTATGCAATGTGAACTTAAAGACCAAACCAGATACTACATACACAACTGTGGCATAGGCATAGGATAACCTGAAAAATGGTTAGTGCTGCTACTAGTATTCATCATTTCTATAGTGCTACAAGGTTTGCATAGTGCTGTACAGACAATACAATAGATGAGAATAAGGGTACAAATAGGGAAAGGTAAGGAGACACAAGGAAAACAAGGGGTAATTTTCATAGCAAATCAACCTGAACAAACAGCAGACAATCTGTGATGAGAAAATGGGTGGATGACTGGAGAATAAATGGTAAGAAAGGACTGACGGATAGTGAGAGGATGACAGGTAAAGGGGACAAGATGTGGAAACACAAGATGACATAAAAATGTCATTTGATATTTTTGAATTACATGCACATATAATTGTGGGAGTGTTTGTTGGAACAGATGTATGTGTTTGTATGATATTGTGCTTCATCGTGCTCCATGTTTGTATGAAACAGAGCTTCAATATACTGCAGTTCTATATTTTTCATCCCATCAGCATGTCGGAGGACTTTACTAGATATTTGAAATGAGATAGCTGGAGGGAGGGAGGGAGGGAGGGAGGGAGGAGTGGCTCAGTGGTTGGGACAGGTTACCTCAGGCCAGAGGGCCAGGGGTTCAATTCCCACATGGGGACAAGCAACTTCAGGCCGGAGGGACTGGGGTCTCTAGTCCCATGGCCACTCCTTGTGGCCTTGGGCAAGCCACTCAACCCTCCATTGCCTCAGGTACACTTAGATTGTGAGCCCTTCGGAGACAAGGGAATAAAAAGTACCTGTTAGTATAATGTAAACCGCACTGATTCTAAAGAGCGCGGTATAAAAAAAACATATCTGGCAGTTTTCTCAAAGCACTGCTTCTGTTTAAGAGATAAAGCTGAATTTTTAAGCCACAATAAGGGGGGGGGGGGGGGGGGGGGGGGGCATGCACAAGAGGTGGTCCTCTGAAGGATCCAAAAATCTTATGGCTTGAAGTTGTTGTGAAATGCCTGTGTCTGTTAAATGCACTGAATGTCTGACTACTTAAAAACATCTTATCATTGTAAACATGCAAATTTTAAGAAAACTGGAGCTGTGTGAATCCCTTAGGACTTCTGATTTTATGTTTTAACAGAAAAATAACCATAAAACATCCCTGGTGAAAAAAAAGTAAAATAGAAATAGGTGGTTATAGTATAAAACACCAGAAAAATAACCCTCGTCCTAGCAGCATTATTTCACATACACACTCCACTTTGCCTCCTGCACTGTGTTGTGCCTTTTCCACACCGAGAACTACACAAATGTATGTACTGTATTTGATTCCAGCAGAAAAGATATTCAGCCACGACACCTGCGCCATGAGCCCACAGATAAACACTGAACCCAATTCATCAGCGGCAGCTAGCGCTTGTAAAGTACATACTGTAGCTGTCGCCACTGAAGTTTAACCCCAGATACTCAATGCCAGGGTAGCTCCCGTGGGTAAAGTTAGGCCAACCCTGGCCACACCTAACTTTACCCATGGGTCACTAACTGGGCAGCGGCTCAATAACGCTGCTGCCCAATTAGCAATGAGTGCTATCTCCACTCCGTCCCGGAACACTACGACATACCCCAATACTAACCGCACAGCATCGGGGCACGTAGCGGAGGCATCCACGGATATCCAGAGCCACTGAATATCCCACTAAGCACTATTTACACAGTTTGCAGGTCTATAAAACATGTAAATGCCTTTGAATATTGGGCCCACTGATTTTGGTGCTCTCAAAGAACTCCTACTTGCCTAGAAAATAACCAACTAAATTTATAAACCCATACTTACGTTCTGGGTTCACTTCTTTAGTGAGAGGCACAGCAACCCTTACTACTACTACTATTACGTAATCATTTGTATAGTGCTACCGGGTATACCCAGCGCTGTAGATACAGATGTAAGAGACGGTCCCTTCTCGTTAGAGTCACAACTTAATCAAGAGAAACATCACTAAAGCTGGCAACTAGAGTATGGTAAGATACACATAGATGCTGAACAAGAGAATGAGGGGCATCAGGATCACAGCAGTCTCGAAGAGACTGGGTTTTAGCATGGATTTGAACAGACTAGAGAAGGAGCTTGATGTACTGACTCAGGTAGTTTGTTCCAGGCATAAGGAGTGGCAAGGTGGAACAAATGAAGTCTGGAATTGGCAGTGGCAGAGAAGGGCACAGGTTAAAGGGATCTACCAGAGGAATGGAGTTCCAGAGCAGGGGTTTAGGGTGAGATAAGAGAGAAGCCGCAGAATGAATGCACTTATAGGTCAGTAGAACAAGTTTGATGCGGATGTGGAAATGGATAGGGAGCCAATGAAGTGTCTTGAGAAGAGGGGTTACATAAGCATAACACTGGTAGAAGATAAGCCATGCAGCTGAATTCTAAACAGATTGAAGGGGAGAGAGATGATAGAGGGAGACCAGTGAGGAGCAGGCTGCAATAGTCAAGACGGGAGGCGACTAAAGAGTGGATAAGGATCTTAATAGTTTGTTCAGAAAGGAAGGGACAAGTTTTGCTGATGCTATACAGAAAGAAGTGGCAGGTTTTAGCTATCTGTTGGATGCATACATAGAAAGAGAAAGAAGGTTGCGAGCTGAGGAAATAGGGAGGAATAGTGTGGTATCCACAGAAATAGAGAAAGGGAGAGGTAGATTTTAAGGGTTGGGGGGGTGGGGGAAGATAAGGAGCTCCATTTTGGCCATGTAAAAAAAAAAGAAAAAAATCTGGTATGAAAAGAATGGTTGAATTATGCAGGAATGCTTATTAAATCCTAAGAAGTAGAATATGACAGTTCTTACAGAGAACAAGAAAATGTGGCAGAAAAACATAAAAATATTTCCCACTGTACTGGGAGTCATAGGCCTGATTAAAAGGAATATTGAACCACACCTTAATAGGTTGCCTATACAAGCTACATCTTATGAATGACAGAAAGAGGCTCCCTTTGGCACAATGGAAGTACTGTGCCAAACATTAGAAGTAAATCTGAGAGAATGAAATCATACTCCACAAATTCTTGCTTAGGAGTGAGATTCATTACTGCCATGGCCACCATATCTTAAAAAGGATATAGCGGAATTAGAAAAGGTAGAGAAGAATAACCAAAATGATAAAAGGGATGGAAGGATACCCCTTATGAGGAAAGGCTTAAAAAGATTAGGGCTCTTCAGCCGGCGGCTCCAGCCTCCCGGCCTGATCGGCATCGCAACAGGGAGCAGGAACGAGGAAGCCCCTCCTGCTCTCCATCACAAAGCCAATCAGGGCCCAACGTGGTAGCATTTAAAAAGCAGCGTCTCCCGGCGGGCCCGCACCTGAGGGCCTCGCCAGAGGGCCCTTTGGCATGGCCCTTAGGCGCGGGCCCCACAGGGCACTCTGCCATGAGCGAGTAAGCCCCTCCGTAACCCAGCTCCACAGCTACCGGGGCACGATTGCTCCTCCACACTCACCTCCTGACCCCAACTATCGCACCATCATCACCCCACTACCTACCAACTTTGTCTTGGTTTTGCTTCCCACTGCTGGCCCTGATCTTGCTGCCCATCACCCGCATAGAATTTGCTACCCTTTGCCTGCATAGTACTTGCTACCCATGACCCGAATTGAACTTTCTACCCAGTGTTTGCTTAGAACTTGCTACCCATTGCCTGCATAGAATCTGCTACCCAATGTCTGCATAGAACTTGCTACACATTGTTTGCAATGTGCCTGCTACCCACTGTTTGCATAAAACCTGCTACCCACTGCTTGCATAAAGCACAGTTACTTACCTGTAACAGGTGATCTCTGGGAACAGCAGGAATAAGTCTTCACATATGGGTTTCGTCGGTACCGACGGAGCCTGCGCGGGAACGCTCCCCAGCGTCCAATCAGAAAGCTTTTGGGAGCATCCCACAGCACCTGCGTGCTGCCTTCCCGCCTTTCCCAACTGTCTGTCTCAGCTTTAAAACTCAACTGGAGAGAAAGAGAGAGAGAGAGAGAGGGAAAGGAAAGATAGAGAAATACAACTCCTAGGGGAGGTGGGTGGGTTGTGAAGACTTATTCCTGCTGTTCCCAGAGATCACCTGTTACAGGGAAGCAACTGTGCTATCTCCAGGAACAAGCAGGAATGAGTCTTCACATATGGCGACTCCCTAGCTTTAGATGCCAGGGAGAGACCCCAGAAGTTGTGTGTCCCTAAGAAGGGCTGCAGTTCCCCTCATGGATCTCTGGCATCCTACCAGGGATGGTGGGTAGGAGTTGATTAGGTATGGAACAGGTGTTTGAGAACAGCCTGACCAAACAAGGCATCCTGGCGGAAGTCCTTGTCCAAGCAGTAATGGGCTATGAAGGTATGAACCGAGGCCCAAGTGGCTGCTCGACAGATGTCGTCAATAGACACAGAGTTCAGATGAGCCATTGAGGCTGCCATGGCTCTCACATTGTGAGCTGTGACATGGCCCTCCAGAGAAAGGTTCTTACTCTGATAGGCGAAAGAAATACACTGGGCAATCCAGTTAGATAGTGTTCTCTTGGAGACTGGTAGTCCCAAATGAGAAGGATCAAAGGCAACAAAGAGCTGAGATGACTTTCTATGTTGCTGTGTCCTCTGTAAGTAAAAAGCGAGAGCTCTTTTACAGTCCAGGGTATGAAGATTCCTCTCTGCATTTGATGCATGAGGTCCTGGAAAAAAGACAGGTAGGTAGACCTCCTGGTTGAGGTGAAAAGGCGAGACCACCTTAGGCATAAAGTGTGGATGAGTCCTAAGGACTACCTTGTCATGATGGAACCTTGTATATGGTGGATTAGCTACGAGTGCTTGCAATTCACTAATACGACGTGCTGATGTGATTGCAATGAGAAAGATAACCTTCCAAGAAAGGTATTTCAAGGAGGTGGTAGCCAAAGGTTCAAAAGGCGGCTTCATGAGCTGACCAAGAATCAGGTTCAAGTCCCATGCCACCGGAGGTGGTCTAATGGGAGGCTTTGTTAAAAGGAGGCCTCTCATAAACCTTGCTACAAGAGGATGAGAGGAAATAGGTTGTCCATTTAGAGGCTTAAGGGAAGCTGCAATAGCACTCAAATGGACCCTTACTGAATTTGTCTTAAGGCCTGCATTAGACAAATGGAGAAGATACTCCAGCAAAGATTCCAGAGGTATGGCAAGGGGGTTAAGACCCTTCTCAGAACACCAAATAGTAAACCTCTTCCACTTGAAAGCATAAGAACGTCTAGTGGAAGGTTTTCTGGAAGCATAAAGAACATCTTTCACCTGTTGAGAAAGATGAAGATCTTGGAGATCTAGGCCTTCAGCAACCAAGCCCTGAGATGCAGAGACTGGGGATTGGGATGCTATAACTTTCCGTCCTCCTGAGATAGGAGATCTGGAGCAGACCCTAACTCCAGGGAGGGAGCTTGAGAGAGATGTAGAAGCAGAAGGTACCACACTTGCCGTGGCCAATGTGCAGCTATGAGAATCATGTGGCCTCTGTCTCTCTGAAGCTTGAACAGGGTTTTGGGAATTAGGGGAATGGGTGGAAAGGCATACAGGAAGTCTTGACCCCAGTGAAGGAGGAAAGCATCCTTTGCCTGAGCTCCCTGAGCTGGAGTTCTGGAACAGAACCGGGGAAGTTTGGCATTCCACGAACTTGCAAAGAGGTCTATGTCCGGGGTTCCCCAAATCTGAAAAATCCTGGCCACCTGGTCCACATGTAGGGACCACTCGTGTGGAAGCAGAACTCGACTGAGTCTGTCTGCCCAAGAGTTTTGAACGCCTGGAAGATAAACTGCCAGAAGATGAATTTGATGCTCTCTGGCGAGGGCCCACAGTTGCAAAGCTTCGTTGCAAAGCGACAGAGAGCCTGTTCCGCCCTGCTTGTTGACGTAGAACATGGCTACCTGATTGTCCGTGTGGATAAGGACTGTCTTGCAGCTGAGCAGGGTGTGGAACACCCACAGAGCAAGAAAGATTGCTCTGAGCGCCAAGAGATTGATATGTAGACAACTCTCCTGTGGAGACCATATGCCCTGGGTGGAGAGGTCTTGCAGATGAGCTCCCCACCCCATTGGAGAAGCATCTGTTGTGAGAGTTGCCTGGGGTAGAACTGCTGAAAGGGGGACCCCAGCAACAGGTTTTGAGGGGACTTCTACCACTGGAGGGACAAAATGAGGCGATTTGTGTTTGCTATTTTGTCTGACAGGCAGTCTAATGCCTGGGTCCACTGGGTGGATAAAGTCCACTGAGCTGCCCTCATGTGAAGGCGAGCATATGGTACCAAATGCACGGTGGATGCCATGTGGCCTAGTAACTGTAACATTTCTCGAGCAGTTAAATGGGGCTTTAACTCTGCTTGAGAAGCTAACTGCACCAAGCGAAGGCAATGGGCCTGGGGGAGATAGGCCCTTGCCCTTGTGGTATCCAGCAATGCCCCTATAAACTCCAGGGACTGTGTAGGGGTTAAATTGGATTTTGGGATGTTTATTATCAGCCCTAAATACTGAAGGATACGCATAGTGCAGGATAGAGAACTCTTGGCCTCTGACTGAGTGGGAGCTCGAATGAGCCAGTCGTCCAAATAAGGGAAGACGAATATTCCCAGAGTGCGCAGAAATGCAGCTACCACTGCCATGCATTTCCTGAACACTCTTGGTGCAGAGGCTAGACCAAAAGGGAGCACTCTGTATTGATAGTGCTTCTCTTGAAAAAGGAACCGAAGGAACCTTCTGTGTGTTGGATGGATGAGAACATGGGTGTACGCATCCTTGAGATCTAGAGAACAAAGCCAATCCTAACTCTGAAGATATGGTAGCAGAGTTCCCAGAGAAATCACTTTGAATTTTTCCTTGACTAGGAATTTGTTCAATTCTCTGAGGTCTAAAATGGATCTGTAGCCCCCTGTTTTCTTTGGAATAAGAAAATAGGGGGAGTAGAACCCTGTGCCCTGTTGTTGAAGAGGCACTTCTTCTATTGCCCCCTGGGCGAGAAGGGTGGCAATCTCCTGACCCAATAGGTTGAGGAGGGAGGTCGGAGAATTGAACTGGTTCACTCTTGTGTGAGGGGGCAAGCTTGAAAAATGAAGTTTGTACCCCTCTTTTATGATGGAGTGTCCAATGCTCTGCTGTAATTTGTCCCCACCTGGGAGCAAAATGACATAACCTTCCTGGAATGGTGGAGGGCTCTGGTCCTTCCAGAGCTAGGAAGGCTATGTTCTCTAGTGGAAAGTCAAAGGCCCTGAGGGGGTTGAGGTTGCTGGGCCGGTGGAGGCCTAGCAGCCTTTGCTTTGTTCTGTTTGGATGATTGCTGACGTTTGGTAGGGAACTGAGCTGCAGAAGATGCCCGCTGACTATAAACAGGATAAAATCTTCCCTTTTTAGAAAAAGGTGCTTTCTTGAACAACCTTTTCTTAACAGGAGCAGCTGTAGACTTGGATAGTCTATCCAAGGCAGAATTTTCAGCATCCATCTGATTGGCCTTTGCTTGCCAATCTTTACCAAACAGGTTTTCACCAGTACAAGGGATATTTCCCAATTCATCTTGTATCCAGATCTCCAAATCAGATGCTTGAAGCCAAGCAATTCTACGTGCACCTATGGCAATAGCCGAGGCTCTGCTTACACATTCAAAGGAGTCGAAAGCTGCACGGTTGGAGAATTTGGAGATATCTTGGGCATGTTTGAGCCAAGTGAGAAAGTCCTGTCTTTTATCTTCAGAAATGAAAGGACTTAAAGTCTGCAAATGATCAGTGACTTCTTTTAAGAACATTCCCATGTAAATACTATAGGAATTAATTCTCGCAGCAAGCATGGAAGCTTGGAAGACTCTACGTGCAAAAGCATCCAGGGTTCTACATTCACGTCCTGGAGGATTAGAGGCATGTCTTTTGGCACTTCTAATCTTTCTCATAGCAGACTCAACCACAATAGAGTGGTGAGGGAGCTGAGTTTTATGGAAACCAGGACAAGGAGGGACACGATACATGGTATCTAACCTGCGAGAATGAGGAGAGGTGGTAAGAGGTGTTTCCCACATCCTCAACATGAGATCATATAAAATCTCATGAACAGGCAAGGTAGCTGCCTCCTTAGGAGTTTTAGGATATTGTAAAATATCTAACTCCTTGGCTCTGGGTTCTGTCTCAGGGGCCACCGTGATGGATAGGCCCCAAGCCACCTCCCTGATGAAGTCTTGAAAAGACAAGTCCTCCGGAGGAGACATCCTTCGTTTAGGAGAGGACTCCTCCTGTGGAAGAAGCATCACTGCATCGACAGACGCCTCAGAATCCTCAGAGTCTTCAGAGGAATCGAAGTATCGTCTGTCTGGATGCTCTTGCAAAGCCCGATACCCGTACCGACCGGGATCGGTATCGGGAATAACCGGTACCGGGGTATCGGTACCGGAGGGCTTCAGAGGACAGAGTACCGGCATAGCGGACACCGATGTCGATGCCACCGGTACCGAGATCGGTACCGATGGCGGTGCTAGAGCCGGTGCCGGTGGAGTAGTCTGTTGCAGTACCAGGGGCGTCGATGCCACAAGGAAAGCTGCCAGACTGCGTTCTATGGACAGAATCCGCTGGTCCATCGACGCCGCCAATGCTTGGAAGTCGGTACCGGTGGAAGCCACCAGTACCTCAGAGCATGGCACCAGGTGATCTGTCGAGGCCAAGCCATCGAGATCATCCTGGAACCCCGATGATGATGCTTTGGAGGCCGAAGCCTCCCGCCGGGGTAATTTTGCCGGTGCAGAATCCTTGAGGGCAACGCCAGAGGCATCTCAATGCTTAGAAGGAGATCTACCCTTCGAGGACCGGCTGGATTTATGTTTAGTTACCTGAGATCCATGTGAGGAAGAAGAAGCCCTAGATGCCACCGAAGCCGCATCAGAGGGAAACAGGGTACTGAGCTTGGCAGCTCGGTTCTGCCGACCTCTTTTAGACATCATAGAACAGGACATGCAATCTGTGGTGGAATGGTCAGGACCTAAACATTTTAGACACCAGTCGTGGGTGTCGGTGACGGAAATGGTACCGCCACATTTTGTGCACTTCTTAAACCCTGAGGCAGGCTTTTGGGCCTAAGGCCCAAAACGCAAGTGCACTTGAAGGAAAAAGAAAAAGAAAATCGTTTTTTTTTGTTTTTTTTTAAAAGAAGAAAAGAAGGACCAGCGGTACCGGTAGAGCATCGAAGAAGGCAGACGCGATACAAAAGAAATAAAGAAAATTAAGAAATTTTTCTGCGGTGACAGGAAAGGGACCTGCTGGCTCCGCGGAAAAAGAAGAACTGAGGAGAGACAGTTGGGAAAGGTGGGAAGGCAGCACGCAGGCGCTGTGGGATGCTCCGAAAAGCTTTCTGATTGGACGCTGGGGAGCGTTCCCGCGCAGGCTCCGTCGGTACCGACGAAACCCATATGTGAAGACTCATTCCTGCTTGTTCCTGGAGATAACCTGCTACCCACTGCTTGCATAAAACCTGCTATCCACTGTTAGCATAGAACTTGCTACCCATTGCCTGCATAGAACCTGCTACCCATTGTTTGCATAGTACCTGCTACCCACTGTTTGCATAGTACCTGCTACCCATTGCCTGCATAGAACCTGCTACCCACTGTTTGCATAGAACTTGCTACCCACTACCTGCATAGAACTTCCTACCATTTGTCCGCACAGAACTTGCTGACCATTGCCATGGCCCCACATCACGTTGTCCTCCTTTTCCTCATCCTCCCGAACTGCATCCCCTCTTACCAACACCCTCCCTCCTCTCCCTCTACCTTCCTCACTTCTTCCTCCATTCTGTCCTCTAGCCTAGCATCTGCTCTTGAGCTTCATCACAACATCCCCTGCATTCAACCAACCCCTCTCTCTTTAAGGCAATCCCACCCTCGCTTCCGCCTACTGTCTCTGCTCTACCACGCTCTCTACTACTCCTTCTTCTCTCATCAGGTAACATCAACCCCAACCCTGGCCCCCCCTCGATTTCTTTCTCACCCTAAAAAGAGTTCCTCACGCACCTTATCTAATCTCATCCACATCCCGCTCCTCCCCTTTCCACCCTCCCTCACTCATCCCCCACTCACTCATCCAGAATTATCAACCCCCACCTTATCTCCAAAATGAAATCCTCACACAACCCACCTGATATCATTAATATTACCCCTCACTCACCCCTCACTTCCCTTCCCTCAGGTCACTCCTGGAGGGCACACACACCCAGACATATCCAACCGCACCCTGCTCCCTCCAAATCTCTGCACTACTCTAGAAATAGACCCTCACGTTACTCTGACAAGAAATCCTCACGTAACTTATCCAACCTTATCCATATCCCTCTCCTTCCCCCTTCCATTCTCATGTGCCCTATGGAACGCATGCTCTATCACTAAAAAAACTTCCTTTTATTCACAACATCTTTATCTCTAATGCCCTACACCTTCTTGCCCTGACTGAGACCTGGCTCCCCCCTGACGACACCGCATCCATTGCTTCCCTCTGCTATGGGGACTACCAATTCTCCCATACACCTCGAGCTACTGGTCGCAGTGATGGTGTTGGCCTCCTACTCTCTCCTTCCTGCCAATTCCAACCCCTCCTGCTACCTCAGTCACACTCCCCCCTCTCCTTTGAAGTCCACTCCATTCGCCTCCTCACACCACTTCCTCTCCGAATAGCTGTTATTTATCGCCCACCCGACAAATCCAGTTCGACCTTCCTCACCGACTTTGACTCCTGGCTTTCTGCCTTTCTGGATCCCTTTTCCCCCACTCTTATTCTTGGCGACTTTAACATTCATGTCGACAACCCCTCTGACCCCCATGCCTCAAAGTTCCTCACTCTCACCTCCTCGTTCAACCTCCAACTCTGCTCCACCGCCCCCACCCACCTACATGGTCACTGCCTTGACCTAATACTCTTCTTCAATTCCTCTCCCTATAATTTCTGCAACACAATCCTTCCCTCATCTGACCATCACATTTTAACCTTTACTCTTCAGCTTCCGCCGTCTCAAACCTGTCCTGTCCCCTCCGACCTATTTAGAAACCTCCATAATATTAATCCCCTGACTCTCTCCTCCACCATTTCTCCATCTCTTTCCTCCATTATATCCTCCAAGTCCGTTGACGAGGCATTATCTTCTTACAATGCTACACTATCCTCAGCTCTTGACACACTTGCCCCACCCACCCCGTGTCCTGTCAAACGATCTACTCCCCAACCCTGGCGCTCGCCCACAACCCGCTATCTACGCATCTGTACCCGTTCTGCCGAACGTGCCTGGTCCAAATCCCGCTCCCCAGAGGACCTTCTATACTTCAAATTCATGCTTAGTTCCTTCCAGTCAGCCATAGCACTTGCCAAACAAGGCTATTACATCCATCTGACCAACTCCCTTGCCTCTGATCCTCGCCGTCTCTTTAACACCCACAGTTCTCTCCTTAAGGTCCCCCCCGCCCCCCATCTTGCCCTCCCTCTCTGCCCAAACCCTAGCCGACTACTTCCATGACAAAATCCACAAGATAACCCTCCAATTCCCCACTCCCTCATCTACCTCCCCCATCCATACTCCCTCTGCTACCCTCTCCTCCTTCCCTCCAATCTCTGAAGAAGAAACCGCACTCCTTACCTCCTCCAATCTTACCACCTGTTCATCCGACCCTATCCCCTCCCATCTCCTTCACCCCATCTCCCCCACCATTGTCCCCCATCTCTCATATCCTCAACCTTTCGCTCTCCACTGCAACTGTCCCCGTTGACTTCAAGCATGCTGTTGTTACACCCCTCAAGAAACCCTCGCTCGATCCCACATGTCCTTCTAACTATCGACCCATCTCCCTCCTTCCCTTCATATCTAAACTACTTGAACGTGCAAGTCCACCGTCACTGCCTCGACTTCCTCACCTCCCAGGCCCTCCTGGACCCACTGTAATCTGGATTCTGTCCCCTGTCCCCTACACTCCACTGAAACGGCTCTCACAAAAGTTTCCAATGACCTGTTTCTGGCTAAATCTAACGGCCTCTACTCTATCCTCATCCTTCTTGACCTCTCCGCTGCCTTTCACACCGTTGACCACAATCTTCTCTTCATCACTCTCTCCTCGCTTGGTTTCAAGGACTCCATACTATCCTGGTTCTCCTCCTACCTCTCCCATCGCTCATTCAGTGTATGCTCTGGAAGCTCCTCCTCCTCCCCTACCCCACTCCACGTAGGTGTACCCCAGGGCTCCGTCTTGGGCCCCCTCCTTTTCTCTCTCTATACCCACGGCCTTGGCACGCTTATCTCCTCCCATGGCTTCCAGTACCATCTCTATGCCGATGACTCCCAGATCTACCTCTCTACACCTGATATTTCTCCGGCAACCCAGTCCAAGATCTCTGCCTGCCTTTCCGACATCGCCACCTGAAACTGAATATGGCAAAGACTGAACTCCTTGTCTTTCCCCCAAATTCCTCCCCTCCTCTTCCCCCATTCTCAGTCTATGTCAACGGTTCCACTATCCTTCCTGTTCCCTTGGCCCGCAATCTAGGGGATATCTTTGATACCTCTCTCTCCTTCTCCGCACATATCCAGCTTGTAGCTAAGACCTGCCGCTTCTTTCTCTACAACATTAGCAAAATCCGCCCCTTCCTCTTTGAACACACTACCAAAACCCTTATCCACTCCTTAATCTCCTCTCACCTCGACTACTGCAACCTACTCCTTGCGGGTCTCCCCGTGAGCCACCTCCTTCCCCTTCAATCTATACAAAATCGCGCTGCTCGACTAATCTTCCGCCAGTCTCACCATGCCCACATTACTCCACTTCTCAAGTCACTTCACTGGCTCCCTGTCCAATTCAGCATCCAATTCAAGCTTCTCCTACTGACCTATAAATGCATTCACTCTACAGCCCCTCAATACCTCTTATCTCTCATTTCTCCCTACGTCCCTTCTCGGAACCTGCACTCCGCTAGCAAATTACTTTTATCTATGCCTTTCACCCGCACCGCCAACTCACGACTTCGCACCTTCCACCTCGCTGCACCATACGCCTGGAACAGCCTACCTGTGTCTGTACGCCAGGCACCCTCCCTGGCCCTCTTCAAATCCAGATTGAAGACCCACCTCTTCACCATTGCTTTCAGATCCTGACTTTTGTCCCTATCTTATGCCTTACACTGAACTGACTTATGCTCTGTATTACTCTGACTAGATTGTAAGCTCCGATGAGCATGACTCTGACGGGCAGGGACTCTCTTTTGTATGTGGGCTGCCTCTTATAGGTCAGCTGTACAGCGCTGCGTGCGTGGCGCTCTATAAGTGCTAAATAGTAGTAGTAGTAGATCCGAAAAGAGGTTGAGGGGAGATATGATAGAGGTTCATAAAATAATGAGTGGAGTGGAACGGGAAAACATATAACCGGCTGTTTACTCCTTCAAGAAGCAGAAAGACTAGGGGACATGCAATGAAGCTACAATGTAGCACATTTAAGACTAACCGGAGGAAATAAGGTTTTCACTCAATGCGTAATCAAACTCTGGAATTCATTGCCAGAGGAGGTTGTAAAAACTGGGTTTAAAAAGAGGTTTGGACAAGTTCCTGGAGGAAAAGTCCATTAACCATTATTAAATCTGTCTACCTTTTGGGAAGCTGATACATACTTGTGACCTGGACTGACTACTGTTGGAAACAGGATACTGGCTTTGATGGATCTTTGGTCTGACCCAGTACAGCATCTCTTATGTTTTTACATTATATGTTCTTATAGTACGAGCAAAACTAACCCATTTGGAGAAACTTCCCTTGAAAGATGAATTTTTCTGCCCCTAACGGGATCCTATTTCCTATTTCATGACTGTTTAATTTCTGTTGTTGATAAGTAGCATTGTGTTGATATCAACTCATGGCGATCCTGTGAATAGTTGTCCTAAACCAGTCTTCAGTCAATTGTTAATAGAGTGGCTCCATAGCTGTTGTTGCTGTATTGATCCAGTGCATTACCAGTCTTCCTCTTTTGCATTTGACCTTAACCTTGCCAAGTATGATGTCTTCCTCCATTGATCTCTCTTTTCTCATAATGCATCCAAAGTATGAAAGTCAAAGTCCTGTCATTTGAGCTTCTAAGGAAAGCTTAGGTTTGATCATCTCTAATACTGATTGATTTGTCCATGATAGACACAATATTGTTCGCCAGCACCATAATTCAAAGGCATTGCTTTCTTCCTGTCTTTCTACACTATACAGCTTTCATATCCATATGACATTATTGAAAATATCATGGCTTGGTCAATTCGAATATTTGTGTGCATAGATACATCTCTGCACTTGAAATTCTTATTCAGGTCCTTCACAGTCAATCTGCCAAAAACAATGCATTGCCAGATTTCTTGACTGTTTGCCATTTCATTATTGGATTACTGATCCAAGCAGGTTCAAGATATCCATTATTTCTGTTTTTTCTCCATCAAGAATGAAATGGTGACATGTTATCTACCAGATAATGTCCTTTCCTTGAGTCCTGCTAGACTAATCCAGACAAGTGGGTTGTGTTCCCTTACCAGCAGATGAGTGGAAACACAGCCAATGAAATGTTCATGTTTCAGTGACATCACTTCCATGCCTTTATCAGCCTCAGCCACCAGGGGCAAAACCAGTATTCATGCCCAAGCATATGGAAAATAATGACAAACCTAACACAACCTCAATGAGGGTAACAATGTTCATTCAAACAGCAAGGAAACCATATACAGGATTAGTCTGAATAGAAGGCCTGACAGAAGAATATGAGCCCGCAGGGCCATCCACTCAGATTATAGCGGACCAAAAGATACTACTGCATTATAGCAGACCAATACAATTCCAGGAGCAAGACTCATATCATCCTGCTAGACCAGTCCAAACAAGTGGAGTGTACCAAAGCTATACCTCCACTGAGCAGGAAGACGACACAGCAACTCTTGAAACTTTTTGAGTCAAAGGCTTTATCCACCCAATTGTGGATATCCAAGCGGAAATGCTTGACAAAAGTGGAAGGTGATACCCACATTGCCACCTGACAAATGTCTCAGGGGGCTACCTAGCTACACTATGCTCACGAGGATGCTTTTGCTCGAGTAGAATGTGCATGCAACTCCTCTGGAACCAACTAGATCTGTAACGCCAAGGCAATGGTTTTCTTGATCCAGCACCCCAATGTAGACTTGGCGGCTGCATCACCCTTGCATGGCTCAGCAAACAGCACAAAAAGATGATCCGACTTATGAAAGGAATTTGTAACTTTCAAGTACCGGAGAAGCATCCTCTGGACATCCATGACACTGCTCCTTAGAGAAGGAGGTCTAACCAGGAAACACACACCCCTGCAGGAAACAAGCAACCAGTCCAGAACAAGGTGAGAAACAAAAGTAGTTTATTGTGGTAAAGTGCCTTAGAGAAAGGAAGGAAGATAGCACCATGGGCAAAAAGGAAGGTACAGGCCAAAAGGAGATGGCCTCCTCCAAGGAGGACAGAAATGGATCCTGACTTCAAGGGAGCTAAGGGAAAGGCCCTTTCTGAGACTGTACTGAAGTAAAGCCAACAGAGATGGCACCTTCGCCACCTCAGGAAACAGCTTTTGTGCACCACAGCAATGCTCAAAGGGACACCAGACCTGCGCATATTTCACTCCTGGCTTTGAGAAGAGTGGAAACTGCAGGAGAATAACCTTTATGTGTCGGTTGACTCCTTTCAAGAGCCAAGCCATAAAAAAGAAGGGAGCTGAGTAGTCTAGAATAATCAGCCCTTGGTGCAACAGGCCCCAAAATGGGGGTAGAGGAAGAGGAGGTTCCCGCAGGAGCTGCAACATGTCCCCAAACCATGCTCTCCTTGACCAATCCAGCGCCACCGGAACAATACAGCCTTGATGGCAATCTATGTGCTGGACTACAGGTCCCACAAGTGGCCATGGAGGAAACACAGCAGGCACCTCTTTGGTTAGAACTGAACCAGAGCATCAACACCTTCTGACCCTGCTTCCGTGCCGTGACTGAAGAAACTCTACACTTTGGCACTGGATCGGATCACCATCAAATTCATCTCAGGGCAACCGCAATGGCAGAGAATCATCTAGAACGTCTCCTGATTTAACTTCTACTCTCCTGGATCAAGAGAGTGATGACTGATGATATCTGCCTCCACAATGTCCACCCCAGCAATGTGCTGAGCTGACAGAGCTAGGAGGTTCTTTTCCACCCAGGCGAACAAAAGAGTCATCTCTAAGAGCACTCCAGCACTCCTCGTGCCGCCTTGCCAACTAATACATGCTAGTGCCATGGCACTGTCAGAGAACACGCACACCACCCTGCCCTTGACCAAGGGCTGGAAACACAAGAGGACCAACCAAACAGCCCTTGCTTCAAAGATGGTTGAGGGGCCATACCACTTCCCTGCAGCTCCAATGGCCCAAAGTTGTTCAGTCTTGACACTGGGCTCCCCAGCCCATAAGACTAGCGTCCGTTGACAGAAGAATCCACAAGTGATCATCCATTGGCATGCCCCTTTTTATATGATGTGGCTGCTGCCACTGCTGCAAGCTGGCTCTGCAGCCAGAGTGGAAGCCTGAGCTCGAACTCCTAAGAGTTTGGGGACCACAGTCAGCAAAAACTGCTGGAGCAGCCTTATATAAGCATGCACCCATGGTACCACCTCACCGAGAAGCTGCAGATAATCCCTAACCCTGGAAGCCTGTTGAGAACAGAACACCACAAGCCGTTTCAACCATCTCTGGACTCTCTCAATTCAAATATCAAACCGTGCTCTCAGGAATTCCAGAGATTGGGAAGACTTTAACTGACTCTTCCCCTGATTGATTGATCACCCAGCCTTTTATAGAAAGAACACCACTAGGGCCGACACCGTTCTCACTTGCCTTGTTTAGATGCCATTGCTGTTTTCCCTGTATCTTGTATTTTTCAGGTCTCCTAAGCCTGTTGTGTGCCTCCTGTGTTGACGCGATTGTCTCCCCGCGGTCGCGATCTCCCAGGTACCTCAGACACCTACAAAAGAAAGCTGCCGACGGCGTTCCGCGCCGTGGCGGCGCGCGCCGTAGGAGCGCGACCAAGGAGCAGGTCCTGCTCCTTGGTCGAGCTCCTTGGGGCGAGCGAGGGGCGTGGTCGTGGCTTGTCGGCCTTTGTGTGCTCCCTACCATCCTGCTTCTGTTGGTCTGCTCTTCCCTTTCAGGTAACCATTCAGGGAATCCTTCTTTTAACGACGGCATGTCGGCTATCCTGGTATTTTGGGGACGACGCTCCCTATCCCCACTCAGTTTCCCTTCCGGTTCTCTAGCTCGGTGTCCAGCTAATTTAATCCCTTGTACCCTTACTAGCACTCTCCCAAAACAGCCCTCTCCTCTGCCTCTGTCTTCTACAATGAACTCTGCCTCCGTGCTTCGTTTCTTTATTAAACTGCCGGTCTCTTAAATCCAAATCTTTACTGGTTTCTGATCTGATTTTGCAACACTCTATAGACCTTTGTTTCCTCACTGAGACCTGGCTCAAGGAGGGTGATAGCCCTGTTCTCTCCAGCTCTCTCCCCTCCGGGTACTCAGCGTTTTCATCCCCTAGGCTGGGCCGGGGTGGGCGGGGGGGGGGCGTTGCCCTACTCTTTCGCGCTTCTATCACCCTTGAGGAAGTGAACTCGCCATCTGTTTCACTTTCTGAATCCCTTTTTCTCCGCCTTCACTCCTCTCCCCCGCTTTATTTTCTTCTCCTATATCTTCCACCCTCCCTTTCTATGGAGCGCTGGGAGGGAGTCCTTCAGACCCTCTCAGATGCTGTCTTGCAGTTCCCCAATCTCATTGTCCTAGGTGATTTCAATATTCATGCTGACAATCCTAGCAGGCAGAAGGACCATGCCTTTCTGAACTTTTTTCACGATATTGCTTTTCAACAACATGTCTCAGGTCCTACCCACATGGCCGGTCATACCATGGACTTAGTTTTGTCCTCCTCTATGCTGTCAGCTGAGATTTCCCCCCCTTCCACATTAGATATCCCTTGGTCCGATCACCGTTGTGCCTTTTTTCGGTTTCATATTCATCCCAGGTGATCGCTCCACTCCCGGTACCCTCTTCACCCCCTCCCCCTTGTCGCCGCTTAACTCCTGACACCCTGAGTTCCTTTCCCCCCGCTTCTTCTGTTTTCCCCCCGGAGTTTGCATCACTTTCACCCGATAGCCAAGCCTCCCTCTGGAACTCTCTCCTTTCAGAAGCTCTGGACCAGTTGGCACCGCAGTGCCCCTGTCATCGCCTATCCACCTCTGGTCACTCTCCCTGGTTTCACCCAGTGTTGCGGCTGCAACGGACCCAACTCCGCCAGGTGCAACGCCGTTGGTCCCGTCATCACTCTCCTGATCTATATATCCGCTTTAAGCAGCTCTATGCTGATTACCGTTCGGCTGTTCAATCAGCCAAACGGGCTTATTATACAGCTGAGATTTCGGAAGCGGCGAATTCTTCTCGCCAGCTCTTCACTATCCTGCGGAAACTCTCATCCACTAGCTCTCACAGCACCTCGACTATAGGGGCCCCTGACTCTCATTCCATGGCTACTTTCTTTTCAGACAAAGTCCTTACCTTACGTGCCTCCTTTTCCACTCCTCCTCCTCCACCTCCACCCTCACCACCTGCTTCCACCTGCAGTTTGCCCGCTATTGATAACTCACCCCCGCCTTCTTCCCCTGTGTCCAATCGAGCTCTTGCTCATACCTGGTCCTCCTTCCATCCGGTGCTTCCTGCTGAAATTCTTTCAATACTGTCTACTTCTCGAAAGACCACATGTGCTCTAGACCCAATTCCCTCCCGCTGGCTGTCAGAGCCTTCACTGCAGTTGATCCCGATTATCACTTCCATTATCAACTCTAGTTTATCCTCCGGCCTGTTCCCCTCCCCGTGGAAGTCAGCCATTGTTCATCCTCTCCTAAAACAACCATCCCTTGACCCATCTGTCCCTGCACACTGACGTCCTGTCTCAAATCTCCCCTTCTTAGCTATGCTTCTGGAACGTTTTGTCTTTAATCAATTGTCCTCTCACGTTGAATCCACCAACACACTTCACCCCCGGCAAGCTGGCTTTCGGCAAGGACACAGCACTGAGACCGTCCTTCTAGCGATTCTGAATGAACTTCACGTTGCACATGATCGTGGTGATGTTACTTTGTTGGTTTCCCTTGATCTGTCTGCTGCGTTTGATTTAATCGATCACACCCTTCTTCTCACTCGTCTTGCAGAGGTAGGGCTTCATGGTACAGTTCTTCTTTGGTTTCGCTCCTTTCTCACGGCTCGATCCTTTTCCGTCACCCTAAATGGAAAATCGTCTTCCCCTCTTCCCCTTACTTGTGGTGTCCCCCAAGGCTCTGTCTTGTCTCCTTTGTTGTTTAATATTTTCCTGGCCCCTCTACTTCTTCTACTACAGCAGTACTCGGTATCTTCCTATGTCTATGCAGATGATATCACACCTCTCCACTTTCTTTGGATCTCTCCCCCTTCAATTCCTGCCTTTCACATGTGGCCTCTTGGCTTTCCCAACATTTCCTGCGTCTTAACCCATCTAAATCCACGGCTATGTGGGTATCCCTCAGTGGTTCATGTCCTTCTACTGCCCCCATGATCGACTCTGTTCCCATTCCTCTCGTATCCTCCTTTCGGTATCTCGGGGTAGTTCTTGATTCTTCCCTTTCCTTTCGTGATCATATCTCCTCCCTCACCAGGCGCTGTTTTGCTACCCTTCGTCAAATTCGAGCTGTTCGCACATTTCTTCCTCTAGAATCCTTAGTTACTCTCGTCCTTGCCCTAATCACCAGCCGACTCGACTACTGTAATGTTTTCATGGCCAACCTTCCCAATTATCAGCTCTGACGCCTTCAGCTTATTTAAAACACCGCTGCCCGTATCATCACTTTTGCCCGCCGTTTCGATCATATCACCCCTATCCTCTTCCGCCTGCACTGGCTGCCCCTGCATGTTCGTTTTCATTATAAAATTCTCATCCTCACCCACCGTGCTATCCATACCAATAACCCTCTGTATTTGGCTGATTTGGTTTCTCTGCACACGCCCTATCGCCAGCTCCGTGCTCTCCACGCTAATCGTCTGTCCTTGCCTTCCCCTTCCCACGCACATCTTGAAAAGACCTGTCACTCTGCCTTTTTTTTCCTTGGCCCGTGGTTGTGGAATGCCTTACCCTCGTCCCTTCGTCTCGAAATCTCTTATTCTCAATTCAAAACCTCCCTTAAAACCTATCTATTCTGAAAAACGTTTGACCTTCCCTTAGACTCCCCTCCCTGATGCAGCAGTTCATTGTTGTCTTGTCCCAGCTGAGTCTTGGTCCTGTTCTTCCCCTGTTTGTCAGTGTTGATTGAGTCAGTCTGTGCTTGGTTGTGATTATTGTTTTCTGTCTTTTGCTTTGCGCTATCCTTTCTCTTTCTTTCCTGTTAATTTTTGGCGCTCTTTTCCGTAGTTTGCAGTGTTGACCTTTTTATTTTCTTTGTACACCGCTTTAATGTTTCGGCCTAAGCGGTTTATCAAATTTTAAATAAAGATAAAGATAAGACTCCTCTGACAGAGAATGGGCTCAGATGAGACAGTCATGCAGATATGGGTGCACACATATTCCTTGGTGCTGTAACACAGCAGCCACCAGCCCCATGACTTTGGAAAATGCCCTTGGGGTGGTGAAGAGGCTGAAGAAAAGGATGACAAACTGAAAATATGAGGCAAGCATGGCAACACGCAGATATCGCTACTGATCCTCCCAGCTCAGGATATGAAAATAAGCTTCAGCTAAATCCAGAGATGCTGGGAACTCCCCTCAGTCCACTGCCTGAATCACAGATCTCAGAGTTTCCATTCAGAAGAGCAGTGCACCAAAAAAGCATTGACTGCCTTGAGGTTGAGAATTGGTTGGAAGGAGCCATCTTTCTTTGGCATCACAAAATAGATGGAATATCTGCCCTTGCCTCATTCGGCTGGGAAAACTGGCACAGCAACTTGTCCAATGTGATCCATATGGCAGCTCTCTTGTCCACCAAACCACATGGGGAGATGATAAAAGCCTCTGGGATGAGCTCTTTGCACTCCGGGATATAGTCATTTTGAATGATGTCTAGCATCCAGCAATCTTTGGTGACCCGGGCCTACTCCGGAAAGAAAAGGCGAAGCTTGCCCCGAACTGGAGGCACCTGGGAATGGGCCCCCAAAACTGCATCGTGTTGAATGGGAAGGAACCCCTCTGGAGGGGGACAGAGTCTCAGGGCCCACAAACCCCCTGAAAGGACAGAGTATGGGTCCAAATTCCAGAAGAAGAGAAGGTAGGTTTCCCAGGATGGTAATGACCGGAGTCCCGAACCCCAGGAAGTCAGTCCAGCATGCACACGAGGGTCAGGTAGAGACTGAGGAGGGGAATGGCCCTGCACACTTTCCAGGCTCTTTCAGCCTATCTTATAGGAAGCGATGATATTTGGACTCATCTAAGTCCTTCATCAACTTTCCAAATCGGACCCCAAAAGAGAGCTGTCCCTTAAAGGCCAGTTGAGTTAGCCGGGCTTTGGAGGACATGTCTGCTACCCAGTGGCACAGCCAAATCTCAATGCTGCATCACTGTTGATAGAGCAATATCTCTAGCTGCCAAGCAGACGAGATCATACATAGCATTTGAAAGGAAGGCAGTGGCTGACTCCAAAAAAGGGGAGGGGGGGGGCGGAAATAGCATTCTCTGGTGAGAAAGACTGAATCCAATGGAGAAGTGCTTAAGTCGTCAGGCCTGTACACACCACCAACTGAAGAACAGCAATCACTGAAGCAAACTGCTTCTTCAGCAGAGTCCACCTTACGATCCAGAGTATCCTTCTAAGGCTGAATTACCTTCCACAGGAATGGTGGTCCACTTTGTGACAGCTGTGTTCTGAGCATCCACTTTAGCATGCTGAACCACATGATGCAGTCCTCCTCTGAGAGAGCATACATCCTCTTACATGCCTTTAACTCTTTGGGCAGGGAATCAGGAAAGTCGCATTCCAACTGGATCATGTTCTTGATAACCTCTGAAAACGGAAAGACTGTTGTAGATTTCTGAACTCCCTGTAAGAGTGGATAGACCTATAGCCCCTGCCCTGCCGCTGGAGCATCAGCCAGATTTAAGGTGGATGAAATGTGAGCAATCAATGCTGCAAACTCTCCCTTCCAGAACAGGCAGATAATGCCAGCCTTGTTGTGATCCTCTGAAGGTGAAAGCACCTCTTTCTCTGTATCAGATTTCTCAACCGAGATATCAGAACCAAAATCCCAGTCCCAGACAGACTCTAGCTGATCCACATCTCCAGAATACAACCTCCATCTAGGTTGCTTAGAAGGCGGCATCCAAGCTGGGCTTCTACACTCTGCCTGTCCCTCATGTGAGTGAGCTTGAGGGAATCCAGAGGCTGCAAGGTCTGAGTTTCCATGCCACAATGATCAGATTTGCTGCAGAAAAGAAAAGAATTCCAGGGAGAATAACCCACATTCTGGGAGCTCCCCTCCCTGAGAGAGACTCCCAACCACAGGGGACATAGGAGTAGCCGAACCCTTCGAAGAAGTGCGGTCACCGGAACTCACAGCTGATCTATCATACTTACCCATAAATGCCATCTGTCACCTCCTGCACTGAGACAGGCAAAGCCAGGCCAACTGAATCCCCTCAGTGGGAGAGGGGATAAAGACACTCTGGAGATGAGTCAGAGGCCGCCATGCAGGAAGAACAGATTCCGAAGTCCAGTGATAAGGCTCTTCGCTTGCCACAGGTCAAACAATACTTCCTAGAAGACAACATAAAGAGTTAAGGCAAGGCAAACACTTGCGTGCGCTAAAGCCGTGTAGACACAAGAGCGCACATTAATGGAGCACATGCAGGAATGTGCATAATGGACACTTGAGCAGGAATGTGCGTTGGAGCCACTCAGGCAGAATGCCTGCTAGGACCGCACAACCGCAAGGTGCACAAGACAGAAAACGCTAACAGCGCACACTGGAAAAGGGTGGGTAGCCCCAACGCTGTGCCAAAAGTCGCTTGCAGTCCACCTTGACTTATGCCCCAAAATGTATGAGTGTGAGAGCCCCCAACAAGGACAATGACAAGGTCAAGCCTTGATATTCACAGGAAAAACAAAGCCGGGGTCAGTGCTAATCCCCTGACTCTGTTTTCTCCTTTTTTTTTAAACACCGGCTTACAGTCACATCCTTCAAGAGCCTTCCTCAATCTTTGGGGGTAGAGCAGGGGGGACAAAGGAGGAGGGGGCATTGAGGTTGTGTGAGGCAGCTGAATTCCATCCAAATCTTTCCAAGCTTCTGGCTGCTCAACACCCCCTTAACAGAATAAGAGCATGGAGTTGAATCAATTTTCCCTCCACCTATGGCTACCAAAAAGACTGCAACGTGGCAAGCTCTACTAGATTGCATTCAAGTGAGAGAGTCACTTGAAGGTGGTCGTTCACAAGTGAATTTAATATTTTTCTTCTCAATCAAATCCTTATTTGTTCAGATTCTATCAGAGTGTAAAAAAAATCCAACCATCATCCGTTGGAGACAGAAAAATACTGATTTTGACCGGAGTGGTTCCATTGAAACCTGAACATTTTGTTAGTTCTATCTCCACTCATCTGCTGGTAGGGGAACACAAGCCACTTGTCTGGACTGGTCTAGCAGGACAATATGGAACATTGATTTTCCCAGTTGTTGGAATCTTTGTCTTCTTCATGTTGAAGTGCAGGTCCATTTTAAGACTATGTTCCTTGATCAGCTAGAATAGAGATGAGGAACTACAACAAGGAGTTTACCATATTAAAAGGACTTAGTTAGTCGTCTGGCTTTTGGAAACTACTCCCTAGTATCCAGCAATCCCTTTCAGCCTGGTTTCAACCAAACCAGTTCACCAGAGGGGTGCTTACCATACTTATTTCTTGATCTTTCATAGTCCCTAGCCCTGCCTGCTTCGGTGTGGCCTGGGTCTTGCCACAGTGGCTCTTCTTGGGTCTAGGTCCAGCAAGAGCCGCACCTAGGTGAACTGGCTCCCAGGATTTTTCTACCACTCAATAAAGCACAGTTCGATGGCTATTGTGTATCACAATTAGAGCTATTTTTAGATGAGCACAAAATTGTATATGTACATAGACGTAGGGGTTAAGATCGCAAAGATTTCTGGAAGAAAATAAAAAACAAAACAAAAAAAACTTACCTGTTCCATAAGCACTTCTCCAATACACCAGACTAACCATGCCCTACGATGCCCTCCCCCCCCAGCCTAATCTCCACTAAGCCTGCACCTCATCTTATATTTATATAATTGTACATTTTACTTTATATCGTTACCTTTGTTCATGTTACCTTGAAGGTTGATGTTACAACCAGGTCCTAATGTACTACATGTTCTCTACTGTCAGCTGTATTCTTAGTTGCTAGTTTTATATACACACTCCTCTGTTCAATGCATACCGCCTTGACGTGTCAAAAGGCGGCATATCAGACCAGTTAAATAAATAATAAAAACCCAGCATTTATTGGTATGTCTGTGGTAAAAGTACTTTTTCAAGGTGCTGCACTTCCTTAACACAAGTACATTGCCACACACAAAAAAAAAAAAATCAATATCCCCCCTACTCAAGTAATGTGCACCACCGCTCACATCCCCCAATCATTACTTAGCATCTTCTCCCAACCTCAGCTGCAGCACTCTCTTCCCACCAGCGTTCACCCCGCTCATGTGCCTAACGTTCTTAAGCTCCCCAGCTCTCCTCATTCTGTCCTCTTGCCACCAGCGTTCGCCCCGCTCATGTGCCTAACGTTCTTAAGCTCCCCAGCTCTCCTCATTCTGTCCTCTTGCCACCAGCGTTCGCCCCGCTCATGTGCCTAACGTTCTTAAGCTCCCCAGCTCTCCTCATTCTGTCCTCTTCCCACCAGCGTTCGCCCCGCTCATGTGCCTAACGTTCTTAAGCTCCCCAGCTCTCCTCATTCTGTCCTCTTCCCACCAGCGTTCGCCCCGCTCATATGCCTAACGTTCTTAAGCTCCCCAGCTCTCCTCATTCTGTCCTCTTCCCACCAGCTACGCCACGGGGAGCAGCAGTGCAGTAAAGGAAGAATGAATGCTCATCGACTGCTGAATACTTGAGCAGGTAACGAATCATCAGCATGGGAAAAGCATAAAAACAGAGTGCGGATCGAAAGCAGGCAAGGTGAGGGATGAGGATATATTGGGGAATGGGTTTGTACCCAGTGTTTATCTACTAAACACTTATTTTATTTTTGCAAGCCATTTTATCAGTTAAAACTTGAAAATATAAGCCTTACTTTCTGAGGGTCATTCCATACCAAGTGGACCAGGAGTCCACGCTCAACTTCCTCCAACTTGAATAAACATTTGTGTGGATGTTCCCTAGGGTCTCAAATGAGATCATGCAAGATTCTCTCAGCTGGATCTCAACTGGTTCGAGAGCTAGAGGCAGCTGAATAGAGGTCACCTTTGACGTACTGCAACATAGTTCCTGGAGGAAAGGTCCATAAACCATTATTAAGAAGGGACCCAGGACATCAGTGCTTGACCCAGTACAAGCATTGCGGAACTTGTGTCTTTTGGGGAAACTGCTAGGTACGTATGACCTACATTGGCCACTGTTGGAAACAGGATACCGGGCTTGATGGACCTTGGTCTGACCCAGTATGGCATATCTTATGTTCTTAACATAAAACTGCCACTTTGTCCAGGCACTGCAGCCCAACCAAACCTTTTAGGAACCTGAAAATTTGTGAATTAGTACAACACCTGGTGCTAAGTTCCTGTGCAAATTTTGGGACCTAACACAAGCTTGTCCCCCTTTTTATGGGCCAGCAAAGTAAGTGAAAATTTTAACAAGAAATATATGGCCTATTTTGACTCCTCATTGCTCCTAACCTGTACTTCAATCCAGGTCATAATTGGACCAATAGTCATAGCCCTTGGAGTACATCTAAGATTTGACATAAGAGCCTTGCAGCCAACTTGGAAGCAAAAGATATAAGTACATAATGACATGATGTCACTGTGTTATCAAATTTTCTGCACATTTTGGATGCAAATCTCTCTACTGTGTAGCTTTGAATTGTTTTCTTTTTTATGCCATTTGAAAAAGCGTCTCTTTTGCTACAAAGGTCACCCAGTTTCATTTTGGACCCAGACCTGCTTTGGTCAGAAGTAAGGCCCCAAAGAGATGCATCATTTACATGCGGATATGTGCTATGTTAAAAAGAACCAAATTTGACACCCTATTGTGCAACACGTAAATGAGCTAGAGATGTAAAAGTCTACATTGAAGCTGAGCATGTGCTTACCGTGCTTTCAGCTTATATGACACAATTTGGTTGAACACACTTTAATAAATGACACCTCAAAATAGACATTAGGTCATGCTGTGTTATTTATTGCATGCAAGCCCAGACATGCAGAAGTATCTCTTTTATAAGGAACTGTGGGTATGTCATGGCGAACCATTATGTTGGTAGTTTCTTGAGGCGGCCTGTGACACAATTGTGTCCTTTATGGTACAGTGGCTACCTTGCCAGATAGTACTTTCATCAGGATAAATAACACATCATGACAGGCCAGTACCTAACTTTTTAGCATGCCATTTCCCATCCGTTCCTTTCCTGTTGTGTTCTTACAAGTTTTCCTTGATTCGCTTCACATTTCTTTTATTACAGGTACCTTTAGACGATTAGAATGAACAATCATATGGAGATTAACCACAAAGTAGTATTGGAACATATCATGATTCTGGAATGCCATAAACCATCAGGTTTTATTTTGGACAACTTAGCTTAAAGGCCATCAAGGATTTCTCTTCAGAAGATCAAGAATTAATAAAAAGATGATCTGAACTATATAGCTTGGCTGTGGAATCTAGTATTTGCTCCTACCACAAAGCTGTAATTCTGACCAAATCTGAATTTCTGCAGAAATACTGTTGTAATCCCTTCAGGAAGCAGAATCACAGCAGTATTAAAGGTCTGCGATCAATTGACCTTGCTACAGCTGATCATCTGAATGCTATTACAAAACAAGATTGTAAACCAGGCCAAAAGCTTTGTTCACGCTGCAGGCAAGACCTTAATGTAAAGTTGCTACAAATGGAAGGTCCTCAATCTGATTCTGGTAGTGATGACCCCATTGATGCATCTGAAAACCTCAACACACCTCTTGGCATCTCCCCTTTGAAAATTCAGCAGGTTAGCAGGAAAAATTCTTTAAGTTATGCCAAGCACAAATTCAATGACGCTCAAGGTGCCATTGTCAGTCAAATTGCAGCTTAGTGGCTTAACTCCTACTGATCTTGAGCGAGAACCAGCAAGTGAACCATGGCAAAAATGCACCGACTATGACCTTCTGCTAAAGGAACTGAAGCAAGTTGCAACTTTACAACCACACAGAAAAGATACAAATTCTGACCCTGACCCCAAATAGATGGAGTATTGAGAAAACTGCTAAAGAATTCAGTGTCTCGACCAGAATGGTAAAAAAAGCCAGAAAGCTGACACAGAAGGATGGTATTCTTGCTGTTCTAACACCAGTACAAGGAAAAAAATGCTTACTGAGCAAGTTAGGCAAAAATCTCACAGATTTTTATGAAGATGACCGTTTCAAGGATATGCCCAGGCAAAAATAATTTTATTTCTGTGAGGATTAATGGTGAAAAAGTACCAAAGCAGAAAAGATTGTTATTGTGCAACCTGAAAGAACACACTTCATTGGGACAAAGTATGGACCTGAAATTGGGTTCTCAAAATTCTGGGAGCTTAGGCCAAAATGGTACATTACAGTTGGTTCATCGGGAATTAACGTATGGCATTTTGCAACAACTTTGATGACTACTTAATGAAAATATGTAAAAGCAAAGAGTATCATAAGTTCAAAGTTTGGTTAATAAGCTTAGCTGCATTGTAAAATTTTATAACTCTAGCAAAATTTCACAACTCTAGCTCATTTATAATGTTAAACAACAGGGTGCCAAAGATGGTTCTTTTAAAATACTGCATCTCCACATGCAAATGCTGCATCTCTTTGGGTGCTTGATTCTGACCAAAGGAAATCTGGGTCCAAGATAACACAGGGTGACTTTTGTAGCAAAAAAGACACTCTTTCAAATGACATAAAAAAGAAAATATTTAAAAAAACTACACAGTAGAGATATTTGCACCCAAAATATGGTGGAAATTTGCATAGAACAGCGACATCATGTCTTTATGAAATTATATCTTTGCTTCCAGTTGGCTGCAAAACCTCTTATGGCAAATCCTAGATGTACTCCATGGGCTGAGACTACTACTGGTCCAGTTATGACCTGAACTGAGGTACAGGTCAGGAGCAACGAGTAGTCAAAGTAGGCCATATATTTCTTTTGTTACATTTTTGCATACTTTGCTGACCCATAAAAAAAAAGAGGCAAGATCATGTTAGGTTCCAAACTTTGCACAGAAACTTAGCAGCAGAGGTTGGTACTTATCCACAAAATTTCAGGCCCCTAAAAGGTTTGGAGTTGGGTTGGGCTGCAGTGCTTGGACAAAGAGGCTGTTTTGTGTTGCGTGGACTGCAGTGCTCAGAAGAGGACCTCCATTCAGCTGCCTCTAGTTCTCAAACCGATAAAAATCCTGACGAAAAATTTTGCATGGTTTGGTTTGAGACCCTGGGGAACATCCACACAAAATTTTATTCCATTTGGTGGAGGTCAAGCATGAACGATTTCCAAAATTGGTCCACTTGACATGGAATGACCCCTCTGACTGATTTCAAATACTACATTAATGTATGGAAGTGAGAGCAAACGATACATATACTGTTCATGTAATAAAAGACAATTCTTGGTGAGTAACAAGTAGCTTTATATCCACAGAGAATGTTGAAAAAAAGTGCAGATGTCAAAAGTTTAAAAAGTGTGTGTGCTGTACTGTAGTCAAAACGTAGAGCCATGCAAAGTGAAAAGAAGGAAAAATAGTATTTCAAGGTTATGCAGTGAGCCCTTTAACAGCAACATTTTCAAAAAGGTATCCCTAAATAGAAAGAAAAGCACAAATAGCACTTTTAAAGCAACTTAGGCAGACTGAAAAAAAATAAAGGCTTCAAAACTGTAGGGAAAGCTTGATGAAGAGAATAAAAAGTTAAGAGACATGGGCAGAGCAAACAATTTATGAATTAAAAGTTAAAAAAAAAACAAGCAAAAAATGCAGGACATATTAAAAGACAATACAGCCATTGTCATAATAATCCAATTTGACTAAATTTTGGCATAAGACAGAAACGTTTTAAAAGAAAAGGAGAAAATCCACACCAAGGGGCATGTTTACTAAAGGGTTAATGCACGTTAAGTGCTGCAATGGCCCACAGCAATGAATGGGCAGTGGAAGCACTTAATGCACTTTGACCTTTAGTAAATATACCCCTGGAATGTAGTTTACAAGGCTGCTCATGCCTTCTTTTAACAGGCACATATCCAAGTGGCATAAGCTCCTGCAACAGCACTCGCATCCCAAAATGTGGACAGCTCTGGAAGGGGAGATGAGAGCCCTCAAACCAGATCCACCATCTGACTTTATGCATCACCAAAAATAAAAAAGGCATTTTACTAATTAAAAATGTTCAGGGACTTTGATAAACAAACATCACTTCTGTTAACACATTATACTGTTTTACGTAACATGTTGGTTATTTGTAAACCACCCTTGATCTCTGGAAGGGGTGGTATAGAAAAGTGTGACAAATAAATGAATAAATAAAAATAAATCACTTCTATGACAAAAGCTAGAAAACATGCCTTTGCTGTGCTTAGTCCTGCACAATTATACAAGGTGTAATCAAAAGGTATCGAGACTCGTTGTGTAGCTATATAACAATACATCGTACCATGATGCTATTAAGCATGCAGAGACCTAGTTAGGTGCTCTGCTTGTGCAGAATGTAGCGTGGCTGCAGCACACCTGTATTTTCTTTAATAATATGATGTTTGGTATTGTGTAAAAGCAGTTTGTCAAATTTACAATGAATGAGAATTTAAGTTGCATTAAATTCCGCCAGAAACTTGGAAATTCATGCAAAGTGATTTATGACAAGTTACAGCAAGTATATGGCGATGAATGCATGAGTCACGCTCGAGTTTATGACTGGTACAAATGTTTCCAAGAGGGTCACCAAAGTACTGACAAACATTCTGGAAGGCCATCCACGAGCAGGAATAATGATAAGTTGAAGCAGTGCATGCTGCAATATGCTCAAATCTTTGATTGACTTTCAAGGAACTTGCTGAGGACATGGACATCAGTTTCGGGTCAGTCTTGAAGGATTACCAAAAGGGACTGCTACAACTGAAAGTAGATCTACACTTGTATTAATCTTCTGGAATAAACTTTAAACCTTGGGGGGAAAGGGACTTCTTGGGGTTAAATCTGATAAATCTGTGTATTTTAGAATTCATTGTTTTGCCAAGTCAGTCAAGCCTTAATATCACCAGAGAGCTTTGTATTTATGTCAAAGCAGAGTACAGCTTAGCATAGAATATAAGAGTGAATAGACTTTGAAATACATTTGTTTCTAGAGCTTTTCATTTAAATCAAATCAGAGTATAGCTTAGTATACAAATAGAATAGTCTCTGAGTAGAAAGAAAAAAAAAAACTTGTTTCTAGTGACTTTTACAAAGAGGCCTTCCAGTTAAGAGGCAAAAGATCTGTGAAGGCCCTTGGATTTAGCCAGGAACAGGTCACTGGGGACTTTGGCAACATCTGTTTTGGTAAAATATAAAGGACGAAAGCCAGATTGTAAAGGATCCAGGAGGGCTTGAAAGGAGAGAAAGTTGAACGTGTGGTTCACTGCCATTGTCTCAAGTAGTTTAGAAATGAAGAGGAAGATGGGTCAACAGTTAGAAGGACAGGTAGAGTCTAGTGAGGGTTGCTTGAGGAGAGATGCGACCACAGCATGCTTGAAGGCCGCAGGGAAAGTTACAGTGGAGAGCAATAGGTTGAGAATATGAGAGATGGAAGGGACTACAGTGGAGGAGATGGAGCTAAGAAGACCGCTGAGAATATGATCAGAAGAGCAGGTAGTGAGTTTGGAGGTGGAAAGGTGTGCGGTTTCCTCCTCAGAAATCATAGAAAAGAAATATAGTAACATAGTAATATAGTATATGAAGGCAGATAAAGACCAGCATGGTCCACCTAATTTGCCCAGCAAGATGGCAAGAGTAGGTGAAATATCAGCACATTCTTTTACCGGCAGGAAGGATGGTCCAATTATACATTTTTACCGGATCATTCTGGGAGATGGTATTACTGATAATTAAATTTAACAATCGTGGTTTCTGCATCTTGGGGAGATGACGTAGGGGCCTGAAAGTTAATTGGAGGAGGGAGAGGGAAATGTCAATGCTTGAGCTTCGCCTAGTGCTTCATACCATCAGCGAAGCTCGAAAGCTAGTCACAGATATAATAATAAACTACCAATAAAGACAAGGCATTCCCAACTTGTTTGCTAAGTGGATTAACATGGTAACATGGCAACCACAACTCTTTCCTCAACCTTTCTAAAATATTTTCTCTGACTGGCACCTTTGAGGACCCGAACTACAGAAAAGGCATTTCTTAGTCTACTTCATCCCCCACTGCTGGAAACCAGATTCAAAAAGGACTCCAAACTACTTAAAAGCTTCAATTCCTGTGCATCGCTGCTATAGTTACAGTAGGGCACAGCTGAGCACTCACCAGTTCCCCGAGCCAACAATGCATACTTTAAGAGGCGCTGCAACCGCCATTGGGAGGCTGGGAAAGAGACCTTGCGATGAGACGTCGTCAGCAGGACTGCAACAAGGTGTCCTCCCGATGCCCTCCTCCAGCCCTGCAATGGCCGCTACAGCACGCTACACTGAGAGCCCGGGACCCCGCGCGATTCCCCGACACACGCACGCCCTTCGAACTTGCGCCCAGCGGCATTGTGGGGATTGGAGTCCCTTCGTTTAGCACCGGCCGTTCCAGCAAGCTGGTTGTATTGGCTGGGCTGGAAAGATGTCCTTTATATATGAAGTTAATGTACAGTACACTAGATATAATATGCAATTTAAAAAAGAAGTACTATATAGAACGTACACTGGAAAGGATTTCAAACACTACCCCAGGCATAAGCAGACGATGTTTCCATGCGTTGCCCCTTTCTGTTGTGGGTAGGGCTAGCTAGGATGCTCTATTCCTTGTGCTCTAAATTTAAAAAATAAATTAATTAATAATCAGCAAAGTGCATGGTATCTAACGTGTTCTGAAGTGAGGGCTCGAGACGGGATTAAAAAGCAGAAAGCAGTCTACAGAGGAGCATTAGCACAGTATTTGTGTCTGAACTGTGCTTCTCCTGTTGGTTATTATTATCAGAATGAGGTGAGGCTGATTTAGTGATGGTGAAGAATGCAGTCCCTGGCACCACCATGCTCATTTCTTGCCAACAGCCCTGGACACAAGCCCTTACTCATTTGTTGAAGAGGTATGCTTTCATCCAGCCTGCCTGTTCCTTGACTTCTCCCACAGCTAACTGTGCCCTTGCTTTCTTTACAGTTTGTTTTTCCCAATCGTTTTTTTAAATATCTTCCTATACAGAAAATCTTTGAAATGTTATGTATTTGCATTTATATTGATTGAAAACCACCCTTCATTTGAATGGATAGTCTCTTAATAAGACTTATGTTGTTAAAAATTGTCTTTAATAATGGGTGATTTAATAAGCACAGTTTGGACTAGGTGAATGTCAGATTGGGATATGCTAGGGAGATTAAGGCCAAAAAACTATCACTCACTCCAAATATAACAAAATTGTTATGTTAAATTCATTAGGTTATATTCACTCTAATGTTCTTTGTTCTTCATGCACCAACAAAAGAAAACATAGAAGACATAAAGGAGGTCTCAGACTTATTCGGCATTTTTATCAAGCAAAGAGATATCCAAATGCTTGTGCCATCTTGCATCAACGACCATCCTTTATAGCAATACAGCTTATAAAGTATACAGATCAAAAAATGCTTAACTTCTGATTTTTCTTAAAGAAACAGCAAGATCTATTACTTTTCCCAATGCCTCACTACGGCGCCTTTCAAGCGTTTCACTTCATAAAGCTTCATCAGGGGCATAGAAAAAACTATCAACAAAAAACAAACATACCAAAACTCCATTATAATGCAAACTCATACCCATCCCATAACAATATCAATTCTATCCGCTTATATACCAGTCTCATATGACCAACTTTCAAAGGCAACGCCACACATATGGAGTTAGATAGCTAACTCCAAAAACTTCATAAAAACTATCCCAACCTCTCATTACTGTAGTTACTAAAACCGCCACTTACTTTAAGCTTTCATTAAAGTTTATATTTTCATCAATGCTGAAGACGCTCACACGATCACACCTTCTTTCAACATGGGCAAACTGCTCCACAAAAAAACGCCGCGCATGCGAACTGCTTCTTGGAGGCTTGTGTAGAACAGTTTTTAAAACCTCTTCAAAGGCTGGCAAAATCAGCTGTTCCCCGATAGTATGAGACTTTCCTGATTTTGCTATGAGTAGTGAGATATTGTAAGACGCCCGCAAACCATCATCGTCTATTTTTGACGTTGAAGCAAACATACTGTCCACAATGGTTCTCTTCTGAAGTTTTTCTTTCAGCGTTTTAAAGTATGTCAAATCGTTACTTGTTTTATCAGGGTGACACCTTCTCAGATGATCCTCCAGCTTGGGTGGTTTCATAGTGTCATTGCTTAAAACTCTGTTGCACAAAAGGCACATGGGCAGATGTTTGTCCGACAGGGATGGAATGAAGTCGAACTTGAAATAATCATGCTATACTGCCTACATTTCTTTTTAGCCTGGGCCATGTTGGGTAAACGTTATCTGTCAACAAAAATGAAGCTATTTAAATATGATAAGACAGAGCAATTCAAAATTGATTCCAGCCCAGACAGCACACAAATATTTTAAAACTATTTTAAAAATATAGAAGGAGATGTACTAAAACCCCTTAGTGAATTCCAGAAAGAGAACGTTGCTGCCAGTTGTTTGCTAAAGGAGAGAGTGCTAGTGTGCTTTCTCGGACTAAGGATGCCAGAAGAATCCACAGGTCTTAGAGGACATTCAGTAGGATCCCCCAGCTGCATCTTCTGTGCCGGACCCATTAACCAAATGTGCTCCTAATCAATAGGATATCAACAAGGAGAAGCTGTCTGTAATCTAGTAGGCGTGGCCAGACAATAACACAAATGTTGGATCTAACCACATGGGCCATACAGCGATGGCATTTTTAGTGCCATAAACCAAAGAATATTCCCTGTGTCCTGGCCTCAAACCTTTACGTAAATACACTGGAAGGCCTGTGCCTCAAATATGAAAGGGAAGTGAAAGGGGAGAGTGCACCTGTAAACAGGGTTGGATTTACTTTTTAAGCATCCCCAAGCACCTCAGTAGAAGAGAGTCACGCTCCAAAACCATGGATGCGGGGAGAAGTCTTTCTCCAAATATACTCGTAGACTGCATTGAAAGGAGCACGCCCTTTCCTAGTGGTGCTTCCCACCCGAGCGGCAGTGGTCTGTCAGACCTGAAAAGAACAGGAGTTGGCTGGCAACGATTCTAGTTTACAGTGCTCTGTCAGCCCTAAAATCCTGTGTCTTTTAAAGGATCTGCCGCGGTGCTGCCACTCAGGCTGAGTGGTGCTGATGCTGCCAGGATGCCCCCTTTCAGCCTCGTGCTCTGCCTGCCCATGCCCAGCACCAGCAAGACTACCGACCACAAACATTATGCTGTAAATATCCACGAGGCCTGCCTCAAATTGAAGAGCAACAGCCCGGTGTGCGTAGTGCCTGTTTGCATTGAACCTCAGTGCCATGTTGTTCATCGTCCAATTCAGCATCTTCCTAACCCCTTAAATGGGACTATTCCCCCTGTAACTGGTACGGATGAGGTAACTACATGGTGCTTCCTCTTTGTGTCTTACTTCTACAACTACCACTGTTGCTTCTCATTTCTATAGCATTTAAGGTTACCAGAAGTTTTGCAGGCAAATCTGGGACACTTATCCAAAGTGTGAGTTTGGCGGGGAGGGGGGCTGGAAGGGAGGAACACCTTAGTTCCAGGTTTAAGCAACAAGGTGTGGAGGAAGGAAGTGAAGTCATTACCCTCCCCCCTATCTATCCCATGACAACATCACTTCCAAGCAGACAAATTGACGGAGAAATAAAAACAGTGATGCTTTTCCCCCGTACTGTGCAAAATACAATGATAATGATGTAAATTCTATAAGATGGCATATGAAAATCACTAAATGGAAAATAAAATGTTTTTTCCTACCCCCAAGGCTGTCCCTATTGCTAGAATGGGAGACAGAAGGCTGCCAAACAGGTGGGAGTTAGGGGACACAGCTTAAAAATTGGGGAGATCTGGTAATGCCAACCTTAATAGCATTGCTGCACATACACAGCTGTGTACAGATATGCACAAGAGATAGTCCCTACTCTGTGGAGCTTGGAGTCTAGACTAGAATTTTCTTTCTTACACAGCCACCTGGAAGTACCCTACTACACCAGCAAGCTATGGCCTGATAGAAAATTCTAAAGCAAGACATCCATATTTATGAAAACATGGGGTTTGTACTGAATAAAGCACCTATGACCTTCATACGCCACTCGCTGGTTGTGTTTTGTTGCTATTTCTGCGAGGGCTCCTGCTCTCTTTGTGCTATTCATTGTGGATATCCTGAAAACCCGACTGGCTAGGAGGCAGGTTTGGGAACCTCTAACTAGATAGACTGGACCTCTGCTTAGCAGTTATTGTAGGTTGGGGTTGGTGAAGATGGGGCAGGAATTGATTGAATGACGGTATGATTGTTTCGTTTTTTTAACTGTGGTTTGTTAATCACCTTGAATGTGTGTGCATGTGATGGTATAGAAATGTTTTTAAAAAAATAAATAAATAACTAGATTATTGAAAAGAGGAGGAACTAATCAGCATTCTCTTAGCCTAAGGGGTATGTTTACTAAACCGGGCTAACGGTTAACCCGGGCTATCTGCCACTAGGTCCCATATTATTCAATGGGACCTAGTTGCAGATAGACCGGGTTAACCGTTAGCCCGGTTTAGTAAACATAACCCTAAGTGTGCCCATCTCTTGATGTTGCCTTTTGAATTTTAATTTCTTTGGCAACACATGTAAAATTGTCATGCCAGTAAAGTTATTTGAACCTGAATCATTTCTCAGGAGATTAGAAGTCTGTGAAGCTGAGCAGATGAGGAGCCGTTTCACACATTTTGCAATGACAGGACAATTTATCTTCATTACATCTTCTGAAAAAGTGTTTATGTTTTTACTTTATCATCTGTTTGCTTGTAACATTGGAGTCATGGGTGGGGTATAGTAGTGGAAGATGGGCAAATGGACAAATAACTGCAGGAGGATGAGCTGGCAACAGCTAGAGCAGTAGACTAATGAGTTTTGTCCCAGGCCCCCTCTACTTGAAGAAAAGGAAGGACCAGCAAGGCAAGAAGAGGAGGAGCTAGCCCTCTTACGTACATGCACACCTCTCACAGACACACACATACGCACCCATGCCCCTGTAGCCCCCCCCACACCCAGATTCCACTTTCACATGCAATCTCCCAATGCACATGCCCCACCCCTCCTTTCTACTATCACCCTACTGCTCTCTGCACACATGCCTTCACTCATGGCCTAAACCCGTACTCTTCTTCTCCTTCTCTCCTCTGGTGACATTAATCCCACCCCTGGTCTCCCTTCTCTTCTCTCTCACTACCATATTAGTTCCTCTCTCTCTCCTTTCCCCCTCCTCTCTCCCTTTCTCATGTGCTTTATGGCATGCCATTCCATTTCTAATAAACTTCCCTTTACTCATGATCTCTTTATCTCGCATGCTTTCCATCTTCGCACTCTTACTGAAACCTGGCTCATCCCTGATGACTCTGCTTCAGTTGCTGTTCTCTGCCACAACAGCTATCAATTCTCCCACTCTCCTCATCCCAATGGCCGCGGCAGTGGTGTTGGGTTTCTACTTTCTCCTTCTTGCCAATTTCAGCCCCTTCTTTTTCCCTCAATCTCATTTCTTTCCCTCCTTTGAAGTCCAGTCAATCCGTCTTTTTAATCCCCTGTCTCTCCAGATCGCTGTCATCTATAGACCCCCTGACAAGTCTTCTTCTACCTTCTCCACTGATTTTGACTCTTGGCTCTCCTTATTCCTGGATTCTTCTTCCCCCTCCCTTATTCTTGGTGACTTTAATTTTCATATTGATAACCACTCTGACCCTTACGCATCCAAGCTCCTTTCCCTTACCTCCTCTTTCAATCTCCAGCTTTGCCCTTCTGCCCCCACTCATCAGTTTGGTCACTGCCTTGACCTCATTTTCTACTCTAATTGTTTACCTTTTAATTTCCATACCTTCGCTCTTCCCTTATCTGATCATCACCTGTTAAGTTTCACTCATCATTACTCCTCCCCCCCTCAATCTTGCTCAATCTTCTCCTGTCTTTTTAGGAATCTTCATGCACTGACTCTATCCACCATAGTCTCATCTCTTCTCTCTTCCACTTTGACCTCTAAGTCTGTTGATGAAGCCATAGCATCGTATAGTACTGCTCTTTCCTCTACTCTGAATACACTTGCTCTGCCCTTTCTAGTTCCTATGCAGCGCTCCTACGCTCCTGTGCCTGCTCAGCTGACTGCACTTGGCTCAAATCCCACTTTCTCTCTGACTTTCTTCACTTCAAATTCATGCTTTCTTCTTTCCAGTCTGCCATTGCACTCTTTATGCAAAACTGTTTTCTCCATCTGACTAACCGTCTTGCCTCTAACCCTCATTGTCTCTTTTCTACTCTCAATTTTCTTCTTAAGGCACTTCCACCTCCAATCCCCCCCCCCCCTTCTCTCTATACCCAAACCCTAGCAGACTATTTGCAGGACAAAGTGCATAAGATTACTCTTCAATTCCCCACTAAATCTTCACCCCCTCTTCTCCCTCTCCATTACCAACTTTCCCCCTCAACCTCTATTGCCCTTTCATCCTTTTCTAAAATCTCTGTTGAGGAAACTTCTCTTTTTCTTTCCTCCTCTAAACTCACTACCTGTTCTTCTGATCCTATCCCCACCCATCTCCTCAACTCCATCTCCTCCTCTGTCATCCCTTTCATCTCTCATATTTTCAACCTTTCGCTTTCCACTGCAACTTTCCCTGCAGCCTTCAAGCATGCTGTAATTATTATTATTATTAAAGACTTATAAAGCGCCGCAACATACGAAGCGCTGTACAAACATAGAAGAGAGACAGTCCCTGCTCATCAGAGCTCACAATCTAATAAGACAGAAAACAAAATAAGTTACATAATACAAATAACAAAAATTTACAGGACAAAGTAAGCAAATGTTGATAGAGAGATCAAGATAGGATAAGACAGGAACGGAAAGCAATAATGAAGAGATGGGATTTTAGTCTGGACTTGAAAATGGCCAGGGAGGACGCCTGGTGCACAGAGATAGGAAGACTATTCCAAGCAAAGGGTGCTGCCAGTTGGAAGGAGTGAAGTCTGGAATTGGCAGTACGAGTAAAGGGCACAGATAAACAAAGACTATTAGAAGAGCGAAGCAACCGAGAGGGGGTGTAAGGAGAGATGAGAGATGAAAGGTACTGGGGGGAGAAGAGTGAATACATTTATAGGTCAGGAGGAGAAGTTTAAATTGGATACGGAGACGGATGGGAAGCCAATGAAGCGACATGAGGAGAGGAGTGATGTGGGAAAAACGAGACTGGCGGAAAATGAGTCAAGCAGCGGAGTGTTGAATTGACTGAAGAGGAAAGAGGTGGCTTGCAGGGAGGCCGGCAAGGAGAACGTTACAATAATCAAGATGGGAGGTGATTAAGGAGAGGACAATCAATTTAGTGGTGTCAACAGAGAGGAAGGGGCGAATTTTGGAAATATTGTATAGAAAGAAACGACAAGTTTTAGCAATGAGCTGGATATGTGAAGAGAAAGAGAGAGAGGAATCGAAGATAACACCAAGGTTACGTGCTGAAGAAACAGGGAGGAGTACAGAGTTATCAACAGAGAAAGAGAAAGGGGAAAGAGGAGGGGAAGCATTCGGGGGAAAGATAAGAAGCTCAGTTTTGGCCATGTTCAGTTTTAAGCGGCGGTGGGACATCCAGGCAGCAATGTCAGAGAGGCAGAGTGAGATCTGTCAGACGGCTGCCTGGGTGAGAATCTTCACACTCTTGGCAAGTGCATATTTCTATATGATTTGCAAGGTATTGTGGGCAATGTAGTTCATTCACACCAGACACAGCTGCTGACAATAATTTAATTGTGCTCTTGGGTAAAGCCAATAAGATATTTATTTATGGGGTTATTTCTCCCAACACAGATATGCTTGGTAGCACATAAATTAGGTAACTTGCTTTCAGTGTTAACTTGGAAAAACAAAGTCAAAATCAGGAAAACAACAAATGAAAAGCTACAAAGCAAGAAACAAACTGTTCTTTTCACTCCCCTAGCTCACAAGCAATTAGGTAAGGCTTAATTGCTAGCAGTCACCAGCTGAAACCCCTTAGCTGGCTTGCCTTCCACTGTGTGGGTCAAATCCTGCTTCAGGAGCTTTTCTGAGTAGATTAAAGAACAAATTTGTATTTCTTTGTGATGGTTGCTGTACTTTATAACAGAAAGTTACCAACGGAGTTTAGATAGAGAGCAGTCCATATAAACAGGATCCTCATCTGCTATTATTCCCCCTTGTTCAACAAGCATGGGTTCAATATCATGGATTGGCACAGATGAATCTCTCAATGGAGCATTTTCAGGAGAATACTTGTTTCCCTGCTGTCTTTCAAGGTTATAGCTAGGGCATAGATCAGTGTTCATACCTGAGCTTCCATTGCTGCTAGAGTTCCTCTCTATATAGCCTGGCCAGTATGTAGTCCAGTTCTTATGTCCAGCCTTCCAATCCAGATCCCTGGATACTGGATCTCTCTTCACATACCTTCTGGCACAGGTCTTAGGGTCCCTTCCACGTGCAGCCGTCTCCCTCACAGGTAGCCTCTGGTGATTCCTAGCTCTGCAGCACCATTCCTCTGGCTTTCCCCAGTCCAATGGTGTATGCTGGCCCTTGGAATACCTCCCAGTATACGTACTGCTTTGGACTCTTTTAGACCTCTCAAAGGCTTTTCTCTTCCTTCTTCCAAAGGCTCTCTTTCCCTCTCTGTCCGTCCGGTTTGGCTTCTGCTTCTGATGATCCTTCAGATGAAACTGATGATCAAACTCAAGCTGATTCTCAGGATACTGAGGACAATTCTCTGGATATCCAAGGTGATCATGAAGCTGCTCATCTGTAGAATAAACTCTACTCTTATTCTGCTTAGATGAGTGCTCCCCCCTAATACAGCGCAGCTGTGCTGAATCAAGCCCTGCCCTTTGCAATGAGTGCTTGGGGATTACCTCATAGCCCTTTTGATTGAACACACATTTTCTCACTTCAGCTCCTCTCATGGCTGTTGGAAACCTGGTGCATTCTGGGACTGGTAGTCTTTTATGGCAAAATTCTGTTTTCTCATTTCTACCAGCACTGACAGGTTGCTTGTTCAGAGACACTTCACCTTTTCTATAGCCCCTTCCTGAGCTATGATAAGCTTCCTTATCACAGATCTTAGACTGGATATCAGGAGAGATAACAGGTGCAGAAAGATAGATTTGAGAGTCATCGGCATAGAGATGATAGTGAAAGTCATGGGAAGAGATAAGTGTGCCAAGGGATTGGGTATATAGAGAGAAGAGGAGTGGACCTAAGACGGAACCCTGAGGAACTCCTACAGGTAGTGGGGTTGAAGAGGAGGAGGAGCCATCGAAGCACACACTGAAAGAGCGATGGGATAGATAGGAAGAGAACCAAGATAGTACAAAGTCTTTGAATCCAAGTGAGAATAGGGTGATAAGAAGAAGGTTATGGTCAACAGTGTCGAAGGAAGCAGAGAGATCAAGAAGACTTGTCCCTCTAATTATCGACTCATCTCCCTTCTCCCATTCATTTCCAAAATTCTTGAATATGCAGCTCTCCGACACTGTTTTGAATTTCTCTCATCTCAAGCCCTCCTTTATCCTACTTCAATCTGGTTTTCATCCATTTCATTCTACTGAAATGGCTCTTGCCAAAATCTCCAGTGATCTGATCCTAAGTCCAAAGGTTCTTATTCTTCTCGATCTTTCTGCTGCTTTTGATATTGTTGACCACCTCCTCCTCCTTGATACTTTATCCTCACTTGGTTTTAGAGGACTTGTATTGTCTTGTTTTTTTTCTTCTCTCTCCAATCACTCTTTCAATGTTTGTTCTGGAGGTTTCTCCTCTATTGCCATCCCCCTCTCAGTTAGTGTACCTCAAGAGTCTGTTCTGGGCCTTCTCCTTTTCTCTCTCTAAACCCAGTCCCTTGGTGCCCTCATCTCTTCCTATGGCTTTCAGTATCATTTTTATGCTGATGACTCTCAATCTATATACACCTGATATCTCTCCTTCGCTCCAAACTCGTATCTCTACTTATTTATCTGACATCACCTCCTGGATGTCTCATTGCCACCTCAAAATGAATATGGTTAAAACCGAACTTCTTATTTTCCCCCTAAACCCTCCTCCCCCTTCCTCCTTTCTCTAGCACTGTTGACAACACTCTTCTTCCTGTTTCCTTGGCCACACATATTCAACATATAGCTAAAACGTCATTTTTTTCTCTACAACATTAACAGAATTCATCCCTTCCTCTCTGAACACCCTACTAAGTTTCTTGTCCACTCTTTGGTCATCTCCCATCTTGACTATTGCAACCTCCTCCTTGCTAGTCTCCCTCAGTGTCATCTCTCTCCTCTTCAAGCTATCCAGAAATGTGCTGTGTGGCTAATTTAACTACTGAGACATTATGTTTGATCAATGGGATATCAAATTAATAAACTGTAATCTTCTGCCAGCCCAGGTACACTTTCTAGTCCCACAGGTGCTCCTTTTCTAGTCCCACAAGTGCTCCTTGTGGTCTTGGGCAAGCCACTTAACCCTCCATTGCCCATGTTCCCTGTAAAATAGTTATCTCTATGTTATAATACCCTGTTCAATGTAATTTTAGTTTGTTCAATGTAAACCGCCTTGATATCATGAAAGGCAGTATATAAGAAATGTTAAATAAATAAAAAATATAATCCCTCTTCTAAAATCACTTCACTGGCTCCCCTTCCGTTTCCATATCCAATTCAAACTTCTTCAAACATATAAACACATTCACTCTACTGCCCCTCATTACTTTTCCTCTCTTCTCTCTCATCAACTTCGCTCCTCCTCTGGCTTTCTTCTCTCTATTCCCTTTTCTTCTTCTGCTACCTTCAGACTTCGATCTTTTCACCTTGCTGCTCCTTATGCATGGAACAAACTTCCTCTATCTTTACATCAAGTCTCCTCTTGCTCTTCAAATCCATGCTAAAGGCTTACCTCTTTGAGGCCGCATTTGGATCCTAATCCCTTGTTCTCTTTGTGCCTCCTTCCCTATTTGAACCCCCTTGTTTCTCTTGTATTGTTCTGTCTGTCTTGATGAGATTGTAAGCTCTATGAGTAGGTACTGTCTTCTTTATATGTTTGTACAGCACTGCATATGCCTTGTAGCACTATATAAATGATTACTAGCAGTAGTAGACACACAGAAAAGCAGAGCTTTTATAACATATGCACTCACTAACCCATACATACAGGACAAAGTCAAATTAAGCTGGCATACCATTCTAAATGTGTTTTCCTTTTTTGCTGTGGAAATATATTCCCTCACTGCCAGAGCTCACCCAAGGGTATCCGATGCCCTAGGCAAACCATCAGCATTGCACCCACCCTAAATAGTCCAGCATCTCCCCTTTCCTATCATCCACCTCCCCATGTCCAGCATTTCCCCTTTTCTTTCTCTTTGCAGGGGTCTAACATCTCTCCCTTTGTACCTCCCCCAGCTGTTCAGCATCTTCCCTTCCCCTCCCTCCCCCCATCAGTAGTCCAGCATTTTTTTCTCCTCTATCCCCCCCCCCCTCGCCCCCTGCCATCCAGGATTATCCCTCTCTTCCTTTCCTCCCTGCCGCCATCCTACCTCTGGAGCCGCAGTTGCATTTTCAGTAAACTCAGCATGGCAGCAGGCCTTAGAGCACTCATGTATGGTCTAGGCCTGCCCTATTCCGCTCCTTCCAAAGCAAACTTCCCGAAAAAGAGCATGAGACAGAGCAGGCTGAGAGCACATGCAAGTGCTCTAAGGCCTGCTGCCACTCTAATTTCATTTAAGATGCAGCAGTGGCTCTGGGGACAGAGCTGTGGTAGCGATAGGAAAGAAAAAGGGGGGCGATCCTGGACATGGCGGTGGGTGAAGGGGATAGGAAAGGAGAAATGCTGGACTAATGAGGAGGTCAGGAAAGTGCTGCTCCTGATCTTTGCTGCTTTCGGTGGTTGCCCAATGGTAGGCCCAACCCTGCTCTCTGTTCTTTGCCTACTGCTCTATGATACCTCTGAATGCTGGATTGGGTAGGGCTAAGTATTTGGAAGCTTCCCTGTCCATTGAAGCTATGATTTTCATAACAAGGGGCTCTTTCCTTCATCAAGGCTCCTGCAAACATTTTATTAAGTACTTTGTCTGAGGTGTCTGATTTCATTCCTAAAATCAAATGACCCGACTTTTATCGGCTGAAGAGATTACACTGTATTAAACTAAGCACAACCTGGGGCTTGGATTGCATCAAGAGTGTCTTTCACATCTAGATCACCCATTCAAATCTGGCTCGAGGCAGTACTGCCCCAAAGTTGTTACTATTTGAAAGGCTTACAATTGAGACAGACACATGACAGAGAGGGGACTAGAGATAGTTTTGACATACATGGATGATAAACAGAAGAATAAAGGATCCAAAAGCAGACTCGAAGAGGTAGGTTTTTAGCCTGGATTTGAATAGGAGCAGAGATGTATCTGACACACCAACTTAGCTAGAGTTGGCAGTAGAAAAGAAGGGCAAAGAGAGAAGGGATTTGCCTGATGAATGGAGTTCCCAAAGAGGGATGTAGGCAGGGCCGGTCCTAGAGTTGGTCCAAGGTGTTGGCACCCTAGGCGAACCTTAAGTTTTACACCTCCTCTGGCTGTCAAAATCTATTAGTTAGTTACCGAGATGGGGATTTTCCAGTCTTTTGCATTGAGTGTCACATGTATGATTTTCTCCCAGTTGGTGAGGGGTTGTACATGTGTACTAGGTGCAAGGAGCTCTTTGCTCTCAGGGAAAAAGTCCAATCTCTGGAGACTAGAGAGTAGCAGACTTGGAGGACATAAGGAAGACAGAGAGATACATAGACGAGACCTACAGGGATATAGTCCTGAAGTCCCACCTTCAGTCTGGCAGCATCTCTGTTGCCATGGAGGAAGAGATCATGTGACAGGAGAGCATCACCTTGGTGCAGCAGGAAGTGATCCTGTAGCTAGGACCTGACCTCTAGGTGATGTAAAACCCTCTCGCACCGAGGGGGTTTCTCCAGAGCTATGTGCCCATGAGGGAAGGGTTAGACAGCCGTTATAGTTGGTGATTCAATCATTAGGCAAGTAGATATATGGGTGGTTGATGGACATGAGGATTGTCTGTTAACATGCCTGCCTGGTGTGAAGGTAGCGGACCTTACGCGCCACCTAGACAAGGTCTTAGATAGTGCTGGGGAGGAGTCTGTTTCTTGGTACATGTCGGTACCAAAGACATATGGAAAGTGTGGTAGGGAGGTTCCGGAAGCTAAATTTAGGCTTTTAAGTAGGAAGTTGAAATCCAGAACTTCCAGGGTATCAGTCTCCGAAATGCTTCCCATTCCATGCGCAGGACCCAAAAGGCAGGCAGAGCCTTGGTTCAAGGGTGAGGGTTTGGGATTTGTTAGGAATTGGGGAACATTCTGGGGAAAGGAGGGGCTCTTCCATTGGGATAGGCTCCATGTTAACTGGGACGGAACCAGGCTGCTGGCATTAACTTTTAAAAAGGAGATAGAGCAGCTTTTAAACTAGATAATAGGGGAACGCCAACAGTCACCCAAGAGCGCATGGTTTGAAACAATGTATCCTTGAAGGATGCTAGCAAAAGATTGAAGTTAGTGCATATCAGCAGAGAGGTTCCAATAAAGACAAAAGTAGCCCAAATCCCCTTGAGTACGGAGCAGATAGAGTTTAAAGATTCCAAATTACCCCTGTCTACCGATAGCCAGATTAATAAAAATAAAATACAGCCTCTAAAATGCTTGTATGCAAATGCTAGAAGTCTAAAAAATAAGATGGGAGAGTTAGAATATATAACACTAAATGAGAGATTAGATATGATTGGTAACTCAGAGACATGGTGGAAGGAGGACAACCAGTGGGACACAGTGATACCTGGGTATAAACTATATTGTAATAATAGAGCAGATCATATTGGTGGAGGGGCTGCACTCTATGTTAGATAGGGCATTGAGTCACAAAGGATTAAAGTTCTGCAGGAAACAAAATTCAATGTAGATTCTCTATGGATTGAAATTCCATGGAAAAAGGGGAAGGGGAAGGGGAAGGTGATGGCAGTGGGTGTTATATTATCGACTGCCTGGCCAGAATGAACAAATGGATCAGGGAAGCTAACAAAAGTTACAGAACAGTAATAATAGTAGGTGATTTCAATTATCCCGGTATCGACAGGGTCAGTGTCATGGCAGGATATGTTGGGGAGATAAAGTTTCTAGATGAAATAAATGACTGCTTCTTGGAGTAGATGGTTCATGAACCGACCAGAGGGGAAGTCATTTTCAACCTAGTCCTTAGTGCAAGAGATAAAGGTGTTGGGGCCACTTGGCAATAGCGATCATAGCATGATCGCATTTGATTTAATAAATGGAGGAAGGACGGTAAGGAAATCCTTTTAACTTTCAAAAGGGAGACTGTGATAAAATGAGGAAAATAGTTAAGAAAAAACTAAAAGAAGCAGTTGCAAAGGTTAAAGATTTACATCAAGCTTGGGTGTTGTTTAAAAATACTATCTTGGAAGCCCAGACCAGCTGTATTCCACGCTTTAAGAAAAGTGGAAGGAAGTCCAAAAAACTGCCAGCATGGTTTAAAGGTGAGGTCAGAGAGGCTGTTGTTGCCAAAAAAACATCTTTCAAACAAACAAACCCCCAGGTGTCGAGTGACTACAAAATCATAGTAAAACAGAAAGTCATCGAAAAACCATAAAGGATTCTCCCAAAACTTTCAATAAGCTTGTCTGAATATGCTTTTCTTGTCGGGACCGAACCGACATGAGAGGGAAGAGGGAAACTCCCTCCTCAGCGTCAGACGGGCCCTTTTATTCAACAAGAACAAGCAAAAAACGGTAATGTGAAAAATAGTGTAATAAACACTTATCTGAAGATATACGGTGAACAGAATTGCACACAATATTGAAGGTGCGGTTGCACCATGGAACGATACAGAGGTATTATAATATCCTTTGTTTTATTTTCCATTCCTTTCATTATGATACAAAAAACATCTTTCAGAAAATGGAAAAAGGAGCCAAATGACGAAAACTGGAATCAACACAAGCACTGGCAAGTTAGATGCAAGGCATTGATAAGGCAGGCAAAGAGAGAATTTGTTAAGAAGCTTGCTGTGGAAGCAAAAACACATAATAAAGACTTTTTCAAGTACATTCATAGCAAAAAACCTGTGAGAGAATCAGTTGGACCATTAGATGATAGAGGGGTAAAAGGGGCAGTAAGATGGGACAAGGCTATAGTGGAGAGACTGAATGAATTCTTTGCTTTGGTCTTTACTGAGGAAGATGTAGGGATGTTACCCATGACTGAAGTGGTATTCAAAGGTGATGCTGCAGAAGAACTGAAAGAAATATCGATACACAAGGAAGATGTATTACAACTATTTGATAAACTGAAGAGTAACAAATAACCTGGACCGGATGCTATACATCCAAGCGTGTTGAAAGAACTGAAATATGAGATTGCAGACCTTAGTAATCTGTGAATTATCATTAAAATCATCTGTAATACCTGAAGATTGGAGGATGACTACTGTAACACCAATTTTAAAAAGAGTTCCAGGGGTGATCCGGGAAACTACAGACCGGTGAGCTTGATGTCAGTACTGGGAAAAATGGTAAAAACCATCATAAAGAACAAAATTACTGAACATGTAGGTAGTGATGGTTTAATGGGAGACAGCCAACATGGCTTTTGTCAAGGAAGGTCTTGTCTTACTAATCTGTTATGTTTTTTTGAAGATATGAATAAACAGGTAGACAAAGGTGAGTTGGTTGATATAGTGTATCTGGACTTTCAGAAAGCCTTTGACAAGGTCCCTCATGAGAGACTTTTGGCAAAATTAAAAAGTCATGGGAAAGGAGGCAACTTACTATTCTGAATCAAAAGATAGCAAAGCAGAGGGTAGGTCTAAATGGCCAATTTTCCCAATGGAGAAAGGTGAATAGTGGAGTACCCCAGGGATCTGTGCTGGGTCCGCTGCTTTTTAACATATTCATAAATAACCTGGAAATGGGAATAATGAGTGAGGTTATCAAATTTACAGATGACACAAAACTATTTAAAGTTGTTAAAACCCATGAGGATTGTGGAATATTGCAAGAGGATCTTGATAAATTGGAAGACTGAGCATCCAAATGGCAGATGAAATTTAATGTGGACAAGTGCAAAGTTATGCACCTAGGAAAGAACAACCCAAACTATGGTTACATGATGCAAGGTTCCACATTAGGAACCACCACCCAGGAAAAAGATTTAGGCGTCATCGTGGATAACATGTTAAAGCCCTCCACCCAGTGTGCACCGGCAGCCAAGAGAGTAAATAAAATGCCAGGTATCATAATGAAAGGAATGGAAAATAAAACAAAGGATATTATAATACTTCTGTATCGTTGACTGTGTAAACCATGAGAAACTCTGGGCCACGTTAAGAAGCATGGGTATACCAGAACACCTGATCGTTCTCTTGCGCAATCTGTACATTGATCAAGAAGCAACAGTTCGAACGGAACAAGGAGAAACAGAATGGTTTAAAATAAGCAAAGGTGTAAGACAAGGCTGCATACTTTCCCCCTACCTGTTTAATTTATATGCAGAACAAATCATCAGAGAAGCAGGACTGTATGAAGACCACAGAGGTGTGAAGATTGGTGGAAGACTCATCAACAACCTTCGCTATGCTGATGATACCACATTACTGGCTGAAAGTGAAGATGATCTGAAACATTTGCTTCTCACAATCAAAGAACATAGTCTCAAAATGGGCCTGCACCTTAATGTAAAGAAGACAAAGATCATGACAACTGGCATAATCAACAGGTTCATCGTTGAAGGAGAAGAAATTGAAATCGTGAACAACTTTAACCTACTTGGATCAACTATCAATAAAGAAGCAACAAGCAGTCAAGAAATCAGACGACGCATTGCTCTTGGCAGAATGGCTATGAAAGACCTAGATAAGATTCTCAAGAGCAGAGATGTCTCTCTCCATACAAAGATTCGACTTGTTCAAGCCATGGTATTTTCAATAACATCATATGGATGTGAAAACTGGACAGTGAAAAAGACAGACAGGAAGAAAATTGATGCCTTTGAATTATGGTGCTGGCGGCGAATACTGTGTATACCATGGACTGCCCGAAGAACAAACCAGTCGGTACTAGAGGAGATCAAACCTAAGCTTTCTTTAGAAGCTCAGATGACAAGACTTCGACTTTCATACTTCGGACACATCATGCGAAGAGAGAGATCATTAGAGAAAGACATCATGCTTGGCAAGATAGAAGGTCAACGCAAAAGAGGAAGGCCAGCAATGAGATGGATCGCTACAATAACAGCAGCTACGGGTACCAGTCTGTCAACAATGAGCCGCCTGACTGAAGACCGAACACAATTTAGGATAGCTATCCAGAGGGTCGCCATGAGTCGACTCCGACTCGACGGCACTTAACAACAACAACATCGTTCCATGGTGCAACCGCACCTTCAATATTGTGTGCAATTCTGTTCACCGTATATTAAAAAGGATATAACGTTACTAGAAAAGGTGCAGAGAAGAGCCACCAAAATGGTAAATGGGATGGAAGGATACCCCTATGAAGAGAGGCTAAAAAGGTTAGGGCTCTTCAACCTGGAAAGGAGACGATGAGGGGAGATATGGTAGAGGTCTATAAATTAATGAATGGAGTGGAACGGGTAAACATAGATCGACTGTTTACACCAGGCATGTCCAACTTCGAACAGGTCGTGATCTACTTTTTCAGGCCAAAAGTACCGGTGATCTACCACCATGAAAATTAAGTTTCAAATTTAGTTTCAAATTAAATTTTAGCCCAATAAAGTTGGAGTATTCCTCCCCACACACACATTTTAATGAACCTTCTGTCATTTACTTGGATGTGATCAGCTGTTAAGCAAATTAAGCAAAAACAAAACAGAGAGACAAAGATCCAGTAAGAACTGCGAGGGGAAATGGAAAGTACATTTTTTCTTAAAGTTTTATTGAGTAATAACTTTCTTTAACTGTCTTAATAACTTTCTTTATCTTTTATTGAGTAATTTGTGTTAAATTTAGGTTGAGTATTGATCCAGGCTGATCTTGCACAATCTTTAATATTTTGCTCTTGCTCATTAGTGAGACATCTGAGCCTGCATGTCATCCACCAACGTTTTGAAGTTGGGTGAATATTGTGTGAGGGCCAGTCTCAGGGAATCCTGGAGATGTTCATCTGTCATGTTGGAATGTTGTGTACTCTTTGTCATTTTCAGATGGGAAAATGCAGATTCACACAAATAAGTTGAACCAAAACAGGAGTGTACAGCTTCACTGCATCTTCTCAAGTTGGGAAATTTGTCTCTAGGCACTAGCTTCCAAAACGATTCTTGCTCAGCACGGGTCTTGAGAAAAATGTCATTTTTAAGGGTTAATATTTTGTTTTCAAGAGATGGCTTGTTCAATGAGTATTTTTTTACTGATAGCACCTGCAGTTTCTTTAATGTCCACATCTGCTTTGAATGGGTATGACAAGTACTCCACAACTGTTCCAATTTTTTGGAAGTCATAGAATCTATTTTCGAATTCCTGGATAACAGAACAGATTTCTGTCACATACTTCTCGTTCTGAAAAACAAAATTTGGATATTGTCCCAGATGGTCCTGCGTATTAGGAAAATGATCAAAAGTGTTGTTTGCAAGGTCAGTCATCATTAGCTCAAATTTGCTCTTGTAGGATGAAACTGTACTCATCATCTCACCGATGCATTTGTTTTTACCTTGTAGTTCAAGGTTCATATCACTTAGTTCGCTTGTAAAGTCAGCGAGAAATGCCAGATCACATAACCACTCCTCATCTTCCAACTCTGCTTGGCCATCTCCCCTCTCATTCACAAAACTTCTTATTTCATTCAGCAAATCATGAAATCTTTGCAGAAATTTGTGCCTACTTAGCCACCTTACATCTGTGTGCAAAATCATTTCTGCTGCCCCTTCATCAAGAGTAAGATTGAAAAGCCATCTTTGAAGTGATCTTCCACGAACTGAATTTACAGTTTTGAAAGTGATGTCCATGACAGTGTTTGTATTGAGTCTCTTGCTTGCCAAAACTTGCTGGTGAATGATGCAGTGGTAAGAAAGGAAATCTGGGAAGTCGTCATGCTGTCTACAGAGGGCTATAAAACCGTTAACCTTACCTGTCATTGCTCTTACTCCATCAGTAGTGATGGAAACAAGTCTATGCAATGGAAGATTACACTTTGTCACAAAAGAATGGAAAGAACTGAATATTTCCTGACCGGTAGTTCTCCCTTTTAAAGAAATCATTCCAGGTAGTTCTTCTTTAACACTGAAGTCTTCAAAAACCATCCGGATAAAGACTAGTAACTGGGCTATGTCTATTATGTCTGTAGATTCATCCAGTTGGAGTGAGAAAGCAACACAATTTGAAACATCCTCCAACAATTGTTCAGTTGCCTCTCCACACATCTTTTCTATTTGCTGCACGACGGTGTTTCTTGACAATTGTACATATTGAATAGCAGCTATGATCTCTTTCTTATTTTTAAATCCTTCAAAAAGATTGTCAGCTGCTTCAAGAAAACAATCTTTTACAAATTCCCCTTCAGTGAAAGGTTTGCATTTCTTTGCGATCAAGTTGCTGACCTTGAAGGATACTATGGTTGCATTGACTGAATGTGATCTTGGCTTCGCCATCAACTGTTGCTGAGTAGCCAATTTTGATTTAAGTTCTTTGAGCTTCAGTTTACGAATTTCACTTTTGGGTGGAAAATTGGCATCAAAGTTATTGCTATGCAGAGCCTTATAATGACGTTCCAGATTACCCTTTTTGGGCAAGGATACTGGGGCATTACAAATTAGACAACACTTGTCTTTCACCATGATGAAGAAGTAGTCCATTTCCCATTCATCATGAAAGTGGTAGGTTTTGCTCTTCTTCGTTATACTGGGGTGGCTGGATGTAAGAAGGCCAAATCTACTAAGTTAGTATAAACACTGGCTGAATCTGGTCCAAAACTGTCACTGTCCCAAAGTATTAAAGATCAACAGGAACTGAAGACCTCTGGATGATGTGCAATACAAGGACTGGAGATGCCAAAACCACACATGCAGTTCTAAAAGTAAAAGTAAGAATTCATCATACTGGCACCAATAATCAAATACCACCAAACAATCATAAAAAAAACTCAAACACCTGTCCAGCAAACCAGATAAAATCAAATACCACCAAACAAGTTAAAATACCACCACACGCAATTTAATAAATTCTGCACACAGTGTAGAATCAACGCAAAGGCAAGGCAAAATAAAATTGCAGTATAGAATCAACGCAAAGGCTAGGCAAAATAAAATTGCAGAGGCAAGCAAATGTCACAGTGGTTTGAACCAATATGAAGGCAAGGCATAGGCAAGTTAGAACAAAATTGGAAAAGCCCGCCAAAATCACCAAATTCTTGACACTTTGTTGTGTCTGCCCGAAAACATTTAATGAAAGCAAACTATAAAGCGACTAACGACCAGCACACGACACAACTAATACAGTAAGTGTATTCAGGTAAAGCCCGGGTGAATGGATATCACCCGGTATATAACACACTTCTAAGGGGTGTTGGGGTGGGGGCAGGAATGGGTGATTCTGAGAGGCAGGAGACCAGCTATGACGCTGGGCCTGTGGCGTATCGTCGCGGGGCACGGGTGGTGGCCCCCTGGGGTACCCACAAACTATAGGCACGAAAACAACAAGCGCCCCCAATACACCCGCAGGCAGGGAAAGGATCAGCAGCGGCGGCAAGCCCTCGGCAGACGACCTGCCAGCACGAGCTCTCTCCTAGTGACGGGGCGAGCTGCTGGAGAGATGGAGCCAAGTGGGGCTGGCGATCTACCTCTGACCCCTCTGCGATCTACAGGTAGATCGTGATCTAGCTGTTGGACAAGCCTGGTTTACACCATCAAAATATAGAAAGACTAGGGGACATGCAATGAAGCTACAGGGCAACCTATTTAAGACTAATAAGAGAAAATCGTTTTTCACTCAATGTGTAATCAAACTCTGGAATATGCTACCGGAGGATGTAGTAAAAGCTGTTGGTGTAGCCAGGTTTAAAAAAGATTTGGACAAGTTCCTGGAGGAAAAGTCCATAAACCATTATTAAAAGGGATCCAGAATATCACTGCTTGACCCAATACAAGCATTGAGGAACCTGTGTCTTTTGGGGAAACTGCTAGGTACTTGTGACCTAGATTGGCCACTGTTGTAAACAGGATACTGAGCTTGAATGACCTTGGTCTGACGCAGTATGACATATCTTATGTTTGAATGCCCTGCTGTTGCTGCCCTAGGCGACTGCCTACTTTGCCTAGTGGTTGTACTGGCCCTGGGTGTAGAGAGAGAGAGATAAGTAGTGAGGAGCAGAAGAATGCATGCACTTGCAAGTCAGTAGGAGAAGTTTGAACTGGATGCGGAAAAGGATAGGGTGCCAATGAAGTGATTTGACTTACACAAGAACTAAAATTACTAGATAAAGAAAGAAAGCGGTATGGCTGTCACCTGTAAATGACATGTTTCCTCAGTTGTATTATTAGTAGTTGTAGCCTATTCCTGTGACTTAATGCAAATACAGAAAGACATATTTTGTAACAGGAACTTGGATACAACAACTTGTCCTCCCCAGCAAAATATTGTAGGCTGAGATATGCTTCTGCTAACTGCTGCATGCAGTTCTTAAAGGAAAACCGATCTTTTCGACTCAGTGAACTATGTATGCTTCATTGAAATAGGTCTGGGATATGTTGGGACAATTTTGTGAAGTTCCTTCCTGTTCTCACAGCTGGACTGCACTTTCAGCCTAGTCAGAAGCCAAACCAAATCTGACTGTTTAGATTTGGCATGAGTTAAGTATGGGATGTGGAGCCAATATTTATAAGGAGTTAGAGTTGCCAGTTGCTCCTGGAACTAAGTTAAATAAGACCTTCTGATATAACTCCTGTATCTCATAATTTGCAGTGCTTACCTGCTGTGTTTCTTTGCAATGTGTAGGATGGCCTCTGTTTTTCAACCGATTCCTTTGGCCAATAAACTTGTGACAATGTTCCAGCTTCAATACAGCCAAATATTGGAAAGTTTGGTGAAATTGTCCTTTATTGATCTGAATGTACCAATACACTTTTTATACAAGTTCCATCCAGAACTAAAGGCGCCTAACTGCCAGGATTAGTCTGCAGCCTAGAAACAAGGAGAGATGTGTTTATTTTCCATATTTCTAAAGAAAAACAAAAGATAGGCACATTAAGATTCAACACTTTCTTTTCCCATAGGGACATAAAAGGATATACACAGGATCACACAGAGTCTCTGGAAGAGGAAGGTATTGAACTTTATTTATACACAAGTCCTCAAGTAAAAAGAGCAAAAGAAAATCCCTAAAAAGTATAAACATAAAATACTTTAAAACATATTTCAAATAATGACTATACAAAAGGAGAAACACGTTCCATATCTATCTAATTAAATCAATCATTTAAAAAAGCCATAGGAAAAAAAAGTATTCGGTTTCTTCCTAAAACGTAAATAATCATTTTCAAGTTATAAGTCATAAGGAAGATCATCCCACATCTCAATAGCCACTACTCCTAGACCAGGACAGTCTAAAGCTCTAGATCACACAATTCCATCTAACTAATATTTGCTTTCATTCTTGCAGTTTTCACCACTTATCAGTTCATTTGAGTCTATGGAGTTCCTGTGCAATCCATTATGCAAGGACTGGATGAGAAGTCTGTAAGACACAATGATGCCAATTCACAGCGGGGCACGTCTGGGCCGTCTGGACAAACAAAAGATATACGGGCCCCAATTATACTTGATTCTGCAACCATGGGAGCTATACGTTCCCACGGTTGCAAAATCAGGGCACTTAGACAGCCCGGCGTGCATGGCATTCAGCCCCTGGAGATATCCCAGCGGCGGCCCGTCCATCCCACACAGTGCTCCGGCTGGTGTGTCTGTGCAATGGTGTCCTGCTGCTATGGCACCGACAGGGCCTCCAGAGACACATTCTGGCCCGGCGCACCTTGGCCCCAACATTCTACCACCTGACCTCTGGAGGGAGCCCCCAAGGCCAGGATCAGGTGGCGGGGCATTCCCGTGGTGCATCATTGGGTTTGGTGGGGCTGCATGCCCCAGTCGCCCCGGCACCCTGCACTTATTACACTTCCGAGGTGGAATAAACCAGGCATCCAGTAGACAGCCAATGGACATACAGAGCCCTGACCTGAATAGGCCCTGTACATCCAGGTGCTTCAGTCCGCCCCTGCTCTGCCCCCTCTCCACCTCCATCCCGCCCCATCCAGTGTTTCCCGCACAAACCCTCTGTACATGCAGGAGTGCTGGGGCTGGAATACCGTCCAGGGCCTCTTCGTGGGTTGTATGTCCAAGTCGGATGTACAGCCCTGCTATTCGCTGTGCAGAATCTACCCCTCTGGGAATGGAAGCCTCAAAAGGAACAAGCTTGAGGATCTCAAGAAGTGGACCTGCTTCTTGTAGCTGCATCATTGAGTCTGGTTTGAGAAAATAATGGAGCAGAGAGTGTTGGACACACTCCTAGATGATGTCGTGGGTAAGCAGCTGTAAAAGAGATGCCTTGCTGAGGCATCGTGCCTCAAGCATTGTGCTAAAGAAGTGTACCAAAGGGGCATGTCCCTTAGCATTCCATGTTACTAGGATCTTTGTGTGATGGCATTTTATTACTTTTTATTTGGTATCTGGTTTTCGCTACTTGCCTTGTTACCATAGGAGTATTGAGTAGAATCCCCTCCGTTATAGGGCGGGGTCACTATGTGGATTGTGTAAGAAATGGTGAAATGATTATATATTGAAATTAAATTATCATATATTGCACTATGATTGCAAGGGGGAAGCGGGGGAAACAGGGCCTTTAAAGTAAATGCTGCTGATAATATTATTTGGGTGCTTGGAAGTGATTATGGGAAGGTTTATATGACAACATAATATGGCTAATTATGGCCTGTTCTGAGTAGAACACATCACACCGCTATATATATTTTTATTAATTGTGCTTAAGTGAACTCACAATCACTCAGGAACAAAGCATTATTAATCCAGGATTGTGTTTTAGATTTTAAAATTGATATATTTTTCATTATGGCACTCACCAAAGAGGGGGTGGATTTCCTGCAATTTACAAAACCAGCTTAGGCATTATCATATGTTTGATTTACTGACTGGATATTTGTGAATATCTGCTTTAAAGATCCAGCAATGTAAAAGTAAGACCTGGCAATCTACAGTACTTCCGGTCACACCTTGCCAAGAAAACCCAGGAGCTAGTCACCATGTGAACAACTATCCACAGGGTCGCCAGGCATCAACGTTGACTCGATGGCACTTAACAACAACAACAATGTAAAATTGCCAGTGATTTTGTTATTATATACAACATCGAAGGCTGTAATATTGAAAGATGGAATGTTGCACGATTTCTTAGCCAAGCTTTCCTTAAAATATTCACCTTTAATAATTATAGGCAATTTTAATATTAATTTTGAAGATTCTTCTAATGCAGTAGTTGACATGTTATTGAGTCGGACTGTCTATGTACATTTCCTACTCATTGCAAAGGCCACCTGTTAGATTTAGTTCTGGTCCCTCATGCCTTTGTCGGTCACATAGAGCTAGGGAGTTTAAAAGCATTTTCAGTACTGTGGCAGACCATCTGGTCATTACATTCAAATGTGCATCAATTAAAATTATGTGTAAGGGAGTTATTTCATTTAAATCCAAACCTGATAGTATTGGCAAATTGGATCTTAAAAAATGTAAGGATGCGATGTACACTTTTCTAAATAACCTCTGTGTAGGTTCTGTAGAGGAAATGTTGGAAAACTGGAATATGATGCTATGGAATAAGGTTGAAAGTTATTCTAAGCCGGGTTTACCAACCAATTTGGGGGGGGGGGGGTGTCAGGGCTGACCTGGATGGGAGCAGATTTTAGAGCAAAAGCAAGAGCTCTGAAAATTATATTCTGGTGAAAAACAGGTCTAGATTCAAGGAATATAAACTCCTGGTAAAAACACATGAAAAAAACATATGTCTAAAGACACGAGATGGCAGCTAGTTCTAGTCAGGAATTGAGTTGTTTTGTGTTCCAAGGGAATTACTGGAGGGCCCTCAGGACCCTCCCGAGCAGAAAGAGAGCACTAAAACCAAGCACCCGGCTGACCTTTTATTCAAAATGTTGGATGAAATTTGCTGTAGGCCTGGTTAAGGTGTTCCAGACCCAAAAGAGCAAGCTGAATTGAAAGAAAATCTGTCTTTACTGGAAATGATAAGTACTAGTAGTAGTAGTGGTAGTGATGGTAGTAGTAGTAAAGGGGGAGACTAAAAGTGCAATCCTGTGGTCTTTTTTGTTTACTCTGCTAGTGATGATATATATTTATTTAACATCTTTTTTATGCCGTCTTTCTACCAATTTACAGAAACAATTTGCTAAAGGTAGATGTAGTCTGGTTATACTCACACCTATCAAAGGCGGCATTGGCTCCTTAACACAGATGATTTTATCACTAAGCACTGGATATCGTCCTACAGCAGCTGTAATTTGGACTCCATGATGGTGAAAAATCGACCAGTATCGAATCTTTCAGGCATTGCCAAGGCCACTGAGACTTGGATGTTATCTCAGTTGAAAGAGCATTTTGAGGTAATCAAAGCTCTAGGCCTAGCTCAATTGGGCTTTTACACTGGTTTCAGTATTGAGACTGTTCTTATAGCATTAGTTGACAATATGCATAAGGTTCTAAACTCTAAAGCACATGGTTTGTTAATTTTAATCGATCTGTCAACAGCTTTCAACACCATAAATCATGAGATGCTTCTAAATAGACTCTATAATATAGGGCTTTCTGGTTTGATGTTAAATTGATTTCAGAATTGTTTATAGGACATAACATTTCATGTGGTACACTGGAGTTAAGTTTCGGTGGAAAGGTTTTTGACCTTTGGTGTCCCACAGGGTTCTCTTCTGTTGCCAGTTGTGTTCAGTATCCATATTTCACAATAGCTGCTATCATCAGATCCTATGTGGTTACTCCATATTTATGCTGATGATATTCATCTTTTTTGTCCCTTACCAGAAATATATCAGTTATGTGCTAGGATAGATTAAAAATTTGCTTGATGCAGTCAAAAACTGGCTTAAATAGCCTGCACATAAATGTGGCTAAGACAGATATATTATGGATTGGTCATGATGCCTCTCGGCAAAAACTGCGTTTTCTAAACATGCAAGGTAAGAACATTGGCGTTAAGAATGATGTGCATAGTGTAGGTGTAAACCTTTCTTACTATAGACACCCAGATTAATGTAATGATTACTATGGAGTTGCAACCCTGAATGAGCCTCATCTTGACTGAGCTCAGAAGCTAAGCAGGCGTAGGTCTGGTTGGTACTTGGACAGGAGACCACCTTAGAATACCATGTGCTGTAGACTTACCGTGTGGAACAAAAGGCCTGACATTCTACTTCCAGTTGCATCTTGCCAAGAAAGACATTGGTTTACCAAAGAAAGGTTTGTTACGCTTATAACAGATTTGGAATCTAGCGGCCAAGGTGATTACTTGCAAGGGGCTAAGGGATCAGGTAACTCCCCTCTTGAGGGCACTTCACTGGCTTCAGTCCATCAGTAGAATTCAATTCAAACTGTTATACATAGTGTTCCAAGCTTTGTTTGGAATGGGATGAAAGAAGTTAACAAACTATGTTTCCAGAGTGGGCATTATGCTTAGAGCAGCAGGGTAATCTAGTAATGTTGGGCCCTTATGAGTACAAGAGAGTGAGAAGATTTATGATGTTCCTTCAGTGGAGCAGACCCTAGTATTTGGAATAAGCTGTCACTAGAACTAAAATTGGAATCTAGTTAGTTGCTTTTCAGGAGGCATCTTAAAACATATTGCCTGATGTAAACTTTTGACTTTTGCAGCTGCGTCTTTTAGGTTTTTTTCTAACCATTTTCCTCATTTTATCATAGTCTCTCTTTTGAAAATTAAATGCTGACACCGGAGCTGCTTTAACCCCTTATGGGATCCTGGGCAAATGTTTTTGGATGGACCCCCCTGTTTGTAGGGTGTACCCTCACTTGTGGGCCCCTCCCACTTCCACCTCTCTCTGGGATATGCAGTGGTGGCAATACATTTAAAAAGGCCCTGCAGAGCCAGAATTACCTTCTCTTCCAGCGCCATTTGTGCTTCTCCCCCCCCCCTCCCCAATTCCACTTCCTTTTAAAGGGGGCAGCGGTGCGAACGGCAGTGTGGCGCCAGAAGAGAAGGTAACTCTGGCACTGTGGCGCCTTTTTAAATATATTGCCACCACTGCATGTCCTGGGGAAGGCGGCAGTGGCCAGCAGGGGTGTTGGGCAGGAGCAGGGTGGCGCTGGGAATTAGATTCATCTAGGACCACTTTTACCTATGGCCAGCTAAAAGCAGCCCTGGCTGACACAATAGATTTTCTTTGGATGTTCATTCCAAGTCATATTTGACCATATTATTCTGATAACATTTCCTCATCTATCTGCTCATTCTGTCCAGCAGACAGTAGTAAACCCCCTACCACTATTTTCTTCCCCTTCACACATGAAATTTCTGTCCATAAAGATTCACTGGCACATTTTGTTTCCTACAGAACTTTTATTCTATTTGATTCAGTGCTGACTTCAACACATAGTGCCACCCCTCTACCAATCTGATCAATCCTATCATTGCAATATAATTTGTATTCTTTAATCATAGTGTCCCATTGGTAATCCTCCTTTTACCTGGTCTCTGAGATGCCCATTATGTCTATCTCTTCATTTAGTGCTATATATATTCTAACTTGCCCTTTTTATTTTTTATATTTTTATGGAGACATTTCAAGGTATGTTTGAATTTACAACGTTCATAGCAGTTGGCAGGTATAATTTGCAATCTTTCTGTTTTTATTTAAAGGCACCTGGGTTATTTGAGCCTTTATTGCAACCTCTCTATTGAGTAGCCCTATTTTGATGGTATCCTTCAAAGATCCGTTACTCCGAACCATATGTTCTTGAACAACTGTCAGCTTACCCCCAGGTTCTAGTTTAAGAACTGTTCTTTTTCTTTTTTAAATATTAGCACCAGCAGCCTAGCCCAGTTAAGGTAAACCCCATCTTTGTGGAATAGATTCCCTCTTCCCCAGAATGTAGTCCAGCTCCTAACAATCTAAAACCTTCCTCCCTTATCATCATCTCATCCATGCACAGACACTCCAAGCTCTGGCTGTTTCTTGGGTCCTGACGTGGAACAGGAAGTATTCCCGAGAATGATACCCTGGAGGTCCTGATTCCAACTTTCTACATAAAACCCTAAATTTGGCTTGCAGAACCTCCCTCCCACATTTTCCCATGTCATCAGTACCAGCATTTAGCAGGACAGCCGGCTTCTCCCCAGCACTGTCTAAAATTCTATCTAAGTTATGCAGTGGTACACTAAGGGTGGGCCAGTAGGTGTGGCCCATTCCTGGTGCTGGTTGCCAGGGGGTGCACCCCGTCGGGCCCATGGAGACAGAGCAACAAACTTACCATAAAGCTGGCTTGCTGTACTGTCTCCCCTTCAGGCTCGCCCAGGACAGAAGCGTGCCAGGCCTGGAGACAGCATGGCAAGCCAGCTTTACGGTGAGTTTGCCATGCTGGAAGATAGATCCTGGCTATGGGCATAGTTTGTTTGTTTTTTTTGGGGGGGGGGGGTGAGGGGAGAGATTGCTCCCCACCCAAACGAGCTGTCTCTCCACCATTTCAGCAACGGTCTGCCCCTCCACCTATGCTGCTTCTGCTACCTCTGCCTAGCCTGTGCCTGTAACAGCAGACCGGCCTCTGATTTGGAAAACAGAATAAAACATGTGCAGGTAAGCACTTCCTTGCTAGGAAGGTTAGTCTGATCCCACCCCCTCTGACACAAAGCATGCCTTAGAGAGGGGCGGCACCAGACCAGCCTCCCTAGTAAAGAAGTGTTTACACCACTGGTTTTATTTTAGTTTATTTTTTCAAATTGGAGGCCAGTCCACCGCTGCCGATACTGCTTGTACAGAAACAGCAGTGGTTGTGGAAGTGTCATGGGCGAGGGGCAGGGGACGGGAAGATATGTAGCATGCTGTAAAGAAAATGCCAGGCAAATGTTGCACACGAGGGGGGCAGAAGGCAAATGTTAAATAGGAAGTGTGGAAGGATGACCCAGGACAGATGCTGGACGCAAGGGGGAGGGGGTGAATCCAAATATTGAATACACAGTGCAGGGGATGGAAGGCAGATGCTGGACACAGGTAGGGAATGGTAGACAGATGCTGGAAATAGGCTGGAGGGATAGAGACAGACATAGGGTGGGGGATATAAGAGAACAGAGAGCAAATGGTGGATATGAAGTGGGGGTATCTACTGGACATAGAGCATGGTAGAGGGTTTAGAGGGATGGAGAGCAGATGGTGAATATGGAGTGGGGATATATAGTAGAGGGTTTAGAGGATAGAGAGCAGATGCTAAACATGAGGTAAGGGCCATAAAGGGGTAGAGGGCAGATGCTAAACACAGGGTAGGGGTCATAGGGGGATAAATGGTAGATGCTGGACATGGAGTGAGGGAGAGAGAAGGAATACTGGACATAGGGGGTGGATAGGATGAGAAAAAGGGGAGAAGCATGAAATTGGGGAAACAGTGAGAGAAGAGAGGGCAGGAGAGAAGGGGCTAGATGCTGAGTACAGGGAGGCTAAAAGAGAGAAAGAGAAAGGAAAGAGTTAAAGATTGGGAATAAGTGGCTGGGGAAGGATAAAGAGATGGAGTGAGAGGCTTATAAAAAGAGGGAGATTGAGAACTGGATAGAAGAAAGAGAAAGGAAATCTGAGTTGATAAAGAAAAATAAATGGAAGAGAGCTGAAAGGAAAAAGATAAACGTCAGAGATGGATATAGGAGAGCAAGTGAAAGAAGACAGGAGTGGAGAGAAGTGGCAGGTGCACTCTGGCAGAGCTAAGAGAAGACAGAGGACACAGAAACCAGATACCAGGACAAAGGCAATTAAAAAAATAAAATAGCTAGATGATAAAGGTAAAGAATTTATTTTCAGTTTAATGACTGGAATATGTCAGTTTTTGGATTTTGTATATGTCATCCTTATATCTTGCACAGTACAGGAGGAACTGCATCACTGTTTCTATTTCTTGTGTCGCACTGCACGCAGAGCTTGACTTGTTTGGGTTTTGATTTACTTTTGTCTACATATTTCTACTTTGAGTTTGTTATGTGGTGAGGGTCTAACTGTGTTCTGCCTGTGTGTCCGAGACCATCTGTTCTGTCAGCATGGTGTTTCTTTGTTAGATTTGTAGTAATGTGGCTTTTTCAAGTTTCCGAATAGGTGTAAGGATGTTCTAAGGCCCACTGCAGTATTTATGGTGCTGCTCTCTTCTGGGTAGGCTCCTTATTGTGTTAATTTTAGAAACTGGTGTTGTATGGTAGATTTGCTTTTTAAGTCTTCAGTGACTTCTGCAGGGTTTTGTGTTAGATCACAATCTGCCTGGTACTGGAAAGGGTGTTACTGAGATGACACCGGAATCTGATCTTTTTTTCTTGTATGCCTGGTTCTATGGTGAAATGTCCTAGTTCTGCTCTCCACCTACTGTTGGAGGAGGAGATTTGGTACACACACAATAGATGTTAAAGAAAAAGAGAGAACCATAACACAATTTCTAACAATTAATTTTCATAACACAATTTCAAAATAATTATAACTAATTTTATTTTGGTGTTAGAAACATAGAAACATGACAACAAACAAAAAGACCACATGGCCTATCTAGTCTGTCCTTCCATATCAACAACTACAACAGTCCCCTTTTTTCATTTAGTGATCCTCTGTGCATCTCCCATGCTTCTTTAAATTCAGATACTGTGCTCATCTGTACCACCTCCACTGGGAGACTATTCCATGGATCCACCACTCTTTCCGTAAAGAAATATTTCCACATATCACTCCTGAATCTATCTCCCTTCACCCTCATCCCATGTCCCCTCATAGCAGAGCTTGCTTTCAATCGAAAGAGGCTCTCCTCCTGTGCATTTATGCCATGGAGATATTTAAGTGTCTTAATCATATCACCTCTATCCCACCTTTCCTCTAAGGTGTACATATTAAGATCCTTATGTCTGTTCTCATATGCTTTATAATGAAGACCACTAATCATTTTAGTAGCCACCCTCTGCACCGACTCCATCCTGTTCACATCCTTTTGAAGGTGCGGTCTCCAGAATTGCACACTATATTCCAAATGAGGTCGCACCAAAGACTTATACAGAGGCATTATCACCTCCTTTTTTCTGCTAGCCATTCCTCTCCGTATGCACCCAAGCATCCTTTTAGCTTCTGCCGTCGCCTTTTCTACCCGTTTAGCTACTTTAAGATCATCAGACACAATTACACCCAGGTCCCACTTCTCTTTGGTGGACAGAAGTACCTCACCCCCTCCACTGTACCGCTCCCTTTGGATTTTTGTGGCTCAAATGCATGACCCTGCATTTTTTAACATTAAATCACAGATGCCAAATTCTAGACCATTCTGCAAGCTTAGCTAGATCCCTCCTCATGTTATCTACTTCTTCCTGGGTATCTACTCTATTGCATATTTTGGTATCATCTGCAAACAAACAAATCTTATCCAACAGCCCTTCTTCAATATCGCTAACAAAGATGTTAAAAAGAATCGGACCAAGGACAGATCCCTGGGGCACACCACTGGTAACATCCTTCTCCTCAGAGTGAGTTCCATTTACCTGTATCCTTTGTCGCCTCCAACTCAACCAATTTCTAACCCAATCAGTAACTTTAGGGTCCATCCCTAGGGTGCTCAGTTTGTTTATAAGTTGCCTGTGTGGAATGGTGTCAAAGGCTTTACTGAAATCTAAATATACCACATCTAGGGCTCTTCCTCGGTCCAACTCCCTGGTCACCCAGTCAAAGAAATCAATCATATTTGTCTGACAAGACCTGCCTCTGGTGAATCCATGCTGCCTCGGATCCTGCAATCCATTGGACTCCAGAAACCTCACTATTCTCTCTTTAGTAGCCTTTACAACAATTTACTAACCACAGAGGTTAGACTAACTGGCCTGTAGTTCTCAATGTCATCCTTACATCTGCTTTTGTGTAAAGGGACTACATGTACCTCTCTCCAGTCCTCTGGCACCACTGCCGACTCCAGGAGACGCTAGAACATCCCCAAGTTCCCTCAGTATTCTTGGATGTATCCCATCCAGACCTATGGCTTTGTCTACTTTTAGTTTAGCTAGTTCCTCACAAACACAGTCTTCTGAAAATCGTTTGAGATCCAAGTCACTTCTGTTCCTGTTTGTGGGTGTTTTCTGAGGTCCTGCTCCTGGCCCTTCATCTGTGAACACAGAATAGAAATATTTGTTAAGCAATTCTGCTTTATCCTCATTAGTTTCTGCATATTCCTCCCTGGCCCCCTTGAGTCTCACAATACCACTTTTGCCCTTCCTCCTCTCACTAATATATCTGAAAAATGTCTTGTCTCCACATTTTATTGCATTGGCTATTTCTTCTTCTTTTTGTGCCTTTGCTTTCCTGACTACTTTGCTAACTTCTCTAAGTTTTTCCAAATATAGTTGCCTGTCTTCCTCTCTCTTTATGTATTTATAGGTATCAGAATTTTTTTATCTTAGAGTGCCATGCTAAATAATTAAACAGCTACAATTTTTGCTGCATTTTAACTATATAGCCACTGAATGAGAACCTCTGCTCCCTCTTTAAGTATCTTGGGGCACCAACTCATCCCACGCCAGTTTGATATACTGGCTTCCTATCCATCTAGTGTTTTTTTTAAGATAATCATAATGAATATACAATTTATAAGCAAATGATATTCAAATATGTCACCTTTCCTCCCCAAATGAAGCAGTCAAACTACTCCCATGGTCCTGGCTACAGGATCACTTCCTGCTACACGAAGATTAAGCTGTCCTTCCAAGTGCTTTCTCTCCTCAAGGGACAGCACAGAGGTGGAATTTCTCTGTTATGCCCCTGTAGGTCTCACCAAGAGAGGAGCAGTACTCTGATGCGGAAGGAGAAGAGAATCCAAGAGAGGTCCTGGAGAGGGCAAGAGGACAGGCAGGGGCAAGGTAAACAGGTGGGAAGAATTAAGACTATTATCACACTTCACTGACTCTCAAGTTGTTTCGCCTGTGGGAGAAAAGCCTTCGGGAACGTGTTGCTCACGTCTCTGGTTTCCTTCCTGGTTTCGCTCAGCTAATCACTTTCCCTTACTGCACGGGCGGCCCTCGGGAGACAGCCCCGAGAGGAGGATGGCCAACCTGACTGCAAAAGCACAGCCTTTACCGAGGAGATTATTGCGAAGTCATACACAAAATAATAAGAAATGAGCACAGTGCATATTTTTTTTTGTTCGTATTTTTGTGAGTTTATCCGAGTCCGAAGATCGCAAGCGTTCATCCGCACGGCGGTAGAGCTCCCCCACCCGGGTCCTGTATATCCGGGTGCGGGGAGGGAGGCGGGAGGGAGGGGGTGGCACCGTTACTGGGGATGAGGGGGCGGAGATTTGCTCGTGCGGCAGCGAAAGTGCTCGGGCTGGGGAAAGGCTCCTGCGGATGGAGTCCTAGCAGCAGTGCCTGGAAGGGGCTCCGGGGAGGGGGGGAGATCGCGGCGATGGAGAAGGGCGGCAGGACGAGGGAGCGAGTGCTGGAGGGAGTGCTCAGCAAATACACCAACCTCATCCAGGGCTGGCAGAACAGGTAAAGAAACCCAAAGGGCGGAGAGGGGCCGCTTAACAGTGACAATCCCCCCCCCCCCCCAGCACACGCGCGCACATTTCCACCGTCCTTGGAAAACTGGAGTCTCCCCAAACAGCGTTTACACGTTGATCTTTACCCTTCTCACTTCTAAACAGTTTTTCCTCCGGATTTAAACACCCTTCCCCCCTCCGATCTCTGAGTATAGTGGCAAGAGGCATTTGTATGTGGTGATATTATGAGGACAAGTCTGAACTTCCATTTGGACGTGTATGGAGCAGGATCTGTGGTTCCCAAACTTGTGGGGATTGACCTTGTTCCCCCGACCACTACTAGGGTCCTTTGCAAGATCTGAAGCTTAATCTTGGCACACCCTGACCCTCGGGCAAGGAGATGACAAACCTGCAAGGCAGTGCCTTGGTGGAATCTGTTAGAAAGATTATTTCCATATTTGCCCCCCACTCCCGGCTGGAGATCTGTATGTACATTTTGGAGTTTTAAATGTTATTTTGAGGCAATTTTTGTGGTTTCGTTACAGTTCCAAAAGAGATATCAAATGGAAAAGTTTCAATTAAGTTGATAGCTGAAAGGATAATACTCAAATATGCAGTAATAGCAACGTCTTCTTTATTGCCAAAGCAGCCATGTTTGTAGGTCACTATAGGTTCCAAAGGAAAACATTTGTTTTAAATGCTAGAAGATATGTACAGTCGTTGCCCGATAGTTATATACCGCTTTGACTTAAGGATAAAGTGGTATTTAAAAGGAGTTAAAAAATACCGCCTTCTTCCTGCCTGTTGAACGGACAAACTTATTTTGTAAAAGCTTCTAAAATTTTTGCTTACTATCCCAGAACATTTTTTTAAATAAAGGGTTGTAAAAGGCGCTAATATATCCTCCACAAAGATCTGGAATGAAGTTTTATTCCTTTGCCACGTTTCCGATCTCTTGCTAGATGTGCGTGCTTAGAAATTCCGTTCTGCGTGTAACTTTTGGTTTGCTGCTCATTATTCGTTCTTGTGTTTTCTCGATAAAAATTTAGCACCTTTTGGTGTGGAAAGGAGTTCAGCAGTGTTTTACTGGGTGGCCGTGTACTATAGAGGGAACGATCTTGCATATTCCGTGATCCTTGCTCCGGGAGACCTTTTCTCGCCACGTCCACAAATCCGTGGGCCGGAAGCCTGGCTCTTTAGGGTCCTTGTGAAAAGTGGGTGCAGGTTGTGCATGAACTTGCAAGCTGCTACCCTTACTAAAGCCCCGGGGGGCTCGGTCTGCATGCTCCGAGGCATGACTCGTAATACGCTGAGATTTCAGTGTGGGAGGGAGGGGCGTGGCATAGCCCTGTGACTGTAGGAACGGGAAGCGACAGATCAGCTGGTTTCCTCGATCCGTCTTCACAGGATTCTGCTGACAAGTTGAAGGATAGCTATTGAATTAAAGGGGTTTCTCAGACGTCTTGTAAATGTGTCGGTCTTTTCGTTTTCGTGTCCTATGCCCTTTCCTTGATGAGAGCCTTGTTTCTAGGCTGCAGTCTGGCCGTCCTTCCGGGGCTATGCGTTTACTCTGCATCCCTGGTATATATTAAAAGTTAAGGATTGCAGGAAGCAGGGGCAATGAATAATGTGCTCTTCTCACCAGGGCTCCTTCTCCAACTTTCTTATCTGTGTGCTTCCAACGAAGTTTCCTCTTTGACTTGTAGAAGAAATAAGTGTTGCAATAATTTAGTCTCAAGTTTTGTCTTTGACGTTTCCTTAAATGCGCTTCTTTTGTATAAAACGCGCAGAAACGTGTGTGTGTGAGAGAGGTTTTAATTCCCCTTTCTACAGTGCAGTGAGTGCACGCAGAGAGGAGAAAAGGTAATGTAATGCCTGAGTGTGAAAATTAAAAGGGAATGTGGCTCTTTAACTCTGCTTGATGCTAATGCATCTCCCCGAGCGACAGGCTAAAGCCTGCTAATTGGAGGATCTTTATACCAGCCCAGAAGGGTTAGGCTGATGAAAGTGTCCGTTTTCTTTCTCATCTCCATTGGTTCATCAAAGCGTGATGTGCACGTTTTGGAGCTGTATGTTTGCATTTTTGTGTCAGCTGCCTCACAAAATAACGGATATATTTCATTTTAATCATGTGGCTTCATTGAAACAGGTGATATAGCGTTTCACGCTGTTTTAATTTCTGGGGGAAGCCACTTTGCTTGGTTATAACAATGTATCAGCTGTATCGTGCCCTGCTTGGGGAACCGATTTTTGTTAATTTTGCAGAGGTGGGACACTCTTGGTTAGTAGCCTATGCTTGGGATAAAGGGGCATAAGTGCACCAATATCCTTGCAAGATGTGCAGAACAGCCTGAACAGCCTTTAATTCTGTTGTTGTGAACTTATAATGAGGTCACTGTAGAGTTAGTCTTAGGTTACTAGGAGGGAATAGGAGGTCTACCAAGAAATTCTTTTGAGGTGGCACCTTTCACCTTCTAGATTTTGCCAGGAGTGTGTTGCTAATGCAATTTTTTGCTCCATTGGTAATTTGATTATCTGAAAGGTGCCAGATCCAATTGGAATTGCAAGCCCTACTAGTTTGCCATACTATATATAAAAAGGGACAATACATTTTCAGGACTTATTAAAACAATTCTTTTGCCAGATCAAATTACTCCATCTTTGTCATCTAATCCTCCTTGAGGTTACCTGTAGGAGTGGTACAAAATGATGTGGTAATTGGTAGTCAGCCTCTTTTTCTTATGTTTCTTCTTTATTTTATTTTTCTTGGAATTGTGGTCAGGGATCCCTCAAATTGTGGACTGTACGGCTTTGGTCTTTTGTGTCTGTGTTTCCTAAATTGTATTATCGGTGCATTTTCTCTCAGCTTTGTTAGCCATTTGCTTAACAAGTGTGGTGGTGGTGATGCTTGAATGTTATTATATATGTCAATAGCTATAAAGTAAAAGAACCATTTCTCTCATAGCTCAGAACCAGTGTGTCCTTTTACAAAGAAATTTCACACCTGTTAGAACTCAGCACAAAGCAACTACCCTCTCTATTACTGAATGACAAAACCTAACCTTTAAAAAAACATTTATAAAATCTGCATTCTTGAATTCTTTCTTGCTTTGCACGCTTTACAAGTTTTTCTGCTTTACAAGCTTTTCTTTTAAGCCTCAGTTCTTTTTGATTAATGAGCAAATGGGTAGATATCTGGAGCAGTTTGGCCTGACATGGTGTTTTTTCCAGGCTGTAAAAAAGATATTTGGATTGACCTGCAACACGAATTTTAATGGTTATTTGTCTTTGTAAATTTTTAATAGAATTTTTCTTTATCACATCCTTATTTTTTCACCAATACATTTTCTGCAGGCACCTCTAATTTACAGCATATTTAATTCTGCCCTGATGTAAAATTATTTGCCGCAGGGCCTATTGTGTTAACTGGTACCTGCAGTACCTGCTTGTAACTCTTTGATCTACTCTACTGGAAAGACACGAGCTAAATAGAAATAAATAATTAGTAAACAACCCTGGGTGTGAACTCATTGGGACATGATGACAATACATGGAGGAGAGGGGGAGAGACTGATTTTTCTATGGCTCTTATCTGTCACTTTGGATCTCGTTATGAACATTGCTGGTGACTGTGTTACCCAAGTCTACCTTGGGTATTAGGCCAATATAAGCTGCAATGACAATTTTGCATAATTAGGAAACTCATCAGATCAGTGTAAACATCTGTAGCTCTCAGTACTTTAATAGATATCCACGGTGGTATTGGATTTCTGTATTTTGTTTCAATTTCTATTGTTTTACCAATTTAACTAAAAACAAAACTTACAGGGATGGATCTGTCATAAAAAAATAACAGTTCTTAGGACAAAAACACATAGAACAAAAAAAAAAAAGGAAAATCAAACCCAGCTACTAGCACACTGATTAAAAAAACAAAACGATCTCCATAAAGCGATCGATGTATTGTTGGAAATAGTAGCCTGTGCTCTTTTGCCAGATGTTCATATGTCCGATCTTAAACAATGGAGCTGTAACAGAAATCAAAACCTAACATTTTAAGAACAGGGGTGTGTAAAAGACATCTAAAAGAGAGCATTGCCTGTTATTGATAACCTTGCTCTTAGAGATAATGTTGTGTAATTCTTCTCACCCACGTTGCACTAGACATTGATTTAGGCATGCTAATGGTGCCTGTGGGACATTAGCATTCTCGGCAGCCTTTCCCGTTCTTGAGTGCCTCTCAGACTAAGTAACAAGAAATAACTAAAACCTTCTCTCTGTGGCTAGCGCAGTCAGCACATTTTCACAGTAGGTAGAATATTTGCCATGGAGATGGGAGTTGCATCAATATGGGTGATGTGTTAACCTGTCGGCTTGGTATCATGGTCCTGGTGAAATGACTTAGACCAAGATGAACGTCTCACCACAAAAGGCAAAGACTTGACTGGTGCCAACGATGGCCACATCAGTGTGAGATGAGCAACAAAATGAAAAATGATCCTTGCAAGTGTGGCGACCCCTAGGTCTCAGTCATGTGACACGTGTAAAAGCAGAAACTCTTCCAGGCATGAGAGTCAGTGATGCAAGACAGAGGGCAGAGTGCCCAGGAGAGAGGTAAGGTTGTAAAAAGGGGGGCTTATTGTGTACCAGAAGGAGCAGTGAGAGGCAGCCAAGGGTTTGCTTTCTTTGAGGGGGTGGAGCAAGAAGTAGGAAGCTCAGATTAGTGTCATAGGGTGTACTTTCTCCCCTTCCCCTCAGATGGGCATTGATTAGCTCTCCACCTCCCCCAACACACACTCTCCTATGAAGAGAGGTTAAAAAGGTTAGGGCTCTTCAACCTGGAAAAAAGACAGTTGAGGGGAGATATGATAGAGATCTATAAATTAATGGAGTAGAACGGGTAAATGTAGATCGATTGTTTACATCATCAGAATATAGAAGGACTAGGGGGCATGAAATGAAGTTACAGAGTAACCTATTTAAGACTAATAAGGGAAAATATTTTTTCACTCAACGTGTAATCAAACTCTGGAATTTGTTACCGGAGGAGGATGTAGTAAAGGCTGTTAGTGTAGCTGGGTTTAAAAAAGGTTTGGACAAGTTCCTGGAGGAAAGATCCATAAACCATTATTAAGAAATGACCGAAGATATCAATGCTTGACCCAGTACAAGCATTGTGGAACTTGGGTCTCTTGGGGAAACTGCTAGGTACATATGACCTAGATTGGCCACTGTTGGAAACAGAATACTGGGCTTGATGGACCTTGGTCTGACCCAGTATGGCATATCTTACTCCATCTTTGTCATCTAATCCTCCTTGAGGTACCTGTAGGAGTGGTACAAAATGATGTGGTAATTGATAGAGTCAGCCTCTTTCTTATGTTTCTTTATTTTATTTTTCTTGGAATTGTGGTCTGGGATCCCTCAAATTGTGGACTGTACGGCTTTGGTCTTTTTTGTCTGTGTTTCCTAAATTGTATTATCGGTGCATTTTCTCTCAGCTTTGTTAGCCATTTGCTTAACAAGTGTGGTGGTGATGCTTGGATGTCCTCCCAGGACTGCTACAACTCACCTGAACTTTCCAAGCTGTTCAGTTGTAGCTGTAGCAGGATGATACAATAACATATATTTTCAAACCCTTTGTTTCTTTTTTTTTTTTTAAATTCTGATTTATTTTAATTTCTGTTGCCTTTTCCTTTATTAACTTATTTTTCCATCTTGCTTCTCTCTCTATTTTCTAAGTTGTTTTCTTCGGTTACCAGTTTTATTGTCTCACCATTTTTCCTCTAGGTTTGTCAATCCGGTTATCTATCTTTTACTTATGTTACAGGTTCCATTTCTTTTGTTTCCACTTTTCCTTGTGTTTCCCTTTAGCCTATCTATATGCTTTCATTCTTCTCCCTCCCCCCCCCCACCCCAGGGTCTGGCACACACACTTCTCATTCCTTTTCTCCTCCCTCCATTCACCCCTTCACACCTCTCCATAATTCTATCGTCTTTCACCTCCTTTTCTACCCCTCCCTTCTTATGTCTGTCTCCTCCACACACTCTGTCCTTCCTTCTCTCCGCTCATCTCTCCTCCCTCCCTCCCTTGCTTTATTTCCATCTCTAACCTCCAGCTTCTTTCCCCCTCCTATCTCTTTCTTTTCTCTGTTTCACACCCTCCCCACATAGCTGCACCATCTCTCACCTTCCCCTCCATCCTTCAGGCAGTCTCTCTCTCATCCTCCAACCCCTCCTAGTCCTAGCACATCCTTCCCCCCCAGACACTCTCTCCCTCGGCACATTATCTCTTGCTCTCCACTACCAGCTATTGTGTGACGCACCACAAAGCCCTGCAAATGGGCACTGGGAAGCGCACCATACCACACCAGCACCAAGTTCAAAAACTCAAACTGCACCATCCCTAACACCTGTACACCTCCAGGTGAGAGAAGAGAAGCCAGACTGCTGAGAATCCTACACGAGACCTACATGATGACAGATCCTTCACTATAATTACAAGAGCAAAACACAGACCATCATCTAGTACAGAATAAGGGGCTACATTTCCATTTTCTGTTTCTTCACTTCCTCTGTCGTTTTCCTTCTTCCCCTGCATCTCTCTCTGACGTTAATCCCTTCTGTTTCATCATTTTTTGCCATTTCTCTTATCTGCCTTTTTATCTACTTATAGCTAATTTTCTTTCTCCTCCTCCCCCTACCGTCCTGTGTCTCCTCACTTCTTACGCTCGCCTATCTAGCCCCATTTCCTCCTCCTTTACTCATCCCCTACCCTCTCATCCCCTCTCCACCTCTGGTCCTGTTCTTATGTCTTGCCCCCTTATACAGACTCCCAATTCTCTATTTACTTCTATAGTTTCACCTTCTCTCACCTCTTTCAAATACCTGCCCTGCCCTCTGCCTCTTTCTCCCCCTCCGTATCTATTGCTCTGCCTCCCCCCGCCCATCCATAGAATCCATTTGCCCACCTCTTTGCTCATATTCCTTTCCCCAACATCTGCTCACCTGCCTCTTTCTCCAATATTCCTTTACCCTACCTTTCCTCCTCCTTGCCCCAGCATCATCCCCTCTGCTGTTTCTCTCTACCTTCCATTGCAAATGTCCTTGTTTTTCTTTCCCCTACTGTGTCCACCTTCCTCCCCCTTCTTGCACCCTGTCAGGATCTGCCTCCATGCAGCATCCCCCCTCTGTCTTTCTGTTCCCTCCTCCATCGTGTCCAGCATCTTTTGTCCATCTTTCCTCACCCCTCCTTCCCCGCAGAAAAAAAAATGGTCCAGCATATTTCCTCTTCTCCCTCTCCTCTACATGTTATGGCCTAGTCTCCCCTCCCTCCCAACCAGCATCTACCCCACCCCCCCCCCCCCCCCCCCATTTTATCCTCCCATTGGACCTCTGGTTGCTGTCAGAACTGCTTCCCATTGCTGCAGTAGTGTCAGTGGAGCCTCCCAGGAAGTGCTCTGCAGCCCTGCCCCTACTGATGCACACTTCCTGCTGCAAGGCGGGACCAGCGCAGCCTTGCAGAGCACCTCAGAGGAGGCTCTGTAGCACAGTGCTGCTTGTCTTCACCGATGGCACGGTTGTGGCAGTGGCCATGATAACAACAATGGGAATTTTGAGGGGGGGGGGTTAACAAGGGAGAGAGGGAAATGCTGGTCAGGAGGAAGAAGAGGGGAACATGCTGGAACATTTGTGGGTGGAGGGAAGCATTCTGTCCTGTAGTATTGGGGGGGGTGGTGTGGCAATGCTCCCCCCCTCAAACTATCCTCATGGAGGAGACAAGAGACTCATTGGTGTAGTATCTTGGAGGGTGAGGATCTCTCTGACGGATAGGATCCTCCTGCTGAGACATGCTTCCACATCTTTTTTAAAGAATTTTTTGTGCTTGATAAGGGGTAAAAGGATGTCCTCATGGCCTGCTTAAGCATTAGACAGACTAGGCAGTTGCCTAGGGTTGCAGCTTCCGTGGACAGCAAAAAGCAGCTGCAGGCAGAGCAAACAACAGATCTTGACACTGCAGTACCTCGGTGAATCATCTGCATGTGCAAGGAGGGTGAGAATCTTTCATATAGCCCGCCTACCTCAGTAAATGGCTTTCGGAAAATGTTCTCTTTATACCTCTGTAGGCCAAAGAATGTCTGCGCATTATTATGAGATTGTTTTGTGAGGAGTGGTGTTGGGGTGATCATGATTTTGATAGTTAAACTCAACAATCTTATGCTGGGGGCCTGAAAGTTAAACGGGGGCTGCAAGATTGAATGTTTATTACCCTTGCTCTGGCCCTTTATTTATTCCTGGAGTTAGAAGAGGAATAAAAGCTCAGAAGGGGCGGTGGACTGTCCAACTTTTTCATTCAGTGAAGGCTCAAGAAGGTTTAAGCTTGGCTTATCTTTGGACTTTGAGGCCAGCATTCATAAGCATTTACAGGCAGACAGAGTCAGATTTAAGATTTAACTTCCCAGAGACAAGACCAGACAACAGATCCCCAGAGAGTGTGGAGGGTGGGGGTTGGTAGAAGAATGTCAAAGATCCCAAACAGTGGAGAGCTCGATGAGGAGCAGAGAGAGGCCGTAGTGTCACAGTGGTGCCTCTTGGAAGCCACACATGCACCTGACCCTAAAGTATGTAGGCTTAGGATGTTCTTTGGTGTTTTCAAAATGTGGTATCTTAGACAGTTTTTGCATTGAAGCCCAGATTTAGGCCTAGGAATTACAGGGCTAACAGTCTCTGGCTATGCATAATGTGTAACTCTTGGCCATATAGGATTACTGTGTAAGCTTAGGACAGCATCTGAGCTTGAATCAAAATATGCATAACGATATACAGATAATTTCTCTGTATCTCTTGATGTGGTTGCTGTGTTTTCCTGCTTCCATGGTGGGTAATCACAGCAGACTTGGAACTGTGGACTTTACAGTTTCTGTTTTTGTGCATTTTTGTCAAATTTTCTCTACATTTTGTTTTAGACGTTTTTCTAGTTTTGGAGCAAATTTTGGGAGCGTGGACTAGTGGAGTGCACTTCCAAGACCACCACCTCGGACATTGGAGTTGGTTATTTTTACTGCAGCCTCTAAGTTGATTCTCATAACTTCTACTTTTTTTTTTAATAGGATGTGTTCCCAACTAAAAATGGGGTTACACAAGTTAATTACAAAAATTGGTTTAGAGCAATGGTGTATTTCTAATGTAAGCACAGAATCAGGAACTTAAGATCTATTGCTGTTACTGCCATTATTACTTGCCACTTGCCTGTGCTATTCTATGACAAAGGTCGAAATGTGAAATACAGAAAGCTTTATGAGGTTCTGGGAGATAAGAAGCAGAGATGGGAATGACACATACTAGGAGATCAGAGATATGGAAAGATGGGCTCAAGAGAAAGGATGTTGTAATTTGACATCTATTCTATTATATTTATACATGGGGAAGTGAAAGCCAACCTTATTTTGCTAATTGTGTGTCTTTCTCTGATGTCATGAAAGGACAAAATAGTGCTGATTGGTTGTTGCTGTGTTGGCCATAACTAAAAATGGAGATTTGCATTTTAGAACCATATTCCTTTTCATCCTTGTCAGATCAGTTCAGACATGTGGTCCATGCCCTCCTCCCAGTGAGCAAAGACAGAACACTACTAGGTGACTTCCTGTATTTAGGCTGGTGCAGGATGGGAGTTCCCCAGTATTGCTCTATCTCCAATGAAAGGAAGGCAGGCTGGTGCAGCATTAAGATGAGCAAAACTGAACTAGCTGGGGGGAAGGAAGAGGAGGAAAGTGAAAGCAAAAGCAGGAAGCTTGCCATAGGCTTTGCTTTGGAGCATGGGGAAGAAAGAGAGAGGATCCACCAGATCCCCTGACTGATTGGTTTGGACAGCTGTGCCCTGCACTTGTGCCCCCCCCCCCACCCCTCTTATTGGGATCATCTAATCCAACCGTAGAGGAAATGGACACAAACTGCGTTGGCCATGCTGTCTCACAGCTGTATGTGGCTAAGGTAACCCAGCACTGGTATTGGTAACTTTAAACGAGTGACGGTGGCTTCTGCCAGGATATTTAAATGCCAGCAAAGAGCTGCTGCATTCTGGAGCCTTTAAATTTATGTTTGTGGTGGTGCAGCAGCTTTTTTTTCTTTAATTGTTTTATTGGTGGTAAGGAAAGACACAATAGCAGTTGATAGAGGCAGATGTTGCAGTGTCTGTGGAGAATACAGGATGCCCTCAGTGCTTGGCTCTCTTTGTAAATGATGGGCAGCAGGGGGAGTCCAGTGGTGGTCCTCTGAATCAGGAGGTGAGTGAAGAGAGAGAGCAAATCTCAAACCATCTCCAGAGAGGCCACAGAGCCAGCAGCTCAAGAGCAGCAATCAGATGATATGCCACAAAGTGCGATACTGGAGGCTGGCCGCCTGGCTCTGGAACAGTCATAGAAAAATAGAAACATGTCGGCAGAAAAAGACCATATGGCCTTTCTATTCTGCCCTTACATATCAGATAGATCATCTCTGTTTGTCCCATGCTTTCTTGAATTCAAATACTGTCCTTGTCTCCACTACCTCCACCAGGAGACCATGCCATGCATCTACCACTCTTTCCATGCATTGATGCCATGGAGGTATTTAAACATATCTATCATATCTCCTCGAACATATGGGGACAGACTTAAAAGATATTAATATGTATATGCTTTAAAACAAAGACCACTAACCATATCTGTAGCCACCCTCTGTACCGACTCAATCCTGTTTATATCCTTTTGAAGTTGTGGTCTCCAGAATTGCACACAATACTTCAAATGAGGTTGCACCAGAGGCTTATACATAGGCACTATCACCTCCTTTTTTCTGCTAGTCATTCTTCTCCCTATGCAGCTAAGCATCTTTCTGGCGTTCGCTGTCACCTTTTCTACCTGTTTAGCCACTTTGTTTCTGATGATCTTAATCACGCCCAGGTCCTGCAGAAGTACTTTGACCCCTACATCTGTACCACTCCCTTGACGTTTTGCAGCCCAAATGCATGACCCTGCATTTTGTAGCATAAAATCTCAGCTGCTAAATTCTTGACAATTCTTTAAGCTTAGATAAATCCTCCTCATGCTATCTACTCCTTCCTGGGAGTCTACTCTATTGCAGATTTTGGTATCATCCACAAAGAGGCAAATCTTACCTGCCAACCCTTCCACAATATCACTAACAAAGATGTTAAAAAGAATCAGACCAAGGACAGATCCTTGTGGCAAACCACTAGTAACAGTGAGCTCCATTTACCTGTATACTTTGTTGCCTCCCACTCAACCAATTTCTTACCCATTTATTCACTATGGTCCATCCCTAGAGTATAGTACTCAATTTACTAGTAAGTTGCCTGTGTGGAACGGTGTCAAATGCTTTACTGAAATCTAAGTACACCACATCTAGGGCTTTCCCTCTGTCCAACTCTCCGGTCACCCAGTCAAAGAAATGAATCAGATTCGTCTTACAAGTCTTGCCTCTGGTAAACTTGTGCTGCCTCGGATCCTGAAATCCATTGGACTCCAGAAACCTCACTTACCTGTTTTTAGCAGCGTTTCCATTAATTTACTCACCACAGAGGTCGTACTAACCGGCTTGTAGTTCTTTACACAAAGGGAGAAGCAAGGATGAGGTTAAAGGACTACCTGTGCCTTTCTCCAATTCTCTGAGACCACTCCTGACTCTAAAGAAGCATTGAAGAGGTCAGTCAGTGGAGCCGCTAGAATGTCCTCAAGTTCCTTCAGCATTCTAGGATGTATCCCATCCAGCCCCATTGCTTTGTCTACTTTTAGTTTAGCTAGTTCCTCAAATACAGTTGTCTTATTTAACTAGGCTTATATACCTCTTTTTCTACCAGTCAAAGCGGTGTACATTCAGGTACTGCATATATGTTTTTCCCTTATCCCCAAAGGGCTCGCGATCTGTTTTTGTACAGGAGGCACAAAAAAAATCATTCTGAAAATCATTCAAGATCTTCCCTTCTGCTCCTTTTTGTGGTGGTTTTCTGAGGTCTTATTCCTGGCCCTTCATCTGTGAGCACAGAACAAAAATATTTGTTAAGCAGTTCTGCTTGATCCTCATCAGCTTCCACATATTTCTTGTCTTTATCTGCCGTCATTTTATTATGTTACTATGAACCACACCATCTGGTGATCACTGGATACAAGATGATCTTCCACTGTAACATCAGAAACGCTTTCCCCATTTGTAAGCACCAAGTCCACTATGGCGCCTTCATGTGTGGGTTCTGTTACCAGTTGCCTGAATAGTTCTCCTTGTAGAGAATCCAAGATCTCCTTACTTCTAGATGACACTGCAGCAGGAATGTGCCAATCAACATCCATCATATTGAAATCACCTATCAGTAGCACTTCTCTCATGTCAAAACTGCGTATGTCTTCTATTAAATCTCTGTCCTCCCTCTTTCTAGTTTAACACACAGCGCCTCCTTGATCCCCTTTAAGCCCTGTAATTATATAGTTGTAATATTATTTTTTACATATAGTGCCAATCCTGTATAGAGTAAAAAGATCATAAAAGGTATTCTCACTTCACCAGGCCATCAAAGATACGATGGTCATAGAGTGGGAACAGCCTCTGTCAAGAATGGCACCGGGAACCTTGGGGATCTGACCATGGCTCAGAGAGGAAGTGGATAAATTCATATCCATGCTGAGGTTGAATGTCTTGTTTTCAACTATATCAAAGATGACTACAATCTTGGTAGAAGTTGAAGCAGCTTCGGTGATTAACAGGACAGAAAGTAGACATTTTAGATTTTGGGAATGTTTCTATGAGTAGCAGTTGGTGGTGGCTATGTCAGCAGGGCTATACTGAGGTGCTACTGTAGGACCCCTTGTGAGTATGATCCAAAGAAGACCCCTTGTTTGATGAGTGGAGTGTCTTGTTGGAGCTCATGGCAGTTTTGTTTTCTGGATGCGATGTGTGATCTAGTAAGGTTGTCAGCCGAGTTGATATCCACATTAGTGGCTTTGAGAAGGAGGCCCTTGCTGAGGAATGGAGTGTCAGGGCTGGGCCAATCACCAGGCAGTCACCTAGGGCGGCAGCTTCTGGGGTGCAGCAAAGAATAGCTACAGTCAAAGTAAAACAATGAGTCCTAACAGCCATACAAACCCGAAGATGCATCAGTGTCTATTTTTCCTGCAGGAAGAATGGGCAATTTTTCAAATACTCGATTTATCTTGGTAAATAGTTTTTTGAAATCACCCTCATTATGTATATATTAAAAAAAAAAGGTTAATAATTGTATGATTTCCAAATCTGCATTTTATAGAAATGTTCTGGGAGGGATAATGTTGAGATGATTATGATTTAATTATCAAACTTTTGGTGGGCAGTACTTGGAGTCAAAAAATTAATTGCGAGAGGACACAATGCTGAAGGTTCGCCTAGGGTTAAAACCCTTGTACTGGTCCTGAGGGGTAGTAGGTACAATCTATAAGGCAAGGTTGAGTAAGTTGCCATTTAAAGGACATCTGTTTTTGGAAGACAGGCTGAAGCATTTGGGGAAGGGTGAGAGGAGAGAGAGAGGTTAGCTACCCCTTCAATCAGAGTCTCTCGGTAAACAGTAAACAGTTTTCCTTTTGTAGTTCAAGGAAGGCAGGTTGAAAATCTGGCTTTGCAATAACAGGCAAATGGCCCGCTGTGAGAGAGTACTCCATCAGCAATGATCGCTGGTGACGACAGATCAGTGGATGCTGGCCATAGTCGGAGAAGGGTTTGTCTCAGAACTGAGATTGCCTATTTGCAGGACGTTCATGGCATCAGTGTCCCTCGCTCCTGAAGGCTGTATCTTTAAAGGAGACTTTGACGCACCCGCTAAGGCTGCAGGCCATAGCCCCAGTGCCAAGGGCAGAGAAGTGCACAGGCTGGTATTCAAGACACTTTATAGTCACAAAAAGGTGGCATATTTTGGCTGCTTTTAGAACCCAGGGGTTTAAATGTATACTTCCACATTCTACATTTTCACATCGAAATGCTGAGGTCGGTAGTGGCAGCAGTAAGACTAGGGGAATTCTTGATATCCTTAAACCTGACGGAGGCATGCCTGTATATTCCTATCAAGTACATCTTTGAGACATATCTCAGGTTTGCAGTCGTAGGCTTTGTTACAGTTCTACACTTTTCCATTTCGATTGACAACTGAATACCTGAAAAAGGGATGGACCGTTATTCCCCTTATCAGGATGACTGGTTAATGAGCAGAGTCAGAGGTGGAGAGGTGGTGGTATAGGCCAGAGTGTAAAGCTATTGGAATCACTCGGTTGGGTAGTAAACGGGGACAAGAGCAGCCTTGATCTGGCTCAGGTCTTGGAGTATCTGGGAGTGCTGTTTGATGCTAGGAAGGGACGGCAAGAATAAAGAAACTGTAGGAGTAAGTCTAAGACGTTTTGGGGCAGAGGGCTCCGCTGCCAAGGTCATATTTCCATGGTAAATAAAATTTAAATTCTATATTTCCAAGTGCTGGGCAGCATAGTTTCTGTGATGGAAGTAGTGTCGTGGGCCCAAGCACGTATGTGTCCTTTGCAGGAAGCCTTGTTTTCAAAATGGAGACTGAGCTCTTAGGCATACAAATGCAGACTACCATTGCGTCAGAAGATGAGAAGGAGCCAGCAATGGTGGCTGCAGGACGTAAACCATGTTAGATGTGACAGAATATACAATTTTTATATACATACATACATATATATAAATAAAATGAGAGACAATAAAATAAATAAACAAAGGAGCCAGGTTAGGGGTGCTATCTTGCATGACCTTGAGAAGCGAGATGATGCTGGAAGGCTGAGGAATGCATTATCAAGGGAGAGTGGGCCAGGGATGGTGGTTGGAAGCCATTGCCAAGAGGATGGCCATGCAGGAGTTCTAGCCATTACTGGCAGGCCGGGCATTTCATGTACTTTTGAACAACATCACAATGGTGGCATATGTCAGTAAGCAAGGGGGCACTAGAAGCTCAGAAATGTTTAGAGAAACAGTGTGACGATAGCATGGGCAGAAGAGCATGTACTGCAGATTTCCTCAGCAGGCATGTGCTAGATCCAGGTGAGTAGGAGCTCAAAACACAGATAGGGGATGCCCATTTGTGATCTGATAGAGATGGAAAGTATGCCAAAGCCTCACATTACTTTGGCTGTTGGCAGGAGTAAGGATCAAGTGGAGTGGATGTTGTGTCTCGGACTGATAAGGAGCTACTGCATGAATTCCCCTTTGGCCATTACAAGGCTGGATGATATGAAGAATTTTGAACCATCTGGAGTCAATAATTTTGTTGACTATGGTATGTGGACCTAGTTGACAGTCTAAGAGAGACACCTCTCAATGTGGGCACCAGGAGAGGTCTTCTCATTCAGGGTCAGATGTTTATGGAAGACCCTACATATCGGACTTTAGCCACAAGGACAAAAGATGCTTTTTGAGTGGAGTATGGCACATTAGACACCCATATAAGAATCCAATTCCCTGCTGGGACCTGAATCTTATTCTACAGGTCCTAGTAGTGCCACCCTATGAATCTTTAAGGGAGGCAACGTTGAAGAAATTAACATGTAATGTAGTTTTCAGGTAGCAATGATGTCAACAGGAAGATTTTCAGAGATGCAAGTGTGCAATGAACCATACCTAGTGTGATCCCAGCATATTTAAACTCCTTTCTTATTCTGTACTCTCCATTGCAGATTCTTAAATCTTCCCAAGCAAATTTATATAATTATTCCATTGGTTGCAAAAGATTGGAGTCATCTCGTAGTTCTGCTTTCAGCTATTTAGCCCCCACATTCTAGAATGAACTCCCAGTAGAGTGCCACATGGAGAGCTCCTGCAAGAAATGTAAAGCCAGGATGAAGAGATGGCTTTTTAATTGAGCCTTCACTTAAGTGTCAATCTTAGATTGATGATCTTAAGTAGGATAACCTGGTAAGAGGTATATCCTTACCCTTACCTTTGCTTACAGATATATATTGTCTCAGGAAATTGTGCTATTCACTCCCCTCATTCTGTATTTTGTGTGTCATGTGTCCTAATTAGTCTGTTTGTTTTATAGGCTGTTGAGTTTCTGTTAAATCCTCTTGTATTGTAAACTGCTATGGTATTATGCTTGAATATCAAATCATGATAAATAAAATTTAAATTCTATAAGAAGGTAACGTTGAAGATTGTATCATCTTTCCTTCTGAAGGTAGTCTGTGTCTCCCATATAAATCAGTCTATTTCGCTACCAACATTCAACAGAAGCACAGGGAAAGGCAGGAACCATAACTTGCACTTGTTGGATGTGAAACAAGCACTGAGATTTCTACTTGAGACAACAGTGATGTTCAGAGAATTGAAATGCCTGTTTGTTCTCTTTTATGGGCAGAGACAAGACGAGGTGGCATTCAAGGTAACCATCTCTAGGTAGATAAGAATGGCCATAGCGTTGACATAAATAGTGAAGGTCAAGCAGGTGCCCACAGGACTTAACCCTTTCAGACCGTATGTCCACTGTAATGGACGTCATATTATTCATTGAATTCCTTGTATATATGGTGTCTGTGAAAAACTTCAGGTCTGAAAGGGTTAAAACCCATTCCAAGAAGGCATCCTACTGGATAGAGTGGAGCTGTGCATCATAGAAGAAACTTGGAAAGTAGCTGTGTAGGCATTGCTGCATTCCTTTGTGAGGCGCTGTAGATTAGATTATATATGCATGCCAAAGAGGAGAGAGCTTTTAGGGCTAGGTGTTAAAGAGCACCATGGCCGCTTCCTACCTTGCATAAGATTGCTGTGGTGCATCACACTTGTCTGGAATGCTCTGGCAAGAAAAGGAAAATTGTTTACCTGATAATTTGCATTCCTTCAGTCCTTGCCAGACTAGTCCAGAGGCCCTCCCATGGAGTCATGGCTTTGGAACAATATCAGGTAGATAGGGATGACTTGAAGATGCAGAAGGAGTATGCATGACAATATGATCATACTTAGTCTGATCCCTGAGTGTGAGCCATGGAGCCGGCAGCCAGGGATAGCCATCCAGAGGAGGGGGACCCTTCATTGTCGGCAACAATACTGGGGAACTCCATGCTGTGCAAGCTTAAATAGGGGAAGTCACCTGTTGTTCTATCTCCGTTTACTGGGAGGAAGGGCTGACCCACTTCTCTGAACTTATCTGGAAGGACTTCAGAAATGCACAAATGATCAAGTAAATATAACTTTCCTAACCTACTGCAATAATTTAGATAGAATAGATTAGATTAAGAAGGTAGTTCTCATATGGGTGGAGGGGCGACAAGATGTTTTATTTAATGTAACTTTTTAATTGCAGTACATTATGCTGCAATTAAAAATCAACCTTTTTGAGGGTGGAGGCAGGTAAAAGTATTGCTTAGAGGAAGACTCAAAATGTTTGAGAAATGGTGGATTAATGTGGTCCTCTTTAAAATATCCCATATGCATTTCATGATGTATTTTTAGTTCAAATCGATATGATATTGGATCTTGGAGGATACTTGTTTATGGCTTGCACCAGCATCCTTAAGTAGTTCAGTTTATGTGCAGGTTATGCAAGATTTAGTTTCTCATTAAAGAAAGAAATAATGTAATGGTATGGGACTTTTCAATTATTCAGTAACTGGAAGCAACAAAGCAGTTGGTAACTTGCTCACTCATTTTGCAGTGGTGCCTTCATTTTCTTTTCCAAAAGTGGTATAAGCTGCACCATTACTATAGTACCCCTCTTATCGAGATAGAAGGCACTGGTAGGAGGATTCGGGGCAAGGCATGAATGGATCTGGTTAGTTTTGGAACGAACAGTAAACTCTGGAGAGAGTCACTGTGCAGTCTGCCCAATACTGAGATCTACTGTGACCAGTTGATGGTACGGTTGAACCCCGGGGAGGGATCTGCTGTGCTGTTTGGAAAGTGCCACCACTTTTTGGTGGCAAGTTGCTACTGAGTGGAAGATGCGAGGTGGTGCCAGATTAATTGCTGGAGCCAGTTTGCTGGTGAAGCAACAATCCATGTGCCTTTCCTTTTTATCGTCTCTGAAGTGCAGACAAGTGGCGCTATTTCCCCCTCCTTCCAGCAGACAGAGAAAAAACCTGTTTGTCACCTTATTAGCTGAAGAAGAGGGAGAACTTTATCATAAGGATCCGCCTTTATCGCAAGGAAGACTTGCCAGGGCCTTGCATATAGAAGAATCCTAGGCACAGCTCCAGCCATTTGGTGATCCAATTCTTAAGGGGGTATGGGAGGCAGTGAAGATGTTCCATTTTTTCATGTCGTGATCCAAAAAATGCTGGAAGAATTCCATCCTAAGACTGAGAAGCATTCGGGTAATGGGTAAGATTTATCTGCTGCACAAGGAATAGCAGGATAAGCTCCTGCACGTACCCAATGTGGATGTGTTGGTGGCAGGGTCACAGAATGCACAACTATACCGGTGGAAGGGGGAGCATCACTGAGGGATCCTCAGGACAAGAAGTTGGATACACTATTTTTGGCACATTTATGAAGAGTGACAATTTGTACTGGTTTTATTATGAAAGCAGTGTTGCATTGGCTACAACAGTCTCGATGGGAATCCTTCATTGAGGAAACCATCATAATGGTGTCGACAGCAGCTTTGGTGGCAGACGCCCAATATGACCTGGTCAGAACTATGGCATGACTTGTCTATCTCATTGGCGGCCAGAAGGGGCCTGTGGTTGTGACTCTGCATCTAAAGCCCAACTATGTAAATTCCCCTTCAGAGGCCAGGGGCTCTTTGGGAATGAGCTTCAGAAACTGGTAAAAAATTAGTAAAGCATAAGTCTCTGAGACTTCCAGAAGATACGTAGGTTAGACTCGCACCTCACTATCCATTTGGGAAATTTTGGGGGTGGGATATGAGAACCTACTGGATAGGTAGGCTAGTGCTGCCATGGAAGACCAGGGTTTTGAACCTCAAAAAGGGGAAGGTGATTCATCTCAGTTGCAGCACCTCTGGAGTCCTCTCCAAGGGGAAACCAATAGGGGATGGCTCACCATTACTACTTTGAATGGGCCTGAGTCATGGAGGACAGATGGGTATTAGGTGCCCAAATTGATGGCCTTAATAAAGAAAAGATTTTTAATACCCCCTCTTCAACTTCAGGAAGGAGGATGACAGTAGAGGCAGCCCTTTGGAGGCTTTTCCATAAGGTTACAAGGTTTTTAGCAGGCAAATTGGGGACACTTACCGTGGGATGGCGGGAGGAAGGAAATGACACCTTAGTTCCAGGTTTGAACAAAAAGACATGGAGGAGGAAAGAGTAGTCATTACCATGTCCCCCCACCCCCCGCCGCACTCCACATCCATCCCATGATGGCAAAAATATCACTTCCAAGCAGACAAATCAACAAAGAAATAGAAATAGTGATGCATTTCCCCCATACTATGCAAAATATGACGATAATGGATTTAAATTCTAAAAATGGATATATTCAAATCACTAAATGGATAACAACATGTTAAAACCCTCGGCCCAGTGTGCAGCAGCGGCCAAGAGAGCAAATAGAATGCTAGGTATCATAAGGAAAGGAATGGAGAATAAAACAAAGGATATTATAATGCCTCTATATCGTTCCATGGTGCGACTGCACCTTGAATATTGTGTGCAATTCTGGTCGCCGTATCTTAAAAAGGATATAGAGTTATTAGAAAAGGTTCAGAGAAGAGCCATCAAAATGGTAAAGGGGATGGAAGGGATATCCCTATAAAGAGAGGCTAAAAAGGTTAGGGCTCTTTAACCTGGAAAAGAGACGGCTGAGGGGAGATATGATAGAAGTCTATAAATTAATGAATGGAGTGGAACCGGTAAACGTAGATCAATTGTTTACGTCATCAGAATATAGAAAGACTAGGGGACATGCAATGTAGCTACAGGGTAAACCATTTAAGACTAATAAGAGAAAATTATTTTTTCACTCAACGTGTTACCAAACTCTGGAATTTGTTACCAGAGGATGTAGTAAAAGCTGTTAATGTAGCTGGGTTTAAAAAAGGTTTGGACAAGTTCCTGGAGGAAACGTCCATAAACCATTATTAAAAGGGACGTAAGATATCACTGCTTGACCCAGTATAAACATTGTGGAACCTGTGTCTTTTGGGGAAACTGCTAGGTACTTATGACCTAGATTGGCCACTGTTGGAAACAAGATACTGGGCTTGATGGACCTTGGTCTGACCCAGTATGGCATATCTTATGTAGATCGAAAAATTAATTTTTTTTTCTACTCCCTCAGTCCTCATTTCTGGATTCAGGGACAAGAAGCTGCCAAACAAGTGGGAATTGGGTACAATCCCTGAAAATCGGGGACATCTCATAACCTCACTTTTGCAGCTCCAGAGTCAGGAAAAGGCAAGGGAACATAATTCCTATATTTTATAGTTCCCAAAAAGGAGGGAACATTCAGGCCAGTACTGGATCTCAGAGAGGGCAACAGAGCCTTCAAGATGCCCCATTTCCATATAGAATATTGTGATCTGTTATTCAAGCAGTCTGTCAGGGAGAATACCTAATGTCTCTCACCCTGACAGAGGCCTATATTCATATCTCAATGGGTCAGAACATTCAGAGTTTTCTCAGGTTTTTGTTTCTGCCATTTGGCCTGGTAGTAGCAAAGAGGATATTCACATAACATATTAAATGACAACAGATAAAGACCAGCACAGCCCATCCAGTCTGCCCAAAAGTTGCTTTTACTTTGGGTTGTAACTGCTGCTCCGTGCAGGTTGCCCCCACTCTATCCTATTTTTTGAAGCATGAGTGATTTAAGTTTTACTTTGAACGGGAATGTTCCTCTTGTTCCATATCAAGTGTGGTTTTTTTTTCTCCATTTATCCCATGCCTTTTTGAATTTTACTGCTTTTTGTTCCCATCACCTCCACCTGGAGGGCATTCCAGACATCCAGCACCCTTTCTGTGAAAAAGTACTTCCTAATGTTGCTTTTAAGCTTACCTCCTTGTAGCTTTATTTCATGTCCTTTAGTTTTATAGCTTTCATGTCTTTAGAAAAAAGAGTTTTGTTCATTAGACCCTTAAATTCTTAAAGAGGTATTATCATATCTCCACTATCCCTCCATTTCCCTAGGGTATACGTATTCAGCTCTTTGAGTCTCTTCTCATGACTTCTGGTGCAAACCCCATACAATTTTGGTCACTTTTTTCTGAACTGCTTCAAGTCTTTTTATATCCTTAGCAAGATATGGCCTCCCAAATTGAACACTGTACTCCAAGTGAAGCCTCATCAATGACCTGTACAGGGGCATTATCACCTATACCTTTTGGCTGGCTATGCCTCTCCCCATGTAGCTTAGCATCCTTCTAGCCTTGGCCCCTGCCATTATATATTCTTTCGGCACTTTGACACTGTCGCCCCGAGCACTCTCTCCTGGTCTGGGCACATCAGCTCTTGCCCCCTATTGCATACTGTTCCTTTGGATTTCTGCATCCCAAGTCAGGGCTGGCATTATGTGGTGCCAAGCAGGGCAATTGCCCTGGGACCCCATGCCACAGAGGGCCCCAAGCCAGCTTCAGTCTGAAGGAGGAATAGCTTGAAGGTGGACTTTAGGGCTCCCTCTTCGGTTTTGCCCTGGGCTCCTGGATGTCTAACACCAACCTGCCCCAAGTGCATCTCTTTGCACGCCTTCACATTTAAATCTTGACTGCCAAGCATTAGACCTTTTTTTTTTTTTTTAAATTTTGTTCAACTCACTCCGGAGTGTCCACCCTGTTGCAAATCTTTTGTGTCATCCACAAAAAGGCAAACTTTACTTTTCAACCCTCCTCAATGTCACTTACAAAGATATTGAACAGAATCTATCCCAGGACCAATCCTTGAGGCACTCCACTGGTCACCTCTCTTTCTTCTGAGTGAATTCCATTTACCACCACCCTCTGTCTGTCCATCAACCAGTTTCCAGTCCAGTTCAGTACTTTAGGTCCTAACGTCAGGCTGCTCAGTTTGTTCATGACCAAACTAACAATACTTCCTTTTATATTAAGTACAGCAGCTGTTTTTTATTTTTTTATTTTTTATTTTTTTGTATTTAACTTTTTATTATCAACAAATCCACAACAACAGCATATACAAGTCTCCCCATCATACCAACAACTATACATACAATGTCTATCCTACTCCACTCCAATACAGCATGGCCCCCCCCCACATCAACAATACCCATCCCATCTAGCCTCCATCGTGGCCACCAATAAGGTAAACCTCTTTCCCCGTGGCCTGCAGGCGTTGATTTTAAATTTTTACCCCCCTTCCGCCCTCCATATAGGTCACCAAACTGCAACTTCTTAGTCCCCCCCCCATACATCAACATCAACCCCCTCTTCACCATTCCCGCTTATAATTTATACCGAGTCCCCCCCTCCCCCACCACCCATCCATCTATCAGCCGCCCCCTCTGGACTACCTCCCCCCCTCTGCCATCCCCAGCACCCCCGTGTCTAGAAAACCCTCCCCCCTGCAGGATCCCCTGTACCCATAGAGCTTAGCAGTAACCAGCCCTTCTTACGACCGTGCTACCCTAAAGGTCCCCCCCACCCCCGGAATCTTCCCCCCCCCTAAGCGCCCTACCCCTACCCCTCTACCCCTCCCCTCCCCCTCCCCCTTGCCCTCCCAACCCCAGAACACACCCCAAAGCCCCCCCACTTTTCTTCATATCTCGTTAATCTCTGCTTCCGTGCTGCCGTTAACTTTTCCATTATAACTGTATGCCGAAGTTGCCTTTCAAACTGCCCTACCGAGGGCATCTCACTGTGCTTCCACGCCGCGGCAATTTCACAGCGGGTGGCACTCAAACATGCCACCACCATCTTACCTCCCTTGTTACCCTTCCCCTCCTCCCACAGGGTCAATAGACAAATAGTAGGCACCAACTCTACCTCTATCCCTAAATGCTCTTGAATCCATCCCGTAATCCGCCTCCAATATCCCTGAACTTTCTCACAACTCCACCACACATGCCAAAACGTCCCAATCTCCCCACACCCTCTCCAACATAGGGGCGATACCGCCGGATATATTTTATGCAAACGACTGGGAGTGTAGTACCACCGCAGTAGCACTTTGTAGCTATTTTCTTTGGCCCCGCTGGAGCTTAGCCCCCTCTTAATCTGATCCCACACCCTTTTCCATTCCACCACCGACAAAGTCCTGCCGAGGTCCTCCTCCCACTCCACCATATTACTATATTTCCCCCCCCCCCCCCCCCTTTCCGGAAACCACCTTATATAATCCGGACACCATTCCCTTAGATCCCCTCTTGCCGAACCACATAGCTTCCAATCCCGCTATCTCCCCCCCTAACCCTTCCTTCCCCAATACCTGCCCCAGAAACGACCGTACTTGCAAATACGCATATCTATCCCTTTCCTCCAGATTAAATTCCTCGTGCACCTCCTCAAAGCTCTTCAGTACGCCCTCCTCCAACAGTTGAAAACTACATATTAAGCCTTTCTTCGACCACCCGTCAAATCTCCCACCCTCCCACCCCGGTTTAAAGTCTCTAGACCCCCTCCACGGTGTCATCACAGAGAAACCCACTCGTCTGCTACCACTCTCCGAGCCTCGAACTCTATCCCAGATCTTCACCACCTGCCTCATCACCGGCGACCCCCTCCCCCCTCCCCCATCTCCCTCCTCCCCGCCTCATTAGCCCACAGCCACGCCGTCAAGTGACCTCCCCTAACTCTCCCTGCCTCTAGTGACACCCAAGGCCGCTCCTCCCCCCTCCCTCCACCCCAAAGCATGCACAAGCTGTGCAGCCCAATAATAGGCCTTCAAATTAGGTACTCCCAAGCCCCCCTCCTCCTTAGCGGCAAACATCACCTCCCGCGCCACCCTGGGCGGTTTCCTCTTCCAGATGTAACTAAACACCCTCCACTGCAATGCCCTCATCGCCTCTTCCGGAACCTCCACCGGTAAGGCCTGAAACATATATAGTAGCCGAGGTAGAATATTCATTTTAACCGCCGCAATCCTCCCCAGCCATGATATCTCCATCCGCATCCAACCCGCCAAGTCCCTACTGATAGTTTGAATAAGTCTCGGATAGTTAGTCTTATATAAAGTCTCATACTTATCAGTGATTCTAACCCCCAAATACCCCAGAGACCCGCAAACCCATCTCAGAGGGAACTGCCTCTTCAAACTCTCCTCCGCCTCTTTATCCAACTGCACTCTCAAAACCTCTGTTTTATCCACATTCATTTTAAACCCCGAGACGGCCCCATAACTTTCCACCTCCTGCATTACCTCCGGCAACAATATTAATGGCTTGCCTAGATACAACAAAATATCATCAGCATAAAGGGAAATCTTATGCAGCCGCCCCCCTCTGCTCAGACCGTGTATCCTATCGTTCCTCCTTATCCTTTCTGCCAAGGGCTCCACCACCATAGCAAAAAGCAGCAGTAACAGCGGACACCCCTGACGAGTCCCCTGACCTAGCGCAAAATCCCTAGAATACCTCCCATTAACCTTAACTCTAGCCCTCGGACCCCGATATAGAGCCCTCACCCACGACATGAAATTTGGTCCAAACCCCATTTTCTCCAGCACCCACATCAAAAAACCCCAGTGCACCCTGTCGAAGACTTTTTCGGCGTCAATGGACATCAGGATCAAATCTTCCTGCCCCTCCCTCACCTCCCAGATAACCCCTATCGCCCTCTGGATATTATCCGCCGCTTGACGACTGGGTATAAAGCCGGCTTGGTCCACCTTTATAATCCCCGGCAACCACTCAGCCATCCTCCCGGCTATTACTTTCGCTAACAGTTTGGCATCTACATTCAGCAGGGATATAGGCCTATAGGAGCTACATTTCCCTGGGTCTTTCCCTGGTTTTAACAATACCGTTATCCCTGCCGTCAACATTTCTTCCTGACGCAATACTGTATTCCTACGCTCTAACAATCTAATTTTATCTACAGGTTGAAATCCAAATCATGGGGTTTGTTTTTCACGGGTCTCAGACTTCACAATGGCATTAGATTCTGGGTGTTTGCAGATTCACAGTATTATGCCTGTTAGCATCAATGACCCAACGTTTTACAAATTCTTCCCCTCTTGTGTATCAGCAAGCAAAAACACCGCCGCGGCGTCTTGAGACCGTTAGAGAAATGTTTTCTGAGAGAACAGTGGTCAGTACGGGATACGTGGGCAGCATCGATATGTCAGTATGATTAATGGTCCCCTGAAGAACCTTAATAGTGAAACGCGGGGGCGCTTCGACAATAGCGTGGGGACTTCGAGATTAAGTGAATTAATCAAGCAACTGTACAGAATACTTCACTGATAAGAGCTAAGTTGAAATTCTGTAGAGGATTAAGTGTTTTTGCTTGCTGACACACAAGAGGGGAAGAATTTGTAAAACGTTGGGTCATTGATGCTAACAGGCATAATACTGGGAATCTGCAAACACCCAGAATCTAATGCCATTGTGAAGTCTGAGACCCGTGAAAAACAAACCCCATGATTTGGATTTCAACCTGTAGATAAAATTAGATTGTTAGAGCGTAGGAATACAGTATTGCGTCAGTGTGAGTTCGCTCTGCTACAAGACCATATAGTTTTGTCAACATTTCTTCTGACAGCCCCCCCCCCTCCACTAGCACACCGTTAAAAACCCTTCCCAGGATTCCCCTTATCTCCCCCCAAAAAACCTTATAAAAATTCCCAGTTAACCCGTCTAAACCCAGAGATTTCCTGCCATCCAATCCCTTCACAGCCTACTCGATTTCTTCCCCTGTGATCTCCGCTTCCATGACCTTTACTGCCTCTTCCGGAAGAACCTGGAGCGGGACCCCCTCTAAATATGCCGCTATCTCCCCTTCCCCCCCGCCTTCCATCTCCCTATACAACTCCTGATAATATTCCCGGAACCGCTCTCGAATTTCTTCTTCCCCCCAACACCTCGTCCCATCTAACCCTTCTATTTGGTAAATGGTGGCTATCCCTTTTTGCTGCCTCAATCTCCGTGCCAATAACCGCCCCACTTTATCCCCAAATTCGTAATGCGTCTGTTTCACTCTCTGCAAAAGGAAGGCCACTTTGTAGCTCCCGCAACGCCTCACCCACCCTCTCCATCTCCCTTCTATCTTCCCTAGCTCCTGAACCCCTATATCTCTCTTCCACCTGCTGTAATTCCCTCTTCAGGGCGTCCTCCTGCCTCTCCCTCTCCCGCTTTTTCTTCGCCCCCCACATTATAAACCTCCCGCGCACCACCGCTTTCAACCCCTCCCACACCTTAACATCCACCACTTCCCCATTATCATTAAAGCGCATATACTCCTTTATAACCGCTCGAACATCTTCCACCACCTTCCCATCTCTGAGGAGACTATCGTTCAGTCTCCAGAACACCCCTCCTCCCATCCGTGATGCCTTAATAGTAACCTCCACCGCCCTATGATCAGACCACCCCACCGGCAGTATACCCCCATCTTTCACCTCAGTCATCCAAATCCGGTCAATCAATACCATATCTATCCGGCTCCAACTATCATGTGGAGCCGAGTAAAATGTAAACCCCTCTCCCTCTGGGTGCATAACCCTCCACACATCCAGCAGATTATAATATCCCATCAAGCCTTTCAATCCTTTTCTATTCTTTCGCCCCCCATCCCCCCCTCGGCCGCCGATCCACCCCCGGGTCCAACACCAAGTTAAAATCCCCCCCCCCACTAACAGCTTCCCCCCCCCCCCGCCCTATCTATTAAGTTCCTAACCTCTCTCCAGAAGCCCCCTTGTCGCCCATTGGGCCCATACACCGCCACAATCACAATATCCTCCCCCCCCCCAGTTTCCCGGTTATCCCGACCACCCTCCCTTCCTGGTCCTTAAACGATCCTACCACCTGTACCCCACACCCTCCCCGAACCAGGATAGCCACTCCTCCTTTCCTTCCCCCCTCCTTATAGCAGGAGAAATATTGATCAGGATACTGCCGATGCCGCATCTTCCCCACCTCCCTAGCCCTCAGATGGGTCTCCTGAAGTAATACCACATCCCACTGATTCCGCACCACTTCCCGATAAAACAGACCCCGCTTAGTAGGCGAGTTCAATCCCCGCACATTAATTGTTCCTACCCGCAACATCTCTGTAACATTCCCTGCCCTCCCTCCCGCCCCGCGTTGTGTTCTGGTCCCCCCTCCTTCCCCCCCCCCCATCCATACAACTCTTCCCATCCTTCTGGTCACTTTGTCCGATCCCTACTCAACAATCCCCCCCCCCCACACCCAGCTTAGTGCACCCCCCCAGCCCCCTTTCCCTTTCCACCCCACTACCCTCCCTCCATAGCCCAGGTACCTACTTTCCATATCTTCCCCCCCTCCCTCCTTACCCCCCCTCCTTCCCCTCCAGCCTTCCCGTTCCCATTTGGCCCTGTAAGTCCAGTGTCCAAATTCCATGAGCAAGGAGCTCTAACGCCCCCCCTCATGCTCACTGCTGGCTTCCAGATATCTCCACTCCACTCGCCACACTCAGGTATCCATCGTGGGTGCGGTTGTCCGCCTCTCCTGTGACAGTCTCTTCAGACGTTTCCCTTGCTCACCCACTCATTGCCTCTGGGTGCTGGATTGCGGCCGCTGCTTGCCTTTCCCCACCGGGGACTTGTGCACCCGGTCCGTGTCCACTACCTTAGGGATGCCTTCACAACCCAATTCACTCAGCGTTTCTCAAGCCTCTTCCACCAATTTCACCTTTCGGTTCACTCCATTAACAGATAGCAAAACACCAAACGGAAACATCCATCTGTAGCGGAGGTTTTTCCCCCGCAGATACGTAGTGACTTCTTTCATTGCTCTCCTCCATTCAAGAGTCCCCTTAGACAAGTCATTGAACATTTCGATTTCAGCGCCGTCCCACGCAACTCTCCCGAATTTCCGCACCACACTTAAGATTTGTTCTTTCAGGGGGAAGCTGCTCAAACAAGCAATAATGTCCCGTGCCTGCTTCTCCCGCCGCAGCCCCAAGCTTCGATGGGCTCTTTCCACTCCTACTTGTTCAGCGGTCAGGCCAGACACTTCACCCAGCTGAAGCACATGGCTACACAACCGCTGCACCAGCGAAACACAGTCTCTGGGTGTCTTATCCTCTGGCACCCCCCGAATACGCAAATTGTTTCTCCGAGCTCGGTCTTCGATCTCCTCAATTTTCTCCTGCAGCTCTTCCTGTTGGGCCTGAAGCCTTTCTTGCGTAGCTACCAGGCCTCTCACCTCCCCCTCACAGTCCTCCACGTGGCTCTCCAAATCTTACATGCGTCCACCCAGGCTGCTCACCTCCTGCTGAATCGCCTGTAAGGTTTCTCTCACCTCCTTCCTCATGGCTTTTATCTCCCCCTTCATATCCGTCTTAAACTCTTGTAACCATTTTCTCAGGGGTACGTCTTTCAGCACCTCCGTGTCCGTTGCATCCTCCTCCTCGGAGATCCCTCCGGTAGCACCCTCACCAGCACAGGCCGACTCCGCCTCCGCTGCCGCCATCAGCTCCCGGCGAACGTAAGGAGACTGGAATCCCGCTAACTTCTTCCTCGCTGCCATCACAGTCCTTGATGGCCTCCTTCCTTCCACTATTGCACTGGGGTCTCACTTAGAATTCACCGCACTCGGGATTCGGACGGAGCTAGGCTTTCAAGCTGCCATTAGCTCCATGACGTCACCGGAAGTCAGCTGTTTTTTATTTTTAAGGGAAAAAGGACCTCTGAAACACCTCTCAGGCTTTAGAAAGACATTAACCAATAGAGAGAAAATTCCAACATTCAGCCTTTTATCATTCATTGGGCTACCTTTTAATTTTACAAATATTTTCAACTTTTTAAAAAAATATCTTGAGCCCGATATTCAAAAAAGCTGGGCTCCTAAATGTGTGCCCTATTTTCTGCCACATTTAGGGAGCCTAAGTTTTTAACTGAAAATCCATCCTCATCCTAAAATGAATGCTCCTAAATTTAGGTCAGCCATTCATATGCCTAGGTTGGAGTCTAATTTAATTACCTAGTGCTGAAAATCAGTGCTAAGCTCCTAATTTATTGTCCCCTTACCATAGCCTCCTACGCTGCGTTGCTGTTCGTGCTCACTCTGACCAACCACTTCTGCCTCCATGCGCACAGGAATGCTGCTTTGGAGGGGGCAGAAGCGGCTGGTCAAAGTGAGTGTGAACAGCAATGCAGTGTGGGAGGCTTTGGATAAGTGGTGGTTTTGCAGTTTTAATGGCTTTGCAGCTCCTGCAGGTTCCACAGAGTGGCGGCAACAGTAACAGTTGGCACTGGTAGATGACTTCCAGCCAGTTCAGGTTCCCCTCTTCCATTCATCCTGGATATTAAATGTTTTTGAGGTGTCGACTCAAACTAATCTGATATTGTCTGAGTTGAACTGGCTTTGCTTTGACTATAACTGGATGAAAAAAAGTGTCTCTGGGAGAGATGAGTTTTCCTCCTCTCAAAAAGCATGCTCTTGGGAGAGGGGCTTAAAATCATTGTGCTCCCCTTACTCTTTCCTTTTTGTGCCAAATATTGCAAAAACAGCTCTCCACCCTCTTCTGGATGAGAGAACTGACAGGCCCTGATTTAGGCATAGGCAATGGAGGCAACTACCTCCAGTGTCAAATTCTGATAAGCGCTGGAGTTTTACCCCAACTGCCATGTCTCAGTCTGGGTCTGAAACTCTTGCTGATTGAGTGATATGGTCCCACACGGCAACAGCAAATTTTTGATAACGAAATTCAGCCCTGGACTTGCCAGGACCTGTGGTGTCCTGCACTCCCCCTTTCCCCTTGCAGGGTTCCATAGTAACAGGAAGCCCTGAGAGAGGGGAGAGCAGGACATTGCAGGGCCTGGGCAGCCATGGACTGAATTTCATTCACAAAATTTGCTGCTGCAGCTGGGGAACACAGTAAGATGAGAGCTGTGCAGGGAGACGCAGAGCCATTTGGAAGGGGGCGCACAGGATACCCACCATTCAGAGCTGTACCAAGTCATAATTGCACCCTGTGCCACTTGCACAACTGATGCACGCCTACCCTCCCTAACCCATACCTCGATGTTCCTCCATGTCCGGCTAGCCGTGGTCCCTTCCCCTGCTGCCGTCACTTTTTTTTTTGTTTCCTTGGCGGCGGCGGTGGCGGCAGCAGTGATGCAGACCCGACTTCAAATTAACCCCTCCCCCCCCCAAAAAAACCATGCAGGTCTTTCCAACTCCGCGCTTGTAGGCAGGTTGGGTCACTTCATCCCTTCTGTAATGTAGGTCACATTAGAGGAGAGAGAGACCAGGTCAACCATTCAAATGTGGGTCTTCTGTTCTTGAATGACTGGCCTGCTCCCTCCCTCCCTCTGACACGGACTACATCAGAGAAGGAAAGGAGGGACCCGACCTGCCTACAAGTGCGGAGTCTGAAAGACCTGCGTGATTTATTTTTGTTTTCTTTCTTTTTTTAATTTGAACTCAAGTTTGCTCTGTTATTGCCAGTGCCGCCGCTGCTGAGAAAACAAAGTGGGGGCAGGGATGGGGGGAGCCAAGGCCGGCATCCTGAAATGTGTCCCTAATCCTTTTGTGCCCTGTGTGGCTGCATCACTCGCACAGGGCTAGGTAAGACACTGCTGCCATTATTGTCTATGGCCCCAACTATACAAATCCGGGCCTGAGAGCTGTAGGGTGTTATGTCCACCGCATGCATCTTTCACAGCATTATCTCAGCCCTCTTCCCAGGGGAACTAACTGTGTGTACTGTATGAGCAGCACTGCTAGTCCCACCCGGTTTGTGCTGTAGGGGTAAACTTAATCTCTCATTAGTGCAATGCTTAATTTTGGGACTAGGGGTCAGCTGTTTTAACCATGTGATAGATTTGATTCACCTGAGGCTTAATGTGAATTAAATTAGCTTGTTAAAACATTTAGTTTGTGTGTATCTTACTGTGAAAATCGGAACAGAGGAAGAACTCTTATCAAAGCTGTCCTTAATAATACCAACCAGATGTAGAGAATGCTTTTCCAGGCTGGGCAGCTGACAGTTGCCTGTGATTTATGCTGTTGAAATTTGGCCAAAAAAGGCATTAATTTAAAGCCCAATGCCAAATGGAAAGAAAAGTAAACAAAAATCAGACACTAAAGTAAGAAAACAATTTAATGTGGAGTAGAACCTGAAATTTTAAAGAGAGTAATCGATGAAATTAGAAACCTAGCAAGCAGGCAGTGAGAAGCCAGGGATGTAATGCTCTTCTCTAGGCCGTGCTGAGGGTTCTCTCCGCTCCCAAACGCTTTCTGCAGAGGACCACATTGGACCTTTCAGATTACTGAACGGGTGAGGATTTTGCTGAGTTGGGGAGGAGCACCTATAGCAGATGGGGGAAAAAGGAAATGAATGTGAAGAACTATTTTTTTTTCTGTATATTCTGCTAAAATTTCTATGTTCTTGTTTTGGGTTTGGTTGAGGTCTCTCCAGGGGCAGTTTCAGCTGGTTTTCATTGCAACCCAGAGTGAGGATTGTTGGACTATAGCAGTGTGTAACCAAAAAAAGGGGGGGGGGGGGGGGAGGGGTGTAGTCTGTGGTGGCTGCTTATTTCTGTGAATAACCTTTGGACTTTGTCCCCTTAGCACAGATCTGTTCTATAATATGGCAATTTCACTATTAAAGAGTAATATTGTTTTGTTGTTTGTAAGTACAGCTTGAATTTGAATTTCTAGTCCCCCTGACCTCCCCCCATGCTTCCCTCTTCTTCCTCTTCCCCTTTTGCATCCTTGGTGGGTCAGAGCAGAGGTTAAGCTCTTCCTGACTTTTGGCCGGGTATGATAGCCCAAGGAAGAGGAAAGCCAATTAGCACAAGGAGCACTAGAAACGGAGCTCTTGTCCTTCATCCTGCCCAGGCCTATTTGTGCTGGGTTTTAGGTTGAAGAGCCCAGGAGTTCACTGGCCTTGTTCATAAGAGAAATGTATGATGGTCTGAAGGGTCAGCACAAGGAGATGAGGCGCAGTAGATGAACCTCATCCCTTGTGCCCCCGCCTCATTGCTGCCACTATCACCTCTCACCAGGACCTACAGCAATGGACTGTACCTGCAGACTTTAGCACCATGGGGTTTCTGCGTCCACCCGCTCCATTTGCTGACTTCCTATTTGTATTTGGGTTGGAACACTAAGTTGGCTATCAGAGGGGGGTGGACGCAGGTGGCCCCGTGCCACTGAAATTTGCAGGTACACTGGGCTGTTTCAGTCCATTGCAGCTGCCGTAGGTCCTGCTGAGGGGTGACAGCGGGTGCCCCCGGAGGGTCGTGGCTGCCTAGTGATAGCACTGGCCTGATGGTATGGCTTGCTTCTTTTGTACTATTGTTGTAGGTGTTAAGGAAAAAAACCCCCACTATACGAGCACTTGATGTGTTTTCTGATAGGGAAGTTAATGCTATGTACTAAGAAGCTTTTCCTGATTTCTGTCCAGAACCAGCTAATAAAATCCTACTGATGGTAACTGAACCTGGCTTGCTGGTTGAGTATGCATGGAGAATAGCTGAAAGTGTAGCAGAAAAGATCCCACTACCTACTCCCCCCCCCCCCCCAAAGTACCCCCTCTTACTTCTTGTCCTGTATCCCCATGCAGCAGATACTGCTCAAAGTCTGGGGGTGCGGAGAGCAACGGCCCTGCATCTCCCCTCTCCCCTCTCCCTCACCCCCCAATAGTACAACATTTTCCAGTATCTCCCCCTGCCCCATCATCTCTTCCTTTTCTCTCCACCCCCTGTTGTCCTGCATCTCCCTGGTGCCCCATCTGTGGTCTTTCTCCCCTCCCCCCCCCCTTCCAATAGTTGCAGCAGCAATTTATAAATATTACCCCTTTCTGGCTCCAGAGTCTTATCTCTGCTGCATCCTGTCCTCTCAAACTCAACTTGTTTTGGGCAGAGCCAAGATGCAGCAAGGGAAGGCTTCGGGGCCATTGGGAGGTAGCATCAGGGGCGGCTCTATAATGAGGCGAAGTGAGGCGGCTGCTTCAGGCGGCAAAAAATGCCCCCAAAACAGCCGCCTCACTTCGCCTTCAAAAATTAAAAACAACCAAATGCACAAGTTGCTGCCGCTGCCAAGTCCGCTTCTCAGCAGCGTCAGACTCGCACTCTCCTTTCTAGAGCAGCCACGGCTCCTGCTTCTTAGAACCGTGGCTTTGCTAGCGAGATCAGTTTAGAAAACAAGCCAAACTGGTGCAGAGCCTTCCCGTGCAGCTGCGTCCCGTCCCCTTTCACTTTTATTTAAACTGACTATCCCTAGCACAGCTGCGGTTCTAAGAGGCAGGAACCGCGGCTGCTATAGAAAGGAGAGGGTGAGGCTGCTGCTGCCGAGTAGCAGACTTGGCAGCAGCAGCAACTTGTGCGTTTTTGATTTCTTTTTTTTAATTTCGATTTGGCTACAGCACCACTTATATTGGCACTCAGTGAATTGGTCTGTCAATAAGAAAAACATTTTTTTTTCAAGGCCAAATGAGCAGTTTTTTATTGTATTATTACTTTTGACATGGATGGTGTCGACACTAATATTTTGGCCCCATATGTCATCCAGTCTCCCAAATCAATGATAGGCCCAGGCCTCTCTCTGTCTTTTTAACCAAGCTGCATGCACAACATTTTTCGATACTTTGACACAGATGATGTAAGCACTGATAACACTGTTCAATAAATTTTCAAAAATTGTTTGCTTCAGAAATAAATGTGCTCTTTCTTAATGAATTTGATACGCTGAATTCAAATATGATAGTGAAATTGGTCAATTAGCTCCTGTTTCTATGAAATGTTGAAGAATTTACATTTTACCACTATGTATGGTGAAAATCGAGCCTAAATCCTTAGATGTAAATCAAAATCTTATTACAAATGAAACTTTGCACAATAACAAGCATGTTTTTGTAAAATAAAGTTCATAAACGTACTTAGAAGAAACAGAGGAGTAATTATTTCTGCAATTTAACTTTCATTAAGAACATTTGTAAGTACATTCTAGCAAGTTTTGTTCTCATTCAGTGGCTTCACGACTTCCTGATCTGTTTCTTGTACTGAAGCAATGGAATATCCCTTGTCACTTTCCAGCAGTAGTCTGCAAGCATTGATGGACTCCATTTACCCTGATACCTCATTTCCATAGCTGCAATGTCTTTGTGAAATCGTTCTCCATGTTCAGCACTTACTGCTCTGCAGTTTTGTGGGAAAAAATGTAGATGAGAGTATAGAAAATGAATCTTTAAGGACATGTTGCAACCAAGGTTTTTGTATGCTTTGAGAAGATCTTGAACAATCTCTTGGTAATTATTTGCTTTGTTGTTTCCAAGAAAATTTTGTGTCACTGATTCAAATGCTATCCATGCAGCCTTTTCCTTTCCATGCAATAAACAAAGAAATTTGTCATTTTGAAGAAGTGCACGAATCTGAGTGCCAACAAAAGCTCCTTCCTTAACTTTGGCATCACTCAGTCTAGGAAATTTACCACTAAGATACCTGAAAGCAGGTTTAGTTTTATCCATCGCCTTGACAAAGTTTTTTCTTTAGTCCCAACTTGAAGTGCAAGGAAGGCATCAAAATCTTGTTGCTGTCCACACGTGCTGGAAACAACATTTTTGCTTCCAGGATCCAGTGACTGACGGAGTGGCCAGTCCCTTTTGACGAAATGACAATCTCTAGCACGACTATCCCATTCACACAGGAAGCAGCAGTACTTGGTGAATCCACCCTGAAGACCAAGCAAGAGGGCAACTACTTTGAAGTCACCACAGATTGACCATAGATGTTGATCATAGTTTATACATTTCAAAAGTTGTTTCATATTGTCATAAGTCTCTTTCATAAAAGCTGCATGGCCAATAGGAATTGATGGTAGCAAGTTGCTATTATGCAGCATTACAGCTTTAAGACTTGCTTTGGATGAATCAATGAAGAGCATCCAATCATCTACATTGTAATTGATATTGAGAGCTGCAATTAAATCTTTTACTTGTTGCATGCAGCAAGATCACTTTCTTTGAAAAAGAATGACACCAAGGGGCTTGTTTACAAAGCCGCGATAGCGGCTTCTGCTCTATATCGGAGCCGCGGCCCCATTGAATTCAATGAGGCTGTGGCTCTGATATCGGGCAGAAGCCGCTACCTCGGCTTTGTAAACAAGCCCCCAAGTCTTTCTGATGGTCCCGGAAAAAAGAAATTCAAACGTCACCAGTCAGAAGATTCCACTGCTGTAGTCTGGAACCCAAAAGCTCAGCTTTATTCTTCACGAGATCCAAATCCCTGACAAGGTCATTCAATTCACCTGTTATGAGGTGTGGCTCATTAGCAGTGGCCAGAAGAAACTCTGGGTCACGTGAGGTTGACGGTTCATGACTACAAATTTCTTCCTCTTCCTCACTTGATTCTAATGATAATGATTCTGACATTTTGGGAATCGGCAACCCTTCTCCATGATGCACTGGGTGTATTGCAGATGGAATGTTTGGATATTGCACGGTCCACTTACTCTTTCTGGATATGCCTTTCTGAATTGGAGGAACCATGCAGAAGTTGCAATTGCTGACGGGATCCGTGGGCTCTCTCGTGATCATTGGAACTGCAAAAGGCATTGATTGCCTTTTCCCATTCATCCATTGCCTGAGATTTGTTCCCATGTATTACAGCATATGTGTGGCGCCCAGCTCTTATCCTGATCTCCTATTCTACAGTCAAAATTATAAGTTTTAGGCTTTCTTAACCGTCACAGTCCTATTCCGTTTTTGTGATGTAAAAGTCACTTCACCACAAATATAGCAGAAATTACCTGCATTATTAACACAAGTACGATGCATCGCCGAATACGCTGTGATTGACCTATCGGCATAAAATAATGCAAAATAATTTTTAATCTTTCTGTGACTAATACACCTTAAGATTTATACTGTCAAGTGATGCAAATTTAAATACTGATTGCATCATCTGGTTTTGGACAGAGATGTCTCTTGGTTGCAAGTAGAGATTACACAATCTCACGCAAATGTTGCATAATACACAGTTAATGGCCCCTAATGACTAATTAATAGCATATATCTTAGCAACTAGACCTAATCAGCCATTTTCATTATGATTTCTGTGTTCAGCAGCCTTAAATTAGTTTAGAACAGCTGCTTTCGTGGCCGAAGCATTTTGGCTCTTGAACAGTGTAATGATTAATGTGAAACTATAGGTAACTGGTATTTGGCAACATATACCACTGCACTGTGTACTGCTATGCATCTGGAGTGGAGGAGTAGCCTAATGGTTGAGAACACTGGCTTGGGAACCCAGAGACCAGAGTTCAATTCCCACTAGCACTCCTTGTGGCCTTGGGCAAGTCACTTAACCCTCCATTGCCTCAGAAAAATCCAAGTTATTAATGTCCCTGTTTAATGTACATTACCATGTTTAAGTTTCAATGTAAACCGCTGTGATTGAAATGATAAAGCGGTACATAAAACCTGTTAAATGAAATCTGTTTATGGAAGCCCAAAGAGGTGTTTTATATTGGATATTTGATCCAATTAAGTGCTGTGTGGTTTGTTTGTTTTTCTTAAAGGATCTATCAAGGACTGATGTCACAAGTCACTTTTGAATTTATATTTTTATAGTGTCTGAGGATATTTGATTTTTTTTAATCAATCTAGTAAATGTTGGTTTTGCTTATTTTTATGCTGAGTGCTCTTTTTAGCTTATTATGAACCACTGTGCTTACAATGTTTAGCAGTTCTTAGAAAAGGTGTGAGTGCTGTCACAAGTGATTTTTATTAAGAAGATTACATTGATGTGTTAAGGTATTGTTTTTAGCAATTTCTTAGCAGTCAGTCATCTGAAACTGTCATATGATGTCATTGGTCTCTTTAATTTATTTCAGTTGTTTTAGTATTTTCACAATATGCTGGTTTTTCATTAATCAAATTTAATGTTTTATTAGGTTTGTTGTTCTTGTTCTACTAAATTGCATGTATATGTTTGGAAGCTACCTAGGATTTTAGATTAGTGGCATATACATTTTTAAGTAAAGCATACTACATTTATGCAAATAATGCTGCAATGACTCTCCGCACATCACCCTCATGCTGCCCCTAGGAGGAAGTAGACGGTGGGGGTGGAGGAAAGCAGAAACTTCAGATTGGGACCAGCATGATCAAGAATAAAATGGTCAGACAATAAAGGAAGAAGACAACTTTATTTTCAATTTAATGAACAGTCTTGTGCTATTTTTATATTTTATAAAGTACAGGGAAATGCATCTCTTTCTATTTCTCTGGCTTTGCATTGTAGGCAGAATCTGACTTTTTAGGGTTGCTGTTTAATTTTTATCTACATATGTTTATTAGTTTATGGTCACTTAATCTGTATTTTGGTGAGGGTCTGTGTTCTGCATTTGTGGCCAAGGTCTGGTGTTCTGTTAACATGGAGTTAGTACATAGGGATCTATACTCCTAGTAATCTGAATTGTTTCAGCTTTTCAAATAGGTGTTTGGATGTTCCAGGGGCCGCTGCAGTTTTTACAGTGATGCTTTTTTTTGGGCAGGCTCCTTATGTGAGTTTTGAAAGTTGAGCTGGCATGGTATGGTAGGTTTGCTCTACAGATCCTCGGTGACTTTGTTGTAGGGTTTTGTATTAGTTCACAATATGCCTGGTACTGGAGAATGTTTGTTAGTGAGATGATCGGAATCAGAATTTTTTTTTATAAGATACTGAGTTCTGTGGATGAATGTCCTAGTTCTGCTCTGCACCCATTGTTGAGGGAGGGGGTTCTGTGGATGCAAAATATATGTTCAAAAGAAAAAGCAAGAACCATAATGCAGTTTATAACAACAAAATAAAATTTGAGTTATAATTTGGTGTTATAAACAGTACAGTAATCGTTCTTTCTTTTAGTTCCTTGGTGTGTAAACATCTTGCATTTCCTCCACATTATCTAATCGGCTTTTTGGTTTGGTTCAGTCCCTGACTGGAGTTTTGAGAAAGCGCCCCCCTACTCTTGGGGGGGGGGGGCACCATCTCATCCCTCGCCTCAGGCAGCAGATTGCCTTGAGCCGCCCCTGGGTAGCATTTATAAATTGTTGCTGCCGTGACTGCTGGAGGTAAAAACAAATCAAAGTGTGGCGGTGGGGGATGGAATGAGGAGAGGGAGAGATGCTGAACCTGTAGAGAGGGTGGGGGTCCATGGGGAGAGGTGGCAGCAGCGGAGCAGGCCAGAAGCATAAGCAACTTAGGGGGTACTTTGCAAGCAGGAGGAAACAGGTTTGAGAGCCATAGTTTGGGGACCCCTGGGCTAGCTGGTGTTACTGGCCTGGGAATGCCTGTTGGGATGATTTCTGCTTTCTGGTGCTTGCGGTGTGGAGCAGCTTAAAATCTACTGAACAGGGATAACATTTTGAATTCAGAAAACAGTAATAGATTGAGGCCTCTTCTGTTGAAATGGAGAAAATGATGCATGTTCCAAAAGATTCCAGGCTAGTGACCTTGGATAAAATCAGCCCCATACTGCAGGTTTCATGTTAGGGCAGTGCCCATGTGAGCTTCCACTCTCTGAGTCTGTGACCTGAGGGGCTCCAGTCAACACCAGTGGTATATCCTTGAGTGTCCAGCACTTACTGAACTCGCATGGATTCTGCTTTCCACTGAAGCTTTCAACCCGTATAGCACTTAAGTCTATATTTAGTGTATCTATGTCTCCATCAGAATCTGCCAGTCTTTGCCAAGTTTCTGAAACAGTTGCAGTCCAGAAAATGTTGGGATCATTTGTAGGAGGAGTGGTCAGGAATTTGTGCATGCTTTCAAGGTATATTGCTGGTATGGCTCTTTCTGGCCATCTCCCCAAAATTGCTGTGTTGGCATTTCTTCCACATGTTGATTTTTTTTTTTTTTTTTTTTAGTTTTTTTAAAATCTTACATGTAATATATATTGTTTACGGTCCCCTCGAGAGGAAATACAGCAGGTATATAAGCCTAAAAACATCAGAGGCACTGTTTCTCAAATAGGGTTGTATAGGAAAAGTATAGCTGTGTTTGCGTACTGTGTGATGTTAAGAGTACATTTGTCAAGTAGTAACCTGCCTGAATTAAGTTACCCTGTAAATTACATATGAAAATATTTAATCAGCTGCCCTGCAGTTTTTGTTATCCTTGCAAAGGAAAATATTAAGCTACCTCTAGTTTGGTTCATAATAGCTGTGATGTCATAGATTACATCACAGAACATCAGCTAATCCAATACTGCTCTCTAGGAAGTGGTAATTCAGATGGAAGCTTGCTTCACAAAGAACCATGAATAACCATTTTAAAATTCTTATTGTTGAGCAAGAACAATTAGGGGCTAATATTCAGCAGTGGCGGTTATCACTTTTGAAGCACCTGACCGTCTCCGCTTTAATTATAATTGGATATTCAGCGCCAGAGCTTATCTTCTGGTGCTTGGCACTGAGTATTCATGTCACCCTGCGTCACAGACTCTTAACTAAACAATAGGGTTGCCTCCCTTTTAGATGGCTTAGTAGCACGGTGACCAGGATAGATGTTAAAATGTTTAGCTTGATACGGAGCGTGGACCCCAGGGACAAAACTCCTCCCCCATCCCAAATTAAATGAGACACAGGAACAGACTGGGGGGGGGGAATGAATAAATGAAATAGGATTAGAGCAAATGCCAGTGTGATGTTAATTCTGGTAAGTATTATGTAATAATAATGCACTCCTCGAGGTACGTATTTAAAAGTTTGTATTTTAATTTAAATGTGTAACAATTAAGCATCATAGTAAAGTAAAACTCAAATAGAACATGGTTAGTGTGTTCCTCGCAAAGTAATCTACTTAAATGGTAAACTTGTATCCCTTAGGATGCACTCAGGGTACTTATCCTCCTTGCCATGAAGTACGTTAGGGGCCAATGATGATCTCTCTCGACAACTTTTATAGCTCAGGTTTGTTTTCCACTTACCTCTGTGGATCCGGATCTGGTCCGCTTCTTTCTTTTTCTTATCATGTAGAACAGCAATATACTACCTCTCTAATGGCCCTCACTCTATCTTTCACCCAACTTTGAATAAAAATTGAATACAATGGGGAAAAATATAGCAAGCTTGCTGGTAATCTAAAACAAAATTCTCGCTAACCATGTCACTCTTTCCCTGCCACCTGGACGCACGTATTTCAGACAGTTTCACTCACCCATTCTCCCTCTTTCATCCGGGCAACCGCCTTCTTAGACTTTTAACACTTTTTTATACTTTTCCTGCCCAGTCTTTATACACTAAGTCTAGCTTTTTATTTATTTATTTAATGTCTCTTTTATACCGTGCTATTTAAAATCAGCGCGGTTTACATACAACAATAACATATACATTGCGGCCTAGGCTGCGCTGTATTTACAATAGAACAGGTGATCTAACTTGGACAAAATCAGGAAACTATATACACATCTTGCCTTTGCTCTCCCTATAGCTACATTAATCTCTTTTTACCTTTTACAGGCTTATTTGTATTTCTAAAAACAAAAAACAAAAATAAAACAAAACCTTCTTTTCTTATTCCCTGCCTATTATATTCCTATAACTATATGTTAGCCTTTTACCTTATCTTACTTGCTCTCTATCTTGATAGTCTGAGAGTGTCTTTTTACTTGTTGTTTTAAAAATGTACCCTGACCTCCATTTTTCCTAAATTAAATTCCCCTCTTTAGTCCTTCTCTAGCCTATCTATCCTCTGTTTTCACTTCTTCTACTACTACAATTGCTTAATGTTTTACCTGTTCTCTCTTAAAACACCCAAATTGGTCACACAATACACTCCATACTCATTCATTATAGACTCATACTCCCATTCTCATACAAAATCATTCAATCCACTCAAAAAAAAATCATGCAAACTGAGGCCTGCTCACTCAGCACTTGCATAACACATACATTTCCTTTCTTTCTCAGTCACCAACTGCCACACAAAATTGACCTCACTGATGATCTTTTTTTCTTAGGTAAGTGCTCTTACATCAGGTGACATTATTATATAGTCCCATTCCAACCTTAATAAAATCCTGTTTTTCTTTTCTCAAATTTCCAGTTTGATCATTTATGTGAAGTCCCAATACGTTTTTTACTTCAGCTCTGCCTCTTCTCAAATGCCTGTCAGCTGAACTCAGCTAAGTACCTCAGAAAAGTCAGGCAGTTGCAACTAACCAAATAACTACAATTTTTCAATACAGATCCCTCCCCCAGCCTTCACATAACTTTTACAACATAAAACCTCAGTTTTAAACATTAAAATAAGCATTTATAAACACATTTTCCATTCAATTTCTCTTTATTTATTGATGCCATCAATATTCAATACCATTTTTTACTTAAAATTACTTAAAAAAAAACACTTTTTATATTAAGCCAAATTGCATCTTTAAAATAACTCCAGAACCCCCTAAAATACTCCGAGTAAACCCAGCACTTCCTCTATGTTTAAAACATTTTAAACTTTAAAATTAATATCTTTTAATTTCGGGCCGTTTTCACCATTGGTCACACCCCCTTTTTATAAAATGCTGTGAAACAGAGTGATTATAAATTTTAAAAATTATAAAACAAACCCCAGTTTATAGGGCTCTTCTGGCCCTGCTTTAACTCCCTGGAGTTTCAAAACTTAAAACTGCATGTTTAAACTTCGCTGCTTTTGGCAGTCTTAGGGGCTCTTCTAAGGCCAGACCCTCCTCTTTGTGTTTTTGTTGTGTGTGTGTTTGGTTTTTGTTTGAGACCTAGTGCAGGCCTTACAGCTTCTCCTGGAGCTAAAGCATGACTCGGATATTTATTTGTGGCACTTTGGCCCAACATGTAAAGCTTCGGGGCTTCCCTGAGCACCCACATGGCTCCACTCCACTTTGAGCCATCTGGGCACAAAATCAAATTCCCAGGGCTCTTCTCCTTGCCCCGTTCCTATTTTCCAAGGCCCCCTGCCATATCGGGCTTCCTGGGCCCAATTGCCTCTATCTCCAGCCCCTCTCCCCAGTATCGTGGACAGCTGCACTATTCGCAGCTCCCCCCTAATACCTCTAAGCAACCCCCCACTGCCACGAATAACACGGCTCTCCCCGATCCCAGCAATCACCACCTCTGGGGATGCGGTGTTGTGCTGGCAGAGCTGCATTTTTTTGTCTGGAGAACGCCGCAGGAGTGTGGCCTACCCGTGGCTCTCCCTCGCAGCCTTTCAAATTTAAAAAATGCAGCTGTGCCAGCACAACACTGCATCCCCAGTATATTTTTATTTTATTTTTAAAGTGGTACTCCTTACAAGACAAAAATATGCATGTGACTGCTTACCACAGGTCGGGGGGTGGGGGGGGGCAACAACCAAGCTGTAGAAGACGGCCACAGATGCACCTCTGGACCCCCCTGATCATTTTTATTTTATTCAGTTTTTCCAGACAATGCGATTGCTATCTGGTTAGTAGTGATACTGTCATGGGGTAGGTCTGAATCTGCCTATGGAAATAGGAAAAACAGAGCTGAGCAGGTCTAAAAGTGACAGCTCAGAACACATGGATCAGGGTTGCTATGAGCAACCAGCAAAAACAAAAGCACCAGGTGTAGGAGCACGCCCTAGTGGGGGATTACATCATAGCATATTAGCTGATGAGAGGCAGCTGAGGGCAGGGCAGGCTCACCAGAACACTAGGAGTGACGCAGATAAAACTCACTCAGAGTTTGTCCGTAGTAGAGCTAACCAGGATCCTAGGAGGGCTAACCAGGATTCCAGGAAGAGAGCTAACCAGGAGCTTAGAGGAGCTAAGCAGGAGTACGGCAGAGCTGTTTTGGAAACTAAAGGAAAAACTTCACACGGAGGTTCAAGCAGTGTTCCACAGGAGATAGCTGAGAGAATACCAAAGGCTGGTTACAGGGTGCTAGGCAGCACTGAACAAGAACCAGGTGGTTGGTGCCACGGAGGTATTCATGCAGGCAGACGGAAGGAACCTGTGAGAGGAAGTCTCCCTGAGAACAGGTACCGGGAGGGCAGTAACTATTATCAAAGGGATACTTACCTGCCCAGAGAGAAGCATACTGTAAAAGGGAGTAGAAGGCTTGCCTGGGGAAAAAGCCACGATAAGTTTCCGTGCTCAGAAAGCTCCGAGGGAACCGTGCCAAAGGATAGGCTAATTCCTTGTAATAGAGGGAACTTTGAAAGGGAGAGTTTCCCATACACACAGCTAGGAGAGTGTGGCCCTCCTGGAGGAAAACTCCACTATATATGGTAACCTTCCAATTCACCCTGATAGAGAGGGGGAGAGAAGCCTTTGGAAAGGAGAGGAGGGTTTTTGCAACAATGATGTGAGTTACAATCATTCTGAAGATAGCTACGGGGAAAACTATGAGGACATGGAATGTGACTTTTGTGGGGAAAGTCCTGAGGAGTTCCAAATGGAGTGTGCACTAATGTTCTCAGATAACATTTCCTCTCTATGCTGATTTGTTTAAAACAGAAATCCGTTGAGGGAAACTGATTGTGAAGAACTCACTTGTGTAAAGTACAAGGACTGTTTTACCTTTTTGGATTGGCTGAAGATAAGTACCTTTTTGTTAACAGTAGTTCCTTTTCATTTGTACCAGAAAAATATGGTTTATTTCTTTTGATTCTTATGTGCAAAAGTTCATCCGGAAGGGAAATAAAATACCTCTTTTGAAAAGCCTGGCTACTCGTTCACAACTACCTTTTTGATTAGCTAGTGGGACTACAGATCCCAGGGGGCATTGTAAAGTCCCAGCTACATTAAGAAGAGGCCCCACTGAAGCTCCTTAGGCTTCCGCCTATAAGAGTGAGTAGGTGGGTGACAAATGGTGTAGTTCTTTGGATTTTTGCCTAAGGATTAAAAAGACAGCTACAAGAACTACTTTCCTACTGGTGAGGACTGTATCCAGACTGAGGAGAGCCGTCGTGGAAGATTTTCGCTGCCAAGTGCTGATGACCCAGCTGACTTTCTCACAGGCTGAGTCCTGCATGAAGCCTCAGGTAAAGGGTACCTGGGCATAACTGGGGCAGGACAAGTGTGAGAAAGGGGGTGCTGGTGGGCAAGCGGAGAAATAGACGGAGGAAAAAGAAAAGTCGCAGTGCCGCACTTGGTGGGTTTTTTTTTCTTTCTCTCTCTCCACAGGGACGTCGACGCCGAAGATGGAGCCGCAGGACGTCATGCGCTGGATGCAGGCACAGTGGGACAAACAAATTGAGCTGGTCCGGTATCTGCAGGAGCAGACTGCTCTGACTATGAGGGAGCAGCAAAGGCCGCTGATGGACACCATGGAGGCGCTTTTGAAGAAGCCAGTGGATGCCAGAGCAGACATCCCCTCCATATTCCAGGGAGCAGGACTGAACCCTCATGGTGCTTTGTCGTTAGGACAGTTAAAGCTGCATGATAATCTGGACGATTATATAGACACTTTTGAGCGTATAGCCGCAGTTTTGAAATGGCCAGAGGAGCAATGGGCAACTAGGTTTGCCATATCACTATCTGGCGAGGCTCTTTCTGCATATAAAGCCATGCCGGCTAGCCTGGCATCTAATTATGCAGAAATCAAAAAAGCAGTCAAAGACAGACTAGGGCTGACTCCTATGCATTACCATAGAATGTTTAGGGAGGCAAGGATAAAGCCTCAGGAGACCCCTAAGGCCCTGTCTCAAAGGCTGAAAAGTTTGGCTGGAAAATGGTTAAATCCGGAAGGCCATTGACCAGTCCTGGCGTTTTGCGGTTTAGCTATCCAGTTGGTGGGTGATATTGCCACCGACTGGATAGCTGCCGCGACCATCTTCCATCTGCTCACATACTATGCCAAGCTTTAACCAGGCATCTTTCTGTGGTGGTATTCAGTGGTGCTATAGTAATAGTGCTGCTGGGGTTTAGCTGCTTAGCAGATCCTACTAACTGGCTAAACCCTTTTGAATATTCCCCCGCCCCCCTCCCCCATACTGCCTTTCAAACTAGGTTGCAGAGGAACAGGGAGATTTAAATGATTTGACTAAGGACCTAGAGAAAATCCACGGTAATGGGGACTCTGTAGCTTCTTCTGCATCAAAGTTCCTGACCACTAGATCATACGTTTTTCATGCTGTGGACAAAGCCTTTTATAAAAGTGTATTTCTCTTTGCCAAATTGCCTTTGGTGCATTCCTGGATCTGTGGTCAAACTGGTGGTGAACCTGGGGCAGATTTACCAAGAGGTAGAGTGGGTAAGTGCCTGATGGCCTGTGTGAGGCACGTTTTTGCAGTGTCATGTCATCTTACTAACAGCCTCGGGATGAGTCAGCTTCTTCTCTTCTAAATCCATTTTCTAATATTTTTTCAAATTTGCCAGTCCTATTCACTTCAGAAAATAAGAAATGTTGGAGTTCTGGCAAGCGCTTCCAGAAACTTGTAACACCCACTTCCTAAATTACTTTTGAAAGGTCTCTGAATCCACGATGCATCATCTGAAGGTGAGCTGCATGGGGGAAGGAGGAGACTCTCTCAGCTTGCCAACATTGGTGCCTAATGGCTCCCCTTAGGGAAAAATTATATTATGCATAGAAACTGCAAGAAGATGACGGTACTGGGAGAGGTGACTGCAGCATTGGGAGGGGCTGGAGAAGAGACCTTTTGGCAGAGACGGGAAGGGGGAGGTAAATGTATGTGTGTGTATGTGATGGAGGGAGATGTGTTGTGGGATAATGGGAGATGCTGTATATCGAGAAGAGAAGGGAGTAAGGATGTGTGGGGGGGGGGGGAGGAAAACCTGAGAAAGATAGGGCAAGCGGATGTGTATAGGGAGAATAGCTGAGAAAAACGGGGATAAGGGGCCATGTGGCGGGGGGGGGGGGGGACGACAAGCTGGGGAAATCAGAGAGAAAGGGAGATGTGTGTATAGGAGAGAGTGGGGTAAGCATTCCTGTGTGTGTGTATATGTGTGAGTGGGGAATTGCTGGGGCGATAGGGGCTAGGAGAAGGTGTTGTGGGGAGATGAGCTGGGGGCAAGTGGATATAAGGAAATTTGTGGGGAGGTGAGCTGATGAAAAGAGGGTAAGTGGGTGGGAGATGAGCTGAAGGTGTGTTGAAAGTGGGATGAGTTGGAGGAGAGAGTGTTGAAGAGGGAATGAGCTGAGGGAGGGGTGCGTGCGTGTGTGTGTGTGTGTGTGTGTAAGGACTGAGTGATTAGTGCTTAACTGGTAAAGCTTTTGATTGCAGAGATTTTCATTTCACAGGCTGTGGAGTCCAAGGTGAGCTGCATATAGCAGCTGGACAAAACTACTGCTACCTGCAGGTCATTTGTAACAAAAGCCATGAAACCTGCTGCCTTGCTTCAAGTATTGTTAGGTGCAAAAAGTCAGCATTTCCTTCAGCTCTGAGCTCCTGAAGCCTCTTGGTTTTTTGGTGATTTTAATTTTGTTACATTGCACTACATTACTCTACCCCTGACGAAATCTGCATCAACATCTTTAACATTTTGCATCTTTGATAAACGTAGGAAGCAGAATTTTCAAATATTGTATGTAGAATTCTTAATTGTTTTGCACAGAATTTATATATTTATTTATTTAGACAGATTTGTATGCCACCTTATTCTTCAATCAAAGTGGTCACATCACATCACAATTGGAGGGTTACATTTAACATTAGGGTACATGTAAACATATAGACAGTACAATATAAGGTAACATTTAACAATTAAGAATTCCCCCAGGATCCAGGGAAATGCGGAAACCAGACTTTTTAAAATATTAAACATGCTGCTGTTTTTAAGTAAGTGTTTCCGCTAGTGCTAGCGAGATCATCTACAACAGACTCTGCTCTCTTGGAATTGGCTTCACATGCTGGTCTTCTCTTCATTTTGAAACTTTCAGCAAACACAAAGTAACATAGGAACATAATGAGAGGCAGTAAAACAAGACCAATTAGGCCCATCCACTCTGCTCAGTTGTTCCTGTCCACACTGTGCCACAGATACATCTCAGCTGGCAGCCATAGGTGCTTCAGGACTTGCAGGCCATCACTGCTTAGTCAAGCTAGTTCTTGCTGTCTTTCTCTTTAGTGCTGTCTCCTACCAAGCTCCATAACAATCGAAAGAGCTCACGAAACTGGTGAGGCTTTTTCCATTCTGGTTCTTCAGGGAAAGACTGGGATATAAAGATAGAGTCAAGTTTACCAAGCCCCACACCAATAATGCACATGGGACTTTGCGCTAACTGCAGGGAGCTGGTTCAGCTGTCTCCCTGCATTTACCATGCTTCACAGTAAACCAGTCACAGGTGCAGCTAATGCCATCCATTTGAGGTGGCATTAGTTGCACCCATGGTACTTGGGCTATAAACACCTGTACTATGGTGGGAACGCCCCTGTGCCACGCATTCACTGCCCCATTGCATACTGCAAGTGTAGGGTGGGGTTTTAGCACTGGGTCCTGTACTACATTGTGGTGCTTTGCCAAAACTACGCACGGACCTCGTGCTTCCCTTTAGTAAACATGCCCCATAGATTAAAATAAACAGCCAGCTTCTAAATCCCAATTCATCTGTTTTCTGGGGAGCTAACCTGGCTACAGGTTTGTGCTGCTTTTATCTGCCCCTTGTTTGCTTCTCAGATTAAAAAATCAAACAAACAAACAAACAAACCAAAAAACCGAAAACCCTCTGCAAATTGAATATGGCAAAGGAAGTAAAAAGTAGGAGGAGACAGGTGTGCAGGAAACTTTCAAGAATGAATTGCTAAATGATACATCTGTGAAGTAGGGATCACTTACAAGGAAGAACAAATATTCTCCAGGACCAAGCAGGAAGTCAGTCCTCACTTATGGGTGACGTCGGCGCCGACGGAGCCCTCGCGGAGCAATTTTCCCCAGCTTTCAAAGAAAGCCTTTGGGAATTGCAGCGCGCATGCGCGGTCGTCTTCCCGCCCGAGGGTGCCATCTTAGCCAGTCTTCTTTTTTCCGCGGAGCCCTACAGACGTCCCCGTCTTGTCCCCGCGAAAAAGTTGATTTTCTTCTTTATTTTATCCTTTTTTCTTTCGGTTCGACGCCGATCGTTTTCCCGCCCGGACTCGCGACGCCGGTCTCGAGTCCTCTTACTTTTTTCGGTTTTTCTGACTTAGTCAGCTTTCGTTTTTCGGTTTCCCTGGCAGCCCGGTCCTTTGACCTCGCAGGGGCCCTTTTCCCCCGATGGCTGCCAGTGGGTTTAAGCGGTGTGGTCGGTGTGACCGAAATATGTCACTGACCGACACACACGACTTTTGCCTCCGCTGCCTGGGCCCGGATCATGAGGAACTGATCTGTGGGCCCTGCAGCAAACTGTCCTCAAAGGCGTTGAGAAGTCGACGGCATCAGCGTGAGAGAATCTTCGCTGACCCCAGCCGTACCCGGACCTCGTCAAAGGCCTCCGCGTCGAAGGGCTCCAGCTCGGACCGTCGCCGGAGCTCCTCCGACCGGGGTTCTCCCTCCGGGGACCATCGTCGGAAGGAAAAACCCGCGAGGGCGGCGTCGGTGGACGCTCCTGGTTCCGCGAGGGCCAGGTCGCATAGCCCCGACAGCCGCCCCGGGTCCTTGGAGAAGGAACACATCCCGAAGCGACCTCGCCTGGAGTCGGAGATGCCTGCCCGGGTAAGTCCTGTGGTCCTTCTGGACTCGCCTCCGCGACAGCCGACGTCGGGCCCGACGCCGTCGGGGCCCGAGTCGGGGGCTGCTGGGTCACCTGAGCTCGGACTCAGGTTGACGGCCTTGGAGAGCAGACTGTCTGCCTTCATGGACCAGCAGCGGGCACTGCTCGCTGGCCTCGCTGGCGCCGCTGCCCCGACCGCCGGGACGTCGACGTCCAAGTCGACCCCGGAGACCGAGCCGATCCTCGAGTCGATGAGAACTCGAGTCGATCCTCGGTCGAGGTCACCCTCGGCCTCCCGTTCGGGACCGAGGTCGCCGACGCCGACTCCCTCGGCGTCGGGGCGGCTGGCGCCGCGCCCTGCCCGGGCCGACCCCACCGAGTCCTCGTCGGAGTCGGTCTGGGAGTCTGAGGAGGAAGAGTCACCTGATTCTTTCCGGACTCGGTGTGTCCCATCGGACTCACCGGAGTCCGAGCCTCGGAAGCAGTCCCCCCCGGAGGATGCCCGGTTCTCGGACTTCGTTAGGGATATGGCCAAGGCTTTGGCCTTCCCTGCGGATCCCGAGGAGGAGCCTCGAGCCAAAGAGCTCGACGCCCTCCAGTATGACTCTCCCGCGAGGGAACACTTTACTGTGCCGGTTCCTCCTATGCTGGAACGACTACTCTTCCGCATGTGGGAGAGTCCGGCCTCCTCGCCGGTCCTGAGCAAGCGGGTCGATTCTATCTATCGGGTCCGCAAGAGCCCTGGCTTTCAAAAGGCACAGCTGCCACACCATTCCATGGTAGTGGAATCGGCCATGCATCGTCTTAAGAGCCAGAAGATGCACTCCTCGGTGCCTCCTGGAAGGGAGGCCCGTAACCTGGATGGCCTTGGCAAGAAGTGCTTCCAGGGGTCTATGCTCGCATGTCGTGTCCAGACTTACCAGCTATACATGGGCATGTATCTCCGGGATCTGGCTAAAGAGCTAGCCGGATTCTCCGCTGGTCTCTCCGAGGAGCCCTTGCGGAGGTTCCTAGCCTTGTCCACGGGCATTCGGGAATGCTCAAAGTTCATGTCCTGAGCAGCCTATGATGGCTTTGAAGCCTCGGCTCGAGTGGCCGCAGCCGGCATCGGTGCCCGCCGACAGGCTTGGCTTCAGTCGTCAGACCTTGAGCCCTGGGTACAGGACAAGTTGGTCGATGTCCCCTGCCGAGGCGAAAACCTCTTTGGCAAGCCCATGGCGGAAAAGGCTGCACAAATTGAGACTGAGACTCTCACCAGGACCAGGCTTTCTAGGAAGACCTCCGCCCCTTCCCAGAAAAAGAAGGGCTCGGGGAAAAGTCCTTTTACCCGAGGAAGGCGGCTGCCTACAAACAATACCCCCATTATCAGGCCCCTGCAGCTCCCCAACAGGGCCAGCAGGCCAAGGGACGGGGTAACGGGTCCCGTAGGCAGCAAGCCCCCAAGCCTGCACCACCAGCCCCTGCTCAGCAGGGTGGGGGCTTTTGACTCGCTCAGCATAGCCTCTCCCCCCCCGCTGGTTCCTCCCAGCACCGGAGGCCGGCTGGTTCACTTCGCCCACAGGTGGTCCAGCATCACCGCAGATGCCTGGGTGCTTCAGGTCGTGCGAGAAGGCTACCTTCTCCACTTCCATCAGGTCCCTCCCTCCTATTTTCCGGGAGAACCTCCGCGCCCCCCTCTGCACAGGGAGTTGCTCCTTCAGGAGTTAGCAGGTCTTCTGCAGGAACAGGCGGTGGAACCGGTGCCACACCACCTGAGAGGTCAAGGCTTTTATTCAAGGTATTTCCTGATACCAAAGAGAACAGGGGGCCTCAGACCCATCCTGGACTTGCGCAACCTCAACAAGTTCCTTGTGCGGGAGAAGTTCAAAATGCTTACCCTTGGAATCCTTCTGCCCTACCTCCAGCAGGGAGATTGGCTATGCTCCTTGGATCTAAAGGATGCCTACACGCACATCCTCATCCACCCAAGCCACCGCCAATACCTAAGGTTTGTGGTGGCAGGAAATCATTACCAGTACAGAGTACTGCCCTTTGGCCTGTCCTCCGCACCGCGAGTCTTCACAAAATGTCTCGCGGTCGTGGCGGCCCATCTCCGGCTTCACGGCCTCTATGTCTTTCCGTACCTCGACGACTGGCTCATCAGAGCAGCGTCCGCTCAGGAGGTCACCAGCGCCACGTGCCGCACGGTGACTCTGCTGCAGCACTTGGGCTTTGTTATAAACTTCGCAAAGTCCACTTTGCTCCCCTCACAGGATCTCGAGTTCATCGGCGCAAGGCTGCACACTCCGCAGGCGCGAGCGTACCTACCGCTCGACAGGGCTCAACGGCTCATGGACCTAGCCGACCGTTTTCGCAGCCAGCCCCTGGTCTCCGCCAGGCGCTTCCTGAGACTGCTCGGCCATATGGCTTCCACCGTCCATGTGACCCCCAATGCCCGCCTGAATATGCGGTCTGCTCAATGGTGTCTCCGCCAGCAGTGGCGACAAGCCACGGGCGGCCTAGCAGACCTGGTGCGCGTTTCCGAGCCGCTGGTCTCGTCTCTCCGGTGGTGGCTCCGGCAGCCGAACCTGATACTCGGAATGCCTTTCCAGTCACCTCAGCCGACCCGGGTGCTGACCACCGATGCATCCCTCCTGGGCTGGGGAGCACATTGCCAAGAGGCACGTACTCAGGGCCTCTGGACCACGTGGGAGTCGGCTCAGCAGATCAACTTCCTGGAGCTCAGGGCGATCCGCCTAGCTCTCAAGGCCTTCTCCCACCTGACTTCCCAACAGTCCGTCCTTGTCCAGACGGACAATCAAGTTGCCATGTTCTACGTGAACAAGCAGGGGGGCACGGGCTCCTTCCTCCTCTGTCGGGAGGCACAGAAGCTCTGCTCTTGGGCCATCAGTCACGGCATTCTCCTCAAGGCAGTTTATCTCCCGGGCCAAGAAAATTGCCTTGCAGACAAACTCAGCAGGGTCCTCCAGCCGCACGAGTGGCGTCTGGATCCCTTGGTAGTTCAGAAGCTTTTCCTTAAGTGGGGTCTCCCCACGGTGGATCTCTTTGCCAGTCCTCACAACCGGCAGCTTCCTCGCTTCTGCTCTCGTCAGCCACACCCCCTTCGGGTTGCGGCGGACGCCTTTCTGATCTCGTGGTCGGGGAGCCTTCTGTACGCTTTCCCTCCCATCCCGCTAGTCTCTCGGACTCTTTTCAAGGTTCTCCGAGACAAAGCCTTCATGATCCTGGTGGCCCCTCGCTGGCCCAGGCAGCCGTGGTTTCCGCTCCTGCTGCAACTGGCGGTGGAGGATCCGATCCCTCTGGGGGTACAACCGGATCTCCTCACTCAGGATCAGGGGTCCCTGCTACACCCCAACCTCAGGTCTCTCAACCTCATGGCCTGGCTGCTGAGAGGGTAGTCCTTGCTCCCCTTCTCCTGCCGGCGGAGGTGGAGGAGGTCGTCTTGGCTTCGCGACGGCCTTCTACCCGCAAATGCTACGCCCTTAAATGGCGTCGCTTTGCAGTCTGGTGTACCCAACAGTCTCAGGATCCCTTCTCCTGCCCGGTGTCGGTGATCTTGCAGTACTTGCTGCACCTCTCTAATCTGGGACTTAAGTCCAACTCCGTCAAAGTTCACCTCAGTGCTCTTTCAGCACATCATGTGCCGGTGGACGGCAGACCTCTCTCCAATGACCCTCTCGTAGCGAGGTTTCTCCGAGGTCTCCTTCTACTTAAACCACCTCTGCGCCCGCCAGCGCCTGACTGGGACCTGAATGTGGTTTTACAGCGGATCACCTGTCCGCCTTTTGAACCTATGGCTACCTGTTCTCTCCGTTTTCTGTCTTGGAAAACTCTGTTCTTGATAGCCCTCACTTCCACTAGACGCGTAAGTGAACTGCAGGCCCTCGTGTCTGATCCCCCTTACACTAGGTTCTACAAGAATAGGGTGGTCCTACGGACTCATCCGAAATTTCTGCCTAAAGTGGTCTCCCCTTTTCACATCAATCAGGAGGTGGTACTTCCAACCTTCTTTCCCAGACCACACTCCAGCCGAGCTGAGACGGTCCTCCATACCCTGGACTGTAGAAGGGCTCTGAACTTCTACCTTGACCGTACGCGGGAGCACCGTAAAGCTGCTCAGCTTTTTGTGTCTTTTGACCCCAATAGATTGGGGCTCCCGGTCTCCAAGCGTACTCTGTCCATCTGGGTGGCGGACTGTATCTCTTGGGCTTATGGGGCAGCCGGACTCTCCTTAGAAAGTAGAGTCACGGCTCATTGCGTTCGGGCAAAGGCCACGTCAGTGGCTTACCTCCGCTCTGTTCCGCTGGCAGACATCTGCCGGGCCGCTACTTGGTCTTCGAGCCAGACTTTTGCGGTCCATTACTGTCTCGAGAGGGAGTCCCGTAGGGACAGTGCTTTCGGACAGGCAGTCCTCCGTAATCTCTTTGAGGTCTGAGCAACTCCTACCCTCCATCCCGGATGTGGGCTACCGGTGGGTGATAATTCAGCGAAGATTCTTTCCTTCTGTGCTGCTGAGCTAGAGGGAGCTCATTTTTGTGCTTAGGGTCTCCGGTAGCCTTGAGCTTGGGAGTCCCATAAGTGAGGACTGACTTCCTGCTTGGTCCTGGAGAAAGCGTAGTTACTCACCTGTAACAGGTGTTCTCCAGGAGCAGCAGGAATCAGTCCCCACTACCCTCCCTCCTCCCCTTGGAGTTGCAATCGTCTGCTTATGTTCTCTTTGCAAATTTTTATGCTGTCTTTTTTAGCTATGTCATCTGACTGGCTAAGATGGCACCCTCGGGCGGGAAGACGACCGCGCATGCGTGCTGCAATTCCCAAAGGCTTTCTTTGAAAGCTGGGGAAAATTGCTCCGCGAGGGCTCCGTCGGCGCCGACGTCACCCATAAGTGAGGACTGATTCCTGCTGCTCCTGGAGAACACCTGTTACAGGTGAGTAACTACACTTTATACATATCTAAGTCAAATAGCTAGCATTCAAGTGCTAAAGTGCAACAAAACAAGACAGGTGGGGCTGACCCCCATGGCACTGCTGTATGTGGCCTAGGGCCGGTGCAAGGATATGAGGTACCCTCAGTCCTGCTGCCCCACCCTTGCCACCTCCCCTTTCCTGGACCTGCAACGGTGGCAGTGCCAGTGAAACAGCAACAGAGTGCTTACCCAAAGCTTCAGACACTGCATTGCTGTCGGTGCTCAGTGCTTGCAAGTGGGAAGTCTGTGCCCGAAGAGCGGAAGCAGCGAGCACCAACAGCAATGCAGCATCAGAGGCTTTGGGTAAGTGCTGCATTGCTGTGTTACTGGCATTTGCTGCCACTGCAGGTACTGGAGAGAGATGGTAGTGAGCCACCCTGGAAACAGAGATGAACTAGGCAGTTGCCTAGAGTGACATATAGGTAGCACCAGCCCTTGTGCTGCCATGCTGAAGGAGCTAAGTTAAATTGCCAGGTCAGGATTCTTCGCCCCTTAGTCACTGGAGGCTAGGGTCACAGCAGAGGCAGCATTCTCAGCCCCTGTCGAGGGAAGCCTACTTGTAATATTTAGGGGGGGACACAAATGCACACTCTGATCCAGCGCCATACCTAGCCCTGTGTGAGCAACACAGCCATACAGGGCGCAAAGCTTTATGGGGTGCATTTCAGCTGCCTGCTGTTGCCCTGCCACCGCCACATTTTGTTCTCTTAGTGGAGGCACCGGCAGCAGCTGATAGGGGTGGCTCTATAATGAGGTGAAGTGAGGCGGCTGCCTCAAACGGCAGAGTTTTGAGGGCGGCAAATGCCCACAAAACAGCCGCCTCACTTTGCCTTCAAGGTAAAAAAAAAAAAAAGTTGCTGCCGCTGTCGAGTCTGCTTCTCCGCAGCGGCAAACTCACTGCCTCCCTTCTTCTGCAGCCGTGGCTCCCTGCCTCTTAGGGAACCGTAGCTGTGCCGGTGAAGCCGTTGTGGAGCCTTCCAGTCTCTCGACGGGCTCTATTCATCATTGTCCCACACCCAAAGGAGGGAGGGGACTGGAAGGGAACTGATAAGGGTTCCTTCTCATCCAGCAGGAACAACCGACATCAAACAAATCAGCCTGATCGCTCCGGTTGTTTTAATTTTAGATTTTGCCGCCTCTGCCTTCCCGCTGCTTTTTTTTTTTTTTTTTTTTTTTGCTGCACGTATTCTTGAGGAAATAAATGCAGCAGGAGGGCAGAGGTGGCAAAATCTAAAATTTTAAATAGCCAGAGTGCCCCCTCCACCGCTGGATGAGAGGTGCAGGTGGAGGGAGTGGGGACAGGAGGAGTACAAGGAGAGACAAAGGTGAGAGATGGGGGACAAAGGGGGAGACGGGACAAGTACTAGACAAAGGGGAGAGACAGGGGGACATGCTGGACAGAGGGGAGAGACTGTGCAGGCTAGGATTATAATGGGCTGATGGGGGGGCTAGCACTGGTAATGGGCAGATCAGGTGAGGGGGCTAGCACTGGTAATGGATTGATTAGGGAAGGCTAGGACTGGGAATGGACTAATCAAGCAGGGGGGCTAGCACTGGTAATGGGCTGAGGGGGGACTAGTTATGGAAATGAGCTGATTAGGGAAGGCTAGGACTGGTAATGGACTGAGGGGGATCAGGACTGGTAATGGACTGAGGGGGCTAGCATTGGAAATGAGCTGATTGGAGGGAGGCTTTAACTGGAAATGGGCTGATGGGAGGGGAGGATAGAGCTGCTGGCCTTGGAAGAAAACTGGGAGCTAGGGCTACAAATGGGCTGATGCGAGGGGATGGGAGAATGGGATTGGAAGGGAGTGGATGCTGAGAGGGGCTGCCATGGTATTTGGACTAGAAGGAGCAGGACAGTGGGGAAGGAGGGGGACTGGAAGGGAATGGACACCAGTGGCAGTCATGGGAATGCAAGTTGACATTGGAAGGTACCGGGAGGGAGGACTGGAAAGGGGCTGATACTGGGACTGGAAATAGGCTGATGGAAAGAAGTGAAGAAAACAAAAGAAGAGATCAGAAATGTCAGATGGACCATAGACCACAGAAAGAGAGCTAAGAGAAGACAGGAAAGCAGAAGCCTCAGATCGGGACCAGCATGATCAGAGAATAAAATGGTCAGACAACAAAGGTTGAAAAAATAATTTTATTTCATTTTAGTGATTGGACTTTATGCTATCTTTATATTTTACACAGTATTGGGGAACTGCATCTCTTATTTATCTGATGTTGGACTCAGGCTTCTTGGGGTTTCAGTTTAAATTTTGTCTACATACTTTTATTTTTACTTTAGGTTATGGTTACTTATTCTGTACTTGGTGAGGGTCGATGTTGTGAGTGTGTGACTGAGGCCAGGTGTTCTGATAACATGGAGCTTGTACATAAAGATGTATACTGTACTGTAGTAAATTTGACTTGCTCAGCTTTTCAGATAGGTTTATGGATGTTCCAGGGCTCACTGTAGTATTTACAGTGACACTTTTTTGGATGGGCTCTTTATGTGAGTTTTGGAAGTTTGTGCTGATATGGTATGGTAGGTTTGCTCTTTGTTGTAGGGTTTTGAATTAGTTCACAATATGCCTGGTACTGGAAAATAGTGGTGGTGATGGTTGTTAGTGAGATGATCAGAATCGGGTTTTTTTTTTTAAATATTGAATTCTGTGGGTGAATGTCCTGGTTCTACTCTGCACCCACCATGGATGCAAAATATATGTTGAAAAAGAAAAAGCAAGAACCATAACTCAGTTTATAACAACAAAATAAAAATGAGTTATAATTTAGTTTTATAAACTTTGCTGTTGGTTCTTGCTGTCTTTTGGTTCCTTGGTGTGCAAACAGGACCGTAACAAGCCCTTTGCAAGTGGTGCAGACGCACAGGGCGCAAAGGCTTGGGGGGCACATTTTGGCTGTCTGCTGTTGCCCTGCTGCTTCTGGCAGGACAATAGCAGGCAGCCGAAATGTGCCCCCAAGCCTTTTCGCAGCACTTTTAGCAGGTCTGATCCCTCTCCCCTCCAACACGATGTCAGAGGAGGGAGGGACAGATCTGCTTAAAGTGCCGGCACCTTTCAGATTGGGCGCATGCTCCCCTCCTACTTCCCATACCTCCATCCAGCGCTGCCAGTGCCGCCGAGAAAAAAACAGAGGGCGGCAGCAGCAGGGAAACAGCAGGCAGCGCTGGATGGAGGTATGGGGGGGAGAGAGGGGGGACGTGCGCCCAAGCTGCAAGTGGCACAGGGTGCGATTGCAGCTTGGTATAGCCCTGTGTGCAAACATCTTGCATTCTCTCCATTTAATCTAATTGGCTTTTTGGTTTGGTTCAGTCCCTGATTGGAGTTCTGAAAAAGCCCCACTCCCCTCTAAGGGGGGGGAGCGCCGCCTCAGGCAGCAGATCAGCTGATTGTCTTGAGCCGCCCCAGCAGCTGAGCAAACCTAAAATGAAAAACAAAACAAAGCACACAGGTCTTTCTGCAGGTCTGGTCCCTCCCTCCTCCGTTGCGATGTTGGAGCAGGGCGGAATCAGATCTGTTTAAAGCATGGAATCAAGACCCGCGTGTTTGTTTGTTTTTTTAACTACACATTTTAAAGTTAGATCTGTTCCGCTGCTGCCATTGCGGCGGCGGTGGAGAAAACAGAGGATGGCAGCAGCTGGACGGAGCCAATGGGGTATGGGTGAGGGGGTTGTGCCCCATGTGCAATTCACAATTCTGACTCTGTAGGGCCCTGCTCTGATCTTTACTCTCAATAGATGATATTTAGGGATGGGAGACTGACAAAGGCATCCCAGGCACGGGGGGGGGGGGGGGGAACTTCCTAACCTACTTTTACCTTTGCAGTTGTTTTGGCTAATTAATTTGGACAGGAGGCTTCCTGCAAAGCACAGGGTCATATTAAATCACTAACCACATCTGACTATTTACCAAGAAAACACAAAAGGACTGTAGGAAGAAATAAATCTCAATTTTTTTATTTTTATTTTTTTACTTTGCAATTAATAAATGTTAGATGTTATAGTGAATTTTAAATGTGAGTCAGGTTGTAAATGACCAGTAAGACTACAATCAGACTAAAGAGATATTGTTTGAATAAATTATTTAAAATTTTAGCTAATTAAAATATCTGAAGCTTCAGTTGACTGTCATTAAAATTAGATTAAAGACAGTACCACAAACCTCATTTAAAACAACCTTGAAGTGCAAACTGTAGTCCTGTTCTTGGATTTTGTAGAATTCCTAAAGTTTTTCTCCAGAATCAACAACTGCTCATCAGGTAAGTTTCCAAGTTCTTTAGAAGAATGTTTACTTTCAAATAAATTTATCTTTCATATGTAAGAGCAATCCTTTCCTGAAATACTTTCTCTTTTCCAGGGAACCATGAATCCTTTTCTCAAAAATAGGTAAGTGTTTAAAACTCTATTTGACAGGGTAAATGAACTCCTCAAAACTTTTGTTGTTTTTTAAGTGAGCCTAAACCTGTTTCTATATTTGCTTACAGGCAGCAGTTCCCACAGGAATCCTTTCCTTCAGCAGGTAAGTACTATCAAGCACATTCATTAACATTAGATCTTTTCTTCTGAATGCTTTTTCAAGGTTTCCTTTTTAAGACGGAACTAACAGTTTTCCCCTCTATTCTTTCTTTACAGGTTTTTAGAAATTTTCCCCTTAAGGAAACTCTAATGGGTACTGTTACTTTTTTTTTTGAGTGTCTAGCCTTAGTAGCCTTGGATGAAAGCCTAATTTGAGCTGAAGCACACATTTAAACACTATGGAAGTAATTCCAGAACATGAATAAGGGATTTGTACATGTGGCGGGGACATTTATGTGCCGAAAACATGCCAGACTGTGTTCTGAAACACTACTGTTGTGCACGTACCTGGTGCTAGCACGGGGATCTCAGAACATGCCCAGAGGGGGCGGAACAGGGGTGTGGTCAGCCACAGATGTGTAAAGCATATTCAGGAAAGGCCCATGTATGTATTAAGTGTTTCCTGGAAACGTCCACATTATTCTTTTTGAAACGTGAAATAAGGCCAGGACTTAGAAAAACTTCTGCTCTTCTCTGCCATGCGTCCCACGTTGAAGAATGGTTGTGACAAGTATGTTCTGAGCTGGTGTGACTGCAGTCTGGATAAACATGAGAAGCAGTTTTAAGGAACAGGGAGCAGAGATGAGGGAATGTTGTAAAGTATAGAAACATCCTTACACACTATTACTCTTCTTAATATTTCTGTATTATGGCTACTTTCAAATGTGCTGTTTGTGCTAAGGGAGTCAATCTAGAGGACCTTAAGAATTCTCATGTTCTGAAAAATGGGCCTGCTGATGTAGGGATAGTATGGGCATGAGTAGGGAAAGGATTCTTGTTTAGGTATGACACAAAGGTCATAATTTTAGTCTGGTACTTCATGCTCATGGCTGGCCAAGAGTTTCTGCCACCTTAGGCAGAAGCTCCGAGCTGCGTTCCCCCCCCCCCTCCCCTGTGCTGTGCCGCACTACCAGCAATTCTAAATAGAGTTGGGCCTGACTATTTGGATGGGTGATCACCTTGAAAGACCAGATGCTGTAGACTTATTGCATGGAAGAAAGGCCTGACAATTGACTTCCAGTCACAACTTGTCAAGAAAACCCAGGGATTGGGTCGCAAGGACTTGCCGTCAAATCAGTGCTTTTTTCTGTATTTAAACTGTGTTTGAAGGGCACCAGACCCTAGGGATATGCTGTTTATCTTCCACAGGACTGTCCTTGCTTTGGAGCCCAGGGACTGGAAATGCTAGTTCTCTCCCTTCTGCAGGGTTCTCTGATGGTGGCCCAGGCTCTTCCTTAAATCTGCTCCAGTCTGGCTATCAACTTCCAAACTATCTCCCTACAATCTGTGTTTGCCACTTGTCAGTGTGCCTGAACACCCATATATGGAATGTGAAACTGGCAAGCTTTTAAAATAAAAGGGCAATAGGGATAATCCATCTAAGCCCTAATCGATCATTCCCAACCACTCACACCCAGCAACATTCTCTTCTTGCTTACCACAAAGTGCCACATTCACAAGTTTTCATGAAATTCGCAAAAATTATTTCCTCAATTGGGGTCAGATTCAACACCACTTGCAGACTGATGTGTGTCGTCTTATGGGATAAATCTTTGCAAACTCAAGACAAAACTCAGCAAAGGATGCAGAGGTTTTCCTTAGAACAATCAATCCCAGACGAATTTACACTCTTACAATTTCTTCCTGGATAAATAGAAGTTACAGCAATGGACTGCTTTCCAAATAGAGGCAGGCAAGTACACTTGCAATCGGTCTCAGACTCAATGAAGCATTTTTAGCTTAAGGGTCGAGAAATTTGTCAAGAAGCTTTCACTTCTCTAGCAGAATTGCACTTCCTTCAAAAATAACTCTTCCCTTTATGTTTCATTTTAGCTTTTCCTCAAAAGCGGCCTTTATCAAACTCTAAAATTCTTTGGGGCACACTCAGCCAAACTTACTCATAAGAAACTGCCCAAATTCTAAAACAGCTCCCCAGCAGCACACCAGTCACCTGGGAGAGCGTCACACATGCGCACATCCAAGTTCCCCTTTTCTCAGACTGCAAGGAATTTGGTTCAAAAAGAATTTCTGTCAGAATCTTGGCAACAGTGAGACATTGTTTTGGGGTAGGCGGCTTTAATTCTAAATATCAAATTTCTCACTTAGATCTCTATAAAAAAAAAGAGATTCACCCCTCAAGAGGCTCTTGACTAAAGCCTTCCTTTTTGAAGATATTTTCTACAATCAAATTTCAAAATTATCCTTCCAGCAGAAACACCCTACACAATCACACCTCTGACAATCAAATATAAGCACTACTTTTCAATATTTTCCCTTTAAAACAATTCTCACACACCTCATACGTATCTGGCCAGTACTGTTCAGAACCCAAATGCCACCAACTGCCAGTGTTGCACAGCTTAACAAAAAACTTTTGCATGTATGGAAAGTATTAAGAACATAAGAGATGCCATACTGGGTGAGACCAAGGTCCATCAAGCCCAGTATCCTGTTTCCAACAGTGGCCAATCCAGGTCACAAGTACTTGGCAGGTTCCCAAAGACACAGGTTCCACAGTGCTCATTCCGGGGCAAATGTGGATTTCCTGGGTCCTCTTTAGTAATGGTTTATGGACTTTTCCTCCAGGAACTTGTCCAAACTTTTTTAAACCCAGCTACACTAACAGCTTTTACTACATCCTTTGCCACCAGCAGCAGAATAGCCCTCAAGCCTTCCATTACCAGCCTTGTCTCACAAAATTTTAAATTCCCCAATCCCCCCCCCCGGCACATGCACACATGTAGACAGAATTTTTTTTAAGTGTTTAACATAAGTACCCAAATCCAGAATGAACTTTATTTTTCAGGCCCCCCAGCCATGCGTCCATTTCTCTGCTGTGTGCTCGGAGCGCTTTCCATGCAGTCCATGCATGTTTTTTCCACTAGCTCACTCGAACCATGACCTTCTCACCTGTAGCCTTAACCTGGTCCCAGTGTTCATGCCTGGAACCCCTGCACATGTGCAGCATGCAGGGACTTCTGGATTTATGGTTTGAATAAAATCTTTGGGTCGGATATTAAAAGGGATTAACTGTTAGCAGACCTGCTAACTGTGTTAATCCTCTTGACTGGGATATTCAGCGGGTGCCACTGCTGCACGCCCCAAGGCTAACCAGTTAGCACTGGGGTATTCTGGGGATGGACACCTTGCTAACCAGGCAGCGGTGATATTTGAGCCACAATACAGTTATCACTAGGTGGCGGAAGTCAGGCACAGTAAAGGCTGGCCTATCATTCACCGCTGAAGCTAATCAGGCAGCCGCTAAATATCACCAGCCCGGTTAGCTTCATGGCAATCCAAATATTCAGTGCCAGGACCTGGATATGACCCCAGCATTGAATATCTGGCCTTTAAGTTCAGGGCCAGCAGCTATCTGCTTTAGTAGCACTAGCTGCCTCCACTGAATCTCAGGTCCTTTTGTTTTTTCACTGGATTCCTGCTGCACTAACAGGCCTCATGTCTGCTCCTGGAGCCCCAGTCACACTGGCCTTGAAACGGTCATCACAAACTGATACTTGTGGCAAACTTAATTTAAAAAAAAATGTCCTCTATCACCCGTTCAACATACCAATCCCTGCACCAGCAAACAATCCCTGCACTGTTGGTGTTGGCCATCCAATTGTCGCGGCCCAAAATGCAGCACAGCGCAAGTCTTGCTTTCTAGAAATACTGCCACCTTCCAAGACCACATCAGCTACCAGCACCAGCGCACCTCTCAGAAGTGTTGCAGTCAAATGTCCAAACACACCCAAAATCCTCTTAACCTCCAGGTTACATAAAGGCAAACTCAATTTTAGAAAGTGTCAAAGAAAAATAATTTTCCATTTAGCTAATGTTTGCCATTTATCCACGTCACCCATAACTTGTGAAAATCAGGCTAATGATACTATAAAAATCTTTTCAGAAAGATAAGACTTTTTACATTAAAATACCCATAAAACTTGGCATTGTTCACTTGAAACAAAATTTTACAAAAGATGAACTTCAAAGAGGCTACAGACTGTGGTGACTCAAAGCAGAGGTGACCACCCTCCATGCTGTGACTAGAAACGATTCAGAACCTCACCAGAACTTGCTAATTACATAGAAAATAGAAACATGACTGCAGAAAAAGACCATATGGCTTATCTAGTCTGCCCTTCCTTAACTACAATAGTCCCTTTTTTTCCTTTAGAGATCCTCTGTGTTTGTCCCCTGCTTTCTTGAATTCAGATACTGTCCTCATCTCTACTACCTCCACTGGGAGACTATTCCAATCATCTACTACTCTTTCTGTAATGAAATATTTCTGCATATTACTCCAGAATCTATCTCCTTTCACCCCCATCATATGTCCCTTCGTAGAATAGCTAACTTTCAATCAAGAGACTCTCCTCTTGTGCATTTATGCCATGGAGGTATTTAAACATCTTTATCATATCTTCAGTATCCCTCCTTTCCTCTAACGTATACATATTACGATTTTTAAGTCTATCCCTATATGCTTTATAATGAAGACCACTAACCATTTTAGTAGCCATCCTCTGCACCGACTCCAACCTGTTTATATCCTTTTGAAGGTACGATCTTCAGCATTGCACACAATACTCCAAATGAGGTCGCACCAGAGACTTATATAGAGGCACTATCACCCTTTTTTTTTTTCTGCTGGCCATTCCTCTCCCTATACACCCAAGCATCCTTCTTGCTTTCACAGTCACTTTTTCTACCTGTTTAGCAACTTTAAGAATGTCAGACACAATTACACCCAGGTCCCCGCTCTTCTTTTGTGGACAGAAGTACTTTGCCTCCTGCCCTATACAGCTCCCATGTATTTTTGCAGCTCAAATGCATGACCCTGCATTTTTTAGCTTTAAATCTCAGCTGCCAAAATCTTCACCATTCTTCAAGCTTAGCTTGATCCCTCCTCATGTTATCTATTCCTTCCTGAGTGTATACTCTTATTGCAAATTTTGATATTATCTGCAAACAGGCAAACCTTACCTGACAGCCCTTCCACAATATCGCTTACAAAGATGTTAAAAAGAATTGGACCACAGACAAACACTTGCGGCACACCACTGGTAACCATCACCTTCTCAGAGTGAGCTCTGTTTACCTGTACCCTTTGTTGCCTCCCACTCAACCACTTTCTAACCCAGTCAGTCATTTTATGGCCAATGTCTAGGGTGCTTAATATGTTTAAATTGCCTGTGTGGAACGGTGTCAAAGGCTTTACTGAAATCTACGTACACTACATCTGGGGCTCTTCCTTAGTCCAGCTCCCTGGTCACCCAGTCAAATAAATCAATCAGATTTGTCTGACTAGTCCTGCCTCTGCTAAAACCATGCTGCCTCGGATCCTGCAATCCTTTGGACTCCAGGAACCTTGCTATTCTCTGTTTTAGTAGCGTTTCCAATAATTTACTCATCACAGAGGTTAGACTAACTGATCTGTAGTTCTCAATTTTATCCTTCCTTCTGCTTTTGTGTTAAGGGACCAAATGTGCCTTTCTTCAGTCCTCTGGGACCACTCCTGACTCTAAAGAAGCATTGAAGAGATCAGTTAGTGGAGCCACTAGAATGTCCTCAACTTCCTTCAGTATTCTTGGATGTATCCCTTCCGGTCCCATCGCCTTGTCTACTTTTAATTTATCTAGTTTCTCATGAACACATTCTTCTGAAAATTGTTTGATCCCCTTCACTTCTGTTCCCCTTTGAGCCATTGATATGGATTTGACTCTTAAGATGGTCGTCTTCATGATTTGTTCTGCAAGGAGGATTTCCAAGCTGCAGGCTCTGTCTTGCTGAGATCCTTATCTAACGTTTTCAAAGGAAGCAGCTTCCATTCAGCCTTCCTTCTTTCCTAAGGTGATTTCTTCCTTCATGTGAACCAGGTGGTTTGCCTGCCTTCCTCCTGATACTGATGGATTGTTCACTGCTTTGGGTTGTGAGGATAACCCACAACAATGGCAATGCCCACCCTTCATTTATTTATTTTTATTTAACTAGGCTTATATACTGCTTTTCTACCAGTCCAAGCAGTGTACATTCAGGTACTTTGTATATATTTTTCCCTTGTCCCCATAGGGCTCACAATCTATGTTTTTGTACCTGAGGCAACAGAGGGTTAAGTGGCTTGCCGAGGACCACAAGGAGCACCTGTGGGACTAGAAACTCCAGTTCTTCCAGCCCAAGGTGGTTGTCCTTTAGTGGGAATTGATCCTCTGGCCTGAGGTAATTCTCCCCTAGGTCACTCTATCCTTCAATAACTATTGCCTGTGCAGTGCACACGAAAGAAACCTATGAAAACACGAAACCGTTGTTGAAATGCATACGTTACAAGAACTACAACTGGAACATCTGGTGATCTAAAAGTAATGGTGCTGCTACTAGGAGTGCAGCTCGGGTATGCCAAGTACTGTTTCATTTGCGAATGGGACTCCCGTGCTAGAGAGCCTCATTACATTAAAAACTGGCCGCTCCATAAGCGTTTCGTTCCAGGACAGAAAAATGTGGCACATGAACCACTTGTCACTAGTGAGATATTTTTGCCTCCTCTTCATATAAAACTCAGACTGATGGAAAACGTTGTGACAGCTCTGAATAAGGAAGGTGAAGGATTTCAATACTTGAGACAGATGTTTCCTAGAATAACTGATGCCAAGATTAAGGAAGGCATTTTTGTGGGTCCACAAGTCAGACACGTCATCAATGACAGGCGGTCCGAAGATCTTCTAGTGGAGCCTGAGAAAATCTCGTGGAAGGCATTCAGGGATGTTGAGAATTTTCTTGGCAATTGCAGGGCACCAAATTATGTCCAGCTGCTTGACAACATGCTTCAAGCTTACAAAACCATGAACATGTCTCATGTCTCTGAAGATTCATTTTCTGCTTTCACACTTGGACGACTTCTCTGCTAATCCTAGTGTGGTCAGCAACGAACACGAAGAAAGGTTTCACCACGACATTGCTGCTGCTGCTGCTGCTGCTGCTACTACTACTACTACTACTGAGCATTTGTATAGCGCTCCCAGTCGTACGCAGCGCTGCACAGACATGTAAGAGACAATCCCTGCTCATCAGAGCTTACAATCTCATCAAGACAAAACACAGAGGTATAAGTCGGGTAAAAACTAGGGGAAGGAAAAGGAGATCAGATGAGTCAAGATCCATAAGCAGAAGTGAAAAGGTGAGCTTTCAACCTGGATTTGAAGAGGGTTAGAGAAAGTGCCTGGCATACAGACAGAGGTAGTTTGTTCCAGACGTAATGTGCAGCAAGGTGAAGGAACAATTCCGACAATGGAAAAGTGGTATCAGGACAACTGGAACCCATCAATGCCACTATTGTTGGACACTGAGACAAGAAGCATCAGATGCCGAGTACAAACGAAAATCAGGAGCAAAACATTTTTACGCTCGGGTGAACTAGTGCAATATGTCAGCATCGTTGTGTGATTTAAACATGCTAAATTCGGTCACAATTTAATTTCATGTTTCCCCAAATTCCTACCTGATCCAGTCAATCTGAAATTATATTTCTGTTCAGCTTGAAGCTGTCTATCATAATCGCCAAACATTTTTCAGGAAGCAAATTGTCCAGTTATACAGCTCCCCAAAGACTGAAGAAATACATTGAATTAAATTGACAAAGAGGGGCGTGAAGACCTTGAGTGCAGCAGCTGTTCCCTACCTGCGGCATCTTTGGCGCATGAGCTGACGTCTCTGCTGAGCTATAAAGATCTGGCCCTTACTGTGGGTAGCAGTTGCAGGTGCATCACTGCAAGGGGGGGGGGGTGTCTGAAGGGGTGTGACCAAAGGGGCAGGGCATGCCCCTTTGGCGCCCTTTCAGCACACCAGGAAGGAAGAGACTTTTTTTTTTGTTTGCCAAGGATGGGAAAACGGAAGAAGAGAGTGCCATCTATACCTACGTTGAAATCCTCTAAGGTAGAGGGTCCTATGGATAAGCATATGGTGCATCCAACTGTGGGAGAAAATGTACTTTCTTCGGCAACTGTAAGTTCTGACTCTCTTTTGACTCATCTCCTGTAGGGGGGTTAACCCATCCCCCTCCATCTGGCCCTTTGATATCCATGGGGGACGGTTTCTCCTGAGCTGTTTTTTCCAGCCTCCTCATCTCCTATTGCTCCTCAATCATCATCTGTTCTACCTGCCATAATCCCAAGATTCCGTTTCCTAAGGCATTGCAATTATCGCCAGATGCTGGGAGTTGGGTAGAGGATCTGGCTGATAGGGCGATATCCCTTAAGGACATACGGTCAATAGTATCTCGGACAGAGGAGGTATTCAGGGGTACTTTGCTTCAAATACAGGACTTTTCAACTGATTCTGTTGTTAAATTTGTTGAATTGGCATCTAGAATTGATGGCACTGAGATCTGGTTAAGTAAGCTTGAACCCCAGCTGGCTGCTGTGCAGTCTGCTTCCAATATTTTTTTAAATGATAGTTTGTATTTCCATCGACAGATGGAAGTTTTGGAAAATATTGCGAGGGCCTGGAATTTAAGGTGTCTTAATTTTCCGGTGACCCATTATTTGTCTCCATTGATTTTGTTTCAAAAATATGAGGTGTTGCAATTTACTCAACCGTAGGCTATCCTGATTAGTAATCTTCTTTTATTTACCTTGGGGTAAGCAGACTGACGCAAATATGCAGCAAGTTTCAAAAGTAGATAGTTTAGATCTATCAAATTTTTTGGAATCGTCCTCTGACTTGATTAGTTCTTGTGCAATGTTGGTAGTTTCCTTTGTATTAGAGTCTAAGTATAAAGTGTTGAAGTCTTCTTTTTTTTTTTTAGGGGGGGGAAAGGATGTATTATTTTGCGGACAAAGAATCAATATCTTTCAAATGTCGCCAGACCCCTACTCAGGTTTGGCGTAAGGCCTTTCTTGCATTGAAATCTTGAGTCTTAGCGCTCAGGTAACTTTTTATCTTAAGTTTCCTTGTAAGTGCCAAGTTAACTTCTGTGGTAAAAGATACTGCTTCTTTGATCAGATGCAATTAGAAGAATTCTTGCAGATGAATTGCTTTTAAGTAGGTTGGATGGTTTGATAATATTAAGGGTTTGTCTAGATTTGGATTAGCTACTGCCTGTTATATGGAATATATTGTTTTTATGTTTGATTCCAATTTATGGCCTTTATTCCCAGCAATGTGGACTTGATGATAAATGATGTGATTGTTACTTTCCTTTTTTGGCAAGTTGATGCCTATTTTTCCTTTCATTCTGTAACTTGTTTCTTTGTTACTATGTATAAATCTTTAAATTAAACAAATAAATAAAATTGACAAGAGTGGGGAATCATACAAAATGCTACAGAGGGCCAGCAAGGGACCAGAAGTTGTTGATACAATCTTTATATCCTGAATATAGGGATGTTGTAAGAACTTAGCACAGCCTCTCGTCCCAATTATCAATCCAAGTAATCACATAGATCTCTAAACCAGAGGTTTTCAACTCAGTCCTTGGGGCACACCTAAGCCAATTGGGTTTTTAGTATTCCCACAATGAATATGCACGGAATAGATCTGCACGTACCTCCTTCATTGTATGCAAATATATCTCGTGCATATTCATTGTGTGAATCCTGAAAACCCGACTGGCCTAGGTGTGCCCTGAAGACTGGGTTGGGAACCTCTAAACTAAACAAACTGCTTGGGATGTATCATGGTTCTTATAAGATTTATGATGTACCATATGCCATTTCGTCCTTAACAGCAAGACGAGAAGAAACAGACAACTTGTAACAGGGCATTCTTTATATCTGCACCAACAATATGGAACTCTTTTTACCAGAAAATCTCAAGGTCGCTACAGATATAAGAGCCTTCCGCAAGAAACTTAAAACATACTTCCATAATGTTCAGAGAATAAATATATAGCCCAGAATGAACATCATGGACCATTAACATTGTTACCCCCTGACCTTGTTCGTACTCCGTTTGTTGCCCTTGTTATAATGTAACCATTGAATTGAGTTATAATGTAAACAGCTTTGACTTTATGATTAATTGGTATAAAACCCATTAAATAAATTAAAAAAAAAAATAGCCAGGCCTTGACAAATTTCATTTGCAGTTATGAGACAGCTGAAAAACTAAGGAGCCATGGTCCAAAACCCCCCCACCCCCCCCCCCGCCCCCCAATTTCCAATAGGGGGTAGAATTCTGCTCTGTTTTGGTCTAATTTACTAAGGCTGTTTTCCTATTCTGTATCTAAGGAAAAAGAAAATTCAGTAAATCAGAATTTTAATGAATGCTGTAGACCACTGACAGAAGTGCACAGCCAGCAGCCCCCTCTCCACCCCCTCAAGCTGCTGTCACCCAGTCTTATCCTGTTCCTCTCTACCATCTCCCACCTTCCTTCAAATCAGCCACACCCAGCCCAGCAACCTTACCGGGTTGGCTGCCAGATTGGAGCTGCTTCCTATCCTCACCCTGTAGCCCGTTACTAACAGCACTGCTGGAGTAAAAGCTTCCTCTTCATTGCTCTGACAGGCGCAGCTCTGAGTGAGTGCGAACTGTCCATGGAGGAAGTCTTGCATTGATTTTGAGAGAGAGAGACGAGTGTGAGCGTTACTGCACCACGTGGTTCAATGTCACTCAGAGCCAGGCAGGTCAGAGAAGAGAGGTCCTCTTGGCAGCATTTCTGATGGGACACCAAATCACCAGGTGCCAGAGGCCAATTTCTAGTCACCACGGAGACCTGGCACATGGGGTTTCTGAAGCCCTGATATACACCATAATGTTGGCATATATAATTGACTATAGATTTGTAAATCTCAGCTAAAAAATTACTTTTTACAAGAGAGATTTCTGTATGTGAAACTCTTAAGGATCATTACATCTTTCTTTGGATCTCCCTTACTTAAGAGTAACAAAACTGCACAGTCTAGCTATCCATCAGAGAACGAAGTAATGGCAGCTCACGTGTTCCTTGTGCAGTATCTCTAGATGCAGATCAGCGTTCCTTGTAGCCAAGGGAATGGTTTGAGCCAGAGGTCAGCTGTGGTTTCACAGCATGTATCCAGAGAGAGAAAACTTTACTTAACCATTAGCATGCAGAAAATGAGAAAGTAAAGCGGAGTCGGGCTAGCAAAAGGCAGCATGCAGTTCAGGAATCTTCAGTCCTGTCCTTTGTGAGCATCTTTTTTGCCTTTCTTCTCTTGTTAGCAATGCGATATGCATAGGAAGGCATCGTAAATGTCCCAAATTGCTTGAAAATACAAGAGCTTGCTGAGCCACATATACAAATCAGAAGTTGTCCTTTATGCTCCAGTCAGGTGTATGGCAAAATTAGCAGAGGAGGGATGAATGTCAGCACAAGTTCTGTCCAAGTAGAATTTGTCCATCTCTTTAAGGTATGAGGTAGCCCTCAAGGTCACAGAGCTAATTTGTAATGATGACTGCATCTTTCCTTTTCAGCTTAGTACAAAGTGCTTTCCAAGATCACTGAGCCAATTAGTGAGGAGTAGTGTTTTTGTCTGCTTAGAGTAGCTGTGTTTAACCTTGGCATGTCCCAGAATCCTTGATTTCCAAACTTCCATTTTTTTTGGTTCGGCTAGCACAGGTCAATAGAAAGAGAGGCTGTGGCTGTACTTCCTAACCTACATTCCTAAGTCATCTAAATAGGAGAGCATGATCCACTAGGTCAAAAGCAAAAGAAATATCTAGGAGAACCAGCTGGCCTGTCTCTCCACCACAAAGGCGATACAGGTTTCCTCCATGAAGGATAGCCACACCGTCTCTGTTCTGTGCCCCTTCCGAATCCTAGTTATGCCAGATCCAGTTCTCCAGTTGGCAAGCTGTGAAGAGCTCCATCAGTTAAGCCAACATATGTAAATTAGCTATGAACCTATAACTGGAACATAAAGATGGATCTTACATAGGTTTCCTCAGAAGAAGGAGTCAAACATTATCTTGACGTGCAGATAGAAAATATCCCTCCCTGATAAACCGGATTACTGCTTTCATCAGTGTCTAACATGGAATATTTCATAATGTGGCAATACACTAGCAGGTCAAAGGTATACATTCAAGAATCTCATATCATTTAGCTAAGGCCTTTTTTTCGGGCTCTGTAACAGCAATTGTATCGAAACTAGTTCAGAAATGCTAAGTTTTCTGGTAAAGGTCAAACAGCCACACATCATAGAAAAATGTTATAAGAGACTCGGTGGCAGACCCTACACACTGTAAATGATCTGGAGCACAAAGGAAACATTGTGGACGGCTCATCGTCTTGCAAATGAATCTGAGGGAAAAGAAAAGGCTCTCATAGTCCTAACTTCAGGCTCATACAAGAGAAAAATCAGCCCGTGACTTACAGTGTGGAGTTGAGGCAGGTTTCTCTGGCAAGCTTTGTCTAGCAAAAAATAGAATACTTACAGTTAAAAACAATCTTTAGTGTCTTTGCTGGCAGGTGCAATTCGATTAGAAATTCATTTCCTTTAAGAGATGCTTTCCTCTTGTATTTCCAGTGTCTACACTTGCTAGTCAGTTGTGCATGCCAAGCCTTCTCTCAAGGATCTCTTCATATTTTTGCAGTCTTTTTTCCAAAACTCTTAAGAGCATCTGAAAACCAATTGTGATTCTTGTCCCCGGGAGCTCGAACCCACCACAAAAGGGCAATAGTATTTAATGCAACAGTAATAAGGAATTTCACTTCCTTAAAGATGCATGTAACGAATTGCTGGGAAAATATATAGCCCCTAAGAGAGAATCATGGTCTATTACCTCTACCCCACTTCCGTCAAGGTGGCTTTTTCAGTATTCTTTTCCTATTACATTTATTGGTTCAAAAATTAGTTTGACCAAATCCAAAGCTGAACTTGCTGTTAACCTCTCAAATGCTGGGCTTATTAGGGTATCTGGAGATGAAAAATGCCAATATTTAAAAAAAAAAAAAGTGTAATGGGAAGAGAAAAATAACTTGCTAAATAATCAGAATGAGTCTCAGAATGGCGATAAAAATCTACAATCGTAGAAAATTAATTAAATCCAGTGGCATAAGTTCAAATGAGGGGCTCCCAAGCAAAATTTGCTGAGGCCCCTCATGATAACTGCAGAGAACACTTGCCCCCCCCGCTCCCAAAAAACAAACACCCCCCCCCCCAAGTTGCCCTGCTCCTACCTCCCCTTCCCTCTCACCCTAGCCAACCCTGCACTGCCCCCTTGCATATAGCACTTTGTATATAGCTCATCATGAAATTAGTCATACGTTATCTACACCTACAGAAACGCACCGAAGTAGTCACTGCATGCCTACATCCACGCACAATGTAACATGATTTGGTTGAAGTGTAAACCGCTTTGATTTACAGGATAAAGCAGTCTATAAATCCTTTTAAATGAATAAATAAATAAAAGACGTTTGCTCTGGCACCTCCGCTTCCTCTCTCCCCGTAAAGCGCTGCTCTGCAGCAGCCAGAGAGGTAGAGTCCACTGCTGGGCTGAAGTCTCGGGTCCTGCAAGACTTCGGCCCCACAGTGGGAAGCACTTTTCCGGGCCTCAGTCTGCCACAGAACAGCACTTTTACAGGGAAAGAGTGATGTTTGCCACTGGTGCTGCCGTAAAGGACTTGTTGGGCCGAGTGGACCTTTTTGTAGCCTGGGATGCCTCCCTCATTGTGGGGACTGCTTGGGCAGTATTTACTCCACTGATTAAATCCCATAGAAATCTAAGCTAGAATGTGGGCTAGCTCTTCTTACTTAATACAAGTCTTTAAGTATCTTGATGGGGAAGAGGGGATTTCTCATGATATGGGTTTTCTGCTACACCAAGTCCAACAGTAAATATTTGAACCCCTTCCTTTGTGAAGTTATCGTTTGTAGATATTATGGGAATAGATTTCTTACAAATCACTGCAAGCCCATCTCCTCTTTTCCCTAAACATGAAACATGTTTTAAAGCATAATTAGGGAACACAAAGCCTGAAGAAGAGGACTCTTAAGCTGCTAATCATGTTTCCACAATTAAAATACCATCTAGAGAGTTGTCCTCAATATATTAGTGGATCAGGAGCGATTTATCGTGCACTGATCTAGTATCAAAATACTAACGGTAAAGACTGTCTCCTCCAAAAAGGAAAGTGGTGGGGGAGTTTTTGTAGGAATCAGTTTGTTGTTTTACTAGCTCAGGAATAAATGGCGAGGAGTTCTCTACAAAGCTTGATATCTCCATTCCCTATTGATCTGTGCACTTTACCATTACTTTACCTCTGGGCTAAGTAGCAGCACAGTGCAATCAGCACTTTGATGAGAAAATGTTCAAGCAGCCGTGGAGAGGAATTGCAGGAACAGCAATGAGAGCCAGTAAAGCAGTGGCTCTCAACCTACTCGGGGCACACCCAACCAGTTAGCTTTGCAGGAGATCCCTAAGGAAAATGCACAAGAGAGTTTTCATGTACTGCTTTCTTGATATGCCAATCTTTCTTTCTCATGCATACTGATCCTGAAAACCTGCCTGGCTGGGCATGCCCCAAGAACTGATTTGAAAACTATTGCAAAAAGGTTTCTTGAATCTGAAGCTGAGAAAAGTACCAATAGGGAAGGGTGAAGGACTCTGAGCTGCTGTATTCTGAAAATCTTTATCCTTTTAGCCGTTTCATAACTTTCACCATAGATGCATTGAAATTTCTCGCATTATGTTCCACTTTATTGTCCAGGGCAGGCGTTCTCAATCCAGTCCTGGGGCAAGGCTCAGCTAATCAGGTTTTCTGGATATCCATAGTGAATACTGATAAGAGATTTACATGCACAGCTTCCATTGCATGCCAGTCTATCTCATTAATATTCACTGTGGATGTCCAGAAATCCAATTGGCTGGGTATTTCCTCAGCCTGAAATTGAGAAAGCTTGCTTCAGATTGACAACTGACTGTCATTAGTATAAAGATATGGGGGAGCCAAAAGTCTTAACAATCTTCCACAAAGGATACATAAAGATGCTGAAGAGAAGGGTGAACCCAAAGGCGCCCCCGCAATCTAGATTATAGACCCATGCTTCTGCAGCTTACATTATCACCCCTGATTCACATGCACCCCTGATTTACATGGGTTCACCCCTGGACATGGACATGGGGGGTGGGGGTGGCTTGCACGGAGCAGCGGGTGCACCTGCTCTTGTCATCTTGCTGGGTGGACTGGATGGACCATACTGGTCTTTGTCTGCCGTCATTTACTATGTTACTTGGGGCAGCTTCACTAGGCCTCACAACCAAAAGGCCAGGGACATGGGTCCAGGAAGCCCAAGGCTCCCAGGCACCAGCTCCCACCCAACCGGGGGAAAGCTTTTGATTCCCTGGGCTGGGCCTTCCCTCCCCTGGGAGTCCCACCTCAGCCCATATGGGGTTGACTGGCCTCTTGTCCACAGATGGGCCAGCAATACCACAGACCAGTGGGTCCTGCAGGTGGTAAAGGATGGGTACTTCCTCCATTTACAGTAGAACCCTCTAGGCTTCTTCCTAGGAGAGCCATCATAGCCTCTCCTCCACCAGGCCTTGCTCGCCACAGAACTCGCAGGCTTGCTCAGGGACAAGGCGGTGGAACCTGTACCGTGACACCTCTGGGGGCAGGGGTTCTACTCAAGGTAGTGGAGGAGTGGCCTAGTGGTTGGGGCAAGGTACTTCAGGCCGGAAGGTCGGGGGTTCAAATCCCACTAGAGGACAGCAACCTTGGGCCGGAAGGACTGGGGTTTCTAGTCCCACAGGTGCTCCTTGTGGTCTTGGGCAAGCCACTTAACCCTCCATAGCCCATGTTCCCTGTAAATAGTTATCTCCAAGTTATAATGCCCTGTTCAATGTAATTTCAGTTTGTTCAATGTAAACCGCACTGATGCAGAATAGCGCGGTATATAAGAGAATATAAATAAAATAAATATAAATAAATAAATTTCCTTTTCCCAAAAAGAACAGGAGGCCTCTGGCCCATTCAGGAAATGCACAACTTGAACAAGTTCCTGGGGAGGGAGAAGTTCAAGATGCTGTCCCTTGGAATACTGCTGCCCTACCTCCGCCAGGGAGATTGGCTCTGTTCCTTGGATCTCAAGGATGCTTACACCCACATCCTGATCCACCCCTCCCATAGGCATTACCTGAGATTCGTGGTGGGAGGGCAGCACTACCAGTACAGAGTGTTGCTGTTCGGCCTCGTCGTCTTTACAAAATGCCTGGGAGTCATTGCCGCCCATGTGCGCCTCCAAGAGACCCATGTCTTCCCTTACCTGGATGACTGGCTCATCCGAGGCATAACGCACTCTCAAGGCCAGTCGGGCCACAAGGCTCATTATCCACACCCTGCAGCATTTGGAGTTCATCATCAGCTACTCCAAATCCAGCCTCTCCCCAGTCCAAGACCTGGAATTCATAGGGGCCGAGCTGGACACTCTATGGATCATGGCCTTTCTCCCTGTGGAAAGAGCCTACCGCCTGATGCAGCTGGAAAAGGACATGCAGGGCTGCAGGTCGGTGCCAGCTCACCTGCTCCTCCGTCTGTTAGGCCACATGGCCTCCATGGTTCAAGTTACGCCTCTGGTTCACCTGCACATGCAGGCAGCCCAGTAATGTCTCCATTCCCAGTAGACACAAGCCACAGGCAGGCTGAGGGACTGGGTGAAGGTCACCCACCGACTGGTGGCCTCCCTCACCTGGTGGCAGTCCCCGCATCACCTCAGGGCAGGGATGCCCTTCCAGGTACCGACTCCTCAGAGTCCTGACAACAGACACTTCCCTTGTGGGCTGGGGCGCACATTGCGAGAGCCAGTACACCCAGGTCACCTGGTCCCCAGAGGAATCCTTCCTGCAAATCAATCTTCTCGAGCTTAGGGCCATCTTCCTGGCCCTTCAGGCCTTCCGCCATCTCCTGAGCAACCTCCCGGTCCTCATACAGACAATCAAGTTGCCATGTTCTGTGTTTTTGTCTTGACTAGATTGTAAGCTCTGATGGGCAGGGACTGTCTCTTACATATCTGTGCTGTACAGCGCTGCGTACGACTGGTAGTGCTTTACAAATGCTCAGTAGTAGTAGTAGTAGTATTAAAAAAACAAACCAACAAAAAAAACAAAACCACAAACAAAAACCCCGAGCCAGTCCATCCCGAAACCTTATCTCTAGGCCCACCTGCCTACATCTGCCCAATGTTATCCCATGATCAACAAGGAAAAATACACTGAACAGATTCAGTAGTACCAGAAGTGCCAGCGTCTTATTAGCCAAAGACAAATATTAGTATTCACAGCTACTAAAACGGATTCTCTTTCTGAGCCTGAACAGAATGCTGCTTGACTCGCACTCGGCTTATTAGACTCTTCCAAGTACTCTTTAAGTGAATGTCTCACAGCCTTCTCAGCTAATAGAGACAGGGCTGGTGCTAGAGTATTAGGCACTCTAGGCAAACTTTCAGCCTTGCAGGCCCCTTCCCCCATATATACAATTAACTTTCAAAAATCAATATTGGGCATTAATATAAATGTTCTACATTTATACGAAGTGATTTACCTGAGCAAAATAATATATAATTAGATATATATAACTCATTTGTCTCCTAGGTCAATAAGTCCTTTTTAATAGTTTTTTGGGGGATTTTCTTAAATAAAATCCTGGTGTTAAAACACAAGCAATTTTGCAGAGGTACAGCACACTGTACTATACTTTTACACCAAGGATAATCACAAACCTTATTTTTAGCAGTCTTCTTTATAGCATCCAGTCAATGCTTCAAAACAAAAAAACGATAAACCCAGCCAGTTTCTTATGTCCACTTCACCTAGCTCAATACAAAATAATTACTGAAAACCCTGCAGAACTCTGTACCCTTATGTAGCAAATATGCCAAACAGCACTAACTCCCAGGACTCGTACAGCTTTGCAGATATACTTGGGCCTAGTCCACCAATGCACCACCTATAGTAAAACTAGAGCAAGCCAGACTGTGACAAATCCCTTCACAGAAATGACAAGCTAAGAGAATCTTTCACCATGGACACAAATGCAGAACACATCCAGGCCCTCGTCGAATACAGAATACGAATATGTTAATTGGCATATGTGCATCTTTTGATACAGCTTAGGGAGATGTGCATCTCTGGTGTCTGTATTTTGCTGTGTGCAGGCAGAAATGCATTTGTTTCTATTTCTCCAGTGTTGTCACACATACAGAGTCTGACGTCTTGAGGTTTCCAGTTCAATTTTTGCCTTCATATCTCTATTACTAATCTGTGGTCCCTTGTTCTGTATTTGACGAGATGCTGTCTGTGCTTTACATGTGTAACCCATGTGCAGTAGTTTCTATGCAGAGATCTGTAGCAGTCCTGTGTGCTCTGTTTTCTAAGCAGATGGTGTATTGGGACCAGTGTAATATTTTCAGAACTGCTTTTTCATAGATAAAAGCTTGTTGCTGTTTGAGTCTTGGGAGTTGGTACTGTTGTGATATGGTTAGTTCTGCGTGTCTTTTGGCAGGGTTCTGTGTTTAATATCTGCCACTGGAGAAAATGTGCATTGCCCTTACTAAGGTGATATGAAAACTTTAATATAATTTTTTTGTATATTCGGCGTGAAGGGAAATATTCTATTTCTGCTTTGCATCTGTTGCATTTGTTATGTTCTTATGATTATTGTTTTAGCTATATTGCTCTTTGCTTTGAATATTTTAGAAATAGGACTTATAAAGAGTACAGTGATATTTGCTTTAACATATGATTGATTAGCTCTGGTGTTTCTGTAATGTGTTCTTTTGCTTTCTATACAATATTATTCTTTTATGAATCTATATATGTGGAGTGGAGGAGTAACCTATTGTAACCTCCCCCTCCCCCAATGTGGTCCTTGCAGCTGCTTCTAGCACTTGGCAGATAAGGGGAAACATTAATCCAGTCAGCCTTTTTTGCAGTTGTTTAGTCTTACACTCGTGGATTTTAGTAATCAGGGATTGTTTTGGTAGGGACCAGCATACCCCGGGATTCCCCTCGCACTTGAAATTTGCATACCTCTTCCTTCTCAAATAAATGAGTCGAGGCCATAAATTGTGTTTGAAACAAAGGGTTTACTTAAACTTTAAGGTCACTGAGCAATAACAATGCAACAACAATAACTGTTACAAGCAGTTAACTCCTCCTTAGTCAAAATTAGTTACAGGTAGGTTATACTCCTTTTCTCCTCTGTTTGGTATGTTACCACACTCTTTTCAATTACTCTTTATATTAAGCTGAACAGTTGCTCCATTCTTCCACATCTAGACCTTTGTTACTTAGTCCGGTTTCTTCACTACTCCTGAACCTTTGTTGACTATGAGTAGGAATCCCTCTCTTTCATTTATGCTACTCCCATTGTATCTGAAGCTGGTGATGATGCAAGCACAGATCACTGTTACTGTGCTGGCCTCTCTCCTGGATCTGGTGTATGATGAGTGCTTGGGTTCCTCTCTTCCTGAGAGCTGGTGGCCTCTGTAGATGAAAGTCTCCGAAACTGCTCTGCAGAGCTCCTAGCTCTAATGGACTGGAAGGCTTAGTTGTTGGTACAGTTTTTGGAACCTCTCTCACAGGCCAAACTACTCTTCTTCTGACGGTGGGGTGCTGGCAGGTTTTGTTCAAACATTAATCCTCTGCTCTCTTCTCCTATGCTACTGCTGTGATGCCTGTTGCTAATTCTGGATGGTGTGAGAGGCTGTGTGCCTAAAAAACCTGCCCAAAGGACAGATGCCTTATTCCCTGCTCATGATGGAGTAGCTGGGAGCCAAAGACAGAGTTCTGTCTTTGGGTGTGGTTTATATATGAACTTGTAATTTCCCTCCCAAAGGAGTCTCCTCCCAGCATGAAGTAACTGGCAGCAAGAACTTCCCCTGTTCTGGAAAATGTTAGATTTTTCCCTAACTTTCATTTTAGCATTCTAGTAGGGACACTGGATGGTGCTACTGCTATGACAGTAACATCCAAGAATTCTCTACATATAAATTGCAATAGATATAAAAAGAAAAGAAGACTTAAGCTGTACTCTTTACCTGTTTTATTAATATAGATTAGTAAGGCGCTTATTTGGCAGAAAACGCATTTGAAGGATATGTGCTAAATAATGATAATTAGTCTGTCATAACATTGGATGGGGTTGTAGAACATTTTGAAGATTGTAATGTGTATTGATATGTTTTTCTTTATAGCACCTGCTAACCAGATATGTGCCAGCTAGGGTGATATTCGGTGGTGGTCTCCGGATAGTATCGATAGTGCTCAGGTGGTCCATGGGCAGAGCTGGGGCACAGTTTGATTAGTTGCTTAGTGGCCATATTCAGTCTTAACTGGATAACTAATGGCATAAAGTTTTGTCAGTAAAAAGGCCGTCCACATTTTATGCAGTTTGCTGTCCAGATAGAAGGCTGAATATTGCCGCTATCTGCAGAATCTGGGTATTCAGCACCAGCCATAATCTTAAATACTTTGCTGAATATCTGGATTTAATTTAGTTTTGGCGGCCGGCATTTGAAAAAACACTGAGCCCTGTATTTCTTTTGGAGTCCTACTGCCACTGAACTAGTAATTATGTCCATAAAACTGATCTTTGTTTTTATCTTGAGAGCTCATGGTGTTTCCAGAAATTCTTGTTGACTTGGAAGAGGTTTCTTTATTTACTGGATTTATAGGCTGATCTAACAATACACTTGATCAAAGTGGATCACAGCTCTAACATGTATATCAAAGCCGCATTTACAAATAGCATTGAAATGCCACATCCAAAATTCTGAGTTCCATAATTAAAACTCTTTAAAAGAACAATGTCTGTTACCCAGCAGGTTGCATTCAAAGCAAGCATCCACTAATACAGAAAATACAAAAAGCAAAATTAACCAGTAGCTATAGTTAAAGCTGGACAGTGAGCTGATCAAAATTACAGCAAATACTGAACATCTTTTTAACTAAGAAGGCCTTTGATTGCTTCCTGAATGTCAACAGGTTCGTCTGGCCATTAAACAGTCTCAAAATTGATGTAACATCTGGTTCAGCTAGATCTAGTATTAATTGAAAAAGAACAGCTGCTTGATCATATCGTTTTGTTTTTCCTGATTTTATTTGAAAATATTCTAAGGCTTAATTAAGAGTCTTTTTCTAAATGTCCTTAACCAGTTAATGCACATTTTAGCATGCGATAATTGGTTGCAGTCAATGCTAACGTGCGGTCTGCCAAAACACACACAACGACAACTGCACATTAATGTGGAGAATGGGTGGTTTGGGGCAGAGTGTGAGCATGGAGAGCACATTAGGTGCAACCTTGCTGATTGGCACATTGATGGCGATTGTGTGCTAACGATACTACTGTGGTTATTAGGTGCACTCGCATTAATTGCACCACATGTTAACATACGAAATCACACATTAACTGCCAGGATCATGCTGGATACGATAAATGCAAAACCATAGCAGGATTTAGTCTAGGTGACAGGGGACCCTTTTGCACAGAATAGACATGTTTTACAGCTTGAGAAGATTTGGTTATCTTCCAGTCCAGAGTTTTGGAATGCATTCACCCACTTTTCTGGGGCAAGTACATTTTCTCAGCTAGAAGGCCTGGTGTCCAAGGGAGGTGTAGAAGCAGCTTCATTTCCAAGCAGAGCCCAGGCACAGAAGGCAGCAGCAGCAGCAGAGGAAAACATCAGATACATCTTTTGAGCAGGTTTGGGGGAGAGGAGGCTGGGAAAGAGGCAGAATGTTGGAGAGCCCTGAGGTGGGGGATGAGATATGGCAGAAGGAAAAGAGAAGAGTGACGGGCTGAGTGGAGGAAGCAGGAGAGAGTGGCAGACGGGAGATGGAGAGGACTGCTCTGGGGTTGAGCGAGGGAAGGGATGTGGAGGAGAATGAGAGGCCCGCACTGAGATGGGATGGGAGTGTGTGTTGCTAGGGCATTGTGTCCTAGTGCATAGTTTGTGGAAGAATAATATAATTTTTGACCCAGTCTGCCTCATTAAGCATAGAATAATCCCTGGATGATAGCCTTCTGTTAATCTTTCTACTGACTTTGTTACAACAAATTTGTCAGGTTCTGGAAATTTTCAGATGGGATATCAAGTTACAAAAGTGAATTACTTAAAATCTGACATTATAGCCATTCAGGAGATTCCCACTGAGACGAAGAGCTTAAAAGCCTACATTTCATCTAGACAAAACATTAGGCTTATTAAATATCTATGAGCATGCCTTGCTAAACAGGAGACGTAAATCAAAGAAGGCCTCTGTCTGGGATTGAGTTCATGACTTTATAGAGATGAGGGCCCTCATTACAGTTCCACGGAGGCAGCCGCAGTGAAGAGTAATGTGATCAGCATGCTGTTGTGCTCTCAAGAGGACCCGAGTCTTCAGACTGCTGCTGGTTTGAAAATTATAGGCTGCCTCTCTTCAGCCGGATGGACTTCCACACAAAGCCTTTTCAAGCTAGCTGGCTCATCTCACCCATAAATCCTCATAGGTGTCAGAGCAACAGTTAGATTGTAAATGGGGCATGAGGCTATTCCCATTCGATTTTAGAAACATCTTGGATTTTGTTTGCAGATTGAGTGTTCATTGAAAAAGAATAGCCTTCAGAGATAAAGGAAAGGGACTATCTTGGATGCAGATCTGGGAATATGAGAAGAAGACATCACAGCCAGTAGTGTGATGTGCTGACATTTGGTTTAATGCTATTTAATCCATACAAAGAGTACATCATTATTTGACTCCTTGAAATCTGGTAGCTCAGAAATGAGATTAAATAATGTTCTATCCTCAGAGTTAGAAAAATCTCCAGGAACAAGCAGGAATGAGTCTTCACATATGGGTATCGTCGGTACCGACGGAGCCTGCGCGGGAACGCTCCCCAGCGTCCAGTAAGAAAGCTTTTGGGAGCATCCCACAGCGCCTGCGCGCTGCCTTCCCGCCTTTCCCAACCACCTCGCTCCAGTTTTTCTTTTCCGCGGAGCCAGCAGATCGTGTTCTTGTCACCGCAGAAGAATTCTTTATTTTTTTCTTTATTTTTCTGTGTCACGTCTGCCTTCTTCGACGTCAGACCAGTACCACCAGTCATTTCTTTTCTTTCTTATACAAAAAAAAAAAAAACCCCACTTTTCTTTCTTCAACTGTGCATTTGCAGTTTGGGCCTTAGGCCTGAACATTTTTCTCCTCATGGAGAAGCCCGCTTCCGGGTTTAAAAAGTGCACGAAGTGTGGCGGTACTATTTCTGTCACCGACACCCATGACTGGTGTCTAAAATGTTTGGGTCCTGACCATTCCATCACGGATTGTGTGTCCTGTACCATGATGTCTAAAAGAGGTCGGCAGAACCGAGCAGCCAAGCTCAGTACCCTGTTTTCCTCTGATGCAGCTTCGGTGGCATCGACGTCTTCCAGGGCTGCTGCTTCCTCCCATGGATCTCAGGTAACCAAACATAAATATAGCCGGTCCTCGAAGGGCAAATCTCCCTCTAAGCATCGAGATGCCTCCGGGCTTGTCCTTGAGGAATCCGCACCGGCAAAATTACCCCGGCGGGAAGTTCCGGCTTCCAAAGCATTATCTATGGGTTCACAGGTTGACATCGATGGCTCGGCCTCGACCGATCACCTGTTGCCGTGTTCTGGGGTACCGGTGGCCTCCACCGGTACCGACATCCAGACTCTGATGGCGTCGATGGATCAGAAGATTCTGTCCATGCGTTTATGCAGGCTTCGACACCTTCGGTACCGCAACAATCTCCGTTGCCAGTACCGACACTGGCACCGGCATAGTTTCCGGTGCTGGTACCGATTGCATCGACATCGGCTTCGGTGTCAACTGCAACGGTACCCTGTCCTATGATGCCCATTGGTACCGAACCGGTACCGCTTACTCCCGATGTTGATCCCACTCGGTATGCATATCGGGCTTTACAGGAGCATCCAGACAGGCGATACTTCGATTCCTCCGAAGACTCTGATGAGTCGGAGGCTTCTGTCGAGGCACTGGTACTTCTTCCTCAGGAGTCTGATTCTCCAAAACGAAGAATGTCTCCTCCAGAAGACTTGTCTTTTCAAGACTTCATTAGGGAAGTGGCTAGGGCCCCTTCATTAGGGAAGTGCCTAAGTGGCCCCTGAGTCAGAGCCTAGAGCCAAGCAATTAGATATTTTGCAATACCCTAGGGCTCCTAAAGAAGCAGCCACCTTACCTATTCATGAGATTCTCTATGATCTCATGTTGAGCATGTGGGAGACTCCTCTTACTACCTCTCCTCATTCTCGTAGGTTAGACACCATGTACCGTGTCCCTCCTTGTCCTTGCTTTCATAAGTCTCAGCTTCCTCACCACTCTATTGTGGTAGAGTCTGCCATGAGGAAAATAAAGAGTGCAAAGAGACACTCATCTAATCCTCCAGGACGTGAATGCAGAACCCTTGATGCTTTTGGCAGAAGGGTTTTCCAAGCTAATATGCTTGCTGCCAGAATCAACTCCTATAGTCTCTATATGGGGATGTTTCTAAAAGAAGTCACAGATCATCTGCAGACTTTAGTCCCTTTTATTTCAGAAGATAAAAGGCAGGAATTCCTCACTTGGCTTAAACATGCCCAAGATGTTTCCAAATTTTCCAACCGTGCAGCCTTTGACTCTTTTGAGTGTGTAAGTAGAGCCTCGGCTATTGCCATAGGTGCACGCAGAGAGCATCACATCCATCTTCTGGCAGTATATCTTCCAGGCATTCAAAACTCTTGGGCGGACAGACTCAGTTGAGTTCTGCTCCCACACGAGTGGTCCCTCCACATGGACCAGGTAGCCAGGATTTTTCGAATTTGGGGAACTCCGGACATAGACCTCTTTGCAAGTCCGTGGAATGCCAAACTTCCCTGGTTCTGTTCCAGAATTCCGTGTCAGGAAGTTCAGGCCAAGGATGCCTTCCTCCTTCACTGGGGTTAAGACTTCCTTTATGCCTTTTCACCAATTCCCCTAATTCCCAAAACACTATTCAAGCTTCAGAGAGATCGAGGGACCATGATCCTCATAGCTCCACATCGGCCACGCCAAGTGTGGTACCCTCTACTTCTGCATCTCTCTCAAGCTCCTTCCCTGGACTTGGGCTCTGCACCAGACCTTCTGTCCCAGGAAGGGGAAACATTGTGGCACCCAAACCCCCAGTCGCTCCATCTCAGGGTTTGGTTGCTGAGGGCCTAGACCTTCAAGATTTTCATCTCTCTCAGCAAGTCAGAGATGTTATTCATGCCTCTAGAAAGCCTTCTACTAGGCGTTCCTATGCTTTCAAATGGAAAAGATTTACCATTTGGTGTTCAGGGAAGGGTCTAAACCCTCTTGCAATACCTCTGAATTCTCTACTAGAGTATCTCCTGCATCTATCCCATGCAGGCCTGAAAACAAAATCAGTAAGAGTCCATTTGAGTGCTATTGCAGCGTCCCTCAAGCCTCTCAATGGACAACCTATTTCCTCTCACCCTCTTATAGCAAGATTCATGAGAGGCTGCCTTTTAACTAAGCCTCCCAATAGACCACCTCCAGTGGCATGGGATTTAAATCTGGTTCTTGGCCAGCTTATGAAGCCACCCTTTTGAACCTTTAGCCACCACCTCCTTGAAACTTCTTTCTTGGAAAGTTGTTTTTCTCATTGCAGTCACCTCAGCACGCCACATCAGTGAGTTGCAAGCTTTGGTGGCTAATCCACCTTATACAAGGTTCCATCATGATAAGGTAGTCCTCAGGACCAATCCACACTTTATGCCTAAAGTGGTCTCGCCTTTTCATCTGAACCAGGAGGTATATTTACCTGTCTTTTTTCCAGGACCTCATGCATCAAATGCAGAGAGGAATCTTCATACCTTGGATTGTAAGAGAGCTCTCGCTTTCTACTTACAAAGAACACAGCAACATAGAAAGTCTTCTCAACTCTTTGTTGCTTTTGATCCTTCTCATTTAGGACTTCCAGTCTCTAAGAGAACACTGTCCAACTGGATTGCTCAGTGTATTTCTTTCGCCTACCAGAGTAGGAACATTTCTCTGGAGGGCCATGTCACAGCTCACAATGTGAGAGCCATGGCAGCCTCAATGGCTCATCTAAACTCTGTGTCCATCGACCAAGTCTGTCGAGCGGCCACCTGGGCCTCGGTTCATACCTTCACAGCCCATTACTGTTTGGACAAGGACTCCCGCCGGGATGCCTCGTTTGGTCAGGCTGTCCTCAAACACCTGTTCCATTCCTAATCAACTCCTACCCACCTACCCTGGTTGGATGCCAGAGATCCATGGGGGGAAGTGGAGCCCTCTGCAAGGACACACAACCATGGGGTCTCTCCCTGGCATCTGCAGCTAGGGAGTCCCCATATGTGAAGACTCATTCCTGCTTGTTCCTGGAGATAGCACAGTTACTTACCTGTAACAGGTGATCTCTGGGAACAGCAGGAATAAGTCTTCACAACCCACCCACCTCCCCTAGGAGTTGTATCTCTCTATCTATCTTTCCTTTCCTCTCTCTCTCTTTGTCTCAGCTTTAAAACTTGAACTGGAGAGAGGCGGTTGGGAAAGGCGGGAAGGCAGCATGCAGGTGCTGTGGGATGCTCCCAAAAGCTTTCTTACTGGATGCTGGGGAGCGTTCCCGCGCAGGCTCCATCGGTACCGACGATACCCATATGTGAAGACTTATTCCTGCTGTTCCCAGAGATCACCTGTTACAGGTAAGTAACTGTGCTTTCTCTGAGAATGGTGGAGACTGCTCCCAAAACCATCTGAGGAAACAGATGTCCATAGAAGTCACAGCCATTACTGTAGGGTTTCCCAGTCAGTGTCCCATGGTCATCTGGCATGCCACAGGATAATTATTGCTGTGTAGTGCTCGGGTCCAAACCAGCGCTTGGGATCTGCTGTCAGCACTTCGTAGCAACAAGACCCACAACCAGTAGCTCTTAAACATGCAGAACTCCTTTCTGAGCACTTATGCAGTCAAGCCTGCTTCAGGATGAGCTCTGGACTGTGGGAATTAACTGGCATGATGCAGGCCACAGCCAGCCCTGCTCTATGCAGCACACACAATGCACAGAGTACCTCCTCCTCCTCATCTCTCTCAAATATTTTTCCTTCGAGTCCTTCCAGCCCCTGCCTTACCCTCAGGCTGAATAAGTGGAGGAGAGCATGCACTAAGAACTAGCTGTGACTCACTCTGCATAGTGGGATCTACAGGTGACAGCCAAGGCAAATCTTCAAGCTAGCTGCTCACACCATATCTTTCAAATTTCCCCTGCATATAGTGGGATCTGGAGTCCAGGAATGGGGAGGAACTGAAGAGCAAGTTGGGATAGAGAAGGGAAAAGTCTATAAAGGGTGAAGAGTTGGAATAAGACTCCACAGGCATTGAAGAATAGAGGGAGCCCAAAAATCTACTAGATGAAGGACTGGGGACAGGTGAGCATTGAGCCATATTACGACAGCTCACAATGGAGAGAGTAAAGCAAAGAGCATCTGAAAAGGAGAGGAAGGTGCCCCATGGTGAGACTCCTCTGTTCAACAGTGGAACCAAATCGTGGTGGAAGCCCAAGGAAGTGTTATTGAAAAACTTGCTGAAGCTGTGGCTAACCCATAGTTAGTTTGTATTTCATCTTCCAGTGCCAGAGGAGCCATAGAGATATTAGGAGAAAAATCATGGCAGTGACTGAAGGAGTAAAACCAGCAGCAATTATGTGCACACTGTATGTATGCACATCTGTCGTTCACTTTCTAATATGTACATACTGTCACAGGCCAATCCCATCTAGGTTAGCTCTCTGGGTCAGGAACTGAGTAATGACTTTCCTTTTCCATAGATGAGGCGGGATACTGACGTACTGTTTAAATGTTTACAATTAGGTGGATGCTTCACCCTGGACTTCTAATCAATAGCTTCCACAGCTAACATAAAGCCCCTTGTTCATCTTAATCCAAAGTGCATTTTCAAGAGGCAATAAAGTTCCTGCTCGCACCTGGTCTAATGCTCCATAGTGCAGAATAGAGCCAATGGGTTTTAAGGTGCGATCCTGTCAGTTTCCCAGGCATGGACTATAGCTTTTGGCTGGTCTGGCTCTCTTATAGTACAGACTTCAGCCTTTTGATGTTAATTTGTTAGGAGGACACTTTACTTTAGGCTCCTGGTTAGTAACTTTCATAGCTGTGTTGCACAACTAGGGTGTATTTCTAACAGGCGATAAAGTTCTCACCCTCAGCTGGTCTGTCCCACCATAATCCAGTCTACAGCCTATGGAAGGGGTATCAAACTGCAATTCTGGAGGGCTGCAAATCAGTCAATGTGAATGTATATGAGAGATGTTTGCATGCACTGCCTCCTTTGTATGCAGATATATCGCATACATATTCACTAAGGATATCCTAAAATCAGACTGGCTTGCAGCCCTCTAGGACTGCATTTCGACACCCCTGACTATGGGCTTTAATTTTACCATCCTGTCAGCTTGCCATTCAATGACTACAGCTCTTGACCGTAAATGGGCACTAAAGTTCTAGCCTCCTGCTTGTCTGACTTTCCCTAATATAGTTGCCCAAGTATTTTAATCTATTAGGTGGCTACTTTACCATGGCCTCTAATCAGCATCTTTCACAGCCCACTCTGGTGTACAGTTTCAACAGAGAGTAAAGTTCCCTTTCTGAGCTGGTCTGACCTTCAGTAGTATAGACTGTAGAGTAGGGTTTTACCTGCCATTCGCTGTTCTTATTAAAATCTGTAGCAAAATTCTTGCCATCAAGCTCCGACTTCACTTCAGGGTGCTGGGAAATATAAGTGGAAAAGAAATTTTTCCAACACAGCCAAACTCTAGATATCATCTTCCGCAGGGCATAAAGGTGGCAGCTCTGCTTTCATTGCCATGTTTCAGCAATCACTCTAGGGGTGACCGTGGGAGGTAACTTGCCCTGCATGCTCCTGCAGTTGTGGAGAGCCTGTCTACCAGCCTTCCTCAGTATCATTTATATCAGCTCGTATACAGTAAAAAGGAGGCACTAATACTACAAATGTTTATGTTTATGTTTATTTAGAATTTGATATACCGCTCAGGCCAGAGGCATTAGAGCGGTTTACAATACTATATCATTCGAAATCAAAAAAGGAAACATACAGAAGCAAGTCTAGTATTGCATGACAACTTGAAAGAGCATGCTTTATAAAAACCAATGCTTGCAAAGCTAAGCCAGTGGTTTTCAGCAGGGCGAGGGAGTGAGAGAGAGTCGGGGAGTGAGTTGCCCTCCCTAAGCTTCCGTCTCCCCTGGAAGACACTTTCACATTGGTTTGGTTTCTTTCAACTGCAATGCAACAGGTCCCCGTAATAGTGGTACAGAGAGGGGCAAGACTTGTAGTCCCCTAGGCTATCGGTGCTACTGCCGCTCTGCAGAGCACAGTGCAGCAGTCACAGAGAGAGGTGGTGAGTGATCTTGATCACAAAAGAGAACATCTGAGATATGGTGGTGGTAGCAGCTCAGGCTGTTGCTGCTGTATTTTTCCCCACCTCACCACTGGGATCTCTTATTTACTGGTTGGATTATTCCCCAATACATAATGGGAAAAGCCAGAGATAATGCACAAAGCTGGGAGAGAGGCGAGGGAGAGCCAGGACCGTTTCCTTCCCTGTGCACTGGTACCCTCAGACAGCACCATTGGCATCACTAGTCCCTGCTTATGTTGCCATATATCAATCAAACTGATAGCATTAATATGTGTGTTTCTTTTATGAAATGCATTAAAATATCTACAATCCAAAGTCTTATATACCCTTGTTAATCAGAAATAACTTGTTTTTTAGATTGTTACATTTCTTTTATAATTTAAAAATATCATTAAATATGTGCACAATGCTTGTTTTATTGGGATCAGCTCACTTCATGGCTATATTCCTGTTTTCTTGGCAGGTGTGTCTTGCATTTTCATTTTTTGTTGTGTGATGATTTTGAATCATTCTGCTGCCTGATGGAACGTAGACTGGGAAGATATTTTTGTCTGATGGTGTTTACATTCTTTTCTTTTTTTTCAGTGTTTGTGCAATAGACATCAGCGTTTGTCTCTTCATCAGTGAATTGTATTCTGACCAATTTTGATGACTGGAGAGTTTTTAAAAGATTTGGAAAAATGTTAGTGTGCCACAGATTTCTGTTTGCCCTGGTTTAATTGATCGTGTGCATTATGCAAATTATGTGAGAGATTAAATCTGCTTTGCGTCCTAGGCAAAATCGCCCATTTTAATTTAATTTCTGTGCTCCATACCGGCAGTGCTGAACACCCTCTAATTACTGCTGTGCACTATATTAAACACATACCTATGGCAGAATAAAAAATTAGCAGAAAACATTGATCTGTTTGATCAAGAACTATTTGTGATCTCAGCAGCAAGTTAATGGTCACATGACTGTAGTACTCCTAGCATTGTGCCATTTCCTGTCTACTCCTGTCTAGGAGTGGAGGAGTGGCCTAGTGGTTGGGGCAAGGTACTCCAGGCCAGAAGGTCGGTGGTTCAAATCCCACTAGAGGACAGCAACCTTGGGCTGGAAGGACTGGGGTTTCTAGTCCCACAGGTGCTCCTTGTGGTCTTGGGCAAGCCACTTAACCCTCCATAGCCCATGTTCCCTGTAAAATAGTTATCTCCAAGTTATAATGCCCTGTTCAATGTAATTTCAGTTTGTTCAATGTAAACCGCACTGATGCAGAATAGCGCGGTATATAAGAGAATGTAAATAAAATAATAAATAAATACTCTTACGCAGGTGCAGATTTTACAAGGAGCAGATTGATGGCTTAGCGTGGTTGGATTATAGTGGACTGAGAACCAGGGAAGCCGAAGTACCGTACAAATCCTGCTTCACCCACTGACAAACTTTGTGACCTTGGATGAACCACTTCACCATCTGCCCCCCCCCCTCCCTACACTATTTCAGGACTGTAAGCCCCCTGGGGAAGGGACCTGAATTTGTAACTTGCATAGTTACTGAGGTGTAAATGGCAAGTATTGATAAATAGATGTAGTATATGGCTGCTGTTTTTCCATTAACAAAAGGTAATTTCTAATGTGCATCTGAGTTAATTGATGCTATATAGTATAAGCTGATTCTAGTGTTAACATTTTTAGGCTAAAGATCATAGGAAATTGTTAAATAGTAGCCTCTCAGGATATTAACATATCTGTATACCTTATGATGGAAGCCGTTTGTTAAAGAAAAATCTGTCTCTATGCTTGTGTACTGTAGTATTCTATAGTGCCCACAGTGAACTAGATTAAGTGTGATTTCCATCAATTAAAGATGTACTACCCAGGCATTGATTTTGAAATTGTTTGCAGTGGTGGTGGTTGTTGTTAAGTGCTGTTGAATCTTGGGGAAAAAGGAATTCTTTAGATTAAAGCTGATTAATCTGTGAACCAAGTGTATTTGTTAAATCAGTCAGGGCCTAGTAGCAGCAAAGAGCTTTCTGGTTAAATTTAGAACCCAAGACTGCCTCTATCCAAGCAAGGTCTGTGGGACTCTCTCTTGAAATTGGTCACAGATTACCTTAGATGCACAGGACAGGGTACTGTGTAGCAGCCAGCTTTTAATAAGTCTTCTTTCCCTCCCTCCCTCCCTCCCTAAGCACCCACCCACCCCTGGGATAATCATAGCTTTATCGGTGCATAAACCTCTTAAAGGAAAGGAAGTGCCATATCCACTCTCAGGTGCAGCTGTTTATCCTCATCAGGCATACATTAAGGACCTGAGATTAATTAAGCTTCAAGTGAACAAAGTACATTAAATGTATTAGGTATAGTTTTATTAGTATAAGTATCCCCAGCAACCCTTAGTACTAAAGAACCTAAATATCTAAACACAACCTTAAAACTAAGATCCAGACAGCAGTCCAGCAGCAAGATGGGGACTTTCCATTTGTTTGCTTTGGGTGTCACATGTATGATTTTGTCCGAGTCGGTGAGGTGTCTTACATGTGCCTTAGGTGCAAGGAGCTCTTTGCTCTCAGGTAACAAGTCCGGTCTCTGGAGGCTAGAGTAGCAGACTTGGAGGACATAAGGAAGACAGAGAGGTACATAGATGAGACCTACAGGGATATAGTCCTGAAGTCCCGCCTCCAGTCTGGCATCATCCCTGTTGCCATGGAGGAGAGAGGTCACATGATAGAGCATCACCCTGGTGTGGCAGGAAGTGATCCTGTAGCTAGGACCTGTCCACCAGGTGATGTAAAACCCTCTCGCACCAAGGACGTTTCTCCAAGGCCATGTGCCCATGAGGGGAAGGGTTAGGACAGCTGTTATAGTTGGTGATTTGATCATTAGGTATATAGATAGCTGGGTGACTGGTAGACGTGAGGATCACCTGGTAACATGCCTGCCTGGTGCGAAGGTAGCGGACCTCACGACCGCCTAGACAAGGTGGAAGGCGGACAACCAGTGGGACACTGTGATACCTGAGTACAAACTATATCATAATGTTAGAGTTGATCAAACTGGTGGAGGGGTTGCGCTCTGTTAGAGAGAGCATTGAGTCACAAAGGATTAAAGTTTTGCAGGAAACAAAATTTGCTGTAGAATCTCTATGGATTGAAATCCCATGTAAAAAGGGAAAGACGATGGCCATAATGAACAAATGGATGATGAAATGTTCAAAGAAATCAGGGAAGTTAACAAATGATACAGCACAGTAGTAATAATGGGTGATTTCAATTCCCCTGGTATTGATTGGGTCAGTGTCACGGCAGAACATGCCAGGGAGATAAAGTTTCTAGATGAAATAAATGACTCCTCCTTGGAGCAGCTGGTTCATGAATCAACCAGAGGGAAAGCCATTTTGGACCTAGTCCTAAGTGGAATACCAAGTCTGGTGTAAGAGGTAAGGGTGTTGAGGCCACTTGGCAATAGTGATCCTAGCATGATCGCTTTTGATTTAATTAATGGCGGAGGGATGGTAGGGAAATCCACAGTACTACCTTTTGAATTTCGAAACGGAGACTATGATAAAATGAGGAAAATAGTTGAGAAAATACTAAAAGGAGCAGTTGCAAAGGTTAAAGATTTACATCAAGCTTGGGTGTTTAAAAATACTATCTTGGAAACCCAGACCAGCTGTGTTCCACGCTTTAAGAAAAGTGGAAGGAAGTCCAAAAAAATGCCTGCATGGTTTAAAGGTGAGGTCAGAGATGCGGCTGTTGCCAAAAAAGCATCTCAGGAAATGGAAAAAAGAGCCAAATGATGAAAACTGGAAACAGCACAAGCACTGGAAAGTTAAATGCAAGGCATTGATAAGGCAGGCAAAGAGAGAATTTGAGAAGAAGCTTTCTGTGGAAGCAAAAACATGTAAAAGACATTTTTGAGTACATTCGCAGCAAAAAAACCTGTGAGAGAGTCAGTTGGACCATTAGATGATAGAGGGATAAAAGGGATACTAAGAAAGGGACAAGGCCATAGCGAAGAGACTGAATGAATTCTTTGCTTCGGTCTTTACTGAGGAAGATGTAGGGATGTTACCCATGACTTAAGTGGTATTTAAAGGTGATACTGCGGATGAATTGAAAGAAATATCGATACACCAGGAAGATGTATTACAATTATTTGATAAATTGAAGAGTAACAAATCACCTGGACCAGATGGTATACATCCAAGGGTGTTGAAAGAACTGAAATATGAGATTGCAGATCTGCTATTAATAATCTGTGAACTATCATTAAAATCATCTATTACTTGAAGATTGGAGGATGGCCAATGTAACGCCAATTTTAAAAAAATGGTTCCAGGGGTGATCCAGGAATACAGACCAGTGAGCCTGACGTCAGTACTGGGAAAAATGGTAGAAACTATTATAAAGAACAAAATTACTGAACATGTAGAGATAGTCATGGATTAATGGGAGACAGCCAACATGTCTTTAGACGAGTAAGATCTTGTCTTACTAATCGGTTATGTGGTTGTTTTTTTTTTTTTTTTTTGAAGGTGTGAATAAACAGATACACTATATCAACCGACTTGTCTTTGTCTATCTCCAGGAGCAAGCAGGAATGTAGTCTTCACATATGGGTATCGTCGGTATCGATGGAGCCTCCGTGAGAACGCTTCCCAGCGTCCACTAGGAAAGCTTTTGGGAGCATCCCACAGCGTCTGCGTGCTGCCTTCCCACCATTCTAACTCTCCCTCTTCAGTTCTTCATTTTCCGCGGAGCCGACAGGTCACATACCTTGTCACTGCAGAAAATCATTTTTACTTCTTTGTTTTTTGTGGTCGCATCTGCCTTCATTCGACGCCTACCGGTACCGCCGGTTCTTTTTTTTTTTTCTTTCTAAAAAAAAATGTTCCTTTTCTGAAGTAATTTCTTTTCTGGGGCCCTTCCTCTCTCAGTGCTAGGTGCCATTTTGGGCACTAGGCCCATTTTTCTTCAAAAATGGAAAAAACCAACTAGTGTTCTTTTAAAAAAAATGTTCTTAAGTGTGACGGTACCATATCCGTCACCGACACCCATGACTGGTGTCTTAAATGTTTAGAACCTGACCATTCTCCATTGGAGTGTCTCTCCTGTAGAAAGATGATCAAGAGGGGCCTGCAGAATAGAGCTGCAAAACTCGGTACCCTTTTTGCCGCAGATACGATGTCCGTTGCATCAACGTCTTCTAGGGCTTCATCTTCCTTCCATGGATCTCGGGTAACTAAACATAAGTCTCCTAAAACTAGCCGGTCCTCAAAGGGTAGATCTCCTTCTAAGTATCGAGATGCCATTGGCGTTGCCCTCGAGGAAAGTTCACCGGCAAAACATCCCTGGCGGGAGGGTTCGGCTTCCAAAGCACTAACAAGGCTCCAGGATGTTCTCGAGGCTTCCACCTCTGCAGAACTACTGGTGCCATGCTCTGGAGTTCCGGCCGCTTCTATCGGTACCGACTGCACCAGCCTCGACGGATATACCCCCCCCCCATGCAGAGTCTAGAGTCAGTCTTGGGTATCGAGAGATCGGTACCGAGACACCTCAATACCGAGTTCCATCGATACCTGTACCGTGCATTGCACGAACATCGAGAACAGAGATTTTGAATCCTCCAATTCCGATGACTCTGGTGACTCTGCCGGTACTAGAGCAGTCCTTCCGGAGGACCCATCTCCCTCTCCTCCGCGAAGAATGTCTCCTCCAGAAGACATGTCCTTCAAGGATTTCATACGTGATGTGGCTCGAAGCCTTGCAATCATGGTGACTCCTGAAAAGGAACCTAGAGCAGAAGAATTAAAAATTCTCCAGTACCCTAAGGCTCCTAAAGAGGCAGCTACTGTGCCCATTCAGAAGAACCTTCATGATCTTATGCTGTGAATGTGGGAAACTCCTTTAACCACATCATCACACTCTCAGAGACTCAATACCATGTATTGAGTTCCACCCTGTCCTGGCTTTCAAAAGACTCAGTTACCACACCATTCAGTGATAGTGGAATCGGCGATGCACAGGATTAAGAGTGCAAAAAGGCATTCTTCCAATCCTCCAGGCCGTGAATCGAGGACCCTCGATGCTTTTGGGCATTGATGCTTCCATGCTGTCAGCTAGAATCAGCTCATACATTCTCTACATGGAGGTTACAGGAGACTTGGAACTTATGAGCCCTCTTCTTCCTGACGATAAAAGAGGATTTTCTTACTCTGGTCAGACATGCCCAGGATGTTTCCAAGTTTGTAAACCGTGCAGCCTTTGATTGTTTTGAATGCATCAGCAGAGCTTCTGCTATCTCCATCGGTGCACATCGTATTGCCTGGCTTCAGGCATCAGACTTGGAGATATGAGTACAAGATAAACTGGGAAACATTCCTTGCACAGGAGAAAATCTCTTTGGCAAGAATTGGCAAGAAAAGGCTAACGAAATTGATTCTGACAATATCACCTCGGACAGACTGTCAAAATCTACAGCCAACCCAGCAAGGAAAAAATCTAATAAAAAAACCCTTTTTCAACAAGAAAAATAAGTTTTATCCTTACACCCATCATGGTCACTGTCCAGTTCATGTTTCCCAAAAGGGACAACAACAAACTAGACAACAGAAGAAACCAAAAGTCCCAAAAGCTCAGCCAGCTCAGCAGGCTCAGCCTCCTCAGGGGCTTTGACTCTTTTTCCTAGAGAACTTAGTCTTCCTGCCTCTGCAGGGTCCAGAACCCTCCAACATCCCCGGCAGGTTATGCCATTTTGCCAGCAGATGGCACCAAATAACATCAGAAAATTGGATTCTGTCCATTGTACGAGAGGGGTACAGACTTCATTTTCACAGCATGCCCCCTCCTACAATTATAAGACAGTTCAATTCTCAGACCCCTGTAACCAATCTTTTGGGTTAGTAGGTCGCATCACTTCTTGCTCAGGGAGCTATAGAAGAGGTACCCATACCCCAACAGGGGACAAGGTTCTACTCCCCCCCCCCCCCTATTTTCTCATCCCAAAGGAAACAGGGGGACACAGACTCATACTGGACCTCAGAGAATTGAACAAATATCTGTTCCGAAAGAAATTCATGATGATCTCTCTCGGAACACTTCTGCCATACCTTCAGAGTCAGGATTGGCTATGTTCTCTAGATCTAAAGGATGCATATGCGCATATTCTCATCCATCCAGATCACAGGAAATTCTTTTGATTCCTTTTCCAGGGAAGACCCTTCCAATACAGGGTTCTTCCCTTCAGTCTGGCTTCTGCCCCGAGTTTTCACAAAATGCATGGCAGTAGTAGCTGCATTCCTGCGAACTCTGGGGATATTCGTCTTCCCTTACTTGGACAACTGGCTCATTCGAGCACCCACTGCTCCAGAAGCCAGCTTCACTCTTTCTCGCACAATGCAAATCCTTCGCTACTTGGGATTGGTCATAAACCTCCCAAAATCTCATCTTGCCCCTTCTCAGTCCCTAGAATTCATAGGAGCTCGCCTAGATACCAGACAGTGAAGGGCTTTCCTCCCACAGCCCTGGTGTCTTCATATAGTGCAGCTGGCATCCCAAGCAGCGGTAAAGGCCTCGCTAACTGCTTGGGAAATGTTTCAGCTTCTGGGACATATGGCATCCACCATCCATGTGGTTCCCTATGCTCACCTTCACATGCGAGCAACCCAGTGGACCCTATTCTCTCAGTGGACACATGCCTCAGGTTGCCTGTCGGACAAAATCAGAAACTCCACACATCTTATTTCATCCCTCCATTGGTGGCAATCATTGGAAACCCTTCGCATAGGCTCTCCTTTCCAAAAGCCTCTATTCCAGGCCACTCTAACAACAGATGCGTCCCAGTTAGGATGGGGGGCCCACTTGCATGATCTCTCCACCCAGGGTCTCTGGACCCCACATAAACCAACTAGAACTCAGAGCAATCTTCCATGTTCTTTGAGTACTCCAAGCCCAGCTCAGCTACAAGACAGTCTTAGTCCAGACCGACAATCAAGTAGCCATGTTCTATGTGAACAAGCAGGGTGGAACAGGCTCTCTGTCGTTATACAACGAAGCTTTACGACTATGGGCCCTCGCCAGAGAGCATCAAATCCACCTCCTGGTGGTATACCTTCCAGACATTCAAAACCTTTGGGCAGACAGACTCGGCCGAGTACTGCTGCCACACGAATGGTCTCTCCACTCGGATCAGCTTGCCCGAGTATTTCAAATCTGGGGAACCCCAGACATAGAACTCTTTGCAAGTCCACAGAATGCCAAACTTCCCCGATTCTGTTCCAGAATTCCAGCTCAAAACTCTCAGGCAAGGGATGCTTTCCTCCTTCACTGTGGTCAAGACTTCCTCTATGCCTTTCCACCCATTCCCCTTATTCCCAAAACACTGTTCAAGCTTCAGAGAGACAGAGGTTGTATGATACTCATAGCTCCACGTTGGCCACAGCAAACGTGGTATCCTCTGCTTCTACATCTCTCTCAAGCCACACCTCTGGAGTTGGGATATGCTCCAGATCTTCTCTCCCAGGAGAACGGTACGCTATGGCACCCGAATCCCCAGTCCCTGCATCTCAGGGCCTGGTTGCTGAAAGCCTAGAACTTCAGGATCTCAACCTTTCTCAACAAGTAAAGGATATCCTTCCGGCTTCCAGAAAGCTCTCCACAAGGCCATCCTACGCCTTCAAGTGGAAATGTTTCACTATATGGTGCTCTCAAGAGTCTTAACCCTCTTTCGATACCTTTGGAATCACTACTGGAGTATCTCCTCCACTTATCAAATTCTGGTCTTAAGACAAATTCAGTAAGAGTCCATCTTAGGCTGTCCATTTAGAGGCTTGTAAGAAGCTGCAATAGCACTATTTCCTCTCATCCACTTATAGCAAGGTTTATGAGAGGTCTGCTCTTAACAAAGCATCCCATTAGACCACCACCGGTGGCATGGGATTTGAATCTTGTTCTCGGGCAGCTCATGAAACCACCCTTTGACCCTTTAGCCACCACAACTCTAAAGTTTCTTTCTTGAAAGGTCATCTTCCTAGTTGCAGTCACTTCTGCACGACGCATTAGTGAGTTACAGGCCTTAGTGGCTGATCCTCCTTATACAAGATTTCACCATAAGGTTGTTCTTAGGACTCATCCTTACTTTATGCCAAAGGCGGTCTCGCCTTTTCATTTAAACCAAGCGGTTTACCATCCTGTATTATTTCCGAGGCCTCATGCCTCTAATGCAGAAAGGAACCTTCATACCTTAGACTGTAAAAAAGCCTTAGCTTTATCTTCAGGAACAAGCAGGAATGTAGTCTTCACATATGGGTATCGTCGGTACCAATGGAGCCTGCGCGGAAACGCTCCCCAGCGTCCAATAGGAAAGCTTTTGGGAGCCTCACACAGCACCTGTGTGCTGCCTTCCCGCCTTTCCCAACTGTCCCTCTCCAGTTCTTCGTTTTCCATGGAGCTGACAGGTCGCACATCCTGTCACCGCAGAAAAAAATTCCTTCTTATTCTTTTTTGTAGTCACGTCTGCCTTCCCTCGATGATACACCGGTACCGCCGGTTCTTCTTTTTTTTTTTTTTTGCTTCCGTGCCACGCGCCATTTTGGGCACTAGGCCCAACTTTTTTCCCTCAGAATGGAAAAACCTGCTTCGGGTTTTAAAAAGTGTTTTAAGTGTGGTGGTACCATCTCCGTCACCGACACCCATGAGTGGTGCCTTAAATGTTTAGGTCCTGACCACTCTATTTTGGAGTGTGTTGCCTGTGGGATGATGTCGAAAAGGGGCCAGCAAAACCGAGCTGCTAAACTTAGCACCCTTTTTCCCTCCAATGCAGCCTTCATGGCATCGACGTCTTCCAGGGCTTCAACTTCCTCCCATGGATCTCAGGTAACTAAACATAAATCTAGCCGGTCCTCAAAGGGTAGATCTCCTTCTAAACATCGAGATGCCTCTGGCGCTGCCCTTGAGGGACTTTCACCGGCAAAATTGCCCAGCGGGAGGCTTCGGCTTCCAAAGCACTAATGGGGCTCCAGGATGTTCTCGAGGCTTCAACCTCGGCAGAACTACTGGTGCCATACTCTGGGGTTCTGGCCACTTCATCCGGCACCGATACCCAAGCATCGATAGACCAGAGATTCTTGGCTATTGAACGCAGTCTGGCGTCTCTTCTCACAAGCTCGATGCCTCTGAAACCGCTTCAGACAATTCAACCGGTACCAGCACTGACTGCATCGACATTGGCAGGGATTCTACTGGGACCGAGTCATGCGTCTCTATCCGGCATCGACAAGTCGGTACTGGACCACTCCGATACCGACTTCAATTGGTACCGGTACTGTGCCTTGCACGATCACCGGGATCGGAGATACTTCAAGTCCTCGGATGAATCTGAAGACTCTGAAAGCTCTGCCGATACCAGAGTACTTCTTCCTGAGGATTCCTCTTCTTCTCAGCGTAGGATGTCTCCACCAGAGGAGGATATGTCCTTTCAGGATTTTATCCGAGATGTGGCCTGAGGTCTTTCCATCACAGTGGCTCCTTTAAAAGAGCCTAGGGCAAAGGAATTAGAAATCCTACAATACCCTAAAGCTCCCAGAGGCAGCTACCTTACCTATTCATGAGATCTTGTATGATCTTATGTTAAGGATGTGGGAAACACCTCTAACCACATCTCCTCACTCTCAAAGACTCGACACCATGTATCGAGTTCCTCCTTGTCCTGGGTTTCAGAAGACTCAATTACCACACCATTCCATGGTGGTGGAATCAGCCATGAAACGGATAAAGAGTGGAAAAAGGCATGCATCTAATCCTCCAGAAAGTGAGTGTAGGACTTTTGACGTCTTCGGACGTCGATCCTTCCAGGCTTCCATGCTTTCTGCTAGGATCAGTTCCTATATCTTGTATATGGGAATGTTTCTTAAAGAAGTCACAGGAGATTTAGAGCTTATGAGCCCTCTCCTTCCTGATGATAAAAGGCAAGATTATCTCACTCTTGTTAAACATGCTCAGGATGTTTCCAAATTTGTGAATCATGCAGCCTTTGACTGCTTTGAATGCATAAGCAGAATCTCTGCCATTGCCATAGGTGCACGTAGGATTGCCTGGCTCCAGGCACCTGACTTGGAAATTAGGGTACAGGGCAAACTAGGGAATATTACTTGCACAGGAGAGAATCTCTTTGGCAAGAATTGGCAAGAAAGCTAATGAGATAGATGCTGACAATATCACTTTGGATAGATTGTCTAAATCTACAGCTGATCCTGCGAGGAAAAGATCCTCTAAGAAAACATTCTTCAGCAAGAAGAAAAGGTTTTATCCCTCCTATACCCAGCAGGGACATTGTTTAGGTCAGTCTGCCCAAAAGGGACAGCAGCATCAGCCTAGGCAAAGGAAGCCAAAAGCAGCTAAGCCTCAACTGGCTCAGCAGACTCAGCCTCCAAAGGGCTTCGACTCCTACCTAGAGAACTTTGCCTTCCTGGCCCTGAACGGCCCAGAACCCTCCACCATCCCAGGAAGGTTATGTCATTTTGCCCCCAGATGGGGTCAGATAACAGCAGAAAATTGGACTCTGTCTATTGTAAGAGAGGGGTACAAGCTTCATTTCCTCAGCATGCCCCCTCCTGCAGTGGTAAGACAGTTCAATTCTCAGACCTCTCTCAACGCCCGGTTAGGTCAAGAGGTCACTGTGCTCCTTGCTCAAGGGGCAATAGAAGAGGTACCCATTCCCCAACGGGGTACAGGGTTTTACTCCCCCTATTTCCTTATTCCAAAGAAAACAGGAGGACACAGACCCATTTTAGACCTCAGAGAATTGAACAAATTCCTGTTCAAAGAGAAGTTCAAAATGATTTCTCTGGGAACTCTGCTGCCATACCTTCAGAGTCAGGATTGGCTTTGTTCTCTAGATCTCAAGGATGCGGACACTCATGTTCTCATCCATCCAACTCACCGAAAGTTCCTTCACTTTCTTTTTCAAGGGAAGCACTACCAATCCAGAGTTCCTCCTTTTGGCCTGGCCTCTGCACCAAGGGTGTTAACAAAATGCATGGCTGTGGTGGCAGCATTTCTCCGCACCTTGGGAATATTCGTCTTCCCTTACTTAGACGACTGGCTCATTCGAGCTCCTTCAGAGCCAGAGGCCAGGGTTTCTTTCTCTCGCACAAAGGAGTGGAGGAGTGGCCTAGTGGTTGGGGCAATGTACTTCAGGCTGAAAGGTCGGGGGTTCAAACCCCACTAGAGGACAGCAACCTTGGGCCGGAAGGACTGGGGTTTCTAGTCCCACAGGTGCTCCTTGTGGTCTTGGGCAAGCCACTTAACCCTCCATAGCCCATGTTCCCTGTAAAAAATAGTTATCTCCAAGTTATAATGCCCTGTTCAATGTAATTTCAGTTTATTCAATGTAAACCGCACTGATGCAGAATAGCGCGGTATATAAGAGAATGTGAATAAATAAATACGCATCCTTCAGTATTTGGGACTTGTCATAAACTTCCCAAAGTCCAACCTTGCTCCCACTCAATCCCTAGAGTTTATAGGAGCTCTGCTGGATACCAGACAGACAAGGGCTTTCCTTCCACAGCCCTGCTGCCTTCGCATTGGGCAGGTAGCTTCCCAAGCAGGGCTAAAACCTCGCCTCACTGCTCGGGAAATGTTACAGTTGCTAGGCCACATGGCATCCACCGTGCATGTGGTTCCTTATGCTCGCCTCCATATGAGGGCAGCCCAGTGGACTTTATCCACTCAGTGGGCTCAGGCATCAGGTTGCCTGTCAGACAAAATAGCAAACTCAGATCGCCTTATTTTGTCCCTCCAATAGTGGCAGTCACCCCAAAATCTTCTGGTGGGGTCTCCTTTTCAGCAACCCCCATCCCAAGCCACTCTAACAGGTGCTTCACAGGTGGGTTGGGGAGCCCACCTGCAAGGCCTCTCTACCCAGGGTACCTGGGCTCCACAGAAGGCCTATCTCCATATCAATCTCCTGGAGCTCAGAGCAATCTTCCTTGCTCTTCGAGTATTTCACACCCAGCTCAGCTACAAGACAGTCCTAGTGCAAATGGACAGTCAAGTAGCCATGTTCTATGTGAACAAGCAGGGCAGAACAGGCTCTCTGTCACTCTGCAACGAAGCTTTGCGACTATGGGCCCTCGCCAGAGAGCATCAGATTCATCTCCTTGCGGTATATCTTCCAGGCATTCAAAACTCTTGGACAGACAGACTCGGTCAAGTTCTGCTTCCACACGAATGGTCTCTCCAAGCAGACCAGGTGGCCAAAAGTTTTCAAATTTGGGGAACCCTGGACATAGACCTCTTTGCAAGTCCGCTGAATGCCAAACTTCCCCGCTTCTGTTCCAGAATTCCGGCTCGAGGTTGTCAGGCCAGGGATGCTTTCCTCCTTCATTGGGTCAGGACTTCCTGTATGCCTTTCTACCCATTCCCCTAATTCCCAAAATCCCTGTTCAAGCTTCAGAGAGACAGAGGTCATATGATTCTCATAGCTCCACGTTGGCCACGGCAAATATGGTACCCTCTGCTCCTACATCTCTCTCAAGCTCTGCCTCTGGAGTTAGGATCTGTTCCAGATCTCCTTTCTCAAGAGGACGGGATGCTGTGGCATCCCAATTCCCAGTCTCTGCATCTCAGAGCCTGGTTGCTGAAAGCCTAGAACTTCACAGTCTTAACCTTTCCCAGCAGTTAAAGGATATCCTTTATGCTTCCAGGAAGCCTTCCACAAGACGCTCTTATGCATTTAAGTGGAAAAGCTTTACTATATGGTGCTTGCAGAAGGGTCTTAACCCTCTTGCGATACCCCTGGAATCATTACTGGAGTATCTCCTTCATTTATCAAATGCAGGGCTTAAGACCAATTCAGTAAGAGTCCATTTGAGTGCTATTGCAGCTTCTTTCAAGCCTCTAAATGGACAACCTATTTCCTCTCATCCTCTCATAGCGAGATTTATGAGAGGCCTTCTTTTTAGTAAGCCGCCCATTAAGCCACCTCTGGTGGCTTGGGACTTAAATCTGGTTCTTGGGCAGCTCATGAAACCGCCCTTTGAACCATTAGCCACTACCTCTTTGGAATTCTTTTCCTGGAAGGTCATCTTTCTTATTGCAATCACATCAGCACATCGCATCAGTGAATTGCAATCATTGGTGGCTGATCCTCCTTATACAAGGCTCCATCATGACAAACTAGTCCTTAGGACTCATCCACATTTTATGCCAAAGGTGGCATCGCCTTTTCATTTAAACCAAGCGGTTTACCTTCCTGTATTCTTTCCAAGGCCTCACGCCTCAAATGCAGAAAGGAATCTTCATACTTTGGACTGTAAAAGAGCTTTGGCCTTTTACTTGCAAAGGACACAGCAACATAGAAAGTCCTCTCAACTCTTTGTTGCTTTTGATCCTAGTCATTTGGGACTTCCAGTCTCCAAAAGGACACTGTCCAGCTGGATTGCACAGTGTATATCTTTTGCCTATGAGAATAAGAACCTTCCTCTTGAAGGCCGTGTCACAGCTCACAATGTGAGAGCCATGGCAGCCTCAATGGCTCATCTTCACTCTGTGTCTATCGACGACATCTGTCGAGCAGCTACTTGGGTTTCGGTTCATATCTTCACAGCCCATTACTGCTTAGACAAGGACTCCCGCCGGGATGCCTTGTTTAGTCAGGTTGTTCTTCAACATCTGTTCCACACTTAATCAACTCCTACCCACCATCCGTGGTAGGATCCAGAGATCCATGGGGGGAAGTGGAGCTCTTTCACAAGGGCACACAACTTTCTGGGGCCATCTCCCTGGCATCTGCAGCTAGGGAGTCCCCATATGTGAAGACTACATTCCTGCTTATTCCTGGAGATAGCATAGTTACTCACCTGTAACAGGTGATCTCCGGGAACAGCAGTAATTTAGTCTTCACAACCCACCCACCTCCCCTAGGAGTTGTGTATCTCTCTCTCTCGTCTCAGCTTTAAACTCAGTTGGAGAGGGACAATTGGGAAAGGTGGGAAGGCAGCACGCAGGCCCTGTGGGATGCTCCCAAAAGCTTTGTTATGTTATGTTTAATCATTTGATATACCGCTCAGGCCAAAGCATCAGAGTGGTTTACAATACAATATAAATATTACAGAAAATACAAAAAGAACGCCATATATGAGATAGGACAGAGTAAGAGATACAGTAGTAGATAAAAGGATAGAAGAGACAAGAAGAAAGGAGAACAACAGATTACAACCATGATATAGCAGCATGACAGTTAAGTACACAGTTATACAATAGGTTTTACTCACACGACGATACCCATACCGACGATACCCATATGTGAAGACTAAATTCCTGCTGTTCCCGGAGATCACCTGTTACAGGTGAGTAAGTATGCTTTACCTGCAAAGAACACAGCAACATAGAAAATCTTCTCAGCTTTTTGTTGCTTTTGATTCTAGTCATTTGGGACTTCCAGTCTCCAAAAGAACTCTCTCTAGATGGATTGCGTAGTGCATATCCTTCGCTTATGAGAGTAAGGGTCTTCAACTCGAGGGCCATGTCACAGCTCACAATGTGAGAGCCATGGCAGCCTCTATGGCTAACCTTCATTCTGTGTCTATCGACGACATCTGTAGAGCAGCCACTTGGGCTTTAGTGCACACTTTTACAGCCCACTACTGCTTAGTCAAGGACTCCCATCGGGATGCCAAGCTGTTCTTCAGCATCTCTTTCAGACTTAGTACAACTCCTACCCACCTTCCCAGGTGGGATGCCAGAGATCCATGGGGGGAAGCATGACCATGGGATGGCAGCTTCCTGGGGCCATCTCCCTGGCATCTTTCAGCTGGGGAGTCCCCATGCATGAAGACTACATTCCTGCTTGTTCCTGGAGATAGCGTAATTACTTGCCTGTAACAGGTGATCTCCCGGGAACAGCAAGAATTTAGTCTTCACAACCCCCCTTAGGAGTTGTCGTCTCTCTATCTCTCTCTCTCTCTCCTTTGTCTCAGCTATAAACTCAACTGAAGAGGGACAGTTGGAATGGCGGGAAGGCAGCACGCAGGTGCTGTGGGATGCTACCAAAAGCTTTCCTATTGGACGCTGGTGAGCATTCGCGCGCAGGCTCCATCGGTACCGACGATACCCATATGTGAAGACTAAATTCCTTCTGTTCCCTGAGATCACCTGTTACAGGTGAGTAACTACGCTATCTGGACTTTCAGAAAGCCTTTGACAAGGTCCCTCATTAGAGAGTTTTGGCAAAACTAAAAAGTCATGGGATAGGAGGCAGTGTATTATTGTGGATCAGGAACTGGTTAAAAGATGGAAAGCAGAGGATAGGACTAAATGGACAATTTTTGCAATGAAGAAAGGTAAATAATGGAGTACCCCAGGGATCTATGCTGGGCCCACTGCTTTTTAACATATTCATAGCCTAACTCGTTATTCCCATTTCCTGGTCATTTACCTTATTTGCAAATGACACAAAATTATTTAAAGTTGTTAAAACCCATGAGGATTGTGGAAAATTGCAAGAGGATCTTGATAAATTGGAAGACCTGGGCATCCAAATGGCAGATGAAATTTAATGTGGACAAGTGTAAAGTTATGAAGAACAAGAAGAAGCAACAAAGTATCTGTAGGATACGTTGGAATAAAGGAACAGATACCAAGACTGGCAGATATTCAGGTTTAAAGAAACCCCTTTTATTGACCTCTACACGTTTCGGCTGTAGGCTTTCTTCAGGGGGTTATCAAATAAGAGAACAAACCTTTTGATAAAAACTTTCTTGCAAATGAGAAGCATTGACCACGCTTCAGCGTGACAAACTTTGTGTGAAAGGTGTAATCAGATAAAAAGCATCCATTCGATTTTCTGGAGTAATAGTGTTGGAACACTTTAACATACAAAGAGGAGATCGAGGCTGTCTATTACTCCAGAAAGAACAAAAATGGATTTACGATCTCAAAACATTGGACCCGCATGGGTTAAATGATAAAATCGAATGGACGCTATTTATCTGATTACAAGTTCTTAGATTATGATTTCAGTAGCTTTGAAGTTCCTCTCGGGTTTCCTCTTATTCATTGTATTTAGTCAGAGTGTATGGGTTAGTGTGTAAGGGGAATAAAGCTGTTGTTGAATAACTACGTCAGCCTTTGTGAGCAAATCAGCTTGTTCTAATCCTCTTTAAAAAGTGATTGACGTCAGACGCTATTGATCTAAGTATAAGGAGGCATTTGTTATGTCAGATGTTAGTGATATTTGAAGAAAAACTTGGCGAATGGTACCTGGTGATTTTTATGAGAACAGCATCACTGGAATTCCTGAAGAAGCCTATTAGGTGAAATAGAAGCTTTTGTTGGGCATTCATAGTTTCTGTGATACCGGAGGATATTCGCAAAATCTTTGGTGGCATATAGCTGAAATGAAGATTTACGTCTGACTGCTGGCACGAACTGGAGTGTCTACAACACTCAGATAAGTGGATTAGTACTTGTGGAATGTTGTATAATATTATCAAGTTGAAGAGTATTTTCTCTCTTTTTTAGGTATGTGGCTGAGTGTTTTGAGAGCTTCGGTCCTGTTCCAAAATTCAGACGATTTAAAATAATTTTATATATATTTTGAGAATCCGTAAAAGTACTTTTTCAGATGTGGGTAATATAATTAGATTTGGATTAATTTTTGGAAGACATAATTAAAGTTTAAAAGGGTTGTGACCCATGATGTGAAGTTTGCCACTCAACCCTATGGTGATGTATTTCGCCATATGTAGGGGATAGGCTATCCTGAGGTCATATATACCCTAATGAATCATGTGATCTTTTTCTGATAGATTGATAAAAAAATCTCTTTGTATTTGTATAGATTGGTGTTTCTAAGGGTATTTATTTATTTTAAAGAATGTAATCACCCATGATATCAGGATATTCTGTTTGAATGTTTTGTTAATTTCTTCTTCTACTTCTTTATAGAACTCAACTTCATACTTGGAGTGGAGGAGTGACCTAGTGGTTGGGGCAAGGTACTTGAGGCCGGAAGGTCGGGGGTTCAAATCCCACTAGAGGACAGCAACCTTAGGCCGGAAGGACTGGGGTTTCTAGTTCCACAGGTGCTCCTTGTGGTCTTGGGCAAGCCACTTAACCCTCCATAGCCCATGTTCCCTGTAAAATAGTTATCTCCAAGTTATAATGCCCTGTTCAATGTAATTTCAGTTTGTTCAATGTAAACCACACTGATGCAGAATAGCGCGGTATATAAGAGAATGTAAATAAATAAATAAATAAATAAAATCCTCTTCTACAGTTGTTGTTGGAGCATATACCTTATAGTTGTGTTGAGGGGCATTCCTCATAGACGAATAGAAATTAAGCGTTCACTGATTGCATTGTATTTCATTACAGTTCTTGCAAGATTCTTCTTGATTATAAATGCAACACTGTTTCTTCTTTATCTTTCATTTCCAGAATAGTAGATCATATGCTCAAAAAATGCAAAGTGCCCGATGCCAGTCCATTTCAGTTTGCTGACACCCAACAGATTGCGTTGTACATTTTCCATTTTATTCTTGACTACCTCAAACTTACCTTGGTTCATGCCTTGTACGTTCCATGTCCCAATATGTAAGACATCTTTGCAGATTCTGACTCTCATTTCATATGCAGCTACATCAGCAGTCGGACATCCCGAGAGCTTTGATTCAACCACATCATAAATACTGGCTGTACTCTGAAAAGTCTTCAGCTCTTCCCCAGTAGCCAGTTGAGTGCCTTCTGACCTGGGGATTTCATCTTCCAGCACTATAGTGCAATTTGTTTTGTTGTGACTATTTATTGGGTTTTTGTGGCAAGATTCGGAAGTAGATTCCCAGGCCTTTCTTCCATGTAGGAAATTCTAGTGGTGTTGCCGTTGTCACAGAAATTTGATCTCCGCCATCAACACCATTCTATTCTGCTGCTGCCCTATTGGGTGGTTTGTCTTGTTCTGGCACCTCGGCAGATACCTGCCCATATTGGGGAAACTCTGCCAGTAGTTAAACTACCAATACCTTAGCCCTGAGCATCACTGATGCACACAAGCCCTCACAGCAACACAAACTGCAAACCAGCTTTCTGGTCATAACTGGGACCAGATTTAAGATGTTGGTTCCCATAGATAAGACTGGAGAGCAGTGTGGATAGGAGGTTTTATTCCTAGAAATCAAATTGCTAAAGCAAGCAAAAAATCTGGTTCTTGTTTAGCTTTTATATTTGCTAACTTCAAAATTTGACACCCTAAGCAGTTGTCTGTTTCCTGTGCCTACATCTGGGCCTGGTCATTATGTAACAGGCATCTGAAATTATGGGAAATATCAAAAGAATTGTATTTATCAACAGGAATTTCTTGGTGTTTACTCTAAAAATGGGGATATCAGTGTGGTCATACTAATGACGTAAAGGCAGCTTTGTGTGCTGCCATGTGGGAAATGCAAGTTTGATATGCAAACTCAGCCTTTGCCACTCAAGTTGGATAAGGAATGCTAGTCATGACTCGGTATGCATCTACACCCCAAATCTTGCCCGTAGATGTTGCTTCTGAGCGTTCTGTGATGGCCATCTACCTGGGGGAGGTTTAAAATGGGAGGAAACACCATAATACCAGTAAAGTCATAATGGTGACCATCCTTAGCCAAGGGCTACGCCCTCTGAAACCTTGAATTTGCTTAATAGATGTTGTGTGATAGCTGGATCTCCTCCAGGATTTTTGCTCACAAGTAACTGTGATCTGAGTTTCTTTTGTTATTTTTTTTCTGGTGCATGGATCCCATGTGCCCAGGCAATCTTGATAATTATTAGGGATGCTTTTGTAGGTAAGAACCCGCCTACAATTGGCGCCCGAACAGGGACTTGAGTTTTTAACTCCTAAATTTCTAAATTGTCCAGTATTCCTCTGGATATATATCTATATCTATCTATATCTATCTATATATCTATATCTATATCTATATATATATCTATATCTATATATATATATAGATAGATAGATATAGATAGATATATAGATATATATATATCTCAGAGAAGTAGGGATTCCTCCTGCTGCATTAGAGACACAGGGGATGTGGTTGCAAAAATCCTTTTTATTTAGTACAAGCAAAAATCCATAAGCACAGGAAAAAGTCTGTTTTAGGGAATCTGAGTGTGGGCAAACGTTCTCCCCCCCCCCCCTTTGAGCAGTGAGAGAGAAAGTCATGCCCCTGAGCTCTGTAGCTTGCTCTCTTACATATCCTATACCCTCTATAGCAATTCCTGCACAAAGCCTTAGTTCCGTGTGCAAAAATCTGCTATACTTCCTACAAAAAGTTGTAAAGTTGTCTGCACAATTTTTGAGCCTTCTGCAAAAATCTGCCAGTGCTGCTTGCAGAAGTTTGATAAAGCTCTCCAGATGGGACCCCCTCCCTCATGATTTTCAGGACCTAAGGCTGGTGCTTCAAGGTCTCCAAAGTCTTTGCTTATCTGTGGTGTGAAGCGTATCTCCTGCATTCCTTGGGGCCTGCTTATGGTCTTCTGGCACCAATTGCCTTTCTTCAGACCTGAGAGTATCTGTGCTAAATAATTTTCAGCTTGACCTGTATTTTTTCTCAGTAGGTAGCTTGGCCTGTGTTTCCTCAGTAGGCCCACATCCTGCACACTCCTGTACAAAATATGGTTAGCCAGACTGTAGCAGGCCTGATGACATATACTCTCTCCATAGCTCACATGTGTTTTCTTCTGTGCCATTCAAACAGGGTACCCGTGTAAATTGCAGACAGGCAGGAGTGCAGTCACAGAAATAGGTGAAGCAGATCTGAGCAGAATGATCCCTAAGCCAAAATATCCCAACAATTCACACCTTCAAAAAAATATATCAGATTAGTAAGACAAGATCTTCCTTGTCTAAAGCCATGTTGGCTGTCTCCCATTAGGCCATGACTATCTACGTGCTGTGTAATTTTGTTTTTTATGATGGTTTCTACCATTTTTCCCGGTACTGACGTTGGGCTCACAGGTCTGTAATTTCCCGGATCACCCCTGGAACCCTTTTTAAAAATTGGCGTTACATTGGCGACCCTCCAATCTTCAGGTATTACAGATGATTTTAATGAAAGTTCACAGATTACTAATAGCATGTCTGCAATCTCATATTTCAGTTCTTTCAACACTCTTGGATGTATACCATCCGGTCCAGGTGATTTGCTACTATTCAGTTTATCAAATAGTTGTAATACATCTTCCCGGTGTAGCGATATTTCTCTCAATTCCTCTGCAGTATCACCTTTAAATACCACTTCAGTCTTGGGTAACATCCCTACATCTTCCTCAGTAAAGACTGAAGCAAAAAATTCATTCAGTCTCTCTCTGCTATAGCCTTGTCTCCTCTTACTGCCCCTTTTACCCTCTATCATCTAATGGTCCAGTTGACTCTCTCACAGGCCTTTTGCTATGAATGTACTTGAAAAAGTCTTTATTTTGTGTTTTTGCTTCCGTAGCAAGTTCCTTCTCAAATTCTTGCTTTGCCTGCCTTATCAATGCTTTGCATTTAACTTGCCAGTGCTTGTGCTGTTTCCAGTTTTCGTTGTTTGGCTCTTTTTTCCATTTCCTGAAAGATACTTTTTTGGCAGCAACAGCCTCTCTGACTTCACCTTTAAACCATGCTGGCAGATTTTTGGACTTTTTTCCACTTTTCTTAAAGCTTGGAATACAGCTGGTCTGGGCTTCCAGGATAGTATTTTTAAACAACACCCAAGCTTGATGTAAGTCTTTAACCTTTGCAACCGCTCCTTTTAGTTTTTTCTTAACTATATTCCTCATTTTATCATAGTCTCCCTTTCAAAAGTTAAAAGATAGTACTGTGGATTTCTTTACTATCCCTCCTCCACTAATTAAATCAAACACGATCATGCTATGATCATTATTGCCAAGTGGTCCCAACACCCTTATTTCTTGCACCAGATTTGGTGTTCCACTAAGGACTAGGTCTAATATGGCTTCCCCTCTGGTCGGTTCATGAACCAGCTGCTCCAAGAAGCAGTCATTTATTTCATCTAGAAACTTTATCTCCCTAGCATGTCCTGCCGTGACACTGACCCGGTCGATACCGGGGTAATTGAAATCACCCATTATTACTACTCTGCTGTGACTTTTGTTAGCTTCCTTGATTTTCTTTGAGCATTTCATCATCCATTTGTTCTTTCTGGCCAGGCGGTCGATAGTACACCCCCACTGCCATCACCTTCCCCTTCATACATGGAATTTCTATCCATAGAGATTCTACAGCAAATTTTGTTTCCTGCAAAACTTTAATCCTTTCTTACTCAATGCCCTCTCTAACATAGAGCACAACCCCTCCACCAATTTGATCAGTTCTATCATTACGATATGTATCCAGGTATCACAGTGTCCCACTGGTTATCCTCTTTCCACCATGTCTCTGAGATTGCAATCATATCTAACCTCTCATTTAGTGCTATATATTCTAACTCTCCCATCTTATTTTTTAGACTTCTAGCATTTGCATACAAGCATTTTAGAGACTGTATTTTATTAATATTAATCTGGCTATTGGTAGGCATGGGTAATTTGGAATCTTTACGCTCTGTCTGCACCATACTCAAGGGCATTTGGGCTACTTTACTCTTTTTTGGAACCTCACTGTTTTGGTAATATCCTTTAAGGATACCTTCTTCTGAACCATGCGCTCTTGGGCGACTGTCGGCTTTCCCCTTTTTTCTAGTTTAAAAGCTTCTCTTTCTCCTTTTTAAAGGTTAATGCCAGCAGTCTGGTTCCATCCTGGTTAAGGTGAAGCACATCCCTTCGGAAGAGCCCCTCCTTTCCCCAGAATGTTCCCCAGTTCCTAACAAATCCAAAACCCTCATCCTTGCACCATCGTCTCATCCACGCATTGAGACTCCAGAGTTCTGCCTGCCTTTTGGGTCCTGCACGTGGAACGGGAAGCATTTCGGAGAACACTACCCTGGAAGTTCTGGATTTCAACTTCCTACCTAAAAGCTTAAATTTAGCCTTCAGAACTTCCCTACCATATTTTCCTGTGTCATTGGTAGCGACATGTACCAAGACAGCAGACTCCTCCCCAGCGCTATCTAAGATCTTATCTAGGCGGTGCGTGAGGTCCGCTACCTTTGCACCAGGCAGGCATGTTACCAGGCGATCCTCACATCCAGCAGCCACCCAGTTACCTACATGCCTAATGATTGAATCACCAACTATAACAGCTGTCCTAACCCTCCCCTCATGGGCACATGGCCCTGGAGAAATGTCCTCAGTGTGGGAGGGTTTTACATCACCTAGAGGACAGGTCCTAGTTGCAGGATCACATCCTGCTACACCAGGGTGATGCTCTCCTGTCACGTGACCTCTCTCCTCCATGGCAACAGGGATGCTGCCAGACTGGAGGTGGAACTTCAGGACTATATCACTGTAGGTCTCGTCCATGTACTTCTGTCTTTCTTATGTCTTCCAGGTCTGCTACTCTAGCCTCTAGAGCAGTGGTCCTCAACCCAGTCCTCTGGGGCCCACAGGCCAGTCAGGTTTTCAGGATACCCACAATGAATATGCATGAGATAGATCTGCATACAATACATGCAGATCTATCTCATGCATATTCATTGTGGGTATCCTGAAAACCTGACTGGCCTGTGGGCCCCAGAGGACTGGGTTGAGGACCACTGCTCTAGAGAATGGACTTTTTCCCTGAGAGCAAAGAGCTCCTTGCACTTAGTGCATACGTAAGACCTCTCACCAACTGGGAGAAAATCATACATGTGACACTCAATGCAAAAGATTGGAAAGCCCCCATCCCGCTGCTGGACTGCTGTCTGCATCTTAGTTTAAAGCTTGTGTTTAGGTCTTTAAATTCTGTATTTACTAAGGGTTGGTGTAGATGCTTATTCTAATAAAAGTGTATCTAATACCTCTAATATACCTTGTTCACCTGAAGCTTAATTAATCTCAGGTCCTCAATGTATGACTGATTTGGATAAAGAACTGCACCTGAGAGCAGCTCCTTTCCTCTAAGATGTGTAAGTATCTATAAAGCTACAATTACCCCAGGGGCGGGTAGGTGTCGGGGAGGGAGGGAAATAAGTTCTCTTAAAAGAGGGCTGTTACAAGGTACCCTCAGTGACAGTTGTAGGCATGAATTTTGGAGTGTTTTTTTCTAGGAGTTGTATAAAGTCTGTGTGAAGCATGTCGCCCACAGGCAATGGTGCTGCGTTGTCCTGGCCACTGAGGAGTGCTTGTTCCCAGTATTGAGACACACGTTTTTAATTTTTGTGATCCTGCTTGACTTTGTGTGACTCTTTAAAACATTTGAAAAATGCTTCCTGTGGCGGCAGGAATAAACTTTCTTCAGTAAGCAATACAGTGAACATATGCTCCCTTCTCTTTGGCTGGCAACTAGCTGGGCTGCAGTGAGACTTTTTCCATCCACTGGCTTCACTCCTTTCCCATGATGTCACAGAGGTCATTTTGAATAAGGGGAGTGCCTGCATACATCACATTCGAGGATTGGCTGGTTATATGACTGAAAGCATATGCATACACTCATACACTCGGGACCGTACAGAAGGCTGTGCAAGCTCTGATATCACTGGGCTTCCTGGAAGCTCAAAAAGAGTGAGTTAATGAACGTGGCTGGGTGGAGCAGGGACACCAGATTTGTCGGTTGCACAGGGTGCATTTCCACCTTCCTGGGTGTCTACTCTATTGCAGATTTTGCTATCATCCGCAAAGAGGCAAACCTTACCTGAAAGCCCTTCCGCTATATCACGAACAAAGATGTTAAAAAGAATCGGACCAAGGACAGATCTCTGGGGCACACCACCGGTAACATCCTTCTCAGTGTGAGCCCCATTTACCTGTACTCTTTGTCGCCTCCCACCCAACCAATTTCTAACCCAAGCAGTAACTTTAGGATCCATCCATAGGGTGCTCAGTTTGTTTATAAGTCACCTGTGAGGAACAGTGTCAAAGGCTTTACTGAAATCTAAATACACCACATCTAGGACTCTCCCTCAGTCCAACTCCCTGGTCACCCAGTCAAAGAAATCAATCCGATTTGTCTGACAAGACCTGCCTCTGGTGAATCCATGCTGCCTCGGATCCTGTAATCTGCTGGATTCCAGAAACCTCACTATTTTCTCTTTCAGCAGTGTTTCCAATAATTTACTCATCACCGAAGTTAAACTAACCGGCCTGTAGTTTTCAACCACATCCTTACTTCCGCTTTTGTGTAAAGGCACCACATGAGCCTCTCTCCAGTCCTTTGGCACCACCACTGTTCCCTCTAAGCTGTGCGCGTGTGCGCGCGCACACACCTTGCCAAGCGAGCGCACATACTTTACAACAGATCGCACAAAAATTATGGTTTTGATTCTGATAGAAAACAACACAGACATCTTAAAATTTAAAAGTTGTTATGTATTTATGGTTTTCACAAGTTCTACAATATTTTCTAGTGCAATCAATGTGGTGTACATACTGTATTCTGATGTGTAGTCAAATTTTAAAGTATATAACTCCGAGTGTCGTTATGTGGCGCACAAAAATTTAACCTTCCTTCAAAAGCTGCACAGCTGATATTTTATGCGCACACAGCCTACAGAAAATTAGAGGGAACATTGGGCACCACTCTCTCAATTGCTAGCTGCTGCGTCTGTCTGCAGTATTGTGGCACTTTCATGCTCAAAGGTTGCTGCATATTGTTAAAATCATAGGATAAGAGCAGACGACCCGTTGGCTGTTCCCCAGGCCACAGTATTACCGGCAGCACTGTAGTTTAGATTTGCTTTTCTTGCCATGAAAAAAATTATACCAGCATCACAGCACATATTAACTATAAGGGAAACTAATGAGGCTTTAAAGCCCACAATACATACTTTTACATCAAGACATCTCATAACCCAAAAAAGAAGAATAGCGTGGGACATTGTACTAAACAGAATAAAATTCTGCATGGAGAGGAAGGGAAATCTAAGTATCCTTGAGAGCCCATGAGCTCATGTGCAAGCCTGGCTGGCATGTCATGATTGGTTTAATTACTACTTCGGTGGCTGTGGCGTGCGTCCTGGACATTTTCAGTGCCTAGGGAAATGCTAAGGTTTTCAGCTTTTTGCCTTTTCCATGTCTGCTGTGCAGTTTCTTATACCAAACCATAGATGACCTTACTTTGCCCATAAACTCTTTTGATAGTCCCACACCTGAGAATGGGTCCACCAAGATGATGCTGTTCTGTGAAACTTAGCATTTAGGAAGCACTTACTTTGAGTTTTGCAGGCAGGTTGATAGCACTGAAATAAAGCGGCATGCCATGGGAGGAGAGAAAGCTATTTGCTGTAGAAGTGTAGAAGGTAACTGCATGAATAGGGCCCAATTTTCAAAAGGCGTTAACTGGGACACAGCCCAGTAAACCATATAAATGCCTTAAATTGGGACATTCAATGGCACTTACTTGGTTAGAGCCACAGACTATCCTCTTCTAAGTCCCCTGCGTGCTCTGATGCTATCCGTTTAGCATCGGGACGTGTCGGGGACATTCTGTGGCACAGAGGAGGTGACAATAAACGATAACAGGGCAGTGGCAATATTCCATGCTGCTGCCCAGTTAGCGATCTGTGCCTATCTTTAAGGCGCAAGACTAACCGGGCAGGGTGCAATATCGCTGCTGCTCGGTTAGCTTCAGTGGTTTCCAGTCTGTGTGTGTGGTGATCCCCAGATATTCAATGCCGTTGCTACAGCATTGAATATCTGGGTTAGAGGTTGGTGGTGAGGGCTAAGCGCTAATGCGGCACCTAGCCCTTCGAAAATTAGCCTAGCTCAATATCGGGCCCATAGACTATAAGGCCCATTTTTCCTGCCTTGTGCAGTGCCTCTGATGTCTACGGGATCTCTGGTTTTGCCCTCCCTTCCTCACTGGTAGAGAGAGAGAATGAGGAGAGGGTAAATATATATATATATATATATATATATATAGTGGAGGGAAATGCACTTTTCCATTGACTTCCTTAAAGTTATCTTTGTGTCAGGATTTTATATCATCCTTATGGTTAAGGGGAGAGAGAGTCTAACAGAATGTGAGTTGTACAGGTATCCTTAAAAAGCAAAACTATTATATTTTATTATAGCATGGCTATCGAAATGGTGCATAGTCTGCACCAAAGCTCCTACAAAATCAGACTCAAGGGCCCTAAAATGCATATTCTAGAGGAGAGAAAAAGATGAAGGGATTTAATTATTGCCTCATTTAAATACCAAATAATGGAAATATAGAAACATGACGGCAGAAACAGACAATATGGCCTATCTAGTCTATCTTTCCATATCAATAGCAGTAGTCTCCTTTTTTCCTTTAGAGATCTTTTGTGTTTGTCCCATGCTTTCTTGAATTCGGATACTGTCCTCGTCTCTACTACCTCCACTGGGAGACTATTCCACGCATCTACCACTCTTTCCATAAAGAAATATTTCCACATATTACTCCTGAGTCTATTCCCTTTCACACTCATCCTCTGTCACCTCGTAGCAGAGCTTGCTTTCAATCAAAAGAGGCTCTCCCACTGTGCATTTATGCCACAGAGGTATTTAAATCTCTCTATTATATCTTGTCTTTCCTCTAACGTATACATATTAAGATCTTTAAGTCTGTCCCCATATGGTTTATAATGAAGACCACTGACCATTTTAGACTCCATCCTGTTTATATCCTTTTGAAGATGTTATTTCCAGAATTGCACACAATACTCCAAATGAGATCGCACCAGAGATTTATACAGAGGCACTATCAGCTCCATTTTTCTGATGGCCATTCTACTCCCTATGCACCCAAACATTCTTGTGGTTTTCACAGTTGCTTTTTCTTCCTGTTTAGCCACTTTAAGTTCATCGGAAACAATCATGCCCAGGTCCCGCTCTTCTTTTGTGAACAGAAGTACTTCACCCCTTATACAGTACTGTACTGCTCCCTTGGATTTTTGCAGCCCAAATACACAATCCTGCATTTTCACCATTCTTCAAGCTTAGCTAGATCCCTCCTCATATTATCTACTCCTTCCTGGAGTATTGCAGATTTTGGTATCATCCACAAAGAGGCAAACTTTACCCAACAGCCTTTCCGCAATATCACTAACAAAGATGTTAAAAAGAATCGGACCAAGGACAGATTCCATGCACACATCGCTGGTTAACATCCTTCTCAGAATGAGCTCCATTTACCTGTACTCTTTGTCACTTCCCACTCAACCAATTTCTAACCCAGCTGGTCATCTTAGGGTCCATCCCTAGAGTGCTCAATTTGTTTATAAGTCACCTGTGCAGAACGGTGTCAAAGGCTTTACTGAAATCTAAATACCTCATATCTAGGGTTCTTCCTGGTCCAACTCCCTGGTCACCCATGAGTTCAAAGAGCTTGCTTTGAATGGAAGGCTAGACCCCCTCCCCCCAACCCCCCCCCCCCCAACAACAATATATTTTTACAGCAGAGCTTTATACAAGAACACAAACATTTCTCCTTTTGCAATACAGCACCAGAAAAAGAATTAGCTATTACAAATAAAAAAACCCAAAACCCTTTTAAGAGCTCTCATGCAGAGAACTTGTATTTAAAAGCCACACAATATTGCTCTGCTTGCAGTGGAGACCCTTTTAGGAATGGCCAGAAAGAAACATTTTCCAGTGGAAAAGAAGCTCTAGAGGAAGAGGTGAAAACCTGAGGTTTCCAGAAGATGGATTCAAGGATAACATTTTAAAACCTGTTTCTTCATGGAGAAGGGTGGTAGATGCATGCAGCAGCCTGCCAGCTGAAGTGGTGAAGACAAAATCAGTACCAAAATTTAGCAAAGGTATAGGGTAAGAGCAGAGGATCCTTACTTGTGAAGAAGTGAAAGGAAACTCAACTAGGTTTGCTCTAAGACTTGTTGCTGTTATGTGCAAATGAGTTGATGTCAGTTCCTGGCAGCCCTGTGGATAGTTGTCCATGTAGTGACTACTACTTGGGTTTTCTTGGCAAGGTGTGATTGGGAAGTAGGTTGTCAGGCCTTTCTTGCATGCAATAAGCCTACAGCACCTGGTATTCTACAATGGCCATCCATCCATCCAAGTACTAGGCAGTCCCAACAACCCTTCTTTGCTTCTAAGATCAGATAAGATTGGGTGCACTCATGGTGGCATGGCTATAGTTAACTTAACAAGAAGGAATTTGGGAAGACAAGATGGTCTTAGTCCATCATTGTTAAGTGTTTAGTTGATGTCAACTCCTGATAATCCTGTTGATAGATTTATTTATTTATTTACATTCTCTTATATACCGCGCTATTCTGCATCAGTGCGGTTTACATTGAACAAACTGAAATTACATTGAACAGGGCATTATAACTTGGAGATAACTATTTTACAGGGAACATGGGCTATGGAGGGTTAAGTGGCTTGCCTAAGACCACAAGGAGCACCTGTGGGACTAGAAACCCCAGTCCTTCCGGCCCAAGGTTGCTGTCCTCTAGTGGGATTTGAACCCCCGACCTTCCGGCCTGAAGTACCTTGCCCCAACCACTAGGCCACTCCTCCACTCCAGATGTCCATGTTATGACTATCCCCTGAGTTTTCTTGACAAGTTACTACCGCGGTGGTCATATTCTGTTTCCATGTTTTATTCTTCATTCATGGGTGTTTCCAAATTCTGATAATCCCTGTTCACCCAGTGTTAGAGCTCCTCAAACCATCATTAGTAGCTTCTAGAGTATTTCCACTTATTTTAACCTCCTTTAGCTAGCCTAGTTATTGTAGTAATGGTCCTTGTTTAAAAGGTATGGGCTGATGTCTTGGTACAATGTCTTGGTTTGTAGGTGTCATTGAAGTGCACTGACCAGGGCTCCCATCTTCCCAGCTCAAAGAGCAGGAGCCAACTGACACAAAGAGGCCTGTTTGCCAAAGTATGGAAGTCGGAGGTGGAATCACAAGGCTCAAAAGTGCAGAGAATGGATTCGTGAAATTGAAAAAGCAAAAATGCTAAACAAATACTTCTGTTTTTACTAAAGAAAATCCTGGAGAAGGACCACCTTTGACAAATATATAAATGGGAATGGAGTAGATACTGTAACATTCACAGAAAATGATGTGTTTGAACAGATTGCAAAACTAAAAGCGGACAAGGCCATGACACCGGATGGAATACATCCCATGATACTGAAAGAGCTCAGAGAGGTTCTTGCAGAATCCCCTGAAGGAGTGAATAGCATGAGAAAGGATCTATAAAAACTGGAAGAATGGTCTAATGCTTGGCAGTTAAGATTTAACATGAAGAAGTGCCGTGTCATGCACTTGGGATGCAGAAATCCAAGGGAATTGTATGTGATAGAGGGCGAGAAGTTGATGTGCACGGACTAGGAGAAGGATCTTGGAGCAATTTTGTTTCTGAGGATCTCAAGGTGACGAAACAGTGCGACAAGGCAGTGGCCAAAGCCAGAAGGCTGCTGGACTGCATACAGAAAGGAGGAGGTACTAATGCCATTGTACAAGTCGCTGGTGAGGCCTCACTTGGAATATTGTGTTCAGTTTTGGAGATCATCTCTCGCAAAGGATATGAAAGGACTGGAAACTGTTCAGAGGAAGGCGACCAAAATGATTTGGAGCCTGTGCCAGAAGACTTATGAGAAGAGACTTGAAGATCTAAATATGTATATGCTAGAGGAGAGGAGAGACGGGGGGAAATATGATACAGACCTTTAAATACTTAGAGTATTAATGAACAAACAAACCTTTTTGAAAGACTGGAAAGCTGTAAAACTAGAGGGCATAACATGAAACTGCAAAGAGGTAAACTGAAAGGCAATGTCGGTCTTTATCTGCTGTCATATACTATGTTACTATGCAAGTTACTGCATGAATTAGCCCATGGTAAGTGTTAAATTACTGCACAGTCATGAGAGTGCACACTAATACATGTGTTATGTGCTGCTTATGGGAGGGTGAGGGAAATGGATGGAGAAGGGGGTTATTTATGGGTGTGAACAGCACTTTGCATTTAACACACAGCTACTGAGAGCACTCTCACTGCTGCAACTAGTACAGTATAGAGGAGGCCATACAGTTAATGTGACCAGTGGAGTGCAGAAGACCCCCAACCCAATCGCCAATACCCTCCCCCAAACACCTTTCCCTAGAGGTTTCCTGGTGGCTAGTGGGGGATAAGAGTGCTTCCTTGGTGCTCCGGCCCTGTTGGTACCTGAGTTAAAAGTGGTGCTCTGATCTCTAGTGGTAGTCTTACAGTACTATTGCTAGGGGTCAGGCTGCCAAATAAGGGCTTGACACCTACTGGTAATACCACAAGGCTACCGCTAGATTTTGGAGGAGACATTTTGAACCTAGGTGCTGATGAAGTAGAGGTATGTGAAGATCGCTCGTGCCTCTTGTAAGAGCTGGAGGATGGCATCGGGGGGTGAGGGGGCGGGTAAGATCTTCTGCCTCATGTTGGGCAGTTGGGGGAGGGGTCTTTTTTGCATCACTGGCATGCAGCGGCAGCAGCAGCAACCTGCATGGCTAATGGCACAGATGCAACCGCACTATCAGCAATGCAGTTAAGGTGCGGTAAATGTTGGCACTGTGCAGTAGCTGCAAGGCAGATGCTGGCCTAACAATAGTGTACATACATACATAGTAACATAGTATATGACGGCAGATAAAGGCCAGCATGATCCAACTAGTCTGCCCAGCAAGGCGGCAAGAGTAGGTGCATCTACTGCTCCATGATTTGCAGTTACCACACATTCATTTTCGCAGCTAACCTGCCCTAACTGCAAAGCTCCACTGCACTGTAGTAAAGAAGCCCCAAAGCTTCATGTGCAGCAGCCCCCAGTAGATGATATTTCTGAAAGCATCACAGAGCGCTTCATGATCTGATTAATGTTTTTGTAAAAAAAAGATTGTTGAGCAAAATTATTTAAAGAAGGCTGAGGAAACCACCTTTCTTCTGTAAAGTGTTTTGCTATTGTGGCTCTCATTGTCGAGGCACATAAGTCATCACCCATTTTTAAAAAGTCCTATTTACTTTTGCGAACATTTTGTAAATCTGGCATTGTCTATTTAGGCTTGCTGAGTGAAATGGAAAGGACTGCAGCCACACTGGATAAAAGAAAAAAAAATCCAATTTCATCCTAATCATGAACCAGTTAGCCGACTTTCCTCAGAATATCAGCTTAAATAATGTTGTTCATGTGGATTTGCCTTATTTGAGAAAGTGAAACTGTCTAGCAGCTTCCTCTGTCCCTCTTTAAGATGAGGCTAATGGGAATGAACTCTCTGGAGAGAGGTTGAGGAACAGTACCTAACAATGAGCAAGAAAGTTTTACAGGGATAGAAAAATATTTAGAAAATTTTGGCTGTTGACCAGAATTTTTTTAGGAGCATAAGAATTATTTTTCTATTAACTTTTTGTTTTTGTTGCATTAAATGGATCATTTTTATCTTTGTAGTGGTCCTCCTACTGTGGGGTGAGGGTAGGGCTGGTCCAAAATCAGGACATTTTTTTCAAAAAAATAACACTTTTCAAAAAAAAATGTATTGGGCATCAAACACAATAAAACATTATTTACATGATTTACTGTTCGATGATATGTGATTTAGCAGATTTTCGTCAGCCAAAATCTTTTTGTACATATCACCATAAGGTAATGAATAGTTTATTTTAACTTGAACCATTTTACAGTTTTAATATCCAATCGATTTTGATCACCCGTCCATTGCTTCTTGCACAACGCAAATACTCATTCCACTAGTGACGTTATACATAATTGCAAATTAAATTGCTATGATGACAAAAATTGAAAACTTTTAATAAATCATAAACTATGATTGAGACTTTGCAGGTCTGGAAAATTTTTATATTTCCCCCCTCTTTACATGTCTTAAATTCACTATATTTTGTATGTACAATGGAACGCAAACTTTCCCATTTTTGGGAAAGAGCCCAAAACCTTTCCACTTTTTCAAACAAATGCCAAAAGGAACATTTTTGGGCAAAAGCTGAGTGTCACACACTTTGAAAAAGAAAAACATATTAATTAATGTTTCATTTCTCCATTTTATGTATAATAAGCAAATAAAAATAACTTAATTTTTATTATAATGGTCATCCTAATCATCTGTGAAAATTTTACAAAACTTCAGGACAAAATGAGGACATTTTTCAAACCAGGACAAGCTTCCAAAAATCAGTACAGTCCTGATAAAATCAGGACATTTGGCAATCAAAGGTGAAGATAGCTCTAGAGGGGGCACACAAAAATAGTGAGAAACCCCACAAAATAGAAATAAAAGTGTCAGGATGGATGAGGGAGGCAAAATGTCCCAAGACCTTCACTGCAGCGACACCCAAAACTTCAAAACTCCTCAAAGCCCTTCAAAAACTTCAAGTCTGCACCATGGGTCGTCTAAGTAGAAATATCTTTATTTCATGATTCCCCCCAAAATAAAGTTACATACAGTGCAAAAGCAAGACAAAAGCAAAAAGGCAAAATCCTGAATGTTGCTTATCTCAGGTTTCTGGGTCTTGCACAAGTTCTTTCTCTTATCTTCCTTTAGACTTCTCTCTTCTGATGAGTTTTTTTTCTCTTCAGGGTTTCAGTCTGGGTCCTTCAGACTTCTTAAGATGATCCTATGAAACATGCTTGCAGGGAACGAGCCTTCCAAACATCCAGGTTCATGAATCAGCACTTTAGTTAAGTACTGGAAGTGTCAGAGCCCTGGACTCTCAGTAAGAAAATTTTCAAAAATCCCTTCACGAGAAATAATTGGGGAACTACCAAACAGGGAAAAATCACTCTCCTCCTAAAAGAAAAAAAATTCAGGAATTTCCTAACATAGTTCTTCACAAAATCATGCCTGTCTGAGTGCTTGGGATGCACCGTGCAGATCAATCTCTCAGAAACAGAACTGGACCTCCCCGGCTTTGAGATGGAGGGCACCTAATAGGTCCTTCTCTCTTCCTGGGAGTACTCAATCTCTCCAGCAGCTGCAATCCTTCAAGATACTGAGGCTGATTCCCTTACCCTCCACTGCTGCCAAAACGCTTTTCTAAACTGGTTTCTCCCCAGACCCTTCCTTCTCCTCCTCCTCCCTGGGTGGGGTAATAAAATACCTTCCTTCTATAAGGCCTAGCCAGCAGAGAAGCAGCTCCCTCCTGAGCCCTCCAGGGTACCCTCTAGCGTATCATTTGTGCTAGCTGGGGAGGGATTTTTCCTAACCTCTTCAATAAGGAACTCCCTTAAGCCCCCCGATGCAGGGCCTTTTTACATTTACCTCCAAAATTCAGGAGTATATACATGCTTCCCAGTGAGGGACAAGCAGAGAATTCCTATATTACGCCATATTACTGAGCACATAGCGCGTACACCAAAAACTGCCATTTTGTAACCAATGATAGTTTGTTTTCCTGCTAGATCTTCTTTTTTTTCTTTTCTTCTTTTGTGTTTTTTTCATACTTTTGACCATTTGCTCTCCCCTTTCCTTTGTCTTATTTTTTCTTCCATCCTATCAGCTGCTCTTCTCCATTCCTTTCAGCCTGTCCCGCCCCTCCTTCCTCCTTCTTTTGAATTATTTTGGGTCGTCTTCTCCTTTCAGTTGTTCCACTCACCCCCGCCCTTCCTGGATTTTACCTGGCTTTATTGATTAGGACGCATCCTGATGTTGAATTTTAGGCATATGGTGACCTGACATCTGTTTTTCCAGCACTGGAGTAATGTATGCAATTTGTTTTGTTATGTGAATGTTTAGTTATCATTTTGGGGAATCGTATTTCTGTCAAGGTTTATAATATAATTGAAACCAATGACATGACATAATCCTTGCCAGTTGCCACCCACCACGTTCTGTTGCTTCAAGGAATGTCTTCATACATTTTGTAAAGTTTTTTGTCCGAGGATTGCAGAAAAAGTTAAGAAATACCATTTTAGATGTACTTTTATTTATTTATTTAACATTTCTTATATACCGCCTTTCATGATATCAAGGCGTTTTACATTGAACAAACTGAAATTACATTGAAAGCAGAATTTGCTCTTCCTTGCAATAGTTTCTACTTGCATTTGTTTATATTCTGTCCCCTTGACTTGATCATGTGTCTGCTGTTTTTTTCTCTGGTTCAGAAATTATGTAATAAAAGGTTGGGCTATACGAGACTTCTAGAGATCCTAGTATTCATTCTCCATCCTTAGGAAGGATCCACTCTACCTGTATCATCATAAAACGGTGGATTTGAGGATAATCACAATGGATATGCGTGAGAGAGATGCGCATGTGCCGCCTCCATTGTATGTAGATCTCTCTCGTGCATATTCATTGTGATTATCCTCAAGACCTGACTGGCTAAGTGTGTCCCAAGGATTGTGTTGAGAACTCCTGTCTTAGCAGTTGGCTGTCAAGTTTTCTATGGTGTACATGCACGGGTTCCCTAAGAATAGATGGAAGTACATCATAGAGAGACCAAGGCATTTACTTCCAAGTTATACTGGGTGACACAAGCAAACAGGTTGGCTTTGATCAGTTGGGGTGAGTCCCTTAAGACCTCGGCTACTTTTCAATAGCTGCTGGCAGCTGGTACTGCAGTCTAGATCTTACTTTAGTCTTTACTACTTTTATTCCTCGGCTCTCTCTTCAGCTGAGCTTGTCTAGAGAACCTCCTCTTCTCTCAAGGCCTAGCCAGGCATTCAGAAGAACACCTCCCTGGGCTGCTGCACTAGCAGCTTATCGGGGTCAGCAGGAATCTCGGGTTGCCTGTGCTGCTGGGCATAAGCCTCCTTGCCATGAGGTGGAGCTGTTTCCATGTTCCTTGGTTCTGTTCTGTTCCCGTACCTCTTCTCATTACACATCTCAGAGTTGGAGCAGGCTCCAGAAATTTGCTTACTTTAAAGATAGAGGACAGTTTGGGAGCCCTGATACAGTTACTTATCAAAGAGGCACTTTTACTAAAGGATGCTATGGTGTTATATCTAACATGGCAAAAGTACTATAATGATGGCATGTTAGATGTAACACCTCCATTTTAATTGTCAGGGGCGTGGAAAGCATTTCCCTGCCAGTTAAAGCGAAGCCCTGCCCCATAGTGCGCACTGTGTTAGCATTAGTGCATCTATCACCTCTTATTGAGGTGGTGTTAGGTGATCTTGCGTTAATGCAGTTAGCGTGTAGTCTGAACTCCACTTTAGCAGTGCAGAGCACACCATGCCCACTTGCACCCTTAATGCATGTTGGACAAGTAGAGGCCAATTCTACTCAGGGCACGTCCGGGCCTTCTGGATGTGCCCCAATTACACCTGATTCTGCAACCATTGAAGCTAGATGTTCCCACGGCTGCAGAATTGGGCACTGTAAAAGGGGGTGCTTGTTATGAAGGAACCATCATCTTGACAAGTGTGTAAATTAACGGTCTTGCAAAGGATTGTGGTTATTGAAGTCCATTCACACACAAAGCTTGCCCTTTTAAATGAATGAAAACTCTTGTAGTTGGTCGAGTGTAAGGCAAAATTAGAGTTTATTTATGGGGTGATTATTCCACACACAGATTTGCTTGGTAACACCATCCAGATAACTTCTCCAGGGTTTATTCAACAGAAATAAGGCAACTGAAAATCTTATGCAAATAAGAATCAAAGTCCTTTATGGAACAGAAAGGCTTCTTTCAGCCACTGCTAATAAACTCCTTAGCAGTGCTGGGGAAAAAACAAATCAAAAAGGAAAACTTCTTTATACAAAAACATAGCTCACTTTCTCCATACAGAAAAGAACTTTTAAAACCCACGTGTGCACAGCTTGTGCTGGGCTCTCCTCTACCAGCAGGTGACAATTAACTGCAATCAGTAGCTTGATTTCAGCACACGTGCAAAACTTTCCCAAAAGCTTTTTCTTTTCAACAAAACCTTATGGGAAGCCAATATTTAGAATGTTTCCTTTTTATGTTTGCTCTGATATTTAGGATTTTCCTAAAATAACAACCTACTCAAAGAACAGTCCATATAATCATCCTTTGTATCAGATATTAAACCTTGCTCTTGAAATTGCATAGATTCTGTTTCTCTGTCTGACTCGGAGGGCTTTAGGAACTGACCTCTATATGGGGAGAAGCTGTTTCCCTGCTGTTTGCACTGCTCAAAGCTAGAGAAACGTTCACAGTTCCTACCTAAATCCAGGCAAGCGTCAGGCTGCTTCTTCTGGTATTCTGGCCAGTATGCAATAGAGCTTCTGTGTCCTGTCCTCCAGTAGGTATCTCTGGACCTCAGGATCTTTTCTCCAGACGTCCTCCAAGAGGTATTTGGGCTCCTTTCTTCCTTAGCTGCAACAGACCTCTTCCTAGGTGTTGCTTGAGGGTCCCTGGCTGTGGATCTACAGACCTCTGGCTTTCTCCAGTCCTCTGAAGGTTCTTTCCCCCAGGTATCTCTCCAGGCATAGGTACTTCTCTGAGCTCCTCTCTTGGACCGTCTGCTTCCTTGTCCTTGTTCCTTCAGGTTCCGGTTGTTCTTCCTTCTGTTCCTCTGATTCCCCTTCTCCTTCTCTTTCTCCTTCTCCGTCTCGTTCTGTCTTCCTGAAGATTCCCCTCTAGTTTTAAAGGGCTTAGATTGCAACTCCTCCCTTGCACTCTTCAGGTGTTGTGGATTAAGCACTTTCCTAGAGGCTGTTTGATTAGGTATGACATAATGCTTTCTCTGATTAGACTCATGCTTTTCCACTCTAGCTCCCCTAGGGGCTTTCTGCATACTAGTGCATTCTGGATCATATAGTCTTATAGGGAAACAAGCTGTCTTAGTTCTATAACCTGCCAGCACAGGTCCCTTGATCAGAGAAAATTCTCCTCTTTTGTCATTACTCCCTGAGCTTTGATAAGCTTCCTTATCACAGCACTTAGACAGTCCGTGCATGCCCTGATTCTGAAGCGTGGGACATCCATTGCCCTGAATGTCCATGCCACCCTGTGCTCCTGCTGGACTCCCGGTGCTGTGTCGTCCCACATCATGGCACCGGGATGCCCAGCAGGAGTGCTGAAGGTCCAACGTTGTTCTCATCTGCATTTCCCCTCCTCCCTACCCTCTGCATGGTCTGCCAGGTCTGGGATCTGGCGGAGGGGCGCCACCTGCTGCTGCTCACCTCTGTGTGTGGGTCTGCAAAGCCCAATCGCCGTCTTTGTGGTGACTTACTCCATCTCTGAGGTGGAATAAGACCCCTGTCCATCTTGGCCTAACCAGACGTACAGGGCTGTGACCGGAATGGTCCTTGTACATCCAGAGTCGTGGGCCCACCTCCACTCTGCCCCCTCTCTGCCCTCGGCCCTCCCCCTTCCACCCCCATCCAGCACTCCCTGCACAAGCCCGCTGTGTGTGCAGAGAACCTGGAGGTTGGACGTCCATCTTCACTATTTGCATCTCAGAATGACCCCTCTTTAGTGTATAAATTGTCACGCGCTGTTTTGGCCTCAAAGTGCCTAAAAAAAGATAACTGCATTTCTCTTTTTCTCTGTTTATTTTCTGGCATTTGCTAGGCCACTTCTCATAAATTAACAACATAGTTTACAATGAGATTCCATAGGAGTTTAGACTATAGTAAAAAGAGGTACATAAAAGAATGCTACTTAGAAAGCAAGCATATTTTAAAACACATAAAAAAGAAAGTAAAATATCTTGGAAGTGTGGTGGAAACTGAATGGTTAAGAGTAGGTGGTGGAAGGGGGCTGTCCTTCCTACTTATTTCCTAGGATGACCCTGGGTAAGAAGACCATCAGTTTGATAGATAAAATCCCCAGGTAGTAGTAGGATTCTTGAGGAGCACACCACACATGCAGACAGGAAGTGTGCCTCGGAGGGGGCGGAAGTAGCAGGTCACAGAGCAACACAGCGCCAGAGAGTTCGGGTAAGCGCTGCATTGCTGCTGCTTCTGCAGGTTCCAGAGAGGGGTGGCTGTGGCATCAATGGTTGCCCTGTGACCGCATGGTTCATCTATTGGGTCGGGCCGGCTCTATTTGTGACCAGTTGACATAGCAATCAAAGGGTTAACCTGCATGGTGCCTCGTCAGGAGATGAATGTGACATGACAGGGTGGTGAAACTGTGTGAGATGCTGTTGCCTTCTCCTGTGGAAGTTAGGGTGAGGGGGGGGGGTAAGCAAACTGTAAGTGGCAGGGGTAAACCTTTAGAGAGCCCTGGGCATTTTCTGCAGCCACCATGAGACGTTTTCCCTGTTAAAACTGTTCAGGATTGTGCTGCTGCTCTCTAAAACACTCTGTAGAAACTCTTCTTATTTTAACCAAACTTTTTTGAGAGAGATTTTCCAGAGGAAACAAGTCTGATCTGGGCAGTGCCACTGCTTGGATAGACTAGGCGATTGCCAAAGGTGGTAGCTTCTGGCCGTGGAGCTACAAAAGTAGCTGCAGTCTAAGCAAAATGATAGGTCCAAACAGCTACACAAATTCAAACAAATATCCATGCTTGCTTTTACATTCAGACGGGCTGGAGATTATTCAAACGGAGGCCAATTCAGTCGTATGGCCAGTCAAAATCAGGGCTTGCAGCGATAGCACCCGATTCTGATCCTGTGGGGGCTAGACATGCCCATTGGGTCAGCATCGGGTCTATCGGCCTGGATGTGCAGGCCGGGTCCTGATTCTGATCGGCCACATGTCCTGCACCTACCCGGGTTATTCAGCCAGGCTCCTGAATGGAGCCGCAGTGCCTTGAAGTCCCGTCGCCATGTAACCGTGACTGCATTCAGGGGCTGTGATTGCCAGCTGCTGCTGAAAACTCCAGGGGGACTTATTTCACCCCTGAGGTGGAATAAGCCCCCGTCTACCAGGATCAGCCCGGTAGGTCTGTGGTCATGGCCCGCCTACGCCCCACCCTCACTCCACCTTCAGGCTGCCCCCTATGTATGTGGAGCCTTTACACCAGGATCAGCAGGGGGACGAATAGCAGGGTTGTACGGTCAGACAGGACGTACATCCCCGCTATTTGTGGTGGAGAATGACCCTCATGGCCTATTTCTCTCAGCAGATAGCTTTAGGAAATTGCCCTCATTTTTATTTGTGTGTAATCCTATTTATCTCATGCCTCACCCACATAAGCCAACCAAAAATATAAACAAATAAAATGCAAATATTAAATGATATGATAAACAGATCACATAAAATTAACATTGTGTAATCTTCAAATAAAAACCAAACATGAAAAATGAGATGCAGATGCTATTGCTAATCATTTGTATAGTGCTACAAGGCGTACGTAGTGCTGTACAGAGATGTTTAAGAGACAGTCCCTGGGGACTGGGATATATCTAGGGAAATGGGAAAGAAACATAGGAGGTGAACAGGAGATTAAGGGGATCAGAATCCAAAAGTAGTCTCAAAGAGGTGATTTTTTAGCCTGGATGTGAAAAAGGCCACAGAGGGTTCCTGACAATACTGACTGAGGTAGTTTGTTGCAGGCATAAGAAGTAGCAGGGTAGAAAGACTGAAGTCTGGAGTTGGCAGTGGGAAAGAAGGGCACAGGTACAAGGGAGCGGCTATAAAAGCGGATTTCCCGAGGCAGGGTGTAGGGCGTGATAAAAGAGGAAAGGTAGAGAGAAGCAACTTGATGAAGGCGCTTATAGTCAGTAGTGGAAATTTGAACTGGATGCAGAAATGGAGAGGGGGCCAACAAAGTGACTTGAGAAGAGGGGTGACATGCGCATAGTGACATTGGTGGAAGATTAGCTGTGCTGCTAGATACAATGGGGACATATCGAACAGCAGTGGCCAGTGTGGTTAATGCAGCTGGCTGTCAAAACTTTAACTTAACTATGGATATTCATGCCAGGAACTTATCTGGTCCAGCTGGCTGGATAGCTGAACCGGCTAAAGTTAGGGCAGCTTTTTTCCTGACCTAACTTAAACCATTTCAGTTAGCTGGCTTAATATCACCACTGACTAGCTAAATTTTGTTGCTATTCCCACTCCATCCCCAGAATGCTAAGCATTTATTTTGGGGCCATTTAACTGTGCTATGTGGGTATTTCCAGCGGCACCACCAAGCAAACTTGCAGCTTCTTTGGGGGATAGGACAGCAAAGAGTAGACACCGCTCTAGCTGTCAAAATCTATTGTTTAAGTCTTAAGGTTTGCCTAGGGCATCAACACCTTGAACCAGTTCTGGGGGCCGGCTCTGGGTGTGTGCTGCTGAATATCCTAGCGAGCGTTTACGCAGTTTGCAGGTCTGCAAACCGCTTAAATGTCTTTGAATATGCCCCCCGGTAATACTAGCAGCAAATAAACAACAACCAAACAAATCTAATTAAATTTCAATCCCACCTAAAACCCCCAAAATGCCTTACAAAAAATATGATTTGATCTTTTCTTGAAAGACAAAAAACATTTCAAACAATCTGGAATTCCTTATCGGTAGAATATCAGTCATGGTCTAGCATCAGAAAAAGCTTTTTACACTTGCCTTCCACTTTTAATTTCAAGGTGGGTAATGAAAGCAAGAACTCATTAGGAAGTTTTAAAAGGCATGTAGGAAGTATATCCATGAAATGGCTGGGTCCTATTTTGTGAATATTCTTAATAATTAAGACCAGGAGTTGAAATACACAAGAAGCCAAGGAAGGAACTGGTGTAATACAGTAGGTCATGCAAACGTGTACTTGTAAGCTGCCAGATTCTGAATAAGTTGCAGCCTGGCAATATTCTTTTTTAGCAGCCCCTTCCAGGGGTGGATTGCTCTATGGGGGCATCCCTGGTGGGTCCCTGATATATACAAATAGGCTGCTTTTGCAGTTTGTTTACATCAGTTAAGAAAGGGGTTCCCAAACTTTTTGCCATCACACCTCCCTTTAGAGTAATCTTAGGGGTATGTTTGCTAATCGCCGGTAGCGGCTTCCGTGCGATATCGGAGCTGCAGCCCCATTGACTTCAATGGGACCGCGGCTCCGTTATTGCATGGAAGCCACTACTGCCGTTTAGTAAGCATACTTCTTAATGTACACACATCCCCTAAATATCAAAACACTAAAATGAACACAAATGAACAATGAAAACAATACAATAAACTTTATTTTTAATCAAGATATAAAAAATAAAAATGTTCAAATGAAACAAAAATAATTATCCTAAATTATAAAATAATAATATATAATTCTTCGTAACAGCTTTAATGAGATTGATGTTGCTGCCTTCGACCAGTTAGGACAGAAAATTGAAGAACAGTCTTTGGCAGTGCTAGGCAAATATCATGTCTGGCATCCAGTCAGTTTCTAAACGTTGTCTTCACGCTGACTAATCTTGAAAATCCAGATTCGCATAGATAGGTTGTAGCAAACGGGATTAAAGCTAAAAGAGTATTACTTGCCAAAACTGGGTATGCAGTTACTTGGGAAAACCAGAATTCATCAAGAAAGATTTTGATTAACAAAATTTTGCGTTAGCAAGGATTTGCTCTGTAGTCCAATGAGATCATCCTTCTTCTTATGAGCATCATCCATCAAATCTAAATTAAAAGTGAAAGGATTCCAACTCCACTGGTCAATTCATTTCAAGGGAAATATTTATTTATTTTATTTTATTTAGCTGTATTTATATCCTGCTTTTCACCGGGTCAAAGCGGTCAATTGGATACATTTAACATGAGGGGATATGAGACACATATGCTAATACTTACAGGGAACATGGGCAATGGAGGGTTAAGTGGCTTGCCCAAGACCACAAGGAGTGCCTATAGGACTAGAAATCCCAGTCCCTCCGGCCTGAGATTGCTGTCCCCAGGTGGGACTTGAACCTCCGACCCTCTGACCCTCCGGCCTGAAGTACCTTGTCCTAACCACTAGACCACTCCTCCCTTGAATGAGCCATGAGATTTTCCAGATCTGTCAAATATCACATCAAATGAACTCTTTGATAGTTTGTAAAAATGTTTTGAGAGAGAATATTCTCCAAAGTAGGAAAATTTTCTAAATTGTCCTACACTATGCAACTTTTCCAAAGCACCATTCATTGCTGAAGGCACCAATCTTTTCATCCGCATCCAGAACATTCACTTCTGGTCCTTGAATTGCAGTGTTTAGGTCGTTCAAGTGGGAGAATATATCTGCAAGATAGGCCAACGATAAGATGAAACTTTCTGATTCAAATTCTTTACATAATTTGCCATGTTTCTTAGAGAAAAGAAAACCAATCTCAGCCCTATGTTCCATAACATGAATGAAGATTCGTCTATGTGAAAGCCAGCACATTCCTGTATGATATAACAGCACTTTGTGTTGAACCCCAACTTCTTGGTAAAATATTTTGAAGTCTGTGGTTCAAAGTCTGAGCAAACGAATCAACAGAGAAATAGAAACAGTGATGCATTGCTCTGTACTGTGCAAAATATAAAGATAATGGATGTAAATTATAAAAACTGACATATTCAAATCACTAAATTGACAATAAAATTTGTTTTTAAACATCTGTCCCCATCGCTTGAATCTCACAGCCTCCTGTCCCTAACAGGTGGGAGCCAGGGACTCTGCTCTAAAACAGGGACAATTGCCAAAAATCAGAGACATCTGGCATGGCTCATGGAATTTTTTCCAACCCCTTTGTGTGCGGATGTATATGTGCGTGCATATATCTCTGCTTGTATCTGCATTTCCTGTGTGTGTGTGTGGTGGCATTTGTCCCTGCTTGCTTGTGTGTGTGTGTGTGTGTACATGCATAGATGTGTTTGTACTCTATGTTTATGTCTGTCTATACATGTGTTGACTTCCTGTGTGACTAAACAGATGTGGAGATGAAAGGGGAGGTTAGTTTGAAAAGTGCAATTCCTTAATTTATGTGTTACAGTGAATCATTGTATGTATGTTGCAGCGAGAAATATACAGTATTGGAACATTTTGGGAGGAATTTCTCTTCTGCCCCCACCTCCTATAGAGAAACTGCACTTCCACAGCACATGACATTTCCTGAGCTCACCTACTTCTTTCCTGTGACTAGAGCAGCATTCCAGTGCTCTGCTCCTGCAGCCTGGCCATTGGCTGAATCCTACCCAATAGTTTCTGCTGCTGGCTACACTGGAAGTAGGAAGGGCAGGCTCATTCACACACAGAGGAGGAGTGGAGAACTGCAGATAGAGGTTTTAAAGTCTGAAAATGACCAGACATATTTGCCATCCTTGTAGCTTCTGGACATGAATGCAAAAATGTATTGAATCCTAAATAAATGTCAGGCAGTTGGCAATCCTAACCTTCTGCCCCCCAACCTAAACATCTGTGTATAATTTGTTATTGTTAAGTGCCATTGAGTCAATATCAGCTCATGGAAATCCTGTGGATAGTTGTCCTAAATAGTGTTCGATCTTCTGTCAGGTGGCATCTATAGCTGCTGTTATTGTATTGATTCATCGCTTTGCTGGTCTTCCTCTTTTGTGCTGACCTTCAACGTTGCCAACATAATGTCTTTTCCTAATGATCTTTCTCTTTGCATGATGTGCCCAAGATATGAAAATTGAAGTTTTGTCATTGAGATGAAAGCTTAGATTTCATCTCCTCCAGTAGTGATTTGATTTATTCTTTGGAGAGGGCATGTTATATAAAGTATTCTTCACCAGCACTGTAATTAGAAGGCATCAGTTTTCTTTGTCCTACTTCTTCACTGTCCAGCTTTTGCAGTCATACAAAGTTATCTTGAAAATCTTGTGTAGGTCTTTCACAACTGTTCTGCCAAGAGCAGTGCATCTTTGGATTTCTTGACTGCTTGTCATTTCATTACTGCTTTTATTTTATTTATTTAACAGGTATTTTTATACCGCTTTATTATTATTTAGTCAAAGCACTTTACATTGTAACTTAAACTTTGTAATGTACAAGGACACTGATAACTTAGATTCTTCTGAGGCAATGGAGGGTTAGGTGATTTGCCCAAGGCCACAAGGAGTGCTAGTGGGAAATGAACCCTGGTTTCTTGGTTCCTAAGCTGGTGCTCTAACCATTAGGCAACTCCTCAACTCCAGTGATTATGGATCCAAGCACGTTGAAGTTGTCTACTAGTTCTATTTTTTTTTCTCCATCAAGGATAAAATTATTGATTTTACCAGTTGTCAGGATCTTTGTCGTCTTCACATTAAGGTGCAGACCTATTTTAAGATTATGTTCCTTGATTTTGATAAGCAGATGTTTCAGATCATTTTTGCTTTTGGCCAGTAATGTGATATATTAGCATAGCGAAGGTTGTTGAGTCTTCTACCAATCTTCACACCTTGTTTTTCTTCCTACAATCCTGCTTCTCTGATTTTGCAAGTGACTTAATCTGGCTCTGCCCAAGGAACAGGGCTGGTTGGTTGGTTGGTTAGTTAGTTAACAGGGTTTTTTTTTACACCACTTTATCATTTCAATCAAGGTGGTTTACATTGTAACAAATTTGGTAATGTAAATTAAACAGAAACATGGAATTTTCTATGGTAATACAGGGTTATCAAAGTTAAGTGACTTGCCCAAGGCCACAAGGAGTGCTAGTAGGAATCGGACCCTGCTCTCTTGGTTTCTCAAGCCAGTGCTCTAACCATTAGGCTACTCCTCCATTCATACCTCTTTCAACGCAGCCAACAGGTCAGAGTAGGACAGACTTCATCCTTCCCGTACACCTTGCCACATCTGCTCACTGCAATAAGTCACCTGAAATAGCAAGATTATCTTGCTTTTATTTGTGATGGTTATTCTGAGTACTAATCTCATCTTTTTGTTGTTAGACTGAATCAACCTTAATTTTTTTAAAATTCCCTTGGTTGCTATTTCTTTACATAAGAACTCAATGAGGAGCCATTATGAGTCAGACTAAAGTCCATTGAGTCGAGCATCCTATCTCTGACAGTGGCTAATACAGGGTCACAAGTACGCTGCAGATCCCCAAAAGTAGATCAGATTTCTTATAGTAAAGTTCAAGGGATAAGCAATAGCTTCACCAAGTCTACCAGGCTAATGATTTTTCTGGGCTTTTCCTCTGGGAACTTGTCCAAACCTTTTTTTGATCCTCGCTATGTTAGTTGCATTCACCACATTCTCCAGGAAGAGACTCCACAGCTTAAGTATAAGTTTCATGAAAATTCTATGATTTGTATTCAGTCTGTTAGTTTCATGGGATGTGCTCTTGTTTTAGCATCACATGAAAGGTTCCAGCCCGTTCATGATTTTAGAAACTTCTGTCATGCTCCCTCTGTCTAATTTTCTCCAAGCTGAAGAGTTCTAACCTGTTTTTCTTTTCTAGTTCTGCTGAATCCTTTTTGAGATGGGGTGACCAGAACTTGCTCAAGATGCAGGGACCTATACAGAGGTTTAAGAATATTCTCAGGTTTTCTCTTTTTAAGTATTTCACGGCAGTGGCATGCCAAGGTTTGGGTGGTGGGTGCGATCTGCCCTGGATGCCGGTGGAGAGGGGGGTGTACCCATGCCAGGCCAAGGAGGCAGCATGGCATACTTACAATTAATCTGGCTTGCCATGGTGCCTTGTGCTCCAAGGGCTGGCTGCGCTTCTCCCCTGGTTGAAGTTTCAAGAATCATGAGAGTTTTGGCTGGGAGAGAAGAACGAACAGCCCTGGAGTATGAGGCACAGTGGCAAACCAGCTTAAATTTGCCATGCTGCCACCATTGAATGGGGGGGGGGGCATTGTGGCATGGGAGGATAGAAGGGGTAGGAATTCCACTGATTCTATGTGGTTCTGTTTTCTGCTCTAAGCTCAATCAGGACTATTCTGCACATCCTTGTATCAGTCATTTTTTCCTCTGTGTTTAATAGGTCCACCCTCTCTCAGTTGCTAGTATAGTGTAGTGTAGGGAGGAGTGGCCTAGTGGATAGGGAAAGTTACCTCAGATTGAAGGTCCACTGGTTTGAATCCTGCTAGAGGATAGCAACCTTGGGCCGGAAGGACTGGGGTTTCTAGTCCCACAGGTGCTCCTTGTGGCCTTGGGCAAGCCACTTAACCTTCTGTTGCCTCAGATACAAAAACATAGATTGTGAGCCCTTTGGGGACAAGGGAAATATATATACAGTACCTGAATGTACACCGCTTTGACTGGTAGAAAAGCAGCATATAAGCCTAGTTAAGTAAATAAATAGTGTAGTAAGGCTGGGAGTCATGCATAAGGGCATCTTTTGGAACTTTGTATCAAGGGATTTAAATCCCAGCATTAGATGTTACTCATATTGATGACCTTGACCATTTCCTCCCCCAGTGGCTGTCAATGCTGCCCCAGGCAACCAGGATGTGAAAAAGACCTATCCTGCAACCAACCTACAGACTCTCTGCTGCCACTGAGTCATTCGCTGGCCACTCTCTTAATTCAATCATGTTAGAAACAGAAGAAATTCCCTTGTATTTTAACAGGCGATCTTAAAGTAGTCTAAAATTGAGATGGCAATTTGAAGTTTTTATATTTGTTCAGCTGGCTTATATGGTTAAATCAATCAGTTGAATGAACACACAACTGTAAATGTATAAGTTACCAACATAATGTTGTACCCGGTATTACAGTGATCAGACTTAAGCATGTTAGTTATATAGGTCCTGGCTGAATTTTGTTGCACTCTGTATAGCTTATAACTCTGTCCTACAGTAAAATGCTCCTGGTTTTCCCTGTCATTATTTATGCAGATAAAATTTGGTTTTATAGTGACAGGGGCAGCCCAAATTTATCCATACAGTGGCTAGGAAAATAAAAATAAGATTACTTATATGGTTGGCACTTACTGTTGACTGATTAAGCAGTTTTGAATATCAGTCCCTGAATGTCATAGTTCATATAAATGCATGACAAACTGCATCCTGGGGTTAAATAAAAACCAAATTGAACATATAGATGTGTTTGAGAAGAGGAAGATGGCAGATTTGCTTTTTTAATATAGTCTAGGCTAATACTTCTGGTATAGAGAGGGAGGGGGGAAAACATCTTGAGGCATTGCTTCTATTGAAAGTATACTCAGAGTGGAGCTTCAATACTTCTCTTGCTGTGTGAAGATAATATGGCCTTTGTATGTATTAAGTAATATGCAACAGAATCGCTGTCGCATCCTGAAACTTCTCCTACAGACGTCTGTTACTGGTGGGTGCAGGAAGAGCGGCATAACTCCTGACTGAATAGAAGGGCGTTGTCCCAGACTGATAGAGACCAGTCTTTCACCAGAGACCTGAAGGGCCATGTTTACTAAGCATTAGTGCACATTAAAAACGTTTGTATGTGCTAACTGTCACCACAGCAATGAGATGGTCCGATACAATAACAGCATCTGCAGGTGCCAGTCTGTCAACAATGAGCTGCCTGACTGAAGACCGAACACAATTTAGAACAACTATTCAGAGGGTTGCTATGAGTCAACACAGATTTGATGGTACTTAACAACAACAGTTCTTCTTGGGTGAAACTTAATTTGAGAAAGGTAGTATAGATCCATAGCATAACAAAATGTAAAAAGCAGAAACCCCCATGCCCCTTACATAAATGCATATGACATACATCTACTGTGCATATGAATTTCCATAGGGAATGCATTCTTACCTTAATCCATGCTTAGGTTTTTTTTTTTCTCTTATCTGCTGATACTCGGGTGCATAGTTTGACTGAGATAAAAGATCCATTGGAGCCGTTTTATAGACTCGCATTCAAGCACCATCTTGATTGGAATAATCATTTTAGTTCTTGAATTGCAGAGAATTGCCCAAAAAGGTACATGATCAAAGCAAAACAGGAAGAGATGCTTCTCTACTGAAATCCAAAACTCAGAGGGACTAATCTCTTGGATATCAATTGGCAAGCCTTTGGTCTGCTTTCACAGTTGCTTCATTGAAGGACAAAAATTCAAGTTTTGCATTTATTTGCTATATCACATACTGTATCAAATGAATAACTAAGCAGTTTGCAATATAAAATGCCATTTATCTGAGTAATAAAAGCCATGGGAGGAAAGGCAATATTAAGGTTTATAAATGAACCATGAAAAGTCCATATTCTGATTTTTAAAGGTGTAAAATAATCCAAACTGTCAAGAAATAGAACACCCTCTTATGTAGCACAAAAAGAAACACCTCCACCTCATTATATTAATGCCATCCAGCTGCATTCAACTGTTAGTAACGCCTCAAATACTCCAACACTTGGAGTTATTTCCTGTATAGCAGTGACTTTAATGCATTTATAATCACAGGCTCCCTCTTTAAACGTTTTTAATAAATATCAGTGTTCCTTCCTTCCAAGGCATTGATTTAATTCATAGAACCACTTTACATGGTCCAGTCCCAATTGCAGAACTTAAAAACTTGTTGCAAATTCCAGTGGTGCTCTGCCATACGTAACACCCGTGTCGTGGGCTGCTGGTGTACAGTTGAGTGGACAGTGGGTAAAGAAGGATAATAGCCTAGCATCCTTGGAGCTAGAGCCCTGGAGCTCAAACTGGAGTCAGTGAGGGGTCTTACGTGTGCACTAGGTGCAAGAAGATCTTTGCTCACAGGGAACAAGTCGCATCTCTGGAGGCTAGGGTAGCAGACATAGAGGACATAGGAAGACAGAGAGGTATATAGACGAGACCTACAGGGACATAGCACTGAAATCCCACTCCAATCTGGCAGCCTCTCAGTTAACCATGGAGGAGAGAGGTCATGTCAAAGGAGAGCATCACCTTGGTGTGGCAGGAAGTGAATCCTGTAGCTAGGACCTGTCTGTCAGGTGATGTAAAACCCTCTCACACCGAGGAGTTTTCTGCAGGGCCATGTGCACATGAGGGAAGGGTGAGGACAGCAGTTATAGTTGTCGATGCAATCATTAAGTATGTAGATAGCTGGGTGGCTGGTGGACGTGAGGATCGTCTGGTAACCTGTGCCTGCCTGCTGCAAAGGTAGCGGACCTCATATGCTACCTAGATGAGGTTTTAGATCATGCTGGTGAGGAGTCTGCTGTCTTGGTACATGTTGGTACCAATGACATAGGCAAGTTTGGGAGGGGAGGTTCTGGAGGCCAAATTTATATAAAGTCAATAAACATAAACATAATTTAGGATTTTAAGTAGGAAGTTAAAAATCCAGAACTTCCAGGATAGCATTATCTGAAATGCTTCCTGTTCCATGCGCAGGACCCAAAAGGCAGGCAGAGCTCTGGAGTCTCACTGTGTGGTTGAGATGATGATACAAGGAAGAGGGTTTTGGTTTTGTTAGGAACTGGGCAACTTTCTGGGGAAGGGAGGGGCTTTTCTGAAAGAATGGGCTCCAACTTAACTGTGATGGAACCAGGCTGCTTTAAAAAGGAGATAAAGCAGCTTTTAAACTAGATAATAGTGGAAAGTCAACAGTTGCCCAAGAGCACATGGTTCAGAAGGATGTATCCTTGAAGATACTAGCATAAGAGGGAAGTTAGGGCATCCCAATAGAGAGGTTCCAATAAAGATACAAGTAACACAGATGCCCTTAACTTGTCAGACGGCTGCCTGGGTGAGAATCTTCACAGTCTTGGCAAGTGCATATCTCTATATGATTTGCAAGGGATTGTGGGCAATGTAGTTCATTCACACCAGACACAGCTGCTGACAATAAATTTAGTTGTGCTCAAGTGTTAAAGCCAATAAGATATTTATTTATGGGGTTATTTCTTCCAACACAGATATGCTTGGTAGCACATAAATCAGGTTACTTGCTTCCAGTGTTTAACTTGGAAAAACAAAATCAAAATCAGGAAAACAACATTCAAACTTGTCAGGCATTAGCTAATGTTTTCTTAGCATATATCAAACAACAAACGAAAAGCCACAAAGAAAGAAAAAAACTGTTCTTTTCAGGTTAACTTCTAATAACTTCCCACATAGATTCAGAAGTGATTCTCTCCTAGCTCACAAGCAATTAGGTAAGGCTCAATTGCTAGCAGGTATCCAGCTGAAACCCCTTAGCTGGCTTGCTTTCTACTGTGTGGGTCAAATCCTGCTTCAGGAGCTTTTCTGAGTAGATTAAAGAACAAGTTTGTATTTCTTTGTGATGGTTGCTGTACTTTATAACAGAAAATCACCAAAGGAGTTTGGACAGAGAGCAGTCCATATAAACACATTCTTCATCTGCAATCATTCCCCCTTCTTCAACAAGCATGGGTTCAATATCATGGATTGGCACAGATGAATCTCTCAATGGAGCACTTTCAGGAGAATACTTGTTTCCCTGCTGTCTTTCAAGGTTATAGCTAGGGCATAGATCAGTGTTCATACCTGAGCTTCCATTGCTGTTAGAGTTCCTCTCTATATAGCCTGGCCAGTATGTAGTCCAGTTCTTATGTCCAGCCTTCCAATCCAGATCCCTGGACACTGGATCTCTCTTCACATACCTTCTGGCACGGGTCCTAGGGTCCCTTCCACGTGTAGCCGTCTCTCTCACAGGTACCGTCTGGAGATTCCTAGCTCTGCAGCACCATTCCTCTGGCTTTCCCCAGTCCAATGGTGTATGCTGGCCCTTGGAATGCCTCCCAGTATACGTACTGCTCTGGACTCTTCTAGACCTCTCAAAGGCTTTTCTCCTCTTTCTTCCAAAGGGTTTCTTTCCCTCTCTGTCCGTCCGGTTTGGCTTCTGCTTCTGATGATCCTCCTGATGATGAAGATGATCAAGCTCAAGCTGATTCTCAGGATAATGAGGATAATTCTCTGTAGAATAAACTCTACCTTTATTCCGCCTAGATGAGTGCTCCCCCCTAATACAGCGCAGCTGTGTTGAATCAGGCCCTGCCCTTTGAGATGAGTGCTTAGGGATTACCTCATAGCCCTCCTGATTGAACACACGTTTCCCCACTTCAGCTCCTCTAATGGCTGTTGGAAACCTGGTGCATTCTGGGACTGGTAGTCTTTTATGGGAAAATTCTGTTTTCTTATTTCTACCAGAACTGACAGGTTGCTTGTTCAGAGTCACTTCACCTTTTCTATAGCTCCTTCCTGAGCTATGATAAGCTTCCTTATCACAAACTACAGAGCAACCAGAGCTGAAAGACTCAAAATTACACCTATCAATTAATAACCAGATTAATAAGAATAAAACACAACCTCTAAAATGCCTGCATGCAAATGATAGAAGTCTAAATATAAGATGGGAGAGTTAGAAGAGACCTGGTGGAAGGAGGACAACCAATAAGACACTGATACCTGGGTACAAACTATATCACAATGATACCTGGGTACAAACTATATCGCAATGATATGGTAGATCAAATTGGTGGAGGGGTTGTGCTCTATTTTAGAGAGGGAATTGAATCACACAGTACTAAAGTGTTACAGGAAACAAAATCCACTGTAGAATCTCTATGGATAGAAATTCCATGTAAAAAGGGAAAGGTAATAGCAGTGGAGGTGCACTACTGTCTGCCTGGCCAGAATAAACAGATGGATGATGAAATGTTAAAAGAAACAAGGAAAGTAAAGAAATGTTACAACACAGTAATAATGGGTGATTCAATTACCCAGCATCAACTGGGTCAGTGTCACAACAGGACATATTAGGGAGATAAAGTTTCTAGATGAAATAGATAACCACTTCTTGGAGCAGCTGGTTCATGAACTGACAAGAGGGGAAGCGGGTTTGGACCTAGTCCTTAGTGGAGTACAGGATCTGGTGCAAGAGTTAAAGGTGTTGTACCACTTTACAATGGCGATCATAGCATGATTACATTTGATTTAATAAATGGAAGGAGGACGGCAAGGAAATACACAATGCTACCTTTTAACTTTCAAAAGGGAGACTATGATAAAATGAGGAAAATAGTTAAGAAAAAAACTAAAAGAAGCAGCTGCAAAGGTTAAAGATATGCATCAAGCATTGTTTAAAAATGCTATCTTAGAAGCGCAGACCAGAAGTATTTCATGCTTTAATAAAAATGGAAGGAAGGCCAAAAAACTGCCAGCATGGTCTAAAGGTGAGGTCAGAGAGACACTTGTAGCCAAAAAAGCATCCTTCAGGAAATGGAAAAACGAGCTAAATGACGAAAACAGGAAACATCATAAGCACTGGCAAGTTAGATGCAAGGCATTGATAAGGCAGGCAAAGAAAGAATTTGAAAAAAAGCTTGCCATGAAAGTAAAAAACATAATAAAAACTTTGTCAAGTACATTTGTAGCAAAAACCCTGTGAGTATCAGTTGGATCATTAGATGATACAGGGGTAAAAGGGGCACTAAAGGTGGACAAGACCATAGCAGAGAGATTGAATGAATGCTTTGCTTCAGTTTTTACTGAAAAAGATATAGGGAGATATTATCCATGTGCGTTTCAGCCACACAGACCTTTGTCAGGGGGTGCAAAACCTCATTAGAAAAAAGAAAGTACAGTATAAAATATATCACACATAATAGAAATAAATAAATAAATAATAAAGTGACTGGTTTACTGTCTATGCATCTGCTTCCTTTGTGTTTTTTGCTCCTGTGTGGGTGTTTTCTGCTCTTTGTTGGACTCCTTGAGAGGTTACCCATGCCTAAAATGGTGCTTAAAGGTGATGTATTGAAAGAAATAAAAGAAATATTGATAAACTAGAAAGATGTATTAAAACTATTTGATAAACTGAAGAGTAGCTAATCACTTGGACCAGATGGTATACATCCAAGGGTGTAGAAAGAACTGAAACTTGAGATTGCAGACTTACTATTAGTAATCTGTCAACTATCATTAAAATCATCTGTAGTATCTGAAAATTGGAAAATGGCCAATCCAATGCCAGTTTTTAAAAAGAGTTCCAGGGGCGATCTGGGAAACTACAGACTGGTGAGCCTGACATCAGTACCAGGCAAAATAGTAGAAACAATTATAAAGAAAAAAATTACTAAACATGTAGATAGTCATGATCTAATGGGAGAAAGCCAACATGGATTTATTTATTTATTTGTGGTTTTTTTTTTATAAATTACTGCTTTGTCCTATGGTCAAAACAGTTTACATCAAATAGAACTTAATACATTGTAACAGAATAACGAACTTGGAGAGAACTTAATAAAGGGGGTCATGGATCATAGGGAGATGTAAAGGAAGGTGTAGGGGGAAAGGGGACAGAGGTTGATGTGCAGTGGGATCACGTCTTGTCATCAGTGAAGTAGGCGGTAAATAGGTGAGTCTTGAGGGCCTTTCTGAATAATAGGTCCTTTGTGGTCCATAGATTTCATGCACCAAAGGGTAGGTGCATGAGGATAGAAGGCTGATCTGGATGTGGTAATGCAGGATCTGGTGAAGCGCGCTGAGGTGCTTAGGTTGTTCTGTGATTCTGTTCGCCTTTAACAGTTGTCTTTGGTTTCTTGAATTACTGTCTGAAGATGGGTGGATGATAGGTTGTTAAGAACTTTGAAAATTGTAAAGATGGCTTTGAGTCTTGTCTTACTAATCTGTTGTATTTTTTTGAAGGTGTGAATAAACAGGTAGACAAAGGTGAGCCGGTTGATATAGTGTATCTGGATTTTCAGAAACCTTTTGACAAGGTCCCTTACGAGAGACTCTTGGCGAAAATAAAAAGTAATGGGTTAGGAGGCAGTGTACTACTGTGGATCAGGAACTGGTTAAAAGATAGAAAGCAGAGAGTAGGACTAAATGGCCAATTTTCTCAACGGAGAAAGGTGAATAGTGGAGTGTCCCAGGAATCTGTGTTGGGTCCGCTGCTTTTTAACATATTCCCGTTTCCAGGTTATTTATAAATAACAAGTGAGATGATCAAATTTGCAGATGACACAAAATTATTCAGTTATTAAAACACAAGAGGATTGTGAAAAATTGCAAGAGAACCTTTATAAATTGGAAGACGACATCCAAATGGCAGATGGAATTTAATGTGGACAAGTGCAAAGTTCTGTACCTAGGAAAGAACAACTCACACTATGGTTACACAATGCAAGATTGCATATTAGGAACCACCACCCAGGAAAAGGATTTAGGTATCATTGTGGATAATGTGTTGCAACTCTTTGCCCAGTGTGCAGCCGCAGTCAAGAAAGCAAATAGAATGCTAGGAATCATAAGGAAAGGAATGGAGAATAAAACAAAGGATATTATAATGCCTCTGTATCGTTCCATGGTGCGACCGCACCTTGAATATTGTGTGCCATTCTGGTCGCCCTATCTTAAAAGGGATATAGCAGAATTAGGAAAGGTACAGAGAAGAGCCATCAAAATGGTAAATGGCATGGAAGGATACCCCTATAAGGAAAGGCTTAAAAGGTTAAGGCTCTTCAACTTGGAAAAGAGACGGCTGAGGGGAGATATGATAGAGGTCTATAAATTAATGAATGGAGTAGAACGGGTAAACATAGGTTGTTTACTTCATCAAAAAGTAGAAAGACTAGGGACACGCATTGAAGCTATGGTGTAACCCATTTAAGTCTAATTAGAGAGAATATTTTTTTACTCAATGCGTAATCAAACTCTGGCAGTCCTTACCGGAGGATGTAGTAAAAACTGTTAGTGTAGCTGGGTTTAATAAATGTTTGGACAAATTTCTAGAAGAAAGGTCCATAAACCATTGTTAAAGAAGACCTGGGCAATCCACTGCTTACCCCGGGACAAGCACTGTAGAACCTCTGTCCCTTGAGGAGTAGCCTAATAGTTAGAGCACTGGCTTGGGAACCAAGAGATCAGGGACCAGTTTCCACCAGTACTCCTTGTGGCCTTGGGCATGTCACTTAACTCTCCATTGCTTCTAAAGCATCAAAGTTATCAATGTCCCTGTTTAATGTACATTACCAGGTTTAAGTTACAATGTATACCACTTCGACTCTGTGCCATGTCGTGAACTCTGTAAATTAAAAGAACGCTGGCGCGTGCGTATCTTTAAATGCCAGTTTGATTGTGGGAAAAAAAGGGGAGGGCCATGTATCATTTTATATCATTTTATACGGACCAATAAAAATTATATACTTCAGTTTCACATGGAGTATATTCACAATATCTTGTCCTTTGGTATCATCTGCGTGTGTAACATAGGTGCACCCGTGGTGTTCTTTGATATTACAAAAGCCTTTTCATTTCTTTAGAATCAGAATTTCATTTTTTGATATGGTACATGGTCGCTTCATTTTTTACTTTTTTGATCCCTCGGTACATTTGCATGTGTATAATATGGTGCTTCCATATACCTGTATGGCCCTACCCTTTTTTTTTTTTTTTTTTTTACAGAGTTCACGACACGGCACAGAGTCTGGGTCTGGTATTCTTGTTTCTTTTCTTTTTAAAAAAAACCCAAAACTTTTATATTTCGGCTGGGCGCGCTCATCTCTTTGCTTTTAACACAGTTTTTGTTTTATTTTCAGTATTCATTTTATGAGTCTCTACAGCTGATTTATTTTAGTCGTGTTTGGATCCTCACATTCATTTATTTCATCATAACCGTAGTGAATATAAAATACTGAGACATACCATCTTATTTTAAACAATCCATTGTCTGTTTATCTCAGGGTGTGCAATGTGATTCACTGCAATTTTATAAGATTCTTTGCTTATACATGTGGTACATATTCACAATTCATGAACGGTTTGGTTTGTGGCTGATGTTCGATTTTTAACGTAATTATAGGAAATATATAATAGTTGTTTTTACACATATGAAGCAAATAGATGATACACATATCCTCATGCACCCCAACCACCCAGGTTTAACATTTGTGATATTAGTCCGTATTAATGAGCAGTTGCATCCGTTGCACTACATTTTACATCACATATTTATAGTTGCACTATGTAATTTATCTATGGTTCTGATTCAGCTTGTCCTATAGAATCCCTTTTATAGTTTAATCCTAATTAGGTACAATTGGGTTTTACAGAGAATGGAACATTTCCTAGAGTTTCAGTGATCTCATACATCAGTTTACGGTCCTAAGGTAATGGTCTCTCATTCACTCCTGTCTCCTTGTGTTTCAAAATGATTTTTTATTTTTATTTTTTTGTCTCTAAATGTTCATTTTTAGCCTTTATCTTTTGAATTTCTCCTTTTTGGTATTTATGAATTGATTATTGTTTATATACATTTTATTATCGTTGTCATTTATTTGATTTCATGATATTTTTATTTCTTATGTTCATAATCTACATGTACTTTTATCATATACACTTTTATTATATGGTATTGATGCTTTTAGATGATTTTTGTTTGGTCTTTCTGTACATTTTCATAATGTTGTTTTATTGTTTTTACCCATATATTTATTATTATACATATTATTACGGTTTTACGTTGTGGTCAATATACAAGGTTCCTTATGTTTTCATTTTTTCATGTTCTACTTATTTATATTTTCTTATTCATGCTTTTAATTCTTGTTTTTGATATTATTTATTTCTTTTAGTTATTTTATGTATCCTTTAAGGAGCTATTATTAAATTGTTTTTGATGTTTTTATAGTTTATGGTGTGCCTCACCCCTGAAGAAGTACCTTACGAAACACGGCCTGTGTTGGGTTTGGCCCCCCTGCATTATATAAGGACCAATAAAATGTTGTGAGTTTTAAATACTGTCCACGTCTTTGTACTGTTTTCTGCACATTGGCAGTGGCAGGGCAACAGCAGGCAGCCGAAATGCGCCCCCTAAGCCTTTGCGCCCTGTGTGGCTGCTCCGCTTGCACAGAGCTAGGTACGGTACTGGTGAGGATGTCTATGTGGTCATGGCTGCCACCGGCCATTTCAGGCATGTATACATTTCTAAAATTGGGCCGAAACTTGCACGTGTCCCGCCTTTTTATATATGTTTTGACCTTGACGTCCCAGATGAATGTCATTTCTAAAATGTGTCTTAAAGTCTACCAGAATACTATAGTACATATATATCCCACATGACAGCAGAGACTAAACAGAAAATGTTACACACAAAATAAAATCGAAACAAAGTACTGATTCAAAGAATAATGAAGACCATCTACCTCTGAAAGTACAAATTACACAGCTGGAGGTAAAAATCAGAAAATCATTAGAAAAGTTGATCAGGCTTGGTAATACAAGACAGATTATTACAAACACAAGAAACAAGTGCAGGAGGACGAGGGCACAGAACCTAAAGAAACGTCAAAATTATTTCTTATGTATTAAGAACCTATACTTACAAGCATTCAGTGATGGTAAAATCAGAGAGGAACTCTTCCACAGTTGGGCATCCAAAAAATGAACAAAGGTGGCATGGGTAGACTGGGCAATAAAGAGAATCAAACAGCTAATATACTATTGTAAGCGGGGTTCAGGTATCAAGCACTCTGATTTAATTTAGATGGAATGCTATTATAGTTGTGGCCTTTACTTTAGCCAGAATGACGGCACCAGCCTCCGATTTAAATCAACTGATTAAACTAACCTCGTCTCCTGACTACAAGGAGAGAGGAGAAGAAACAGAGGATTGAGGATTTTGTTCAGTGGATATGATAGTAAACCACTGTTCTCTTACAGATGTTAAGTAAGAATGTGTAACAGATTTTCTTTTTTCAGACCTTTGCTAGTAGTGAAATTCACCACCACAGAGGAATAAGAACTCAAGAGATGTTTGATTTTAAAGTACTTTTTGTTGGTGAGTATGAAAGAAATTATTCAAATGTATTTTAACAGTCACTCAAGAACTGAGTTAATAGCAGATTAGTCAAAATCAATTAACAATCCTTACAAAGGAATATTGTGATTAGGTATTTAAATATGCAAAGATGCTTAATAATGAACAATTTTCTTTTTCACAGGAGAATTATGATGGCACTAGCATTACAAGAACCTTCCTGATGCAGTTTCAGATAAGTGTCTTAATTCAAAACGTCACTAAACATTTAACCTTCTTCAATTAAATAATAAAGCAAGACTTCTTTTGAAAATGTTGTTCTTTTTTGCCCTAAAGGTAGACAACAGACAAGCCTTCTAGGACCCAGTGACAGGTAAGTATATCTTTTTTAAGCATTTTTTTTCTCTTTAGAACCTTGGAGCCAAAGTTATTATTATAAAGGTTTCCAATGAAAACTTAAAAAAAATAAATTAAATGGGAACTTTGAGTGCATTCAACAGAAATTGCCCACAGTGTGTTCATAGAGGTTACTTATCAGTGTCTGCTTCTTCCAGGTGTCAGCCTTTCTTGCACAGGGGCCTGTTGGTGCTGGTTCTGCCACTTCTCATCATCTTCTGGCCTGGATGTTTCTATTCCCTATCTTTTAAAACCAAATAAAGAAACCCCTGGCACTAACCCTGCCTCAGCCCATCTCCTCCTGACTCAGTTAGGCAGGGGTGGCCCAAGGGGGGTGCGGGGCCATGTGCGAAGACTCACTGTGGGTCCTCATTTGCATAAATATTTGCATAACATTAATGTGCACTAACTTCTAGTAAACATGCCTCTTAATGAGTATCTGGATAAAGAAAGACTACCAGATTTCTACATTACTATACTCCAGTGCCAACCGCCAAGCACATTAGGACACTGCCCATTTAGATCCCGTAGCAAACCCACCGTATCATAACAGCACTACCAGGACTCTCAAAGCACCAAACCCTACCTATCAAAAAGTCAAAACTGCAAATATTAAACCAATACATCTCCTACTGGGGGAAGAGAACAAGTGACATTATCAAATAGAAACTACATGAACAGAATACCTCAGCTCGGTTACACATGCAGAACATAGACCGTCACCAAAGAACAAGGGATCAAAAGTTAGAAACAGAAAGAAAATAACTAAACTGAGAACCCCAAAAGCCAAATTTGGAACATACAACAACACTGGAGAAATAAAACTATAAATTAATTTCCTCTTGTACTAAACAAAATGCAAAGATGTAAGCAATGCACATTTCCCAGAGCTGACATATTGCAGTTAATAAATTCAAAATAAAAAAATATTGTTCTGCCTTTTTGTTGTTTGGGCATTTTATTTTTCAGTTGCAATTGTTCTTGTCATTTTCTTCTGTTTTTTTTTTCATGTTTTCTGCTAACTCTCCATTGTCTGCTGTCCATTTGTCCTTTCCTCTAGTTTTTTTCCCATTCTCTCTCTACATCTGCTTTAACATCCTGATCTTTCCCCTTTTGCTCTTTCCTCCATTTCTTTCTTTGTTTCTTTTTCATCCACTCAGATTTTACCCTTCCAATCTCAATCCCCACTTAATCTCCCAGTACCTGGCCAATCATAGATTTTTCTTCCCTCCCACACAAAATATATTTTTCCCTCTCCATCCTCACTCCCCCAGCCCCATCCCCTTCTAGTCCTCCCCCAACATCAGCTCCCTTCTAGTTCCAGCCCCACCCAGCATTCGCTCCCTTCTAGTCCCATTCTCCCATCTCCCCCATCAGCCCGTTTCCAGTCCAAGCTCCCCCATCAGCCATTTCCAGTCCTATTCCAGCCCCATCTGTCTATTTCCAGTCCAAGCTCCCCCCAACGGCCCATTTCCAATCCTAGCCCTCCCCAAGCCATTTACAGTCCTATTCCAGCCCCCATCAGCCCATTTCCAGTCCAGGTTCCCCCCTCAGGCCATTTCCAATCCTAGCCCCCCATCAGCCCATTTTCAGTCCTAGCTCCCCATCAGCTATTTCCAGTCTTATTCCAGCCCCCATCAGCCCATTTCCAGTCCAAGCCCCCCGTTGGTCATTTCCTGTTCTATCCTAGACCCCCCCCTGAAGAGCCCCGCACCTATCTAAACTGCTTCAGAGGTGAGCTGGGGAAGTCTGCATGAGGCCCTGGCTCATCTTTGCACAGCCGCCAGCGTGAAAAGTGCCATTTTCCCTGACGCTGGCAGCTTTTACTTTGAAATGCGCTGAATGCCAGGAAAGGTTAAACGGCATTTCCCAGTACTTGTGCGCTTCACAGTAACAGCCTCCAGCATGAGGGAAAATGGCGCTTTTCATGTTGGCGGCTGTGCAGAGATGAGCTGGGGCCTTGCGCGGCTTCCCTGGCTCACTTCTGAAGCCATCCATTGTGCAAGAAACTTTGCAAACAACTTTCTTGCACAATGGACGGGCCGGCCCTGCAGTTAGGCAGCTGCCCCAGGTCAGCCTCACACCCATGAGGCAAGTTGAAACCAGCTCGGTGCCTGCTGACAGCATCAGGCACTCCTCCCTCCTACGTGGCCTAGATCAGCCCGAACAAACAGCTCCGAGGCCCTCCTTGCACTCCTATAAACCATCCATGGCAGTGATCCTTGGACCCCCTGCGGTCTTGCCCCAAGGATTGCTGCCTCTGCCTCCATCAGCTCTGTCTCTCCACCTACTGCAGCCGGCCACTACCATTGTGGCTAACAGGAGACGCAGAAGCAGCAGACCACAAGAAATCCCAAGCCAGGCCCAGAGCCACACTGTCTTCCCACACAGCATGCCTCCTCCTGTCTCTCTCCTCGCAGCACAGCTCCCCCTCCTAATTCTGGGCCAAAATGGCCCATGCCTGGTTTTTTTTAACCTATTTTATTTTTTTTAAAGCCCAACTCCGTTTTTGAAAAACTGGATTCTTGTAGCCCTTTTCTTTTGGTCCCCCACCAGAAGCCTCAAGCCCACAGCCAGTGAATTCCTCCCGCTTTAGGGAGACCCATTAAAACTCTGACTGCAGCCAGATTATAGTTCACTCCGTATTTTATTTTATTTTATTTTATTTTTCTTTTCCATTTGGTTACGTTATTGCCTAACCCTGGAAGGGAGATATAAACTAAATGGGATTTTATAGAGCAATCAAGATTTAAAAATTCTGGCAATGTTGGTCAATAACTAAATAAAGTGCTTCTGTTATTAGTACATGAAGACCAAATGGGCATTGTATAAGAGGAGATATGCAGCAACAAATTTAATAAGGGCAGTGGAAGTTTTGCATTCTAAATATGATCATTCTGAAGACTTGGCACTAGTCCGACTGGATGCAGAAAAGGCTTTTGACAGAATAACCTGGGAGTATCTTTTTTGGGGCCTAGAATAACGTGGTATTGAAGGAACTACTCTACTATGATCCAACAGCTGCATTGCTAATAAATGGCTAGCAGAGAAATGTGAACCTTAAAGAGAGTCCATGCAGGAATGTCGCCTGTCACTGCTATTAGTCATATGTTTGCTTGACCACTCACAATTCAAAGCAGAAACTCAAGTTATCCTAGGTATTAAGGCGAGAACAAGAAAATAGTGTATCAGTCTCTCTGCAGGCATATTTCTTTTATAGGAAAAGCAATAACCAATATGAGAACCAGTACTTTAATAGAACACTTTGATTGCTTTTCAGGTTTAAAAATAAACTTTGAAAATCAGAAGCCGTGATACTACAGAATATTCCTCCTGAAAAATGGAAAGAGAGCTTCCCACTGGCTTACTTAAAAGGAAAAAGGAAATATTGGCTCATATGCTACATTAATAGCAAGATAGAAAATAGATAGGATATAAAGAGGAAAGATCTACCGGCATCATGTGGAAGATGAGCATTAGAGAAAATTGTAGCTCTTCAAAAAACACTGTGGGGGGGTCATTTTAGAAGCCCCATTCATGCTTTGGACATCTGAAAGCAGGCTTAGGGACGTCCAAAGCACAGAGATTTAATTTTAATTTAATTAACAGATTATTTATATACCGCTCCTTCCATTGATCAGGTGCGGTTTCCATATAACAACAATAAACAGAGTGAACTGTTTTTACATATAACAATTTGCAGCTTGGTTATTACAGTTAACAGATAACAATTAACAATTAGTGAACTATGTACAATTGAACACAATTAAACTATATACATAAACTATATACATAGTTCTGTTTTTTATTTTTTCTTAATCACTTTTGTTTTAGGTTACAGCACTTCATTCTTTTGTTGAATTGTGTATTACCTGGGGTAGGATTATCCTTTATCTAGCTGGGGGGTGAGGGGTGAGCTGGTCATAGATCCATAATGCTTTGTAAATAAGTGTGTTTTGAGTTTTTTTCTGAACTCCGTTATATCAGGTAATTGTCTTAGTTCTATTGGGATTGTGTTCCACAAGATGGGGGCTGCAAGAGAGAAGGCTTTCTTGTTAGTTGATTTATTGGCCCTAATGAATTCTTTTGGTGGGGTTAATTTATTTAACTGGTCTCTCCTTTGTAGGTTATGGGTAGGTTCTATTTTGATGAGGTTCTTTATGGGCAGGGGTGCTGTTTTTGTTATGGCTTTGTAGGTGGTTAAGATAGTTTTGTATTCTATGCGGCTTTGAATCGGGAGCCAGTGTAGATATTCTAAGATTGGGGTTATGTGTTGGAAAGGTGGGGCTTTCGTAATGGTCCTTGCTGCTGCGTTTTGTGCTAATTGAAGTTTTTTTATGGCTTCCTTAGTTACGCCAAGTAAGGTTTGATTTGCGAAGTCAAAATGTAGGGTTATGATTGCTTGTATGACGCGTTGAAAATCCTGTAAGTGCATTAGTGGGCGGAGTTGCTTTAATATTTTTAGTTTAAAGTAAACTTTTTTTGCTATATTTCTTACATGTGTGTCCATGCTGAGATGTTTATCCAGTATAACACCTAAGTAGCGTATGTCAGTTTTTAGTATGATATTAATATTTTGCAATGTAATATGCGAGGGGGGAATGAATGTTGTGCATTTGGTTACTATTAGGGCTTCTGTTTTTGAGTGATTGATGTACAGATTGTTTTCATTTAGCCAGGTGTTGATTTCAGTGAGGCAGTCGTTAATGAGTTGTATAGGGATATTTGGGATTTTGAATGGGACATACATCATTATGTCGTCCGCATACAGGTGATAGAGGACATTGAATTTTTTAAATATTTTACAGATGTGTTTTAAATATATGTTAAAAAGTAACGCTGACAGAGCTGAGCCTTGTGGGAGGCCTAGTTCTTGTTTGTATGTTTTTGATGTGAGATTACCGATTTGTACCGTTTGGAATCGTTCTGTTAAATAGGAGGTAAACCATTTTAGAACAGTGGATTTTATGCCTATTTGTTTAAGTTTATTGATCATCGTTGAATGGTGAACGCTGTCGAAGGCTGCAGAAACATCAATGAATATGAGTAAGAATGCTTGTTTAGGTTTGTCTATTCCCCTCACAAGCGTATCGATTAGCACTGTTAGGAGTGATTCTACTCCGTGTCTGGGGCGAAACCCATATTGCTGGTCGTCAAGTGGGGCTGAGCTATCAATGAACTCTTGTGTTTGAATTTGTATGGTTTTTTCAATTAATTTGGCCATAAATGGAATACTTGATATGGGTCTGTAAGAATTAGGTGATGATTTGTCAAGGGTAGTGTTTTTTAAGATTGGGCGGATCTGTGCGTGTTTTAGTGTAGAGGGTAGGTATCCGTTTTTTAGGGAGAGGTTTATTATTGGGAGGATGAACTGAGAGAGTACAGGTAGAGAGTTCTTTATCCAGGTTACTGGACAAGGGTCAAGTAGTGAGGTTGTAGTATTAATGTTTGTGATGATGGATTTGAGCTCAACTTTGGTTAAGGGTTGAAATACAGACCATTCATCTGTGTTAAGTATTTGAGAAGTATCTACTGGTTTAGGTTGTAGTGGATGGTACGTTGTCTTGTTCATGTAGTAATTTGCCAGTGTCTGTGGGGTAATGTCTGTGATTTCATTGCTGGAGTTGTGATTATTATTAGTCAGCTTTTGGACAATTGAGAAAAGTTCTCTAGGTCTATTTATTGCGTTGTTTAAGATGGAGGCGTGGTAATTTTTCTTGGCAGTGTTTATTGCGTCTTTATACTTGTTAAGTAGTGTGAGGTATGAATCTTTTGTAATTGCGTTTTTATTTTTCCTCCATTTATATTCAGCTTTTCTTAAGTTCTTTTTCATTAGATTTAAATCTTTATTGTACCAGGGGGTTTGACCTTCTTTAGAGTGCGTGTTTTTCTTAGTTATTTGTTTTTTAGCTGCTGCGTTATTGATGGTTTTGTGCCAGTTTGTTACTGCTGCATCTAGGTTTATTGGTGATGTTGGTAAATTAGGGATTATGAGGTCAAGGAATTCTTCTTCATTGTATTTTTTAAATCTTGAGGTAGGTGCATTAGTTGGTGTTCGTTTAACTGTTGTGTCGTTTATTGTGATGATAAAGTTGATAATGTAATGATCTGACCATGGGGTCAGTGTGCAATTGAGGGATGTTGGGTTATAGAGTTGGTAGAGTTCGTTTGGTAGGAATACCATGTCAAGGATACTGCCTTTTTCATGCGTGCTAGTGTTTATTATTTGGTGAAAATCCATGTCTATTGTAGATTCTATGAAGAGGGAGGCATATGAGGTTGGTAATGAGGGGATGTTAAAGTCTCCGAGCATAATAATTGGATTTTGCTCAGTGGAGGAACTTAAAAAGTCAATTAGTGGGTCTAGTTTTTCTGACTGTTTGTCTGGTGGCCTGTAAATTAGGCAGATAGTTATGTTGCCGATTTTCACAATGATGGTATCTATGTTGGTGTGTAGGTTCGATGTTAGTTTTTTTGGCTTTTAGTTCTTTTTTTGACATTATTAGTACTCCACCACCTTTTTTGTGAGTTCTGTGTGTGTAGAAGGTGTCATAGTTATTGTTGCTTAGTTGATTTAGGTAAACGTTGTCTGTGTCTGACAGCCATGTTTCGGTTATACATAGTATATCTGGTTTTTGGTTGTCTAGGATTTCTGTGAATATGGGTAACTTATTTTTCATTGACCTGGCATTAATTAATATTGTTGATAATGATTCTGAGTTTTTGCATGTCTTAGTGTTTGTTGACTGAGGGGATGAGGAATATTTTATGTGAATTAATCTATGGTTGTTTGTTTTGGGATGATGTGCTATGTGTGGGTGCCATGATAGGGGGTTGTTTCGTGTGAAACTGTGTATGATGGGGATATTTTTAACATTATTGTTGTGTAAGCTCTGGGCAAGGGTTATTAGCACTGCTAATGTGATACTAATTAGTATTATTTTACATTTGGCATGGTTAATAAGTTGCATTTTGGGTGATATTTTATACTGGTGACCGTTAAAATTAATATCAATGTGGGTGCAATTACAGTTAAAGGTACTGATGACAGTAAAAGGTTGCTATCAATGTGAATGTATGTACAGTTTATGAATACTGACAACGGTACTATGTTGCTGGTTATGTTATATGCAGGTACAGCTTAAAATACTGACAACAGTACTATATTACTATCAATGCTATATGCAGGTACAGTTTAAAATAATGACTACAGTACTATATTACTAGCAATGCTATATGTAGGTAAAGTTTTAAAATATTATTCACAGTACTGGTTAAATATTCAATGTCAATGCGGGAACAGATGAAATAGTGAACACAGTGTTAGCTGATGTTGTTATGACACCCCAGAGTTATTTGCAATTGTAAACCAGAAAAAGTAAACGTGTTTGTTTGTATTGGTTTATGCTTGCTGCGATTTGAAGGTCTACTGTATTTACTGACAACGGTTTAAGCAATTTGGTTGAGTATGCTAGGAGAATAGTTTGATCTATGATAGATTAATTGTATAACTGGAAACAGTATGGTACTTCTTTAGAGTACATTACTGTCAACAGTAACGTTATAATGCATAATATATTACATTTGATAACCGAGGTATCCGGATGCCCAACCCGGCATGTGCCCCCCACGCCCCCCCATTTCCTTCCCCCACCGCCACCCCCCCCCCCCCCACCGACAAAACCACACAGACATCAGGTATTGGTGCAAACATTGCTTGGTCGCAGCTTTTATTAAATGGTAATAACACCGGCCCAACATGGGCCAACTCAGCAATCATAACAATAACTAAATAACCCCCCACCCATCATCCGGATGGTGCCCCCCACCAGCCATTTGAAGCAAAGTGGAGCACCATCCAACCCACCCCCCGTTACCCCCTCGCGCCCGCCTAGCCGTTATAGCAAAGGCCGGCTGAAGGGGTTGCCAATTTCCGGGTAGAGACCCCAGCCGGGACGTCTCCCCCAACCTGAAGAGCCGTGCCGCTCACCTGAAGCGGCATACGGCTGAACTGAGGCGCCGGATCAACGAGCACCAGCTCGCCACCCCGCCTGCCCGACCCAAAGGGGCACCTCCCCCCACCACCAGCTGCAACGACATCCATCACACTCACCCTTCCCCCCCCCCGGCCAAAAACACGGGAGGGAGGGAGGGAAACCTTTCTCAGCGCGAGCAAGGGAGGAAAAGAGGGATCGCCAGCCGGTGAACCCCCCTTGCTCGCGCTGCCTGCCCACGTGTCCGCCTACGCGGGCCAATCACCGGGCTCCCAGAGCAGCGTGGGGCCAAGTGCACGTACGCGCGTGCCCGCACGCCCCGCCCCCACCACCCAGCGGTAAGTGGCCTGCCTCCCAGTCGGGCCCCGGAACCCGGTTACCAGGCCGGCCGCGGGCCCGGGGCCCGGCGGCCCAGCCAGTCATAGTGTAGAGATGTTTCCAGAGCCATTTTAGTGGATGTCCAGGTCTGAATGGAGGCATGGAAGAGGTGTGGCTGGGGTGTTCCGAGGAACCTGGAGGCATGGCCAGGGTGTTACCAGGATCCTCGATGTCCCTGCTTGATCTCAGAAACGTCATGGATGTCTGGCATCACGTCTAACGTTAGACCTCCTCCAGGCATAAACAGGCACAAACAAGTATCTGAAAAGTGCTCGTTTTTAATTGAAAAACATCCAGAGGGTGTAGAGAAGAAATCATTCCATCATTCCCACTACTCAGCAGTCGGTACAATGTCAATGAGAGCAGCAGTGGGATATGAACCCTGGCTGCCCTGTTCCTAACCCACTACCCTAACCATTAGATTATCCTAGACATCCAGGTTCTGAAAAACGGTTCTGGGGACTTCTATGTAGATGCCCCTGCAGGCGTCCATATCATATATGTCCTTTTTTGTGAAATCCATCTACACCTGGATGTGTCTGCTTCTTTTTGGACATTCTAGCTTGGACATTTCTTCTAAAATTCTCCTCCACATACCCTAAGCAAGTAATACATATCTGGCTAAAAAGAAAGAAAGTATTACATTATAAAGAAATAAGGAAACATCTGGAAAAGCTGAAGGGGTAACAGGACTATCAGATATAAGACTGAACAATACAGCAGCATTAAAGGGAGGGGGTGATATATAAGGTGTACACTGGGTCCTATAAGTTCTCATCATATGGTCCACTGGAGGAATTATAAAGCCTATATGTGTGTGTGTGTGCTTTTTCTTTGTTTTAGCTATATCTCCAGGAACAAGCAGGAATGTAGTCTTCACATATGGGTATCATCGGTACTGACGGAGCCTGCGTGGGAACGCTCCCCAGCGTCCAATAGGAAAGCTTTTGGGAGCATCCCACTGCGCCTACGTCGCTGCCTTCCAGCCTTTCCAACTCTCCCTCTTCAGTTTTTTGTTTTCCGCGGAGCCGACAGGCAGCAAACCCTGTCACCGCAGAAACTTTTCTTTTTGTGGTCGCGTCTGCCTTCACCGTCGACGCTTATACCGGTACCACCAGTCTTTTCTTCATTTTCTTACTTCTTTTCCCCCCCAAAAAAAGAAAAAAAGAATTCTTCTTTTTGGAGGGTCTGTCCCTTCTGGGTGCTAGGTGCCATTTTGGGCACTAGGCCCTCTTTTGTTCTAAAATGGAAAAACTATCTAGTGGTTTCAAAGAAATGCTCAAAGTGTAACGGTACCATTTCTGCTACCAACACCCATGATTGGTGTCTTAAATGTTTAGGTCCTGACCATTTACCATTGGAGTGTCTCCTCTGTAGAAAGATGACCAAGAGAGACCTGCAGAACAGAGCTGCAAAACTCAGCACCCTCTTTGCTTCATCTTCCTCCCATGAATCTCAAGTAACTAAACCCAGGTCTTCCAAGACCGGCCAATCCTCAAAGGGTAGATCTCCTTCGAAGCAGCGAGATGCTACTAGCGTTGCCCTCGAGGAAAACATACCGGCAAAACAGCCCCAGCAGGAGGCCTCGGCATCCAAAGCATTAACGGGGCTCCAGGATGTTCCCGAAGCTTCCATCTCTGGAGAACTCCTGGTGCCATGCTCTGGTGTCGTGGCCTGCTCCACTGGTACTGACATCTAGGCATCGGCAGGGGCTATGGATCAGCGCATCCTGGCCATCGAACGCAGCCTAGTGGCTCTCTTAGCAGCCTCAGTACAGCTAAGGCCACTCCAGGCGGTTCCGCAGTCATCGATACTGATACCAGTACCTGCTTTAACCGATGCGCCTCGTTCCTTGCTTCCCCCCCCATGCCGGCCCCTGAATCAGTGTCTGGTATCGAGGGCCTGGTATCGAGACAGTCCAACGTCGACTTTGATCGATACCGGCGTCAAGCAATACAAGAATACCCGGCACGGAGATACTTCGAGTCTTCCAATTCCAAGGACTCCGCCGGTACCAGAGTGAGTCTTCTGGAGGATCACTCTCCTTCTCCTCAGCGTAGGATGTCTCCTCCAGAAGACATGTCTTTTCAGGATTTCATATGTGATGTAGCACAAGGACTCTCAATCACGGTGACGCCTGAGAAGGAACCAAGAGCAGAAGAATTAGAAATTCTTCAGTACCCGGCAGCTCCTAAAGAAGCTGCTACCCTTCCCATTCACCGAATCTTGCATGACCTCATGCTAAGGATGTGGCATGCTACCTGCTGTCCCGGGTTTTGATGCCAGTGATCCATGGGAGGAAGCATGACCCATCTCAACCTGGGTTTCGCAGTTCTGGGGTCATCTCCCTGGCATCTCTCAGCTGGGGAGTCCCCATATGTGAAGACTACATTCCTGCTTGTTCCTGGAGATAGCGTAGTTACTCACCTGTAACAGGTGATCTCCGGGAACAGCAGGAATTAAGTCTTCACAACCCACCCACCTCCCCTAGGAGTTGTCTTTCTCTCTCTCTCTCTCCTTTGCCTCAGCTATAAACTCAACTGAAGAGGGAGAGTTGGAAAGGCGGGAAGGCAGCGACGTAGGCGCAGTGGGATGCTCCCAAAAGCTTTCCTATTGGACGCTGGGGAGAGTTCCCGCGCAGGCTCTGTTGGTACCGATGATACCCATATGTGAAGATTTAATTCCTGCTGTTCCCAGAGATCACCTATTACAGGTGAGTAACTACGCTTTACATGCTTTATTTACAAAATTTAATAGATGCTGTACCATAGGCTTCAGCCCATATATGTTCTTTAATATTTTACCCATAAGAAAATTCAACTTTTACAGATGGAAAGTATCACAACCAAACGTCATCCACATAAGATGACTCGGAAAGGACAGAGGAATTGGACAGGAATAGTATAACATTTCAGAGCATCAACAGGGAATCCAGACTTCTCCCCAGGAATGAATGAATATGGTTTCCAAAAATGGAGAGACAGGGGCTATAAAAAAGAGGACACTTGTTAAACATGAATAAATGTGAACTCATCTCCTTTCAGCAAATAAAAAACCAAATGAGATATCCCAAATTCATACTTACTGTCATATTTACGAGCACTTCAGTATCCTAAATTGCTAAAGGCAAGTTAAACAACTCCTTGCATCATAAGATCTTAAAGATGCATGGGGGGGGGGGGGGCATTTGGTTATCTTTCCAGTTCTGCAGCTTTTGTTTTTTTCGAGATAAGCACACATGGTTTTGAATGGTAGCACAGTTGTCACAGATATAATTAAGCAGCACCCTTGAAGTAGCAGTGATCTTTTTGGGAGTGGAAGTCTCTCTTTCCAGGATGGAGGTGTTCAGAATGATGAAGCCAAATGTTTTGCTAAATGAGTGGGATGGGGTGTAGGAGGGAGGCTGAAGTTGGGTTTCAAATACCTTACTCTGCCCTGTCTGGATATTTGGAAAGAGAAAATGCTCTTTTTGCAGTGCTTTTAGCACTTTGCAGCCCACCAAGGTTATTTTATTGTAATTCACACTTATAATACTCATTATGAGAGGTGGTTTGCAAAGGATTTGAATAAACTAAACCAAGTGAAGGTGTTCAGTTATAAGTAGGATTTCTATTCAAGGAGTTTATAAATTGGAAATTTAGATGTTTAATTTCCGGATGAGGGTACAAAAAATCTGAGTTTATTGATGTTTTCATACTACAGATACTATGTTTCAGGGGAGTCAAATATGTACATTGGAGTCCTTAGGATGAGTCAGCCCAGAAAAGCATAAAAATTAAGTTGAGGATTAAAGACAAGCCAGGGGAGGGGTGAGAGAGGACTAATGGAAGTGGAGTTTTTTCAATGGTTATCCAATAAACACCTATTTTAATTTTTTGTATTGGAGATGTTTTACTGATGTTTATCAGGTAAAACCTAAAATCAGAAGCCTGAGTTATAAATTGCCTGACATTATTAATTAATTGATCACTATATACTACCAATTTTGCTGTGAGAAAAGAATAAAATGTGTGATTATAGACAGTACTGTAGGTGCACAAACATTACATAACATCATGTTGTGCCCATGCAGCAAGCCTGTTATCATAATAAACTTCCCCACAGGGTCCTGCATATGTCTTTCTATCTAGAGGATGTCCTCTTATTTATTAATATTGCCAAACTTCTTTGTCTCTTGTTATATGTGGAGAACGCCAGTTCTTCTCCCCATCCTTTCTTTAGCTTCTTATGCTCAGTGATATTTAATTGTTTTTCTTCAAGAAATACACTTATCTGTTTAGAGCTTTTTTCAGGGAGGCAAGTATATGTTTAAAGAGATGAGTTCTGTGCTGACTTTCCATTGTAATGATTTCATTGATATTCAGTTTTCCAAATTTGGACCTTCCCAGAGACTTTCCAGCTGAGCCTCTTTTGAAATATGCCCATCTTCTGTTGAAAAATGCCTGCGTTGGCATGTCTGAAGGTGGCGAATAAATGTCTATCAATATAAGGCTAGCATGTAGATATGTTGAGGCCGATTCCATACTGTGCACATCCAGCCTGTCCAGACGTCCAAAAAATGGATGGGGCACGGTTGTATCTGATTCTGGAACTGCGGGAGCTATCTATATCTGCAGCTACAGAATCGGGTCACCTGGATGGGCTGGAGTGCACTGTATGCTAAGCGGGGAGACATACAGCATGCTGCCCGTCTCCACCGCTGAGAGTTCCTGCTGGAGCGCCAGTGCTGTGGCGTCCCATTGCCATGGTGCTGGGCTGCTCAGCAGGTGTATGCAAGGGCTAACAGTGATATAAAGTTCTTTTCCCTCTGCCTGACCCTCAGCGGGATTGTCAGGGCTGGGATTGTGCGGCGGGGGTTCATCTGCTGCTGCTCTGTGGGTTTGTGGGGGCTGCCTGCCCTGATCACTGCCTCAGCGGGGACTGTCTGATATCTATCCTGCCGGACGGGTGCCTGGCCCCTCCCCTGATCTAACCTTGCTATGCTCAGGCTCCGCCCCCTCCTAGCGCTCCCTGCATAAAGGCCCTGTGTTTTTTCGGGAGCAGGAGGACCAGAATACAGTCCCAGCCCTGTTCAGGGGTTGGACGTCCAATCCAGACATCCAGCCCCTCTATTCGTGTCTTGGAATGCTGGCCATAGGAGGTAATATTGAGCAGTGGTGGTCAGCATTTTAATTTAAGTCATTTAAATTAATTCACACATTATATTCAGGGCCTATATATGTACAGCCTGCTGCCATCTTTACATGGTTGGTGTAGACCTGCTATCCCTCAAACTGGATTTTTCTCATTCAGAAGAATTCAACCTATTCAACAAGTTTAAACCAGACATATAGCTTATCTGGATAGCAGCAGAAAATTGCCACTATCTGGATAATACTGCAGCTCCACCCTTCCACTTTATGGATAGTGCCATTGTAGTTAGATATATTTTGAACTCAGCATTTGAACTCAGTGAGGAGGTGGCTCACGGCACTAAAGCTTGAGGGCACTAAAAACCTGCCGAACTGGTTCACACCTTCATATCAGCAGAAGCTTGTGTCTTTACTCCCGCAGCAATGAAGCATTTTTAAAAGGTGAAGACAGGCACTTCCAGTCTCTAGTGAAAAACAACAGATGTCTGTGTTTGCATTTCAAAAATGTTGTGGTGCTTCTGGCAGAAGCAAAGGAGCAAACCCACACTTCTACTGGGTAAAGGATTAATCAGAGGGGCAGAGGACTGCTGAGATTGGAAGGGGCCTAATATTGGAGCTAAGGAGACTGGGACTGTAAAGGGGCTAATGCTGGGGCTGAGACAAGGTAGCTAATGCTGGATGGAGGGTGGGGAAAAAGGGCCTGATGCTGGAATGAGAGGGGAGTGGAAGACAGACATTGTGGGGGACAATGTGGGGGACATTGTGGGGGACAAAGAAGCAAGAGCATATATGCAGGGGAAGGCTGAGAGGGAAGAGCATAAGGATAGATTTGAGGCAAGATGGAGGACAAGCAGGGCCAAAGAATATTGGCGAAGGAAATAGATGGGCAGTGATGAGGAAGTGGAAGAGGAGGTAGAAGGGCAGATGCTGGAGATATAGGAGATGCGGGAGGGCAGGGACCCACAATTAAGTGGAGATTCTAAGATGAGGTGAGAGGCCAGAAGAAGATGGACTCTAAGATTTGTCTGGGCATTGGAATTGTAAATGGGAACTCGGGGACTGGGTAGGGTGGAAGAATGGACATTTGATAATTAGCTGGGAGGATAGTGGGGATTAAGAAATTAACCAGAATATGGTAGGGCAATGGGGACTAGATGATTGGATGGAGGGTATGAGTAGGGCTGTGAGATGGAGTACAGAAATATGTGGAGAGGATATGGCTTGGAGGGTTTGGGGAAGGGTTAGGAGGCAGTTGAAAAGAACAGAAAGCTCTGGAGCAGGTGAGAGACAAAATAAAAGGGACAGATCTTTGAAGGATACGAGGAAGGGTGGAAATGGGGGGGGGGGTATAAAGGGAGCTTGGATAGGGAGTAAGACATAAGAAAGGGACTGAAAGTGACGAAGGGGTGAGTGATAGGAAGGGAGCTGGGACTTATGAGGGGATGAGAAGCAGAAGAAAGATGAGGAGGCTGGGGAGAGGATGAGTAGAGAGGGAGGGAATGGACTAGAAAATGAGTGAAAAAAGGAGGCAATAGGAGGCTAGGGAAGTAAAAGTAGAAAGCAGAAAGCCGGTAAGTACGTGAAAGGTGAAAAGATGAAGACTGAAGAATGGAGAGGGGAGAAGGAAGAATGAAATCTAGCTTTAGGGCATATAAAAAGGAAGATGAGAGAAATGTATTAAAAAGATGAAACAGAAGGATCAAAATCAGAGGAAGAAGACAGGGAAAATGAAACATAAAATGCAAGTGAGATCCTGGAAAATGACTTAGGAGAAAACCAACAAGAGAAAGTAGTAGAGAGCAAGAACAATCCAATTGGAAAAATAAAATGATCAGAAAACAAATATAAACTGAAAAAATATTTTTGTGTTTTATGAAATTATATCAGCTTTGAAGATGTGCATTTCTTTGTATTTTTCCCAGCACAGGAGGAAATTAATTTCTGCTTCTTTTTTCAGTGTACCATGGCTCACAAGACTCTGGTTTCTTATTTTCCATTTCACTGCTTTTTCTACTTATGTTTCTAATTTGCAGTCTCTTATTTCTGTACTAGGTGTTGAACTGTGTTTTGCTTGTGTAACTGCTGTGAGGAATTCTGTTAATATCTAGGTTCTGTGTAGTTACCTACAGCAGCCTGTCTTGTTCTCTTTTCTCTACTGGAGGTGTAATGGTGTTCTACAATATTTGAGATGCCCTCAGACCTTAGCTGAAGGTGATTAACATGACCAAGCTTCTTTCCCACCTATAGCTAGTGTTGGAGAAGTGTGTATGTGGGAGGGTGTAGTTGGGTAGTGAGATGATTGGGGGGGGGATGAGGTTAATAGAAGGGACTAGAAGAACGGTGGTCTATTCCAGGGTTGGAGTTGGACATGAGGGAGAGGCTTTAGAGGCTTCAAGTTTTTATTTTTTGGAGGCTTTTCAAGGCTGTGCCCTTTACAGAGGAGCGTTTCTGAGCAGAACATTATAGAAAATAAAATTAAATGTAGTAGGGGGATTTTCAGGAAGTTTCTGTTGGGGTGTTGCCAGGTGAACTCTCAATTCAGGTTGGGTGCCTACAGTAGTTTTGTATAAGTAGTCCTGATAAATTTCAAATTCTTTGCTGATTATGATCTAACTGCGGCATCACAAAGCTTGATGTTGCTCTGAGGCCTAGTGGCAGTAACATCATGGGATCGCGGTCTGTCTTGTTGCATCTACCCTGTTCATCTTTGTCTTCCAGGGTGGTGACTATCATGTGGCTTGGGCAAACCAACCAAGTCTGGGCATGGTAAAAAGAAACAGTCTTTATCAAACCATACATGAACAAGGGAAATCAGAACCACCATGGGGGGAACAATAAGCCAAACCCAACACAGGGCTTATTGTTCCCCCTGTGGTGGTTCTGATTTCCCTTGTTCACGTATGGTTTAATAAAGATGGTTTCTTTTTACCACGCCCAGACTTGGTTGGTTTGTTTCCTATATGTGGTATTTGCTTTCTGGTTGGATTTTTTAACCCAGCATGTGGCTTGGGCAAGCTTGTGTTTGGGTGGGGGAGGCTGCATGTGAGTCGCGGCCCTGGTTTGGAGCACAGGCCTGCACGAAGAGGGGGCCATACAGCAAGCTGTCTGTGCTGGTGCCTGTCAGGGAGCACCAATTGTTCATTAAAAGTAAAATAATAATCATAACAGCGCAAATATTTTTGATAGGAAATAATATTATAGAGAAAGACCTAAAATATATATTGTTATAAGCAAAAGAGTCTAATGGGAGGGACAACTCAGCCTGACTTGATGGCTCAAAAAAAAGTGAGATCTAGAATCTTGGGTATGAAGTGCTGTAACACCATGCCCTCCCCTAACCCTTTTGTTGTCTCAGTACTGGCCTCTGGGAGCCGGGTGCACTCCTTGGTTTAGTTTCTTCCAGTGAAGGATTGCAGGCTAGCAATGCTCAAACTAGGGCTGAGGTGGTGATGAGTATGTGGATCACCAGAACCTCAGGCACCACAGAAGGAACGTGGGGGTAAAAGTACCAATGGAAGGGGAATGAGCATGGTCAAGAAAAAAGTGGTGCGCAAACCTGTGTGTCTTAGCAGGGTGAAAACATGGTGGCAACAAAGGAAAGGGACAAACAGGAGGTTCTGAGAAAGATCACATAGCCTGCGAGTGTGACAGATTAGGCGCACAGCTCTAACAGCAGGTGGCTGGCAGCACTGATGCAATGGAGCAACATGACAGTCACATGGAGGCTCTCTCTCCACTTCCAAGTGGGCAAGAAAGCTACAGGAAGACATAAGCTCAGAGGAAGATGTCAGCAGTGGTGGGTCTGAAGGGAACTCAATTGCTGATTTATTTTTGGTGAACAAGCAGGTGGGGCCATCAGAGTGGGTATCTCCAAAGTAGGTGGCAGGGAAGGGGAGCAGTGCCTGTGGGATATGTCATTTCTGAGCAGCTTATGTGATGTCATAAAACAGCCACACCTCAAGAAGCACAAGCGCAGGTCATTCTCCGACCCCATTCTAATCTGGGTGTCCTCTGACTCTTGATATTCATCAGAGGGATTTTCATCTTTGGATTTGTATTCAAGTGAGGCATGGGAAGCGAGGAGGTAGGAGGGCATAAGGAGGGACACAGGGATGGGAGGCAGCCTTGGTGTCCAGAGGGGGCAACCTTGTGTAATCACACCTTTGGATTGTCAAGTCCTGACAATCTGCAGAAGGTCCTGCAGGGTAAATATATGGAGATTTTTAGATTATTGGACTGTGAGAAATGGTGCGAGGAAGGAAAAATCTGGTGACAATAAGAAAGATGGGACCTGGAAATGTCCAAAGGTGGCAAAGACAATTTTTAACTGGCTATTGGCATCCATCATCTATAGTAGCATTATAGGGGAAACAAAACCAGTTCTTTATCTCTGTCTTTTGCAGTATGTTAACTCAATTCTGTGGACATATGCAGGTCGGGCATGGTTAAACTATGATAAACAGTTCAGGAGGGGTTGGTGAAGGATAAATCAGATGCATGGGATTTCTGGGATGTTGGTCTGTGGTCAGCAGAGATGAATCAGGTTTGACAGTGGCCCTTTTATGCGGGCATCCCCACTGGAGGATTTGCGCCAACTAGTGGGCTTGCAAGTATTAGAGTGGAAGGAAGACATGCCATGGCCAGGAAGTGGACTGTTACTGCTCTGTAATTGTCTCAGCATGTTGTCAGTAGGTTCTTCATCCTGAGAGCTGGAGGGGCTGGGAAGTTTTGTTTCCACTTTAACAAATGTGAGCACCTGACCTGCCAGTTCCAGCTTTGATGCAATGGTTGTGGTGGTCCCCATCCAACCTTTCATTGTGCTCTGGCAGGGGCATGGGGCAGGTCCCAGAGTTGCAGACTTGGAGGATCAGTTGGGAGGCAAGGTGCCTTCTCCCATTTGTCTGAGTGTTTTAGAGTGGTGGTTTCCAGCATACCCTGATGCAGAAGCCACTTGCTTGGGGGGGGGGGGGGGGTTTCTAGGGGATTCACAATTCCATTTGAGAGTCTGAAGTTGTACCATAATAGTAGAAATTTGCCGTTTGTGGTTGCAAACATGGCCACTGTACACAAGACATTGGCTAAAGAACTGCACCTTGGCACATAGTGGGTCTCTACAAGGAGCCACCTTGGGAGACCACTGTGATACTACCTTTAGATTTGGTTTCCAAGAAGGAGCCAGGCAAGTATCACCTGATTCACATTCTCCTACCTTGCGGAGTATAATATCAATTAATTTATCAACCCAAGGTTTTGCTCTCTATAATATGCTTCTTTTGACTTGGCAGTAGACATGTTGAAGAGGCTAGGTCTGGGGGCACTCATGGCCAAAGCTGATATGGAAGCCACATCCTTTCAACTAATTGGCTTCAGTGGCAGTTTCTGTTTTGACAAGTGCATGTCAATGGGCTATTCAGTGACATGTGCTTGTTTTGAGACATTCTCTACCTTCTTGCATTGGGTTGCCCATTATTTAGATGATACATTAGTTCACTATTTAGATGAGTTCCTATTTGGGGGCACAGCAAATTCTGATGAATTCAAGAGGCTGGTGAGGTGTTTTATGAGGTAACAGCAGAGCTTGGTCTGTCTTTGGCCAAGGACGAGGGGCCAAGCGTGCAGTTTACCTTCTTGAGGATCAAACTAGATTCACTAGCAATGGAATCCTGATTGCCCAGGGTTAAAGTGGAGGTGCTGCAGGTGGAATTTGAGGTAAAGGGTCAGGGAAAACTCGCATTCGGACAGATTCAGACCTTAATAGAAGTTTTTAACTTTGCCAGATGGATGATTCCAGTAGGATGGGTGTTTATCGGTGATTGGCATGCCCTAAAGAAGGGATTGCTATATAAGCATTTCTTGGTCAGGGTGCCACAGAGCATGTGGGAAGATTTGGATGTTTTGGCCTCATTCTTGAAGAATTTCAGTAGGGTACAAGTATGGCAGGAACCCCTGGTGGAGCTCTTTTCATATGCTTTGGGGAGTGGTAGGGTTTCCGCTTCTATTATCAGGGAGCATGGTGTACTCAATCATGGCTTCAGAGTTTGTGTGAGTGAGGATGGTGCCCGGAATATTGTGTTCTTAAACTGTTTCCATTTTTTGTGGCCCTGGTAGTGTCAGGGGAATGCCTGGCACATTGGCATATTGTCTTACATTTGGACAACACGGCCGTGATGTAAGCCATTATTCAGTAACTGGCTTGCTGACCCTTGTTATCAAAATTGAGCAGGTTATTAGTCTTCAATATCTAGATCTGAATATAGCATTGACAGCAGCCACATAACAGATATCTCTAATGAGATTGTCAATGTGCTCTCTAGTTTTCTGTGAGTGCACTTTTGTGCACTGGCCCCAGTGGCACATGACCATCCAAAGAGATGCCGGACAGTGCTGTTGGGGTTTTTTTGAGCCTGCTGAGGTGTGTGCTGGCACCAACACAAGGATGACCTATGGATCAGGTTTGTGGATTTTCTTAGACAGCAAGTGTTGCCATCGTGACCTCCTTTCAGAATGCAGTGGGTAGTGAGTTTCAATGTCCATGTCAAGTTGGTACGTTGATCAGTTGGCATGGTGAGTACTGCTTTGGCAAGTATGGCATTTATCAGTAAGGTGCTGGGGAATTGTGACTTGACAGCATATTTTCTGGTATGGAAATTGATCCTTGGGTATTCATAGTGGGGCCCTTCAGTAGGGAAGGCTGCTTGTTCTGCTGCAGCTGCTTGCAGCATTGCACAAGGTGTGGTCCTAATGGTTTGAAGCACTTATGTTCCAAGTCTCTCTTTCTTTTGCTTTCTACATGATGCTTCAGATTAGTGAATTGATGATGCCCACTAAAAGTGCTTTGTGTGTGATGGGATTGCTATACAACAAAGATGTATGGGTGAGTGAGCAACAAATGTGCCTGTAGATTCATTAGTCTAAGACTGACCAGTTGGTTAAGACAGTGGGAGTGGTCTTGCACAGATCCCCTGGTCTGTTGATGTGTCCAGTACCTGAACATGTAGTCTAATGGCAGGTTATATTGGCTGGTTCATACATATGATTCCCTGTTCACCAGGTTTCAGTTCATGGCAGTGTTAGAGGAGCTTAGCATGCGCCGACCTTGACCTAGATATATGGGATCCATTTGTTTTGAACTGGAGCTGCCACATTTGCTCTGGAACAAGTTGGTTCTCCTGAATTTATCCAGATGTTGGGATGGTGTGCTCCAGTAGTTATTTGACTTGTATGCATCAATAAGGGCGGCATCTGACATATTTTCTGTTTTGTAGGGAAGCTATTGCTAGAAGTCTGTGTCTAGTTCTGTGGGCATTCTTACATCTTTTGAGCACTTAAAAGAGCTATTGAATCCTGATGGGGTTTGCACCTAGGCCTGACTGCACTGTGCATCCGGGACATGTGCTGGAGTCAACTTGTTTCTTCAGCCAAGCGATTCTTCTCACCACATGTATTGTTAATTCATTTAGGGGTAAAGGTCTTTTAAGTGATAAAAAGGATTGACTTAATCAGGCAGATGAAGAGGGATTTGTTGCTGGTAAGATGCTACTTTCATATGCCTGATTTGGTCCTAGATTATTCCCAGTTTTGTCTGGAGGGATGCCCGAAACCAGAAAGTGATGGACAGGCTCTGCTGTTGGTTCATGCAAAAATTTCTAAATTTGTAGTTTTGCTAAGAGTTCATTTTGTCTCATGAACTTTTGTCAACCAATTGTTCCAGGCTATATCAGGGTGATGGTATTCATGTTTCTAGGATTGGGCAGACATATTTTTGAGTATTGTCCAGTATCTGCTGGAAGCATGCTTTGGGGGTGGACAAATTGCAACTTGAATAGGTAACGATGACTAGTGTGCGGCCGTGTCCACTAATGGCAGGAGATAAGGAGACTTGTTGACACAGCACAGGGAGGGATAATGATGAGAGGGTTTGATGGGGGATGGAGAAGTCTGGCTTGTGTGTGATACCACCGTGAGTGCAAGTCATTGTCTGGCAACACTGCAGGCTATGTTGAGTGAGGGGACACTATGGCTAGATCATCACCAACTAGCTGTGTGAAGTAGGGTGTTAAACAGTAGAAAGCTGACCTGTTAGGGAAATTGCTAAGATGTGTTTCTGAGTAGAGTATGTGAAATTAATAAAGGCTGTGGCCATATTTTCCATCATGCAGGTATATGAAACAAAGGCATAGAAGCGGGGTGACCTATACAGAGCAGCAGATAAACCTACTAGGCAGACTAGATGGACCATATTGGTCTTTATTTACTGTCATATATTATGTTACTATGGGGTTGTTTTATTGGAATTAGGGGAGAGGGGTACAAGTGCCTGTGTTAGCAGTACTGACTATTCATGGGTAGATTTGGTGCAGTTTGAGTTCTTGGACTTTGTGCTGGTATGGTGTGGCAAGCTTCTGAGTGTCTGTATGCAAGTTGTTGGGTTACTTCACACAGTGTCATTCACACTCATACTCTCATTCTTCCATCAATTCATTCTCCCTCACTCCCTTTACCTTCCTCCCAGGGTGCCTTCTTTTGATCACAGAAAGTCACAATTCTTGGTCTTCAGCTCCTGTTTCTTGAAGGATCTTTCCAGCAAGAGTTTTTAGTATATTATGTCTTAAGATAGTCCATTAGTCACTTAAAAGGTCCATGATTATGTCATACAGTGTAACATGATATGATGATGATGATTTCGTACAGTTAGCACTGTCCATTTTATGACCCAATATATTAACATTGTCCACGCAACGAGCCAGTCATCACTTGATTTGATTTAATTCTTCTGTTTGTCCCATCACCCTCGGCGGGATTAACAGAGCCGCGAGAAAGGAAACTCGCGGCTCTGAAAGAAGCCCGCGTTTTGGGACTTGAAGAAAGCTGATGATGCAGGGAGGCTCTGCCGGGCAGGGGTGGGGCCCCGCGGCAGAGTTCTTGATGCTGCCGCGGCAGAAGCAGCCGGTTTTTTTTGTTTGTTTGTTTTAATTTGGGATGATAGGGGGGAAGGGGGTTTAGGACTGGTAATGGGCTATGGGAGGGGGGAGGCTAAAATGGAAGTGGGCTGATGGGGTGGGGGGTGGTTAGGACTGGTAATGGGCCATGGGGGGGGGGTGGTTAGGACTGGTAATGGGCCATGGGGGGGTTAGTACTGTTAATGGGCCATGGGCGGGGAGGCTAAGACTGGAAGTGGGCTAATGGGGGGGCGGTTAGGACTGGTAATGGGCCATGGGGGGGGGTAGGACTGGTAATGGGCCATGGGGGGGGGAGGCTAAGACTGGAAGTGGGCTGATGGGGGGGGGGGGCGGTTAGGACTGGTAATGGGCCATGGGGGGGGTTAGGACTGGTAATGGGCCATGGGGGGGGAGGCTAAGACTGGAAGTGGGCTGATGGGGGGGTTAGGACTGGTAATGGGCTATGGGGGGGCTAAGTGGGCTGATGGGGGGGGGTTAGGACTGGTAATGGGCTATGGGGAGGAGGCTAAGGCTGGAAGTGGTGGTGGTGGTGGTGGGGGGGGGGTAGGACTGGTAATGGGCTATGGGGGGGCTAAGACTGGAAATGGGCTGATGGGGGGGTAGGACTGGTAATTGGCTATGGGGGGGCTAAGACTGGAAATAGGCTGTGGTGGGGGTTTGGATTGAAATGGACTCATGAAGGGGCTAGAACTGGAAGTAGGCTCATGGGGGGCTTGGATTGGAAATGGGCTGAGTGGAGGGGAGCTAGGATTTGACATGGGCTGATGGTGGGGCTAGGAAAGGACTAGAAATGGGCTCATGGGGGGCTGGGATTGGAAATGAGCTGATGGAGGGACTCGGATGGGACTGCAAATAGATGGGGAGCTAGGACTGGAAATGGGCTTATGGGGGGCTAGGACTGGAAATGGGCTGATGCGGGGACTAGAAGGGAGCGGATGCTGGGTGGGACTGGAACTAGAATGGAGCTGATGTTGGGGGAGGATTAGAATGGGATGGAGCTGGGAGAGTGAAATGGAGAGGGAAAAAATATTTTGTGTGGGAGGGAAGACAAATCTACAATTGTCCGGATATTGGGAGAGTAAGTGGGGATTGAGGATGGAGGGGTAAAATTTGAGTGGATGAAATAGGAATGAGGAAAGAGCAAAAGGAGAAAGATTAGTATGTTAAAGCAGATGTAGAGAGAGAATGGAAAAAAACTAGAAGAGAGAAGAAAAGACAAATGGACAGCAGACGATGAAGAGTTAGCGGAAGACACGAAGAAACCAGAAAAAAGTGGCTGGAGCAATTGCAGCTGAAAAAAAATGCACAAAAGGTAGAAAAATATCTCTTTATTTTGAATTTATTAATTGGAATATGCCAGTTCTGGGAAATGTGCATCGTTAACGTCTGCGCTTTATTTAGTACAAGAGCAAATTAATGTATAGTTTTATTTCTACAGTGTTGTACATTCCAAGTTTGGCTTTTGGGATTCCCAGTTTAATTCCCACCGAGTCCTGACACAGTTAACAGTTTTAAGAAGTTTATCTTTTTTTTACTCAGGATACATTTGACATGTTATGTGAATAATACGTTTAAAATATATTGTGTAACTGAATCAAATTCTTCCTAAATCCATTAAATTGAATGAAATCATTAAAACATTATAAATTGCCAATAAATTGAAATGAAAACCAAAGGATTGTGAATCAAATTGATTCTCTGACAATACAAAGATTCCAACCTTTACAAATGATGTTACATAGTTCAGGCAACTTTATAAAGAGTTTTTAGATACTAAAATCTTGTTGTTAAGGTTTAATTGACGTGCTGGCACTTTGAGGAAATTGTTTGGTTTTGTGCAGCAGTTTGGGCACTCGGGCTCAAAAAGGTTAGCCATCACTGGTATAGACATTTAACAATCATGAGCAAGTAATATCCTTAGGCCCATTGTTTATATCATTAGTGTTTCTCTGCTGAGATATATACTCAAGCTTTTAGTCTTAGGTGCTGCTTTGTTGACCAAATGCAAACATGTACATAGTTTTATGGTGACCATTTTAATTTAATTTAATAATTTCTATTCCTTCTTTATAACAAATGAATAAAAAGCAGATTATAGTACCATAAAAATTAAAATACCATTAAAATACAATAAAATTAACAATATCAAATAAATTACAATATAAAAAATAAAATTACGGTCATACAGAAAACATATAAGCTCATTTTGCATTATCTTTAGTAAGATACCTTAAGATGGCGGCATGAATTTAATGTCCATAGAGGTGATGCAAGGCCTTAAAGAGTAATTGTATAGCAGGGTGCCTAGCTTAAGGCAGGCAAAATGTATCTATTTTAAGCCTATTTTACAATGAAAAGTAGGTGCCTATGACTTACTAGTGTATGTGTGCTGAAAACGCATCTTAATTTAAAACATTATCATTTATACCAGCCTTAGAGCAGGTGTAAGTGACTACACCTACATTTTACAAGCATGTGCATAAATTATAGTATTCCATAATCAACATGCATAGTTTTGTGCTCTCACCCTATGCACACCAGCAGTGAAAGTATGCACTATGAGATTAACATGCGTGCCTTTCCGCTGCGTGTAACTTTATAAGAGACCATCTACGTGCGTGAATAACTAAAATACCCTTTTAGGTGCCTACTTTCAATATGTAGGTGCTGCCTTACATATTTCAGAGGGATAATTTTATAACGGTGACTTGCATTTTCAGGTAACATTAACAAATTATAATGCTGAAACAGTCCATTTTATAATATTCATGTGCTGAGAGTATGATTTTTTAAAAAGATTCATACATTGTTATAGGTGGAGTAAGTTTGTTGCAACTGTGAAGGTTCATGCAGAATTTATTTATGAAATTTGATATTCTGCCTACAATCACAAATATAATTCTAATAGCATGTATACTGATAATGCAGTGTAATTCTAATAATAAAAATATTGATAAAACAACAATTTGACTATATATAGAAAAATCTATATATAGTCAAATTAAAAAAAGCAAATATGTATTTTACAAGAAGGTCCACATTCAGCAAAGCCTTTTGCAAAATGTTGTGAGAATTGTGACTAGCCCAACCTGGATGCTCGAATTTCTACCAGGCGCCCTATGCAAATAGGGATTATAATTACCTAGCATTTGTGTAACCATGATCCTATCAGCCATGCTGAAAATCACCCCTTTTCTGTGATAATGAGAGACACCTGTGAGTGGATTTGTGGTCCTTCAGGTATCCTAGCCATTTTCCAACCAAACTATCCCAAACCTTAAAATACAACCTGTGAGCTGGTATGAAGATTTTTAGTTGCCTTTATCCTAATGGGGTAAGATGCTGAAAGGCCTCACAGAATCTAGCTTGATAAATACAATTGATACTTCTTTCTTAACAAAGATAGGATCTACAGCAGATGAACAGACAGATGGGATAAAGTCAGCTCTTCCTAAGCCTGTCCTGGAGACCCCAGATCGAGTTGAGTTTTTAGGATTTTCATAATGAAAATGCACATTTTAAATCCACATCCATCGGATCCCTAGCATATGTTAATATATCTCATGTATATTCATTGGGGATATCCTAAACATTATCTGGCCATAGGGTCCCACGCAGAACAGAAAAAAAACCAGCCTGCTTGCATCAGGAGTAATTTATCACAAAGACAAGACAAAGCTAAAATTGATTGATTGCCCACGGTGTTGAGACAACACCGTTGTCAATCAATCAGTCAATTTTAGTTGTGTCTTATCTTTGTGATAAATGCCTGTGTCAGGGGCAATATGTGCTGAATTACAGTCATGTCAGGCATAATAAAGGATTTTTTTCACATTATTACTCCTGCTGTTGGTTTCTGTTGTGATTTTTGTGGGGTGTCTCTTTGGTTTTCTTCTGTTTATGGGGTCACCTGGCCAGGTTTGGAAAGTCCTGGATTAAGTGATGCTTAATGCAGTAAACATTGCACCAAAAATTGAGGACTATTGTTACAACTGAGGAATTTGATAGTTTTCATTTAACAAAAGGTTTATGATATTAGAGCAGCAGGTTGAGATGGTGAAGGAGCACTGATAGAGGAAATACAGGGTGGCCCAAAAAAAGTGAGAACATCTCGTAGCATATAAGTTATTTAAAAATTCAAAAAGAGAGATGTAAACGATTGACAAATTGTCGAAATAAAGACGTTATATAGCTAAAAAAGGTAAATAAGTAAACTATTTAAGCTTTTAATTTACGAGATGTTCTCACTTTTTTTGGGCCACCCTGTATATCCTTACTATCATCTAGCATTATATTAAAGCTGGCTCAGGCATCTGGAACTGTTCCCTTAGAAGAGAAGAGAGTGACTCCTTTTTTCTTTAGATCTAGTATCCATATTAGCTCCAGATTGTATTATTAAGCGAAACAAAATGCTTCACTACTATATACATATAGGGTTGCAAAATTCCAACTTGCACATGTAAGATGCTGAGTTGCATCCACTGTTGTTTTTTTTTTTTTCCCCACGCGTAAATTTGTAAAATGGTTCCTCTTGCTCTGTGTTGGCAAATATGGGGCATGTTTACTAAAGAATGCTATTTGCACCGCGTCCCGTTATCGTGCGGTAAGGTACTTTACCGCGCGATAATGGTGCTTTAACGTGCGATAAAGTACCTTATTGCGCATTAAAGCGCCATTATCGCGCGGTAATATACCTTACTGCACGATAACGGGACGCGGCGCAAATAGCGTTCTTTAGTAAACATGCCCCTATATGTGCATTCCTAAACATCCTTATATATATTTTAAAAAAAGGTCCTCCTCAACGTCTCAATTTCCAATATCTATATACTATCTAAAATTTGCCTTTAGAAGATGTTCTGATTTTCCATTTTCTTTGTTTGTGAATGTTCCTTTTAAGGAAGGGGTATTTCCCATAAGGCTAAAAGAATCTGTTGTGTGTCCAATTTTAAAGAAATATTTTGATGACCTTTGGTTGCCTAGTAATAGGACAAGAAATTTGTTCAAACGTTTTGCTTCGTGAAAACGTTTTGGTGATTATGCTAGACAGCTTCAAGCTGAACACAAAAATAATTTCAGATTGACTGTATCATATAGGATTTTGGAGAAACACGAAATTAAATTTTGACCAAATTTAGCGTGTTTAATCGCACAATGATGCTGACATTTACACTAGTTCACCTGAGCTAAAAATGTTTTATTACTGATTTTCATTTCTACTCAGCATCTGATGCTTCTCATCTCACTGTTCAACTATAGTTGGCCAGCATTGACGGGTTCCAGTTACCCTGATACTGCTTTTCTATCATCGCAAAATAGACCTTATGATTAAGTGTTTATTTCCTAGCTATGTCCTGTTATTCGTGTCTCAGAATAGCCCCCATTTTGTCTCGGGTACCTAATGTATGCAGATGCTACAATACGATGATCGTTAGGCACCACTCACCAGGAAATTGAACTGCTGTTTGGGTAAGGTGGAAATGTGATTTAGAGTGAACGGGTTAAAGCTCACCCATTTAACAATGGAGACGATGTGGTTTCATGAACCTCCAGTGAGCCCTTTCCTCCTCTCATCGGATACACATGATGTGGGGCTACCCCTTAAAGTGCAGATGAAAATTTTTAAATTCTTTTCAATAGATGTTTTGACTATGCAGATGTTTATTGCGAAGGTTAACACTTATTTTCCCCACATGGAATCTTTGAAATCTGCATCCTTTATTATAGGAAAAAGTCGTATTAGAGGAAAAAGATGTTAGTGGCTCATGTTTTGATTACTTCCCATCTGGATTAATTCAGATCTCTATACACAGGCCTGTCTAGGCTCAACTGAAGAGATGGCAAGCAATCCAGAATACTGCTGCTCACGTAGTCTCAGGAGTTGAGACATTTAACTATATTTTACCTGTTCTGAAGTCACTGCAGTGATTTCTGATATCTGTTGATTTTAAGATTATTTTATTGTTTTTAAAGTGTTGCAGAATTTAACACCCTCATTTTTAAATACCAGAATTCAATGGTATAGACAAAGTTAAACGTAATGCTCATCTCAACTTGCGCTTGTCGATATTCCAGCAAAGATAAACCTATACGAAATTAAAAAGATCTTTTTCCGGCATAGGTCCTATCTGCTAGAACTCTTATTTCCCTGAATCTTATATGGATCACAAATGCCACCCTTTCTGGGAAGGCATGCTAATTATGGCTATTTGAGGTAGCTTTTAGTAATATTTTAGGATTGAATTTAATAGGATGATTTGATTTTGTTTTCATTTGGTTATATGGTAGTTCTATCTGTTTGCAATGTTTTATCAGTTAATTTTGTTTTCTTAAACTGCTTTATAGCCTTTGTGGAGAGACAGATTGGAATAAAATGGGATTATGGAAAAAGATATGCATGGAGAAATTAACGAGAAACTTTCACTGATATATGCATATGCTACAGGTTTGAATGCTTGACAACCACACCAATTTGAAATGGTGCATTCTGTCGTCTCCGACTATGCTGTAAGTGCTAATAGTGAGCATTGTTGACTCCAAGTGTGCTTTAGCTGCCAAGAACATGCAGTAAATGCAAGGAGCATGCATTAATGGGCAGGAATATGCTGTCAATGCTAAGAACCCACAATTCTGTCTTGGAATTCAGATTAAGAGAATAATTTATAATGTTGTTAAGTGCCGTTGAGTTGGTGCTCATAGCGACCATCTGGATAGTTGTCTTAAACTGTGTTCAGTCTTCAGTCAACTATCTAGTTGTTGACAGAATGGCATCCATAGTTGCTGTTACTGTATCAGTCCATTGCATTGCTGGCCTTCCTCTTTTACAGTGACCTTCAATGTTGCCAAACATGATGTCTCTCTAATGATCCCTTTTTTTGCATGATGAGTCCAAAGTATGAAAGTCAAAAGTCTTATCATCTGATCTTCAAAAGAAAGCTTAGGTTTGATCTCCTGTAGTACCGACTGGATTGTTCTTTGGGCAGTCCATGATATATATAGTATTCTTCGCCAGCACCATAATTTTTTTTGACTGTCCAACTTTCGCACCCATATGGCGTTATTGAAAATACCATGGCTTGGATAAGTCAAATCTTTGTATGGAGAAATGCATTTCTGCTCTTCAGAATCTTGTCTAGGTCCTTCATAGCCTTTCTGCCAAGAGCAATGTGTTGTTAAATTTCTTGATTGTTTGTCATTTCTTTACTGATGATTGATCCAGGCAGGTTTAAGTTGTCCATTATTTCTATTTCTTCTCTATCAATGATGAACTTATTGATTTTTCCAGTTGACAGAATCTCTGTCTTCTTCATGTTGAAGTGCAGGCCCATTTTAGAACTATGTTCCTTGATCTTGAGAAGCAAATATTTCAGATTGTCTTCACTTTCAGCCAGTAATGTGGTATCACCAGCATAGCGAAGGTTGTTGATGTGTCTTCCACCAGTTTTCACACCTCAGTTGTCTTCATACAGTCCTGCTTCTCTGATGATTTGCTCTGCATATAAATTAACCACGTAGGGAGAAAGTATGCAGTCTTTTCATACACCTTTACTGTTGCTTCTTGTTCCATTCAGACTGTTGATCAATGTAAAGGTTGTGCATGATAACTGCTGTAGTCAATAAAACCCACCCACAGTCAATAAAACACACACACAAGAATATTTTATATTTAGCTTTATATTATATATTATATATATATAGATAGATATAGATATATACATCCACACAGGGTGGCCCAAAAAATGTGAGAACATCTCGTAGCATATAAGTTATTTAAAAATTCAAAAAGACAGATGTAAATGATTGACAATTTTTTAAAAAAAGATGGTGACCGGAAATTGTCGAAATAAAGACGTTATATAGCTAAAAAAGGTAAATAAGTAAACTATTTAAGCTTTTAATTTACGAGATGTTCTCACTTTTTTTGGGCCACCCTGTAAATATAAAATATTATTTTCTCTTTTCAAGGATCCATCTCACATCCATAATGTTCCTTGCCTTTTCCTGAACTGTGCTTGCACCTTAGGCCATACTTGTTCCAGTTATGGTTGTAGTCTCCACTGAATAATCTTGAGTAGACTTTTACTGGCATGCAGGATCAGGGCAATTGTGCAGTAATTTCCACAGTCGAATCACCTTTCTTCAGTATTGGTATGAACACAGATCTTTTCCAGTCAGTTGGCCATGATGTCTTCCAAATTTCCTGGCAAAGCCTTGTGAATTTGGTGTAATATTTCAATGGGAATGCCATCAATGCCCAATGCTTTGTTCTTTGATAATGCTTTCAATGCAGCATCAACTTCTTTCATCACCAATGGTTCCTGATTATAAGATACAGGTTGAAACGGCTGTTGGTCCATGTGATTTTTATGATATAATGACTCTGTATTCTTTCACCTTTTCTTGATCATCTCAGCATCATTCAACATGGTTCCTTGAACAAATTTAGCATTCCAATTAAAGGCTAGAATTTTCTCTTTATCTCTCGCAGCTTTAGGAAAAACCAATCTTGTTCTTCCTCTAATAGTTTCTGATTCTATTCCTTGCATGCGTCATTGTAGTACTTCGCCTTGTTGCGTCTTGCAGCATGTTGGAAATTTCTTTAAGTTCTGTGATTACCTCTCTTTCTCCTCTGGCTTTAGTTTCTCTTTATTTCTGGGCAATTTTCAGAGTTTCTTTGGTTATCCATTTTGGCCCTTTTTGCTTTTTCACCTTTTGTAGAGACGTCTCACTTTCATAGAGTACGACTTTCTTGATGTCATCCCATAACTCTAAGAACTTAAGAAATGCTAGACTGGGTCAGACCAAGGTCCTTCAATCCCAGTATTCTGTTTCCAACAGTAGCCAAGTTAGGTCACAAGTACCTTCCAGGTTCCCAAAGATGTACACAGATTCCCCGATGCATATCCTGGGGTAAGCAGTGGATTTCCCTGGTCCTCCTTAATAATGGTTTATGGATTTTTCCTTCAGTAACTTATCCAAACCTTTTTTAAACTCAGCTATCACATCTTCCGGTAACCAATTACAGAGTTTGATTGTGCTTTGAATGAAAAAATATTTTCATTTATTAGTCTTAAATGGGTTACATTGTAGCTTCATTGAATGTCTCCCAGTCTTCCTACTTTTATTTATTTTTGTAATTTATTTTTTATTAAACAAAACTTTTTTTTCAATCCCTCCTCACATGGTTCCCCAACGAACAACAAATTATCCCAACATATCATCCCGGCAGTTCCATCCTACCTCAGCCATGTACAGCATCAGTTTACGCTATCCCACATATTTTTTCATGAAGGGCTCATAAGAACATAAGAACATAAGATATGCCATACTGGGTCAGACCAAAGTCCATCAAGCCCAGTATTCTGTTTCCAACAGTGGCCAATCTAGGTCATATGTACCTAGCAGTTTCCCCAAGAGACACAAGTTCCACAATGCTTGTACTGGATCAAGCATTGATATCTTCGGTCACTTCTTAATAATGGTTTATGGACCTTTCCTCCAGGAACTTGTCCAAACCTTTTTTAAACCCAGCTACACTAACAGCCTCTGCCACATCCTCCGGTAACAAATTCCAGAGTTTGATTACATGTTGAGTGAAAAAATATTTTCTTTTATTAGTCTTAAATAGTTTACCCTGTAGCTTCATTGCATGTCCCCTAGTCTTTCTATATTCTGATAAGGTAAACAATCGATCTACGTTTACCCGTTTACTCGTTTACCCGTTCCACTCCGTTCATTAATTTATAGACTTCTATCATATCTCCCCTCAGCCGTCTGTTTTCCAGGTTAAAGAGCTCCTTTATCTTTTCAAATTTCAGGAGCTGATTGCATCCAATAGCAGTTAATCTTTCCATAAGATACACAGTATGCATCCAAGTCTGCCAAAAAGTCATAGTAGGTGCTTGGACCACCTTCCAATAAAGTGCAATCTCACACTGCTCTGCAAGCACACACATGCATACCAACCTACCCCTATCATTCTGCCAACCCTGCTCCCCCAGTCCAAGCACCATTCCTGCCAAATCCCATTGTATCTCTACCCTCACCAATTCCCACACCTCCCCCTGCACCCCTGCCCAAAAATTCACAAGACAAGGGCAATCTCACCACATATGTTTATAAGTGGCCAGCATCCTACACCCCTTCCAATAGCTGTCTGGGTACCCCTTTATAATTTTCCATAACTGGACTGGGCTTAAGTACCAGCATTACAAGACCTTATACCTGTTTTTGACATGGCGAGCCAAAACATGCCACTTACCATTTTTTTAAAAAGCTGCTCCCAGCCCTGATCATCCAGGTCCCGCTCCATATCCTTTTCCCACTGTACTTGAAAGCTGACCTTTGGCCCCACCTGATTCCCCAATAGTTTATAAATTTGAGATATGACCCTTCTCTGGGCCACTGGGTACCAACAAATGTACTCAAAGTCAATCAGGCCTGTCACTATAGCTCGGCCCAAGGCTCCACCGCTCAACCAATGCATATAGCCATAAAGGTCCCGAAGGCCCAACTCAAAATGCTCCTGTAAATCCTCAAAAGAATCTAGTTCCCCATCTGGGCAAACTGGACCAGGGAAAAGAGGTCCTGTAGCTCCAACCACTGAAACAAAGGGTCCACCAAACCCAGCAGGAAATCCTTATTATAGCGGATCGGCTAGAATAGGGACACTTTAACCCCGTAGCCTTTTACAGAGGGGGATCCTCTCTACAACTGCTCCACATTGTGAATAAAGGGACTAAGGACTTCCACACCCACCCCTACCCCTCCATACAAGGTGTTGCAGGGGAATTCCCCATGTATGATAACCTTCAATTTGCACCAATTTCTACCCTGTTCCCCTCCTGCCAGCTCACTATATTGGGTAATTGGGCTGCTAGGTAGTAAAAGTAGAGGTTAGGCACTGCCAGTCCCCCCTTCAATTTAGAACAGTATAACACCAACGTGGCAGCCTTTTCTTCCAGATGTAGTGGAAAGGTTTTACTGAACCCTCTCCAACTCCCCCTGAGGGGTTTTCATAGGCAGCGTCTGAAAGTAATACAACACTCTAGGCAAGATGACCATTTTGCCGGAGCCAAGACAGCGGGAGAGTCATCCAATGCTCCAGCTCTCTCTGAAGTTCCTGCCATAAAGGAGGGTAGTTCATTTGGTAAAGTTTAGAAGGGTCTGGGCCATTCTTCACACCTAAATACACCAAGTGTCCCGAGGCCCATTTGAACGGGAAGGCACTCTGTAATAGAGCCTCCTCCATTCCTGCCAGAGAAACATTCAATGCCTCCATTTTATCCAAGTTCACCTGGAAGCCAGAGACCCTGCCATACTCTACGTAGCAAGTTCCCCCTGCAGCACTCGAAACGAAGGTTCAAGGTTTTGCAATACCAAGAGCACGTCGTCAGCGAACAGCAAGAGCTTTTTGCTGCTCTTCCCGTACTGTAATTCCAACTATATCATCCCTCTGGCGAATTTTCCCTGCCAAGGGCTCCATGGACAAAGCAAACGGGACCGGAGAAAGTGGACACCCGTGCCTCATGCCCTGCTCTAACCGGAAAAAGCAGAATAGAGATGTATACAAATGATGGTGTCAGAGGAATGTCACCAGCTCTTTTCTATGGGTAATGTAAGTGTAGCTTAATAAGAATATCTAGAAACCTCATAGATTTCCCATTAGTAAATTAATCCCATTTACATGTTTTGGAGTTATGGTGCATGTGGTATGTTCCATTTATACAAGCATCTCTTTCCATGAGTGCAGCAGTGGAATGTGCCCATGAGGGGATATATACACCTCTATATTGGAGGGGAATAAGTTGCAGACATAAGAAGTGCCATGATGGGTCAGACCAAATTATCCATCGAGTTCAGCAGCCATGTCTAAGAGTGGCTAATCTGGAAATTCCTGCCAGATTCTAAAGGGGAAATCCATTTCCTGTTGCTCACTCCCAGAAGTAGGAGGTGGCAATCCCCAGGCCTGTCTGGCTATGTTAAATGGATCAGTCCTCCATGAACTTGTCAAAACCTTTTTAGAAACCGGACTATATCACTCTCCTTAACCAAATTTGTTGCTGCAACAAATTCCACTGCTTAATTATACGTATGTTGACTTTCTTCAGTTTCTTCAGTTTCGCATATTAGATTGTGGTTATTTACTCTGTACTCGGTGAGAGTCTGTGCTCAGCATATGTGGCCAGGTATTCTGTTAGCATGGTGTTTTTGTAGAGATCTGTAGTAATCTAGTTTGTTCAGTTTTCCCAGTACGCTTATTCCTTTTCTAGAACCCACTGCAATATGTACAGTGCTGCCCTGTTCTAGGGAAGCTCCTTATTTCTTTTGTTCTGGCCCTTAGTGACTTTTATAGGGTCTTGTATTATTTCATAATATGTCTGGTACGAGAGAGGCTTTATGTTGCTATTACTGATATGAAACCAGAATCGGGCATTTTCTTGTGTATGGTATTTCATGGGGAAATTTATTTATTTATTTAAAGTCTCTTTTATACCACGCTATTGACATCAGCGCGGTTTACAGTGAACATTAAACTACACATCTCAGTCTATTATGCAGAATCGGGGGTCGATATATTTTTACATTAGAGTCCTAGGCTGCATAATTTAAGTGATTGTAAAGTTTCCATCTCTTTATTGTATATAGTTTGGAAATGGAAGTTGCATTCTTTGCCATTGAGCCCAACTCCTTGACAGAGTTCTGTGTATGGGGTTCCTGACTCCTTAACCAGAGCTCTGAGGGGCCTTCTCTTTTGGGTGCTTTGAGAGTGGGGGGACTGGTGCACGTCATCTCTTCCTTTGCCTCAGGCAGCAGACTTCCCTGAGCCACCCTGGCAAGGCAGGGGGTGTTAGAGGCCCACAGCTAGAGATTCACCTAGGGCATCAGATACTCCTTAGGCTAGCCCTGATTTTGCTCTTATGCGAGTCACGTTCTTTTTAATCAGCCCTGCATTCACTTGCTGCACAAAGAGGATGGTTGAGAGTCCAGCTGTGTCTTTTCTTCTCATGATATAATTCGGCAGTCATCTGACAATTACTAACAGGAAACTAAGAATACACTTTAAAGCATTTTTAAACTTAGAAATTACAGTATATAATAGGCATACATGCACATAAAAGTTTTCATTTTCATAAACCACTGAAGACTCTATTTACTTTCTAAGGCTCTTGTGCTTCAGGCAGGACCTCAATGGTGTAACAAATGCCAGGAGCACGGGCCGGAAGGGGGTGTAGTGCTCACACTCCCTCCTTCCTGCTGCCCCCTTTCATCACCTCCAAGTTCAGGGCTGGCCCCATAGCTGCTTCAAGGTGCTGGCGCTCTAAGCAAACCTTAAGCCTTATGTCCCCTTGGACTGTCAGAATCTATTGTTTCACTTTGAATGTCCTGCTCTTTGCTGCCCCTGGGAGCTGTTGCCCTAGGTGACTGCCTAGTTTGCTTAGTGGTTGGTCCTACCCTGTCTGTGTTCTTACAGAGGGAGCAGGGAATCCCATGTGTGAGGAGGAGGCGAGATCCCCTGAATGCCCTGCGTTCACATTCTGTTATCAGGGCCCCAAGCTTCTCCCCTTACAAGGGCAGTACAGTTGATGATAGCTGGAAGGAAAGGGAGAGTGAACAGCTGTTTGGGAAGAGGGTGAAGCCTGGACCTTGGGCACAAAAATATGTTGTACTCCATTGCAGGGCATGGTCAAAGGCATCTTCTCTGGGTTCACCCATACGTAGGAACTCTCTGGGTTTGATTTGAGATTCTGTTTTTAAGGTGTTTGCTTCTTCCCTTCTGTTTCCTGCGGGCTGCCTGAGTGGAATGGGGGGAGGGGGGGAGAAAAAATCTATGGGATGATAAGGAGGGGCTGGATTAGAGAGGAGAGTAACTCTTCCCTTTTCTGTTCCGTCACCTCCTGCTGTCATGCTCCATGCAGGACAAAGAGGATGAAGGGACTGGATTAGGACACACAAGCCTGGATGCAGCTACCCTGCACTAGGGCTGAGCGCCAAAGCTCTAGCGCAGGCTTTCCTAATGCAAGTTAAATGCAGACGTTTTGGTCACCCATGCGGCAAGCAAACAGCACACTAATAAGCTGTGCGCAAAACGACTGCACCGAACAAGGAGAGACGAGGGATCCCCAACTCCTTATGGGGACCCCCACCATTTGTGGGCCCTCCCCTGGAGCAGCACAGTCGGTGGCCCTGTTCATACCTTATGTTCCCTCAAGCTGCTCGCAAGAGAAGTGAGCGGCACTTGAGTGAACAGACCAGAAGCAGGAAGTCATCAATCTGTTCACTAAAGCACCATTCACTTCTCTTGTGAGCAGCCTGAAGGAGCAGAAGGTAGGGCCATTTTTACATATAGGCCACTAGGTCCTCATTATGCAAGGACATGGGACAGCTGCCTCTTTTGCCCATAGGTAAAAGTGGGCCTGAGCCAGATACGTGTGCACAAGGGTCGGCTTGGCAGTATCGATATCCTGTGCGAGCATGGGCTGGATTGCCACCCAATAAAAAAAAAGTCACCTGAGTTGAAGCTTGGCACTACACCTCAGATGATCCAAGGACGACCAACCCCTGTATGTGTGCCCAAAACTGTTGATTGCAAAGTTCCTACCCACCCCACCACTGAAAAATCATTGATGGCCTAGTGACCCCGAACCCACTAAAAAATTTCCCTGGTGGACCAGTGACCTCTATCCCCCACCCCCCAGGCTCGACAAAAAAGCCCCATTAGTTGCTCAAGTGACCACCGCACCCACCAACATTTTTTGACTCTGATTTCACACACACCCTCAACGGGCAGGAGCAATTCCCATAAGCTCCTGCCCCTGCATCGCCATCTTGTAAAGTGGCAGTGCCTGACCCTGCACGATGCATCCTAGGATGCACCATGTGGGGTCCGTTTGCCAAATAAGGTTTGGAATATCTTTCCTCAAGTGAGAGAAAATGAAATAGAGGCTACCATGTGGTTCGACCCTGCCCCATGTATGGTGTGACTGGGACTGGGGCAAGGGACATGAGCGATTGCTATTTTGAAAACTTAATAAAAACCCTCCTAAAATGATCTGAAAATTAGAGAGCATGTAGAGAAACATAATGAGGAATATTTGGATTTGAATGTTCAATGTAAAACCTGACAGTCTGTCGTTATGGTCGTTTTGTTATGATTTTTATTTATTTATTTTTTTATTTAACAGTATTTCTAAACCGCCTTATCATAATAATCAAGGTGGTATCACAGCAAACAATCTGGTAGTGTGAGTGTGTTATACATGCAGTGAGGGTGAAAATTTAGTTGGGTGCGTGTTGTATTGTGTGCTAGATTTGTTTGAGCTATGTACAATGTGGGCTATATACAGTGGTGCTAAAAACTTTTTATATACATACAGTGTTAGGCGGTAACATGTGCTGCTATACAGTCACTTAGGTTATGTGATGTGTCCATAGTGTTCTATGAACAGCATGGTTTTCAGCTGTTTTCTAAAGTCTTTGAGGTCTGTAGTTGCCCTCAAATCGTCCAGTAGTTTGTTCCATATTGTTGGAGCAGCCATGGAGAGTGCTCTGTCTGTTGTGTCCTTGCGTGTGTGTTTGTATTCACTTGGGGTGCTGACTCGGTTGTGTGTTTGTTTTCTTCTAGGCCGTGTGCTGGTGTCTGGTTGTATGAGGGCGTGCAGGCTGTTGGCTGATGTGCGCTGTTTTATCTTAAATAGGTTTATGATAGTTTTGTATCTGATGCGTGCACCGATCGGAAGCCAGTGTAAGTCTTTTAAGGTAGGTGTGATGTGCTCCTGTCTTGCGGTTCCGGATATGATTCGTGCTGCGGTGTTTTGTGCCAGTTGGAGTGGTTTGATGGCTTGTTTCGGTAGTCCAAGGTATATCGGATTGCAGAAGTCCAGTAGTGGGGTTATCAGTGCTTGACAGATGGTACGGAAGTGTTCTGGGGCGAGGAGTGGTTTCAGTCTCCTGATGATTCGCATCTTGTAGTAGGCTTTTTGGATTGTTTTGTCTATGTGTGGCTTGAGATTGAGTTTATTGTCCAGCGTAACCCCGTAACAATGATGTAAACCGCGCTGATTCTAAATAGCGCGGTATATAAGAAACTGTAATAAATAAATAAATAAATATTAGTGATCTTGCCCCAGGTTGGTATGGGATGGTCTCAAAGCTGTGTTCTGGGACAAATTCATAGCCTTAGGCACACACTGGAAACAGGCTAGGGAGCAGGTGAAAGCAGATTTAAGATCTATTATTGCTAATCTGGAGCTGAAGCATAAGAAGGAACAGATATCTGTAGGAGAGCTTAGAAACGAAGGAAGCCCTTGACAGCCTTCAAGAGATACGAGTGAGAGAAAGAAATTATGCATTAGCAGCACTGTACCGAGCCCTATGTGAGCAGTGCAGACGCACAGGGCACAAAAAAAAATAGGGGTGCATTTGAGGTTGCCGGCCTCGGCTCCTCCCCCTCTGACTGCCCTTGTCCTGCCGCAGCCACTTTTCATGTCTCCTTTGAGGCGGGGTCGCAGCAGCCGAGAGTATCTCTAATTGAGGAAAAAACACCCGGGTCTTCCTGCATTTTCATGTTTGCCTGATCCTTTCCTTCTCTGACATAGACTCGCATCAGAGAAGGGAGAGGCCAGACCAGCCGTTCAAGTGTGGGTCTTTGCAACTCTGCGTTTGATCCCTCCTTCCTCTGACATAAATCTATATCAGAGGAGGGAGGGATCGGGCAAACATGCAAACACTGAGTCGGAAAGACCCGTGTGTTTTTTCCTCAGTTAGAGATACTCTCTGCTGCTGCCGCTACTGCCAAGGAGACACGGAAAACGGCGGGCAGCAGGGCAAGGGCAGGCAACATGGACATGAAGGTATGGGGTAGGATGGGGAGATGCTGGCATAGGGAAATAACAAACTGGGGGGTGCACCACATGTGCAAGTCACACAGGGCACATTTATGGCTTGGTACGGCCCTGTACATTAGTGCAAAATGAAAGAAACATTTTAAATTTGGGAATAAGGCCTCTAGGCTTTTGGCATAGAGACTGAAGAGATTCAGGAACCATATTGCTATTTTAAAAATTAAAAATAAGAAAGGGAAGGAGGTTTGGTTAGTGTATCATATCAGAAAATGTGTTGTGGAATTTTACAGGGACCTTTATACTCCAAAACATCCTGCTATGGAGGGAAACATTCAAGGTTTTAGAGGGGTGGAGGACTCTGAGAGGGCCTACCGTGTTAATTGCTATTAAAACATTGCCTGTAGGGAAGGTCCAGGATTAGATGGCTACACCACTAAATTTTATAAGTTGTTCACTTCGCAAGTGGTAGATCTGCTCAAAAGGATGTATGATGGTTTTTGAATAAGATCAAAATGCCTTATTCTATGAGAGTAGCCGGCATAACAGTCATCCATAAAGAGGAGACAGACCCTATGAATTGCGGGTCATAGACTAGTATCTTTGCTAGGTATTGATTTCTAAGATCCCTATGAAGATCTTTTTTTTTCCTTCTAGAATGTATAGTAAAGTAAATCAAGAAATCTCAGGATAATGGAAATTAAAAATAAAAATACAAGAAGCAATAAAGATATCCTATCCAACCCACATCATGGGGGAAGGGGCTATAAAGATTTTGAAAAAACAAAATAAAAATAGAAATAAAAAATAATATTTAATGCAGTGACACCGTGATTCATTCCAGTTTAGAACCCTATTAAATCCAGACCACCCACTATCCTACCCTCCAAGAAATATTATTTCAAATATTTTTATCTGTGAGGAAGCCTTCCATCTGCATAGGATAAAAAAAAGACATGCTTAATCTCCAGGAAAAAGCAGGAATGTAGTCTTCACGTATGGTGACGTTGGTACTGACGGAGCTTGCGTGGGAACGCTTTCCAGTGTCCTATAGGAAAGCTTTTGGGAGCATCCCACTGCGTCTGCGCTGCTGCCTTCCCGCCTTTCCCAACTCTACCTCCTCAGTTTTTCATTTTCCGTGGAGCCAACAGGGAGCAATTCCTGTTACCGCAGAAAATCTTTTCTTTTTGTGGTGTGTCTGCCTTCCCATCGACGCCAGTACCAATATTTTTGCTGTTCTTTCTTCTTCTTCTACTTTCTTGTAAAAAATAAAAAAGTAAGGGTTTTTTTTCTTTGAGGGTCTTTGCCCTCAAGGTGCTTAGGTGCCATTTTGGGCATTAGGCCCTTTTGTTCCTTAAAATGGAGAAACCAACTAGTGGTTTCAAAAAGTGTTCCAAATATAGAAGTACCATTTCTGCTACCGACACCCATAACCGGTGTCTTAAATGTTTGGGACCAGATCATTGACCATCGGAATGTCTCCTTTGCAGAAAGATGACAAAGAGGGGCCTGCAGAACAGAGCTGTGAAACTCGGCACCCTCTTTGCATCGGATGCAATGTCCGTGGCATCGACGTTGTCCAGGGCTTCATCTTCCTCCCATAGATCTCAGGTAATGAAACCTAGGTCGTCTTCTAAAACTGGTTGGTCCTCAAAGAGTAGCTATCCTTCTAAGCATTGAGATGCTTTAAGCTAGCCCTAGAGGAGAACATACTGGCCAGACAACCCCAGTGGGAGGTCCTTGCCTCCAAAGCATTATCGGGGTCCCAAGATGTTCCTGAGGTGTCCACCTCTGGAGAGCTCTTGGTGCCGTGTTCTGGGGTCATGGCCCACTGTTTGGGTACCGATACCCAGGCATCGGCTGGCTCCATGGATCAATGTATACTAGCGACTGAGCGGAGCTTTGCGGCATTGCTGGTGACCTTGGTACCACTAAAGCCTTTGCGATCGGTTCTGCAGCCATCGGTACCGGCATTGACCATTGCGCTGCTCTCCATGCTACCACCTATGCCAGCCCTGGAGTCAGTCTCCGGCATCGAGGGTCTGGTACCGAGGCATTTCGATGCCGATTTCAATCGGTACCGTCGTCGGCACCTGGCCCATCGATACTTTGAGTCGTCCAATTCTGATTCTTCCGATGAATCAATCGGTACCGGAGAACCTCTTCCGGAGGATCCGGCTTCTTCCCCACAACACCGGATGTCTCCACTGGAAGACATGTCTTTTCAAGACTTTATAGGGGATGTGGCTCAGGGCCTCTCGATTATGGTGACCTCCGAGAAGGAACCAAGAGCTGAAGAACTTGAAATTCTTCAGTATCCGGCAGCCTCTAAGGAAGCCGCGACCTTACCCATTCATTGGATATTGCATGACCTCATGCTTAGAGTGTGGGAAACACATTTAACAGTGTCTCCACATTCTCGAAGACTCAATACCATGTACCGGGTACCTCAGTGTCCCGGTTTCCAAAAGATGCAGTTACCACACCATTCCATGATTGTGGAATTGGCAATGCGTTGAATTAAAAGTGCTAAGACACATTAATCTAATCCCCCGGGCCGTGAAGCAAGAACTCTTGATGACTGGCTGTCGATGCTGTCAGGCCTCCATGTTGTCGGTCAGAATAAGTTCATACATACTCTACATGGGTATGTTTCTTCGGGAGGTGACTAAAGATTTGGAACTAATGGCTCCTCTTCTCCCAGACAAGAGGGCTGATTTCCTGACACTTGTTAAACATACCCAGAATGTTTCCAAGTTCATGAACAGGGCAACCTTTGATTGTTCTGAGTGAATTAGCAGGACATCTGCTATTTCCATCGGTGCACGTCGGATTGCTTGGTTACAAGCATCTGATTTAGAACAGTGGGTGCAAGATAAGCTGGGGAATATTCCTTGCACGGGAGAAAACTTCTTTGGCAAGGATTGGCAAGGCAAAGCTTCTCAGCTTGAGTCCGAGAATACCACCCTAAACAGGCTGTCTAGGACCACTGCTAACCCAGCTAAGAAAAAGACGGTTAAGAAGCCCTTCTTCAACAAAAAGAAGATGTTTTATCCTTCTTACACCCATGCAGTCCACTGTCCAGTCCATGCTTCCCAGAAGGGACAGCAACAACTGAAGCAGCAGAGAAAGGCTCAAGCCCCCAGAGCTCAACCAGCTCAGCAGGCTCAGCCTCTACAAGGTCTTTGACTTCCTGCTAGAGAACTTAGCTATCCTACCCCTGGAAATTCCAGAGCCAGTCAACAACCCAGGCAGAAGGTGGCATCAGATAACATCGGAACATTGGACTCTCTCCATAGTGACAGAGGGGTACAAACTTCATTTGCAAAGTATGCCCCCTCCCTCCACTCCAAGAGAATTGAGCTCCCGGCCCCCTCTTACCACTCTTCTGTGCCAGGAGATCACCACCCTCCTCACTCAGGGTGCAATAGAGGAAATGCCACTTTCCCAAAAGGGCCTGGGCTTCTACTTCCCCTACTTCCTTATACCAAAGAAAACAGGAGGATTCAGGCCCATTCTGGACCTCCGAGAATTAAACAAGTTATCTGCTCCGAGAGAAATTCAAAATGATCTCTCTCAGAACACTTCTCCCTTACATCCAGAGTCAGGATTGTCTATGTTCTCTAGGCCTATAGGATACATATACACACATCCTTATCCATAAGGAACACAGGAGGTTTCTTCAATTCCTCTTTCAGGGAAGACATTACCAGTACAGGGTTCTACCTTTTGGCCTGGCTTCTGCCCCAAGAGTCTTCACAAAATGCATGGCAGTAGTAGAAGCATTTCTAAGAACTCGAGGGATATTTGTCTTCCCTTACTTAGACGACTGGCTCATCCGAGCATCATCGGCTCTAGAGGTCAGCTCAGCTCTCTCCTGTACAATGTAGGTTCTTCAACATTTGGGGTTTGTAATAAATCTTCCAAAATCCCAACTCACCCCTTCTCAAACCTTAGAGTTCATAGGGGCTCTTCTAGACACACAGCAGTCAAGGGCTTTTCTGCCACAGGTACGCTGCGCTCGAATAGTTCAACTGGCTTCTCAAGCAACTATGAAAACCTCCCTAACTGCTCGAGAGATGCTTCAGTTACTAGGTCATATGGCTTCCACTGTGCATGTTGTTCCCTATGCTCATCTACACATGCGGGCAGCTCAGTGGACCCTAGCTTTACAGTGGACTCAGGCATCAAGGCGTCTGGAGGACAAAATCAGGAACTCTGCATGCCTCATTTTGTCCCTCCAATGGTGGCAATCCTCAAAAAACCTGCTCGTAGGGTCACCTTTTCAGAAACCGCCACACCAGTCCACTCAGGGACTTTGGACTCAGCAGTAAGCCTGGCTTCAGATAAACCTGATAGAACTCAGATAGAACTCAGAGCCATCTTCAATGCTCTCAGAGTGTTCCAGGACTACCTCCGCTCCAAGACAGTTCTAGTCCAGATGGACGATCAGGTAGCCAGGTTCTCTGTGAACAAACAGAGTGGAACAGGTTCTCAGGCATTGTGCAACGAAGCCCTACACCTATGGTCTTTTGCCATACCCTTTCAGATACACCTACTAGCGGTGTATCTCCCAGGAAAGCAGAATCTCCTGGCTCTCCATTCAGAGCAAATTGTTTGAATCTTTTAAATCTAGGGAACCCCGATATAGATTGGTTTGCAAGTCCTCAGAATGCCAAACTTCCCCACTTCTGTTCCAGAATTCCTGCTCAGAACAGTCAGGTGAAGGATGCTTTCCACCTCCACTGGGGTAAGGACTTCCTATATGCCTACCCACCCATTCCCTCATTCCCAAGACTCTGTTCAAGCTTCAGAGAGACAGAGGCCATATGATCCTCATAGCCCCACGCTAGCCATGACAGACATGGTATCCACTGCTTCTACAGAATGTCTCTCTCAAGCCAAACCTCTGGAGTTGAGATGTGCTCCAGATCTTCTATCCCAGGAGAATGGGACGCTGCTGCACCCAAACCTTCAGTCTTTGCACCTGATGGCGTGGCTGCTGAGAGCTTAGAACTCCAGGATATCAACCTCTCTCAACAGGTTAAAGATTCCTTCTGGCCTCCAGGAAACCTTCCACAAGGCGTGCTTACATTTTTAAATGGAGAAAGTTCTCAATCTGGTGTTCAAAAAAGGAACTCAATCCTTTTTCCGTGCCAGTAAAGGCGTTACTTGAGTATCTCCTCCACCTTTCCTCCTCTGGACTTAAAACTAATTCAGTAAGAGTTCACCTCAGTGCCATTGCGGCTTTTCACATGCCCTTTGATGGACAACCTGACTCCTCTGAGCTGCTTGTAGCGCGGTTTATGAGAGGTCTACTCTTAACTAAGCCTCCCATTAAACCACCACCTGTGGCATGGGATCTTAATCTTGTCCTTGGACAGCTGATGAAGCCACCCTTCGAGTCTTAGCCACTACATCCCGGAAGTTTCTTTCTTGGAAAGTCATCTTCCTAATTGCCCTCACCTCTGCAAGATGCATCAGTGAGCTCCAAGCTTTAGTGGCTGACCCTCCTTATACATGGTTCCACCATGTTAAGGTAGTCCTTAGGATGCATCCTCACTTTATGCCAAAGATGGTTTTGCCTTTTCATTTGAACCAGTCAGTTTACCTGCCTGTCTTCTTCCCTAGGCCTCATGCCTCTGGTGCAGAAAGGAATCTGCATACTCTAGATTGCAAGCATGCTTTGGCCTTTTATCTTAAGAGAACTAGGCAGCACAGAAAGGCTTCACAGCTTTTTGTTGCCTTTGATTCCAGCCACCTGGGTCTACCAGTTTCCAACAGAACACTCTTCAGATGGATTGCAGACTGTATCTCTTATGAGAGTAAAGGACTTTCTCTGGAAGGTCATGTCACAGCACACAATGTGCGAGCAATGGCTGCCTCTATGGAAAACTTACGCTCGGTGGCAATTGATGAAATATGAAAAGCAGCAACCTGATCCTCTGTCCACATCTTTGCGGCCCGCTATTGCTTGGACAAGGACTCCTGTCAGAATGCCTCATTTGGCCAGGCTGTTCTCCAGCATCTCTTTCAGAACAACTCCTACCCCCCCATCCCGTGTTTCGATACCAGAGATCCTTGGGAGAATACATAACCCACTTAGGCCTGTGTTTCACTGCTCTCTCTGAGTTCATCTTCCTGGCATCTCCAAGGTAGGGAGTCCCATACATGAAGACTACATTCCTGCTTGTTTCTGGAGATAGCATAGTTACTCACCTGTAATGGATGATCTCTGGGAACAGCAGGAATTGAGTCTCCACAACCCACCCTCCTCCCCTAGGAGTTGTGTCTCCACAACCCACCCTCCTCCCCTAGGAGTTGTATATCTCTCTCTCTCCTTCTCTCCTTTTATCTCAGCTGAAAACCCAACTGAGGAGGGACAGTTGGGCAAGGCGGGAAGGCAGCAGCGCAGGCACAGTGGGATGCTGCCAAATGCTTTCCTATTGGATGCTAGGGAGTGTTCCTGCGTGGGCTCCATCAGTACCGATGTCACCAAATGTGAAGACTCAATTCCTGCTGTTCCCAGAGATCACCTGTTATAGGTGAGTAACTACGCTTTCCCCATGTGGCTAATCAAACATTTGCAGGGGAACTTAAGAAAAAATGTCCCCCCTCAATCCATGACACGCTGTTTCAATTTTATTTTATTTATTTAGACAGTTTTTGTATACCGCCTTATCCTTCAATCAAAGCGGTCACAACACAATTGAGGGATACATTTAACATGCGGGGATATGAGACACATACACTAATACTTACAGGGAACATGGGCTATGGAGGGTTAAGTGGCTTGCCCAAGACCACAAGGAACATCTGTGGGACTAGCAATTGGAGAAAAGCTCTCCACTTCAATTGGGTCTCCTTTGCCAGAATCAGGAAACAAAATGACTTTCTGTCCACAAAAGGAAACATTCTTATTTCTGAACTAATTATGAAAAATCAGGCTCTTATTCTTGAAAGAGACCAGGGTCACAATCAAGGTAGCCCTGGAAGAGATGATGATATCTGAGGACTCAAGGAAAACTGATATGTCTAAATTGTCAACAGATACAATGGCATCCTGTGCCTCTTCTCCTTCAACTGCTTGGCGCTTCCCCCCAAGGGTCATAAAACATTTTAGAAATCACAATACTTTCACCTTAAAACATCTTTAAACAATCCGTCGCATACATTTTCCTGAGTTCCTGGGGCGATAGCAAACAGGTGCAGGAAAAGATAAGCAGACTGATATTATTACTCTGTATCTGAGTTTCCAAAGCTTTGGGTTTAGCATGGAGCAATAAGTTATCTTTAACATAGGATCCACCAGCAGCCTGCAAAGTTTGCCCTGATCTGTCCCTACCTGTTGTGCCATTTGTGCAATCCTTGCATCCTGATCTGCTAACTTGACAATCGTAGCCTTAGAGAACTCAATACTTTGGGAAATAGACTCAAGAAGAGCCTTCTTGGTCCTGGTAATGACCACCCATATATCCTGCAAGTAAATTATTTTTGAAGAAGCAGAATCAACTGTGAAAGGAGGGACACCGCCACCATCTTATTTGGGATTGGGACGTCCCTCTCTAGGGGTTTTACCAGAGCCAATTCACCTTCGGGCGGGGGGGGGGGGGGGGGAATCTGTCGACGCATCCTATCATGGCACCATCTTGAAGCGCCTCCTTCCTATGAAGGTCTTAACTATGCAGTTCCTATCCCTGATACTGACTCTGGTGCATCCAAATCAATAGGATTTTATCCCAGGTCATCAGGTCTTGGAAAATATCAGGAAGGCACCTAACCTGATATGAAGGTTGAGAGAGGCCAATTACCCTGTGCTGCTTAGCTATCAATACCGAAAAGGCATTTGATAGGGTCTATTGAAGTTAAGAACATAAGAAATGCCATACTGGGTCAGCCCAAGGTCCATCAAGCCCAGTATCCTGGTTCCAACAGTGGCCAATCCAGGTCACAAGTACCTGGCAGGTTCCCAAGAAGGTACACAGATTCCACATTGCTTATCTTGGGGTAAGCAATGGATTTCCCAGGTCTTCTTTAATAATGTTTTATGGACCTTTCCTCCAGGAATTTGTCCAAACCTTTTAAAACCCAGCTACACTAACAGCTTTTACTACATCCTCCGGTAACAAAATCCAGAGTTTGATTACGTGTTGAGAGAAAAAATATTCTCTCTTATTAATCTTAAGTAGGTTACATTGTAGCTTCATTGCTGTCCTCTAGTCTTTGTACTTTTTGATGGTATAAATAACTGATCTACATTTACCTGTTCCACTCCATTCAGTAATTTATAGACCTTCTATTGATCTTCTGTGTTCCAGGTATTAGAAAAAATGGGACCAGGAGGCAACTTTAAATGGGTTAAGATACTGAACTCGGAAGCACTGGCCTGATTGAAAATCATTTTGGGTTAAAGAGGTGCACTCGGCAGGGTTGTAATTTCTCTCCACTGCTATTTGTTTTGGCAGTGGACCCTTTGGCACAATGGGTACACAGCAATGAAGAAATTCAAGGGATTCAGGTGGGGGATGAGCAACATAAAATGTTATTTGCAGACATTCTTTTTAGTGTCTGAACCAGGGCAGTTCTTTGGGTGTGCTGCTTGAGGAAATGCAGGGTTTGGGGGTTTAAAGTTAATGCTACTAAATCAGAGATCCTCCAGTTTAACGGTCCCTAGGGATACCATGGGCCTGCTTAAAAAAAAAAAATCCCAGTTAGATGGACTAAGGATCAGATTACAAATTTAGGGATTAATGTTACAATGATCTTGGACTGCTTGTTCATGGTCATTTATGAGGCACTTTTTAAAAAATAGCAGTAAGGGTTAAAATTAAATATTTCCTAGATGGGCAGCATAGCAGAGATTAAAATGATGATATTGCTGCGATATTTGTTTGGGATACTTCCTCTAGGAATCCCTGACAAATTTTTTAAACGATTACAGGGGAAGATTTTTTTCTTATGTTTCGAACTGAAAAGTACCTGGAGTATCCCATAGTGTGCTTCATAGAGCTAAAGATAAAAGGAGTATGGCTATTCCCAGTTTAAAAAATACTATGATGCAATCAATTGATAGCAGCCTTGGAATGGAAAGGAGGCAGGTGGAAAGAAGGGATCTCTCGTGAACCGCAGGGTTGTGGAGAAGTTCCATTCTGGTCTAGACTGCAGTTGCCAGATAGCTCACGATGAACTGGGGAGGTACCTGGGGTAAGTGGAGACAGCCTTTTTTGGGCCCTAGAGGTTATTTATAGTACACACTCTTGAGATTTAACCCAGACTTCCTCCCAGGGATGGACAAAGAAGATACTCCAGGAGGGAAATCTTAGGACTACAAAGTATAGGTCAATTTAAAGATCATGATGGTATCTGCAATTTTATTATGAAAGAGCAATATGAGCTTGGAGAGAGAGATTTCTTTCAATATTGTTGTGAGGTACTACTTGAAGATCAAAATTAAAAGGGCAGTGGGAGAGAACCCCAGAATGGTGGAAGAGATATTCAGAATGGGTATACCTAAGGGGAGCTTATCAAAGTTGTATCAGCTGATTGATAACATAGGAGAAGCAAAGTCAAAATATTAGGAACAATGAGGGGAGGATTTAGGTGTTGGATGAGGATTTCTGGGACCATATTCATGCTGGGATGTATATAAGCATGATAGCAAGCCATATGCTAGATAATAACTATAAAATGTTATATAGGTGGCAATATATACACTGGTTAGACTGGTTAAAATATATATTGGCAGCAATGTCGGCTGGTGCAATGCAACAAAATTAAGCCTTTTTGGCAAGAGTTTTTTGAGTATTTGTTGCTTCACCATCTGTTGGTGGCAAAAATGGATGTTGTATTACTAAATATGAAAGAGCCCAAGGGGATGATGGGGGAATCTCAATTAGTCATCATGGGGGTAATAGCGGCTAGACTGACAATAGCCCAAGCCTGGAAATCAAGCTGGATATCTGGGCTAGAGGAAGTTCATAATAAAATGTTGTTTGTGTATAATATACCACATCTGACTATCCTTAAATTAGATAAACTGCATCACTTTTCCAAAGTTTGGAAACATTGCTGGATGAATGGAGTCACACATGAGCTCCAATATGAACTAAGTTAGTGCGTAACATATTTGATATGTGAAATATATTTGATATTACATTTGGCGATAATAAGCGACTTGACTTGTTTTTAGTGGCTGGTTGTATAGTGGTATTGTGGGATTATGGGGGGATAAGCTATGTGATGAAAGGTCCATCAATCTGTATGGTATCTTGTTGCGCAGATAAGTGAATTCTGATCAAGGATCTGTCATGCTATATTTTCATTAAAATCAATAAAAATTATGCAATATTTTCTGAATTTTTTAAATTTTATGAAGTATATAATAACAAAAGATGTATGAAATACATATTTTCCTCACCTTTCTATATTGTTGGCTTCCTCCTCCTCTATCTCTGTTCTCTGTCCTGATTCTGAATTTTTTTTCATTTATTTATATTTCAGTGTCTTTATTTTTCAATGCTTTAATCTTTCCAGCTCTTTTACTCACATTCCTTTTCCCCTTCTCCAATTTTTCCCTTTGTCACTAGTCTCTTTCTCCCAGCACTTTGGAGGTCATTTTAGAAGGCTTAGTTGTGATTTAGGATGCCTGAAGACGTGCATTTGGACATCAAAATCAGAGATGTCTCCAAAGCCACTCTACAAATGATGTTTGCAGACATTTCTGGTGCAGTGATGTCCAAGTAGGCAAGGGGGAGATGCAATGGACTTACTTGTCTCCCCTCGATTTTAGGAATGATGGGGACGTCTGTGTTTAGACCTGCTGTAGGCACAAATAGGTATCAGGGAAGTGCTTGTTTTGGCTTCAAAACATGCAAAGAATGTAGCGTTAAGTGACTAGTCTAAGATCACAAAGACCCACACTGGGATTTGAACCCTGGCCACCCTGCTCCCAACCCACTACTTTAACCCTTGTGCTAATAGGCATCCATGTTCTGAGATGCTATTCTGGGGACCTCTATGTACACATCTCTGTAGACGTCCATATAGGGCAGTCCACATTTCTGAGATCGTGCCTGAACTTGCACGTGCCTTTTTTTTTCCCACCAGACTTTCTGGCTTTGATGTCCCAGATTGCACTTGGATGTCCCGCTGTAAAATGTACCTTCACATGTTCAGTTTTCCATTCCCTCTTTGATTCCTTTCCCCTCATCTTTCTCCTCTTCTGATCCATGCTTTTGTCCCTCTTCTGTGGCTGTGAGGAGCTAGAATCAGAAAGGAATCGATTTCCTGGCCTTGCTGCACTGTTCTTTCAGGAGTGCAGTACTGCCCTATAAGACAGCATTTTTATGACAGCGCTTTCCTGTCTGCCAACCTGATTTTATGTTGCAGAAATTTGCTTCAGTTCTGTACAATGGATTAATGGATAATCATTTTCTCTGGCAGAAGCACTTTAAGCTTTCCCATGTTCTCTACCATTTTGTCTCCCATCTCTTACAAGGGTGAAATATTAGCTTGTTCTTATGCCCTTTCTATCCTTTAAAGCTTAAATAATTGCCAATAAAAAAATGGAGCAAACTCAATAGAGACAATGACTATTAAATTGCCAAAACCACCCCAGCTGTGTGCTACCCTGGGCTCAGTTCCCAACTCAAGCCTCTGTTCCTCAAGTCGGCTAGGGTTATGGAGGCAGCATCCATAGTCTCTAGACAGAAGGCATCTCACCCATTGCTCAACAGTAACACCTACTGGCCAGAGCTGGGGTGCACATATAATGAATTTTGAAGGGAGCTGCTGGCTGAGGTCTGTGACTAGGCTAGACAGCAAGGACACTAATGGGTATGTTTACTAAAGGGCGCTATTTACACTGCTGTCACGTTATCGGGCAATAAGGCACGTTATCGCGTGATAATGGCGCTTTACCGGGTGCAAAGGTACCTTAGTGCGCGATAACGCGCGCAGCGGCGCAAACAAGCGCTGAAGGTGGAGAAAGGCTCCCCAGGGGCAGAGAGAGAGGGTCAATGGGTGGAGAGTGGGAGGGGAGAGGCTCCCCGCACACTAACGCTGTGGATTCCAGGTCTGAAAACTAACGCCAGTGAAACCCTGGCGTTAGAGCAGATTTAAAAGGAAGAGAAACCATTTACGTCAGCAATGTACAGCAAAGCCAGGGAAACCTACAAAAAGTGATAAGTGTGATACATGTGCACGTAACAAAAGGGCAAATAAACATTGAAAAGGACCTGAACAAAATGGAAAAAAACCATAACCAAGCTGGCCAATAGTGATATTAATGGGAAACAGCAAAAAACACTACCGAGAAAGCTCCAAAAAAAAGATATTAATTTTGGAAGGGTCTATGCTCCGTCCCCATATAAGGTGAATGAGCTCACAGTGAAATAGCGCTGATCAGGGTTTTCCCTTGTTACTGGACAGGTTTCCTATGGCGTGCACATGTTCCGAAACAGCAGGGTGGGCATGTTGGAATGGGCAACTGGACAGATGCTGGAAAAGGGGATACAGAGGGCTGCAGGCGGCACATGCTGTGGTGCAGCTGGGCCAAAATGCGGACTAGGGGTGATGCCTAGATGGCCCATAGGAATGCTGAAACAGTAGAGCAGCCAGACAGCAACTGATGAGGGTCCAACATGGGCATGAGTGTGTTTCCCACAGTATCACAGGGGATAGTACCCAGCAGGTACCCCCAAGGGCACAGAACATTGGCAGGCGGTGCTGGGAGGAAGTGTGGACATCTTTGCAGGCACCCCTACCCCAGAACCTGCACCATAGGCAGCCGCCTACCGGCACACTGGATGGCCTGAGACTGTGCACCACCAGCACCATCAACAGAAGGGCATGTTAGCATGGTGGCGGAGGGGTACTGGTGGTGGAGGGGGCAGTGGCTGCTGCCCACAGCAGACCGTGGCCTAGCCCTGTTTAGGTGGGTGCCATGCACTGCAACAGACAGGCTCTGTCTGACAAACAGTCATGGCATCCCCAGGGAATGAACTGTCCCTGTGGCAACAGTGTGGTGCAGTACAAACAGCCAGTGTGCTCAGGAGCGGAAGGTCACAGGTTCAAGTCCCAGCTGTGGTTCCTGCCAACCCAGTCCCCATATTTTACCCACTACTAAACCGTGGTAATAAAGACGGAACCTTTATTGCAGATAACATAAACATGCCTCAAACGCCTATATTTTACCCTACAGAGCACAGACACCATAAACATGGGCATTACCTAGAGCAGAGTCTCCCAAATGCAGTCCTGGAGGGCCAAACACCATTCAGGTTCCATGCTGCCTCTAATAAAGATGCCTGTGCTGCATGTCTATGCGCCGCCCCCATGGTATGCAGATGTATCTCATGCATATTCATTAGGGACAGTATGAAAACCCGAACAGTGTTTGGCTCACCAGGACTGGAGTTGGGAACCTCTGCCCTAGAGCAGCAGCCAATAGGGGCAGAAACCCACAGGCTCCATTATCCAAAGCCTCCTGGAGAGGCAGGATGTTGGGCCCTGTGTGGATCTCCCAATACTAGCACTTGCATACCTTAGCAATGCAACCCTAAACCTGGGAATACGGTACACATATATCAAAAGGTTGCTATGATTACTGGCAGATAGCAATTCCTAAGTTAAGCACAATCTGCTCATTGAACTGTATCATACCAACCTCTCTGATGTCTGTGGAGTGTGTTTCAGGTCTGGTGTCTGACAGTGTTCACCACCCCAGGGAGTGACCCCAACAGTATTGCGTACCATAGCCATGCGTGCACTGTGTCCAGGACTGGTGCGGTGGCCAGGGCTGCCAAAAGCCTCTATAGTTGCACAATGCTGGCTTAGGTGTGGGAGTGTGTGTCTGTCTATCCAGTGTGTGGTGGCTGCCAACACCTTATTCAGCCCACACTGCTTGCACTGTTGCCAGTGTTAGCCTGCCAATGTGCATAATGAGGAGCAAGGTACCGTGGGTATAGCCTGGACAGGGTGGCCTGGCCTGGCCTGGATGCATCTGCACAGGGCATAGGGCAATGGCTCGGACATTGTAGTGCCCGGCCACAACCTGCATGGACAGGGTGGCCACAGCATGTCCTGCTGGGAGGTCATGCTCACCCTGACTGAGCAGTGACCATGGCATGGCTAGGTTCCCCCATAGTGCTATATTGTATTTCTCTCAAATGATATATATGGGTTCTCTTTTCTGGGGCCTAATCACTGACTTGTCTGCTTGGTGGGTGTGTTCACATCCCAGTTTTGGGTGCACACATCTCCAAGAACATGCACTATGGACTAGCTAGCAGACTGTCTGCAGTTAGTATGTGTATGGCTGGAACACCTTGCAGGGTGCAGCGGCTGGAGACTCACTGTGTTTGCTGCTGGAGAATGTCAGATAGTGGTGGGGGGCAGCTGAGCATTTCCAGGACTACTGTCTGTCTGCTATTGCTTTATGGATGTGTACAGATCTGCATTGACTGCCTTGTAGGGTGTCTGTTCCACAGTAGGACTGGGGTTGATGGTCCCCTCTACTGCCACCATTGCAGGGATGTGGAATGTGGATCTGTTGGTGGGAGATCCTGTCCCCCACCCTGAGCCCCAGAGGGCAGGTTGGGTGGTACTACATAATCCGCCTATGGGTCCAAACACCCCCCCCCCACTTAAATCATGTGACCATGGCACCCACACAGGATATGCACTATTCTGGGTGCATCATAGTCCACAAGGGTGACCTGCAGCATAGCCAGCTCAGCTAAGCCAGGTGCTGTGGACATGGTGCTGGATGCCCCACCTCACCCTCAGGGTGAGCACACTACCCGCACAATGTGACGGTCTGTAGCTACTCTGTGCCAGTAACACACACGGTCAGTTCCCCCTACCAGGCCAAGGTGCTGTGGGGGTGCATACCCCATCTTGTGATCATCTGTAGACTGCTGATCTGCATGTGCAGTGCATCATGGGTACGGGTGGGTTAACCCTATCCTGGTAACCACAGCAGACAGTTTGTGTGGTGACCTGCAGTCCCTCTGTAGCCAGCCAGGGGTGTATTAGTAGCCCACTGGTTACTTCACTGCCTGTGGAGCCAGAGGTCATGGGTTTGATCCCACAGTGGGGTTATTTGATAGGGCTGTCCAAGGCATTGTCTATTTTTAATGTAAATTAGTGCTGCCAGCAAAAACACCCTCACAGTGCTGTAACCTTAAGGTGCCTCATAAGGTGCCCCATAAAGTGCCTTATAAGGCACCTTATAAAGCGCCCTATAAAGCGCCTTATAAGGCGTCCTATAGGGGACATTATAGGGTGCCTTGGCGGACAGTGCACTTTATAATGTGCCCTCTGGAGTGCCTTATAGGGCGCCTTATGCGGCACCTTAGGTTACGGAACTGTGAAGGTGTGTTTTCTGGCAGCACTAATTAAAATAAAAATAAAATGCCTCACAAAGCACTGCTTAAACATAAAGGGTAATGCCTCAGCCAGCCTTATTCATTAGGCACACTGGTGGGATCAAACCTATGACCCCTATACCATCAGTCAGTGTATTAACCATTGTGCTACACCTCTGCTGCTCTGTTTGTATGTCAGCACGCCTATTTAAGATTAATGCACGTTAACGTGCATAGCTCAATCCTTCACCCGATAATGTGCGCAGCGCTCGTTATCGCACAATAATCCCGGTTTGCTACGTTTAGATTGGAATGCCCACTCCTTTTATGGCATCCTGCACACTATCACCGGGCGCACGTTAAGACTGCTTAGCAAACATACCCCTAAGAATGCCACATGCTGTCCAGCCATGCTGTCCTTGACGTGCAAATGCTATTTGGACATTGTATGAGCTGCATTTATCTCACTGTCTCTAGGTTTCCTCTTCTCTTTTCTACAAGTCAAACAACAAGGTCTGTTTCCTTTTGATTAATTAGTTTTTCTTATTGCTGAAATGGTTTGGTGAGTGAAGACCTTTAAAATTAGAAAGCTGAGCAGCATTTATCTGCTGTGATCGTAGCTCCAAGTGGAACAGTTTGGACAGCTGAACTTCAGAGGGCAAGAGGGAGACTAGATATTTGTTATAACTTAAACAAAAATAACTTTAATATTTAAAGGGGAGTCTGAACCACTCTACAGCATTACTGGGGGGGGGGGGGGGGAGGTGCATCCCCAAGATTCTACCTAGCTGACAGTCCTCAGACACCTCACTCTCCACCTTTTTATACAAAAGAATAAACTGTGTTGGTTTTTCCCCCTAACAGTGTCTTTACTGGGACCTGCCCTCATCAAAAAGAAATCAGAAATAGAAAGTAACAGTAGGTCAAAAACATAACACAGAAGGCACTGCATTGTACTGTTGGTCTTCCCTTCTTTCTCTTCGGCTTTGTAGCTGTGCCTGGATGAACCTTTAGCCTAGCAGCCCTTCCCATACTAACTTGACTTTCAGGCCCCTAGACCCCCCCCCCCACCCCTCACTCCGAAAATGAATCACCCCAGCACCACCCCTCCCAGAATAGTCCTGTCAGAATGCATATTTGGACATCATACTTACGAATATTAAACTTTTGTATATATATTTAGATCACAAGGGCAGTTTTCATAAGTTCTTTCTCTGCATAAATAGATATTTGAAAACTGCCCACCTTTTGTGGGTAAACGTACACGCTGATGTTCTTTTAGTTTGTGTTGATGCCAGGATCTAGTGTTGTGCTCTGACTGCAGCTGCTCTTGGTCACCCCTCCAGTAAAGTTGCCAGATTTTTTGCAGGCACTTATTCAAAGTGTGTGTTTTGGCGGGGGTAGGCGAGATACCCTAGTTCTAGATTTGAACAGTAAGTATTGGAGGAGGGAAGAGGAGCATTATCCTGCCCTCCAATCCATCCCATTACAGCAACTATATCACTTCCAAGCAGAGAACAAAAAATAATGATGCATTTCCCCATGGATGTACATTCAAAAAAAGAAAAAAGACATTCAAATCAGTAAATTGAAAATAATATTTTTTCTATCCCATTGCTGGAATTGGGGACAGAAGGCTCTACAACTGAGGGCAATCCCCGAAAATCTGAGACATCTGGTAACCTTATCTGGGATGCACCTGCTAAGGTCCCATTAGCTTCTGGCACAATAGTCTCTAGGACAGGGGTGTCAAACTCAAATACACAGTGGGCCAAAATGTAAAACTTGAACAAAGTCGCGGGCCAGCATTGAACAAATGAACCTTTTAATATGGACCCAAACAAGATTTGCTTTAACATTGAATATGAAGCAACACTTATTACTATACAATTTATAACTTAATAGTTCAGATATGCAAAAACCAATTTCAAATAAAAAAAAACCATCAATGACATTCATTTATTAAATAAGATTTAAATAATAATAAATAATAATTTTTAAAATAAAATAACAATAATAAAATTAATCAACCACTCAAGCCCATGTCTTGGAGTAGCAAGAAAAAGTGCATAAAGAAAACGTTAATTATTGCTCAGTTTGCTGCACACTGATCTAATCTGATGTGCCCAAGCCAGATACCTGGCATCTCTTCTTGGATGATAGTTCATCAATGTCTGGGCTCAGGCTTTGAGCTGAGGAAATCCTCAGTATCGAGCGAAGGTGTTCATCAGTCAGACGTCTCCTGTGAGATGTTTTGGTCATCTTCATCGAGGAGAAAAGTTGCTCACATAGATAAGTGCTGCCGAACATGGAGAGCATCTGAGCAGCTTGGGTGCGGAGCTGAGGCATTGTGTCAGGGATGAACTGTGGAAACTGGGCGGCGCCCACAGCATCATACTTTGACTTCAGCGTGTCATTACACTGGAGTTCAATTAGCTCCATTTGGAGGTTGGTTGGTGCGTTTTCCACATTAACTGCAAAGGGATTACTGAGCAGTTCAAACCTACATTTCTGGACATCAAAGTCGGCAAATCGCCGGCTAAACTCAGCGCCGAGTACACTGAGTTTTTCAGCAAACTGTGCGCATGGGAACAAGTTGGTAAAGAACTGCGTTTTCATGGTTTGGCAGCAGGGAAAATGGCCAAGGTTTCCTTGCAGCATCTGATTCTCCCACAGGCACAGTTTAGTTTTAAAAGCCCTCACTGCAGCGTACATGTCTGTGATGATGCGCCCCCGCCCCTGAAGCTGCAGGTTCAGCGCATCGAGATGGCTCGAGATGTCACACAGAAAGGCCAGCTCACACAGAAACTTTTTCTCCCGAAGCTCTGCTGTGTCCTTCCCTTTGCTTTCCAGAAACTGACATATTTCCTCATGCAGCTCAAAACATCTATTCAGTACTTTTCCTCGGCTTAACCATCTCACCTCTGTGTGATACGGCACGTCTGCGTATTCCGAACCACACTCCTCCAGAAAAGACTTAAACTGGCGGTGATTCAGACCTTTGGCTCTTATAAAGTTAACTACTTGTGTTACTGTGGTCATAACATGTTCCATCTTTAGGGCTTTGCCACACAATGATTCCTGATGTATGATGCAGTGATAAACAGTTAGTTCACCTGCACAGTTCTCTTCCTGCATCTTCTCCCGGACCCTGCCCACCAGTCCACTTGTTTTACCGCACATCGCTGGCGCACCATCTGTCGTTAATCCCACGAGTTTATCCCACGGCAGCTTTATTTCAGTTACGCATTTGGAAACCTCCTCAAAAATTTCCTTTCCTGTGGTTGTGCCATGCATTGATTTGAATCCCAATAGCTCCTCCGTAACACACATATTTGAGTCCACTCCATGGATGAAGACTGACAGCTGAGCAGTATCAGATGCGTCGCTGCTCTCATCCACAGCAAGGGAGAATGCAACGAAATCTTTTCCCTTTTCCAAAAGCTGGTCATACAGATTGGTGGCAAGATCACATGTGCGATCAGCTACTGTGTTTCTGCTCAGGCTCACGTTTGAAAAGGCTTGCTTTTTCTCTGGGCACACGATGTCACAAACTTTCAACATGCACTTTTTCACAAACTCTCCCTCATTAAAGGGCCGGGCTGATTTTGCGATCTCTGCTGCCACAATATAACTAGCCTTTACAGCAGCTTCACTTTGTGATGTGGCTTTTTTGAACATATTCTGTTGTGAAACCAAACTTCTTTTCATCTCCTCCACTTTCTGGCTCCTTTGAGTCATGTCCAGGTCCTTGTACTTGTCATGGTGTTTTGTTTCATAGTGTCGTCGAATGTTATACTCCTTAGTTATAGCCACGTTGACTCCACAAATCAGACAAACAGGTCTGTCTTTTACATATGTAAACAAATATTCTGTCTCCCACCTGTCCAGAAAGTTCCTGTTGTCTGCCTTTCTTTTTGCCATTTTTGGGAAGGGGTTCCACAGTGACAGTTGTAGCTTGAGATCGCTATGACTTCTGTCACACAGGAGAGGGCGTTTCTGGGACCTGTCCTGATTGACGCGCCAAAACAACAGCAAGGCATTATGGGATTTGTAGTATTAGCGATGAATGAATGCGCTGTATAATACCGGCGGGCTAGCTCTAGTAGTCATTTGGTATAGCCTCGCGGGCCAAATATAATTACACTACGGGCCAAATTTGGCCCGCGGGCCAGAGTTTGACACCTATGCTCTAGGATATACCTAGATAAGATTCCAAAAGCTTTTTGCTTTAAAACTCTCACTCAGTCCACTGGATGTCAAATAACTAAGGTTACCAGATTTTTTTGCAAGCAAATCTGGGACAGTTATTTGAAGTGGGGGGAAAGAGGAAGGGACACCTTACTTCCAGATTTGAACAACAAGGCATGAAGGAGGGAAGAGAAGTCATTATCTTGCTTCCGGCCCTCCCCTTGCCCCCCCCCCCCCATCCATCCTATGATAGCAACAATATCACTTCCAAGCAGATACATTGACAGAGAAATGGAAACAGTGATGCATATGCCCCCACACTGTGTAAAATATAAAGATAATGGAGATAAATTCTAAAAACTGACACACTAAATTTTACTAAATTGAAATTTCTTTTCTACCCCATCTGTCTTCATTGCTGGAATTGGTGAAGGAGACTGCCAAACAGGTAGGAGTCAGGGACACAGCTCTAAAATCAGGGACAATCCCTGAAAATTGGGGACATCTGGTAACCTTACAAATAATAGCTCCAAGCCAGGAAGGACTAGAGTTATTTCCCCTTTCAAGTCTGGCTGGCCTAAATAAACCTCTCTAGTGGCAAAAACCAAGCCCCAAATCCCATTCTTTAGCTCAGCAAAGCCGTGTATAGTTCCTTCCAACAGATATACTAAGGGTGGGGGCATCCTAATGAGTGAGAGTTAAGACCAAAGAGTGAGACTTCTTTCCAGGAATGTGTCTGGGGTATAAATCTCTGTGTTCCCTTCTCCCCCTTCCAACTTGCCTTCCTTTGACCTCAGCAAGCTTTCCACCCTCCATCAACTTCCCTTGACCTTTGCCATCCCAAGCATTCTGTCCTATGACCTCTGCGTCCCTCCTCAAAAAGCCAACTCCCAATCCACACCTAAAGCACTCATGGTCCCCCTCCCCAAAATCCCTGCAGACCACCTGCCCCCTGGCCTGCCAGTACTCCAACTTCTTGCCTCTGCTCCATTGGTCCTTTGCTCACACCAGTATTATCCTGCAACTCAGCAGTCAATCACCAGTGGAAGACCTTTTCTGGTTGAAGGATCAAATACTGTATAGCACTTTCCATTCAAAATAAGGGCCCCTCTTCAGTTGCCATCTCTGAGCCTGCCTCCCTCAAAACTGCATGATCCCTCCAAGTAAGGCACAGACTGTCACTTTATCTGCTGGAATCCTGATCATCTGTGGACCCCGAAGCCTCTCCCCTGCTTTTTCCTTGGGCCTTCAGCCTGTGGTGCTGCTACCACTAGGAAAGAAAAAATTCCTCCCTCTGTGCTTCCAGTCCTCTCACTTTTCTGCTGTGTATTGCCAGGGCTCCTGGAGCATCTTGGCCATACTAACCTTGTTCTCCCTATGCTGCAGCACTGACTCCTGCATGCAGTGCCACAGTCTTTGCTAACAAAATCACTCAAAAACCTCCCTGAAAAAAGGACAATATCTGAAGTATCCCAAAAAATATAGGAAGAGTGAAAGAACCATCAGAATGGAAGTAGGGACCTTTGCTCAAAAATTGGGCCCCAACGAGCAGTATTAAGTGACCTATTGCTTTCCTTATCAATCATTTGTTCAATTTCACTCATGTGAAATCCCTGTCCCATTTAGTGTTAGTTTTGTTATTTATCATTTTATCATTTCAATATTTCACAAGAAAGATAACTATAATAGGCTTCAGATATTCCTATGTTGCACTTCTATCTTCGTAGATCATTTATTGAAGACTAGATTAAGCATAGTAAGAAGCCCACACCAGGTCCATCCTTAATGATGCCATCATCAACAAAAATCAATACAAATGTCCAAATAAAACATCCATAAGAAGGAAATTTTCTTAGACAAAAATATATATATTACTTCTTAGCTAGTGGAGGTATTTCAAAGTGAGTGCTCAGGTTCATTTACGGCAATCACAAGAGCTCAATACAAATGTCCAAATACAACATCCATCAAAGGGAATTTTTCATTGTTGGACAAAAATATATAATGCTAATTTGCTGGTGGAAGAAATTTAAAGTAAATGCTCAGATTCATTCATGGCAGTCACAACAGCTTGCCTGTCCCCATCTCTTCCCCACCCAAATGTCTAAGATTTCCCCTTCCTAACCTCCCATGTACAGCATCTCCCCTCCCACTGCCATGTCCAGATCTCCTTCCTCTTTCTTTCCCTTTTCTGAGCCAGTTCCGACCCCCTGTCTGCTGCCTTTACCCTACCTCGGTCGAAGTTGTCCTGCATTCAGAAAAACAGTGTGGTGGGCAATGGGGCCTTTTGCACATGTGTGCACTCAAGGCCTGTGCATCCCATTCCCTCCAACGTAAACTTCATGCCAGGAGAGGGGGACATGACAGGCCTTGAGCATGTGCATGCACTTCAAAGCTCTGAGCCGCAGCTCTGCTGAGGGGATGCCCTATCTGCCACACCTGCAGTGCGCTGCCTTTTGCTGCCTCTCCGAATGGCACCACTGTTACCTTTACTGGAATTTGGGACAGGAGGCTGTGAAACAAGTGGGAGTGGAGGCACAACTCTAAAATCATGGATAATACCCCAAAATTGGGGACATGTGGTAATCTTCCTCAAAAGATCAAGACTCAGTTGATAGTGAAGATCTAACTGCGTGCCCTCTTCCCTTGCTTTTCACACTTGATCATAGATTTCAATTCAGTTTTTCCCTACTGAGTTTCTGTCATCTGGAAGATAACACTCTACTTCAAGCATATCATCTCTTTTCTTCTTTCCTCTCATCTGGGTTGACTTGTTGAGGGTCATAAGAACATAAGAACATAAGATATGCCATACTGGGTCAGACCAAGGTCCATCAAGCCCAGTATTCTGTTTCCAACAGTGGCCAATCTAGGTCATACGTACCTAGCAGTTTCCCCAAGGGACACAGGTTCCACAATGCTTGTATTGGTTCAAGCATTGATATCCTGGGTCCCTTCTTAATAATGGTTTATGGACCTTTCCTCCAGGAACTTGTCCACCTTCCATATAATCTGAGGCTTCTGCTCCTTACTCTACAGCCAGGTTTTTGGGAGGAAGGAGCTCAAGTGATTGGGAACAATTTCTCATGACTCTTTTTCCAGGCCTTAATACTGTCTAGACAGGCTCTGTACTCACTCAGATCAGTTTTGCAGAAAGAAGATTGCAAGAGACACTTTTCCCTTCAAAATTCCCCTTCTTATAACTTCTATGATATCACAACTCCTCCCCTGGCTTTCATCCAGTTAGAAACAATCCTCAGTAGTTATATTATCATACAGGGACTGGGGCAAGATGGGACGCCTACCACAATAATTCATACACCCAATCTACTTCATGAAAAAGGCAGTTCACCACCAACTGCTCAATTCTAGGGCACTTGGTGACCCTGGATTCATTTATATAGATAGATATAGATAGGTATAGATATATTAACAAAACAAAGCTTAATATTTAAGTTACAGGCCAGTATTCAAAAGCAGTTTGGATACAGATTGCAAAATTGACCTGCTTTCACTTTTATGGCTCAGGTAATATTTATTTATTTATTTATTTAAACATCTTTTATATACCGCTACCTTCCAGTGATCAGGTGCGGTTTACATAAAACAGTCAAGGAAACAGGATAACATATCTGTTTTTACATTAAACATTGCAGGAATTATGTACATTTCAACTCTGACAATTAACTTAGGTGAACTATGTACAATCAACTATGTACAGTAAGCAAAAGTGATTTCAACGAGAGGGGTAGTTATATATAAACATCATAGGCGGTGTTAAAGGTCATGATATCATGGGACATTGTGGTATTAGGCTCAATGTGTTATGTAGTTATCCCTTTTCATTTTGGTGTTGGGAATTCGCCAGTGGACCGTAGTAGGAGATAAAGAGGTGAGTTTTTAATGTTTTGCGTAGATCTTTGAGCTCGGTTAAGGCTCTGATTTCATCAGGTAGTGAGTTCCAGAGTATAGGGGCTGCATGGGAAAACACTTTTTTATTGGTTGTTTTTTTAGTCTTTGTGAACTCTTTTGGAATCTTTAATTTATTGACGTTGCCTCTTCTCTGAGTAGATTGGGGTGTGTCCTTAGTGAGAAGTTTATTTAGTGTAGCTGGGGCGGTGTTATTTAAGGCTTTAAAGGTGGTTATTATTAATTTATAGTTTATTCTGCATTGAATGGGGAGCCAGTGTAGTTTGGCTAGATAGGGTGAAATGTGCTCAAATGGGTGTACCTTCATTATGATTCTGGCTGCAGCATTTTGGGCCAGTTGGAGCCTTTTGATGTTTTGGTTAGTTGTGCCTAGTAGAGAGAGGTTGGCAAAGTCAAAATGTGGTGTGATAATGGCTTGAATGATGCTCAGGAAGTCTTGCAGGTGTACCAGTGGGCGTAATTGTTTTAATACTTTGAGTTTAAAGTATATTTTCTTCGTAGTATTTCTTATGTGGGTTTTCATACTAAGGTGTGTATCTAAGATAACCCCTAGGTATTTTATCTCATTTTTATGTGAATGTCATGTTTCTGAAGTGTAATGTGGGTAGGGGGAGTGTAAGATTTGTTTTTAGCTACAATCAATATGTCAGTTTTGGAATGGTTAATATAAAGGTTGTGGGCCTCTAGCCAAGTTGTTAGTTCATTGAAACAATCTGTTAATAATTGACGTGGAAGCGTAGGGATTGTGAAAGGGATGTACAACATGATATCATCCGCATATATGTGATAATGGATTTTGAATTTTTTAAAGATGTTGCAAATTGGTTGTATATAAATATTAAAAAGGAGTGCAGAGAGGGCAGATCCTTGGGGGAGGCCTATTTCCTGTTTGTATGTGTTAGAAGTTTGGGTGTTGATCCTGACAGTTTGGGTTCTGTTAGATAGATACGATGTGAACCATTTATGAACTATTGAGTTGGCACCTATTTGTCTGAGCCTATTGAGCATTAGTGTATGGTGAACGCTATCAAATGCTGCAGATATGTCCAGAAAAAGTAGTAAGAAGGCGTTTCTAGAGCAGTCTATTCCTCTTACTAGGGTGTCTAGGAGTACTGTTAAGAGTGTGTCTACTCCATGACCAGGGCGAAAGCCATATTGTTGGTCATCGAGGGGAGCTGATGTGTCAATGTGTTCCTGTGTCTGGGTTTGAACAACTTTTTCTATGAGTTTGGCCATAAAAGGTATACTAGAGATGGGTCTATATGAATTAGGTGATGTTTTGTCAAGAGTGTTATTTTTACAGTAATATACAGTAATATACAGAGTGTTATTTTTACAGTAATATACAGTAATTTTTACAGTAATATACTGTAACTTAGAGCTGTATAAGTCTCTGTATGGCCAAACATTGTACTGGATTTGAGGTGGGCAGGGGATGAAGAAGAAACTTGTATGGAAAGCATTGATATTCACCCGCTATTTGTATATGTTATAGGTATAAGTGTTGCTATACAATTAGCAAAGTATAAATTTATATGGATAAGATATTTGTATAAATTTATATGTATATTTTCAACAGTGGTACTTTTATGTATATTACCACTGTGTGTGTGAGTACACACACACACACACCTAGCCACTAAAAATTTACCTCATGATTTCCAACCATGTGTTCTTACACGATTGTATTGGAAAGGGTGTTGGGATGATCATGATTAAGTTTAGTTATCAAAGGCTCAGAAGGCGGCCAAGGGCTCTGAAAGTTAATAGTAAGGTATATGTTCCAACCCTTGTGTATATTTAAAATTGACTGATAAAAAAATACCCCCTTTCAGAGGGTTCTACCTTTAAATCTTGGCATGGGTGCTTGTTACAAGATTTGGGAATTAGAAACCTGAGCATACAGACTGCTAACAGTAAATCTCAAAGAGGATTACAATAACGAAACGTTTTAAACAATCTAGCACTTTCTGGCAGACTTTTTCTTTTTAGTCAGCAGGACAGGGGTTAGCTGTTGCATCAGAATGCAGTCCTCTGTGATTGGTTGAAACCTTCTGAATTGAGGCAGTTGGTTGCTGGCAGGGCTGGTGTGACCATTAGGTGACACAAGCGGTTGCCTAGAACACCAATGGTCAGAGGGCACCCATTGCCGCCGCCGCTGCCTCTCTCTGGGACATGCAGCAGTAGCAATACATATAAAAAGGCACTGCAGTTCTGGAGTTACCTTCTCTTCTGGGCCACATTGTCATTTGTGTTTTCACCCCCCCCCCCCCCTCCAAGTAAAATCAAGGCACCTCATAGCTTTGCAGCAGCTCTGGTTGGTGGACAGCTTGTGGCTAAGAAATCTCAAGAGGCTGTTCCTGGTTTTGGGAGAGAAAATCTGGGAGTTGGGTTCAATTCTCCTCCAAAGTCCTAAGTCTTGGACTCAGGCTTGAAAAACAGGAAGGGTTTATTCTGCCTCAGCTCTAGCTCTAGAATTCAGAACAAAAAGATTCTACATTTCCTGACAACCTTGCAGTTTCAAAATTCCCTTGGAAAAAGTTGTGCCTTGTAACTGCCAAAACTAAAGAAAATCAGATTTTTAGCAGGACAGGATATCAAGGGTTTAGATAGGATTTGGCTTGTATCTAGTTCCAAACAGAATTTATAATACTTGTACAACATTGTCAAAAATCATTGGGTTTCAATTATAAAATAGCTGGGTTAAAAAAACAAACTGCCTTGGTTTCTGTTGTCAGCCAGCAGTGCAAACTTTTAATATACCCATTCTACTGGCTTACCTTAATTGTGGATTTATTTTTGAAGATATTGCTATATAACTCCTCTTTCTGTCTTTGGTTTGCTTTAGTAAATATCTGTATTAGTTTTTGTTTGTGAGTTGTTTCTTGTTCATGAGATTAAAAGAAAAGGTTTGGTTCAAGTATTATTTTTTGGTCTGGTTTTATTCTAACACTGTATATTACACCACAGGGCTCAGTGCCCACTATTTCATTTAGAGTTAACCGATCTCACTATATCTGATACAACTCCTTTGAACACTAAATTCTCCATGGACAAGCAGGAATGAAGTCCTCACGTATGGGTGATGTCACTGATGGAGCCCCACGCAGGAACGCTCCCCAGCCTCTGTTTGAAGCTTTTGAGAGGCTCCACTGTGCCTGCATGCCTGTCTTCCTGCCTGCCATGGTGCCATCTTCTCCAGTCTTCATTTTACACCAAGTCCCACAGATGTGAATTGTTCATCTGCCAGTAAACATTTCACATTTTCTCCTTCAGGGTTTTTTTTTATTTTGCTTGCATTCAACTTTACTGCCTGCCATGGTAGCATTGCGTCCATTGATTGCGGTTCCGCCTCAGTTCTGGCACTTTTTTTGTTACTTTTATTTTCTCGTTTTTCCAGCGGCCCAGCTGGGTCTCTGGTCGCAAATGACCCATTTCATTTTGCCATAGCTATCTTTTCAAACATGCCCCAGAAGCTGGACAGCGGGTTCAAGAAATGCACCAAATGTACACGGACCATCTCGGTCACCGACAAGCACAATTAGTGACTTCAGTGTCTGGGTCTCAATCATCAGCCCTCTTCTTATAATTTGTGCCTACAGATGATGAGGAGAGGCCTGAAGGGTTGACAGAAGCAGAGAGAATTCCTCTTTGGACAGAGGTCTGATTCAGCATCATTGACACTGATGGCTCCCCTTGGTTCTGATGAAGGTACATTGACATTGAGAGGTTCCCAGGCTCATATGGAGCCAAGGACCCATAATATCCTGGAGCATAGGCTATTGGCTAGTCTCCACTTAGAATCAAAGAAGACCTTGACTCCTTTGACGTCGAAGGGGGCCCCTTCTGAGCACCGGGCAAAGCCCCTTGTGCATCAGCATTGGAGCCCTTCCCCACATGATGGTGAGAGGGGTGGCTGTGAATGGCCTGCCAAAGTCCCCCAGAGAGAGAATCGACCTCCATAGTCTTGGAGGAGCACCAACTGTCTTCCAATAATAAACACCATGTTGATACCCCTGTGGGGATGCCGGAAACATTGGTCAAGGTTGCTCAGGATCCAAGGCCTTTGGAAACAGCAGCCATGGAGGAATGCCTTCAGGTGCTTGAGGTTCACATCGCATTGATGCTGGCTGGTCCTTCGAGGCCCAAGGCATTGTCATGGACCGTTGTGTGGCCAATCCTCAAAACGTATGCTTTGTCTGCAGAGGCGTCGACATCGGGGTATTGGAGATACCCGATGCCAGTTCCCAGCGGGGTCATCTCTCTCTCAAGTGTGTCAGGTTCTGATGTCCCAATGAAGCCTTGAAAGCACTTGATGCATCATTGATCTGTTGATGCTCCTATTCCCCTTGAGGCTGGAGGGAGCTCCAGTCTGAGTCTCAGAGGTACTTGACTTTCTCTCAGAGTCTGACTCTGATGACTGGGTTACCAATGTGGAATCTGAGAACCTTTCAGAGGCCAGGTCCCTTGAATTTCCCTCAGACGCCACCCCTCCCCTCCACATAAATGGCAGAAATCTCCTCCTGAGGACATGTCCTTCCAGGACTCCGTGAGGGATATGACCAACACTATCCCATTTTCCCTGGAGACAAAAGATGAGCCCAGAGCAGAGGAGTTTGAGATGCTCCAGTATTCCTCGGCTCCTAAAGAAGCGGTGATGATGCCATTGTACTGTATTCTACAAAAGTTGCAAAGGAGGATGTGGGAGAACCCTCTCACTGTGCCTGCAGTCAGCAGGAGATTGGACTCGATGTACTAGATTTAGAAAGGCCAAGGCTTCAAGAAGCCTCAGCTTCTGCACCACTCCTTAGTGGTTGAGTCTGCCCTTAAGAGGATTAGGAGCACCAAGATTCATTCCTTGACACCCCTGGGTAGGGAGGTTCAGACATTGGACTCCTTTGGCAGGTGGTGCTTCCAGAGCTCCATGCTTGCAGGTAGAGTGCTCTCTTACCAGCTCTACATGAGCATGTTCCTGAAGGACATTATGTCTGATCTCCCCGACCTTTGCCCGTTCCTCCCTCTAATGAAGATGGTGCTTCATTGTACCCTGGTGGACTATGGCAAAGACTGCTTAAAGTTCATGGTCTGGGCAACATAGGATGCCTTTGAGAGCGGCAGCTGTGGGCATTGGAGCCTGCCGCCTCGCCTGGCTTCAGTCTTCTGACCTGGACCAGTCTGTGCAGAATAAATTGGCAGATGTGCCATGCCAGAGAGAAAACCTTTTTGGAGAGTAGATGGAGGAAAAGGCTGGTATCATAGACAAGCAGCATATCACCCACACTAGGTTCTTGAACAGAATGTCTAATCGTTATTGCAGAAAGTATCAGACGGGAGACCAGAAGAAGGCCTACTACCAGTGTAAGCGCAGGTACTTTCCTGCTCCTCAAGCCTCCCAGCAAAATTCTCCAGCTCCTCACCCACAAAGTCAGGAGAAGCCCCAAAAGGCTCAGTCTGCCCCGCAGCCCAAGCCAGAGACAGGGTTTTGACTGGTTCTTTCAGAGCATAGTCAATCTACCGGTGACCGCAGAGGGGAATCCTCTGGTGGGGGGACAGCTCACTCCCTTTGCCCACAGGTGGCCCATCATCACTTCAGATGCATGGGTGCTACACATTGCACTTCACCGAATTTCTGCCTCATTGCCCCCTGAAGGTATTTCTCCTCGACCCTCTGCATATCAACCTTCTTCAGGGGGAAATCTCCACCCTCCTGGCCAATCTTGCCATTGAGGCCATGCCTCCAGATCAGATTGGATGGGGACTTTACTACAGGTACTTTCTTGTCCTCAAGAAGAGGGGGGTGGGGTTTCAGCTCATCCTGGACCTCGGAGATCCTCTACACCTTCCTGATGTGAGAAAAGTTCAAGATGGTCTCTCTAGGGACCCTATTTTCTTATCTTCAGAAAGATGATTGGCTTTGCTCCCTGGATCTAAAGGATCCGTATACCCACATACCGTTCCATCCACCCCTCCCACCAAAACTATCTCAGATTGTTCTGATTCAGGCCAACAATAAGGTTGTGATGTTCTGTGTAAACAAACAAGGGGGCAAGGGGTCATATCTCCTGTGTTGGGACGCGGCGTGGTTGTGGAGGTTTGCCATTGCCCACGCTATGGTGTTACAGGCCACATATCTGGCAGGGGAACAGAATATCCTCGCGGACCAGCTAAGCCACACCTTCCAGCCACACGAGTGGACTCTGGCCAGGGCTGATGTGGCCCAGATATTCCGGAAATAGGGTACCCCCTCGATAGATTTGCTCGCCACTCAGCACAGCACACAAGTGGATCAGTTCTGCTCCTGGGTTGCCTTATGCAGCAAGCTGGCTCCGAATGCTTTCCTCTTGCACTGGGGGGAGAGCCTGCTAAACTCTTATCCTCCCCTACCTCTCAACCGAACACCCTGATGAAGTTCCAGACAGGAGGTCAATGTTCCTCAGTGCACTGGGGTGCAGCATCCTCCCATCCTCCTGCGAGATAAGGTCTGGGGCAGAGCTCAACCCCTGGGACTCTTATCGAAAGAGCTGAAGCAGAAAGGGAAACCATGGCTGCAGGACAATAGGAATAAGTCCTCACAACCCTCCCACCTCCCTGAGGAGTTGTCTTCTACTACAGATTTGAAGATACTGGAAATGATGTCGCTGCGGCAGGTGAGAAGGCTGACGCAAAGGAGCCTGCCAAAAGCTTCCAGTAGAAGCTAGGGAGAGTTCCCCATGAGGCTCCATCGGTGATGTCACCCATATGTGAGGTGACATATGGAGAACACCTGCTACAGGTGAGTAACTACCTTTTTTTCCAGGAGATGGAGCGCATATCTAAACACCAAAAATCACCAGTCTCCTGAAGGTATCTCAGGGCTTATCTCCTGTGTGTTTTAACAATTGCAGGACAGAAAAGGCAGCCCTGGGATACACAGATATCCAGCCACTGAAAATTTATCTCATGATGTCCAATTATACATTCTTACAGGATTGTACTGGAATCACTGTTGCGGTGATCAATCAATAGGGGGCATGGAAAGCATTTTCCCAACAGTTAACATGGAGCCCTGTTTCTTAGCACCTGCCGCATTAATGCGGGTGCACTTAATTCCACCTATCATGATTGCGGTGATCATGATTGTTGGGTTTAGGTATCAAAGTCTCAGAGGGAGGCCAAAGGGTCTGAAAGTTAATAGTATTGTATATTTATATAATATGTGGGACTGCGATTGTTTTTATATTTTTATTGTAGGTCGTTTTAGGTTCTTGATTGAACATAATGTGGGGTTCAAGTATGTGCAAATAAATAAATAGATGAAGGGGGGGTACAATACCATTGTACTGGCTTTGCTCATGATCTCCGTTTGTCAGCAAAGCTGCTCCTTGCTGTGTCCTTCTCTTCCGTTGTTAACTCCAGACTCCGCACTTTCTGTCTTGAGGCTCCGTGTGCCTGGAATGACCTTCCTGAGTTGGTGCATCTTACTCTCTTTCTGGGTGTGTTCAATGCCCCTTTAAAAATCCACCTCTTTGAGATTGCTCTGAAATCCCAGAGCGTGACTTTTTGTGATCTTAATCCTCTCATGTTAAGCATGTCTTACTCTAATACTTAAGTGTCTGCCTATGAGAAATTATCTGTCTTCTCTGTGTGACTCGAGATTGTGAGCTCCAATGAACCGGGGCTGACTGATGTGTTTGCACAGCTCTGCATATGCTTAATAGTGCTATGGAACGGTTAGGTAATATGAGTGAAAAAAAAACGGATGTAGAAAGTTGGCTTTCATAGAACAGATATGTGTTTGCAGAATGTTTTGGAATTTCATTTAGAAGGTCTGCTCTTCTCTGGCATTATAGCGCTTTTCTGTTTTTGTTGGCTTGAGATAACTGTGTTCTGTAGCTAGCAACAGGCGTATGTCAGATTGCACAAATAACTTGCTGATTAGTTCTTCAGTCATGAGATCCATTATGATTGATAGTGCTTTGTAGCCCATCAAGAGAGTAATTTTGTAAGAGTTGGCTAGATTTAAGTGTGTTTATGCACGGAACACATAATATTTGTGGTTTCCATGCATAAATATTTATGCATGTAATGTAGTTAGTTGCTATTCAGTAAATTGCACATCAAGCAGATACTTTCACTTAGGCATGTACTGGGGTGGAGTTTGGGTAGAAGATAAGTTTACATGCGTGTTATAAAATGTGGAAAAAATGGAAGAAGGTGTGGATGGGAAAGCAATGAATTACTCACTATACTCCTTTGCAGTATAATGTGGATTTCCAATCAGGGTTATTGGATAGAACTTTTAGGACATGGGAGAAGTGGGTTTCCAGTGTGTGAGACAACCTTTTGAGGATGGTGAACTTTTAGTATATCATGAGTTACCAGAGGAATACTCATTTGCAGATGAGGCATATTATCAGTATTTTCAAGTAAGACATTATGGAGTCTTTTACTAAAGGACCCTAAGGTGTTGTACATAATTAGTGCCGAAAATATAGAGCGCTAGTTAACATGGTGGTGTTTCACCTATAGGGGGTGTGGAAATTTTATTTATTTATTTATTTATTTATTTATTTAACAGTATTTCTAAACCGCCTTATCTTAATAATCAAGGTGGTATCACAGCAAGCAATCAGGTAAAGTGTGTGTGTTGTACATGCAGTGAGGATAAAACTTAGTTGTGTGAGGGGTGTGTTGGGTGCTTGATTTGTTTGAGCTATATACAGGGTGGGCTATTTACAGTGGTGCTAGAATCATATTTTATATATATTCAGTTGTTTGGGAGGATTGGAGTGCTGTTATCCATTCTCTTAGGTTATGTGATGTGACCATAGTGCTCTATGAACAGCATGGTTTTCAGTTGTTTTCTGAAGTCTTTGAGGTCTGGAGTTGCCCTTAGATCGTCCGGTAGATTGTTCCATATTGTTGGAGCAGCCATGGAGAGAGCTCTGTCTGTTGTGTCCTTGCGTGTGTGCTTGTACTCATTTGGGGTGCTGACTCGGTTGCGTGTTTGACTTCTTCTGGGACGTGCGCTGGTTTCCGGTTGTATGAGCATGTGGAGGCTGTTGGCTGATGTGTGTTCTTTTATCTTAAATAGGTTTATGATAGTCTTGTATCTGATGCGAGCAATGATTGGGAGCCAGTGTAAGTCCTTTAGTGTAGGTGTGATGTGCTCCTGCCTTGCGGCTCCGGATATGATTCGAGCTGCAGTGTTTTGTGCCAGCTGTAGTGGTTTGAGAGCTTGTTTTGGTAGTCCGAGGTATATCGGATTGCAGAAGTCCAGTATTGGGGTTATCAGTGCTTGACAGACTGTACGGAAGTGTTCTGGAGCGAGGAGTGGTTTCAGTCTCCTTATGATTCGCATCCTGTAATATGCTTTTTGGATTGTTTTGTCTATGTGTGGTTTGAGGTTGAGTTTACTGTCCAGAGTAACCCCAAGGTATCTCACCTCCGATCTTATCGGTATCGTGGTGCTTTGTATCTTTATGTTTGGTGGGTGTGTGAAGCTTTGGTTTCGAGTGATGATTAAAGCTTCAGTCTTGTTGTAGTTTATAGCTAGATTGTTGTTTTGGCACCACTTCGCCATTTGGGTAAGGCAGTCTGCTATCTTAGAGAAGTCCGGGTTTTCGATTGATATCGGGGAGTATACCATTATATCGTCTGCGTATATTGTGTATTGGATGTTGTTCTCTTTCATAATGTTGCATATTGGTTGGATGTAGATGTTAAAAAGGAGTGCTGAGAGTGCGGATCCTTTCCCAGCAGTTAACATGGAGCTCTGTCTCCTTGCACCTGCCGCATTAATGCGGGTGCCCTTAATTCCACCTATCAAGATGGCATTAGGTGAACCCATCCTAATGCAGTTAGCGTGCGGTGTGAATCTAGTGCTAATCCCTTCCTAATGCAGTTAGCATGCGGTGTGAATCTAGTGCTAATCCCTTCCTAATGCAGTAAGCGTGCGGTGTGAATCTAGTGCTAATCCCTTCCTAATGCAGTAAGCGTGCGGTGTGAATCTAGTGCTAATCCCTTCCTAATGCAGTTAGCGTGCGGTGTGAATCTAGGGCTAATCCCTTCCTAATGCAGTTAGCGTGCGGTGTGAATCTAGTGCTAATCCCTTCCTAATGCAGTAAGCGTGCGGTGTGAATCTAGTGCTAATCCCTTCCTAATGCAGTTAGCGTGCGGTGTGAATCTAGTGCTAATCCCTTCCTAATGCAGTAAGCGTGCGGTGTGAATCTAGTGCTAATCCCGACCTAATGCAGTTAGCGTGCAGTGTGAATCTAGTGCTAATCCCTTCCTAATGCAGTAAGCGTGCGGTGGGAATCTAGTGCTAATCCCTTCCTAATGCAGTTAGCGTGCAGTGTGAATCTAGTGCTAATCCCTTCCTAATGCAGTAAGCGTGCGGTGTGAATCTAGTGCTAATCCCTTCCTAATGCAGTAAGCGTGCGGTGTGAATCTAGTGCTAATCCCTTCCTAATGCAGTAAGCGTGCGGTGTGAATCTAGTGCTAATCCCTTCCTAATGCAGTTAGTGTGCGGTGTGAATCTAGTGCTAATCCCTTCCTAATGCAGTTAGCGTGCGGTGTGAATCTAGTGCTAATCCCTTCCTAATGCAGTAAGCGTGCGGTGTGAATCTAGTGCTAATCCCTTCCTAATGCAGTTAGCGTGCAGTGTGAATCTAGTGCTAATCCCTTCCTAATGCAGTTAGCGTGCGGTGTGAATCTAGTGCTAACTGTGCTGAGCTCACCACCCCACTCTCTACCCTTAACCGGCCCACTCACGACCCTAACATGGGTTGCACAGTGCAAGAATCATCCCACGCCAATTGTCATGACCCTGCATTAGCTGACAATGCATTCCCAGCATGCCTTCAGTGCGTGCCAGAACATGTGCTGCCTTCAGGTGCCCGTTAGTAAAAGACCCCTTTATATGCGAGCTTGTAGAGGTTTAGAAAATATTTAGAAAATATATCTGATATGCTGCCAGCGGAGCCTGTATTTTGTCAGGGAACTACTAAGGGAGATTAACTAAATGTTATGCCTCAATGGATAGAGCAGGGGCAGAGAAATTGGGTTATCCATTCAGATGGGAGAAGGACTTTGGAGTGGGCTAGAGAGATAAGGAATGGGAGGGAGTACTGATCAGTTGTCAAGGAAAGGATAGCTAGAAATATGGTTGAAAATGGGTTTAAAATGTTATATCAATTGTATTATTAGTGCAAGTGTTTCAGAAAGCCTTGCCACTGTGTTGGCAAGCATGGCCAGATTAGGAGCTTTCATCATATTTGGTGGACCTGCCCCAACATTAGAGCTTTTTGGGGGAAAGTTTCAGATTTTTCGAGTGACGTTCTGTAGAAGCAGCTTCAGATCTTGGCAAAAGTTGCCCTCTTAAATGGAGGTGTGTTTTTTGTTTTTAATTTGGTTTTGGGGGAGAAGTGGGTAAGAATGAGGGTGTAATGGCTGCTTGCTTAGCCTTGCTAGAGCATGGAAACAGTCTCATGCCCCCAGTTGGGAGACATTGTTGGGGAGGATGCACTACATCTGTTTAATGGCCAAGCCCACAGAACTGAGATGGGATAGACTTGATCAGTTTAATTTATTATAGCTGAGAACCCTTTGAAGAGTAGGAGGAAAAATATCTTAAGTCTTGTGTGTGGCTGATGGAAAGGAGTGTTGAATGGACTGAAATAACCTATTGGAAGGTCTGGTATTGTTTACAAGTTAGGATGCCCTATAATGCTAGGTGAATTGATTGGAACACCTGTTTTTGATATTATTGATTAAAGTAATTTTATAACTTGTTGGGTGGTAAGAGGGTAGGAGGGGCACGGAGGATTGGGCTTATTGATGTTAGAAGGGGAGGGGTGGGAGGAGAGGGTGTAATTGGGAAATGGGAATTGGCTGCTGTCTATGTCGTTAAATCTGTTGAGATAACTGAATAGAATTATACTGTGGTTGTTGCTGTGAAATTTGACAACTTATTCTTTTGAGATGATTCCCCAATCCCCCCCCTCCAAAGAATTTTAAGAAAGTAGTATAGTACGGGGAATACTACCTTACACTAGGAATCTACCAGCCTCCATATGGACAGTCCTTCCCTGAACTACAGCACAGAAGTGTGTCTGTTACTCTAAACAGATGCTCCGCTGTAGTTTCGGTATACTTTCCTTTGTGGTCAGTAAAGACTATTAATTGTGAGGCATACCTCAAACACACAGCTGTGGTGCCAAATGGCTTTCATGTCCCAAGCCTTCAGGACCGATGCAAAGTTGTTGGATACCCTAGGTGAAACTTCACTCTGACACCCTCCCTCACTCCCGAGTTTTTGATAAATAAACTCAACAATGGTGATCATCCCAGTACCACCCCTCCAACAACCCTGTAAAAACGCATAATTGGACATCATACTTTTAAATTATCTGACCAATGTGTTTTATTGTTACAATGTAAACCGCACTGATGACAAATAGCGCGGTATATAAGAAATGTTAAATAAATAAAAATAAATAAATAAGCTTGCTACTACTACTACTACTATTAAGCACTTATATAGCGCCATGCATGCAGAGCTGTACAGATAAACATACAAGAGACGGTCCCTGCTGGAAAATAAGTAGATAAAACAGATATATAGAACAGAAAGTCATCTCCCCTCTCCAGCTCCCGACACCACTAATCTCCTATTGTAAAGGCCTGCTGATAGAACCACATGTTGGCCTCTAGGCTCCAGTGCTTTGTTTGCTGATATGCGTTTTCCTTCTGGCTCTTTCTCAAATGAGACACCACCTCCAGATCCAAATGTGGGTTGAAAGGTTACAAATGTGTCTGTCAATTTTTTTTCCTTGCTTAAATTGGACTATTGATGTTTTGGGGGCAAAGAAAGACTAAAGATTAACAGTGTGGAACCAGGATTCAGGGCCAGGGCCTTGGTTGACCCAATATTCCCTGCAGTACACTCTGATCCTTATGACAGCTTCACAGATAGTGTCAGAAGTCTCCCTATTGGCAGGAAACCTCCTAAGGTTTTGCCTCAACCTTACTCCTGGTTCTCTTACTCTTTCCTCTGACAACTGTATGCTGGTCAGGCATATGATGCCCAATGATACCTCTTACCTGACACTGGCTGAGGTGATCAGTTTACTTCTTCAAGAAGGCTTGCCAAGAATTTCTCTCACAAAAAGTCTGGGTATTTATACTTCCACTGCGAAACCTCCCAGTCCTTCCCCTTGGGCTGAACATCTGAACTCCCAAATATCCATCATGCTTGTTCTAGCCCCCCCCCCCCCCTTGTTAGTACCCAGAAATGGCATATCAGTGTGAATAGGAAGGTTTTTGTTTTGTTTTTTTGTTTTTTAATTTATTTATGCAACTTTTAACAAATTTACAAAAAGCAAAACTTGTACGAAAAGGGCATCAGAAAGAAACAAAAAGAAGAAGGGAAAATCTCCACATCTATTGGGGAAAACTAAACAGAGGAAAACATTAGATTCCAAGGCCCACAAGTCCTCAATACAGTGGCAAGATAGGTCACAACACATAAGTATAAATTATTACAACGCACAAAAGAGGAAATACATAGACGTAAAGAGTGTTATCATACATTCCCGACTAACCCTCTAAACTAAGATAGCTACATTGAGAAGGTTTAGGAAGTGGGACTTGAGTCTCTCGCAACTTAGAGGAAACAAAAGTAGCAAGTTGGGAGGGCTCAAAAAACAAATACCTGTGCCCGGCGAGCTTCACCAGGCATTTACACGGAAATCTCAAGAAAAATAACCCTCCCAACTGTAATAACCCAGAACGATATAACAGGAACTACTTCCTTCTCCTTTGAGTTGCCCTAAATACATCAGGGAACATTCTTATGTGAGAGTCCAGGAACATCGTACACGAGGACTGAAAGAACATACGTAATAGCTAGTCTCTGTCCGCCTCCAAGGCAAAGGTGACCAATAGTGTAGCAGTCATCCCAACATCCGAAGGAGACCGTTCCAAAAAAGTAGACAAATCCAAACTGTCCAAAGGCAATAAAGGATGATCATCTTTATCAAAAGGGCCAATTTTTGCAGTTGTTAAATAAAAAGCCTTGGATATAGGTAGAACTGATTCCGCCAGCACCTTTAAAGAAGTAATAAGAAACTTTTTGAAACATTCCAAAGGAGAAACCGACGGAACTTTTGGAAAGTTCAATATTCTTAAATTTCGACTCTGTGCAGCATTTTCCAGGAATTCTAACCGTCGATGTATGGTCAAAGAATCTTTAACTACGGCTTGGCAGGCAAGATGGGCCTGCCCCAGCTGGCCCTCAATATCAACCACCTTAGCAGTAAGATCCTTCTGAACCAACTCATAAGACTTCAGTTGCTGACCAAACAATTGAAATTGTTGCAGTATCAACCGTAACTGTAATGTGGTAGTTTGATGCAAAGACGAGAAGGCATCCCTCAAGCTATCAAGAGAAACCTTCTGAGGTCTTACCGTAGAATGCTCCGGAACAGTCTCACCAAGCTGAAATTAATCCTCAAAAGAAAATGGAAACACAGTCCCTGCATTAGTTGAAGGAGGCAATAATCCACTCTCTCAGACCTCCTCAACAACTGAAGTTAAAACCAGAGGCTGCCGCCCCGATTGATCTCCTCCGGGACTGGATAGCTGTATTAGAGATCTCTGGAGTGTGCTCTCTTCCTCCACCGCACCCGCTACAGAGATCCCTGCTAGAATCTCCCCCTCTGGTTGTACAGGAGGCGTTCGGGACTCCGGGCTCAACGACACCTCTAACCCCTTGGCTTCGGGAGACCAACCTTTGAGCACAGCGGGTGCCCAGGAGCTACCACACCCTTCACCGCGGGCTGCACAAACGAGTCCATGGGCCCGCTGACCGCTGATTTCTCTGAAGTAGAGTTCCCGTTCCGTTGACGAGGACGCCAGCTTCGCCTTCCTTTTCCTACCTCTGTGTGGCATTCGGAGGCACGTTAACGAGAAAGGTAAAAAGGAAAGAAAAGGAAATTAGCGCTAGGGTAACTCCGGAGCAATATCAGTGGCCGTCCATGACCGGCGCCATCTTGCCGACACCTCGAATAGGAAGTTTTTAATGACACCATGAAGTGGACAAGTAGCCTAGTGGTTAGATTACTTGCTTGGTAACCAAGAGACATGGGTTCAATTCCCACTAGCACTCCTTGGGCGAGTCACTTCACTCTCCATTGCCTCTGAAGAAAGACCTGGCAATCTACTTCTGGTCACACTACCCAGGAGCTGTTGGGTTGCCAGGAGTCAGTGTTGACTTGAAGGCATGCATTACATTTTGCAATGACACCATGGTTACAATTATATACTTAAAACAAGTATTTATTTTCTTAATGACTTGTCACTTTGACTTGTACTATGTATTTATTTTATCCGTCCTCTCTCCCAGAAAGCAGAACACACTTTCCCTTATTTGGTAGCCTCAGCCCTAGTGGTAGTACCATAATAGTACTTACAGCCACCATTTTGCAATCACCAGCTGCTGGTGAAGGAGCAATTGAGGGTCATGGCTGTCCCCCTGCTATACACCTACCTGGTAGGTGAGGGGGAAGGAACCCAAAATTAAAAAAAGGGATTGGGAGGTGGGTGTTTTAGATGAACCCATCAGCGTTTAAAAAAAAATTGATGGTGGGGCATTCAACGGGAACTTGAAGGGCAGTCTTAAAAGTTATTGGGGGCTTTAGGCTGCAACTTGGAAGGAATCCTTAAACTTTAATTAAGGATTGGGAGGTGAGAGGTGGGTCCAAGGGGGCTGCACATATTTTGAAAGGGATTCAGGGTGAAGGGACTATTTGTTTATATCGCTAGCCAGGCTTTTGAAAAGATAACACTCAGTGTAATATTCCTGGCTGCAGCAACACAAAACCAAATTTACCATAGTGTTCACTAGTCTGTGGTATCTCACAGCTGTGGATTAGTGAATCCTCTGGTAAATAGCACACAAACACAGTATTTACTGTGGTTTAGAAAATAGGCCCCTAAGTTTGTACCTGGACACTAGAGGGTAAAATGACTTGTAGGTCACAAAGAACATCAGTAGAAGAAGCAGGCCTTGAACCCAGGCTTAACTGCTCTTAGCCTGCTGCTCTAACCACTATGTCACCCCTTCCTGAAAGTCCACTCCTGCACTCGGCAAGACCTGAATGTCAGATCACAAGATTTCAAATAATAAACAGCAAGTTTCTAGTTATAACTGAATAAAGTTGCATAATCTCTCTGCTTAGTGAACTAGCAGGGAGGAAGACATGCTTAGCATAAAATGTAATTATCTGGGATTCATTCTGAAAATGTAATTTAAAACCAATGACGCACTGCTCATATTTGCTTAAGAAAACTCAGAGAAAACCAGGGAATATTAATTAAAACTGGGCATATAGGCCCAATTAAATTACATGTTTTCCACAAATTGCAAAATAGTTACTTGTCATGTTCAGTCATGATAAAATCTCCCCAGATAGTTGCAGATAAATGTATATAGATGTAGATAGTTTCCCCAGTTGAAGCCCAAGTTATATCTTCCTGTTTTACTGTAAATGCTCAGCAGGCGACTGTTATGCACAATTCTCTTGTATGTAAACCGCACTGATTTTAAATAGCGCAGTATATAAAAGCAATAAATAAATAAAAATAATAAATAAATAAAATAATACAGTGTTATGGAGTGAGAGAGAAAAAGAGAATTAATAATCCTTGATCTGGTGAATCAAGTGAGGAACTCTTGGAGAAATCTGTAATTCTTGACTTACCTGTCTACCTCATCTGAAGTAATTACTTGCAGCTTGTTGTTCTGGACAGAATTGACTTTACCCCCATTGGGGCCCAATAAAGCTGGACTATTGTTGCATCAACTGGTGTGGTGTAATTACTTGAATGAGCCTCACAGGATTGGAGGGACTCTGGTCCAGCCCATTCTCTGCTACATCTGGTTTGCACCATTCCAGAAAAATTTCTCTGGCCTTGCCCACTCAGAACCCACAAGCATAAACTGTATTTCTGAGAGTGTACTGCAGGAATATTGGGGCAGTGAAGGCCCTAGCCCCGAACTCTGTTTCCAGACTTTTATCTTTTGGTGTTTCTTTGGCTCCAAATTATCAATAGTCCAATTTAAGCAAGAAAAAAATTGACGGACACTTTTGTAACCCTTAACCCACATTCAGCTCTGGAGGTAGTCTCACATTTTAGAAAGAGCAGGAAGGAAAATGCAACATATGGTTCTATCAGGAGGCCTTTGAAGTAGGAGATTAGGGGAGTAGGGAGATGACTGTTTATATATCTGTTTTATCTATTTATTTTCCTCCTTTATATGTGTTTAAGTACATGTTAAGAAGTATTGTACACTGCCGTGATGTCCACAAGTGCAAAGGCGGCTAAGCAGATTATTGAATTAAACACTAAACTAGAGCACTCTAAAAATGTGTTGCATTTGTAAAGCAAGACTTTCCACACAGGGAAGAAATCTTCCACTAGAAAATCTCACCCAGGAAAATAAACCAACTCAGGTAGGCAAGAATTAATCGTTAATTTAAAAAGTTTCTTGCTTAGTAGGTAACTTCTGCCACATCTCAAAGGTTAGCTTTCCCCATTAATCCTCCCCCACCCCCTGGAAAACAAGTCTATAATAAAATTAAAACCTAATGATTAAGGTGAGGATAAGAGGTGGTAACAAATGCAACCAAGCCAGACCGCAAATACCTAATCAGTCCCCTATGAAAGTCTCTTTATGCCCAGTAATTATGTGTTTACTGGGGCAGTATGGTCTACCTGGGAGAATACAACTCCTGGGAAAGATCTGTAATCTTGGCCTATCAAGTCATTCTCAGATGAGTCCCTTTGTCCAGCAAGCGAGAGGTATTGGTGTTTTGCAAGCTTTAAATACAGTGCGCAAGCACTGGGATTATGTGCACAGCCATTTATCCCCTCCTACGTGCATGTTAGTAAGCGGCCAGGATTAGTGGGTCCAAGAATCTTTTTGGGATGGAAATCATTATCTCACTAAGCTTTACCTGTGCTGTAACATGCTGTAAAAAAAATGAATTGGGCATTGGAACAGTCAGAAAGCACTCTGTCTTATCCCACAGTTTTGGGAAGACAGTGATAAGTGATACGTTTTAAATCCAAATGTTTCTTTTGCTTTTAGTTGCTAAATTTTAGCCAGAAATATATATGCCGCCTTCGCCACACCTGCCTCTGCACTTGGAGGGTCGTGCCCTTTTCCCAAGCTTTTTCCCTTCTTCCCGGGAAGATTCATCACCATCAGCTTTCTTCTCAGCTTTATTTAGTAAGCATTTTTTGAACACTTGTACCTAATTTATATATTTAACTGCACAGAGGAGCTTGGATCTATAGCAGTGTCTATACACATGTGTACAGTGATGGACTTGTACCTTTCCAGTTGTCCTTAACATGTGGGGAAGCATAAACCCATCTCTTAACTTAATGCAGCAGATCCTAATATTGTAATGTCTTGGACCCGCTTTTACAATCAGCTTCGCTGGGTCTTTAGCTATATAATTTCTTTTCACTGTGTATTCTGCTTCATCTACTTTTTCTGGTTTGTTAGATGGAACTTGTTCTGTCTTTTAACACTTCCCCCCCCCCCCCCCCAACTCCTGATCCCTCTTTCTACTCACTTGATTTCCAAAATCATCCCCAATCCGACCTCACACTTATTGTTTGTTTTTTTATTTATGCCTTAGTGCTGTGTGTCACCCCAATATCAGACTTCGCTCGCTCCTTACAATTTGTGTATAAATTTGTAGGACAGGACAACCTATGAGGGAGGAGTGGCCTAGTGGTTGGGGCAAGGTACTTCAGGCCAGAAGGTCAGGGGTTCAAATCTCACTAGAGGACAGCAACCTTGGGCCAGAAGGACTGGGATTTCTAGTCCCACAGGTGCTCCTTGTGGTCTTGGGCAAGCCACTTAACCCTCCATAGCCCATGTTCCCTGTAAGTATTAGCATATGTGTCTCATATCCCCTCATGTTAAATGTATCCCCCAATTGTGTTGTGATCACTTTGGTTTTATTTATTTAGACAGTTTTGTATACCACCTTATCCTTCAATCAATCTAATTTATTGAATTCAAATACACAGGTTTGCAGCAAGTACGATAACACTGTGCTGTTATCCTGTGAGCCAGAGAGTGGCATCACTCAATAAAGAGCTTCAGACACTATCTGCCCCAGTTACATTCTTCAAAGCACTAACTTATACATTCTCTTCTAAAATATTTGTTCCCTTTCCCTTATATGGTCAATCCTTAAAATAACATAGGAACACATTCCTTTCTTTGCCTCTCTTGTTTTATGGTCTTTTGCAGGGGTCTCCTCTGTCTCATCTCCCTTAACCTCCCCCAATTCCTGTCTCTCTCTCTTGTTTATGTATACTAATGGGTAAAGCATTCTTTCTGCAATTCATCATGACAACCGCCTGAAGGTTCACAACACACACACACAGGCTCTCTTATGCATTCATTTCAAGATGGAGTTTTCAGAGAGGATTCTGGGAAAGCAGACTGAGAGATTCATTCAGTCCTCTTGTCTCCTTCACACTCCAGTGTGGCAAAGAAATAAGTCCTCTATCTCAATTTCCTCACTTACTCAGGTCTGCTAAAAAAGAAAGTTCCTTCCCTCATCTCTTAAAAATGGAGGAGGCCCTTGGTAGGCAGGGCCAGAGCACTGCTGTATGCTGTGTTGGTAGTCTTGTGGTGCAAGAGGGTTGGGGTTATTTTATGGTGACTGGGGTAGAAGAGGGGACTGAATGTAGCGGTGGGTTATTTCTTTGGCTGTGGAAGGAGAGAGAATCATGGGTGTCTTTCATCAGGTACTTATAATGGGTGGGTGGAAGATGAATTAACTTTAATTTTGTTTTACTCTGAGGCCTATAGTACTGTTTTGAGCACTGTGCTTGTAAAGCAATACATCATTTAAATCTTTCTAGATTTTATACCCTGGATGCACCATCTGAAAAAAATCTCATTCTTTGGACTTCAGTCACACTCTGCGGCAGTAAATCTCACTCTTTGGGATGTCTCACCCTTGGCATCTCTGAATTTGCACCCATATAACAAAAGAAAAAGTGCATGGATTTTAGTAAATTTTGAGTGTGATATAAATATATCCTGCCCCACAAGACTTTCACAGTTGCTCCACAGGGCATCCAAAATGCAGTTAGATACCAGGTCTTTTCTGCTGAACTTCAAATAGGAAATCTGTTCATAACTCCATAGGATTCCCAGAATGGTACCAATTTTGGAAAGGTAAATAACAGAGGTTTCAGGACACAGAATTTTAAAAACAACATCCATAATTATATAAGATAAGGGTTTTTTTTTAAATTTTGAAAAGGATTTAAAGGCTTGTGTACCTTCCCTGTCCTAGTTTTGGGGGGAGGGGAGAGTAGAGCAGGAATTTCCCAACTCCAGTCCTTGAGTGCTGCAAACAGATCTCGTTTTCAGTTTATGCAAGCTATGCAGATTTGCCTCATTCTTAGACTTAATGTTGCAGAATTTCTAAATATTCATATTTGACAGTATGATCTGTTTGAGGCCCTTGAAGACCCTGGCTTAGTAAAATAACAATTTAGAAGTGAGAAAAACTGTAAGGACTTTAAATGCCATAATTGTTTCAAAAGCAACGTGAATGTTTCTGCAGTTGCTGTATCTGCGTGGTAATTAACAGGTCTTTTCACCTCCTTATGATTCTCACTAGTTATTTCAACCACAGAGACTCCTGTAACAAATTAGTTAAAAGCGAAGGGGGCACATTCAGTGGTGGTGGCTAGCTGCTGCTGCTGAAACTTAAATCCAGATAGTCAATGCTGCAGTCATATTCGGGTTGCTCGGATTGGCAGGAAGCTAACCAGGCAGTGACGATATTCAGCCGCTGCCCGATTAGCTTCTGTGGCAAACGTTAGGCCAGCCTTTGCTGCATCTTACTTTTGCCCCTTTGCCATAACTGGGCAGTGGCTCCATATTGCCTATGGCCGGGTACTGTCCCCTGAATGCCCTGATGCTAACCGGTTAGCATATGCACCTGCGGCACCTGGGGATATTCAGCGCCACTAACCATGATGTATGTTCAGTCTCGAAAAGAGAGGCCCGATATTGAAAGCGATTAACGTGGTTAGCAGATGTGTTAACCATGTTAATCATGGTGACTGGGATATTCAGCGGCATTAACATGGGTGCTGCCGGTGAACACCCCGATGCTAGCCAGCGCATTCCAGGGGTAGAGTGGAGGCAACACCCAGCAATAACCAAGCTACAGCGATATTCATCCGCTGCCAGGTTTTCTCTAAGCAGCGATAGTTAGGCACCTTAAAGGGTGGCCTAACTTTCACCGCTGAAGCTAACCGGGCAACAGCTGAATATTGCTGCAGCCCAGTTAGTTTTGCTATTATCCGGCACCCTGTATATTCAACGATGGTGGTCAGATATGGCCCTGGCATTGAATATCCATGTCTTCAGTATAGCAACAATGGCTAGCTGCTTTACAACAGCTAGCCACCACCATTTAATATCGGGCCTGACATCTTCAATAAAGGTTGTGGCTACTGGGCAATTTTAGGTCCACGTCTTGGTGAACACCAGGAACATAAGACCTAGAGAGTGCATATTCACCTGTAACAGCCCCCTTCCCCTTTGGGTTGAGGCTTCCAGGACTTGAGGCGCACATCTGAGTTGTTCCCAGCTGGATGGGATAGACTCCAGATGCCAAGCAGAGACAGGAAAAATGCCAAGTGTAGAACAAATCAGCAGGCAGAAGTGAGGTCTAGGGACAGGCAAGGGTCAAGATAAGCAAAACTTTTTTTTTTTTCTTTAACCAGAAGATTAGCACAGATCAAACATCAGAAATCAGCAAATGACCAGGCATTCAGATACTCACATATGAGTGGACAAGGTGGACTGGGAGTTCTGGATTAAATAGGTGCAGGGAGCCAATCAGCAGAGATGCAGAGGTACAGAGATGAGCGACCAAAATGGTAAAGGGGATGGAAGGATACTTCTTTGAGGAAAGGCTTAAAATGTTAGGACTCTTCAACTTGGAAAAGAGATGGCTGAGGGGGGATATGATAGAGGTCTATAAAACAATGAATGGAATGGAACGGATAAACGTTGATCTGTTATTTACTCCTTCAAAAAGTAGAAAGACTAGGGGACATGCAACGAAGCTACAATGTGGCACTTTTTTTTTTTTTATTTGTGAGTTTTTAGTCAATACAATAACCAAATTAGGTACAAGACAATCCCATAATCATTAACAAAGCAAATAGAACAGATAAAAAACACTGTTACATCAAAAAGGAAATTAAACTATGATAAAGTCCACATCATGGAATCTAACTGTTAAATACCAAAAGAAACAAACAAAAAGGAAAACAAGAATAGAATTTATCTATCCATAGCTAGAGGTTTTTTACATCCCCTCCTATACTGAAGCCCCGTTTCCCGGCAAGGAAATTCTCAAGATGAGAAACTTCAACAAAGGAATAAACAGCACCATCATAACCAATAATACATTTACAGGGAAACTTTAGAAAAAACGTAGCACCCAATTCCAGAACCCGAGACTTAAGATCTAAAAACTGTCTCCGGCGCAACTGGGTGCTACGTGCAACATCGGGAAAAATATTAACTAACTGGCCACAAAATTTAACCAGTTTAACCTTAAAAAAGGCCTTAAGTATATGCTGCTTAATTTCCACAGAGGAAAAAGTTACCAACAATGTAGCCCGAACATTAATAATATCATGGGAGTCCTCCAAAAAGGCCGTCAAATTAGCCATAGGAGAAACAATCTCATCTAATTCCCCTTCAACCACATTAAGTTTCTTAATAAATCTATGAAACATCAATAGTATCTGTAATAGCCAAAACTTCTTTTAGAAACTTATCTAAAAGAATCCTATGCGATATTTATTTATTTATTTACATTCTCTTAAATACCGCGCTATTCTGCATCAGTGCGGTTTACATTGAACAAACTGAAATTACATTGAACAGGGCATTATAACTTGGAGATAACTATTTTACAGGGAACATGGGCTATGGAGGGTTAAGTGGCTTGCCCAAGACCACAAGGAGCACCTGTGGGACTAGAAACCCCAGTCCTTCCGGCCCAAGGTTGCTGTCCTCTAGTGGGATTTGAACCCCCGACCTTCCGGCCTGAAGTACCTTGCCCCAACCACTAGGCCACTCCTCCACTCCTAAAAGAATCCTATGCGATATTAAAGGGGAATAAGGAAAATTAAGAAACCGCAAATTAGAAGCGCGGATGGAATTCTCCAGGAGCTCTAATTTAGAATGGAGCATCAAGGAGTCCTTAATCCCTGCCATACTAGAAGCATGTAATGGGAGCACCTGAGATTCCAATTTACTAACAGCCGCATCAACAAATGTGACTTTTTCATCCAACTGTTGCAAGGAAGCAACAGTTTCCTGAGAAAAAGCGGAGAAAGAATTTAAGGAAAAAGACACTTTAAAATCAATACATTTTAACGCGGCCCATACATCATTTAAAGTAATTGGAGAATCAGAAGAAGGGACAGGAAGCTCAGAAGAGCCACTCATCCCTGTTAAAGGAGTTAACGTAGGTAAAGAAATCGGCTTTAATTTTCTTACCGATTCGGAGGACTCCACAGGTAACTCAAACGAGTGCCCAGGAATAGGGCCCATAGGAGGAGATCTCCCACTGGAGCTCAACGACGCCAGATCTGGAGAAGATTGCGCAATTGGAAGGGGGGCAAAATGCTTATCAAGAGGTCTAACTGGTTTAATATCACCAGCCACGACCTCCAAAATTTTGCCCCCTTTGGCCTTCCGCTTCCCCATTATCTAACAAACCAACTACAACAAGCAAACTCTACAAAGAAGCAAAAAACGCCGCCGAACCGCTGCAGTGACGCCAAAGGGGCGGAACCAGCCCCTTTGGACACGCTCCTTTGGAACACGCTCCGTGGACACACTCCGCGTAAAAGGAAGCAAACCAAATTTATAGCACGGGAAATAAAGGAAGACCCGAGTGATCTGAGCTGTCCCGGCTGTGCCTGCCTGATGGAGTGGGGAGGGGAAACAGCAACTTCTCACACCTCCGCCGCAGCAGCAGTCTCCAGGCTGGTAGATGACTCCACACACTTCCTCCAAATAGCAGTAGATCCACTGGAGATACCTCCCGGCACAGCTTTTATTTCCCAGAGGCAAGACCTCCCGGTCTGAGCTGTCCCGGCTGTGCCTGCCCGATGGAGTGGGGACGGGAAACAGCAACTTCTCACACCTCCGCCGCAGCAGCAGTCTCCAGGCTGGTAGATGACTCCACACACCTCCTCCAAATAGCAGTAAATCCCTACAAAGTGGCACATTTAAGACTAATCTGAAAAAATACTTTTTCACTCATCACGTAATCAAACTCTAGAATTCATTACCGGAAGATGTAGTAAAAACTGTTAGTGTAACTGGGTTCAAAACAGGTTTGGATGAGTTCCAAGAGGAAAAGTCCATAAACCATTAATAGAGGACTGGGGAAATCTACTGTGTACCCTGGGATAGCAACATGGAATATGTATGCCTTTGGGAACCTGCTTGGTACTTGAAACCTGGAATGGTCACTGTTGGAAACAGAATACTGGGGTTGATAGACCCTTGGTCTGACCCAGTATGACATATCTAATGTTCTTATCTGTAGTACCTGAAGATTGGAGAATGGCCAATATAACGCCAATTTTTAAAGAGTTCCAGTGGTGATCTAGGAAACTACAGACCGGTGAGCCTGACGTCAGTCCCAGGCAAAATGGTAGAAACCATTATAAAGAATAAAATTACTGAACATGTAGATAGTCATGATTTAATGGGAGAAAGCCAACATGGATTTAGCCAAAGAAGATATTGTCTTATTAATCTCTTATATTTTTTTGAAGGTGGAATAAACAGGTAGATAAAGGTGAGCCGGTTGATGAGGAGCCCAATTCCAGTAGGGGCATGTCTGGGTAATCCGGACAGCCCCAAGCAAAATGTTCCCGTGATGGCCAGAATCGGGCCCGAGGACGGCCCAGCATGCCCCTACCGCCTTTGGAGATGTCCTCCCCGGAGGCGCCCCCAACATCCACAGGCCTGGCCCCACTTTTCCCTGCTGCCCAATCCAAGGCTGACCTGCCGTGGCCTGGATCGGGCAACAGGGTCTCCCCCGCACCCGGCCCTTGCCCTGGGGTGGGGGGGATCCTCTGCCCTGATCGCAACAAAAATGCTGCTTATTCCACCTTTAAGGTGTAATGAGCAGCATGTCCCCACAGGCCCGGCAGCACATACAGGGCCATGACCCTGTACAGCCTGGATCCCCCCTCCCTCCCTCCCACCCACCGGCTCTCCCCATCCTGAGCATCAGGACGTACAGGGAGAGCCGGAAAGGGAATCGGGCTCAGACGGCTTGCAGCTTCGCAACCCACATTTCTACATGAGGCTCATAGTGTATCTGGATTTTCAGAAAGCCTTTGACAAGGTCCCTCATGAAAGACTCTTAACAAAATGAAAAGTTATGGGATGAGAGGCAGTGTACTATTGTGGATCAGGAACTGGTTAAAAGATAGAAAGCAGAGAATAGGGCTAAATGACAAATTTTCTCAATGGAGAAAGGTGAATAGTGGAGTACCCCAGGGATCTGTGCAGGGTCTGCTGCTTTTTAACATATTCGTAAATGACCTGGAAATAGGAATAATGAGTGAGGTGATGAAATTTGCAAATGGCATAAAATTATTCAAAGTTGTTAAGACATAAGAGGATCGTGAAAAATTGCAAGAGAACCTTGATAAATTGAAAGACTAGATGTTGAAATGTCAGATGAAATTTAATGTGGACAAGTGCAAAGTTACGCACCTAGGAAAGAACAACTCAAACTATGGTTACACGATGCAAGGTTCCACATTAGGAACCACCACCCAGGAAAAAGATTTAGGTGTCATCATAGATAATATGTTGAAACCCTCCATCCAGTATGCCGCAGCGGCCAAGAAATCAAATAGAATGCTAGGGATCATAAGGAAAGGAATGGAGAATAAAACAAAGCATATTATATTGCCTCTGTATTAATTCCATGGTACGACCGCACTTTGAATATTGTGTGCAAGTCTGGTCGCCATATCTTAAAAAGGATATAGCGGAATTAGAAAAGGTTCAGAGAAGAGCCACCAAAATGTTAAAGGGGATGGAAGGATACCCCTATGAAGAAAGGCTTAAAAAGTTAGGGCTTTTCAACTTGGAAAAGAGACAGCTGAGGAGAGATATGATAGAGGTCTATAAATTAATGAATGGAGAAGAACGGGTAAAAGTAGATTGGTTTTACTCCATCAAAAAGTAGAAAGACTAGGGGACATACATTGAAGCTACAATGGAACCCATTTAAGACTAATAAGGAAAAATATTTTTTCACTCATCACATAATCAAACTCTGGAATTCATTACCAGAGGATGTAGTAAAGGCTGCTAGTGTAGCTGGGTTTAAAAAAGGTTCAGACAAGTTCCTGGAGGAAAAGCTTATAAGCCATTATTAAAGAGGACCCGGGAAATCCACTGCTTACCCCGGAACAAGCATTAAAAACATAGAAACATAGAAATATGAGGACAGAAAAAGACCACATGGCCTATCTAGTCTGTCCTTCCATATCAACAACTACAACAGTCCCCTTTTTTCCTTTAGAGATCCTCTGTGTTTGTCCCATGCTTTTTTGAATTCAGATACTGCCCTCATCTCTACCACCTCCACTGGGAGACTATTCCACGGATCCACCACTCTTTCCGTAAAGAAATATTTCCACATATCACTCCTGAATCTATCCCCCTTCACCCTCATCCCATGTCCCCTTGTAGCAGAACTTGCTTTCAATTGAAAGAGACTCTCCCCCTGTACATTTATGCCATGGAGGTATTTAAACATCTCAATCATATTACCTCTATCCTGCCTTTCCTCTAAGGTTATGTCTTTCCTCATATGCTTTATAATGAAGACCACTAACCATTTTAGTAGCCACCCTCTGTACTGACTCCATCCTGTTTATATCTAACGGTGAGTGACAGGGGGGAGAAATGGGGAGACATGGGGACAAGTGATGGACAAAGGGGGAGACAGGGTACATGCTGGAGAAAGGGGGAGACAGAGGGACAAGTGCTGGACAAAGGGGGAGACAGGGAATTTTGCTGGACAAAGGGGAGAGACAGGGGGACAAGTGCTGGACAAAGGGAGAGACACGGGCATGCTGGGCAAAGGGGGAGACAGGGGACATGCTGGACAAAAGGAGGAGACAGGGGGATAAATAGTAGACAAAGGGGAGTGACAGGAGAGAAATGCTGGACAAAGGGGAGAGACAGTGCGGGTTAGGATTATAATGAGATTATGGGGGGCTAGCACTGGTAATGGGCAGATCAGAGGGGGCTAGGACTGGTAATGGATTGATCGAGGGGGGCTGGAACTGGTAATCAGCTGATCGGGGGGCCTAGGACTGGAAATGGGCTGATTAGTGGAGGTTAGAACTGGTAATGGGCTGATGGGGTGGGGGGTCGGACTGGTAATGGGCTGATTAGGGGAGGCTAGCACTTGTAATTGGCTTGAGAGGGGACTAGCACTGGGAATGAGCTGATTAGGGGAGGCTAGGACTGGTAATGGGCTGATGGAGTGGGGTAGGACTGGTAATGGACTGATGGGGGCTAGCATTGGAAATGAGCTGATCGGAGGGGGCTAGGACTGGAAATGGGCTGATTAGTGGAGGCTAGGATTGGTAATGGGCTGATGGGAGAGTAGGACTGGTATTGGGCTAGCACTGGTAATGGGGTTGAGGGGGGACTAGCACTAGAAGTGAGCTGATTGGGGGGCTTCAACTGGGAATAGGCTGATGCAAGAGGGAGAAAGTAGAAACCCAACACTACCACCACGGCCAGTGGGACAAGGCGTGTGGGAGAACTGATAGCCCCCATGGCAGAGGGCAGCAGTAGATGCGGTATTATCTGGGAGGAGCCAGGTCTCAGTTAGAGCAAGGAGATGTAGAGCATTGGAGATAAAGAGATCATGAATAAAAGCAAGTTTATTAGAGACAGCATGTACGTTCCATAAGGCACATGAGAAAGGGAGAGTGGAAGGGGAAAGGAGAAGGATATGGATGAGATTAGACGTGTTGCGTGAAGATCTCTTCTCAGAGTGAGACAGAAATCTATGGGGGCCAGGATTGGGGTTGATATCTCCGGATGAGAGCAGGAGAAGGAGTAGCAGAGTACGGGGTAGAGAGGAGACAGTACGGTGGAAATGAGGGTGAGGTTGCCTTAGAGAGAGAGGAGAAGGTTGAATGAGAGAGAGAAAGCGATGAAGCTCAAGAGCTGATGAAGACAGAATGGAGGGGGAAGTGAGGGTGGTAAAGGGGGGATAAGGAGTGGAGTAGTGAAGGTGCAGGTAGGAGGGGAAACAGGGAGTATGAAGAAAAGGAAGATAATGTGATGTGGAACCATGGGAGAGGAACAGAGAGGGGCTATGCAGCATATGTTATTTTTTTTAAGTAGTGAGGTAGCAATGAGGTAGTAATGGGGTCTACAGGCTACAGGCTATGCAGCATATGTTATTTTTACAAGCAGTGAGGTAGCAATGGAGTCTATACGCTATGCAGCATATGTTATCTTTACAAGCAATGAGGTAGCAACACGGTAGCAATGGAGTCTACAGAATAAATGTTATATTTACAAGCAATGACTGGTTGTAGGAATTGTCAGTTCATCATTGTGGAGTCCTCTTTAATTGTTGTGTTGTGTTGTGGGCTACTTGTGGTACATGTTTGTTCCTGCAACAGGGCTCCCACCTAAGGGCCACGCCAAAGGGCCCTCTGGTGAGGTCCTCAGGCGCGGGCCCACCAGGTGCGAGCGCACCCGATGGCATGCCTTATTTGAATGGCCGCTGTTCTGGCTAGTTGGGGCTGGTCGCTGGAGGCAGGACGATGTTGCAGGCCTTGGCTCGACCCTTATCGCTCAGGGGAGCTCATTGGTGGCATCGGGCAGTGTGTTGCTGTGCCCGATGGCGCTCCTTATTTGAATGGCCGCTAGTTAAAGATTCCTCATAAAGCCTCTAGTACCATAACAAGAGACACTTTATCTTTTCTCTTTGAACGCTTCCTCCACACACATACACCCCACCCAAATATGTATGATTGTGCAAATGAAGGAAGGGGAAATATATCACTCTGTCATACAGTGAGTGTGCTGTTTCACATGCACACACAATCCCAGGCACATATTAACATATACCGCCCTGACTGACACTCCTCATGGCACACAGACACATACACATGCACACATACAGCTCCCCACACTCTCCAAGACACAGACATGCACATAGCTCCCAACAGCCCCATGACACACACACACACATACACGTGTATGTAGTACCTGACAGTCCCCATGGTGCACACATAAACACACCTGCATGTAGTCTCTGGCAGTCTCCATGACACAGAGAAAGTTACAAACATATGGAGTGGAGGAGTGGCCTAGTGTTTGGGGCAAGGTACTTCAGGCTTGAAGGTCAGGGGTTCAAATCCCACTAGAGGACAGCAACCTTGGGCCGGAAGGACTGGGGTTTCTAGTCCCACAGGTGCTCCTTGTGGTCTTGGGCAAGCCACTTAACCCTCCATAGCCCATGTTCCCTGTAAAATAGTTATCTCCAAGTTATAATGCCCTGTTCAATGTAATTTCAGTTTGTTCAATGTAAACTGCACTGATGCAGAATAGCGTGATATATAAGAGAATGTAAATAAATAAATAAAATAAATAAATGCTCCAACAGACACACAATCATGCATGGACACCCACCCCCCCCCCCCCTCCCAACACTTCCTAAGGCAGACACAGATGAAGCTCCTAAATGTCTGATCCTGTGAGTGAAAGAAACATGCCATTGTGTCACACTGTAAAGTGAGAACTTTTAAACTTAGATCATGCTGCGGTGTTCTGTTTGTATAGTTTCTCTGTGAGTCCTACTTGTTCTCTTTTTCCAGAGGGAGATTTATTGGTTTTCTATAAGGTATATTGGTTTGATATTTTCAGTGCTGCCTTTTTACTGTATATGTAGAGTTTGGTGCTGTGTGAATCCTGGTAGTGCAGGTTTGATATGGGTTCTAAGTGAGCAGGGTTTTGTAGTACTTCTTGTAAGAAATATAATTTTACACAATAACAGACTTCTCAGTGATGCGGAGTTGGTTTAATCAATCACTTTCTTGCAAGGAAGGGTGAAATGCTTCAGTGAGCTTTTCACAAAGATCCTCTGTTTCACAGTTCTTTTATAGTAGATTATGTACTCGCTCACTTTTCAGCATGTCCATAATTCATTGGATAATATTATGCACCTGTATCAGGCTACGTGTTATTAGCCACATAGTCTCTCTTCCCAGGATGCAGACATACAGTAAAGGTGAATCAGCTTTGTACCTATGCACCTGTGACAGGCTACATATTATTAGCCACGCAGTCTCTCTTCCCAGAATGCAGACATACAGTAAAGGAAGTCAGAAAATCATTCCATATATACCTGTATCAGGCTATGTGTTATTAGCCATGTAGTCTCTCTTCTCAGAATGCAGACATACAGTAAAGGAAGTCAGAAAATCATTACATATACACCTGTATCAGGCTACGTATTATTAGCCATGTAGTCTCTCTTCCCACGATGTAGACATACAGTAAAGGTGAATCAGCTTTGCACCTCTGCACCTGTGACAGGCTACGTATTATTAGCCATTTGCCATTTCTTTCCAGGATGCAGACATACAAAATTATATTACAGAATGGTGAATGAATGGAATACAAGCATTATATTACATTGTAAAAATAACATATCACATTTGTTTATATCATTCCTAATGTACATGGCAGTGGAGGAGGGTAATGTAGAAATATAGTAGCCTTTCTTTATCCTCATTGTCCATGCAAATGGCATTAAGACATTCATTGAGAAGCATGTTTACTAAAGGTTAATGTGTATTCACAAATGTTAACACGCTGTAAGTGCAGCAGCACCCATTTATTTCTATGGGTGTAGTGACATTTAATGCACATTAATGTTTAGTAAACATGTCCCTAATTCATAGCTAGGACAAAAAAGAGGTTTGTGAAGAGCTCCTTTGGAAGCCTCCTAAAAGTTTAGATGGGCTGCATATAAATTTTAAAATTAAATATATGCAAATGAGGCCCAGTGGGTATGTGGGGGGGGGGGGGGCACCAGGTTCACAAATCATACAGGGCGCAGTTATAGCTTGGCACGGCCCTGCTCCCCTTCAGGGGGGGTGTAACTACAGAACCAACCAAGTCCATCAGAGCTACCGGGTCAAGTACCTGGCACAAAGGAATCCCTTCCACCTTCAGTAGGAGACGATATTCCGAGAATAGAGTTCAACGAAGCCCCTTCTGGTGAGGACTGGCTGAGAGCTAAGGGAACTAAATGTCTGTCAATAGGTCCAGTAATTTTACCTGTCGATGTTGTCATAGAATTGACCTCAGCACCGCCTTTAATCTTGCGCTTCCCCATAATCGCAGCAGAACCACTTAAGACAAGTAGCTTCCACCAAACACTGCCGAAGCATTGAAGGGGTGCCAAAGGGGCGTGTTCTGCCTCTTTGGTCACACCGCTTTGGTTCAGGGCCCGTCAGGCCGTGGCCTTGTATAGCAACCATGGCTTTTAAAGTTGCAGGGGACTTGCTGGAAGTTCAGGCTGTCAATGGGGCTCTGAATCACCGGTACCTTAGCAGGCTGCTGGGGAGCACAACACAGGAAAGAGTCCAATGTAGATTGTGCAGGTAAGGGAGAGGAAGCCTCTGGGGGCAATGGAGGGCTTTCTGCCACCCTTGGCTTTTCTCTTCCCCATGAAAGAAAAACGCTACTCCACCGGTTACATAGCTGTTGCCATTTTGGATCCACCCCTCCTGTCAAATTTTCATGCTCCTACTTCTGTAACACCTACATCATAGTAATGGTTTTCAGTTGGGAGTCATAGACCCCCTTTCAGACTTGATGTGCATTTTCCCTGAATCCCACCCACTGATGACCTTTGTCTTTGTCAGGGCCAGCCCGCCATTGAGCAAGAATGTTTTTTGCACAGGGCCCCACGTTTCAGGGGGGCCCGCGCAAAAAACATCTTGCATCAGCCCAGCTAATTAAAAAAAAAAACCAGAAACCGGCTGCCGCTGCCATTATGGCAGCGGCAGAATCGAGAATCCCGCGGGGCCCCCCTGCCCTGCAGTCGTCTATGCAGCCTCAGTGTCGGCAGTCAGAGCCGCGCGAAGAGAGAGAGCTTCTCCTCTCGCGGCTCTGTTAATCCCATCAGCCCTGCGGCGGGATTAACAGAGCCGCGAGAAAGGGAAATGCTCCCTTCGCGCGGTTCTGAAAAGCCCGCGCTGAGGCCGCATAGAAGACTGCAGGGCAGGGGGGCCCCGCGGGATTCTCGATTCTCCCGCTGCCATGGCGGCAGCGGCAGACGGTTTCTCTTCTTTTTTTTTAACTTAGCTGGGCTGATGTGGGGGGTTCGGACTGGAAGTGGGCTAATGGGGGGGTTAAGACTGGTAATGGGCTATGGGGGGATAGGACAGGTAATAGACTATGGAGGGGCTAAGACTGGAAATGGGCTGATGGGGAGGTTATGACAGGTAATGGGCTATGGGGGGCTACAACTACAAGTGGGCTGATGGGGGGGTTAGGACTGGAAATGGGCTTTGGGGGCAGGAGGCTAAGACTGGAAATGGGCTGATGGGGCGTTAGGACTGGTAATGGGCTGATGGGGGGGGTTAGGACAGGTAATGGGCTGTGGGGGGTCAGGACTGGTAATGGGCTGATAGGGGGGGTTACGACAGGTAATGGACTATGGGGGGGGCTAAGACTACAAGTGGGCTGATGGGGGGTTAGGACTGGAAGTGGGCTGATGGGGGGGTTAGGACTGGTAATGGGCAGGGGCGGCCCAAGGGGGGTGCGGGGCCATGTGCGGAGACTCGGTGCGGGGCCTCATTTGCATAAGTGACCTCATTTGCATAAATATTTGCATAATGTTACCATACACTAGCTTTTAGTAAACATGTCTCTTAATGAGTGTATGGATAAAGAAAGACTAAAAGATTTCTACATTACTATAATCCAGTGCCAACCGCCAGGCACATTAGGAACTACTACAAACGCTGCCCATTTAGAACCCATAGCAAACCCGCCGTATCCTGACAGCATTACGAGGACTCACAAAGCACCATACCCTACCTATCAAAAGGCAACACTGCAAATATTAAACCAATACATTTCAGAGAATACTGGGGAAAGAGAACAAGTGGCAATGTCAAATAGGAATTACATAAACAGAATACCTCAGCTCAGTTACACATGCAGAACATAGACCATCACCAAACAAGGAATCACAATTTAGAAACAGGAAGGTAATAATTAAAGTGGGAACCCCAAAAGGCAAACTTGGAATGTACAACAACACTGTAGAAATAAAACTATAAATTAATTTCCTCTTGTACCAAACAAAGCGCAGACGTTAATGATGCACATTTCCCAGAGCTTTCATATTCCAGTTAATAAATTCAAAATAAAGAGATATCTTTCTACCTTTTGTGCATTTTTTTTCAGTTGCAATTGTTCCAGCCACTTTCTTCTGGTTTCTTCATATTTTCTGCTAACTCTCCATCGTCTGCTGTCCATTTGTCCTTACTTCTCTCTTCTAGTTTTTTTTTCCATTCTCTCTCTCTACATCTGCTTTAACATACTGATCTTTCTCCTTTTGCTCTTTCCTCATTCCTATTTCATCCACACAAATTTTACCCCTCCATCCTCAATCCCCACTTACTCTCCCAATACCCGGCCAATTGTAGATTTTTCATCCCTCCCACACAAAATATTTTTCCCCTCTCCATTTTATTCTCCCAGCCCCATCCCATTCTAATCCTCCCCCAACATCAGCTCCCTTCTAGTTCCAGTCTCACCCAGCATCCATTCCCTTCTAGTCCCTTCATCAGCTCATTTCCAATCCTAGCCCCCCATCAGCCCATTTCTAGTCATTTCCTAGCCCCACCATCAGCCCATGTCAAATCCTAGCTACCCTCCACTCAGCTAAATTCCAGTCCAAGCCCCCCATGAGCCTACTTCCAGTTCTAGCCCCTCTATGAGTCCATTTCAATTCAAGCCCCCACCACAGCCCATTTCCAATCTTAGCTCCCCCCAACAGCCCATTTCCATTCCTATCCTAGCTGCTCCATCAGCCCATTTTCAGTCCTAGCTCCCTTCCCTCACAGCCCATTTCCATTACAAGGCCCCTCCCCATCAGCTATTTGCAGTTCAAGCCTCCCCTTCCACTCACCACATTTCCAGTCCTAGCAACCCCCCAACCCATTACCAGTCCTAGCCCCCCATCACCCCATTTTCAGTTTAAGCCCCCCCATAACCCATTACCAGTCCTAACCCCCCATCAGCCCACTTCCAATCCTAACCCCATCAGCCCATTTCCAGTCAGCCCCCCATAGCCCATTGCTAGTCCTAACCCCCCCATCAGCCCACAGCCCATTACCACACCTAACCACATCAGCCCACCTCATGTCCTAACCCCTCCCCATCAGCCCATTTCCTGTCCTAGCCCCCCCCCATAGCCCATTACCAGTCCTAACCCCCCCACACCCCATTTCCAGACTGCCACCATCAGCCGACAGCCCATTTACAGTCATCACCCCCCCGAGCCCATTACCAGTCCTAACCACCCATCACCCCATTTCCAGACAGCCCCCATCAGCCCACAGCCCATTACCAGTCTTAACCCCCCCATCGCCCATTACCAGTCCTAATCCCCCCCAACAGCCCACAGCCCACCTCAAGTCAAGTCCTAACCCCCTCCATAGCCCATTACCAGTCCTAACCCCCCCCCATCGGCTCATGGAAAATTTAAAAAAAAAAAAAAGCTGGCTGTTGTCCCGCGGGGCCCCCTCTGCCCGACTGAGCCCCTCTGCACCGGCTTTCAGATACGCGAAGGGAGAGTGTCTCCCTCGCATCTCTGTTAAGCCCGCAGGGGCAGATGGGAAATTTCCCATCAGCCCCTGCTTCCCATCGCCCCTGCGGGCTTAACAGAGACGCGAGGGAGACACTCTCCCTTCGCGTATCTGAAAGCCGGCGCAGAGGGGCTCAGCCGGGCCGGGAGAGCTCAGCTGGGCAGAGGGGGCCCTGTGGGACACTCCATTCTGCTGCTGCCGTGGCAGCAGCAGCCAGCTTTTTTTTTTTTAATTAATTTTTAAAAAAGCAGAATGTTCTTTGCGCGAGGCCCCCTGAAACGCGGGGTCCTGTGCAAGAAACATTCTTGCTCAATGGAAGGGCCGGCCCTGGTAATGGGCTATGGGGGCGGAGGCTAAGACTGGAAATGGGCTAATGGGAGCCGTTAGAACTGGTAATGGGCTGATTGAGGGGTTAGTACTGGTAATGGGCTGATGGAGGGGGGTAAGACTGAAAATGGGCTGATGGGGGGTTAAGGACTGGAAGTGGGCTGATGGGGAGCTTAGGACTGGTAATGGGCTATGGGGGAGCTAGGACTGGTAATGGGATGGGGGGTTGCTAGGACTGGAAATGGGCTGAGTGGAAGGGGGGCTTGAACTGCAAATAGCTGATGGGGACAGGGGCTTGGAATGGAAATGGGCTAAGTGGAAAGGGGGCTTGAACTGCAAATAGCTGATGGTGAGGGGGCTTGGAATGGAAATGGGCTGTGAGGGGAGGGAGCTAGGACGGAAATGGGCTGAGTGCGGGGGGGGGGCTAGGACAGGAAATGGGCTGATGGAGGGGCTAGGATAGGACTGGAAATGGGCTGTTGGGGGGTGCTAAGGTTGGAAATGGGCTGTGGTGTGGGCTTGAATTGAAATGGACTCATGGAGGGGCTAGAACTGGAAGTAGGCTTGTGGGGGGCTTGGATTGGAAATGGGCTGAGTGGAGGGGAGCTAGGATTTGACATGGGCTGATGGTGAGGCTAGAAAAGGACTAGAGATGAGCTGATGGGGGGCTGGGATTGGAAATGAGCTGATGGAGGGACTCTGATAGGACTGGAAATGGATGGGGGAGCTAGGACTGGAAATGGGCTGATGGTGGGTCTAGGATAGGATTGGAAATGGGCTGATGTAGGGACAAGAAGGGAGCAGATGCTGGGTGGGGCTGGAACTAGAAGGGAACTGATGTTGGGGGAGGATTAGAATGGGATGGAGCTGGGAGAGTGAAATGGAGAGGGAAAAATATTTTGCGTGGGAGGGAAGACAAATCTACAATTGGCCTGATATTGGGAGAGTAAGTGGGGATTGAGGATGGAGGGGTAAAATTTGAGTGGATGAAATAGGAATGAGGAAAGAGCAAAAGGAGAAAGATTAGTATGTTAAAGCAGATGTAGAGAGAGAATGGAAAAAAAAACTAGAAGAGAGAAGAAAGGACAAATGGACAGCAGATGGAGAGTTAGCAGAAGACACGAAGAAACCAGAAGAAAGTGGCTGGAACAATTGCAACTGAAAAAAAATGCACAAAAGGTAGAAAAATCTCTCTTTATGTTGAATTTATTAACTGGAATATGTCAGTTCTGGGAAATTTGCATCATTAACGTTTGCGCTTTGTTTAGTACAAGAGGAAATTAATTTATTGTTTTATTTCTACAGTGTTGTTGTACATTCCAAGTTTGCCTTTTGGGGTTCCCACTTTAATTATTGTCTTCCTGTTTCTAATTTGTGATTCCTTGTTTGGTGATGGTCTATGTTCTGCATGTGTAACTGAGCTGAGGTATTCTGTTTATATAATTCCTATTTGACATTTCCACTTGTTCTCTTTCCCCAGTAGGTCATGTATTGTTATTCTCTGAAATGTATTGGTTAAATATCTGCAGTGTTGCCTTTTGATAAGTAGGGTATGGTGCTTTGTGAGTCCTGGTAATGCTGTCAGGATACGGCGGGTTTGCTATGGGTTCTAAATGGGCAGTGTTTGTAGTAGTTCCTAATGTGTCTGGCGGTTGGTACTGGATTATAGTAATGTAGAAATCTTTTAGTCTTTCTTTATCCATACACTCATGAAGAGGCATGTTTACTAAAAGTTAGGGTATGGTAACATTCTGCAAATATTTATGCAAATGAGGCCACTTATGCAAATGAGGCCCCGCACCGAGTCTCCGCACATAGCCCCGCCCCCCTTGGGCCGCCCCTGGTCTTTGTTATGTGATATCTGAGATTATTTCCTTTCCCCGCGGGGCGCTGTGAATTAAATGCTCACTGTCAACCTGATAAGCAGAAGACTCTCCTGGAAATCTAAGCAATGACTCGCAGATCTGTGTACAGGTCTGTGAGTAGGTCATTGAGGAACCTGTTTTATGATTCTTCCATGTGCTCCTTGGTCTGAACAATTGATAGGACTCGGGCATTTATTTCTGGTTGGAATCCTTCATAGATCCTTTGATGTAGCTGGGTAAGATGAATTGAATTCTTTAATGTCTTCATTTCCTGAGGATTTCTATAAACAGAGATATCTTTAAAAGAGATATTATCCAGTTTATCACTAGAAAACTTTATATTCTTTCTATAATAGTTTTTAAAACTACTCTCTAATCCTGGCTATATGAAGAGGGAGAACTTGTAGGGGAGATGTTTAATTAGTCTGGAACACTTTTTAAACATAATTATGTTGGCAGGTGGAATAAGCTAAAATTATTACGGTTTCTTTGTTTCATTTGGTTTTTCATTTCCTCAAAGGTTTCATCAATGTCATTGCCACCCTTTACACACATATTCCCCAGACAGATGCTCTTAATTTAGTTGAAGTTTGTTTACAAAAACATCCTCAACCACAGAGTGGAGGAGTGGCCTAGTGGTTGGGACAAGGTACTTCGGGCCAGAAGGTCGGTGGTTCAAATCCCACTAGAGGACAGCAACCTTTGGCCGGAAGGACTGGGGTTTCTACTCCCACAGGTGCTCCTTGTGGTCTTGGGCAAGCCACTTAACCCTCCATAGCCCATGTTCCCTGTAAAATAGTTATCTCCAAGTTAAAATGCCCTGTTCAATGTAATTTCAGTTTGTTCAATGTAAACCGCACTGATGCAGAATAGCACAGTATATAAGAGAATAAAATAACAGAGAGTGAGCTCTGCTTTTTTGTTAGCATTAGCATGCATTATGCTGACTAAAAATATTTATTTTATTATTTATTTATCCAATTTTCTATGCTACCTTTTCCTTCAATCGAAGTGGTTTACATGGTGAGATTAGGTACATTCTAAGTGAGGGGAAGGGGGTAATGGGTACAGATAAGTAAGAAGGGGCTAGATGACAGAAGTTGGTTATGAGCATTGGGAGGGACCATTATATTCAGAGAACAGAAACATTTTCAGCATCTTGCAGAAGTCCTTATGTCTTTTGTGGTTCTCATGCGTTTGGGTAGAGAGTTCCATAGTGCAGGTGCATCGAGTGATGGGGCTCTTCTGGTTGTAGTCTGATTGGAACGTTGATATTCAGTAGGTGTGTTGAGCTTATTCACCATGCTACTGCGCCTGGGCCTCGTGCTGGAGTCCTTGGCTACCAGGCTTTGAAGGGCACTAGCCAAGATATTGTTGGTGATTCAGGAGATGTTTAGGGTTGCTTTGTGTCTTGTGTGCGAGAGGATGGGCAGCCAGTGAAGCTACTGAAGTATTGGGTTGATGTGTTCTTTTCTGGACATATTTGTAATAATCCTGACTGCCGTGTTTTGAACCAGTTGTAGAGGGTGGAGGGATTGTTTAGGTAGCCCTTGGTACAGCGAGTTTGCATAGTCCAGTATCGGGGTGATTATTGCTTGGCATACCGAGCGGAAGTGATCACTGCTTAGGATGGGTTTGGAGGGGATGAACTTCAATTTGTGGTGTGCTTTGGTGGCAGTTTTGTTGATGTGGGACTGGAGAGTCAGGTTTTTGTCCAAAGTGACCCCCAGGTACTTTACTACTTCTTTTACTGATATGGACTTGTCATGGATAATTGTTTGACGTGGAGAGAAGGTAGTGCTTCTGGTGATGAACATCGCTTCCATCTTATCACAGTTCACCTAGAGTGAGGAGTTAGCAAGCCATGTTATCATGTCTTCTAGGCAATGGGTTATGGGAGATAAGTCCGGATCATGTATGATTTTCGCTTTCAGAGTCAATACTTTTTGCAAATACTTAGAGTGATGATAGGGGCCACAGTTGCCCCCAGTATCACCAATCTCTGTGTAGCACCTTTTGAGGAAATCTTTTTGTACACCTCTACATGATTCAACAATGTAATCATCTGGCTGCATTACATTGATGATATCTTTTGTGTGTGGGCTGGTTCAGAAGATCATTTAAAGCAGTTTGCACATTGGCTAAATTTACGAGATGGTAATTTACAATTTTCTATGTCCTTTTGGCGAACACCCATTCCATTTTTGGATGTCCTCATAAAACAAATCCACAAAGAGCGGAGGAGGATGGCTACACCACAAATATAAGTTTACTAAAAAATGCTTTTATTAAAAAACCTTCAAGGTACAAGACCTTGAAGGCTTTTTAATAAAGACATTTTTTTAATTAAAGACTTTTTAATTAAACATATATTTGTGGTGTGGATTTCCTCCTCTGCTCTTTGTGGACTTGTTTGCGCTTTGCGGAGGGTCTCCTCCTGTTGTGTGTTTTTATCCTCATAAAACAACAAGGCCACATATGCACCTCTGTATACAGGAAATCAGCGGGCCATAATACGTCATTATGGTATGAGAGCCATCATCCTTTGAAGCTCAAAAGGGCTCTCCCCATACAGCAATTTATCCGTATCAAGAATCTGTTCAGAGATACATGACTTCAAAATACAGGCCAAAGAGTTGACTCATTGCCTTTTTGAGAGGGGATATCCCTGTCAAGTCATCAAGACACCTACTTGAGAGCACTATATGCTAATGGGACTTTGCTCTTGTCTAATCAACAACATTCTCCTATGGAGCGTCAAGTATGTGTTTGTTATTCAATACTCTGAAGGAGCCTCTTGCTTAACACAAAGTATGTGGGTCGGATATGCCGGATGGTGAAAACATGCCTCATAGAACATAAACCGCGGCTGTCCACACACCCTTTAACAGCAGCTATTGTTCACCATTGTCTTACTTATAACCACTGGTGGTTTGTCATGGACTGTCTCCCTCTGAATATTCAAGGTGACAGGGATCTGCTATTGACATGGCTCGAACAATGCTGGATTTTCAAGCTTAATTGTTTACAACCAACTGGGCTCAATGAGGACATAGAATACTTTTCAGTGTTGTGATGTCATTTGACAGCGATACATTTTGATCTCTGCAGGCTCACTTTAAACGTCAGTGCATACCTGTTACTATTATTACCCTGGGCAGTTACTGCTTTAATCCACTGTTGCGACTCTCCTGAAGCAGCCTATTGAATTTGATGGCAAAACTCGAGTCAAGTGCTTGTCATACAGTGAATTAATTTTTGTGCATCTGTGTGAAACGCCACATCTCAGCTAAGGAGGGCATTCTAAAATGCAGGTTACGAGGCTGCGCATCAGGATGAGGAGAGCCAGGAGGGGGCAGAGCGTGGCGGGCCGCTCGGCAGCATGTACAGGGCCGATTCAGGTGATGGCCCTGTATGTGCTGCTGGGCTCGTGGGGGACGTGGTGTTATACCACCTCCAAGGTTGTATAAGCAGCACTTTTTGCCTGATCAGGCAAGGGAACCACCGTCGGTATTGGGTGCGAGAGGGTGCCCAGCACCCGATTCAGGCTGTGACAGGCCAGCTATGGATTGGGCGGTGGGGAAATGGGGGGCCAGAAACACCAGTGTTGGGGGTGCCTGCAATGAGGACATCCCCGCATGTGGCAGGGGCACGCCAGGCCATCCTCGGGCCTGATTCTGGCTGCCGCGGGAATGTTTTGTTCCCATGGACCAGAATCGGGTCCAAATGGGCCCGTCTTGCCTGTGGCCATCTGGATGGCCCGGACGGCCCATTTGGAATCGGGCTCTAAGTGTCTCTTAAGTTTGTATATGCATTAAAAATTTAAAGAAATGATTTAAGCTGACATGGTGGGACCGATGAATGATTCGTGGTGGGATTAAACGTTTTTACCCAGCCATAGTTGAGATTGGGGGGTTTGCCCCCAGTTGAGGTCCCTCATGTTCCTACTAAAGGCACATTAGTTGTTTTAGGCAATTCTTTCTTTTTTGAGTGTGACCTACTTGGTTTAATTTTGTAATTTTTGGTGCTCATTTCTGCTTTTCTTGATGAATTTGATTAGAAGCCAGGGCATGTACAGCATGAATAACTAGAGAGGGGTTGGCAGTTGTTCATAGGTTGTGTTAGTGGAGCTGAGCCAAATCCATCACTCTGTTTTGTTCCTTTTGCATCTCTTCGCTGCTGAAGTCAGTGGAAGATGAAAGCATAAAAGCCTGCAAGCACAATCTAGCCATTGTTAAGAGCTTTGTTACACAATAAGTGAAAATTCTATGAGGGTTAATGTTTACATGGTTGTACATGTTCTATATTTCTGTTGGAATTTCCTATCTTATGCTATTCGATTTTACCAACTCTGACAGTGTTTTTTTAATTTTTTTTTTATTAGTGCATGTGGCAATTGGCTATTCTTTGTGTTTAATGATTTCTCTCAGCTAGATTATATCATATGCACTATATTGTTAGTCTTGGTAATTTTGGTAGTGAAAATGGGCTGTGCTCAGCCATGTTACTGGATTTTATTTAATCTTTAAATTACACTGGTCAGCAAATTTTTACAAAAGTCATGTTACTGAAATAAAAATAGTAATTTCTTATCAATTTTTATATGCTGAACACGAATATGACAGTGAAATTGCAAAGTTGGCTCTAGTTTTTTTTTGTAATCTACAAGAATTAATGTTTACATCATGAAATGCATGTCAATAGTAAATATAATAGGCCTTCAGTTAATACCTGTAAAAAACCGTCATAGACTACTTCTTAGATTTTTTCGCCTGTCTCTTGTACAGCTGTTCGGGAGCTTCTCTGGGGAGTGTCTAGCAGTAGTCAGCCAGCATTGTAGTGGACCATTTTCCCTGGTATCTTTGCTCCATCGTTGCGATATCCTGGTGAAAACGTTCACCCTGTTCATCACTAACCATACCACAGTTGTCAGGAAAGAAATCGAGATGGGAATCAAGGAAATGGATCTTTAGAGACATATTGCAGCCAAGTTTCTGATACTGCATCAGCATGTCTTCTACTAGTTCCTTGTAGTTTTCTGCCCTAACATTCACGAGAAAGTTTGTTGACACTAGGCGAAAAGCATTCCATGCTTGTTTCGCATCACCCTGCAGCAAGTTATTGAACCAGTCATCTTTGAAGAGTTCTCGAATCTGAGGACCCACAAAAACTCCCTCTTTAATCTTTGCTTCGCTGAGTCGAGGGAATTTTTCATGCAGGTATCGGAAAGCTGGCGAAGTGCGGTCCATGACTTTCATGAAGTTTTTCATCAAACCTAGTTTGATGTGAAGGGGTGGTAGCAGGATTTTGTGAGCCTCAATCAGAGCTGGGTGCTGGATATTCTTCTCTCCAACTGTTACATTTTGTCTGCGATTCCATTCCTTCCGCAAGTAGTGCCAATCCCTTGCTTGGCTATCCCACTCACATAAGAAACACATGTATTTTATATATCCCTGCTGCAGTCCCATTAAAAGGGCAACTACCTTCAAGTCACCACAGAGGTGCCAGCTGTACTTGTTATAGTTAATGGAAGTCAGTAGATGCTTTAAGTTATCGTATGTCTCTTTCATGTGGACGGCATGCGCTACTGGAATAGATGGAAGACGGTTTCCATTGTTCAAAAGCACAGCCTTCAGACTCAGTTTCGAAGAGTCTATAAATAGTCTCCAGTCTTGTGGATCATGAGTGATTTTTAAGGCATTCATGAGGCTTTCAATATCGGAACAGAATACCAGATTACTTTCCTTTCCGACTGCGTATAGTACACTGCTGACGTCAGATGACTTCAGCAGCCGTCTGGCAGTAGTATTGCATTGCATCAGAAAATGATGCAATCAACTCTGGATGATGTGTGCATGCTGGTATTATGCAATGTGATGCAATATTACATTATTCAAGGCTTATTTGGGATGTTGTTGATGTCCTACTGGATAAATTTACATGGTGAAACGTCAAAAATGAACTACATGCAATATCTTCAAAACGAGAGCCAATAAAATCTTTTTAATGGTATATTCGTGTTCAGCTCATCAATTTCGTACAAATTAGGGCCTTTTAAAGTCAGTAACGATTTCAATGTTAACCAGTGTTATAGGTGAGGCTGTAGTGCTACTTTAGTTTTCAGTACTGTTGTATACCAAGCAGCCTGCATTTCAGGCAGTCCCATTGGGTTAGAGCAGGGAGGTTTCAACCTAGTCCTTTGGACACTCCTGGCCAGTCAGGTTTTCAGGATAGTCACAATGAATATGTGTGTGAGAACTGCATGCAAATCTCTCTTATACATATACATATTTAATATCCTGAAAACCTGACTGGCTAAGTGCGTCCCGAGGACTGGGTACCTCTGGTTCGAGCTTACCACCATGGTCACATATTAATGCTAAATGTCGAACAAGAGAAGGCTATCCAAAAAGTTAAAAAAGGAACTACGAAAAATCATTAAGTTTATCAAGGAGAGACAGCTGAAATATGCTGAAAGACTACCCAAACTGGGGGTTAATATTTATTTTATTTAACAATTTTTCTATACCGCTTTACTTACATTCAAAGCGGTTTACATTGAAAGTTAAACAAAATGAACTTTACATAGAACAAGGAATTAAAGACTTGGATATAACAAGGATATTAACAATATTGGATACATGGTTTCTTGATGTTGGTTATAATGGTTGCTGCTATTGTATGGAAGGTAGAATGATTGGATGTGTTCATATTTCATTTTAAGTGGGTGCGTTTCGCACAGTGTTTCAGGTTCTGGTCCATAGTATTCCAAAAAAAGGTGTGTTTTTAAGGCTTTCCGAAAGTCCCACATATTTACTTTGGAATAAAATAGTGTTTCTCTGTGAACAAACAGGAAGAAGTCCTCACATATGGGTGATGTCTCCCGATGGAGCACCGTGCAGGAACGCTCCCCAACTTCCACCGGAAGCTTTTGGGAGCCTCAAATCGTGCATGTGTGCCTGCCTTCCACTCACTGTGGTGCCATCTTATCCTCCGTTCACTTTTTGCAGTGCAATCCAGAAAAAGCTATTGTTTTGCCCTTTAGGGTGCTGTATTTTTTTTTTAATATCTTTATTAAGGGAACCACAGGGTACCAACTGTAACAGTTTAACAGCAAGAAGTCCCCTTCCAACAGGCAGGCAAAACAACATCATAACAAGAATGAAGCACATATAACATAGAACCATCAGTACCATGTGTGGTCCTCCATGGACCACTGTTCCCTCTAAGCTGTGCGCATGTGCGCGCGCACACACCTCGCCGAGCGAGCGCACATACTTTACAACAGAGCGCACAAAAATTACGGCTCTGGTTCTGATAGAAAACAACACAGACGTCTTAAAATTTAAAAGTTATGATTGTAATTACTAGAAATTTCCCGCTTCATTTAGTAATTGTCTATTTTCATTTAATTTGATTAAAATCAGTGTGGTGTACATACTGTATTCTGACGTGTAGTCAAATTTTAAAGTATATAACTCCGAGTATCGTTATGTGGCGCACAAAAATTTAACCTTCCTTCAAAAGTTGCACACAGCTGATATTTCATGCGCACACAGCCTACAGAAAATTAGAGGGAACATTGCCATGGACCCCTTTTTTTTTATTCAGATCAATCCCCCCTCCCCCCTTTATCTTCATTCATTCCCTTCACACCCTGCCAGCACACCCCCATTTGCTGCATACTTCAACTACTCGGCATTTTTGGACACCTTTGCGGCAGGTTTGTAGAAGACCTGAGGAGTTGAAATATGCAGCAAATGGGGGGCTGTATTTTTTGCGGTTTTTTCGCTGGCTTCAGTTGCCTTTTTTCCACCTGTTGTTGGGGGTGTCTGTTTCACCGGTGCCGGCCATCGTGCAAGGATTTTTTTCCCCTCGCTTTTTTTTTTTTTTTTTTTGCCCGATCAGCTCTCTCTCTTTTCCTGAGCTTTTTCTTTCATCGCTGCCAGCATTGAGCCCTTCCACCTCACGGAAAGCCTGCACCAGATCAACTTTCTGGTACTACAGGTGACTGCGAACAACCTCAGGGTCTTCCAGGCCCTTTTAGCTAGCCAAGTAGTCCTCATCCAGACAGACAACCAGGTGGCGATGTTCCACATCAACAAGCAGGGAGGTACAGGCTCCTACCTCCTGTGCTGGGAGGTGGTATGCCTTTGGAAATTTGCGGTGACCCATGGCATGGAGATGCAAATGACTTACCTGCCTGGGGAGCTCAGCATGCTGGCAGACCATCTCAATTGGGTCCTCCAGTCCCATGAGTGGATCCTCAACAAGAGGGTTGTGGAGCACATCTTTAATGAGTGGGACACTCTGTCAATGGACCTCTTCGCCTCACCGCACAATGCGCAGATGGAGTGCTTCTGTTCCCGCATAGCTGAGACAAGCAGGCTGGCATCTGACGTCTTCCTCCTAAACTGGAGGGTGGGCCTGCTTTACACTTACCCCCCCCCCTTGATTCCACTGATAGCAAAGACACTTTTCAAGCTCCAAGCAGACAAGAGGACCATGATCCTCATTGCCCCGTACTGACCCAGGTAGCTGCAATTCTCCCTCCTGCTCCAGCTCTCTTGTTGGGAGCCGATCCTGCTGGGCTGTGAACCCGACCTCACTCTCACTCTGAATGTTCAGTCCGTGGCCCTCATGGCTTGGCTGCTGAGCAGATAGTGCCTGCAATCAACTTGCTAGGGGAGGTGACAGATGTCCTCTTGGCCTCCCACAGAGCCCGCCGTTCCTATGCCTTCATGTGGCACAGGTTCTCGCTGTGGTGTGCAGACAGGATGCTGGACCCTTTGTCATGCTCAGTGGAGGACTTGCTGGAGTACCTCCTGCATCTCTCCAACTTGGGTCTGAAGTCCAACTTGGTTCGGGTGCACTTGAGTGCGATTGCAACCTACCATCAGGGCATGGATGGGAAGCCTATTTCCACTCAGCCACTGATGACCCTATTCATGCAGTGCTTGATCCTGTCAAAGCCTTCAATTCAGCCCCTGTTAGTGGCATGGAATCTGAAAGTGGTCTTAGGTCAGTTGTTGTTGGCACCCTTTGAGCTGCTCGCTACCTGTTCTTTGAAATTTCTGAGCTGGAAGGTTGTCTTTCTGGTGGCACTACTTTGGCCTGTCAAGTCAGTGAGCTTTAGGCTCTGGTGGCCCACATGCACCATACACGAGGTTCCATTATAACTGGGTAGTGCTCCGCACCCACTCTCATTTCTTGCCCAAGGTGGGCTCGGCTTTCCACCTCAACCAGTCAGTGATACTACTTACCTTCTACCCTCAGCCTCATGCCAATAGGGTTTATGGTTTAGGCACTTGATACACCGCCCTTTACTATCTGTGTTAGAGGCCCAACTACACATGCTGGACTGCAAGCGTGCACTGGCCTTCTACCTCAAATGGACCAGTTCGCACCAGCGTTCTACATATCTTTTTGTTTCCTATGTCTCCAAACGCATGCTGTCCATTTTTGTGGCGTATTGTATTTCCTTTGCCTATGCTCAGTGGCAGATTGCATAGCCTTTGCCTATTCTCAGGCAGGTCTGAACCTAGAGGGTCATGTCACAGCTCACATTGTCAAGGTCATGGCTGTGTCTGTGGCCAATCTGAGATTTGCAGGGCTGCCATGTGGTCCTCTGTCCACACTTTCACAGCCCCCTACTGCTTGGATGGGGATTCCAGGCAGGACAGTATCTTTGCCCAGGCCGTACACTGGCATGTGTTTGGGACTTAGGTTCAACTCCTTCCCACCGGCCCTTCTGTCTGTCCAGGCTATCGAAAGAGTCATCCTGGGGTTGATGCTTGCTGTGGATGTTGACTCGGTTGAGTCCCAAAAAGAGATATCAACTGCTGTTTTGCTGGTTCTTGTTGCCCCAGTTGGGCTGTTTTTTTGTGTACAGTAGCCTGTAGGACTTCTTCCTGCTTATTCATGGAGAAAGCTTAGTTACCCACCAGTAGCAGGTGATCTCCGTGAACAACAGGAGTAAGTACTCACAACCCTCCCACCTCCCTGTGGAGTTGTTTTGGCTACTAGCTTTTCTATTCTACTGAGAATAAGATGGCACCATGGCGGGTGGGAAGGCATGCACGATGGAGGCTCCAAAAGCTTCCGGTGGAAGCTGGGGAGCGTTACTGCGCTGGGTTCCTTCAGGGAACATCACCTATATGTGAGGACTTGTTCCTGCTGTTGACGGAGAACACCTGTTACAGCTGAATAACTACACTTTTTTTCTAGAAAGAAAAGTGCCAGTACCTAGATGTAGGGCTGTCCTGGAGGAGGGAGAATCAGGGCAACTGCTCATTGCCCTGCATCTCTACAGTTGCCCATTCTGCCAACTTTATAACAACAGATAAGTACTTGAGGAAGTGGTTAAAAGAAAGAGGCACTTCTAGTTCTTTTCTCTCTTTTCCAGGGCAATGTCTCCAAATGGTTTAATTTTGCACATATCCTGGCTTAGGATTGATGTTCATTACTGTCATGGTTATGTGGAGTATGATCTCAGACTCTGAAGTTATTATTAATGCTCACCGTAGTACTTGTATCATGCCAAGAGATCTTCTTTCTGGATTTCATGAGATGTGTAACATGTGCTAGTAGGCAATTTATCAATATGTGCTTGAAATTTCTTCTTAATCAAACATGTGGCACCCAACATGATGGGGAATATCTCTTTATCTTTCTGCCACATTTTCCTCATCTTTGACTGCATTTCTTGGTGCTGGAGCACCTTCTCCCTCGCCACATGATTCACAGAATAATCACTTCGAACTGACACGTCTGTTAATACCGTTCTGGTGTTTTTCTCCTTTACAAAGGTTCCAGTTTCCTTTCATCCAGCTTTTTATCGGTTGGAATAGGAATGTCCCAGGCAATCAGACACTTCATTCTCTATAATTCTCTTAGGATCATGATCCCAGTGCTTTTCTGTTATAGGATATTGTAGTATTTCCAAAGTTTCTAGTGGATGGGACGTGCCACATTATTGTGTCCTTCTGTATTGAAATGTTCTTGTCATTAGAACTTCACAACCCAAGTACAAGATAAATTGTTTACAACCCTTTCTTTCAGAATCTACATATCATTTTTCCCAGTTCTTTCTGTTTATGCTGTAAACCATTTTGTCTGTAATTCACTGTTCTGGACTGCAGGTATCACCTTTCATCCTTCAGTTTCATTTCACCCCCTCTTTAGCTATTCATGTATCCACTTTTGATTGTATTTCTGACTGTATTTATGCATTTGCCACTTGTCTGTCCTCTTTGCTGATCTAATTCTTGAAGAGATTTTTTTTTCTCATGTTGCTTCCTTCACTGTATGTACTGTGGATTCTCATCTATTCTTCCTTCTTCTCGTCGGAAGGCTTGATAATGGAGATGGATTCTGGACATTTGCATTCATATTTCAACACTTTTTGAGTATTTAGTTCTGTTGATATGTTAAATAGGCCTGGAAGCCTATCACATATGATCTAGTCCTCCTTTGGCTGACTGTTTTTTATAGATTACCTCATGGGTATGGAGGAGCTTTCTTGTTTGGACATCCAGTTTTTCAAGATCTTTAAAGGCCAGTCTACAATTCCAAAACTATAGGAGAGTACAGGTATTGCCAGCTGATTAATGGTTTGTATCTTATTTTGTGATATTTAAAGCACTTTTCAGTAACATTTTATTCTCCAGTAATATTCTTTACTATTCTTTTCTCTCAGTAACTTTTGCTCAATTGTTGCTCCTTCCTCTACTTCTAGGTATTTATATATCCTTTTTCCTGTTCAAGTTCCTTGGTGTGATAGTCCTCAGTCAGGGAAATATTTTCAGTTTTTCTCAATTTTCCTTTAATGAAGGTTGTCTTAGCACAATTTTCATGGCCAAAAGTCATCTCGATGTCATCTGAGAAGTTTTTGACTAAATGGAACTGTTCTGCTAATTTTGGTCACTGGAACTGTAGCGCTTCAAGCCATTTACAAACAGTAAGTGTGACGTTATCTCTGGATTGCTATTATTAGTATTTAGCTCACGTCCTTCCAGGAGAAGATCAAAGCGAGTTACATTCAGTTACAGTATGCATTTCCCTGTCCCCAAAGGGCTCACAATTTAAGTTTGTATCCGGTTAAGGCAAAGATTGAACAGTTGGAGAATAATTCTTGTTCAGCTCATTTGAAGTTAATAAATTTTCCTAAGTCTTCGATAATCTCAGCTAGAGACATATTTAAATTGTACCTGACTAAAGCTTTGGGTCTTCCTCTTGAATTGCACATACCTTTGACAGGATATCAATGCTTGACCCAATACAAGCATTGTGGAACCTGTGTCTCTTGGGGATACTGCTAGGTACGTATGACCTAGATTGGCCACTGTTGGAAACAGGATACTGGGCTTGATGGACCTTGGTCTGACCCAGTATAGCATATCTTATGTTTATGTTTATTATTTGTCTCCTGCAAAGAGGGTTTCTGGAGCAGGATCTTGATCTACAACAAAATGGACACACTGAATATATTTGCTATGTTGGAAAATTCTGATTTAGAGACAGTAACTGCAGCCTCTGATCGTGAATAGTTGTTAAGGTTGATTGTCAAAAAACAAAATGTACTTGTATCAAGTGTGTTGTCCCTCCAAATAACAAAATGTTGCATTTAAGGGACTTTTACTTGTATTTTCCTGATTTAGCCAGGGAGACCTAGTGGACAAGGAGGGAGTTCCTTTTGCAACTGGGAGCTCTATTTTTTTCTTTAATTTCCAAGTAAATGTCTAGTTAAGTTACCGCTGCTTTCGTTTATTAATGCGCGTAGACCTATGGTTTCTCTGGTCTCCGGCTCTAGTATTCCATGAAATTTAGTTTTAGCTGTGTAGTGCCTGAATATCTTTCTTTGCCTCTTTTGCTTGATGATTTACACATTGGATCTCTCTTCAGTTTTGTGGGCCGGATTAAGGCTAAATCTGTATTCCAAAGAGTTAGTGAAGATATTCGCTGGCCTAAACACAAAGTGCAGGACATTGCCCTGCCAACCTCCTAACATTAGATAAGTGCTGGAGGGGAGGGGTTTGAAAGAGAGAGAGGCATTTCTGGTACTTTTTCTCTGTTCCCCTTCTTTGCCCCCACTGGTGCTGTTTTCTCTCTCGCACTCTCTGTCTCCTCCCACTCCTTAGAGGTTCTTTATTTGGATTAATGGCATGACAAAATGATATAAACTGCCAAAGTAATATTAAAAGGGGTTAATTTTAAAAGTATTTTCTGCACATAAAGCATGTTTTACATATGGAAAATGGCTGCTACAAAACTGCATGAGAATTTATGCCTGTGCATGGCTTCTTTTACACATTCTGTGCTTAGATATAGTTGGGCCGTGCATATGCTTACACCTTGTTCGGAGGAGGTGTAAACTTGCGCAAAAGAATTTGTGCGCTGTAGAGGTAATTTTACTAGTCTATTTTATAAAGGCAGAAAAGTGCCTATGTTGCCCATATAAATAGGCTCCTTTTTGGATATTTCAAACAAGCACCCTGTTAGGAAACAGCCCCAGAGTGATTTAAAAGTGAAAAATGGAAACAAACACACAAAACAAACTACAAGAATGCTGCTAACCTTAATTTGGATCAATAGGTAGAGAATGGTTAATAGTATGGACAATTACGGTTTCTGGTGTGGTTCTGTATTGTCCCTGGTCACAGTATACAGAGTTGGTGCCCCACCTGTAGTTTGTAGCCAATATCCTGCAGAGGAGAGCCCTCTGCTTCCTGCTCTGTCCAGTCCCTTTGCTCCCAGGCAGCAGCCTGTAGAGATAAGGAGGGGAGGGGTGAGGTGGGAGTAGACAGAACAGAGCAGAGAATCACTATGCTTTCTAATCTAGCCCCTCCCCTCCTGTCATTTCCCAGATGCTGATGCAGAGAGAGGATCATATACATATATGAATGGGCACAACAGGTGATCTCTGCAGTGACATAAAAGACGAGGAGTTTCCTCTAAGGTTAAGGGTAACAAATTTTGCTAGCATCTGATAAAGGAATTTTCTTTTGTCTGAAGAATGGTAATATGGCACATTTAGCAGGTTGTAACATTAAACCAACTTAAAAGCAAACTGGCTACTTTTAGAGGACAAACATTTGATTGGTTATGATATAGCAAGCTGTTGGGGGAAAGTGCTAATTTAGTAATTCTGAGCCATTTGCCATATTTGTAATCAGGAAGGAATTTTTTTCACTGATGCAGATGTACAGAGTGAGTGTGCTTTTTACCGCTTCCCATATTACCATGGGAAAAGAGCTGTAACGCGATGGGAAGAAGATTAGGCTGAATGGACTTCTGCTTTTCCTTTAGCAAGACCATGTATGTAACTATAAGAGCAGGTATCGGCTACTAGCATGAGGATAAAACCAATGAGACTGAGCTTCTTGCACGTGGGGATGTTGAAATGCTGGGATCTTCTGTTTTACTGTTAAGATTATAATACTGTTTCATTAAAATATTTGTTTCCGAAGGAAGCTGGAACTTGAATTCTGTCTACATTAATATTGATTCTAATTAGAAATATAGTGCTTCATGACTTCTTTTGTCTGAATATAACTAAGCTGTTTGCACTGCACACTTTATCTTTGTTCCTGGTTGCTGTAGGGATAGTAAGCTCTGCTTCCGTAGCTAACATCATCACCCAGCGTTTGACTACAGAGTTCAAAGGGTGGCATCTTTGTGGCATCCCGTACAAGGGTGTTCCAAAGGGGTTTGCTCCTTCAGACACTAATTTGGCTTTGCCTTTAAATATTTTTATGGCTGTGGTGGTAAGGGGTGAGTAGATGGGGAGCATGAATTTACAATCCATTCCTACACCTTCCCATGGTGTTTGAATACGTGTGGTGTTATGGGCATTCTGTTTGTCTGATTCTAACCTTTCTGGGGTGACGTATCATCCTAAAGGTTAGAGCAGCGGGCTGGGAAATGGGGAGGCCAGGGTTCACAACCTACTGATACTTATTGTGATCTCAGGCAAATCACTTCACCCTCCATTGCCTCAGATACAAACTTAGATTATAAGCCCTGCGGGGCCAGAGAAAATACCTACTGTTCATGAATGTAACTCACCTTGGGCTACTACTGAAAAGGCGTTAAGCTAAGTCCAGGTCTCCCTTCTTCCTTTTGATCTGTAGAACCTCTCTGTGGAGAAAGAGTTCGGATGTAGAAGATGGCATGGAGGTTGGGGCTCCCTTATGTTCAGAGCCCTTGCATTCCTGAGAGGGGCTGTTCACTGAAAATACCAGTAGCTACAGAAAAAACAAAATGATCATGAAGCTAGTTTTTCTTACAAGATGAGGTTGTATTTTTATGCAGCTGCACCTTTAGTCATAGATTGAGAGTCTGGTTGAAAAATGGTTAGGTAAACCCAATTTTGGGAGCCTACTTTTAGGGCATCCCAAGAGAGAAGCCAATTTAAGATTGATCATGGAGGTCATTCCAGGACACAAATAAAGGGTTTGTATGTGCAGCGGGGACATTTATGTGCCAAAAATGACCCCAACCATATTCTGAAACACTGCAGACATGCATGTCTGTTGCACTAGCATGGGGATCTCAGAACATGGGTGGGAGAGGGCGAAACGGGGGCATGGTCAGCCGCGGAGATATAGAAAGCGTATTCAGGAAAGGCCTGTGTACGTCTTAAGTGTTTCCCAGAAAAGTCCACATTATTCCTGCTGAAACGTGGTATAAGGCTAGGACTTAGAAAATATTATGCTGTGCTCTGCAATGTGTCCCATATTGAAGAATGGTTGTGACAAGTATGTTTTGAACTGGTGTGAATGCAGACTGGAAAAATACAGCATGCAGTATTAAGGTACAGGGAGCAGAGGTGAGGGAATGTTGTAAGGTAAAGAAACATTTCTAAACACCTACAGAAATATTAAGAAGAGCAATAGTGGTTATTCAGGCTATGCAGCTATGTGTTGTTTGTGCTAAAGGAGCCAATCTATATGACTCTAACAATTCCCATGTTCAGAAAAATGGGATTGCTGATGCAGGGATAGTATGGGCTTGAGCTGGGAAAGGATTCCTTTTTGGGTGAGAAACAGAGACCATATTTGTAGTTCTGGTACCCCATGCGATTGTTATGTCATAGCTGTTATGTATAGGTTCAGAGCATTTTTAGGCCAGAATCATGTTTTTGTGATAGAAAGTGAGTGTGTGTGTGTGTGTGTGTGTGTGTGTGTGTATGTGTGTGGTTTGAGAGGTGCACGGGGGATCTGATGTGCTGTTCTGCAGTTCAGGGAGGAGGGGGGGGGCATGAAAGCCTGGCCAGTTCCTAGACCATATGGATGACTGCAGCGTCACTAAGTGCCAGTGTGATTGGGCAGTCAGAGAGGGTTTACTATAGATAAATGTCAAAACATATCCCTGTCAATAAGGGACCCTCATAATCGGGGCACTCAACAGTGAAAACAGCACTAATGCATGCCCATAATGCACATTTTGTGGGACCAATGGTGTTTGCTGTTGAGCATGGATTAGTGTGGTTTGCACTTCTGGATGCCTTATTCTGAAGGTCCCTATTATTGACAGGGATATGTTTTGACATTTAGCCATAGGGAACCTATGTTGATTCCTTCTGGATTATTTTAGATAGGGTATCTAATTGGATCAGATATTATTGGCAGTGTGATAGGGCAGCCAAACATCTGATGTGCCTGGCACTGGGAGACACGACTGATGTAGTGCCAACATTCCCCGGATTGTCCCATGCGGCCTACATCTCTACCTAGGCCAGGATCAATGAGAACTGCGCGAGTGGTGATATATCTGGAGTCTGGCTATTTGGTATGATGGCACAGAGATCTCCCCTCTCATACCCACACTGCTCTGACTTGGGGAACAGTGCCACAAAGCTAGTTGTGGGAAGGCAGATAGGGTTGCCTCACAGGTAGTGGATGTATACAGACCGACATACGCCACGATGGAACAGGTGTAGTTGCTGTGAGAAATGCCAGTACTCAGATAGGTGGGCCTCAGATGCCTTAGCCAGAAGGTCCTACTACAGCTACAACAACTACTACTGATCATTTGTATAGCACCACAAGGCTTACGCAGCACTGCACAGACATACGTAACAGATGGTCCTTGCTCAGCGGAGCTTACAATCTAGTCAGGATAGAAACACAGCAGCTATAAACAGGATACATCCAGGGAGAATGGTCAGGAAACACAAAAGAGCTCAGGCGGATCTGATCCAACAGTGACACCAACGAGGTGAACGCTCAGCCTGGATTTGAGAAGGGCCAGAGACGAAGCCTGATGTACAGACTCAGGTAGCTTGTTCCAGGCATACAGAGCAGCAAGGTGAAGTGAGAGACATCTGGATTTGGCAGTACAAGGGGAAGGCACAGATAGAAGCAATCTGACAGAAGAGTGGTAGTACAGAGCCGCAAATGAGTGCACTTATAGACCAGAGGCACAGAAAGGGCATACATTTGTTGCTCAGCAATATTATGCATCCTTTGGGAACCTGCAAGGTTAGTTCGTGGTTTTGTGCACTTGGTGAGGGTCCATCCCTAGCACTTTAAGGCCTGTTTGTAGAGATGACCAGGGCAGGAATCACTGGAGCTGGTTCCTAATGCCACATACCATTTGATGCAAGGTATGCCTTGACATTTATGTTCATATTTACATTCTGGTATACCATATTGGGGTGTACTGGGCTTACCTAGCACTTTTCAGGGCGTGAGAGGGACTGGTATATGGTGTAGGTTGTAGCAACTGTCATTTCTCTTTGGTACTTATGTCTAGTGTGCATCAGCACACCACTGTCTGTGATGAGCAACTTGGGAGATGCATGTTTTTCTCGAGGGGCGTGGCATCTGCAGGTACATCGCAGGGACAGGCAGGATCCAAAACGTGTACATTTCAGATTATGGTGGTCAAGATGGTGTCCAGACCGTTTACCACATCTGAGGCATGGAGTCTGCTGGATAGCACTTGCACGTGCCCGCCGAACACATCTATCTCCCCAATTCCGGTCCCGCGGGCACATCCAGACCCACGGATGCGGGATTAGGTTCAAAGGGGACCCATTTTACATTTAGATGTGCACGTCCAGCCCACGGACACGTTATGGAATTGGACTCCATGTGTCTTGTGTTAATAGATGATGCTCTGCATAGCTTTGTCTTTAGATAAGGATCTATTGTCTGTTATTTTGATTATGGTTTTAAACTCTGCATTATGATTTAAATTTGTAAATCATTCTGAGAACTACTTTGGTGAATAAAGATTGAGAAATCAAACCAAACTAAACTTCTTCCGCCCTCATGATTCATGGTATGTTGAGTGGGCCTCTGTGCAGTCTTCTGATGTTCAAGAGTGGGTTGTCTTTCTGGCTTTTGTTGTTTTGTTTGTTTTTTCAATCCAGGTTATGCGGCTTCACTGAGTCTTACTTCAGAAGAGGGCTCTTGAGATAACTCATCCAGATGAAAGGGTTTTGCAGCACTCTGCTGATCTATTTCAAAGTGATAGCCTTGCTTTTTATGTTTGATCCTACTAGTTTATGCTACATTGGTGCTCTTACTGGAGTACTGCAATTTCATCAGAACATCTACAATTACTGCTACTTATCATTTCTACAGTGCTGCTAGGGATTCACAGCACTGTAAATACGCATAAAAACGAGAGTCCCTGTTCAATACAGCTTACAGTCTATTCAAGACAGACAAGTAGGACACACAGGGGACTAGGGTAAATCTTTCAGGGAAATGATTAAAACATGGGTGTTAAACGGGAGAATAAGAGAGCAAGGATCCAAAAGCAGCTTTGAAGAAGTGAGTTTTTAGCCTTCATTGGAATAGAACTAGAGATGAAACCTGATGTACTGACTCGGGCATATGGTGCAGCAAAGTGGCGTGAAAAGAGTATGGAACTGCCTGATCAGACAAATCACTTTTATCTGTGCCCTTCTCTTCCACTGCCAGCTTCAGACTCCATTCATTCCACCTTTTTCTTGAGTATTGCAATCTGAGCAGGACATCTTCTTCTACTATTACTACTACTACTACTTGTGAGGACGCATTTTAGAAAGGCCATTTGGGTGAATCTAGGACATCCATGTCAAAATATCTGAAAAGCTGTGGGAGGGATAGCAGTGAAGGTGGACATGTGAAAAGGGCAATTTTAGACAGCATATCTCCACTGCAAAAGATAAATGGGTCCACCACGATATAGAATGAGATGGGGATGTGCAGAAAATGGACAATTTCAAACGTTCACATGTAGGTATAGGTGTTTGCAGTATTGGCCACAAAGATGTGCCAGTACCGATATTTCTTTGTACTCTTGATAGCTAGGAGAAATGAGCTTTCAAATGTCTATTAGTGGATGTGTCTGTTGCTGGTAGTAAATATGCATCCTGTTCTGAAATCAGGCGCACATGTGTATGTTCTTCAGAATGTACCAGATATGCCTCTGACATGCCCCCATGGGACATGGATGTCATTGCACCTGATGTGTAAGTTCAGGGCATTCTGAAATGGCTCTTGGGACATGAATGTGATTGGGATGATCACTATTGCTCATTTGCATAGCACAGCTAAACAAAACCTTAAAACTAAGATGCAGAAAGCAGTCCAGCAGCGAGATCGGGGTTATCCAGTTTTTTGCACTGAGTGTCACATGTACGATTTTCTCCCAGTTGGTGATCTGTCTTATGTGTGCACTAGTGCAAGGAGCTCTTTGCCCTCAGGGAAAGAGTCCAATCTCTGGAGGCTGGAGTAGCAGACAGAAATGTAAATAGACAAGACCTACGTGGATGTCATACTGAAGTCCCACCTCCAGTCTGGCAGCCTCTCAGTTGCCATGGAGGGGAGAGGTCACGTAAAAGGACAGCATCACCTTGGTGTGGCAGGAAGTGATTCTGTATCTAGGACCTGCCTGCCAGGAGATGTAAAACCCTCTTGTACCAAGGAGGTTTCTCCAGGGCCATGTGACCATGAGGGGAGTTTAGGATGCCCGTTATAGTTGGTGATTCAATCATTAGGAATGTAGATAACTGGGTGGCTGGTAGACATGAGGATCGCCTGGTAACATGCTGCTGGTCCGAAGGTAGCAGACCTCACGTGCCACCTAGACAAGGTGTTAGATAGTACTGGGGAGGCGTCTGCTGTCTTGGTACATGTTGGCACCAATGACATAGGAAAGTGTGGGAGGGAGGTTCTGGAGGCTTAAATTTGGCTCTTAGGTAAGAAGTTGAAATCCAGAACTTCCTGTGTAGCATTCTTTGAAATACTTCCTGTTCAACACGCAGGACTGACAAGGCAGGCAGAGCTCTGGAGTCCCAATGCACGGATGAGACTGTGCAAAGAAGAGGGTCTGGGATTTGTTAGGAACTGGGCAACATTCTGTTGAAGGGATGGGCTTTTTCAAAAGGATGGGCTCCACCTTCACCAGGATGGAACCAGGCTGCTGGCATTAACCTTTAAAGAGGAGATAGAGCAGCTTTTAAACTAGATAAGAGGGGAAAGCCAACAATCACCCAGGAGTGCATGGTTCGGAAGGATGTATCCTTGAAGGATATTAGCAAAACAGGGAAGTTAGGGCATTCCAACAGAGAGATTCCAACAAAGATAAAAGTAACCCAGATGTCCTTCAGTACAGAGCTGAAAAATTCCAAATTACACCAATCAATAAAATACAACTTCTAAAATGCTTGTATGCAAATGCAAGAGATCTAAAACATAAGTTGGGAGAGCTAGAATATACAGCACTAAATGACAAGTTAGATGTGATTGACATCTCAGAGACCTGGTGAAAGGAGTACAAGCAGTGGGACACTGTGATACCTGAGGGGTTGCACTCTGTTAGAGAGGGAATTGAGTCAGATAGAATTAAAGTTTTTCATGAAAGAAAATAAACTGTAGAATCTCTATGAAATGAAGTTCCATGTAAAAAGGGAAGGCGATGGCAGTGGGGGTGTACTACCAACAGCCTGGCCAGAATGATCAGATGGATGATGAAATGCTAAAAGAAATCAGGGAAGCTAACAAAAGTTTCAACATAGTAATAATGGGTGATTTCAATTACCCGGTATCGACTGGGTCAATGACGCAGCAGGACATGCTAGAGAGAGAGAGTTTCTAGATGATATAAATGACTACTTCTTGGAGCAATTGGTTCATGAATCAATAAGAGGGAGGCTATTCTGAACCTAATCCTTAGTGGAACACTGGATCTGGTGCAAGAGATAAGGGTTTTGGGGTCACTTGGCAATAGTGACCATAGCATGATTGCATTTGATTTAATGAATGGAAGAAAGACGGCAAGAAAATGCAGAGTACTACCTTTTAACTTTCAAAAGGGAGACTGTGATAAAATGAGGGAAATAGTTAAGAAGAAAACTAAAAAGACCAGCTGCAAAGGTTAAAGATTTACATCAAGCATGGGCGTTGTTTAAAAGTACTATCTTAGAAACTAGATTGTAAGCTCGGATGAGCATGACTCTGATGAGTAGGGACTGTATCTTTTATGTATGCCGGTACAGCGCTGCGTGCGTGGCGCTATATAAATGCTTAATAGTAGTAGTAGAAACCCAGGACGGATGTATTCCTCGCATTAAAAGTGGAAGGAAGTCCAAAAAACTGCCAGCATGGTTTAAAGGCGAGGTCAGAGAGGCTGCTGTTGCCAAAAAAGTTTCCTTAGCCTAATGACGAACACCGGAAACAACATAAGCATTGGCAAGTTAGATGCAAGGCATTGATAAGGCAGGCAAAGAGAGAATTTGAAAAGAAACTTGGCAAGGAAACAAAAAACATATAATAAAAACTTCTTCAAGTAAAAACCTGTGAAAAAGTCAGTTGGCCAATTGGATGTTAGAGGAGTAAAAGGGGCGCTAAGGGAGAACAAGGTTATAGCAGAGAGGCTGAATGAATTCACCTGGACTGGATGGTATACATCTAAGGGTGCTGAAAGAACTGAAATATGAAATTGCAAACCTATTAGTAATATGTGAACTATCATTAAAATCATCTGTAGTACCTGAGGATCAGAGAGTGGCCAATGTAACTCCAATTTTTAAAAAGAGTTCCAGGGGTGATCTGATGTGATGCAGCAGAGCGTACACAGCCCATGGAAGTGCAGGTAAAAGAAAGGCTTACCTCAGATTCAGCATTGGAAAGGAGCACTAGGCACACTGAAACAGTTGAGCAAAGGAAATTGTTACTGCGTAACAAACAGAAAGCTCATCAGGAACACCTGATGGCAAATCCCCACGTCACGTGCAGGGCTAGGGATTATTTAAGACAGGGTTCCAGTCAGTGGAAGGAAGGCAGAGGGAGAGAAAGGCACGATACAACTCAGGAGCACGGCAGAAGCCGGGGAGAGAGTAGCAGGAGGTGTGGCTACAATCAGCTGAGCAGAAACCCCAGAGGAGTGTTGGGAGAAAACTTTTCTCACGGAGAACCAGGAAGTGAAGAGAGCTCCAGCACTCAGGAACAGAGGTTTAAGGCAAGCTGTACTGGGAGAAAACCTGCTACCCGAGTTAGCCTTAAAGAGAAGCCAGGAGTGTTCCACTACACAGGAGACCGGTATGTGCCAGCTTTAAGCACAGGTCAGTTTAAAAGGAAAGTGTTGGGGGATGGGAACTCCAAGCATATGTGCATCATAAGAAATAGCTGCAAAGCTAGGACCAATTTCACTTCTGCACAACCAGCCTGGGAGGCTAGAGTAAAAAGATACAGGGAGCCAAGCACCAAGGCAATCCCTACAGATAGAAAGAAACCTCCATACGCTTACAGTGAGGGGTTTAAAACCTATAAGTGCCAAGGGCGCGGTCCTGACTATAACCACACGAAGCAAGGAGATTCAGAGCTGTTGTTCTGGGAGGAAAGCCCAGGTAGAAGCTACTACAAGCCAGGGAGGTATAAACCCGAAGGGAGAAGAGCCTCCATTGAATCCCCTAGTGAGTTGTCACAAGACGCAGTGTCTGAATGCTGTATACAAGAGGACTCTGACACAGGGAGTTTGGGAAGTGCTGGAGAAAGAATGGTATGGGAAGATGACAGCAGCCTTCAAGATCCCTCTCCCATGGATTGTAGTATCTGTTATAAATGCAGCCCTGCTGTTTGATTAAATGACAAAGAGAACTTTGTGCATGTAAACTAAAGAATATATTTGCCACTATTTTTGTTTCTTCGCTCACACCTGAAGTTTCTGTTCTTGTTGATAGTCAGAGCGGGACGGGGAATAAAACCCATATTATTTTTCATTCAATTTGCTCTGAGAGACTCTTTCATTTACACAGCCAGAGCAGTTTACTTGTCTTATAGACCCTAGGCAACCGCCTGTATAAGGGTTAAAGGGCTCTAACCACGGGCCCCATCACACTGAGAAACTACAGACCAGTAAGCTGACATCAGTATTGGCAAAATGGTAGAAACCATTATAAAAAATAAAATTACTGACATGTAGATAGCCAACATGGATTTAGCCAAGGAAAGTCTTGTCTTACTAATCTGTTATATTTATTTGAAAGTGTGTTTAAACAGGTAGACAAAGGTGAGCCGTTGATATAGTGTATCTGGATTTTCAGAAAACCTTAGACAAGATCCCTCATGAGACTCTTGGCAAAATTAAAAAGTCATGGGATAGGAGGCAGTGTACTATTGTGGATCAGGAACTGGTGAAAAGATAGAAAATAGAGAATAGGGTTAAATAGTCAATTTTCTCAATGGAGCAAGGTTTATAGTGGAGTACTCCAGGGATCTATGCTGGGCCCACTGTTTTTTAACATATTCTAAAATGACCTGGAAATGGGAATAACAAGTGAGGTGATCAAATTTTCAGATGACACAAAATTATTCAAAGTTGTTAAAATGCAAGAAGATAGAGGACACACAATGAAGCTACAATGCAACCTATTTAAGACTAATAAGAGAAAATATTTTTTTTACTCAACGCATAATCAAACTCTGGAATTCGTTACCAGAGCATGTAGTAAAAGCTGCTAGTGTAGCTGGGTTTAAAAAAGATTTGGACAAGTTCCTGTAGGAAAGGTGCATAAACCATTATTAAAGAGGACCCGGGAAATTCACTGCTTGCCCCAGGACAAGCATTGTGGAACCTGTGTGCCTCTTTGGGAATCTGCTACGTACTTGTGACCTGGATTGGCCACTGTTGGAAAAAGGATACTGGGCTTGATGGACCTTGGTCTGGTCCAGTAAGACATTTCTTATGTTTAAATCACGAATAGTGCTTTAAAATGCCTCCCATCATTTCTATACATCACATACACAAGCTTTGCAGCCAATTACGTTACAGCTTTGGATGGGGGAGTGGAAGGAATATAAAGCAATGTAGTAATCAGGTATGCAAAATAGATTTGTTGAATATTAAGCAAACATGAGCCCGATATTCAAAAAAGGCTTAGCTCCCAGGGCTGGCCTAAAGAAATCTGATGCACATCGTCAGCAAGGCACCACACCCTCCTCATAGGCCAGCATCTCCTTTTCTCTTCCCCCAGCTCCATGTCCAGCATGTTCCCCCATCATCCACCATAGTCTGCCATCTTGTTTTCTCTCTTCCACCATAGTCCAGAATCTCCTCTTCCCTATGTCCAGCATCGTCCCTTCTATTCCTTTTCCTCTGCTCCATCTCTAGCATTTGCCCTTATCTTCCTCAACCCTGCATCTTCCTGCATCTCCCCTTCTCTTCCTCAGTTCCCCTGAAATCCAGCAACTCACTTTCCCTAGTGCCCCTGTCTGTGTCCAGTATCTGTCTATCTCCGCCTCACCCCCATGCCCTGTGTTCAGTATCTCCTCGCCCCTTCCCTACTGCCCATTAGTCAAGCATCTCCCCTTTTCTTTCCCATCCCTCCCTGTCCAGCATCTCTCCACTTCTTTCCTTTCCCTGGCTTTCTCCCGTCCTCTTCTGCCACATTACCTCTGTCCGAGTTGCCCTGAAGCACTGTAGCTGGCATGGGCAGTGTGGACCAATGAAAGCAGGCGCATGCTGAAGCGCTGCTAGATATCGCCCCCTTCCATTGCAAGCTTCCTGCCAAACGGGGCGGATCTGACAGAGCTTGAGCATACACTACTGCTCAGAGGCCCAACAACAGCATGACAGTTGCACTGCTTTAGGGAGTTGCCCAGGAAGGGGTAGAGTGGCGGCCGCAGTGGAGAAGAGGAGGGAGCAGGTCCTGTTTTGCTGTTGCTGCTGTTTGGCAAACTCTGCTACCCTAGGCGGATGTCTAGTGCTCCTAGTGGTATGGCTGGCCCTGTTAGCTCCTAAATTTGTGCCCTATTTCAATCCTAACATCGGAGCCGAAGTTTTCAGCTGAAAATTCATCTGAACTTAGGAGCTTACAAGTTATAAATTTAGGGCTTTCATTCATCTAGATTTTAGCCTGATTTATCAGCTTAGTGCTGAAAATTATTTCTAAGTACCTAATTTGTTTTTCTCTGCCTTAAATCTGCCCCCGTTGCCACCCACGTCTTGTGCTTTTAAATTTAGGAGTTTAGTGAAATTGCGAGTATAAATTTAGAAGCTTAGCCCTAGTACATTTTCTGAGAGGCCAATTTAAGAGCCCATCTCAAAGTTAGGAGTAGAAATCCTCTGAATATTGGCTTCTTTAGGTTTGTTTTGCCTTACCCTTTGGAAAGACTGTTAGCAGACAAATGATCAACACTGTCATTTCTCTGGACAGGTACTTCATGCTGGACTTTGAATCTGGGGTTCTGCTGTATTTTGTCACTGAACAAAGTAAAAACCAGAAGCCAAGAGGGAGTCTGTCGTTAGCTGGATCCGTGGTTGCACTCAGCGATGAAGCTCCTCATATGCTCATAGTTTACTCTGCCAGTGGAGAGATGTACAAGCTCAGAGGTACAGAGACATGATAAATACCAGATAAATGGAATGTTAATGTTTTAATTCACATATTAATCATTTGTATATTGCATACCAACTATATGCAATGCTGCACAGGGGCGGCTCAAGGCAATCTGCTGCCTGAGGCGAAGTATGAAATGGCTCCCCCCCCCCCCCCCACCTTAGAGGAGGTGGGGCTTTTTCAGACCTCCAATCAGAGACTAAACCAAATCAAAAAGCGGATTAGATTATATGGAGGAAATGCAAGATGTTTGCACACAGGGCCGTATCGAGCTGCAATCACACCCTGTGCAACTTGCAGCTCGGGCGCACGACCCCCTTTCCCCCCCCATACCTCTGTCCAGCGCTACCTGCTCTTTCCCTGCTGCTGCCGCCCTCTGTTTTTTTCACAGAGGTACCGGCAGCAGGGAAAGAGCAGGCTGCGCTGGACAGAGGTATGGGGAGGAAGAGGGGGGCATGCGCCCGATCTGAAAGGCACCGGCACTTTAAGCAGATCTGTCCCTCCCTACTCTGACATCGCATCGGAGGAGGGAGGGACCACACGTCCTTAAAGTGCTGTGAAAAGGCTTGGGGAGCGCATTTTGGCTGCCTGCTATTGTCCTGCCAGTGGCAGCAGGGCAACAGCAGACAGCCGAAATGTGTCCCCCAAGCCTTTCCGCCCTGTGCGGCTGCACCGCTTGCACAGGGTTAGTTATGGTCCCATTTGCACACCAAGGAACTAAAAGACAGCAAGAGCCAACAGCACAGTTTATAAAACTAAATTATAACTCATTTTTATTTTGTTGTTATAAACTGCATTATGGTTCTTGCTTTTTCTTTTTCAACATATATTTTGCATCCACAGTAGGTGCAGAGAAGAACCAGGACATTCACCCACAGAACTCAATATTTAAAAAAGAAATCTGATTCTGATCATCTCACTAACAACAACAACAACAGCCACTGTTCTCCAACACCAGGCATATTGTGAACTAATACAAAACCCTACAATAAAGAGCAAACCTACCATACCATATCAGCACAAACTTCCAAAACTCAAATAAGGAGCTCATCCAAAAAAAGGGTGTCTGTAAATACTACAGTGGGCCATGGAACATCCATACACCTATTTGAAAAACTGAACAAGTCAAATTACTACCGTACAGTATAGATCTTTATGTACAAACTCCATGTTAACAGAACGCCTGACCTCAGTCACACACTCACAACATCGACCCTCACCAAGTACAGAATAAGTAACCACAATCTAAAGTAAAAATAAAAATATGTAGGCAAAATTTAAATTGAAACTCCAAGAAGCCAGAGTCCACATGCAGTGCAACATCAGATAAATAAGAGATGCATTTCCCCAGTACTGTGTAAAATATAAAAATAGCACAAAGTCCAATCACCAAAATTAAATACAATTATTTTTTCTACCTTTGACCATTTATTCTCTGATCATGCTGGTCCCGATCTGAGGCTTCTGCTTTCCCGTCTTCTCTTTGCTCTCTTTCTGTGGTCTATGGTCCATGGTCCATCTGCCATTTCTTATCTCTTCTTTTGTTTTCTTCACTTCTTTCCATCAGCCCATTTCCAGTTCCAGTAACCCTCCCCAGTATCAGCCCCCTTTCCAGTCCTCCCCTCCCAGTACCTTCCAATGTCAACTGCCTTGCATTCCCATGACTGCCACTGGGGTCCATTCCCTTCCAGTCCCCCTCCTTCCCCACTGTCCAGCCACTTCTACTCCAAATACCATCCCAGATATCAGCTCACGCCCACTCTGTGCCACCCCCCCCCAGTTAGCTCCCTTCCATCCCCCCTACCCTCTGTCCATCCCCCTTCCAGTTCCATTTTCATGTCAGCTCCCTTCCAGCCTCCTCCCCATTACCCAACCACCTACCACTCCCATCCCCAAGTGTCAGCTCCCTTCCAGTCCCCCTTCAGTACATCCCAGGTGTCAGCTCCTTTCCAGCCCTCTCCTTCCCCCATGTCAGCTCCTTTCCTGCCCCCTCCTTCCCCTGGCAGACCCTATCATTATCCGCTCCCTTCCAGTCCTATTCTACCATCCTCCTGCATCAGCCCATTTGTAGCCCTAGCCCCTAGTTTTCTTCCAGGGCCAGCAGCACTCTCCTCCCCTCCCCCATTAGCCCATTTCCAGTCCCAGCCCATTTCCAGTCCTAGCCCCCTTATTAGCCCACTCTAGTACTAGCCCCCCAATCAGCCTATTTCCAGTCCTAGCTCATTTCCAGTGTTAGCCCCCATCTGTCCATTATCAGTCCTACCCCCCCCAATCAGCCCATTTCCAGTCCTAGCCCCCAATCAGCCCATTTCTAGTCCTAGCTCCATCAATCAGCCCATTACCTGTCCTAGACCCCCTCCCGATCAGCCCATTTCCACTTCTATCCCCCATCAGCCCATTTCCAGTCCTAGCCTCACCTCCTGATCAGCTGATTTCCAGTTCTAACCCCCCATCAACCCATTTCCAGTCCTAGCCCCCCCTCCACCCCAGGGAAATTGGAAAAAAAAACCTGGCTGCTGAAGCCGCTGCAGCAGCAGCAGAGTGAAGTACCCCGTGCCACGGTCTTCCCGGCAGAGCCCTCCTATCTCCCTCAGCGCCGGCTTTTCAGAGCCACGAAGGGAGAGTTTCCCTTTCTCGCGGCACCGTTAAGTCTGCCGGCACTGATGTTCCTGGTGCTGAGGGAGATAGGAGGGCTCTTTCGGGGAGGTCGCTGCCACGGGGCACTTCATTCTGCTGTTGCCGCAGCAGCAGCGGCTCCAGCAGCAGCTCCTCTCATCAAGTTTGGGGGTCTTTTTGAAGGTCAAGTGAGGCGTGCTTTTTGGGGACAATTTTTGCCGCCCCCGAAAGGTAGCCGCCTTAGGCCACTGCCTCACTCGTCCTCATTATAGAGCCGCCCCTGATGCTGCACAGAGACACATAGACAAACAGTGCAGTCTAGTTAGAACAGACAGACAAAAAACAAATAAGTTTTGAGTAAACAGAGAGACCATAATAGGGAAAAAAATTAAACTGGCTGGATTACAAGCAGGAATAGCTCAGGTAGGGACTATTTAAGTAAACTGCATGGAATGAGGAATAAAAGCTTACATAAGGAAAGCCAGTGGGGTGAGCAGATGTGATTCTACATCTTTAACAAGAAATTTGAGTAATACTATGTCTAGAGAAGTTAAATTGATATTTAGATATTGCAGTGTTTAAAACTAAGCAAGTCTAAGCAATTTACTAGGAGCAAGAACACAAAGCAAAAGAGTTAAAGTTTCAAAAGTGAGTTAACAGACGGAAGGAGGAACTGAGGGCAGGGCCACTTTAGTTGACCAACTTACAAGAACTTTGGTTATAAAGCCACCATGACCTTGGTTCCCAAATTAGATTCTTAACCTGTACCTGAACTTAACTTCTTGTTAGTAGTTAGCCTCTCTGGAGGTAATTTTGTAAAACACTTTCCACATGTAGAGTATGCTTTACGTGCAGGGAATAGGTGCCATAGGTTTGTGCATGTATATACGCACGTCCAAGTTGGAGTGCTGACGAGAGCGTGTGTACTTGTATCTGTAGCTTGCCTAGGTGTTGCCGGTGGCAGCATCCCAAGATACATGCATGCTTTATAAATATGCACTTACCTGCACCAGTCTACATGCACAAAGCTGCCCCCGCCTTTAGCTTTCTGCAAGATTGTTTCTGTGCTACTGGAGATTATTGTAGGAACTGATTTTTATAAAGGCACATATACATGTTGGGTCATTAACATGATAGTTTCCATTACATCTGGGATTAAATGTGTTTGCCATGAAAGCTAAGCACAGTTGTAAACTAGTCCTTAGGAAAATTAATGGCATGATGTGGACCGTGAAGTTTGAGTTTTATATTGAGAGTGCATATCAACACAAGGACATTGGTTGTTAAAACAGAAAAAAAGGGGACCAATGAATGATGTTTTTATCCCTATTACCAGCATTGAAATGTTGTAAGAAATATTGGTATTTCTGAAGGTCCTAACAATTTATACAAATTGTAAAATTATCACGGGCATATTTATGAAGATTATTTGACAGTTACCATAGTTTAATCTGGACTTTGGCAGTTTGGTCTTTATGAAATAGGCATGAAGTAAGTGCATGTTTTCATTTCTTTTATAGACACCCTGCTGTAAAATTACCCTTCACCTTTGTTCAGCAGTTCTTCTTGCTGATTCAGTTCCAAACCTTAAACAGAGTGGGCTATGCCTTTATGACCGGATGTTGTCAGCAGTGAATGTCAAGAGTGTATGTGGTGAGATTTGCAGAATGAGAGCACGCTTCCATTCTCACATTCTACTTTTTGGCTGATTTGTCTTGGCTAGTGCAGAATATGAGAACTGTCATACTGGGTCAGACCAAAGGTCCATTAGGCCCAGCATCCTAGTTTTTGACAGTGGTCAATCGTTGTTACAAGTATCCAGCAGGATCCCCAAAACTCTCAAGTGGAAATGCTGGGAATTGAACACAGGGTTGACTCTGCTACTGAGCTACATCCTACTACTATTACTACTACTGATCATTTGTATAGCGCTACAAGACATATGCAGCACTGTACAAAGACATATAAGAGATGGTCCCTGCTCATCAGAGCTTACAATCTAGTCTACATCCCCTTCTAAGTCAGCATATTGATGTGCACATAGAGGGAGTAAGCAACAAACTCTACTCCTAGGCCAAAGACCACCTTCTTTTCTTTTTACCTGATGTGCCTCTAGCAGGAATTGTGGGAACCACAGAATGAGAGAACAGAAAGCCTCATGGAAGTTTTATTAGTTATCCAACTTCTGAGCTGGGTAAATGAATAAACTGTACAAAATAAATTCCATGGGGATAAAGATTTTTGTCTCATTGCTATAAAATAATTATGCTACTAGCTGTTTAAACTTTTGCTGTGGAAGTCTGTATGGCCTTGTGTGACCAAAGTATGAATTGGATAGTGGTGATAGCTAAAGAGAGAAAGGTATCCCTATCCTGCAAATTAATCTATTAATCCCTGGAAGCCCAATCTTCTATATCATTGGCTCGACCACGTAAAAGCACTCTGCAAACACTGTAACTTCACTTTCTCCAGGAACAAACAGGAAGTCAGTCCTCACATATGGATGACGTTAGTGCCGATGGAGCCCGCGCAGAGCATTCCCCCAACTTTCAAAGAAAGCCTTTGGGACATGCTACTATACATGCATGGTCACTTTCTCGCCCAAGGGTTCCAGCTTGCTCAGTCTACTTTTTTCCATGGAGCCCAACAAATGTCTTTCCTGTTTCCCCGGAAGAAATCCCTGCTAAGCATCCTTAAAAGTTAGCTTTCTCGGTTTGCCTACCGGCTCCTCTTCCCGCCTCGAGATGCCAACAATCTTGGCATTGTTCTCGGCCCCTTTTTCCTTTTTTAATTGAGGCTTGCCTCGACCAGCATTCACACCATTTTTCCCCCGGGGGTTGTTGACCCCTCCAGGTGCTAACATCCCCCTGTGGGTTCAAAAAATGTGACCACTGTAGTCAAATCATGTCATGACTGCTGCCTGCGCTGCCAGGGACTGGACCATGACAGCACCTCTTGCGACCTGTGCCAGGCCATGACACCTAAGAGCAACAAAAACAGGTTGGAGTTGCAGGAAAAACTGTTTCCCAGGTCTGACTCCGACTTGGCCCTGGCCTCCCCAACACCGAGTTCCAAGCCCAGCACTTCCCACGAGGTCCAAGTGTCCTCGGAGTCCTGTGGCGGCTCCTCTGAGAAGACCTTGGACCAGGAGAAAAAGAAGAAAAAGTCCTTGATATCTGTGAGGTTGCACCAGAGAAACCTGGTAAAACTGCCCGGAGGGACTCGGGCAGCTCCGAGAAGCACCCTACCAAGAAGGATTCCTCAGCCGGTGGAGACCGTGTGAGGTTCTTTGAGGCTGTAGTCCTATTCGAGGATGCACTTGCAAGAGTGCCGGTGTTTGGCCCGAGATCCTCGGTGCCCATGCCGATAGTTGCAGAGCCTTCTGGCTTGGAAACCAGAATGGCGGCCCTGGAGTAGAATATCACTGCTATCCTGCAGCAGGCAATGATGACTGGTTCATCTTCATCATCTGCTCCGACAACCGGGCCCCCGACTGCGGGAGAGTCCCCAGTCGTCGAGCCGAGCTCCGAGTGCCACTGGCCTTGGGTAAGCCTCGGCGCCGGTTGAAGTCCCAGTCCCATTCCTCAGGCATCCAATCCTGCCCTGCTAGTTTCCGCAACTTGGACCCCAGGTCCTCCGGAGGCCGCCAACAATGAGTCGTAGAGCCTTGAACTCATCATCACCACTCGACTCTGAGTGGGAGACTGATGACGAGGCATCCCCGGAAACTAAATGGCACCGAGATATTCCCTCAGACCAGTCTCCGCCAGCACCCAGGCACCACTCTTCTCCGGAGGACGGAGCCTTCCATGACTTTGTCAAGGACATGGCCAGAGCCCCCTCAATGCAGACTGAAGCAGAGGAAGACTCGCACACTGAGGAGTTGGAGATCCTACAATATGAGTCTCCACCCAAGGAAACCCTCACGGTGCCCGTGCAGCCAGTCTTCAAGCAGCTACCGCTTAGAATGCGGGAGAGACCAGCATCTGTATCGGTGGTGAGCCGGCACCTTGCTGCCATTTACTGTATTCGGAAGGGCCCGGGCTTCCACAAACCCCAACTCCCACATAACTCCATGGTCATTAAGTCAACCATACAAAAACTCAAGAGCCAAAAGACCCACTCCACAGAAGGGAGTCCAGAGCCCTTAATGCCCTCGGGCGCAAGTATTACCAAGGCTTGATGCAGGGGTGCTGGATACAAGCCTATGAATTATACATAGGTATGTACCTGAAGGCTGTAACCCAGGAGCTGGCAGGGCTTTCGGCTGGTCTTGTCAGGGAACTCCTCCAATGGTTCCAGTCCCTGATCTCAGGAATCAAGGATTGCTCCAAGTTCCTCTCCCGAGCAGCCTACGATGGCTTTGAGTTAGTGGCTCAAGTCGCAGCAGCTGGCATCGGCGCTCAATGCCAAGCCTGGCTACAGTCTTCTGACCTTGAGCAATGGGTCCAAGACAAGCTGCTCGACATCCCCTGCATTGGGGAGAGCCTATTTGGTAAACCCTTGGCCGACAAGGCATCCAAGATTGAGGCCGATGTGGTGACCCGCCAGAGGCTCTCTAAAAAGACCTCATCCCTTCCCCACAGGAAACCAGCGGGGAAAAGGCCCCTGTTCTCAAGGAAAAAGGGTCCTTTCCCTCAGAGTCACCACTACCAGCCCTTCTTGGGCCAGCAACAAGGTTCTCACCCTAAGAGGCAAGGCCAAGGGGCTCAGAAGGCAAAGCGTTGAAGCTTCAGCCCCAGCTCCCACCCAACCCAGGGGGAGCTTTTGACTTCCAGGGCAGGGCCTCCCCTCCCCCAGGACACCTTCACAAGCCCTCGGGAGGGGGGGGGGGCGCCTGGTGCTCTTTGCCCACTGATGGGCCAACATCACCTCGGACCAGTGGGTGCTGTAAGTGGTAAGGGAAGGATACCTCCTCCACCTGCAGCAAAAACCACCCAGGTTCTTCCCAGAAGAGCCAGTGTGATCACTCCTTCATCAGTCTCTTTTACTCACAGAAGTCACAGGTCTGGCCAGGGTCAACCTGGGGAAAGGGCTTCAACTCCAGGTACTTCCTTGTCCCATAAAGAAATGAGGCCTCAACCCATACTAGACCTGTGAAACTTAAACAACTTTCTGGTGCGGGAGAATTTCAAGATGTTCTTCTGTGGAACACTGCTCCTTACCTCCACCAGGGAGATTGGCTGTGCTCCTTGGATCTAAAGGATGCGTGCACACACATCCTAATCCACCCTTCCCACAGGCAGTACCTAAGGTTCGTGGTAGGAGGAGGGCACTAACAGAACAGGGTACTACCCTTTGGCCTAGCCTTCTCACGAAGGGTCTTCACCAAATGCCTGGCTGTGATGGCTGCCCACTTGTGACTGCAAGGGGCTTTCATCTTCTGCTACCTAGATGATTGGCTAGTCAGGGCATAGTCTCAGAGGCTAGTCAGGTGGCAGAGCGTGCAGCCCTCCTTCTGCAGCACCTGGGGTTCATCACCACTACCCCAAATCAACCTCTCTCCAGCCCAAAATCTGGAGTTTATAGATGCTTAGTTCAACATGCTGCAGGTCAAGGCAGTCCTCCCCAGAGAAAGGGCAGAATGATTCAGACAACTGGCAAGAGAGGAGAGGTACAATATCACTGGTCAGTGCCAGCTCGTTTCCTCCTCTGCCTACTGGGCTATATGGCCACCACGTTATACCCTCAATCTGCTTGCACATGCGGATAGCCCAGTGATGCCTCTGCTCACAATGGACTCAAGCCATGGGCAGGCTATGGGACAGGGTCAGGGTTACCTGCCAATTGGTGAAATCCCTCAACTGGTGGCAAAACCTCTGCCACCTCCAGGCGGGTTTGCCCTTCCAAGCACCCACACCTCAGAGAACTCTGACCATGCCTCTCTCCTAGGTTGGGGGGCACATAGTGGGGACCGCTGCACACAGGGCTATAGGTCCCAGGAGGGGACCTATAGATCAGTTTTCTGGAACTCAGGGCAATCTTTCTAGCCCTATGAGTGTTCCGCCACTGCGTGCGATACTGATCCATACTGATCCAGACGGACAATCAAGTCACCATATTCTATATCAACAAGCAGGGGGTATAGGCTCGTACTCCCTCTGCCAGGAGGCAGTGGCCCTCCTCTCCTTTGCAGCTCGCAACAACATGCTCTTGCAAGTAGTTTGCTTCCTGGGCCAGGACAACTGCCTAGCGGACAGGCTGAGAAGAGTCCTTCAGTTGCATGAGTGGCGCTTGAACCCCAGGGTGGCCAAGAGGCTCTTCCACCTCTGGGGCAGGCCTGTGATGGATCTATTTGTTTTTCCAGATAATATGCAACTGCTTCGCTTTTGATCTTGTGGTCCGAGGGCCTACTCTATGCGTTCCCACCAACTTCCCTGGTCGCCAGATCCTCTTCAAAGTCCAGAGTGAGAGGGCGTCAGTCATACTAATTGCCTCAAGGTGGCCAAGACAGCCTGGTTCTCTGCTGCTTTCCCTGTTGGTGGCACTCCAAGTCCTGCTGGGCCAAGCCTGGACCTCCTGCACCCCAGCCTGGGTCCCTAACGCTAACAGTGTGGCTGTTGAGAGGGTAGCATTGGCTCCTTTCAATCTTCTGAGAGAATTTGAGGAGATCCTGCTGGTCTCTCAAAAGTCTTCTACCAGACAGGCTTATCCCTTTAAGTGGAAAAGGTTCTTCACCTGGTGTGCAGAAAGAAGGGAGAACCACTTCTTCTGCCATGTGCAATTAGTACTCCAGTACCTACTGCACCTGTCACACACTGGGCTGAAGTCTAACTCAGTGAGGGTGCATCTGAGTGCAATAGCTGCTCACCACCACCATGTTGAGGGAAAACCCCTCTCGGGCCAGCCCCTGGTCTCCAGGTTTCTCCGGGGGCCTTCTGTTATCCAAGCCTCCTCTCCGCCCTCTGCAGCAGAGTGGGACTTCAACATGGTGCTCTCACAGCTCACCAAACCACCATTCAAGCCCCTAGCCACTTACCACCTGCAGTACTTGTCTTGAAAAGTGGCCTTTTTGGTGGCCCTCACGTCTGCTCGAAGAGTAAGCAAACTCCAGGCCCTGGTGGCAGATCACCATATACAAGGTTCTACAAGAACAAGGTAGTGCTCTGCACACACCCCCAAATTCCTCCTGAAGGTAATCTCTCCTTTCCACCTCAACCAAGAGGTGGTCCTCCCCACCTTCCTCCTGTGGCCTCATGCCAGCAGGGAGGAACCTAGTACTTCATACACTGGATTGCAAACGGGCCCTGTCTTTCTACTTACAGCAGACTCAGTCCCATCGCAAAGCTCCTCAACATTTCCCTGTGACTGAACTCTGTCCACTTGGGTGGCGGACTATATTGCACTCACTTATGAGCGAGCTGGCCTCTCCCTTGAGCACCGGATCACAGCGCATCACGTGAGGGCGATGGCCACATCCGTGGCCAACCTGCACTCATTGCCAGTGATAGAGATATGCAAGGCTGCCACATGGTCTTCAATTCACACATTCGCAGCTCACTACTGCCTGGAGAGCGAGTCCCGCAGGGACAGTGCATTTGGTCAGGCAGTACTCCATAATATTCTTGGGGTGTAGGCAACTCCTGTCCTCAGACCCATCTGTGTTCAGGCTACCAGATTGATAGTGCCACTGGATGCTAGGGTCTTGCAGAGTCTCTCAGTGGGGCTCATCTTCTGCAGCTCACAGCTACCTGACTTGGTCGCCATTGGTGCTGTCGTGGATCGGTCCTCGGCAGCCTGGAGCTAGGGAGTCCCATATGTGAGGACTGACTTTCTGCTTGTTCCTGGAGAAAGTGTAGTTACTTACCTGTAACAGATGTTCTCCAGGGACAGCAGGAATCAGTCCTCACAACCCTTTCTCCTCCCCTGGGAGTTGCCTCCCTACTTGGTTTTAGTTTTTTTACTACCATCCTAGCTATGTCATCTGACTGAACAACATGGCACCCTTGGGCGGTAAGGGGACTCTGCATGAAAGCTGGGTTAATAAGGGGAGGAGTGGCCTAGTGGTTGAGGCAAGTTACTTCAGGCCAAAGAGCCAAGGGTTCAAATCCCACTAGAGGACAGCAAACGTGGGCCTGAAGAACTGAGTTTTCTAATCCCACAGGTGCTCCTTGTGGCCTTGGGCAAGCCACTTAACCCTCCGTTGCCTCAAGTACAAAAAACATAGATTGTGAGCCCTTCGGGGACAGGGGACAATTATATAAACTACCTGAATGTACACCACTTTGACTAGTAGAAAAGCTGTAAATAAGCCTATTTAAATAAATAATCCACACAGGCTCCATTGGCACCAAAGTCACCCATATGTGAGGACTGATTCCTGATGTACCTGAAGAACACCTGTTACTATGCTGTACTGGAAAGTTACTGGGATCATGACTAAGAGTTATGGAGAATCAAGAGGTTATGATCATATGGGACATTCCCATTCTAACTGATAAAAGGTTGGTTGGATTATTGCCACTTTCTTCTCAGATTTTCCCACAATTATGTGTCCAGGTTGAAAAGGGCTATGGTCTGAAATACTGAACCTGTAATAGCAGGAATTGGCTTTCTGGATAATTCCAGATCATTTTTCTGATGGAAGGGGTCATCTGAGGGTAGAAAGGTGCATGCATTCTATGCTAAGGTGTTCTATACAATTTGCAGAGGTGATTAACAGCCAATATTTGATTTTAACAGAGCTACTTCTTCATGGAGGAGATGTTAGAGCATGATGAGAGATAGGGGGTCATCCCTGCCCATATTGTTGGGGTGAATGTGTCTAAATAGTGCCCGATTATAATATCTGATCAGTGAAGGGCAGGGGTGGCTCTATAATATGGCCGAGTGAGGCAGTGGCCTCAGGCAGCAACTTTTTGGGGGAGGCAAAAAATGCCCCCAAAAAGGCCGCCTCACTCGGCCTTCAAAATTTAAACAATAAAAAGGGCCGACAAGCTGCTGACCTTGCTGTCCCGGAAGAGCTTTGCTGTTGCTTTACAGGTGCCCTGGCTCACCTCTGAAGGGCCGCGAAAAGGGAGTGCGTTTCCCCTTCTTTCCTATGGCTATGTTAAAGTTGAGCCTGCCGACACTGAGGGTAAACAAGACATTTTCTCATTTACCCTCAGTGTCGGTGGGCTCCTTTAACAGAGCCACGGGAAAGAAGGGAAATACTCTCCCTTCTCGTGGCTCTGCAAAGATGAGCCAGGGCGCCTGTAAAGCGACAGCAGAGCTCTTCCCCGGGGGGGGGGGGGCGGGGCGCTTGGACTGGAAATCAGCTGAGGAGGTCTGGGGTGGAGCTGGATTGGGCTGGGGTTAGCACTCAAAATAGTCTGAGGGGGTTAGGACTTGTAATGGTCTGATGGGGGGAGAGCACGGACTGGAAATGGGCTGATGGGAGGTTAAGACTGGAAATGGGGTATGACTGGTAATGGGCTGATCATGGGGGGGTCTAGGACTGTTAATGGGCTGATCAGGGAAGTGGTTAGGACTGGTAGTGGGCTGATGAAAGGGCTAGCACTGGAAATGGGCTGCTGGGGAGGTTAGAACTGGAAATGGGTGCTTAAGGGATGCTAGGACTGGAAATGGGCGGGGGAGTTAGGACTGGAAATGGGTTGATTAGGGGGAAAGGACTGATAATGGGCTGATCAGGGGAGGTCTAGGACTGGTAGTGGGCTGATCAAGATGGGGTTAGGTCTGGTAGTGTGCTGATGGAATGGCTAGCACTGGAAATGGGCTGATGTGACGGGGGGCTAGAACTGGAAATGGGTGCTTAAGGGAGGTTAGGACTGATAATAGGCTAATCAGGTGGGATTAGGACTGTAAATGGGCTACAACTGGAAAAAGGCTGATCGGGAGGGGAGCTGAGGCACCTGTAAAGCAACGGCAGAGCTCTTCTGGGGCAGCAAAGACAACAGCTTGTCAGTCCTTTTTATTGTTTAAATTTTGAAGGCAGAGTGAGGAGGTCTTTTTGGGGGCATTTTTTGCCTTCCCCCAAAAAGTTGCTGCCTGAGGCCACTGCCTCACTTGGCCTCATTACTGAGCCACCCCTGGTCACTTATTCTGTACTTGGTGAGGGTCTGTGTTATGAGTGTAGGGCCAACACCAGGTGTTCTGTTAACATAGAGTTTGTATGTAGGGATCTGTATTGTAGTAATCTGAATAGTTCAGCTTTTCAAATAGGTTCCAGGGCCCACTGTAGTATTTACAGTGATGCTTTTTTTTGGATGGGCTCCTTCTGTGAGTTTTGGAAGTTGGTGCTGATATGGTATGGTATGGTAGATTTGCTCTTTAGATACTCAGTGACTTTGTTGTAGGGTTTCGTTTAGTTCATAATATGCCTGGCACTGGATAATGTTTGTTCTTGTTGTTAATGAGATGATCAGAATCAGATACTTTTTTTTTTAAAGATATTGAGTTCTGTGGGTGAATGTCCTGGTTCTGCTTTGTACCCATTGTTGAAGGGGGTTCTGTGGATGCAAAATATATGTTCAAAAAGAAAAAGCAAGAACCATAACTTGGTTTAAAACAACAAAATAAATACTTATAATTTAGTTTTATAAACTGTGCTGTGGTTCTCGCTCTCTTTTAGTTCCTTGGTGTGCAGACATCTTGCATTTCCTCCATATAATCTAATTGGCTTTTTGGTTTGGTTCAGTCCCTGAATGGAGTTTTGAGAAAGCTCCCCCCCCCCTCTCTATGGGGAGGGGGGGGGCGTCATTTCATCCTTCGCCTCAGGCAGAACTTGCATTTCCTCCATATAATCTAATTGGCTTTTTGGTTTGGTTCAGTCCCTGAATGGAGTTTTGAGAAAGCTCCCCCCCCTCTCTATGGGGAGGGGGGGGGGGGCGTCATCTCATCCTTCGCCTTAGGCAGCAGATTGCCTTGAGCCACCCCTGGTGAAGGGTCAGTTTCACAGAATGAAGAGAGACTTCTGGATGTCAGAGAGCAGGAGCAGCAAGCAGGAACACATGAAATCTCAGGTTGCTGCTTGTGATACAAATAAGGATTTAATGTCTCCCTCTTGTGGACTGCTTCAATGAGCACTTCAAAGCAAATCTTCATCGTTAGATCCTTCTGCCACAGGAACTAGGAGGAGGAGTAAATCATAATTCCTCTTCACCAGAATCTTTGCAACCTTGCACGATCATCAGCAGTGCTGTCTTTCAACTCCGAAGAGAAGTCTTGCAGATCTTGATTGCTTGCAATTAAAATCAGAGCGTTTGTTAACCAGAACAGCAGTATTGGTGCCAGGGGCGGCCCAAGGGGAGTGCGGGGCCATGTGCGGAGACTCGGTGCGGGGCCTCATTTGCATAAGGGGTTTCATTTGCATAATGTTACCATACACTAACTTTTAGTAAACATGCCTCTTAATGAGTGTATGGATAAAGAAAGACTAAAAGATTTCTACATTACTATAAGCCAGTGCCAACCGCCAGGCACATTAGGAACTACTACAAACACTGCCCGTTTAGAACCCATAGCAAACCCACCATATCCTAACAGCACTACCAGGACTCACAAAACACCATACTCTACCTATCAAAAGGTAACACTGCAAATATTAAACCAATGCATTTCAGAGAATAACAATACATGACCTACTGGGGAAAGAGAACAAGTGGCAATGTCAAATAGGAATTACATAAACAGAATACCTCAGCTCAGTTACATATGCAGAACATAGACAATCACCAAACAATGAATCACAATTTAGAAACAGGAAGACAATAATTAAACTGGGAACCCCAAAAGCCAAACTTGGAATGTACAACAACACTGTAGAAATAAAACTATAAATTAATTTCCTCTTGTACTAAACAAAGCACAGACATTAATGATGCACATTTCCCAGAGCTGACATATTCCAGTTAATAAATTCAAAATAAAGAGAGATTTTTCTACCTTTTGTGCATTTTTTTTCAGTTGCAATTGCTCCAGCCACTTTCTTCTGGTTTCTTCGTGTCTTCTGCTAACTCTCCATCGTCTGCTGTCCATTTGTCCTTTCTTCTCTCTTCTAGATTTTTTCCAATCTCTCTCTACATCTGCTTTAACATACTAATCTTTCTCCTTTTGCTCTTTCCTCATTCCTATTTCATCCACTCAAATTTTACCCCTCCATCCTCAATCCCCACTTACTCTCCCAATACCCGGCCAATTGTAGATTTTTCTTCCCTCCCACACAAAATATTTTTCCCCCCTCCATTTCACTCTCCCAGCCCCATCCCATTCTAATCCTCCCCCAACATCAGCTCCATTCTAGTTCCAGCCCCACCCAGCAACTGCTCCCTTCTAGTCCCTGCATCAGCCCATTTCCAGTCCTAGCCCCCCATCAGCCCATTTCCAGTCCTATCCTAGCCCCAACATCAGCCCATTTCCAGTCCTATCCTAGCCACAACATCAGCCCATTTCTAGTCCTAGCTCCCCCATCCATTTCCAGTCCTATGCGAGTCCCTCCATCAGCTCATTTCCAATCCCATCCCCCCATCAGCCCATTTCTAGTCATTTCCTAGCCCCACCATCAGCCCATGTCAAATCCTAGCTCCCCTCCACTCAGCCCATTTCCAATCCAAGCCCCCCATGAGCCTACTTCCAGTTCTAGCCCCTCCATGAGTCCATTTCAATCTAAGCCCCCACCACAGCCCATTTTCAATCTTAGCACCCACCAACAGCCCATTTCCAGTCCTATCCTAGCCCGTCCATCAGCCCATTTCCTGTCCTAGCTCCTCCTCCCCTCTCAGCCCATTTCCATTCCAAGCCCCCTCCACATCAGCTATTTGCAGTTTGAGCCCCCCTTCCACTCAGCCCATTTCCAGTCCTAGCTACCCCCCAGCCCATTACCAGTCCTAACCCCCCATCAGCCCATTTCCAGTCCTAGCCCCCCACAGTCCATTATCAGTCTTAACCCCCCATCTGCCCACTTCCAGTCCTAGCCCCCCTTCACCCCATTTTCAGTCTTAGCCCCTCCATAGCCCATTACCAGTCCTAACCCCCCATCAGCCCACTTCCAGTCCTAACCCCCCAATCGCCCAATTTTCAGTCTTAGCCCCCCATAGCCCATTACCAGTCCTAACCCCCCTCCCCCCTATCAGCCCAGGGAAAATTTAAAAAACAAAACAAAACTGGCTGCTGCCACTGTGGCAGCAGCAGAATCAAGTGTCCCGCAGCTCCCCCCTCCCCGCCTGCCTGGCAGAGTCCCCTGAATCACTCCCCTTGGCGCTGGCTTTCAGAGCCCCGAAGGGAGAGTTTCTTTCTCGCGGCTCTGTTAAGCCTGCCAGCACTCTGTTTCCCATCAGCCCTGGCGTGCTTAATAGAGCAGTCTCTTTTTAAAAGTTGAAGAGCCCCAACCTTTTAAGCCTCTCCATATGGGGGTGTATCCTTCCATTCCATTTACCATTTTTGTTGCTCTTTTCTGTACCTTTTCTGATTCTACTATATTCTTTTTGAGATATGTCAGAAGGCTGCCTGGGTGAGAATGTTTACAGTCTTGGCAAGTGCATATGTCAATATGATTTGCAAGGGATTGTGGTCAATGCAGTCCATTCACACCAGACACAGCTGCTCACAATAATTTAGTTGTGCTCAAGTGTAAAGCCAATAAGATATTTATTTATGGGGTTATTTCTCCCAACACAGATATGCTTGGTAGCACATAAATCAGGTTACTTGCTTTCAGTGTTAAACTTGGAAAAAACAAAAACAGGAAAACAACATTTGAACTTGTCAGGCAATCAAAGCAAAAGAAATAAGACCTGGTTGGCAACAAACTGGTCTTTTCTGTAGGCTTTAGCTAATATTCTCTTAGCATATATCAAACAACAAACCAAAAGTCACAAAGAAGAGAAAAACTGTTCTTTTCAGGTTACCTTCTTATATCTTCCCACATAGATTCAGAAGTGATTCTCACAGAGCTCACAAGCAATTAGGTAAGGCTCAATTGCTAGCAGTTATCCAGCTGAAACCCCTTAGCTGGCTTGCTTTCTACTGCGTGGCTAAAAATCCTACACAGGAGCTTTTCTGAGTAGATTAAAGAACAAGTTTGTATTTCTTTGTGATGGTTGCTGTACTTTATAACAGAAAATCACCAAAGGAGTTTAGACAGAGAGCAGTCCATGTAAACAGATTCTTCATCTGCTATCACCCCCTCTTCTTCAACAAGCATGGGTTCAATATCATGGATTGGCACAGATGAATCTCCCAATGGAGCACTTTCAGGAGAATACTTGTTTCCCTGCAGTCTTTCAAGGTTATAGTTAGGGCATAGATCAGTGTTCATACCTGAGCTTCCATTGCTGTTAGAGTTCCTCTCTATATAGCCTGGCCAGTATGTAGTCCAGTTCTTATGTCCAGCCTTCCAATCCAGATCCCTGGACACTGGATCTCTCTTCACATACCTTCTGGCACGGGTCTTAGGGTCCCTTCCATGTGCAGCCGTCTCCCTCACAGGTACCGTCTGGAGATTCCTAGCTCTGCAGCACCATTCATCTGGCTTTCCCCAGTCCAATGGTGTATGCTGGCCCTTGGAATGCCTCCCAGTATACATACTGCTCTGGACTCTTCTAGACCTCTCAAAGGCTTTTCTCCTCCTTCTTCCAAAGGGTTTCTTTCCCTCTCTGTCCGTCCGGTTGGGGTTCTGCTTCTGATGATCCTCCTGATGATGAAGATGATCAAGCTCAAGCTGATTCTCTGTAGAATAAACTCTACCTTTATTCTGCTTAGATGAGTGCTCCTCCCTAACACAGCGCAGCTGTGCTGAATCAGGCCCTGCCCTTTGAGATGAGTGCTTAGGGATTACCTCATAGCCCTCCTGATTGAACACACGTTTCCCCACTTCAGCTCCTCTAATGGCTGTTGGAAACCTGGTGCATTCTGGGACTGGTAGTCTTTTATGGGAAAATTCTGTTTTCTTATTTCTACCAGAACTGACAGGTTGCTTGTTCAGAGTTACTTCACCTTTTCTATAGCTCCTTCCTGAGCTATGATAAGCTTCCTTATCACAGATATGGTGACCAGAATTGCGCACACGATTCTTTTTTTTTAAATTTATTATTTATAAAATTACAATAAGTACGAAGCCAAACAAAACTCAAATAGAAATATGGTAGGCAACTTGAAAATGCAAAGGAAATATTAAAAAGAAATAAAAGGGAAAACCCCATTCACCACCCCCAAATCAAGCCCACTATAGGGACAGGGCTCCAAGCAAATAAAAAATAGAAACTCAAAGGAAAATACTCAGGCACTTCAGTCACCATATCCTAACTATGGAGTAATATCACTTACCACAGGATGAGAGGAGCTATGAGCATTAATAAAGACAACTAGCTGGAAGGGTTAAAAAAAATACAAAACTAGCAGACTGGTACTTGACCAGATATTTGCATGGAAATTTAAGAAAATAAGAGATCCTTCTCCCCCAGTTGTAGTACACCCGGCCTCAGAAGAAGGAACTGTTGCCTGAGTTTCCCTGGCAGTCGGGGAATATGCGAATAAGCAAACCCTTAAATCACACATTTATTTTCTTATAGAACATCCTAGGCAACCATTCTCTCTCTGATGTAAGAGCATATGTAATTAGCAAGGTAGCTGGTATTACAGTTTCCGCTTGCGACGATTCTAAAATTTCAGAAACATTGAGAACCTCCATGTTAGTAGCTGGACTTCTCTGACTAGAACCAGAATCCCTCCTATCAGTAGGAAGGTAGTAAATCTGGGTCAATGGGGGATGAGACTCTGGAGGACCCCAAGAGTCTCAATCAAGTAGCCCTTAAATATATCCCTTGCAGAAACTAGTGCTGATTTTGGGAAATTAATCTGTCTCAAATTTGCTGAATGAGTGACATTTTCCAGTTACTCAATTTTGAACTTGACCACCTTCATGTCAATAGTATAGGCATCCAAAACAGATTCCACCCGAGAGAGTCTAATATCTGCTGTGAAGAGAGACTGCTGAATAACAGCTATCTCTCCCGAGAAATAGCTGCCATATTAGACTGAATTTGACCAGTTAAAAGTTGCATCTGAGGAATAATCGCCTCATCCAGTTTTGATCGCTGATCATATTGATTCTGATATAAATTCAGAAGGCTGAGCCAGAGAGAAAGTGTCCACCTGAAAGCCAACTTGAATAAGCGAGGAAACTGCTGGCATGTCCCCTTTACCACTAGACAGTGGCACGGCGTCTTCCAGATATCTGACGCCTTGACCATGTGCCGGTATAACTTCAGCCAACAAACTCTGCGAAGGGGAAGCCCTCCCCGCCCCTCAGGAACAACAGAAGCCAGACCCTCTCCAGACATCACTGCAGGCATCACAGGGAGAGTAGATGCCCGCCAATCTTCTGCAAAATAGAAAGCTGAAGGTGGCAACAGGGAACTCCGAACCTTGGGGGCCAATGATGCCTCAAAACCTGAAAGAGATGCTGAGACTCCTGAGTTAAATGTCTCCACCACCAGGACTCCACCCAAAGACCCTTCCGATGACTGCAGCAGAGCCCGCTGAAGGTACAAATCCAATGGCCCAGAACAGCATGTGAAGCTAGGGTAGCAGTGTGTTTCTTTCCCGACTTCACTTTCCTTTTCCCCATGTTAGTTGTGGCTCTGCAATGCGTACTTGTGATCCACCTTTTTGAGACTCCTCCCCAATCCTAAAATTCAGTAATTTTATTCTTTATAATGGTTTCTATCATTTTTTACCTGGTACTGATGTCAGGCTTACCGGTCTGTAGTTTCCCAGATCACCCCTGGAACCCTTTTTACAAATTGGCGTTACATTGGCCATTCTCCAATCTTCCGGAACTACAGATGATTTTAATGAGAGTTCACAGATTACTAATAGTAGGTCTGCAATCTCATTTTTCAGTTCTTTCAAAGCCCTTGGATGTATACCATCCGGTCCAGGTGATTTGCTACCCTTCAGTTTATCAAATAGTTGTAAAACATCTTCCTTGTTAATCAATATTTCTTTCAATTCTTCCTGTACCTCACCTTTATAAACCACTTCAGGCACTGGTAACTTCCCTACATCTTCTTCAGTAAAGACCGAAGCAAAGAATTCATTCAGTCTCTCTGCTATGGCCTTGTCCTCACTTAGCTCCCCTTTTACCCCTCTATCATCAAATGGTCCAACTGACTCTCTCACAATGTTTTTGCCTCAAATGTAATTTAAAAAGTTTTTATTATGTGTTTTTGCTTCCATGGCAAGCTTCTTTTCAAATTCTCTCTTTGCCTGCCTTATCAATGACTTGCAGCTAAATTGCCAAAGCTTGTTTAGTTTCCTGTGTTCGTCATATGGCTCCTTTTTTCATTTCCTGAAAGATGCTTTTTTGGCAACAGCAGCATCTCTGACCTCACCTTTAAACCATGCTGGCAGCTTTTTCCTCTTCCTTCCACTTTTCTTGAAGCATGGAATATAAGCATCTAGTCTGGGCTTTGTGATAAGGAAGCTTATCATAGCTCAGGTAGGAGCTATAGAAAAGATGATGTGACTCTGAACAAGCAACCTGTCAGTTCTGGTAGAAGCAAGAAAACAGAGTTTTCACATAAAAGACTACCAGTCCCAGAATGCACCAGGTTTCCAGCAGCCATGAGAGGGGCTGAAGGGAGAAAACGTGTGTGCAATCAAGAGAGCTATGAGGTAATCCCTAAGCACTCATCTCAAAGGGCAGGGCCTGATTCAACACAGCTGCGCTGTGTTAGGGAGGAGCACACATTAGGACAGAATAAGAATAGAGCTTATTCTTCAGATAACAGCTTCAGGGAGAGCTTCAGCAACGGCTACAAGCTCCAGCCCAGCTACAGGTTTAAGCATCACCTGGAGAAACAGAAGCCAAGCCAAGCGGATAGAGAAAGAAGGAAACTCTCTGGAAGGAAGAGAAGAAAGCCCATTGGCAGGTCTGGGAGAGTCCAAGGCAGTACCTATACTGGGAGGTATTCCAAATGCCAGCAGAGTCCATTGGACTGGAGTCAGCCAGAGGAATGGAATGGCAGAGATAGGAATCACCAGTGGCTACCTGGAAGAGAGAAGACTGCACGTGGAAAGGACTTTCAGACCTATGCCAGAAGGTATGTGAGGAAAGATCCAGTGTCCAGGGATCAAGATTGGAAGGCTGGACATCAGAACTGGATTACATACTGGCCAGGCTATACAGAGAGGAATTATGATAGCAGGAGAGGCTCAGGTATGAACACTGATCCAGACCCTATCTATAATAGTGAATGGCAGCAAGGGAATAAGCATTCTCATGATAGTGCCTTATGGAAAGACTCGTCTGTGCCAATGTATGATAGTGACCCTATGTTGATTGATGAAGGGGGAGATACATCAGATGAAACTATTCATTACATGGACTGTTCTCTATCTAAATGCTATTGCTAGCTTTCTGTGAGCAAACACCTCAGCCATCACAAAGAAACCTAACTTTGTTCTTTATTTCCACTGCAAACAGCTCTTAAAGCAGGATTTGGGTTCACACAGTAGCAGCCAGCCAGCTAAAGGGTTTCAGCTGGTCAATTGATAGTAATTAAAGCTGCACCTGATTGTGTGTGTGAGCAAGGGAGAATCACTGCTGGGATCTGCGTGGAAAATAAGCAGAAGTTAACCTAACAAGCAAAGTTTATTCATTTCTTTGTGCCTTTTTATTTGGTAATTATTTGCTAAGAAAACATTAGCTAATTGCCTGACAAGCTGAAGGTTGTTTTCTGATTTGCTTTGTGACTTTATGTTATCCATTTAAACACTGCAAGCAAGTAACCTCATTTATATTGCTACCAAGCATATTTGTGCTGGGTGAATTAAACCCCATCAATAAAAGAAGTATTTTATTGGCCTTACCACTGGTTTCACAACTCAATTATTGTCTTCAGCTGTGTTTGGGAGTGAATGAACTACCATACCCACAATACCTTGCAAGAATCATATGAATATATGCATCGTCAAGATTGTGTAAGTTCTCACCCTAGGCAGCCGTCTGACAAATGGCGTAGTTTTTCGGATTGCTTTTGCACCAAGAGGATTTATTTGCTGTGGATTACAAATAAAATTCAAGTTTGAAGCTGAAAGAAGATTTTTTCCCTCATCTGCACTTTGGAGGAGAGGTGGTTGTTCCAGGAAGCTGTCCCAGATGAAAAGACCCTGTGCAAAGCTGGATTCATCACTGAGACAAGGGGTCAAGATGGATCCGAGGGAGATGGCTCAGTGGATGGCAGCCCAATTTAGCAAGCAGCAGGAGCTATCACAGCAGGCCCAGGACACTGCTATGAAGGCCTTAATGGAACAGCAGAAACCAGTGCTTGATCTGGTGCAAGCTCTAGTTCAGCTGCAGAGCCAAAGTGGAACAGATGCAAGACCAGCAGTTAGTACTGGTACACAACATGTGGACAGTGTGGGACTCAATCAAGGGATTGGGGCATTTAATTTTGGGAAATTAACTCCAGATGATAATGTTGATGATTTTCTAGAGTCTTTTGAAAGAGTGGCACAGGCTTTAGCATGGCCAGAGACCCAGTGGGCAGTAAGGCTGGCAGCCTCATTAACTGGAGAGGCACTAGCAGCTTACAGAGCAATGCCAGCAGCCCAGGCCTTGATTTATAAGGATGTAAAGGCAGCTATTAGAGATCGCCTAGGGTTGTCTATTTCAGAGTATAGGCGAATGTTTAGAGCTGTTACATTGAAAGTGGGTGAGACACCCAGGGCTCTGAGTCAGAGAATCAGAAGTTTAGCTGTAAAATGGTTGGAGCCTGATCAAAAGACAGTAGAAATGTTATTAGATATTATAATGCTGGAACAATTTATGCTTGGGGTACCTAAAGATTTGAATGTTTTTCTTATACAGCAAAATTGCCAAAATCTTGGAGAGGCAACCATGCTAGCAGAGAGATTCTTGGAAGCCACGCAGGCTTGGCATAGAATGGGTGGCCCTCTAAAGATGGATGCTGAGGCTAGAGATGCTGTATCAGAAAAGGGAATAATTAAGAATGTTTCTGAAAATGAATGTACTGTATCAAACCAGATGACACAGTGGAATAGAAAGAAATGTTTCAAGTGTGGAAAATTGGGACATTTAGAGAAGAGATGCCAGACACACACTAGTTTAATGGGTCTGGATTTAAAACAGCCCAAGGAAGGATTTCTTTTGATGGTTGATGTGCAGGGAATTACCACAAATGCTTTATTAGACTCTGGGGCAGACCAGAGTATGATGTCAAAAAGGCTTTGGAAGAGGATAGAGGCCCAAGAAAGATTTGTGCCTAGAACCCCTGAAAGCCAAGTTCACATCAGATGCATTCATGGTGCTGCAACATCATATCCCACCTATAGGCTAGAGGTTAAGTGCCTGGGGGAACCAGAGGAAGTCCTATTAGCAGTGGTGCCTAGGCTACCCTTTGATTTGGTTCTAGGGAAGGACTGGCCAAGATTTAAGCAGGAACTAGTGAAAGGGCTAGGAAAGAAGGAGGGAGAAGGTTTAATAATGGAAATAGCTCCCGGGCCTTTCTTTGGAAGTCCTCAGTCCCTAGCTAAAAAGATGGTTAAGCTTCCAGAAGGCCAAAATATGGGTAATAAGAGGGGCCTTGTATCCACCCGCTCACAGGCTAAGGTAGAGAGCCAGCGGAAGGAGGAGGGGGAACAGGCAGAGTTATTAGGAGACTTACCCTCTCATGATGATTTAATAACCCCATCATCTGGTAAAGTAAGAAAGTTGAAAGCACAAAAAAGGCGTGAGAGACTTTGCAGAGCACAGGGTAGGGCTGAGATGTTAGCTGGTCAAAGTTTACCCTGGGTGCCAGCTGAGTTGGTGGCAAAGTTTCTACCTTCTAACAGGCAGGCATGTTACCAAACAATCCTCATGTCCACCAGCCACCCAGCTATCTACATACCTAATGATCAGATCGCCAACTATAACTGCCACCCTAGCCTTTCCTCATGGGCACAGGGCCCTGGAGAAACCACCTCGGTGCAAGAGGTTTTTTCATCTCCCTGATGGACAGGTCCTAGTTACAGGATCACTTCCTGCCACACCAAGGTAATGCTCTCCTTTCAAGTGACCCCTCTCCTCCATAGTAACCGAGAGGCTGCCAGACTGGAGGTGGTACTTCAGTTCTACGTCCCTGTAGGTCTCGTTTATGTACCTCTCTGTCTTCCTTATGTCCTCCAAGTCTGCTACTGTAGCCTCCAGAGATCAAACCCGTTCCCTGAGAGCAAAGAGCTCCTTGCACCTAGTGCACATGTAAGACACCTCACCAACTGTGAGAAAATCGTACATGTGATACTCAATGCAAATGGATAGCTCCCATCTCATTGCTAGACTGCTATCTACATCTTAGTTTTAAGGTTTGTTTAGCTCTTTAAGGTGTTTACTTAAAGTTGCTAAGAATACTTCTACTCATGCAACTATACCAATTAGGTTTAAGGGACTTTGTTCACGTCAAGATTAATTAATTTCAGGGCCTTAATTAATCTATTCTTGGGGAGGAGAACCAGCTGAACCTGAAAGTGAATTTGACCATCTCTCACCCCAGGTTTAAGAGCCTTTAACCCTGAGAATTATACCTGGGGTGAGTGGGAGTTAGGGTAGATAGGAGGGAATTAACACTTGGTAAAGGCTGGCTTGCTGCATAGGTCCTAGACCTGTGCTTCTAAGGTAATCTGTTAACAATTTCCTGGGTGATTCACACAGCCCTTGGTTTGATATTAAGAGTCTTGCAAATTGCACCTTTGGTCTTTCACTTGGTTTTATCACCTATTTAAAACAGATTCTCAGATCTCTTGTCCTTTAACTGGAAGGCCACTTTGTAAAGGTCTCTAGAAATTGTTCATTTCTTTCTACTCCGAGAATATTCACCCTATTCTTCTTTCTATGCTAAGCTATACTCTGATTTGATTTAAATTAAAAACTATCTGCTGATTCTAGGCCCTGACTGAGCTTTAAATTTAAAGCTGTCTGCTGGGCTCTAAATTTAAACTAAAAGCTCTCTGCTGGGTTTTAAATTTATTTATTTTTTTATTATATATTTATGCAATTTCAAATTTTACACAAGAAAAATACTTGTTACAGTAAAGAATACAATACAAGAAAAGAAAATACAAAGAATAGGGAAGAAACCTCCCCTATCTTAACACCGAGTCCAAACAACACTAGGATTCACTAGCCCACAAATAAAATGGAAGGCAAGACACAATTCAAGAGCAAAAGTCTAAAGAAATAGACACAACTCTGGTGCAGAATTAATTATACACAGACCTAAATCCACACCCCCCCAAACACAAGGGGAGGAAAGTGAAACAGCCCAACTGCTAGGTTGAAGATATATCCTATCTAATGATGGCGTTCCTTTCACTTTTCCGTAACCAATATATTGTTTTATTGTACCTGCCCTGACGCTCCGGCAAGGGCAGTATATCAAATCTCACAAATAAAGATAAAGATCCCTACTAGTAACAAACTGAGTTAAATGTGCTGGCTTGAAGAAGGTATAACTAACACCATGATATTTAATTAAACATCTACATGGATAGCGTAGAAAAAACAATCCACCCAGCTGCAAAACCCGAGGCCTTAGTAGAAGAAACTGCTGCCTACGCTTCTGAGTGGCTTTAGAGACATCCGGGAACATCCTTATTGTCCCCCCCATGAAGGGCTCATTTCTAGCCTTGAAATATAGTCTCAAAAGCAGATCGCGATCTGACTCCAGTGCCACAGTAAGAAGCAGAGTGGCCCTCGGGATAAACCCGGGTCTGTTGTTTCCAAGAACCCAGTTAGATCCAAAGAGTCCAATGGCGGAGGAAGTGCTGGCAAAGAAACTCCATGGGTCTTGCGCTTAGCAGTTGGCAAATAATAAATCCTAGCCAAAGGAGGAACAGACTCCAAGAGGAGTTTCAATATAGATGTAATATATGTATTGAACAAGTCCTTTGGTGATACAGCAGGAACCCGAGGAAAATTCAGCAAGTGCAGATTCTTTTTCTGAACAGAATTCTCTAACATCTCAATCTTTCCATGGATAGCAAATAGATCATTAGAAACAGTACCTGAAAGGGTTGCTGCGCCCTCCATTTTAACTTCCAACTGGGCCACCTTAGCAGATATACTGACTACCTCCTGCTTCTGATGGTCAGCGGACTGGATCATTAAGGCTAATGCACTCTGAAGAGCTCCAAACTAAGATGAAAAAGAGTGTTCCAAGGCCTGAAGCCCTTCCCAAAGAGAGTCCAATGTTACTGCTGCTGGGCAAAGAAGAACAGACTTCACAGGCTTAATACCTGTTATAATGGTAGATGCAAGAGAAGAAACCTCCAAGCCGGCTCCAGATTCTGCGGTCAAACAAACTCCAATCGCAGCTGGGCTCTCCACTAATCCCGCAGGCTCTGCAGCCAAGAAAGCAACTGCCGCGGAGCTGCTCGGTGTTACAGGAGACGTTGACACAGCGGCGGCAGATTCCCCGATACCATGAGGTTCCATCTCCGCTGCTCCCGTGGCGAGCACTGCAGGCTGAATCGGAGGGATCCGCGTCTCCGGGCTGAGTGTGACCTGAAGCTCAGAGGGGTGCGGCAAGCCTCCTTCTGCTCCCGACGCCCCCAACGAGCCAAGGACCGGAGCATCCACCGCACCGGTGGGCCTCAAGAAAACATCAAGAGGTCCCTTGGCCACCGCAGCTGTAGCTACAGGTAAAGTCCAGCTTTTGGCCTTCCGTTTACGTGGCATTTGAAGAAAAAAGAGGAAATACACCAATGACAGCCAACGGCGACTAACGCATGTCGGCCATCTTGCTTCTAGCCACACGGGGTTTTAAATTTAAACTAAAAGCTATCTGCTGATACTAGACCCTGACTGCGTTAGCAAATACACTGGATTCTCAAATATACAGATTTATCAGCTTTAACTGAAAGAATTCCCTTTTCTCCACAATTTAGAGAATATCACCAGAAGCAAATACTTACAAGTGCAGATTTCTTTCCAGCAGTAGCAGTCCTTTTTGGTAGTCCTTGCTGATATAGATTGGGAAGGCCCCTGAGTATAAGGCTGAAGAGATTGGGAATTGGAGGGTAATCCCCTGATGATATTGTAATTGTGAGTTTTGTGCAGTGTCTGCTGTAGTACTGAGGCTACAGTGTGGCTGAAAGAGGAAGTGTTATTTTGCCTTAACCACAGATAGATCTCGCATATTTAAAGCTTTCAGTTACAATAAGGTTGAATAATTGATCCCTACTTGTTTGCGGCCAGCAGGACGCAGTGCTTTTCAGAGCACACGGGCGCGTTTTAGTTAGCAGATAGCGGAGCACACTGCTTTTCAGAGTTTGTGGGTCTGCTGACACGATTTAGGTTGCAAGTTTCAGGACATATTGCCTTTCAGGGCATTTGGGTCTGCTGATACATATCTGGACCAGGTTCTGCAAAGGGGTTTTTACCTGTAGGGGGAGAAACTGCATTCTGTGTCTGGGGGAGTCGTGAACCCCTGTTACAGACATACTAACGAACTACATAGGAGATTATTTTCTTTTCCTCCTTTTCCAGATCTAATTAACTTTTATCAGTACTTAGCAAGACATGGAGAACCCTATTAAGTAGCAGACATAGGGAACCCTTCCAGTAAGGCAAGGGAGGAGTCTCCTTCAAGCACTCTGGCAAGTTAGACATTTAAGAACTATAGCCTGGAGCAGGGGTTCTCAACCCTGTCCTCGGGACCCACCTAGCCAGTCGGGTTTTCAGGGTCACCACAATGAATATGCATGAGAGAGATTTGCATACACTGCCTCCATTATATCTAAATGTCTCCCATGCATATTCATTGTGGTTATCCTGAAAACCCGACTGGCTAGGTGGGTCCCGAGGACAGGGTTGAGAACCCCTGGCTGGAGTCTTGTGCCTGTTTATCAAACTGGAACCATATCACCAGAGACTCACTCTCTCTCCAATTCCCAAACACAGACTCTTTTAATCTTGGTGTGTTAATTCATTTATGTGACGCTTTAGAGACATGAAAAGGGAAAACAAGGGAGGCCCAATGGTCCCATTATTTCATTTGGTATTCAGAGGGCACCAAGAGGGTCAAGGCGTCTGTCATGGCTGGGTTGCAAAACTCTATGGACAGGAAATTTGAGACAATGGAAAAGAAGGTTGTAAATTTTAAGAATTAAGCTGATCATTTTCAAAGACAGTGCCAGCAAATCAGCACCGCTGGATCCTTGTACCCTGCACTTCCAGCTCCCACGGCGCCTCCGCCTGCATATTAGGATAGTGCAGTGTGGGAATTGGAAAAACAAGAGTAGATTTTGTTGCTTTAAACTTGCAGAGGGATGGGGAACAGAGATCAGGAAGAGACAGAACCACTACCACCGGATTCCCCCTCCTAAAACCAGGCGAGATTATATAAAGGAATTACAAACCATCCTAGCTGACAGAATAACAGATGGACATTCCCTTGAAGAGCTTAGGGAACCAGTGGCTCAGCTGAAAAAGTTCTGTGAGTAGGAGAAAGTGGATGATTGGTTACAACATCTCATCAGTCTGATACTGTGAGCAAGCAGTCTAGCTGGTAGGAAAGTATCACTCCTTATTTCCTAAGTAGTAAGTTTGACACTAATGCATGCCTGGGATCTTCTGAGTCTAGGCTGCAGAGGACCAGGTCCTGTGAGAGGCTGTTCACTCCAGAAATGCCTTTTTGGCTATTGCCTAGAGAAAATGACAGACTGGTTCCTTTCCCCATACCTTGGAGTGTCTCTGAGATAAAAGCCATCATTAAACACTTTCCCAAATTTGGGAGGATCTTTGTAAGTGGTAGAAAAAGTTGCAGGTTGTTTCTGATGCCTATGATCCTCCCTGTGTTGTGTTTTTGGGTTATTATGTTATTGTGTACTGATCAGGTTTGAGCTGGAGAAATCAGAAAAGAGTCTGAAGCCTCAGTAAGAATACACCCTCTAAACATATTTGCATACGGTATGTAAAAAAAAAAATCCTGCAAGGTTTTTAGAGGAATAGCAACATCCAAACAAAAACCAGAAATGGGTGAACTGCTAAATTTATTTGTATATATTTATATATGTGTATGTGTGTGTGTATATATATATATATATATATATACGTATACTAAATTACATTTGTGCATTTTAGCACTCGATCCTTTAGACAGGAAACTAGACAATTTCTGAGACGTATGTTAGTAGAAAATTTTAAGGGTTACCTGGTATCAAGAGATAATATCTTTCGTAGATTAGATTTTTACAAAATCATGAATCATAAATTTTAAAAAAAAACGAAAAAGAAATTGCAAACAGTATAAAGGTTTAATAGATGCGAAGAAAATGTGTTAAGAATGTGCAATTTGGAAAAAAAACAGGATTGAGGAAGCAATTCAGGGAAATAGTCTATATACCAGTACAAAGTCGTTTAAATAGAAGAGAGTCAATATGGGTAATAAACTTACTTTTATTACCGCTGGCCAATAATATGTAAATAAGTATGATATATATATCTAATATATGCATACTTAGAATATAGATAATTTGTTCCTTACTTATTACGATTTATTCTTCCATGTGCCTATGGTCCAAAGGAAGAAGTACCTTGTTCCCCCTACTCCTTTTCCTCCTTTCTTTTCTGATCTGTAAATACAGTAGAGTGAAATAGTAAATGGTGAAGTACATTTTTTTTGCAGCCTTTTGAAAGCTACAAGTTAATTCAGATGAATCCTGGGAAATGTAGCATTTTATTTTGAGCATACTGGTTATCTTTTGTTGAGATCACTGCTTGAAAGAAAAAAAAACAGGAAAAGAGCTGTTCTCGGCAAGAGAGCATGCTCCTTCAACTTTGGAAATGTTGTTGAACATATGTGTGTGCTTTCCTGGTAGTACTGTGCAGATGCAACTAGACTGTTAAGACGGTGGTTTTTTTAAGAAATGTCCCAGATTGTCTGTCCTTACAGAAAACGAGGCAGCAGCTGCTTTGCTTTGCTTTTCTATATATTTTAAAAGAGAAAAACCACTAATTTCTATATTTGATACATTTGTACCATGTTTGATGTTTTAGTTTTGAGAAGGGTTGTTGTATATAGGAAAAAAAAGGGTTGAGGTTTAGAGATTTTGAGATGTGCAGCCCTTCCAGGCTGATATTCTGGTATTTACTCAATTAGAAGTGTGGGTACCGTATGTATATATTGATTCTGCCTCCTAATTAATACCTCATCCAGAAGTGTTCAAAATTCCATTATGCTATTGTAGTTTGATGTAAAGGGTGACAGATAAGGATCATTTTGGTGTTTGTAGTCACTGCTCTGGTATTCCAAACTTTTTGTGTTTCAGCATACATCTGGAAAAACACCTCATGGCCAGACATGCTCCCAGATATCCTTTTTCTCCGTTACCTCTGTGTGTCATGGCCAGCTTGTGGAGGCACAGGAGAGGGGATGATGATTCACAAATGATAGATTTACAATTCTAACAGCAAATGTGGCATGATTCTAAATTCTGCACAATTCTAAATTCTTCAGGATAAGCCAAGGAAGTCTGTGCAGTCTTTCCTCATTTTCAATCGGGTTTTATTCAATTATCTCTAAATGTATTTATTTTATTTATTTATTTGCAGTAGTTTTATACCGCTAATGGTATACAACATCATAACAATTTACAATCCAGAGGGAAAACCAGTAGCAGATAAACACAGATTCTGAGACTTATTCAGCAAGTCCTTTTTGGTCAGCAATGCGTAAATACATAGTCATATAGTCTTTGTGGCGTGGAGGAGTAGCCTAGTGGTTAGAACACTGGCTTGGTAACCAAGCAACCAGGGTTTGATTCCCACTAGCACTCCTTGTGGCCTTGGGCAAGTCACTTAACCCTCCATTGCCTCAGAAGAAAGGCCTGGCAATCTACTTCTGGTCACACTGCCAAGAAACCCCAGAGGCTTCTGAGCCGCCAGGAGTCAGCACTGACTTGAAGGTACACATTGCATTGCATAATCTTTGTAATTACAATTTAGTTAACCTCTAACTTTGAGCATTATCTTACTCTCCATCCTAGACAGTCAGGCTTTCGCCCCCTACATAGCATGGAGACGGTCATCATGGCAGTTCTAAACAAGATCTAAAAGGCCCATGACCAAGAGAAAATTGTTATCCCTATTTCCTTAGATCTGTCGGCCGCCTTTGATTTATTGGCCATGACCAATTCTCGCATGCCTGTATGACACAGATATTCATGGTATGGTACTCTCCTGGTTCCCATCTTTCTTGCGGGACTGCTCCTATCAGGCTAGTATGCATAACGACTTGTCATCCCCCATTCTTCTCCTTTGTGGTGTTCCAGAGGGGTTGACCCTCTCCCCTCTGCTTTTCAACATTTTCATAAGCCCCTTGGTTCCTCTAATCCAGAGTCTTGATATCTCCAGTTATGTCTATGCAGATGACATTTTCTCATTTTCCACAGATGCACTCTTTCCTGATCTGGCCCCTGTAAACATATGTTTGCAGAGTATTGCGCAGTGACTGTGCAATAACGCACTTAAACTTAACCCATCAAAAACCGTAGCCACTTGCTTTACAGGCTCTCTAGTTAGCCCAACATTGGCTCCCGTTCTAGAAGATACTCCAGCCCACCCTTCGTTACTTTTTTGTGCCATCCATCTGATTCTTAATAAATCAGCGCAAACAACTGTTCTTCTGCACACAGTAATCTCCCACTTGGATTACTGCAACATTTCCTCTTTGGGACTTCCGCAGTACCAACTCCATCATTTACAAACCATACAAAACACAGCCATACGTACTCTCTTCCATGCCCATAAGTTCAATCATGTCAACTGTCATGGCGCAAGGCAAATAGTGCCTATGGAAATAGATGAAAATGTGCAGGGCAGTTTTAAAACCGGCAGCCCAAAGCACATGGCTAGGGGTTGCTATGGGCAACCGACCAAAACACGAGCACCGGGTGTAGGTAAACGCCCAGGAGAAGCATTACATCATAGCTCATTAGATGAGCAGGAACAGCTGCAGGGACTTGAGCTGATGAGGGGCTCAAAGAATGACGCACTTAAAATAGAGTCAGTCTTGAGCAGAAACAGAACATGCAGAAACAGGACGAGAACAGAGGCAGAAACAGGAACACGGAAGAGCAGAGCATATGAGAACCAGGATACATACCTGAGATCTTCTGACAGAGATTCCATCAGCACCTCAGAGGAGTTTGCCCAGGAGGGATTACCTGAGGTCAGTGTTAGAGAGTTGGGCTGCACTGAACCAGAGTCCGGTTGGGGACCCAGAGGGATTCCAGGCAGCAAACGACGAGGAGCTGTGAGAGGGAACTCCCACGAGAGCAGGTACCTGGGGAATAGAAGCTCTTATCCAAAAGAGATTTCCTGGCTGAAAGAAAGACGTCCTGTGAGGGGAAGTGAAAGGGAGAAAAGTTTCAAGCTTCCCAGCTGCAAACGTTCAGGCCGAGCTAAGCCTGAAGAAAGGCCAATTCCCTGGAATAGAGGGGCACTGGATTTTACCTGCACTAGTCCTGAGGTGTATGGCCCTCTAGAGGGAAAATCCACATTGCATGGTAACCTGCCTTTCCACGTTAATAGAGGGGAGAGAAGCCCTTGCCAGGAAGAGGAGGGATTGCTAAACACTGATACAAGTTACAGCCATACAAGAGATAATATATTAGCAGGGAAGCTCATGAGGCCATGGACTGTGACTTCTGTGGAGAAAACTCAGAGGATTTCCAGATGGACTGTCCACTGGTGTTTTCAGATAGCGTGACCTCTTTCTGTTGAAGCATAAGTAAAGCCTGCAAAAGAGAAATCTATGTAAGGGCACAGATTTCACTCTACAGCTTTTTGTGAAGTAAAAAGCCTGTTTTTCACTTTTGTTGTCCTTAAAGCTGAAAAGAAGCATTTCCTTTGTCAATTTGTAGTACCCTCTTGTGTTGTGCCAGAATCATGGTTTACTTTCCTTTATAATTCCTGTTTGCAAAAGTTCTCCCGGGAAGGGAAATAAATACCTCTTTATAAGCATAGCTACTCGTCCACGACTACACTCTTATTGAATAGCTATTGGGACTTCAACTCCCAGGGGGCACTACTAGTCCCTGCTACGTAAGAGGAGCCTCACTGAAGCCCCAGGCTGTTGCCTCCGGGGTAAGTAGCTGGGTGACACAACCCACTATTGATGCAGCATTATTTGTTCCCAATCAGCTTTCGTGTCTGCTTTAAGGCCTTGACACGTGTTCATAAAGCTATCCATGATGTGGGCCCCCAAGTATATCTCCACCCTTATTACCTTCTATGCCCCTGCTAGGGCACTATGCTCTTTGCATGGCTATCGGTTACATATCCCCTCTCCAGCATTGGTCAAATTTGAATCCACTTGAAAAACCGCCTTTTTCGCTGCAGCCCCCACTTTGTGAAAGTGCGTACCTGCCCCACTATGCACTGACCAAAATTTCAAGAACTTCAAAAGAGCACTGAAAATACACCTCTTTGAGGATACCTTTGGCTCGTCATAATTTTTTGCCCCATGATATGTTTTCCGTCATCCTAGGTCAGGCAGGGCCTACCCCCTTCCTCCCCCTCCTCCTTCAAGCTCTCCCCTTCTCCTCCCTTGTGCTCCCCTTAGTACCTTAGACTCTTTGTCTCCTGCTATGGCTTCTCTTTACCTTTCCTATCATGAAGCTGACATTCCTTTCCTCCTTGGTTTGATTATTTTAATTGTGAACCTCATTGCTTGTTCCCAGAAACTGTGGTATATCAAATAAAGACAAACATAGCCATAACTATAATTAATATGTGTTTGTAGGTTATGGAAGTGATGGAGAGGGTGGCTATATCATAGAATTTAGTTATTGAGAAATAGTTTGACACTGAATTAATTGTTTTATTTGGTTTAAGTATTCATGGATTATAGAAGTATATTATTCTGAGGATAAATATATATCCATTATTGACTTTTAAGCTAGTTATTTGCTGTATATAGGTTTTGAATTTGATGTGTCTTTTTCAGGAAAAGAATGTCTGTATTATTTGTTTTAGAAGACTTCCTAACTCTAGTTTCAGGGAGGGTAAGAATTGAAAGAATTACCTGCAGTATGAGATATGAATCTATTTTTCCTCCTTCTAGAGATTCTTAAAATATGGATCTTGAATTCTGAACTTTCGCAATCATTTCATCATTGTGATTTCTCTTTTATGGAAGTTTCAATGTTACTACTTGTACAGGGCATAATGGAAGGTTCCTATTATCTTAGTCCAAGTTTCTTACAGTCCTATCTCTACTGAGAACCTATACATAATTTTGTTAGATCTACGATTTAAAGGTGATAACAGTATCTTGTATGTAGCAGCAGCTTTTACTAGCTGAATAGAGAATATGTTATATCTATTTCTATCTATCTACTGTATATCTATCTATCTATCTATCTATATATATATATAGAGAGAGAGAGAGAGAGAGAGAGAATGTTTAAGCCTTGCTGTTTTATTAGAAGAAAAAGAGAACAATAACAGTTCCTCCTTGGAAAAAGCACATCAAAGGGAAAATAGAATCATTGTGTGTGGAGGTATCCCTGATAGATGGGTATCTAAAAGGATTAAGATTATCAAAGATATTCAGGACGAAACAAGATATGGGAATAATTTAGCAAACTCTTGAAGAAATTAGATTCAAGTTTCAGAGAAAGGTGAAATAAATCCTGGGAAGGAGGATCAACTATCTGAAGATGAAAAGACCTTATGATCCTGATGTTTAAAAGTTTACGAATAGTGACTTGATGGACCTCTCTGGGGGAGAGAATAAAGTTCTCTTCTCAAGTCTTGCTGAGTACCTTCACAAGCTGACCCCGTTGTATAACAGCTTTATGAAATCTCAGCAAGGTGATGTAATCTTTCGCCACTCTCTACTTTTGGTTACGCTCCATTTGGTCCTGGGTTCATTTCACAGAGACAGTAGGGTTAGTAGCACAATAAGACAACCAAAACTGGTGTGGCTTGGAAAAAGGGTTTTATATAGAAATAGGCTTATTACATAGGTACAGAACAGAGGTAGGAGATTGTTATAAAGCTGCTTCAGTGTACTTCAATGAATCTGTGTGTCTATCTGTGTGTGGGTGAGAGAGAATAGGAAGAGAGAGAGAGAAAAGGGGAGGGGGTAAGGAGTGTGTGTTCAATGAATAGGAAGAGAGAGAGAGAAGGGTGGGGTATAAGGAGTGTGTGTTCAATGAATAGGAAGAGAGATAGAGAATAAGGGGTGGGGGGTAAAGAGAAGTGTGTGTGTCTGATGAGTAGGAAGAGAGAGAGAACAAGGGGGGGGGGTAAAGAGAAGTGTGTGTGTCCGATGAATAGGAAGAGAGATAGAGAGAGCAAGGGGGGGGGTGTAAGGAGTGTCCGATGAAATAGGAAGAGAGAGAGAACAAGGGGGGGGGGGGTAAAGAGACGTGTGTGTGTCCGATGAATAGGAAGAGAGAGATATTTTTGTCCTTCTCTGTATTTTATAGTGAAATTCTTCTCCAGCACCTCCCTTCATAATTTGATCTGTTTGATCTGATCTCTCCTGATTAGCAAGGAGGGGCTGTTGTCTTACAGACTAATCACATCAGGCAAACTAGGCCCATCAAGTTCTCTCCTGATTAGCAAGGAGGGGATGTTGTCTTACAGACTAATCACATCAGGTAAACTACGCTCATTAAGTCTGGAGACTGACATCCCCAGGGGGTCAGAGCTGCCTGCAATCCAAGGTCTGGGAAAAGCCATGACACCTATGCTAGGCATAATGTCCTGCTGGTGTATGCTGACATCTCCCACACCTTTTTTATTTTTATTTATTATTTGTGCCTGGAAATGGTGGAAGCAAACCTGTGGTACCTGTCCCAGCTGCAATTACATGATAGTAGGCAGCTTGTCTAATACCTCCTGTATTAAATACCTTGCTATGTCCAGCAGGTCCCCCGTCCTGCACAGTACTGTCTCTAGTGTTCTAGAGATAAGCAAGTCCCATTATGAGTCCAAACCTCGTGTCTTAGGTAAGGCAGCCACTACTGGGTGGTGGGGGGGGGGGGGGGGAACCCAATATGCCACATCAGTGCCCGTCTTAGAGAGAATGAACAGTGCATAAGGGCTGCAGGAATTTCTGAGGAGGTTAAAGCCGAAAGGTACCAAGATGCTATGAGTGAGGGTAGGAAGCAATACTAAACTGCAGCTTACTCTGGTATTCCATGTAGTAGGAAATGCCCAATTAGCCAAATTAGCAGGCCAAATGAACCTGGATGTAGAGGTAGATGCTGGAGAAATTAAGTGTAACTACCTTAAAATGTTGAAGGTATTCTGTAGGACATGCGCCGCAAGGAGATGTACATTTGTTTCATTTTACAACACAGGAAAATTATGATAATGCATAGCAATATTTGTACAGCAGTTAAAATAATAATAGGGTGAATAAGAACATTAAAGACATGATCAGCAGTAGGTGAGTAACCAACTAACAATTCCCAAACAGACACATGAGCATCTTGTAGCAAGTGTTCAACAATTTGTCGAATGTGTCCATTCTCATAAGTGATGGTGTGATTCATTTCAGTGGATGTTTTAAGGTGATCAATATAGGCATGGAGTTCTGTAAAGTTGAGCAGTTTATGTAGTGTCTCTTCTCCCATGCCAAGTGGTAATGGATGCACAGCATATGAGATAAAGTCTGGAATGTCAATAGAGTCATTGGTAACCAGCGGTGTGGAATGAGTTGTCCCGTTAATGGTGATGGAGACCAGTGGTGTATGACTGCACCAGGTATTGTTTAGTAAATAGTTTGAACTGTACAACAAAGTGTTCTTAGGAAGGTGGATGTCATGCATTCTGGGAGCAACTGAAAAAGAAACATTCTGGGGAAAGAACAGATGAAAACAAAAGTGTCCAGCTCCAAGGTAATACAAACTGTGTGAGGTAGTCAGGGAATATGAGAGCTTAACAGTCAGGGAGCAAGAGGAGGAATTGTTCCAGCAGGGGGTGTCAGCCTCTTTAAATTGGTGCGGTTCACACTTGAAATGAAATGTAGTCTGTTCACACAAACTGGGGTCCATAGGCTTGAATGAAGTAGAACACTGGCTTGTCCTGTATGGAACAGAAACTCAGGATGACCAGATCCTTTCCTTCCGGGAAAGGTGGGGGTATTTCTTGATAGCGATATACCCCACCTGTGGAGTTAGCCCAGCCAATCGTGCATATTCGGATGATAGTTCCTGTAATGAGACTTGGGTAGAAGAGAGCAGATACAAGAACAACAGGAAACCGAAACATAATAAAAGCTAACTCATTTCACTCTACTAGGGAGTAAACTAGTGCTCCCCACTTATACTATGCAACAACAGAAATAATGTTTACTACTTATTTACATAACTATTAGACACATGTCCAGTATATAGGACACATCAACTATACAGCAGAAGTAAATAGCTACCATCCTCAAGCGACTTTTGTTCAGAAAGCAGCTGTCCATGCTGTCTTCAGAAAGCAGCTGTCCGTGCTGTCTTCAGGTGGTATCTGAAAACAAAGACTGATAAAACATGTATTACCCATATGGTTTTAACTGGGTGATGTGTTTCCAATACTGCTGATTGTCGGGCATTAGGATCTGGTATAGGCTTGGGCCTAAGGTATCAGTAACTAAGTACGGTCCCTCCCACATTGCAGTTCCAAAGTGGAGGTTTGGTCTTGGTCTCAGAATCATCACTTTACTCCCAACCTTGAGGGGCCTTAAATCGGAACCTTTTGCATGCACCTCCTGCAGATAATCTCTAGCTTTTTCTGTGTTAGCTAGCACAGTGGTCTGAATTTCTTTTAGATGTTCTTGCAGGGATTTCATCCACTCATTGGTGAGAATTACGGTCTGGTCCTCTGGAAGAAAAGGATGCAGCAGATTTTCCCACCGTGGCATTGGCCTTCCCATTAAGGCTTCATAGGGTGCAAAACCTGTGGATTTACAGACATTAGCTCTGATATGCATAAGGACTAAAGGGAGCACCAGATCCCAATTTTTCCCGGTCAGATTAAGCATAGGGCTGAGGTGGGCCTTAATTGTTTGATTCATTCTTTCTACCTGCCCTGCTGCCTGTGGATGGTACGGAATGTGGAGTTGTTGTTCTATGCCTAGAAAATCAAACAATTCCTTGATCAGCTGAGAAACAAATGCAGGACAATTATCAGAATCAATAGTCTTGGGAATGCCTCAGCGTGTAAAAAATTGCATAGTTAGGATTTCTGCAGTGGTTCGAGCAGTTTGATCTGGGACAGGGAATGCTTCTACCCAATGAGAAAAGGAATCAACAACAGTGAGTAAAAATCTATTTTTCCTAGCTGTTAACGGAAGAGGGCCCACATGATCTATTTGCAATCTCTCAAATGGGCCACGAGGAGGTGCTCTCATTAACTGTCCCCTTCTCTTTTTAGGTTGCCTCCCAAATGAAGCACAGATTACACAGGAGGAAACATGATCCTGTATATCATGTTTCATTTCTGGCCACCATACCAACCTATTGAGGATAGTCTGCATTTCTTCTGCTTTAGGGTGTCCCATAGGACCTGCACCATGAACCCAATGCATCCATTCTTTACCTCGAGCTCTAGAGATAGCTATAACCAAGCCTTCCTCTCTTTTTGCACATAGAATGTCTTTCTCTATAGCGAGTGTGAGAAAGGGTGTGTGCTGATATAGGTTATCTGGGGCGTCCTGCACAAGCTTCCTGAAATTGGAAAGTTCAGGGTCCTTTGTCTGCAGTGCTACGAAGTAATCTGGTGGTATTATCTGATCATAATCTGCGGAACGTGTAGCAATAGCAACCATGCGTGTCTGCTCATACTAGGGCCATATGAGGCCTACATGGCATGCATCCTTGGCTAGTGAGTCTGCTAATGTGTTTCCTTTTACTAAAGGGCCTTTCTTCCTATGTGCCTTCACTTTAATTAAATGCACTCTCTGAAACTTCTCACTCAGTTCTTGTGCCATAGTCCACAGGGATGAATTTTTCACTGTGGACCCATCTGTAGATTTAAATTTATTTGCCAGCCACCAGGGTAACAGGGCAATGGCACTTTTAAAGACATAATCAGAATCTAAAATGATTTGTATCTCTGGGTGTGAATCCTGATATTGTTGCATACAAGCCACAAAAGCAGCCTGACCCACAGGAATACTGTCTCTGCAGTACCACTTGGTTATTTGGGTCCAATTGTACAATTGTAAAACCTGCTAGTTGCCTGTCTCCTTCACATTGGCTACTACCATCAATATATTATTTCTGTGGTGGAGGATCCTCGCCTTCCAACACTATTTCTGTGTGCATTTTCCCACAATCTAACTTGTCTTGTGCCCAGACTGGAATATCAGCCACCTCTAAGGGAATTACACACAGATCATACTGCTGAGCTGCCTTGGTGCACTGAGTTGCTAACTGCATGGAAATGACTTCATGCACTAAAGTTTTAGAGGCACTTGAAGTTCCTGAAGACTGCCACAATTTAAGATGAGCCATATCCACCACCAAATTTAACTGGTTGAGAACGTCAGTTCCAATTATTTCTTTTGGTGTGTTCACTATAGTGGAGGCAGTAGTTTCCAACATTTCCTTGTTTTGTTCACTGTGCACAGGGATACCCCATTTAACTGGGATAGCTACACACTTGGAAGCTGTGTCATTAATTCCTTGAATTTCATAAAGTTCCATATTTTTCTGATCTGCAGTGGGAGAAGCTCTGTTTGTAAAACTAATTCCAGCCCCTGTGTCAATCAAAGCTAGTTTATCCTGACCCCCTATTCTGCTGATAACATTGGGGCGTCAACAAGAGTCCAGTATCAAGGATGTTACAAGCCTTAAACTGTATTCTGGGCCTGTATCTGTTTCATCATCCAGAGGCTCTGGAATCAAGTCCTCTGCTGAGAGAACGGAGGCAGGCTGGGCTATGAAGGCTTGAGACATTTTGATATCTGAACCCAGGAGGTCAGGACACCCCTATGCACTAGCCTTGTGTTTGTCCTGAGCTGCTTGTAAGTCCTGTTTTAATTTATCTAGTTCTACCTGCAGTATGTGTTGGTCCTGTTCCCATTTAATTTTCTCCTTTTCTAATCCATCTCTCTGTGCTTTGAGCTCTTGAAAGGGAATGTAACCTGAGGAATTTCTAAAAGTACCCCTGCCTTGTCCTCTCCAAGGTGTGTGTCCTCTGTATCCTTTGTCTGTGTTTTTTGTGTATTGAGAGGATCCCTCAGCTTGCCACTTCCGTGCTTCTGATACTGTTATGACCTGCGAGGGCTGGGTCTTCCAAACAGATCCAATTCTGAGCATTAAAGTATCAAAAGGGGTTGCTTTAGGGTCTTCAGAAAATAACAGAAGGTGTTTTGTAATCTCAGGGGATAGTAAGTCTAATAAAAATGCCTCATGCGTACTCTCCACATAATCTTCTGCATTGGGCCAGGACTCCTGCTCATTAAGAACTGCATTTAAAATCCAGGCTATATGTAAGCTGTTCCAGTGTATCATTTGGTAGAGGTGAAATAATTTTAAATACTTGCATTGGGGAACAGTGAAATAGTTTCTCAATGCCCCTTTTAACCAACTGGTATGGGTGAGTGAGAGAGCCAACTTTATAATAGAGTGGCCCCAGAGCCAGATGCATAAGTCTATCAAAGTCCGATTATTTCCTTCTGTATTTCCCTAGACCCCAGTGAATCAGAATATCAGTGGCCCATTTGCACCATTCATTTACATTAAAAGGCATAGGGCCAGCTTTCTCAGCTATCCTTTCAATGTCCCTATCTTTTAATGAGTCCTGGAGCATCACTTTAACTGGTGCTCTGAGTTTGGTTCTGGGTGCTGGGTCTGAGTCATCTGAATTATCCTCCTGACACAGGTCCTGGTTATTGCTCTATTCTGGCTGAGATAAACTATTAGGATTTTCTTCCTCTGTGCTGTTTTCCTCTTTATTTTTCCCATTCCTAAGCCCAGCTATAGATACTTCTGTATTCTTTTGTTTATAGGGTGTGCCATAGGCAGGGGGGGCTGAGGGTGAAATAGTGGTTGGCCAGAGCTTATATTTCTTTTGTCTTTCAGAGGCCAATTCATCCTTAACGTGCCTCAATTCAAGTTTAAGTGTTTCTAATTGCTAACAGTTATAAAGGAATTGATCCAAGATGGGGTTTTCCACTTGACACAGGACCTCCATAGGTCCGAAACATGCATGTCGTGTAAACAGCTTTCCCCTCACGGAGAATCATGTCTCGCCATCATTGAGATAAGTGATTTTTCACTACCTAACATTTTGGTTTTTGTGACCTTTTTAAAAAAAGGGACTTCCCGGAGCGGAGAGAAAAGGCTTCCCCCCTTCTCTCTCTTGCCGGGGATGCCCGACAAAAAAATACAAAAAAATATATATAAGATATTGAAGGTTTTGTACTTCATGTATAATATGGATTAAGTAGACGCTGTGATTATAAGCATAGAACTCAACGTTCTATAATCAATGACTTTTTGCATTCAAAGTACCTGGTATGGTCATTGATTTTTTTGAGGTTTTCATTTGGGACTTTATAAAGGAATTTGTGGCTTGTATCACCTGAGCACGTTGCATGGAGATGCAAATTTGTGCCTCCTCTAGGTCTTTGGTTAATTGTGTACACTGAGTAGTCAGTTCAGTATTGTCCTGTTTCATGCTAATGAGCCCCCTGCACATGCCTTGGATAAAAAGGCATTTTCTTTTATTTGTTTTCTTTTTGAATTCTTGATAATGGTTTAACCTTTGTCTTTGAATATTGTACCATGATGCCTCAGGGAATTCCCCTTCAAAGGGACCACCTTTTCTCTTACAGTATGTCATTACAATTTCTTTCAGTTCCTTAAAATCCATATTTGAGAATGCAGAAAAGACTGTAGTTGGTACAGGGGCCTACGCTTATGTTTTTATTTGGTTTTATGCAACTATCTCAATGTGCAACCTTGGAAGGAGGAATGCTCACTTTTATGAAGAAGTGAGACTTAGAATTATAGTTGGAATGGCATAAATTTTATGGGTGTTCAGTAGAGAGTACTGGCATAAAGACCACGCCTTAAAATTATACCTGAATAAAAAGTGCTTACCACCTTTTAACAGGGTGGAAGTTTAGGGTGAAATTATAGTAAGAAGGTTGTTAGGAGATTAACAGAATTGTCAGATACTGTATCAGTTGCAGCAAACGTTAAGCCTGCCCTCACCAAGATACATACTGGCAGGAGACTGAGAAATAAAAGGCAAAGGGACAGGAGGTAATAGTGTTACCAGGAAAGATGTATATTGTATTCAATGAGGGACTGTTTAACTGTGTACAACTTCCAAACTAAAGCTGGGCTATCTCTCTGTCTTTTCTTAGCAGCTCAAATACTATAGAAAAATCTGTGCCTTGTAACAAACCGTAACAAGCCTCTACATACAAATAAGACAATTGCAAGCCACTCTATGTAATGTCCCTAGGTGTAGGTAATATTAAAATCCAGGATTCTTACAGAGCCTTTTGACAATGAAAATCTCACCTTGTCTAAACCCACAAAACAAAGTTATCACTGGAACTTTTCACTAAATAGTGGCACTCTGCCTGTCTACAGATTCTTTTCACAGCCTGTAACCAAAATTGTCAATTGTAAATGGTCACAAGGGCTTTTGATTTTCCTGCCGCACCCTGTCTGAAATCTACTTTAATGTATTAGACAAAATTATTACTTACCCAACTGAAGATCTGCTGCAAAATCCGAGACGGGCCCCCATAAAATGTAATCTTTCGCCGCTCTCTACTTTCGGTTACTCTCCGTTTGGTCCTGGGTTCATTTCACAGAGATAGTAGGGTTAGTAGCACAATAAGACAACCAAAACTGGTGTGGCTTGGAAAAAGGGTGTTATATAGAAATAGGCTTATTACATAGGTACAGAACAGAGGTAGGAGTTGTTATAAAGCTGCTTCAGTGTACTTCAATGAATCTGTGTGTCTGTGTGTGGGTGAGAGAGAATAGGAAGAGAGAGAGAGAAAAGGGGGGGTACGGAGTGTGTGTTCAATGAATAGGAAGAGAGAGAGAGAAGGGTGGGGTGTAAGGAGTGTGTGTTCAATGAATAGGAAGAGAGATAGAGAATAAGGGGTGGGGGTAAAGAGAAGTGTGTGTGCCGATGAATAGGAAGAGAGAGAGAGAGCAAGGGGGGGGGGTGTAAGGAGTGTCCGATGAAATAGGAAGAGAGAGAGAACAAGGGGGGGGGGTAAAGAGAAGTGTGTGCGTCCGATGAATAGGAAGAGAGATATTTTTGTCCTTCTCTGTATTTTATAGTGAAATTCTTCTCCAGCACCTCTCTTCATAATTTGGTCTATTTGATCTGATCTCTCCTGATTAGCAAGGAGGGGATGTTGTCTTACAGACTAATCACATCAGGTAAACTACGCTCATTAAGTCTGGAGACTGACATCCCCAGGGGGTCAGAGCTACCTGCAATCCAAGGTCTGGGAAAAGCCATGACACCTCTGCTAGGCATAATGTCATGCTGATGTATGCTGACAGGTGACTCTACAGTTGAAGTATGGTAGGAACGAAAAAGAAAAATACATACTGGCTGCATGTCACCCAGGATAAAAAGGTGCCCACCCATAGCTTATGCCCTAGGGCTAATGATGGTTGCGATAGTGCAAGCACTGCAGATGTAGATAACATCCCTGCCATAGATAAAGGCCTTGGTGAGCCTGTTCCTGGACCCACTGTGTTAGGAGATAAACCACAAAAATTAATGGAAAAGGGGATTAACTACAGTTAAGTGGACTTCTGCAGATAAAGAGGAGATAATGTACTGCTATTTTCTATGCTATAAACTGTATATTTAAATCAAGAGGTTATACAAAGAGGAACTGGAAGAAAAAGGAAAATTGTCACAAGAAAAACTGCAAAAAGCAACAGATAAAAATTTAAGATTGTTAATTTCGCAGATGAAAGTAAAAAAATATGTGAGTGCTAACATCTTGAAGCAACAAAGGGCTTCTGTGGACAAAACTACAGGGAGGAAGAAAAGCTCTAGGTGAGAATACCAGAAGAAAGGAATACATAGAAAAATAAAGAGCAGCTGAGGGAGAGATGGAGCACAGAGATCTGGAACTGCAGGTGACTGAGATGACTACAGGACAGGCCAGCAAATCAACTGAAGAGGAGGAAGACAGGGAGGAGGTGAACCCAGAGGTGGAGGAATTCAAGATCAAACTCCTTCCTAGTCCACATGGAAAAAGATGAGTATGTTGAGGGAAAGATTACCCAAGCTAAATCTAACATCTAGGGTTAGGAGTATGATAATTAAGATGAATAAGGCCATATCTAGTATAAAGGGATCATTTATTGACATCGCTGAAATAAATAATTAAATAAATATTGTATTGCTAAAATTATTATTACAAAAATATTACCAACTAAAGTGCAGGGCCAGAAGAAAAAGAGAACAATTATAGTTCCTCCTTGGAAAAAGCGCATCAAAGGAAAAATAGAATCATTGTATGTGGAGGTATCCTTGATAGATGGGTATCTAAAAGGAATAAGATTATCAAAGATATTCAGGACGATCCAAGACATCAAGCTGAAGCATGCTTCATTGACACAAGAAGACCTGAAATTTATATGTTCCAACAATAAATTGAAAATAGCAGCAGAAGCGCAAAAACTGCGACGATTTGAAGAAAATAGAAAAGAAAGATATCAAAATAAACTATTTAGAGAGAACCCAAAACAATTCTACAGAGAAATGGGAAAGAGCATTAATATTTATTTATTTAGCCAGTTTTGTATACCACCTTATCCTTCAATCAGAGTGGTTAGGGATATAACGAGGGTTCTACATTCAACATAGGTGACAAGACATATATTTCTGGGGGTTGAGTCCCAGGTCTGAGATGTTTGTGTTTGGTGGCTGTATTGGCAAGGCTGCATGGATTGGGAGTTAAGGTACTTGTTCATATGAAGCCATGAACAGGTGGGTTTTGAGGGATTTGCAGAAGTCCTTGAGGTCCTTTTGTGCTCTTAGTTCCTCAGGGAGCGAGTTACATAGGTCCGGCGCTGAGAGTGAGATGGCTCTTCTGGAAGTTGATTGCTTCGTTTTGTGGTATCCGGCTGGGGTGAGGAGTCTGTTGTTGCCTTGGGTTCGTCTGGGTCTGCTGCTTGTGTCTTTGGTTATTTTGATCTGTAATATGTTAAAACTACCATCAACCAAAGCTGAAATCTGGAGAAACCTATATAAGGACCCTATAGAGCACAATAAGGAAGGAGAATGGATACCCAGCATACTGGAGCATTTAGAAAAAGCAAACATCAAACCTATGGAATGGCCTGCAGTAACAGTTGGAAAGCAAGTTAAAATGAGACCCAAACTGGAAGAGCCCTGGCCCAGATGACATAACCAACCTTTGGCACAAACTGTTCATATCTCTCCACCTGGCAAACCTCAAAAATTAATTGTTCAAGCAGCCAGACTTAACACCACAATGGCTTACTATAGGACGGACATTTCTCCTTCTGAAGGGGGACCTGAGTAATATTCCCAATAATTACAGACTAATAACTTGTCTACCTACAACCTATAAGCTGTTCACTGCAATAGATGCAGACAGAATATATGATCATATCGAGTCCAATAACATCATGGCAATAGAGCACAAGGGCAGTAAAAGGGCAGGATACGGAACTAAAGACCAGTTAATGTTGAATAAGGCCATCATGGACAGCAGTAAGAAAAGCAGAAATCTTAGTATAGCATAGATTGAATACAAGAAAGCTTTTGACAATGTCCCATACTCTTGGATAATAAGTTGCCTTGAAATGTATAAAATTTATCCTGGTTCAATAGAGTACATTAAGTTCACCATGACAATATGGCAAATCACACTCTTTTTGAGATATGAAGATGGTCAGTATATCATTCCTAATATTAAAATCCAGCGAGGAATATTTCAGGGAGATTTCCTGTCGCCCCTTCTATTTTGTGTGGTGCTTAATCCAACGAGTACTAGCATCAACTCTTTGGGATACGGATTTAGCCTGAATCCTAAAGAAGGTAACAACTCAGAAACAGCATCTCATTTATTCTCCAGGAACAAGCAGGAAGTCAGTCCTCACATATGGGGTGACCGATGCTAACTGATCCCTCGCGGAAGCATCTCCCATTGCTTTGAAAGAAAGCCTTTGGGAGATGCCACCATACAGGTGTGGTCCCTTTCCCACCCAAGGGTGCCATCTTGCTCAGTCTCCTTTTTTCCACAGAATCCTACAGATGTTCGTCTTTCTTCCCTGGAAAAAAGTTGATTTTCTCGTGCACTTCTGTGTGCCATCCAGTTAGCACCGGTCCCTTTCCCACCTCTGAGCCCTGTCGCTTTGGTCTTGGGACTCAGAACCTGTTTAGTTCGTTTTTTCCATTCAGTGCAATTTTGCGCCTTTTCTAACCGCTGGCCTTGTCGAAGATCTTCGACCTCACTGGGGCCCTTTTGCCCCAAGGGCCATCGGGTTTAAAAAGTGTGATCAGTGCTCCAAGAACATGTCCCTTACTGACACACATGATCATTGCCTCAGGTGCCTGGGTGCAGACCATGACCCAGAGGCGTGCTCCCTGTGCAAAAAGATGTCCACTAAGGCCATCCAGAGTCGCCAGCAGAAGCAGGATGACATTTTCCACAGGTCAGATTTGGCCCCAGTATCCCCGGTAGCCATGAACTCTAAGGCCCTGCATGGATCCTCGGAGTCGCTTAAAGCCCCCGCAGTGCCTGAGCAGGCATGCGGACACTTCAAGAAGGGTTCCTCTGAGCGAGAGCTTAAGAAAAAGAAGAAAGCCTCAAGGACCTCTTCCTGTGAAGGGGACATGCTCGGCAAGTTCCATGCGAAGTCCCACAGCCCCATAGGGTTTCCAAGGAGTCCGAGCGGTCAGCCAAGGTACCCAGGGCAGACTCTGAGGCCACCAGCGACGGATCTCGGACCCCCGAGGCCCATCCCATGGAGGACTCCTGCTCTTTCCCAACACCTGAACCAGTCACCCCGGCATCTGTGTTGAAGGCTGCAACCCCCTAGTGGGAAGCCAGGATGGTGGTATTGGAACACAGCGTTTCTGCATTCCTTGCCTTGCAGCATGCGTCGATGCCCGGCCACACCAGTGCACATGCTGAGACCGCAGGGACCTCTATGCCGAGGGCTGCCGAAGAGATCCTTTAGAGTCCCATGCCTCGAGCCGATCCACATCGAGGGTCCCGATCCTACTCCTGGTCTTTGGGAGGAAGATCCTCCCCGGCAAGCGCCTCTTGCTCCGGCTAAGCTTTAGCCGCAGTCATCGAAGGCCGGATCTAACAACGCCCCTAGAGCCGTCAGGCCTCGAGTCTTCGACAGACTACTCAGACTGGCATTCCAAGGATGAGGCTTCCCTGGAGACATGAGCACACCATGACCTCCCCTTGGACTCATCCCCGCCAGCATTGAGATGCCGGTCCCCACCCAAGGATACCTTGTTCCTTGAGTTTGTCTGGGACATGGTGAAGGCACTGTCCCTCACCACGGAGTCAGAGGAGGACCCCCACATGGAGGAACTCGAAATCCTCCAATATGAGGCTCCACATAAAGACGCCTTCATGGTCCCTGTCCCCTCCATCCTCGAGCGCTGCCTTCTCCGAATGTGGGAAACACTGGCATCGGTACTGATTGTTAGCTGACACCTGAACGTTATGTACCGGGTCCAGCGAGGACCCGGCTTCAGGAAGGCACAACTCCCTCACACCTTCATGTGTCGAGTCAGCCATGCATTGACAGAAAAGCCTGAAGACTCACTCTTCGGTGCCCCCGGGCAGGAAGTCCCGCGTCCTCGACACACTCAAGTGTAAATGTTACCAGGGCTCGATGCTAGTGTGCCATATACAACCATACCAGCTATTTATCGATCTGTACCTCCAAGACCTAACCAAGGAGCTCAGGGTTTCTTTAGCAGGTCTCAGCGGGTACCACCTCCAATGCTTCCAGACCCTCATGAAATCTGTTGGGGAATGATCAAAGTATTTGTCTAGAGCAGCTTATGATGGCTTTAGTCTAACGCGAGGGTTGCTGCCACATGCACAGGTGCCCGATGCCAGACCTGGCTCCATGTGTCGAAACTCGAGCAATGGGTCCAGGAAAAACTCCTCGATGTCTCTTGCCTCGGTGAAAACCGCTGGCAAACTGGTGGAGGACAAGGCAGCGGAGATAGAGACCGAGTATGTCACCAGAACTCAACTCTTGAGGAAGATCTCCACTCTTCCCAGGAAGAAACCATTGGGGAAAAGGCCTCCCTCCCACCAGAAAGGCCAATCTTACCAAGGTTATCCCCATAACAGGCCCCCTGGACCCCACAGCAGGGTCATCAAGCAAGGAAAAAGGCTAGGGTCCACATAAGCTTAAGGGCCCCAAGACCCAGACACCAGCTCCAGCCCAGACTGGATTGGGGTTTTGACTTCCAGAGCATAGCCTCTCCACTCATTTGGGACCAACTATCGATGGGGAAAGGGGGGGGGGCCTGATTCATTTTGCCCACCAGTGGGCTACCATCACCACCGACTCTTGGGCACTTCAGGTGCTCAGGGAAGGTTACCTCCTTCATCTGAACCAGATGCCTTCAACTTTCTTTCCAGGACAGCCCCCTCGGACTCCCCTGCACCAGGCCCTGCTACTGCAGGAACTTGCAGGCCTTCTCAGGGACAGGGCTGAGGAGCCCATACCACACCACCTCAAAAGGGTTCTACTCCAGGTACTTTCTGGTCCCAAAAAGAACAGTAGGTCTAAAGCTCATCCTGGACTTGAGAAACCTGAAAAAATTCCTGGTGCGGAAGAAGTTCAAAATGCTCTCCCTTGGAATATTGCTGCCCCACCTCCAGTAGTGAGATTGGTTATGCTCCTTGGACCTAAAGGATGCTTATACTCACATTCTTATTTATCCCAGTCACAGGCAGTACCTAAGCTTCATGGTCGGGGGCGACCACTACCAGTACAGGGTACTTTCCTTCCACCTAGCCTCTACACCAAGAGTCTTCACCAAATGCCTAGCAGTGGTGGTCATCTACCTCTGTCTCCAAGGGGTCTTCGTCTTCTCATACCTGGACGACTGTCTAGTAAAAG